>CM038141.1:87200742-88598911 GCA_021437245.1 Aegilops speltoides | reverse complement strand
GTGACTTTTCTGTTGAGTTTTGTGTTGTGAAGTTTTCAAGTTTTGGGTAAAGATTTAATGGACTACGGAATAAGGAGTGGAAAGGGCCTAAGCTTGGGGATTCCCAAGGCACCCCAAGGTAATATTCAAGGACAACCAAGCATCTAATATTTGGGATGCCCCGGATGGCATCCCCTCTTTTGTCTTCAATCCATTGGTAAATTTACCTGAGGCTATATTTTATACACCACATGATATGTGTTTTTCTTGGAGCATCTTGTATGGTTTGAGTCTTTGCTTTTTAGTTTGCTAAACTCATCTTTGATGTACACTCCTTTTTAGAGGGACACGC
Organism: Aegilops speltoides; assembly: GCA_021437245.1. Lineage (NCBI taxonomy): Eukaryota > Viridiplantae > Streptophyta > Magnoliopsida > Poales > Poaceae > Aegilops > Aegilops speltoides. Next base: position 88,598,580 of record CM038141.1, on the reverse strand, counting down.
ATTAGTCCTAAATTTATTAGAATACTCTATGTGCTTCACTTATATCTTTTGATCTAGATAGTTTGCTCTAGTGCTTCACTTATATCTTTTTAGAGCACGGCGGTGGCTTTATTTTATAGAAATTGAAGAACTCTCATGATTCACTTAGATTATTTTGAGAGTCTTTAACAACATGGTAATTTTCTTAGGTTATGAATTTAGTCCTAATCTGATGGGCATCCAAGAGGGGTATAATAAGAACTTTCATATAAGAGCATTGAATATATGAGAAGTTTGATTCCTTGCATTTGTTTTGAAATATAAAGATGGTGATATTAGAGTCATGCTAGTGAGTAATTGTGGATTGGTAGAAATACTTGTGTTAAAGTTTGTGATTCCCGTAGCATGCACATATGGTGAACCGTTATGTGATGAAGTCGAAGCATGATTTTTTTTGTTGTCTTCCTTATGAGTGGCGGTCGGGGACGAGCGATGATATTTTCCTACCAATCTATCCCCCTAGGAGCATGCGTGCAGTACTTTGTTTTGATGTCTAATAATTTTTTGCAATAAGTATGTGAGTTCTTTATGACTTATGTTGAGTCCATGGATTATACACACTCTCACCCTTCCACCATTGCGAGCCTCTCTAGTACCGCGCAACTTTTGCCAGTGCATTAAACCCACCATATATCCTTCGTGAAAACAACCACCATACCTACCTATTATGGTGTCGGTGTACTAAGGTAGGGGTACCTCACTACCCCAACTTGTGCACGGGCAGCCGCAGCTCCCCGCAGCTGGATCCACCATATGCTCGCCGGAGACCATTCCTGCTCCATACCAAGCCATGCAAGAACAAAGTGTACAAGATAGAAAATCAAGACCCCGGCAAGAGGAGCTTGCCGGAAAGGCCGCCTGTGCTCAAGATTACGCCACTCATGCAAGCCTCTGGCGAGAGGAGCTCGCCGGGAGATTAGAAGACTACATCACAAAGACACGCCGGCGCTATACGCGTCCGGCGAGGGCCCGAAGCGGCAAGTCACAGAGCCCGACAAGCCCCGGCCCGCAAGACCAAGACCCCGCAAGATACTTGCCGAAAGCTGCTGCAAGCGTGCCGCACTCCAGCTCATCTCGCCACGCGTCGCCTTTAGCCTTCTCCAGAGACGCTGCGGGCGGATGGTCAGGCAGCATGAGGGTGCGGTGGCACTCCACGGTGGTGGCTCCATCGCCGTGGCAAACGGAGACGCAAGGGCGGAACTTTTGGGGCGACGGCGACGGGCATTTAATGCTCTTGTCCCCTCTGTCAAAAGTAGGTAGAATCCATTGTTCAAGCCTCAGTAGCTGCACTGTTCCCGCACTGCTCCAACTACCACCTCTTTTACATTTTACCCCTCTACCTTCGCTGACACTGTCGGTGACCCTTGCCCTATAAAAGGAGGCCCATGCACAACGTGGGGGGTTGGACTCATTTGCAACTCTCACGCCGGGTAGCTACCATCGTAGCTCTTCAAGCTCCGGCACAATACAACACAAAGCAGCAGAGGGTTTCTGCGACCATCGCGCCCGGCTGGGTAAAATCGCCTCAGCAGCGCATCGATCCGCTCTCCGCGCATCCTCCGCCCTCGCATCAACACACGAAGGGCCGCCCCGCGGCCCCATAGGTGTCGCGCCCATCGGCGCCCGACATCTTTAGCGCGCCCGGTAGGGGCGCCGAGGTTGTGCGGACCTGATCCGGCGTCAGCGCTGCCGCCTCCTCATCAACCTCTCCAGCTTCGTCGGCGGCTTCGCGACAATCGCGCCATGGCCTCAAGACGAGAGCTTGAGGGTCGCAGACCCATCTCCGTCTTCCCCACCGCCGCCGGAGCCAACGGTGGGCGGAGAAGACGCCGGTGGAAGGGTGGACGCCGGCGAGGGCGCTCGCGGCGCCACCAGATCCAGGGATCGGACGGATGACCGCGCCTCGGTCTCCGTGGATCCGTGTCCGTCCCAGCGCACCACAACCCAGCAGCGCCGTGCCACAGAAGATGGTGCTCGCATGCTGGGGCAAGAACATACCGGGGGCTCGCGGGATGCTCCGGACCGCTGTCCGAGCATGAGCAAAGTGAAAGTGCCGAGGGAGGACTCTGCTCCTCCTATCGCTACTAGGAGTCCGAGCATGTTCTGTACCTCGTGCCGATCGCTCCCGCTCCCCCTACGCTCCGGCAAGCGTATCTCCCTGGAGCGTTATGCTGTCGTCGAGGACGCACCATCGAGCTCTAAGTCCGGCGAGGACGGCTCTGGTGCTTACTCCGACAAACGCAGTTCCTCGGAACGCTATAAGCCCGGCGAAGACAGCTCTGGTGTTCGTTCCGGCAAACGCACCTCCCCGGAGTGCTGCGCTGCCGTCGAGGACGCGCCAACGAGCTCCATCAGCAAGTGCAAAGAAGCAAGAAAAAAAAAGAAAAAGCTAAGTTGCTCGAGCCTTCGTGCAGAGCACTCTTTAAATCCATGCTTCTTTATGTTATATCCCTCGCGCATTCGTCCTTTGTACGCGAAACCCGTGCGCGGAGGAGCCTGCCTGTGAATGGTCGCACCCTTACTTTGCTTCAACACGCCAGCGAGTTAAGAGTGAGTTGCGACCAGCTTCGCCCTCGCTTCGCTTCGAGTCGCTTTCAAGAAATTAAGCGCGTCGCGACTAGACGCAGCAAGGTTGCTTGCCGGAAGCGACACCAGCCAAGCGGGCTGCTGATGTTCCGCACTCAGCAAGCGTGTTAAGCGCCGGCAAGTTACCTGGGAGCGTAGGGTGGAAGCGCACAAAGGATGTAGGGCAGAGGGTATAACATGGCGAGCCCTGCCGTGAGATGCCCTTCGTATGAGAGACTTGGGCGCGAGAGGAGCCGAGTCGTGGTCCAGTTGCGTACTTGTTTTGTTTCCGAGTCCGCTCAACAAACACAAGTGTGCCGCTGCACCCTTATCTTGCTTTCGAGCCTGCTCAGCAAGTTAAGCGTCGCAACTGGCCCGACAAGGTTGTTTGCCGGAAGCAACACCGCCGGCGGGCTGTCCCGCGCTCGGCAAGCGTGTTCGCCCCGGCAAGCTCCCCGGAAGCGTAGAGTACAAACATACGAGGGGCAAGGCACGGCATCGCATTGCATAGTCAAGATTTATGTGCACATACATATGCATGAAGCGGTTGCATATCCACCTCAGCTGTTTTCATGACTGAAATTGCAGCAACTAGAAGGAACCGAAAAATCACACCAGCGCCTGGGGCCCGGCGAGCCAGGGTCGGCGGGGGCTGCGGGTGTCAAGGTTCTTCCTCGGCAGGCCAGCCTCGCTGGGGGCTGCGAGCGCCAAGATTCGTCTCCGGCAAGCCAGAGTTGCTGGGGGCTGCAGTATCAGATGAGTTTTTTCATCCCTCGTCATGCATCCTCTCATGGACCGGGAAATGCGGGGCTGCGTCTTTGAACGAGCGTGTCTTGTGAAACCCGTACGTGGAGGAACCGAGTCGTGGTCCAGTTGCGTACTTGGTTTGTTTCCGAGTCCGCTCAACAAACACAAGTGTGCCGCTGCACCCTTATCTTGCTTTCGAGCCTGCTCGACAAGTTAAGCGTCATAATCGCCCGGCAAGGTTGCTTGCCGGAAGCAACACCGCCAGCTGGCTGTCCCAAGACTCGCAAGCGTGTTTGCCCGGCAAGCTCCCTTGATAGCGTAAGAACACACAAGGCACGCAGTCAAGTAAAAGACTCAGATCCGCAAGCTTTCCCTCTTTTTCATTAAAACATCCAATTCAATACAAGTCCATAGAGGATGAAAAACATGATAGAGAGGATTACAAGTTCTTAAATACAGCTAATGCCCGAGGGCTTACAGATTAAAAGATAAGGTGCCCGTGATCCCTCTCCTGTTTCTCTGTTCAGGAGTTCAGGAGGTAGGTCAAGGAGCCCCCCGGCATGATAGGCCTGCCGGGGGAGGAGGCCCCGGCAAGAGGAGCTTGTCGGGGAAGGGCGAAAGGAGCACCTAGGAGGGCGTGGCGGTGACGCCGCCGTGCCCCAGGAGCTGCGCAAGGTGACGGGCATGGGGAAGCGTCGACGGAGCCAGCGACAAGTCCCTGAAGCCCACGGAGAGCCACGGGCGCCAGAAGACACCAAGAGAACTTCCCGGGGCCGGCCAGGAGCTTGGCGGAGTCGGAGGCGTAGGAGGCAGAGCTTGAAGACGGGGTAGTGGGACGTTAGCACGCTATCGAGGGCTACTCGCTCTCGTGCTGCGACGTAGCGGCCTTGCCGCCACTCCCCCTCTTCCTCTTCCGCAGCCTCCCTACGCCTACCGCCAAGAAGACGGCCCCGGGGAGTTCAGGAGGCCGGCAACCCAGAAGATGGGGTTGCCGGTGGCGCGTGAGGCAGCGGCAAGTCACAGAGCCCGACAAGCCCCCGGGCCCGGCAAGACCAAGACCCCGGCAAGATACTTGCCGGGAAAGCTGCGCTGCGTGCCCGCACTCCAGCTCATCTGCCCACGCGTCGCCTTTAGCCTTCTCCAGAGACGCGTGGCGGATGGCTGTGCAGCATGAGGGGTGCGGTGGCACTCCACGGTGGTGGCTCCATCGCCGTGGCAAACGGAGACGCAAGGGCGGGAACTTTTGGGGCGACGGCGACGGGCATTTAATGCTCTTGTCCCCTCTCACAAAAGTAGGTAGAATCCATTGCTCAAGCCTTTCAGAGCTGCACTGCTCCCGCACTGCTCCAACTACCACCTCTTTTACATTTTACCCCTCTACCTTACGCTGACACTGCCGGTGACCCTTGCCCTATAAAAGGAGGCCCATGCACAACGAGGGGGTTGGACTCATTTGCAACTCTCACGCCGGGTAGCCACTCATGTAGCTCTTCAAGCTCCCGGCACAATACAACACAAAGCAGCAGAGGGTTTCTGCGACCATCGCGTCCCGGCTGGGTAAAATCGCCCACAGATCGCCTCGATCTGCTCTCCGCGCATCCTCCGCCCTCGTACCGAACACACGAAGGGGCCGTCCCCGGCGGCCCCATAGGTGTCGCGCCCCATCGGCGCCCCGACATATGGAATTTCCATAGCCATTCCAAGATATATTGCCATGCAACTTCCACCGTTCCATTTATTATGACACGTACCATCATTGTCATATTGCTTTGCATGATCATGTAGTTGGCATAGTACTTGTGGCAAGGCCCCCATTCATATTTTTTAAACATGTCACTCTTGATCATTGCACATCCCAGTACACCTCCGGAGCCATTCATATAGAGTCATATCTTGTTCTAGTACCGACTTGTAATTCCTGAGTTGTAAGTAAATAAACGTGTGATGATCATCATTATTAGAGCATTGTCCCATGTGAGGAAAGGATGACGGAAGCTATGATTCCGTCACAAGTTGGGTTGTGTAAGTGCATCTAGTGCCCCTTAGTGATTTTGGTGTATTGAAGACTTATAGGTTAAGTAACTGATGCATTTGTGAGTGTACACAGGTCTATAAGTCTATGAGGAGTTTGATATTTACAGAGAAAGTCGACCCCTAAAAATGAAGTTCTTCAACTGAAGACTTTGATATTCTGAAGACTTTGAAAGTGAAGAAATTGGTGTGACCTTGAAGACTTGGTATTCATTCGAGGAATATGGAGCGTGAAGACTTTAGTTTTCGTAGTTTCATTTTCTCTTTCTTGAGTCATAGGAAACACCGTACTATTAAAGGGGGTCGAGGAAATACTAAGGAAAAATTTCCATGTGATGCTCAACTCAAAATCCTACACCTACCAATCCCTTCGAGTGAAGCCATTGAAATCTCATACAGATTCACCAATTTCTTCAAAGGATGAGACGCAGTTCTTCCGTCATCGAGGACTTTGTCTAATCGAGGAGTTAGGAATTCGCCAAAGGCGAATTGCCTACATGGAGGAACATGATAGCCCTAAGGAATTCAAGAGTCAAATTTCCGACCGTTGCTGTGCTGCGCGCCGGCTGTCCAAAATATCTTATCCACCTAACGGTCATATCATTGAAGGGCATTTATGCCTTATCATATCGGGCTGCTTCCTAGGCTATAAATAGCCGCCCCCTACAACCACTAGCTGGTTGGCTGCTCCGAGAGAACTTGACACTTGTCATCTGAGAGCAACCCATCCTCCGAGGACTTTGAGCGAAAATCATCAAGTGAGGAAAATATCAAAACCAAACCCCCACAAACTCAAGTGATTGAGCATCACTGAAGAAATTGATCCTGCGTGGATCCGACGCTTGTTACCTTTGAAGACTGTGCTTCTTCCAGACGGTTAGGCGTCAAGGTCTAGAGCATCCAAGAGGAATTGTGGATCGCCGAGTGACCAAGTCTGTGAAGGTTTGGAAGTCACCAAGACTTACCACGAGTGATTGGACGAGGCCTGTGGTCTTAGTTCAAGGAGAATACGGTGAGGACTGGGTGTCCTGAGTTGCGGCTCGTAGATCGGGTGTCCGGGGCTGTGTGTCCTCGAGTTTAAATACTCACCGCTCCAACCAGACGCATAACCGAGACAGCAGCTTGGAACTGGTTTACCAAATCTTTGTCTTCACCAACTAACTGGTTCTATTTCCTCAACTCTTTCATTTCCTCATTCTTGTGTTGTATGTTGTTCATATATGTGCTTGAAGACTTTGATCAAGACTTTCACAAATTCCTCGTTCAATTTCTTCACCTGTTTGTCTTCATCTTGTTATCCTGTGTTTACGCTTTACGTACTCTGTGCTAGTCTTCATTTCATCATGATGACCATGTTTGTATTCTGCTATGTTTACTTCGAGTACTTATTCCGCAGCAGTAGTTCTTCACTAAGGAATTTCCTTACCAGCAAATTCCTCGATGAAGAATTCATAAAATCGCCTATTCACCCCCTCTAGTCGATATAACGCACTTTCAATTGGTATCGAGCAAGGTACTCCTTGTTACGTGTGATTTTGGTTTAACCGCTTTGAGTTTTAGTTATGTCGACCGCAGTATGATCAAGGTCTCGGCTGGGTGTCCTACCTTTGATGGAACGGACTACCCCTACTGGAAGAACAAGATGCGAATGCATCTTGAGGCAATTGATAACGATCTCTAGTATGTTGTGGAAAATGGTGTCCCCTCTGTCACTCCCACGCTGAACGCTACCGATGTGAAGAGATTCAAACAACTCGATTCTCAAGCGAAGAATATCATATGTGGCCATCTGAGCAAAGGACAGTATGGAAGAGTCAGTGCTTTGGAAATTGCTAAGCTTATCTGGGATAGGCTGTCCAAAGTAAATGAAGGAGTTTCAACGCAGCGTGACTCTCGAGTCGATGTTCTTCAGAATCTCTTCAACCGCTTCAAAAGACTCGACAACGAGAATGTCCAACAAACCTTTGATCGCCTCACTGACATCTCAAACGAGCTTCAAGCCCTCGGTGCCACTGACATCACTGATCATGAAGTTGTGAAGAAACTGTTGAGATTGCTTGATTCCTCATTTGATACTCTGGGACTGATGATACAAGAACGTGCTGACTACAAGTCGCTTGATCCTGCTGATATCCTCGAAAGGCTAAACACTCACGAGTTCTAGCTTGCTGAAAAGAGAGATCTCTATGGTTCAAACAATGGCAAACCACGTGCCACAAGGCCAAGGCTGTGTCGACTCAATATGAGGATTCGGTAGTAGCCTTGGTGATCTGAAGAATCGAGCCAGATCTAGCATCGCTTGAAGAAATTCCGAAGTTCACAAGACGTGGTCGCTTTGGAAAATCCTCAAGAGGCAATGATTCCTCATCCAAAGGACTATAAGAGAAGGCTTTGCCACAAATGCAAGAAGCCTGGTCACTATATTCAAGATTGTCCTCGATGGGAAAAGGAAATGAAGAAGAAGAAATACAAGGATTACAGCCTCGATGATGCGAAGAAGAAGAAAAAATCGTCAAAATCTTCGCTCATCAAAATCCTCAAGTCTTCATCTCACAAGAAGAGAAGCTCCAAGAAGGCTCGGGCATTCATTGGCAAGGAAATGGACTCAAAGCTGAATCTAAGGAAAATGATGAAGAGGAGGCATCTGAAGAATCTGAGTCCAGTGTGGCGAAGTCGGCGTTGCTCGCTTTCGTCGGCAAGTCCATCTTCAACATCAAGAAACCGACTCCACCGACAAGCCTGATGAAGATAATGATGGCTACGCTCCCACCTATTGCTTCATGGCGAAAGGTGCTAAGGTACTCAAATACAACTCCTCTGACTCTAGTGAAAATGAATCTGATGAGGATCTCAAGCCCAGCTACTCTAAACTTGCTAATGTTGCTGTGAAACAACAACGGGCTCTTGAAAAGGTTCAAAACATGCTAGATAAAAGTGATGATATATTGGGTGAAGAAATGGATCGCACTAAAGCCTTGACTGAAAATCTTCAGAGAGTTCAGTCTAGGTTTGATAACCTTCAAGGTCATCATAACGCTCTCTTGTCTGATCATGAGAAACTTTCTTATGAATTTCTTAAAGAAAAGCAAGATCACGAGAAGCTTTCTCTTGAATCTCTTCAAAGAAAGGAAGATCTTGAAAAGCTAAGAGTGTGTTATGAAGATCTTCAGAAGGAGCGCGATTCATTACTAGCTCAACAAATCAGCGCTTCACAGGAAGAATTTGTTCCCCCTAGCTTAAAATGCATTGAACGTGAATCTGCTAATTCTTCACCTGAATGTTCAAATGCTTCAAGTGTTACAAATTCTTCATCTATCTCTGCTATCACTAATTCCTCACCTGAGGACATTGCTAGTATCACTGACAATGCAGGGCTGAAGGAATTGTACATGACAGGCATGTACAAAAGCCTCAAAGGGCATCAGACACTTTGTGATGTGCTCAAAAAGCAGATCCTCAGCAGAAACCCTAGGAAAGAGGGTATTGCCTTTGAGAGGAAACTCAATGCTGATGGAACATATTGGAAGCCTGAGCAGTACCCCAAAACTTCATGGGTTGCTGCAAAGGGACCTCCAGTTGATCCATCTAACTTATCTGGCTTTACATGTGAATCTCCTCATTCTTCTGATGAGTCTTTTGACTCCAACTATAAACTATTCAAAAATCAAAATGGTGAAGTATTTGCTAGATATGTTGGCACTAACTGCAAGAATGGTTCCCCTATGAAGAAAATCTGGGTTCCCAAAAGCTGTGTTGAAAGTCTTCAGGTGAATGTCCTCATGACACCACCTATGAAGAACAGGAACCCCAGATCAAATTCTTCATATGAACCAAATTCCTCAAATGGATCAAAGTCCTCATATGATTATCATTGTGCTAACAACTCTGTCTCGCAGGGTAGAAGTAAGGGCTATGAATATGTGCATTATTCTTCAAACCATTATGTTCATAAGTCCTCAAAGAATTACTCTGCTTATTCATATGCTTACCCTAACCACTCTTATGTGAAGCGAAATGGTTTGGCATCTTTGCCACCTTTCTCATATGGTGCTTGCAGAAAGATGAACTCTTTGCCACCCCTCCAAATGTGGGTGGTGAAGAAAAAGAACTAATCTCTTCTGCAGGGTCAGGTCTCCAGACGTGCTCTAACGTCTGAAGAATTTGCTGGGGACCTGACAAAAATGCCTGAAGGGACGCAGGCGAATCATGATGAAATGAACTTTCATTTCACACGCCCTCATCTTGCTATATCTGCTTTCGCTTGATGAAATTCATCTGATGAACTTGATATCATATTCTTCACTGATGAAGCATATGAGTTGTAAGTTACACTAATTCATCTGCAGGATGATCAACCCAAAACCAATGAATGGGTCCTTGATAGTGGATGTACAAATCACATGACTGGTGACAAGAATCTATTGATGGATGCTCCCTTATCACCGTCACCTCTGAAGCATATCATCTTTGCTGACAAAGGCAAAAGTCAGGTATTGGGTCTTCGTAAGGTTGCTATCTCTAAGGATAAGCACATGGACAAAGTCATGCTTGTTGAGTCCTTAGGATACAATCTCATGTCGATCTCAATGCTTTGTGATCTTGATATGGTTGTTGTCTTTGGCAAATATTGCTGTGTTGTGATTATGGAAGTCGACAATTCCAAAGTCTTCAAGGCTTTAGGAGAGGAGATCTGATATTGTTGATTTCTCTCAGACCACAACCAGCCGTGTGTCTACTTGCAAAAGCTTCAGAAGGCTGGCTATGGCATCGACGACTTGGTCATGCTGGCATGAGGAATCTGAACACGCTTGCGAAGAAGAAGCATGTCATTGGCATTGAGAATGTCAAATTCCTCAAGGATCACTTATGCGAGCATGTGAAGCTGGAAAAATGACCAAGGCCAAGCATCCAAATAAGACTATCATGACCACTACCCGTCCATTCAATTGCTTCACATGGACCTCTTCGGACCTAATCATTATTCAGCGGTCACTAATGATGCATCTCTATATGGTTTTGTCATTGTTGATGATTATTCTCGATATACATGGGTACACATTGTTACTTACAAACATGAAGTGCAGGAAGTCTTCAAATGATTTTCCTCGAGGGCTTCAACCAACTTTGGTGTGAAGATCAAGCATATCAGAAGTGACAATGGAACTGAGTTCAAGAATTCCGGTCTTGATGCATATCTTGATGAACTTAGTATTACTCATGAGTTATCTGCTCCCTATACTCCTCAGCAGAATGGCGTCGTGGAGCGCAAGAACAGAACTCTTGTTGAGATGGCTCACACTATGCTTGATGAATACAAAACGCCTCAGCATTTTTGGATGGATGCAATTGATACTGCTTGCCACATCATCAACAGAGTATATCTTCACAAATTCTTCAAGAAGACCGCCTATGAACTCCTCACTGACAAGAAACCCAATGTGAGTTATTTCAAAGTCTTCGATGCTAAATGTTGGATTAGTGATCCTCACCACAACTCTAAATTTGCACCGAAAGCACATGAAGGTTTTATGCTTGGTTCGGAAAGGACTCGACACCTCTGAGTCTTCAACATTGTTCTTCACAAGATTGTTGACACTCTAGATGTGCGGTTCGATGAAACTAATGGCTCGCAAAGAGAGCACCTTCCTTCGTGTTAGATGAACCAGCACCAAAGATGCTATCAAGCTCAAGGCAACCGAGGATGTCATTCCGATCAAGAATCTGCTGAAGAATTCATTCCTGTTCATGAAGAACGTCGAGCTGATGCTCCTGAAGAACAAGATGAGGAAAATGGTGCTGAAGAAAATGCTGATCAAAATCCTCAGCGACAACCAACTCATCCACGCGTTGCAAAAGAAGTTCAAGTGGAGAAGATCATCGGTGACATTAGCGCACCAGGTCCTCTCACACGCTCAAAAGCATCACATTTATCTAACTTTTGTGGGCACTATGCTTTTGTCTCTATCACAGAGCCCACTAAGGTAGATGAAGCATTTCTGGAGCCCGAGTGGATTTAGGCTATGCAAGAAGAATTACATCAGTTCGAGCTGAACAATGTCTGGGAATTGGTCAATCGCCCAGATCCTCACAAGCATAATATCATTGGCACAAAGTGGATCTACCGCAACAAGCAAGATGAAAATGGCCTTGTGGTGAGGAATAAGGCACGATTAGTGGCTCAAGGCTACACACAGGTTGAAGGAATTGATTTCGAAGGAACTTTTGCACCTGTTGCTAGACTTGAGGCTATTCGCATATTACTTGCTTATGCTAACCATCATGATATCATCTTATATCAAATGGATGTGAAAAGTGCATTCCTCAATGGTAAGCTTGAGGAAGAAGTATATGTTGCTCAACCCCCAGGTTTTGAAGATCCCAAGAATCCTGACAAAGTCTTCAGACTCAATCAGGCCCTCTATGGCCTCAAGCAAGCCCCTCGGGCGTGGTATGATACATTGAAGGATTTCTTCGTGAAGAATGGCTTCACACCCGGTTCACTTGACCCTACTCTTTTTACTAAATCATATGATGGTGAACTGTTTGTGTGCCAAATATATGTTGATGATATTATCTTTGGCTGTACTAACCAACGATATAGTGATGAATTTGCCTATATGATGAGTGAAGAATATGAAATGTCTATGATGGGAGAGTTGAAATTCTTCTTAGGTCTTCAAATTTGTCAGCAGAGCAATGGCATATTCATATCTCAGGAGAAATACCTCAAAGATGTACTGAGGAAATTCGGCATGCAAGATTGCAAAGGCGTCAAAATTCCTATGCCCACAAATGGCCATCTCTGCACTAATGAAAATGGTATTGACTTCGATCACAAGGTATACCGCTCCATGATTGGTTCTTTATTGTACTTATGTGCATCTAGGCCGGATATAATGCTTAGTGTTTGCATGTGTGCCCAATTTCAAGCTGCACCAAGGAATCACACCATAAGGTGTGAAGCATATTCTTGATATCTAGCTCACACACCAACACTAGGATTATGGTACCCCAAGGGCTCTGCTTTTGATCTCATTGGATATTCGACTCGACTATGCTTTGGTGATCGTGTGGACCGCAAGTCAACATCGGCACTTGTCATTTCCTCGGACGATCTTTGGTCTGTTGGTCCTCGAAGAAAGCAGAATCACGTATCACCGCTCTCATCTTTGAAGCTGAATACATTGCTGCTGGCTCATGCTGTGCTCAACTACTTTGGATGAAGCAAACCCTCAAGGACTATGGCGTCAATGTGAAGAATGTGCCTCTCCTCTGCGACAATGAGAGTGCCATCAAGATTGCTCACAATCCAGCCAGCACTCGAAGACTAAGCACATCCAGATTCGTCATCATTTTCTTCGTGATCATGTGTTGAAGGGCGACATCTCCATCGAGCATGTGAAGACTGAAGAACAGCTAGCTGATATCTTCACTAAGCCCTTGGACGAGAAGAGATTTAGCAAGTTGCGGTGTGAGCTAAATATCCTAGAATCTTCGAATGTTCTTTGAAAAGGACACACATCCTAACCCTTATGCAGAATTGATGACTCATATGTTAATGAAGAATTTGATTCTCAGAACCCTACGACAATTGTACGCGGTGTCTGAAATCATCATTCTTATACGGTGGGACACGCCACCACAAAAGTTGAAAATCTTCAATTTGAGTTTTTCCTCATTTTTGAAATTCTTCAGTCTTTCAAATTCTTCAACTTTACAAAATCTTCCCTGTTTCCGTCGTTTTTCTTCATTGGCTATATATATATATATATATATATATATATATATATATATATATATATATATATATATATATATATATATATATATATATATATATGAATATGTCCTCTACAGCATTCACTTATTGTTATTTCTTCAAGTTGCGATTTCTGCTAAGTGAATGTGATCGGACCCATCCCCCTCTATGCTATACTCAACCCAATCTATTCACAAATTCTTCATGTGCGTTCTGATTGAAACTCGTTCAAAGTCTTCACTGTGTCCTTGACAGCTGAAGGAATTGCGAACAAAACTTTAAAACAAATCTTATCCAGATTTTCGGTTTTACCGCTCAAACCGTTCCGCATCCCACGATGCATTAGTTTATTCAACCACGATCTTACACGATCTCATCTGCACAGTACGTGGGTGACACATGTCGCGTGAAGAAGAAAGGGCAGGGGCATGTTCGTCCCAAAATCTTCGGGCGAACAGTTTTTACCGTGGCTATAAATACCCCTCTCCCCTTCCTTACTTCATTTACTCCGCTCGGTCGCTGTCTCTCACTCGAGCTCTCCACAAACCCTAGCGCCGCCGCTACTCCATCGCCGCCGGTGAGGAAGAGCTTCACTGCCTTGACCTCGTCGTCGTCGTACTCGCGCCGGCTGCAGAAATCTTCACTCCGCCACTGCCGTAGTCGTCTCCCTCTGCCAAGTTAGGGCGTGGGAGATCTAACTTGACGAACTTCACCACTGTTCATATTTGTTCGTCGTGTTCTTCAGTTCGGGTAATTAAAAGTCACTTTTATTACTCGCTTTGATTCTCAAACTTCTCTGAAAATCTTCAAAGGTGTTTTTATTCTTCAAATCCTCACATATGAACACCTCACACACTGTACGTCTTGATCCATCTCTCTAAGCACTCATTTCTTCAAGATTCCTCAATTGTGCGGATTTTCAATCTGTACAACTCTGGAACCTAAGACAAGAACTCTTAGTGAAATTCCTCAAGGCTCAACTGGTCAAATTCCTCAAAACTTGTCTTTTCGAAAAATCTTCTGAGAACGCATATGACCTCTCCAAATTCCCCGCACCTACACTCTGCTCACAGTACTCATGTCCGCTCCTGAATCACTAGGTTCTCATCAACTTAACTCATTTGCAGCGTTCCTCGAAGAAAAACTGCATACTTCTTCAGAGTGTTCAATTGTTCAAATTCCTCATCTGAAGAAAATGGTTGAAGGAAAGAGACCGCAGAAAGGAGGAAAGAAACCTGAGGTCATGACTGCTTTCGAGATCCCTGATGACATATACAAGGATTATTGCACACCCGATGAAGCCAAATTTGGCAAAGAGAACAAAAATCAGCGCAAGGTGCGCATTCAGAGGATTGAACGGAGATGGGCACGAGAATGGAGGGAATATCGATATGTTACTCCAAAGTACATGAAGAAATTCGCCTTAAATCCTCCATGCCCAAGAGCTCCACTGGCACCTGGCCAAGTCGCTGATCCCACTAGCATCAAGCGTGGTGAGGACTTTCCTGAAGAATGGGCTAGGTGTCAAGCAAAACTGACAAGACAAGCCAAGGAGGCAGTGAGGAAATTCAATGAGGATTCTGTTGCTGCTGCCGCCGCTGAGACCTCGGTCAAGCCGAGGAAATCAATGCCGAAGAAGCCTGCTCGCAAGCCAAGTGCTTCACCATCAGCGCCCTCACGGCCAAGTTCTCGGCCAGCGCCCTCACGGCAAATTCCTCGGACTCTGCTGCTCCACCAAAGTCCTCGGCAGCTCCTCCAAGTCCTCAACTCCTGTGCATCGGCTACATGTCAAAGGACTCGGGGTTTCTCAATTGCTTCGTGTCTCAAATGAGTTCCTCGGTGCACCAATGTCCTCATCAGCCCCACTCTGCTGAAGACAAAAGCAACAATGGGCGCGGTCCTCGGCCAAGTCCAAGAAAGAAACAGGTTGCTTTCAAGTGCCCTCGATGACGAGGCTTCGATGAAGAACTTGCGAAATCATCGAGAGACAGCAAAGGCCGCTAGAGCAAAAGGAACACATGTGCCCTCGCTTCGGATCCAAGAAGATCCTCGACTACATTGACTTATGGCATAAGGATCCAAACACTCCAATGCCTGATCTGCCTTTGACTCCTGGTCAAAGTCATATGCTAACCCATTTCATCGCTCAAGAGAAATGGAAGTTTGAAAAGGCTCGTGAGATAAAGAGAGCACAAGCCAGAAAGGGGAAGCTTCTGAAGAAGAACGCTGTCAGATTATCACCTGAAGAACTTCTCAAGGCTCAATCTGAGATCCAAGCCCTCAGAAAAGATTTCGATGCATACCATGCTGATTGGCAAGGAGCCAAAGTGATATTCGTCAATTTGACGAAGAAAATGACAACAGTTGTAGCTCCATCCCGACAAGAAAATCCTCAGGCTGCAGACACTGCTCAGCCTGCTGAAGAACATGCCAGCACGGCTGATGACTTTCAGCCTGCTGATGAGAATACAAGTTCGGGCTGATGACTCCATTCCACCACGAAGAAATTCCTGGGCATCCACTAGTGGTGCGCTGAAGAAATCGAAGAGATCAGGCAACTGCATCGATTTGCGCTGAAGAAAATGAACCACAGTCCTCAGCTCCTCCTGCGCCAACACCAACTCCAATTCTTCCTTCTGCTTATGAAGTGAAGAAGACCAAGGCTGCAGAGCGAGCTGCAGTGAAGAAAAGGAAGGCATCAGCTGCGTCAAATTCTTCGGCCGCGAAGAAAATGAAGCCAATGACCAGCTCGCTTGAAAATCCTATTGATGCCATTCCAATTTCCTCCATGTCATCAAAGGAAATTGTTCCTTATGGAGAAGACTACAAGATCCCAAGCGGATCTGATGAAGAAAATCATTCTGTTGCTACCTCAGAGCAGTTTGATGAAGAAATTGAAGTGGAAACATTCCCTTCAACGCCAGTCGTTTCCTCACCTATGCCTCAGTTCACAGCTGAAGAGGCTGGTGTTGAGGAAATTGAAAAAGAAGATGAAGATGTGGATATTGGCTGCACTACACCAGTAATGAACGATGACTTTTGGGAAAGTCAGCATCCCAATACCCCTCTCTTCACTCCTATTCAACAAATTCCTCAGTCCCCGACTACAACTGTTCAAATGGGCTCTGAAGAAACTCATCCCACTTCGTCTGTTCATGAAGAGGTTCCAGCCGCTAGTGCTGAAGAACCTACTGCTGATCCCCAAACTGCACAAGAAGAGGAACCATAAATTCCTCAGCCTGAAGCACCTGAGATCGTCATTCCTGAGGTTGTGCTGCAAATCACTGACACTCCTCTGCGCAAACCGAAGAATCCGTTCTCTAGCAAGCAAAAATTCAAGGCTGAAGACTTCTTTTCTGAGCATGTGTTCTTCACTGATTACAATCCATATGACTCTGCCGCATAAGGAAAAGACGTTTACGGACTGCTACTCAAGCCAACTTCTATTCCTCGGTGCTCTTTGACAAGGACAAAATCTTGATCATGAGCACATTCCTCATGTGGATATGGAATCCTGTGCGTGCTTGAGCCAGTCCTCGAGTTATTCACGATGCGGGACTCTTGAACTTCTGACCGATATACGTGATTGGAATGAAGAACTCATTCTTGAGTTCTATGCCACTTTGCATATCACCGGAGATCTTTGAAGATGTCAATTCATGGGTTCTGGATTGGATGACCGAAAACACTCACTATAAGGCACCAAAGAACTGAATTGCTTCGTGTCCTTCCTCCTGATCCTCCCCATGACAGTGCACGTTGCATCTACAATGACCGCGAACTGACAGATCATTATATGCAAGTGCTCATGAAGCCTTTGAAGCCAGGGCAGGCCCCTCGAACCAAATTCCTCGTCAAGGAATTGTTGTATGTGCCTCGGACTGTCTATCGAATTCTGACGAAGACAATGAGTCCTATCAAAGGCCACGACTCAAATGATGAAGATGTCGTTGGCATCATGAAGAACATGCTTTTCAACATCATTCATGGCGTTCCCGTCAACTTTCATGATTTCTTCATGAGGACTCTGGCTAATGTTGTTATGTCACCTTTTGAGCTGAAGCCCTATGCGCCTTGGATTATGAGATTCATAAGGGCAAGATCTTCACTGAATTACAAGGCCGACACTCTGAACCATGGTAGCTACTTGCCGCCCATTGAAGTCCTCAAGCGACCAGTTTCATCATCTGATGATAAGGGCAAGGCAGCTGTTGTGATCGATGAAGGCACTCGTCCATTGGATGGTCAATTCCGTCTAGCTACATCTTACTCCACCAATGACGATTCTACAACACATGACACTGCCGCAAATACCTCAGCTAAGCAAAATCCTCAAGCAACAGCACCCAGGGTGATGACTGACCGTGAGTTACTCCTCAGTCTTCATCAGAAGGTTGATCGCAATCAAAAATGGGTGAAACATCAATTTGCTGCAATTCTTCACAACATGACCTCAACCCATAATGCAGTGAAGAAAAATCAGTATCACCTTCATGAAACCCTCAACCGCACCTGGGCTGTTCTCACTCATGTTTATTCCGTGGAAGAACTGAAGACTATGGGTCTCCGAAGCGACCGGTAGTGCACCACCTCGAAGAAATTCAAGAGAGTCAAAGTTCCTGATCTGGTGGCCAGCTCTTATTCTTCATCGCGTGAAACTGATGAACATGAAGATTTGGACGACACTGCGGCAGGCCCTAGTTCAACGAACAACCCCGACAATACTGGCGCTCCTCCATCGACTTGAAATTCTTCAGGGGCGTTAGTCCTCAGTTTTGATCCTTTTGGTCATTTGATGACAAAGGGGGAGAAATCTGAGTTAGTCTTCAAGCGGGTTTATATTATGGGCGTTTTGTTAAGTTACAACTCTTGTTCTTCCGAAAGTTTTTTATTGGATCGAGTTGTAATCTTAAATCCGATGGTGCCTTGATACTCTTGGTCGTGCTCTGATGCTTTTGATGCATTGGGCTCTAATACTTTTGATGTGCTATTCTGCATGCTTATTCCTCGTTAATATTATTGCATGCATGCTGAATCTCATCAGGCACCATATTTCATTATGCATTTCAAATTCTTCATATTATATATCAAATGCGTGTATGAATTACAAGATATAGGGGGAGATCTCCATGATTCAACTCTTCAAATGTGCATTGCCTCAAAAGCAAATTCCTCACTATGCACATATTCAGGGGGAGTTCTTCCATATCTTGCAATCAAATTCCTCAATATCAGTATTCACACTTCATATGTTTATCCCCGTTGAAAACTTAACCTATGTTGTCATCAATCACCAAAAAGGGGAGATTGTAAGTTCATCTAGTGCCCCTTAGTGATTTTGGTGTATTGAAGACTTATAGGTTAAGTAACTGATGCGTTTGTGAGTGTACACAGGTCTATAAGTCTATGAGGAGTTTGATATTTACAGAGAAAGTTGACCCCTAAAAATGAAGTTCTTCAACTGAAGACTTTGATATTCTGCAGACTTTCTGAAGACTTTGAAAGTGAAGAAATTGGTGCACCTTGAAGACTTGGTATTCATTCGAGGAATATGGAGCATGAAGACTTTTGTTTTCGTAGTTTCATTTTCTCTTTCTTGAGTCATAGGAAACAGCGTACTGTTAAAGGGGGTCGAGGAAATACTAAGGAAAAATTTCCATGTGATGCTCAACTCAAAATCCTACACCTACCAATCCTTTGAGTGAAGCCATTGGAAATCTCATACAGATTCAGTCAATTTCTTGATGTGAGACGCAGTTCTTACAGTCACTTGAGGACTTTGTCTAATCGAGGAGTTAGGAATTCGCCAGTCTGAATTGCCTACACAATGAGGAACATGATAGCCCCGAGGAATTCGAGAGTCAAATTTCCGACCGTTGTTGTCTTTGGCATGGCTGTCCAAAATATCTTATCCACCTAACGGTCATATCATTGAAGGGCATTTATGTCTTATCATGTCGGGCTGCTCCTAGGCTATAAATAGCCGCCCCACAACCACTAGCTGGTTGGCTGCTCTGAAGAACTTGACACTTGTCATCCGAGAGCAACCCATCCTCCGAGGACTTTGAGCGAAAATCATCAAGTGAGGAAAATCCCAAAACCAAACCCCCACAAACTCAAGTGATTGAGCATCACTGAAGAAATTGATCCTGCGTGGATCTGACGCTTGTTACCTTTGAAGATTGTGCTTCTTCCAGACGGTTAGGCGTCAAGGTCTAGAGCATTCAAGAGGAATTGTGGATCGCCGAGTGACCAAGTCTTTGAAGGTTTGGAAGTCACCTGAAGACTTACCACGAGTGATTGGATGAGGCCTGCGTGGTCTTAGTTCAAGGAGAATACGGTGAGGACTGGGTGTCCTAAGTTATGCTCAGAGACTGGGTGTCCGGGACTATGTGTCCTCGAGTTTAAATACTCAGCCGCTCCAACCAGACGTACAACTGAGACAACAGTTGGAACTGGTTTACCAAATCTTTGTCTTCACCAACTAACTGGTTCTATTTCCTCAACTCTTTCATTTCCTCATTACTGTGTTGTATGTTGTTCATATTTGTGCTTGAAGACTTTGACTGAAGACTTTCACAAATTCCTCAGTTCAATTTCTTCAGTCTGTTTGTCTTCATCTTGTTATCCTGTGTTTACACTTTCTGTACTCTGTGCTAGTCTTCATTTCATCATGGTGACCATGTTTGTATTCTGCTATGTTTAATTCTGAGTACTTATTCCGCTGCAAGTAGTTCTTCGCTAAGGAATTTCCTCACCAGCAAATTCCTCAGTGAAGAATTCATAAAAATCGCCTATTCACCCCCCCCCCTCTAGTCGATATAACGCACTTTCAGGTTGCCTCTCCGGACTTTATATAAAATTAAAAAAGAGGCCAAAGAAGCCCAAATAAAAAAAGAGAGGCCAAAGAAGCCCAAATAAAAAATGAGAGAAAATGTGAGAAAATGAGAGAAGGGACAATGTTACTATCCTTTTTCACACTTGTGCTTCAAAGTATCACCATCGTCTTCATGATAGCAAGTCTCCTATTTTTTCACTTTCATATACTAGTGGGAATTTTCATTATAGAACTTGGCTTGTATATTCCAATGATGGGCTTCCTCAAATTGCCCTAGGTCTTCGTGAGCAAGCAAGTTGGATGCACACCCACTTAGTTTCTTTTTGAGCTTTCATACATTTATAACTCTAGTGCATCCGTTGCATGGAAATCCCTGCTCACTTGTATCGATATCAATTGATGGGCATCTCCATAGCCCATTAATTTGCCTAGTTGATGTGAGACCTTCTCCTTCTTTTTGTCTTCTCCACAACCACCATATTCTATTCCACCTATAGTGCTATATCCATGGCCCACGCTCATATATTGCGTGAAAGTTGAAAAGTTTGAGAACACCAAAAGTATGAAACAATTGCTTGGCTTGTCATCGGGGTTGTGCATGATGAAATACTTTGTGTGATGAAGATGGAGCATAGCCACACTATATGATTTCGTAGGGATAACTTTCTTTGGCCATGTTATTTTGAAAAGACATGATTGCTTTGTTAGTATGCTTGAAGTATTATTGTTTTCATGTCAATATTGAACTTTTGTTTTGAATCTTGTGGATATGAACTTGCCACAATAAAGAAGATTGCATTGATAAAGATGTTAGGTAGAATTCCACATCAAAAATTTTGTTTTTATCATTTACCTACTCGAGGATGAGCAGGAATTAAGCTTGGGGATGCTTGATACGTCTCCAACGTATCTATAATTTTTTATTGTTCCATGCTATTATATTATCTATTTTGGATGTTTTGTATGCATTAATATGCTATTTTATATTATTTTTGTGACTAACCGATTAACCTAGAGCCCAGTGCTAGTTTTTGTTTTTTTCCTTGTTTTTGAGTTTTAAAGAAAAGGAATATCAAACGGATTCCAAACGGAATAAAACTGTCCAATGATTTTTTCTTGGCGCAGAAGACATCTACATGACTTGGAGAGAGGGGCAGAAGAGTCCCGAGGAGGCCACAAGCCTCTAGGGCGCGCCCTGAGGGCTTGTGGGCCCCTCGGGTGTCCTCGAACCCTAATTCCACCTCTATATATTCCCAAATATTCCCCAAACATCAGAAGCGTCCCCCAAAATACTTTTCCGCCACCGCAAGCCACTGTTCCCATGAGATCCCATCTTGGGGCCTTTTTCAGCGATCTGCCGGAGGGGGATTCGATCATGGAGGGCCTCTATATCAACTTTGCTACCCTTCCGATGAAGCGTGAGTAGTTTACCATAGACCTACGGGTCCATAGCTAGTAGCTAGATGGCTTCTTCTGTCTCTTTGATCTTCAATACAATGTTCTCCTCAATGTTCTTGGATATCTATTCGATGTAATAATTTTTTCGGTGCGTTTGTTGAGATCCGATGAATTTTGGATTTATGTTCAATTTATCTATGAATATTATTTGAGTCTTCTCTGAACTCTTTTATGCATGATTAAGATATCTTTGCATTTCTCTTCGAACTATCGGTTTGGTTTGGCCAACTAGATTGGTTTTTCTTGCAATGGGAGAGGTGCTTAGTTTTGGGTTCAATCTTGCGGTGTCCTCACCTACTGACAGAAGGGGTAGTGAGGCACGTATTGTATTGTTGACATGAAGGATAAAAAGATGGGATTTATATCATTTTGCTTGAGTTTATCCCTCTACATCATGTCATCTTACTTAAGTCGTTACTCTGTTCTTATGAACTTAATACTCTACTCGTGATCATTGCCTTAGATATCATCATAACTCTGCGCTTTTCTATCAATTGCTCAACAGTACTTTGTTTACCCACAGCATGCTATCTTCAAGAGAGAAGCCTCTAGTGAAACCTATGGCCCCGGGTCTATTTTCCATCATATATTTTTATTCTATAAACCAAAAAACCCAAAAATACCTTGCTGCACTTTATTTATATTTACTTTAGTTTGCTCTTGGATTTATCTTTTCTACCTATCTCTGTTAGCTCTCACTCTTGTTCGTGATCGTGAAGGGATTGACAACTCCTTTTTTGCATTGTGTGCAAGTGTTTGTTAGTTTGTCCAGGTGCTTATATTGGAGACTTGCTTGATACCTTGGTTCTTAACTGAGGGAAATACTTATATCTACTTTGCTGCATCACCCTTTCCTCTTCAAAAGAAAAATCAGCGCAAGCTCAAGAAGTAGCAAACACGTACCGCACCAGAGTGGTATAGTAATCTTTTCCTGGAAGGCATGTTGTTAGACAAGGGCAAGCCTACGAACTATGAAGAAGCTATGATGAGCCCAGATTCCGGCAAATGGCTTGAGGCCATGAAATCTGAGATAGGATCCATGTATGAGAATAAAGTATGGACTTTGGTGGACTTGCCCGATCATCGGCAAGCCATTGGGAATAAATGGATCTTCAAGAAGAAGACGGACGTTGATGGTAATATCACTGTCTACAAAGTTCAACTTGTCGCAAAAGGTTTTTGACAAGTTCAAGGAGTTGACTACTATGAGACTTTCTCACTCGTAGAGATGCTTAAGTCTCTCCGAATCATGTTAGCGATTGCCCCATTTTATGATTATGAAATCTGGCAAATGGACGTCAAGACTGCATTCCTTAACGGGTTTCTTAAAGAAGAGTTGTATATGATGCAACTAGAAGGTTTTGTCGATCCTAAAGGTGCTAACAAAGTGTGCAATCTCCAGCAGTCCATCTATGGGCTGGTGCAAGCATCTTGGAGTTGTAATATACGCTTTGATGAAGTGATCAAAGCATATGGTTTTATAAAGACTTATGGTGAAGTCTATATTTACAAGAAAGTGAGTGGGAGATCTGTAGCATTTCTGATATTATATGTGGATGACAAATTATTGATTGGAAATGATATATAATTTCTGGATAGCATAAAAGGATACTTGAATAAGAATTTTTCAGTGAAAGACCTCAGTGAAGCTACTTACATATTGGGCATCAAGATCTATAGTGGATAGATCAAGACGCTTAATAGGACTTTCACAAAGTACAAACCTTGACAAAGTTTTAAAGAAGTTCAAAATGGATTAGTCAAAGAAATGGTCCTTGCCTGTGTTGCAAGGTGTGAAGTTGAGTAAGACTCAAAGCCCGACCACAGCAGAAGATAGAGAGAGAATGAAAGTCATTCCCTATGCCTCAGCCATAGGTTCTATAAAGTATGCCATGTTGTGTACCAGACTTGTCATGTGCCTTGCCATGAGTCTGGCAAGGGGATACAATAGTGATCCAGGAGTGGATCACTGGACAACAGTCAAAATTATCCTTAGGTACCTAAGAGGACTAAGGAAATATTTCTTGGTTATGGAGGTGATAAATAGTTTGTCAAAAAGAGTTACGCCGGTGCAAGCTTTGACACCAATCCGGATGACTCTGAGTCTCAATCTGGATACGTATTGAAAGTGGGAGCAATTAGCTAGAGTAGCTCCATGTAGAGCATTGTAGACATAGAATTATGCAAAATACGTACGGACCCATTGACTAAACTTCTCTCATAAGCAAAACATGATCACACCTTAGAACTCTTTGGGTGTTAATCACATGGCGATGTGAACTAGATTATTGACTCTAGTGAACTATTTCATTGTAATCACATGGTGATGTGAACTAAATTATTGACTCTAGTGCAAGTGGGAGACCGATGGAAGTATGCCCTAGAGGCAATAATAAAATGGTTATTATTAAATTTCCTTAATCATGATAAAGGTTTATTATTCAGGCTAGAATTGTATTGACCGGAAACTTAAATACATGTGTGGATACATAAAAAAAATACCATGTCCCTAGTGAGCCTCTACTAGACTAGCTCGTTGGTCAAAAGATGGTTCTAACCATAGACATGTGTTGTCACTTGATAATGGGATCACATCATTAGGAGAATGATGTGATGGACAAGACCCATCTGTTAGCTTAGCATATTATCATTTAGTTTATTGCTACTACATTCTTAGTGTCTAATACATATTCCTTCGACCATGAGATCATGCAACTCTCGGATACCGTAGGATAGCTTGTGTGCTATCAAATGTCACAACGTAATTGGGTGATCATAAAGATGCTCTACAAGTATCTCTAAAGGGTTTGTTGAGTTGGTGTGAATCGAGATTGGGATTTGTCACTCCGTATGACGGAGAGGCATCTCTAGGCCTCGAAGAATCTTGCAAGCAAACTAACTAAGGAGTTAGTTACAACATGATGTATTATGGAATGAGTAAAGAGACTTACCGGTAACGAGATTGAACTAGGTATGAAGATACCGGCGATCGAATCTCGGGCAAGTAACAAACTGACGGACAAAAGGAACTACGTATGTTGTCATAAAGGTTTGACCGATAAAGATCTTCGTAGTAGACACCAATATGGGCATCCAGGTCCCGCTATTGGTTATTGACCGGAGAAGCGTCTCGGTCATGTCTACATCATTATCAAACCCGTAGGGTCCGCACGCTTCACGTACGTTGATGATATAATATTATATGAGTTATGTAGGTTGGTAACCGAATGTTGTTCGGAGTCCTGGATGAGATCACAGACATGACGAGAAGCTCCGGAATGGTTCGAAGGTAAAGATTCAGATGTTTCCCGAAGTGTTCTGGTGCGAGAACACTTTATTTGGGCCAAGGGGTAAAGCCCAAGGGGCTTTAGGAAGGTGCAAAAGGAAGTTTTGTGGAGGCCAAGGGCCAGACGCCAGGGACCCTTGCGTCTGGGGCCAGGCGCCGAGGACCCTGGCGTCTGGTCCTGGAGTCCGAGAAGAACTCTTGCCTTGTGGGATAAACCGACTTTGAGGAGTCCCTTTCTCCAGGAAACGACCCCAGCGATCAAAATATAAATAGAGGGCCAGGTCTCGCACCTGAAACACACCAACATTCACCAAGCCATATGCTGGCAACCCCGCCCCCTCTAGTTTATCCTCCGTCATAGTTTTCGTTGTGCTTGGTACAGCCCTACGGAGTGTGACGCCCGGATAATTATGCTACAGTAAACCCATGTTAATGGTGCCATGTCATCATGTTACTGTTGCTAATGTTTGCTTGATCCAAGACGCAATACAAATTCAAAACCGGGTTTAAAGTCGAAATTCAAATTTTGTCACACATGAAAACTTAAATTTTCACATTATCCTATAAATTCCCCTAATCATTTTCATGTTGAACCAACCTCATTTGAGTTCACAAAATTCCCCCAGGATTTCATCTTGTGGTCCAACAATAATTTTGGCCTTTCCAATTTCTAAAAATGGTTAGCCAACTCCTTCTGACCCCAAAATTTTTTATGCAACATCACCTTGATCCTATCCATTTTTGTGCAAAGTGCCACATTTAACAAAAATAATTCAATAGCTCTTTTAAATAGGAAATAGAGGCAAATCAAAAAAAAAGCCCCCCCCGGGCCAAACAGCCCAGCTGGCCCATGGCCCAGCCAGGCCGGCCCATCCGCCCCCTACCTATAACCCCCCCTCCCGCAACCAAACCCTAGAGACCAACCGCACTCCTCCACGATCCCCACCCTCTCCCTCCAGCTCGTCATAGGAGAGGGCACTCGATCCCCTCGATCTCCCGCACCCCCCCCCCACTCGCTCCCCCCGCACGCCTCTCTCCCGTTTCCCCGTCTGGATCAGGGCAGAGGGCCCCGACCCCTTCGCCATGCCGCCCGCCGCCGGAGAACCCCCCTGCCTGGCGTCCCTTCTCCCCCGATCTGGATGTGCCGTCGCCCAAGAACCTCACCGGTCGGCGCCACCTCGCCCCTGCAACGCCCTCGCGACGCACCGAACCACACCATCCCCGCCTCTCCCTTGCGCTACTCCCTCCCTGAGCTGGACGTCATCGCCTCACCATCCCCGTCACCGTTGTGTTCCATCGCTGTCGGAGTAATGGGCCACGGGTAGGCCGACCTGGGACCCAGGATCTTTCAAGACATCGGGGCAGGCCACGCCCCTCTGGCCGAGTCCCAGCCGGCGACCTTCGGAGAGGCCGAGTCCCAGAGGGCGATCCCCCGAGAGGCCGAGTCCCGGACGACGACTTCAGAGCAAGCCGACTCCCGGCTTGCGACCTCCAGGAGTGCCGACTATGGGAGTCGGCCCGCGACATTTCGCGAAGACCGATGCAGGGTACGGCCCCGACATGGCCATCCCTTCCTGCCTACGAGGGGTTGGCATGGCTACAGGGAGCCGTATCACCGGGAGATCTCCGGCGAGGCGCGGCACTGTTGCCATGCCTCCCATGACCTCAGCCACAGTGCGTGATGCACTGTACCCACGACGCCGGCCTGTACGGCCCAGAGATCGCAGGGCCACCCGTCAGTGGGTGAATCAGAGACGGCGGAACGCCAGAAGACGGCCCTGAGGGAGTCGGCCTCCAGAAGTCGGCCGCCTCCCCGCCAGGGCCCCACAAGCCATAAACCAGATTGGATGGGGAGTGGCGACAGTGATCGCCTGACAGACGGCGGCACTGTTGCCACGACCCCATGACCAAGCCTGCGTCATCGAGAGTGCTGCACAGTGTTCGGCCTGTCCGCGGGACCCACCAGTCGGCGGGCCCCAGAAGCCGGCAGGAAGGACGGCGGCATGAGAGACAGACGGCTGGGGGCCACGCCCAGTCAGATTACTATTGTACCCCGGGGTAGGCCTATATAAACCCCCCGGGACACCCATGCAAAGGGTTCGGCCTTTGATAGAGTTAGACACATAGACAAGGGAGGAGAGAGCCAGCCTGGCTCCCTCCTGCTTCCCGATACAGCACCAGGAGCACCCTTGTAGCCCTTTCACCATAGTGACCATGCGGAGACCCCGCAGAGCAGCAGTAGGGGTGTTATCTCCCCGGAGAGCCCCGAAGCTAGGTAAGATTTGCCGGCGTGCATGTCTGCGCCTCATCCCGTTTCCAGGCACCGGCGACGTTCTACTCGCCCCCACCATGATAAGCCATCCTTTGGCATATGTCGCACCCAACCCCCGACATTTGGCGCCCACCATGGGGCGAGGTGCACCGTCGTCCGGAGATCTGTTCTGGACGGGAACCCTTTTCCTCCCTGGCGAGCGCAGCCAGCCAGGCTCGCCAGATGGAGTCTGCATCGACACGCTGCGCGGCGCCGAAGCCGCCTGCGCTGCGAGTGGCCTCGCCGAACTTATCGGCGAGGTGCGCCTCTCCGACGAGCCTGCATCCGCATTACAAGAATACCCTCTATAAAGCAACGCAAATTCTACAACATTTTAACTATACGTTGTAAGATTCACAATAGATACGGATATAAGCGTTGAAGGAGTATGCGTTCCATATTTACATTTTTACTGCTCATCACTCCACACATAAAAGAAAAGAGGAGAGAGATGCGCTAAAAACAAAGCCCACGTTCTAAAAAAAAGGAACAGAGCCCCCGATTCCCCTCTTCTCTCCCAAACCGCCGCCACCCACCACATCGTCCCCCCTCCTCCGACCCACCTCGCCGCCGGCCCTCGCCCTCGCCTCCTCCCACCTCGCAGCATCGGAGGCCGCCGGATCCGCCGCATCCCCCACGCAACTATCCCTCTCGCGTCCCATCCCACTCTCCTCCCACGGCTCCTCATTGCCCAACCTGCGGTGGCTGATTCAGGTGACGTCCGGCGAGTTCCACGACCACGAAGCACAGCTCAAGGTCCCCTCGCACCGCGGCGCTTTCCCATCCGGCTAAATCCGGCGCTCGCGGCCACCAAAGCCCGCCTGCGACCCTCCCCCCAGGGCTAGGGTTTCGGGCATCGGCTCCGGCACCGGGGGCCATTCGTCCTCAACTTTTTCGATGGTGCGTCCCCTCCCCGTGCTTCGTCCTCTCTCTCCCCCTTGCTCTAACCTCTGCTCTTCTCTTCTCCTATAGACGTACAGGGAGGAATCGCTTGTGGACAGCCTTGGTGCTGCTCGGGACAAAGCAGCCATGGAGCTTCCTCCTCCTCGTCCTCCTGTGGCTTCATGTGAGTTGGTCCACTCCTCTCTGCTCTTCTCCGTGGCACCATCAGGAACCATTGTTTTTCTGGTGGTGCTAGGATTTGCCATGTTTGGGCTTAAGTGCCTGTTGCTTGAGGTCAATTTGATATTGATGTTAGGAACAAATATTCGAAGACTCAAACTTTTCAATCTTCTCATATTCCAATCCACCATATCTCTCCCTAGGTTGATTAAAGCATTAATGCCATGATGGTTGTTGCTGCAGAAATGGAAATCCAGTGACGACAGCCTAAAGCGGATGGGGAGCAATGAGGCTACCGCACAGCTGTACGGTGGCCTGGTAGGGAGGCGGTTAAACAACCCCCAACTCTGTTCCGGATCATTGGCTGTTACTCCTGCCCTGACCCTGGTGAGTAAGCCTTTATCACAAGATTCATGATGTGTTCTGTATCTAGTTCGTTGAATTCTTCGTGAAAGCCCAATGAATTTTCTTGATATAGATTAGCTGATGAAGTAATTGGTTAGGTATATGTGTTTCTATGAGCACCGTTGTTGACCCCGTTATGCCCTGTATGGAGTGGAGAAGAGTCACGAGGGGGTGGTCTTCATGGCCTCCTGTGGCAATATAGAATCCTGCTTTCAGGTTGTATTTGCTACGTCAATAACTGAAACACCAGCCACCCAGTTGACTATTGATATAAATAGCTCAATTTATAGCTGATTTTCGATCTCAGTCCATGCTCGCCAAAGTAATTAATTAGTTGATTTTTGCATATACAGGATTTGAGAACTTTATGTCATTTCGTATGTATACCTATACATCTTCTGAGTTTCAGCATTAAGATAAGCTATTATGCTGATACATTACATAATTTTCTATAATCTAATGTTTAGCATATCAGCTCCCAGCTTTCTTGAAATAATGTGTAAAGCTGTGCATAACTTTTACTTGGTTTATTTGGTACTTTGACTACAATCCTACAGACGATGCAAAATTTATGCTAATAGCAAGGAGTACTTGATTTGTACAGGTTCATGTTTACACAATAGATTAATTGATGAGGTTTCAATATAAAACGATATACAATCATTATTATGGGAGCAATATTCTAAACATTTGTTTCTAACAGCATCTATATCATTCCTCTGCAGTTTCATTATTTGGATTTCAGAGCAGCCACTTGCAGGAAGCATAATAATGTAATTAAGCTACTTTCCAGAATATGCTGGATATAAATCCTGAGTAATGATGTGTGGTTCCGAAGCAGTCCTTAATTATGTTCCGAAATTGGCGTTTTTCCACACTTTTCATGTTCTGAAACAATAAAAGATGCATGCACAAGGCTTTTGGAATTATATTAGCTGTATTTCTTATGCAAATTGTACACACTACAATTAAAGAGTTATTGTGATTAGTCCTGGTCAGTGCGTATGTGTACCGTGCTGTGTGTAAAGTCTGTAGCTTCAGAGAAACTGTAAGCATGTCTCTTCATCATGTCTTAACATTTTCATATTTAGGTCCTTCTGGCTGTCTATAGATACTGTATAAGCAGTGATTTTGTCTGGACTAATTTATTTTTACCCAAACACGAATTACTATGGCAACCAGCTTAATTTGTTGAATAACTTAATTAGCCCCTTTTACCACAACTGGTTTGTAACTAATGTTTAAATTATGTTTACAAGCACAAACTGAAGGTCTATTTGTACTCTGTTACATTTTACTCATGCTTGGACCAGGATCTCATGATGAAATGGGAAAAGGAACGACAGCAATTGGTGCAGGTTCGTGTTGCTCCAACAGATTTCACACCGCATGTCGTACAAAATGTGTATCTTTGTCCCATTTCATATGTTCAACATTGCAAGCAATCAGAGCAAATGTTAACACTTATGCAATGATTTCTGCCATACACTAAGACGCCCATATTAGCCTCATATAGTTTAAGTATGTAACCTGAACCCCTCGACACTTGCTGTAAGTTATGAATGCATTTCCATCTATATATGCTAGTACGTAATTTCTTATGTATAAGAAAGATTGCATGGCCTTCCACATTTATACGGACTAATAACCTGCCTCTATCACTACTTGCATCATGTCAATTGATTGTGTTAACAGTTCATTTTGTTATTTTCTTTGTAGATTCAGAAGATATGGATGATTATATGGGTGTGTGACAAGTATACTGCAATAATGATGATGTTCTGGTTCATGATGATGAAGATTGATGCTTTCAGTTTTAGTTAAGTTGTAGGGATGTTGTACCTGTTGGATGATGTCCCTCGGTTAAAGCTTTACTTAAGTTGTAGGGATGTCAAGAAAATATTTAGATTATGCATCACATTGGGATGATGTTACTTCTGCAATATCTACTATTGTAATCCAACATTTTTATCCAATACAAGATTACTTCCTCTTGTGAGTGTATTTTTTTTATTTTTTTGTTCACTGTGTGGAGCATATTCAGTACATAATTATCACCATTATGTGGAGCATTGGTTTAATTGATGGATATATATATAATAATATTCACATTATATATGTACCAACACCTCAAGCGTTGCCATTTATCGCCAAAAAATATAATTGGATTCTTGTATATTAAGCACCAACGTATAGAAGTGTTGTAAATGTCGGTTTTATCTGTTGTACTCTTGCAACGGTCCCTTTTACCAACGGCAGTATAAGCGTTGCATTATGCGCTAGCAACACTGGATAAGGCAACGCATCCGAAACCGTTGGTATATACACAAGCAACGCATATATGGACTTTTAGATACGGAAAGAAGCGTTGCTATATGGGGGTTCCTATTGTAGTGCCGGTGCAGGCACGGGTGGCCCCGAGAACCTTCTCGCGGGCCTCCTCGACCAACTCCACGTCGCCGGCGAGCCTGCCGTAGACTTGGAGTCCGTAGGCTCCTCCGACCCGATCTTTGGTCGACTCGGCGCCGTGTCGCTGACATCTTCCCCACCAGCGTGGTGGTCTCGACGAGCCGCTTCAGACGAGGAGAGTGGCGGAAGCGCCGTCACGGAGGTGCTCGTCATCAGCCACGGCGAGCACTCCGGCGAAAAGCCGAGACCCGCTGCGGCGGTCTGCCGCGATCTAATCGCGTCCATTCGAGAGGGCGCGGACGCCGAGACGCTGAAACACGCCGCCTTCAGATCGCCGAAGCGCCAAGAAGTTAGCAAGCATGGCGCTTGTCGAAGCATACCAGCGCCCGTGGCGGCTCCCGGCTCCGGCCGGGCGAGCCGTGCTGGTGCGGTCCGGCAGCGGCGCGCAGCCATCGCCCGACTTGCTCGGGCGAAACACCCGTGTCGCCACCCGGCGGAGAATATCCGCGCCGCCCAAGCAGCGGCAGCGAGCTGAAGAACTTTGAGGCGAAGCGCCGTGTGATGATGGGCGAGTCCAGCAGCTCCTCGGCGCGTTGCTGCGCAAAAAGCGCAGCCGGCGGCCGCAGTCTTGCTTGCGGCAATAACGACGACTTACCTCCCGCCGAGATCAAAGCGCGACCTCCCGGACGCCGATTGGCGGAGTCCGCGAAGGAAAGAGAAGGAGCGGCTGTCACCACGATCGGACTCACATCACCATCAAAGCGCGACCAAGGCGGCCGCCCAAGAGCGATG
Organism: Aegilops speltoides; assembly: GCA_021437245.1. Taxonomy (NCBI): domain Eukaryota; kingdom Viridiplantae; phylum Streptophyta; class Magnoliopsida; order Poales; family Poaceae; genus Aegilops; species Aegilops speltoides. The sequence continues at coordinate 88,566,878 of CM038141.1, read as the reverse complement.
GAGCAGCAGGCGATTATCTGCCTCCCGCCTAGAAGAAACGGCGAGTTTCTCCGCCACTGTTGAGCATCCGACTCTCGAGGTCGCCTTGGCCGTCGAGAGAGAGTCGAGAAGAATAGCGCCCGTCATTGGATCGACCGACTCCACCGATCCACAACCTTTGGAAGAAGAAGACGAGTTAGGTCCGCCTTGCTTGGGCCCCGCATCGAGACGAGCCCTTCCCAAAGGGTTCACGCTCCCCCGAGACACACCCAAGTACACCGGCTCCGTGAAGCCGGAGGACTGGCTGATAGACTACTCCACGGCCGTCAACATAGCAAACGGCAACAAGCGGGTTGCCTTGCATATTAGACCAAGTGTATGATCCTCTTCTGGAACAGTTAGATTGGTTTTTCACCTCAGTGGATTGGATCACTGATTATCCAATGACTGAAGTGCTGCCTCTTGCCAGAACAGCCTCTGATCATGTCCCTTGTCTAGTATCTATCAAGATAACCATACCAAAATCAAACCTGTTTAGGTTCGAAAACTATTGGCTGGAACTACAAGGCTTTATGGAGTGTGTGGAATCATCTTGGCTAGTAAATTCTAGAAAGTCACACATTACTCCTCAGATTGCTGATAAGTTTAAACATCTGCGAATGTGTCTTAAGAGATGGCAAATGAGTGTTTCCAAGTTAAAACTGTTAATTACCAAGTGTAATCATGTGATCTTTCTTTTAGATGAGTTGGAGGAATGGAGACCCCTGTTTAGGCAGGAGTTCAATTTCAGGAAAATTGTGAAGGTCCATTTGGAAAAGCTTCTTCACTTGCACTGTATGTACTGGAAGAAGAGATGCACTATCAGGTATATTAAGGTTGGGGGTGAAAATACCAAGTTTTTTCATGCCATGGCCACTGAGAGGCACAGGAGAAACTCAATTGCTAGTCTCAAGTTACCTGATGGCTCTGTGGTTTCTGACCATGAGCAAATGGCTGGCATTATTTGGAGCTGTTTTAAAAACAGAATGGGCACCTCAAGAGGGATTGTCATGGGATTTGATCTACCAACTCTTTTATCACCAGTTGAGGGCCTGGATGTGCTTACTGAGCCATTTGGAAAAGAGGAAATGGATGAGGTGGTCCAGCACATGCCTATTGACAAAGCACCTGGACCTGATGGTTTTAATGGTCTATTCTTCAAGAAGTGTTGGCACATCATTTCAGGTGATTTCTATGATTTGGCTAATGCTTTTCATGAGGGGACAGCAGTGTTGGAAAACATTAATAGCTCTTTCATTACTCTGATACCCAAGAAACTGTCACCTGAGGAAGTGGGAGATTATAGGCCCATTTCTCTCACAAGCATGGGTCTGAAGTTTCTCTCTAAGATGGCTGCCAATAGATTTCAGAAGATAATTATGAAATGCATTCACAAGAACCAATATGGTTTCATTAAAAGCAGAACAATTCAAGACTGTATTGGTTGGACCTTTGAGTATCTGCATCAATGCCATCAGTCTAAGAGGCCCATTGTCATCCTCAAATTAGATTTTGAGAAGGCTTTTGACTCTGTTGAGCATGAAGCTATCTTCCAAATTCTCAAACACAAAGGCTTTAATGAAAAGTGGATTTTATGGATGAAGCAGCTCCTTGCCACTGGTACCTCTTCTGTCCTTCTAAATGGTGTGCCTGGAAGGAAGTTTATTTGCAAAAAAGGAGTCAGACAGGGGGATCTGTTTCTCCTCTCTTATTTGTGATAGCTCACGATCTTTTGCAAGCAGTCATTAATGATATGTTGAGAAAGGAATCCTAAGGCTACCTATACCTTGCCATGATCAAGACTACCCCATCATTCAATATCTTGATGATACCTTGATCATCCTCCTGTTGACAATGCACAACTTCTAGCTTTGAAGGAGATGCTGTTGGTGTTCTCTCAGTCCACAGGTCTTGATGTTAACTATCATAAATCCTTTATCATTCCTATTAATGTTGAACATGCAGTCATGAATGAGCTAGCTTCTGCTTTTGGATGCCAAATTGGAAAGATGCCTTTTACTTACCTTGGTTTGCCTGTGGGTACTACAAGGCCCAAGATGGTTGACTTTATGCCTCTGGTGGACTGTATGGAGAGAAGAATGACTGCCAGTTCATCATTCCTTAATCAAGGTGAGAGATTGCAGTTCCTAAACTCTGCTTTGTCATCCATGCCAATCTTCTTTATGGGCAGCCTGGCTGTGCCTGCTGGAATCCTAAAGCAGCTAGAAAGGATTCAAAGGCAGTGTCTGTGGAGAAAAAATAGGGATGAGCCTGCTCCATCTCTTGCTGCCTGGGATTTGATCTGCAGACCAAAAAGTAAGGGTGGTCTTGGTATTTTGAATCTGGGTGTTCAAAATGTGGCTTTGCTCCTTAAGCATGCTAGCAATTTTCTCAACAGGAAGGATCTACCTTGGGTGTCCTTAATTTGGGATTCATATTATCATGATGGCATACCCCAAGGAACAACTGCTTGTGGCTCCTTTTGGTGGAAGGATATTTGCAAAGTTTTGCAGAATTTTAGGGACTGCTCCTGGGTGCAAGTCAATGCAGGAGACACTGCTCTTTTTTGGTCTGATAACTGGAATCTTGGCTCTGAAGTTTCCACCTTGCAGTCTAGATTCCCTAGACTTTTCTCTTTTGCCAAGGATCCTGGATTTACATTAGGACATCTTCAATTGAGTTGATTTATACCAGCATTTTCATCTACCTTTATCTGCCCAAGCTTTTGATGAATTGAATTTGATAAGAAATATGATGACCTCCCATACCAGAATTGGCAACAGTAAGGATGTATGGTTATGGCAGGGTTCCACCAAGGGTTACACACCTAAGTTGTTCTATAATCATGTATTTGATGAAACATTCAACCATCTGCTCTCTTTGGATCTGGAAATCTTCTTGCACTATCAAGATCAAGGTTTTTGCATGGATGCTCACCATGGACAGACTTAACACCAAGGATATGGTTGATAGAAGACACTGGCACATGGATGATGGTGTTTCTTGCAGGCTTTGCCCCTGCAAGTCACGAAACCAGAGACCATCTCTTCTTCAACTGCAATTTCAGTGTCAGAGTTTGGAACTATTTGCAGATTGATTGGTCGTCTGGAACCTCAATGTCTGACCTTGTCATCCAGGCAAAGAGAAGTTTTGCTAAACCCTTTTTCACTGAAGTTGTTTTATTGCCTCTTTGGAATATTTGGATCATCGAGGAATGCAAAGGTGTTCAGAGGAGAAAGGGCAAGTTTTAAGTAAATGGAAGGAGCTTTCGGGCATGACATTACTCGATGCGACATAGAATCAAGTGCAGGTACAAGGATGAGTTACTCAAGTGGATTTCCTTCTTGCCCCCTTAATTTTGCCCTTTGCTTTTTGTTGTTTCTTATTCGGTTACCTCTTGTAATCGTGTTGTTGTACCTGTTACCTGCCTTCAATAAAGTTTTGAATTGTTGTGGGGGTTTTACCCCACAGTCCACGGTCACAAAAAACAAGCGGGTTGCCGTGAAGTATGTCCCTCTCATGCTCCAGGGCATGGCCCGGACGTGGCTGAACAACTGAAGCCCGCAAAGATCAATAGCTGGGTCGACTTCACTTTGAAGCCTTCATTCGCAACTTCACCAAAGACGCACAAGCGACCTCCCAAGCGCGCCGGCTCTCCTTGTGCGTGCAGGGCCTGAAGAATCAGCGCTACGACTACCTCACCTGCCGGGGCGAACTTGAAACTCCTGCGAGGCGTGCACGAGTGCGAGCTATCAGTACTTCCTTCGCCGGGTGCCGAGAGGGCACCCTCCATAGCCTAAGCTCCTCTGCGGCAGGCGAAACCCTTGATGAACTGCTAGTCATAGCGGATAAATGCGCCACGGCCGACTCTTCTATGAAGGCGGAGATTCAAATCAGCGCGGTGGCAAAGTGACTCCCGGGCTCCCGAACCCGGCCGAGGCGCCCGGTCGGCGACAACAACAAAACGACAACAAGCGCAAGGCCTCACAGCCGACTTCCAGCAATCGGCGGTCGCAGCGATGAAAGATCGGCAACGAAGGGCAGCCTCGATAAGCGGCGAAAAGCGGCAAGTCAATTGGTTCTTGGCTTTCTCCTATGAGCGACTTTGGATGGTCCTTGCAAGTTCCACAGCGGCTTGAAGCCGTCGAACCACACCACCAGAAATGCCAGCGCTCGCCAGAATCGCCAAGGAGACGGCCTCACTCCTCCGCCGCTGCTGGGCAGCTGCCTCCGCCGCCGCCCGGCAGCCGGCGGCTCGGCCGTCGGCCTTGATACAAAACGAGTTCGAGAAAGACCACGGAGCCTCGTAGTATTCACGGTGTGGCGAGATGACCGGCGCGGCGCCAACAACAACAAGAAGTAAACGCAGTAGCAACAGATGCTCGAGTTCATGCATTGGTCCGAGAGGCCTATCGGTTGAGTCAGGCGGATCACCGGAGGTAATGCGAGTCCGAGCTCCTATGCCTGGTCTTAGAGTGCGACCTTAGCTCTTGATAAGCGGGCGCCCGTTTTCGCCGGTCCTGATAGATGGAGGCAGCAGCATAAACATCCTTTACAAAGACACCATGGAGAAGCTAGGAATCAGGTGAAGGCAGCTGCAGAGCAGCCGCACCGTGTTCCATGGAATTGTACCCGGCCTCTCCTGTTCACCGATCGGCAAGATCCTGATAGACGTCCTCTTCGGAGACAAAGATCACTTCCGCCGAGAGCTGGTCTGGTTCGAGGTGGTGGACTTGGAGAGCCCGTACCACACTCTGCTTGGCCGGCCTGCCTTGGCCAAATTCATGGCGGTTCCACACTACGCCTACCTTAAAATGAAGATGCCGAGTTCCAAGGGGATCCTGACCATTGCCGGCGACTACAAGAAATCATCCGCTTGCGCGGCCGAGAGCAGTCGGCTGGCCGAGTCCTTGGTGATCGCAGCCGATAAACGGCTCCTTGACCGGGTCGTGGCGATGGCCGGAAAGCAGCCAGAGATGTCGCCCGACCCCAAGGAGTCGGAGGTAGAAGGATCATTCAAGCCGGCTAAAGACACCAAGAAGATACCCTTGGACCCAGAGCACCCAGAGAGATACGATGTCGTAGGCACATGCCTTGACAGCAAATAGGAAGGCGAGCTCGTCGATTTCCTCCGTGAGAATCGGGACATCTTCGCATGGTCCCCCAAGGACATGCCGGGTGTACCGACGGAATTCGCCGAGCACAAGCTACACGTCAGACCAGATATGAAGCCCGTCAGGCAGCCTTTGCGCCGCCTGTCAGATGAGAAAAGAAGAGTTGTTGGAGAAGAGATAGCCCGGCTCCTAGCAGCCGGTTTCATCATGGAAGTGTTTTTTCCAGAGTGGCTAGCAAACCCGGTGTTGGTACTGAAGAAAAACAAGCAGTGGCGGATGTGCATCGACTACACAAGCCTCAATAAAGCCTGCCCAAAGGACCCGTTTGCTCTGCCAAGGATTGATCAGGTGATAGACTCCACAGCCGGATGCGAGCTGTTGAGTTTCCTAGACGCATACTCAGGATATCACCAGATCAAGCTGAATCCAGCGGACAGACTGAAGACCGCATTCATCACGCCGTTTGGAGCCTTCTGTTACCTGACTATGACGTTCGGCTTAAGGAATGCCTGCGCCACCTTTCAGCGTTGCATGCAGAAGTGCCTCCTCAAGCAACTCGGCAGGAATGCCCACGTCTATGTGGGCGATGTGGTGGTGAAAACGAAAAGCGTGGGGCGCTCTTGGAAGACCTCAAAGAGACCTTTGAAAATCTGCGCGGTTACGGATCAAGCTCAACCCGAAAGTGCATTTTGAGTACCACCGGCCAGCTCCTTGGCTTCTGGTCTCCGAGCAGCGGCATAGAGTGCAACCCGTAAAGATCAAGGCCATTGAGAGAATGGAGGTACCCAACCATTGTTGGATGTCGCGAGTTCACGGCTGCTTGGCGTCCATCGGCCGATTTATCGATCGGTTGGCGAAAGCTCGCCCTTGTATCAAGCGATGAAAGAAGACCACCTTTTTGAGTGGAATCACAAAGCGGATGAGGCATTTCTCCAAGCTGAAGAAGATGTTGACTACTCCCCGTGTTGGCGGCTCCGACTCCCAAAGAGCCCATGCTTTGGTACATCGCCGCCACCAGTAGAGTAGTCGGCCACGATCGTTGTAGTCGGCGCAAGGAGGAAGGCAAAGCGCTCCCGATCTAGAAACGGTGTATTACGAGCAAGGTACTGTCGACCTCCAAGCAAAACTACCCTCACTATCAGAAGATGTGTTACGGCGTGCATTTTGCCACCAAGAAGCTGAAGCCCTACTTTCAAGAGCATCCAATCACTGTGGTTTGCACCGCTCCACTCGCCGAGATCATTGGGCGAGAGACGCCTCGGCGAGTGGCCAAATGGGCTATTGATCTAGCCCTTACACCATCTACTACCAGCCCCGCACCGCCATCAAGTCGCAGGCGCTGGCCGATTTCCTCGTCGACTGGGCCGAGACCCAGTACCTGCCGCCAGCGCCCGACTCCACTCATTGGCGGATGCATTTCGACGGCTCCAAGATGCGCACCGGCCTTGGAGCCGGCATTGTCCTCACCTCCCTAAGGCGACAAGCTCAAATCGTGCTGCAAATCCGCCGCCGCCTCCAACAACGTCGCCGAATATGAAGCGCTCATCCATGGGCTCCGGCTTGCCAAAGAACTCGGCATTCGCCGGATCCTGTGCTATGGCGACTCCGACTTGGTGGTTCAGCAATCATCCGGCGACTGGGACGCCAAAGACGCAAACATGGCAAGCTACCGCTTCCTGGTGCAGCAACTCAGCGGATATTTCGAGGGGTGCGAATTCCTTCACGTGCCAAGAAATGACAACGATCAGCGGATGCCTTGGCACGAGTCGGCTCCACTGCCAGCGATACCTTCTGGCGTCGCCCTTGAGCGCCTCCTCAAGCCGTCTATCAAGCCTTCACGAGTCGACTCCACCTTCGTGCGGCTCCACCGAAATAGTCGGATCCGACTCCAAGGCCCCAATGACGACCTCAAAAGCCACAGTTGAAACCAGCCGGGGCTGCGCCCGGTCGGCTCGGGGACTTGAGCCCAGCCGAGGATTGCGCCCGATCGGCCGAGGACTTGAGCCCATCCGGGGCTGCGCCCGGTCGGCCGGGGACTTGAGCCGGCCGGGGCTGCATGTCGGCCGGGAGCTGCCCAGTCGGCCTAGAATTTAGTCAATTCAGCAAGCGGCGCAGACTCAACCCGCCGCCTCCCAGCCCAGCCACCCTTGTCCAAGTCATTTGTGGTAGCAGTTGAAGAGATAGCGGCACCTTCATGGGCACAGCCCATCCTCAAGTTTCTAGTGAGCAAAGAATAACCAGCAGATGAGATCTCGGCTCGGCAAGTGCAGCGCGAGCAGCAACATACACCATAGTCAACAGAGAGCTAGTCAGGCGCAGTGTCACTGGTGTCTACCAGCGCTGCGTAGAGTCAGAGCAAGGCCAAGCGATCCTCAGAGACATCCATCAGGGCGAGTGCGGCCACCATGCGGCTTCGAGGGCACTCGTGGCCAAAGCCTTTCGGCACGGTTTCTTTTGGCCGACTGCCCTGGAAGAAGCTAAAGAGCTAGTCCAAAAATGCAAGGGGTGCCAGATGTTCCGCTCCAAGCCCCTTCAGCCGGCTTCCGCGCTGAAGACAATCCCCATTGCCTGGCCATTCGCAGTTTGGGGCCTGGACATGGTAGGACCATTCAAGACAGCCCGAGGCGGCCTAACTCATCTGCTTGTCGCGGTGGACAAGTTCACCAAGTGGGTGGAAGCAAAGCCCATCAAAAATTGAACGGACCCACAGCAGTAACCTTCATTGCCAACATCACGGTGCGGTACGGCAATACCGCACAGCATCATCACCGACAACGGCACCAACTTTGCTAAGGGTGCCTTGGCTCGTTTCTGCGCGACGCAGGGCATCCGACTGGACCTAGCGTCCGTTGCCCATCCGCAGTCAAACGGCCAGGTGGAACGAGCCAATGGCCTCATCCTGTCCGGCATCAAGCCTCGATTGGTCGAACCACTCGAGCATTGACGATCATTGTTGGGTCGAGCTGCTGCCGTCCTCTGAGTCTGCGCACAACCCCAAACAAGTCAACCGGCTTCACGCCTTTCTTCCTCGTCTACGGTGCCGAAGCCGTCATCCCGACGGATATAGAGTTCGACTCTCCGCGAGTCTCCATGTACATCGAAGAGGAAGCGAAGAAGCACGCCAAGACGGCGTCGATCTGCTGGAAGAGGGCCGACTGTTGGCACTCAGTCGGTCCGGCATCTACCAGCAGAGTCTGCACCGATACTACAACCGCAAGGTCAAGCCAAGATCGTTCCAAGAGGGCGACCTTGTGCTCCGGCTGATTCAGAGAACAGCCGGCCAACACAAGTTGTCGGCGCCTTGGGAAGGTCCCTTCATCATCGACAAGGTGCTAGGGAGCAGCGCCTACTATCGATCGGCCTTCGAAGCCTCGGCGCGCAAGAGGGCGACTACGGCAAAAGCGGGCGCCCGTGGAGCGAACCTTCTTGAAGATTTTACAGATTGATGCGGTATGTATCGCACTACCCTCTTTGTATTAAAGTACTAAGAACCTAGGCCCCCCGGGACGAGCTCGGGGACTGCCTTTTTGATTATCTGTATGATAAGAATTACCCTTCCGAATATGCTGCTCTTTTTATCATCTTTATGCGGCACGGGTCCGACTAGTCGGCCGGGACTTCTGTCTTCGCTATGGAATGCTTCTGCGGTCAGACAAGTAATGTGTTGCGCTCAAGCCGTCTCCTGTCGAAAGCCGCAGCTCGCAGAGCGACCGTCGGTAGGCAGGGAGCAAGCAAGAACGAGTGTACGCATGAAAAATGGCTAAGGACCTAAAAGCTTACGCATAGCCCAAGCCGGCTACCAGCCTCCCCCCACTGAGCCGACTCATGAGTAGTCGGCTCGCCGTCTCGACTTCTATCAAAGACAGCCGACTCTCGAATAGTCGGCTGTAAACTTCTAACCGATTCTTTGGAGAAACTCTAAATGGCTAAGTACTTGCCTTCCTGAAGTAGCCGAGCACTTGGCCTGGCGACAGTCCGCAGAGCGGCTGCCCAGCCGGCAAGGAGGCAACTAAAGGAAGGCGGCAAAGGAAAAAGTCTAAGGAGCAATAAGCAAGGAAAGGCGGGAATTAGATAAATATTTACATAGGCCCTCGGCCGAATCTCCGAATAAGAATTCAGGATACACCCCATGGGTGGAATTGTTCGAACCTAACAAGTCTTTCCAAAAGATTAATGAAGACAGATAAACAAAGCAGTCTAGGAGGCGGCCTCCGGGGCCGGAGGATCGGAGGTGACGGCGGTGTCAGATGCCGGGGCAGTCGGCTGGGCGGTCTCAGCCTGGTCACCTCCGGCGGCGGTCGCCTTGTCCCCGCGCGGCTCGTTGCTGGAGGCGCGATCGGGCTGAGGCTGGCCGCCTGCTTCGTCTTCTGGCGCCTCCTCCTCGCCTCCGTCCTCCGACTCGTCCTCCTCCTCGGCGCTGGAGTCAATCACCTCCGCCGAGTCTTCCTCGTACTCCGGGTTCATCCCGAACCAGTCCGGCGGTGCCTCCTCGCCGCCTTCAGTCCGCTCGGGCACGAAGACGCTGGTGTCCGTGTACTCGGCGATGGCCGCCGCGCGCTCGACAAGGGCGCCTTCTATAGCCTCCAGCTCGGCCTGGGCTTCTGACCGGAATGCGGCCAGACGGTCCAGGTCCAGCCCCGGATACCACCCTTGACGAACTCCGGGGCTGGCGTGCTCGGCCGGGCGAGGAGCCCTTCAAGCCTCAAGGCGGCGGCGGCGACTTCCAGCCGGTCGGCGGTCCGGTGGCGGTCGAAAGAGCCGCACGTCCGGCCATGTGGCGCCAACCACTTGGGCACCGGCACGCTGAAGACAGCGCAGCAGACGGTGAGCAGGACGAAGACGAGCCCCAATGCTCAAAAGCTGCTCGTCAATGGTTCGGGGGGCGTTGGCGGCAATCACCTCACCCTTCGCCCTTCGAACCTCCCGAGCCACCTCGATGGCCAGAGGGACGGCTTGTGAATGGCCGGGAAAGAAGTCTGCCCAGACAGAAAAGAAGATAGTCGGAAAATTAGAAATCAGCCCGACACAAAGTCGGAAGGCCGAAGAAGCCAAAAAGACTTACCATCGACGATGTCCTCGAGCTCGTGGTAGCCTGAGGTCAGCATCGCCTCCCGGTCGGTCCAGGCGGAGCGTTCGACCTCGAACTCGGTCATGAGGGCGACCTCCCGCGACTTGGCGTCATCCTGCGCCTTCCGGAGCAACTCCTTCTGCTCGGCCAGCTGCGTCGCCAGCAGGTCGCGCTCTTTGGCGAGCCTGTCGCACTCCTCTTCCTTGGGACGACGAGCAGTGTTGACCTCGCCCAGCTGCTCCTGGAGGGCGGCGTTGGCGCCTGAAGAGCGAAGAGGAAGACAAGAAAGTCATCAGTAAGGTAGATCGCCGGGGAGATCCGGCCCGATCGCTCGGCGATCGACCGAATCTCGGGGACTACAGCCAGCGAAGCGCCAGCCCCATGGAGAAGAAGGAAGGTAGATCACCGGGGAGATCCAGCCCGACTGCTCAGCAGTAGGCCCGAATCTCGGGGACTACAGCCCGCGGGCGCGCCAGCGCGCCCCCGCGGAGAAGAAAGAAATTAGATCGCCGGAGAGATCCGGCACGACTGCTCAGCAGTCGGCCCGAATCTCGGGGACTACAGCCCGCGGGTGCGCCAGCGCGCCCCCGCGAAGAAGGAAAAATAACTCACCTCGGCTTTCCGTCGGTCGGCGGTCCGCTTTCAGCTCCTCGGCGTTACGGTTGAAAGGCGATTCGCGGAGATTATGATATTCCTGCAAAAAGCGGCAAAGGCAAAAGTTAGTACTCGGAGCTCACGGAGGAGTTCGAACCGCTACTTCGATGGCGGCCAAGAACTCGGGACTACACCCGGTGGAGTGCTGTTGCGCGCTTCACGAAGAAAGACAGAAATTGAAAAAGAGAAAGGAAACATACCCGGATGGATGTCCGCACGGCCAGATGCGCTCTAGTGCAGAGTTGGAGGGCGTCGCTCTCCGCGAGCAGCTTTGACTGGACGTCCAGGTGGGCCTGATTCAGCGGGCCCGTGCCGCCTCCGCGTAACCAGCCGGTGGGCGCGGCACTGGAGGCCTCGACGTCCAAATTTGCCGAGCTGGCGGCGCCAGTCTCCCGAGCTCGCGGTGCCGAGCTCGTCCTCTCAAGCCGGCGGCGTGCTGGCACGGCGACTTGAAGAAGCAGCCGCGCCTCGGCGTCGTCTGTAGTCGGAGGATCCAGCGGGTCCACCGGCTGCTTGCCATGCGGCCTCCTAGATGGAGGCGGAGGCGGTGGAGGCGGCGCGTGGGTGTCCGAGCCTGAAGCGTCGCCGCCCTCCGCCACGAGAGGGTTCTCGGTGCCGACCTCTCCGATCTGCCCCGTGAACTCCAGAGCCAGCGGCGCCGACGACAACGGAGGGACAAGCATTGCCGACCGGCGACGCGCGACCTCCTCGGCACGCTGCTTCGTCGCGGCGGCAGACTCGGCCTCCTCCAGTCTCCTCTGGGCATTGGCGACCGCCTTCTCAGCCTCCGCCTTCTCCAGGCGGTCGGCCTCCTCTTCGTCGCGCTTGTCCCGCGCGTTCTGTTCCATCGCCTCCCAAAGGTCAGCGGCGGGATCGACCCGTCGAGTGTTGGCGGATGTCTCTACCGGCCCCATGACAGAGGGGACGGCGGCTCTCTCAAGGGAGAGGGGAGCTCTGGAGAAGACCGGAGGGAAAAATCAAAAAAGACCCGGATAAGATCCAACAAAGAAAATGAAAGAGTAAAAAAGACTCACGCGGAAACTAGCGGCGGCCTTCTCACTTCCCTTGAGCGGTTGGCCTTGCGCCGCCTCCTCCCGCAGTCGCGGCCGCCCTCTTGAACTTCTTCTGCTTGCCGCCGGGCACGCTTGGCCCGGCGTGGCGCCTCTTTGCACCGACTTGGCTGGAGGGGCCGGCCCTCGGTTGGCGGCATGGGACGACTTCCACGTCGACATCGTCCTCAGGCCAGTCGGCGAAGGTGGCCGATGGCCTGAGGCCGCCGCCCGCCCCCTCTCCGCCGCCTTCGGCGTCGGCCTCCAGCGCCGCCGCCCCCAAGTCGGGGTCGTTGACATCGCTGTCCTCGCGATCTGGGACGAAGTCGCGGGGCTCTCTCATGGCGCCGGCCGTGGGCGCTGTGAGGGGATTCTGCCCAGAAGAAACCAACGATGATTAGAGGCCGAAGTCGGCTGCAAAGAGGATCAAGCTACAGAAGGATGCGACTTACCATTGGAGGGGGGTTGTCGCGCGAGTACGGCTCCTTGCCGAACTGCCAGTTCTCCGTGAACTCGCAGTGCGCGATGTGGTTCACCAAGTTCGCCACCTCCCCGCGGGGCATTTCCTTGGTGCACAGCCGGCTTGGATCATGGCGGCCGCTCATCTGATAGATGAGGTGAGGCCGGCCCTAGAGTGGGAGGACTCGGCGCGCCACGAAGGCGGCCAGAAGATCGGTTCCGACGAGGCCCTCCGACTGCAGCAGAACTCGGAGTCGCGCCACGGGCCGGCTCCGGAGGGAGACAGCGATTTGGACCGGTGGGACCAACTGGCAAGCCTGCCAGTCAGAGGCTCGGGGTCGAAGGGCGGCAAGTTGACCCAGTCGCCGTCGGTGGAGAGGTTCTTCACGTAGAAGTAAGATTGCTGCCACATCTTCACCGACTTCACCAGCGAGATGGGAGGGAAAGGGTTGTCGGCCGTCGAGCACCGCACCGCGATGTAGGTGCCGCACTGAGCCGGCGTGCCGGCGGCCTGAGTACCGAGCTTCGAAGAGAAAAAATTCTCCCCACAACTCGAGGGTGGGGAGAACGCCGAGGTAGCCTTTGCACAGAGTGGCGAAGGTGGAGAGCAGCACCACCGCATTTGGGGTAAGGTGGTGCGGCTGAAGTTTATGGAACTCCAGGAACAAGCGGAAGAACCCGCTCGCCGGAAGCCCCAACCCGCGCATTAGGTGCGAGCGAAAGACGACCCGGATCTCTCCCGCCGGCGCGGGACGGGCGTGCACCAGGTCTGCGCCAGGGAGGCGACGGGTCCGGCGGAGAAACTCAATGTGCTCCGCCTCCACGTCCGAGACGTCCCACACGCCGGAGTGCGAGGCGGGGGGCGCGGCGGAGGAAGAGCTCATCGCCGACGAGAGAGGATGCGTTGGCTCGCGGCGGAGGAAGAAGAGAAGGCAGGAGAGCGGGGGAGTGGGTGTGCACGTAGTGCCGCCCCACTCCTCCCCGCCTATTTATAGCCCTACGGGCTGAGGAGCCGAGGGGGCGGACGTGGGATTAACTGCGCCCGCAGCCCCACGCCGCCCACGATTTACCCCATGAAGTTACTGCGCGCAGTAACAACGTGGGGATGCCAACCGTCCGCAGCCGCAGCAGATCCGCTCGGAAGCCGAGGCGCGGTAATGGCGGGCCCCACCTGGCGGCCCGTCCCGTCGCGCGCGTGGGTGGGCAGACTATCCTCCCCACGTGGCGCCACGCGATAAGACCGTCCCGATGGCGGTCGGGAAGCGTATCCGATACGCCGCCTGTTTTCCCGCCGCGACTTACGAATAAGGGCCCCTCGCTGAACAAGTCCGACTTCGGCGAGTCGGCCCGAAGAATAGCGGCCGATTCTCAGAATCGGCGCTGGGAAGATTGAAATTGTTGAAGTCCCACGAGGCGGCGCCCGCAGGGCTTCACCAGCTTCGGGGACTACTGTCGGAGTAAAGGGCCACGGGTAGGCCGACCCGGGACCCAGGATCTTTCAAGACATCGGGGCAGGCCACGCCCCTCTGGTCGAGTCCCAGCCGGCGACCTTCGGAGGCCGAGTCGAGAGGGCGATCCCGAGAGGCCGAGTCGGGACGGCGACTTGAGCAAGCCGACTCGGCTTGCGACCTCGAGAGTGCCGACTATGGAGTCGGCCCGCGACATTCGCGAACCGATGCAGGGTACGGCCCCGACGTGGCCGTCCCTTCCTGCCTACGAGGGGTTGGCATGGCTACAGTGGGAGATCTCCGACGAGGCGCGGCACTGTTGCCATGCCACCCCTGACCTCAGCCACAGTGCGTGATGCACTGTACCCACGACGCCGGCCTGTACGGCCTAGAGATCGCAGGGCCACCCGTCAGTGGGTGAATCGAGAGGCGGCGGAGCGCGGAAGGCGGCCACGAGGGAGTCGGCCTCAAGTCGGCCACCTCCCACGGGGCCCCACAAGCCATAAACCAGATTGGATGGGGAGTGGCGACAGTGATCGCCTGACAGACGGCGGCACTGTTGCGACGACCCCATGACCAAGCCTGCGTCATCGAGAGTGCTGCACAGTGTTCGGCCTGTCCGCGGGACCCACCAGTCGGCGGGCCCCAGAAGCCGGCAGGAAGGGCGGCGGCATGAGAGACAGACGGCTGGGGGCCACGCCCAGTCAGATTACTATTGTACCCCCGGGGGGTAGGCCTATATAAACCCCCCGGGACACCCATGCAAAGGGTTCGGCCTTTGATAGAGTTAGACACATAGACAGGGGAGGAGAGAGCTAGCCTGGCTCCCTCCTGCTTCCTGATACAGCTCAAGGAGCCCCCTTGTAGCCCTTTCACCATAGTGACCATGCGGAGACCCATGAGCAGCGATGGGGGTGTTATCTCCCGGAGAGCCCGAAGCTAGGTAAGATCGCGGCGTGCATGTCTGCGCCTCATCCCGTTTCCAGGCACCGGCGACGTTCTACTCGCCCCCACCATGATAAGCCATCCTTTGGCATATGTCGCACCCAACCCCCGACAATCGCCCCGCGACTCCGGCCCTCCCCGAGCACACCTTTGCACCTCTACAGGGCTGGTGAGCCCTCCTTTGGTTCCCCGCTCTCCCTCTTGTTTTCCTCGTGACGTAGGCCGCCGTAAGCCGCCAACGACGACCTCGTGCTCACCAAGCGTCGGCCGCACCCTTGGCTCCCCTGTCGCGCACTAGCCACACCCCGTAGCACCTAACCGAGTCCCTCCGCGCACCCTCACCCTGTGCATATGGCCGCCCAGGCCCGGCTCGCCGCGCCGCCACTGCTGCCTCCCCTGCTTCCGGCCGCTGTACCCGCCAGCCCCGCCGCCGCGTAGCTTGCCACTCCGCCGCCCTGTCCCCGCCTCACTGGTGCCTGCATGGCTGCTTTGCTGGCGGGCTGCTCCTAACAGCAGGTATCTTGCGCGCATACTGCTGTTGAAGCGACAACCACGCCCGCTAGTGCCCGGTTGGCCCCTTGGGCCACTGGCATACGGGGCCCGACGCCCCCCTAAAACAAAGGAGTTAAAATAAATAAATCAATATAATTAATTAACTAACTAATTAATTAAATTTTTAACTTAATTCACTCTGTTAATTACCCTAATTAACTAGGTTATCTAATTAAAATAGTTTAATTAATCTGTGCCCATGACAGACGGGCCCCAGTGCCCTGTTTGACCAGTCAACGGCCAATGTTGACCGCTGACGTCATGATGATGTCATGCTGGTGCAATAACTCCATTTTAGAATTTCTATTAATTTCAGAATATTGTTTAAATCTTTGAAAACTCGTAGAAATTAATCTGTAACTCGGATCGAAAATCTTTGTACAAGAAAGTTGCTCAGAACGACGACACGAATCCGAATACGCGGTTCGTTCGCCCGCCACATGTCCCTGTCATAGCAACGTCGAAAATTTCCCCTCTGGTTCATCTGTCTCACAGACGTTTTTCCCCTTCGCCACTATCGCCTAACGCTACGTTAGATCACCTCTAGCACCTCTTATTGTCTTGTTATGCATATGTTTGTGTGTATTTACTGTTTCTTCCCCCACTTCTCTCTGGTAGACCCCGATACCGCTGTTGATGCCCCTGTGATCGACTACATCACCGACAACACTCTTCCCTTCTAGCGGAGCTTCCAGGAAAGCCCCCCCTTTGATCATCCCGATATTGCCCATTCTATGCTCTCATGCTTGCATTAGATTTTGCTACTGTTATTGATTGCTCCTATTCTGATGCATAGCCTGCTTTTGTAACCTGCTGTTGTGCCTTACCTGCATATCCTAATCTGCTTAGTATAGGTTGGTTAGTGATCCATTAGTGACCCCCCCCCCCACATTGTCCTTGTTGCCCTTGCTTCATCTCCGATGACTCGATTAACGTGATCGATGACTAGAGCCTGACACCTCACATCACATCACGCCCCTTTAGTTGCTCGACTCTGCAGATTTACGATCGAGTGCTGAGGGTGATCCCTCATAACGCACTCCTGATAATAATTCTGTAGTGTAGCTATTTGGTCGTGGTCAACGAGGGTGGTTCCTCGTTCACCATTCCCGATACGGTTCTGCCGTGCAACACCTCAAGTGTGAACCTCGAGGGTGGATCCTCTTACGTTCACCTTGATGATTACATCGAGTCGAATCCTCCGTGGGTGATTCCTCGGGTTTTCCCCTTGATGTTTGGACACACGGTTACCTTGACTTACTTAAGACCTTTGATGAAGTCGGGTCAGCCCTGAGGGGTACCCGCGAGTTGATGTGAAAGTCGGGCGGGCCCGTAGAGCACCCGCGAGTTTTCCACATGGCACGGCCGAGCAGTCTGGTCCCTTGCCATAAGACCATGAGACGGGGTGACAGGGTCACCTTATAGTGAGTCTCTGCTCATTTTCGCGAGCCCCCAATGCACTAATTTTTTTTCAGGTTTGGGTATTTGTTCTGAGTTGGCATCTGGCCATTACGCACTAACCACCACGCGAGAATAGATATGGGCCTCAACGTCGCAGTATCAGCCGAAGCTTTGTCAGACATCCAGTTCAGCATGGTGGCATGGTCGGATCATGCTGGCCATCCGAGGCGGTGTTGGTATCCACCCTACGTGCAATGACCCGGAGTGTTGTGGGCGATGGGCCCAAGACCCCGGAGCACTTAGGATGTAGACCGGCGAGGACCTCTCTGCTGAGCCTAGGTAGGGCTGCAATGTGTTGATCTTCCGAGGCCGAGCATTGACCCCAGAAAGGTGTGTCCGGCCAGAGTAATCAAGCGTGTTGGGTAACGTGGTGCACCCCTGCAGGGAAGATATATATTTGGATACCGTGTCCCTGGTAATGGACGTTCAGACTTATATCCTGATCTTATATAACTAGAAATGGATACTTGAGATATGTGTTGGATATGTGGTTCCGGGATTGCTTTCTCGCAGGGAGTCGAGGAAGGATCTATGGGCGTTGTTACTACAACATGCTTGTTGATAACCTACAAGTGTAGGGGATCGCAACAACTTTCAAGGGTAAAGTATTCAACCCAAATTTATTGATTCGACACAAGGGGAGCCAAAGAATATTCTTGAGTATTAGCAGTTGAGTTGTCAATTCAACCACACCTGGATAACTTAGTATCTGCAGCAAAGTATTTAGTAGCAAAAATGGTATGATAATAAAGGTAACAGTAGAAAAAGTAAAGATAATTGATTTGGGTTTTTGTAGTAGTTGTAACAGTAGCAACGGAAAAGTAAATAAGCGAAGAACAATATGTGAAAAGCTCGTAGGCAATGGATCAGTGATGGATAAATATGGCGGGTGCAATTCCTCCTGTAATAGCTATCACATAGGGTGACATAGAACTAGCTCCAGTTCATCAATGTAATGTAGGCATGTATTCCTTAAATAGTCATACGTGCTTATGGAAAAGAACTTGCATGACGTCTTTTGTCCTACCCTCCCGTGGCAGCGGGGTCCTAGCAGAAACTAAGGGATATTAAGGCCTCCTTTTAATAGAGAACCGGAACAAAGCATTAGCACATAGTGAATACATGAACTCCTCAAACTACGGTCATCACCAAGAAGTATCCCGATTATTGTCACTTCGGAGTTGTCGGATCATAACACATAATAGGTGACTATAGACTTGCAAGATAGGATCAAGAACACACATATATTCATGAAAACATAATAGGTTCAAATCTGAAATCATGGCACTCGGGCCCTAGTGACAAGCATTAAGCATAGCAAAGTCATAGCAACATCAATCTCAGAACATAGTGGATACGAGGGATTAAACCCTAACAAAACTAACTTGATTACATGGTAAATCTCATCCAACCCATCACCGTCCAGCAAGCCTATGATGGAATTACTCAAGCACGGCGGTGAGAATCATGAAATTGGTGATGGAGGATGGTTGATGATGACGAGGCGACGAATCCCTCTCTCCGAAGCCCCGAACGGACTCTAGATCAGCCCTCCCGAGAGAGATTAGGGCTTGGCGGCGGCTCCGTGTCGTAAAACGCGATGAAACTTTCACTCCGATTTTTTTCTCCCCGAACGTGAATATATGGAGTTGGAGTTGAGGTCGGTGGAGGTCCAGGGGGCCCATGAGACAGGGGCACACCTAGGGGGAGGGAGCGCGCCCCCCACCCTCGTGGACAGGGTGTGGGCCCCCTGGTCTTGATTCTTTCGCAAGTATTTTTTATATTTTCCAAAAAGTGCCTCCATGGATTTTCAGGACATTCCGAGAACTTTTCTTTTCTGCACATAAAAGAAAATCATGGAAGTTCTGCTGAAAACAGCGTCAGTCCGGGTTAGTTCCATTCAAATCATGCAAGTTAGAGTCCAAAACAAGGGCAAAAGTGTTTGGAAAAGTGGATACGTTGGAGACGTATCAACTCCCCCAAGCTTAAACCTTTTCTTGTCCTCAAGCAATTCAGTTGATAAACTGAAAGTGATAAAGAAAAACTTTTACAAACTCTGTTTGCTCTTGTTGTTGTAAACATGAAAAGCCAGCATTCAAGTTTCAGCAAATACTGTGAACTAACTGTACTAACAATAACACCTAGGTCTCACAATTACTCATATCAATAGCATAATCAGCTAGCGAGCCATAATAATAAAACTCGGATGGCAACACTTTCTCAAAACAATCATAACATGATATAACAAAATGGTATCTCGCTAGCCCTTTCTGAGACCACAAAACATAAATGCAGAGCACCTTTAAAGATCAAGGACTGACTAAACATTGTAATTCATGGTAAAAGAGATCCAGTCAAGTCATACCCAATATAAACCAATAGTAATGAATGCAAATGATAGTGTGCTCTCGAGCGGGTGATTTTAATAAGAAGGGTGATGACTCAACATAAAAGTAAACAGATAGGCCCTTCGCAGAGGGAAGCAGGGATTTGTAGAGGTGCCAGAGCTTGATTTTGAAATAGATAATTAATAACATTTTGAGCGGCATACTTTCACTGTCAACGCAACAACTATGAGATGGCTGTATCTTCCATACTACATGCATTATAGGCTGTTCCCAAACAGAATGGTAAAGGTTTATACTCCCCCAACCACCAACAAGCATCAATCCATGGCTTGCTCGAAACAACGAGTGCCTCCAACTAACAACAGCCCTGGGGGAGTTTTGTTTAATTATTTTGATTTGCTTTGATCTTTTTGGATCATGGGACTGGGCATCCCGGTTACCGGCCCTTTCTCGTGAATGAGGAGCGGAGTCCACTCCTCTTGAGAATAACCCACCTAGCATGGAAGATATAGGCAGCCCTAGGTGTAACATGAGCTGCTCGAGCATACAAAACAGAATTTCATTTGAAGGTTTGGAGTTTGGCACATACAAATTTACTTGGAACGGCAGGTAAATACTGCATATAGGTAGGTATGGTGGACTCATATGGAATAACTTTGGGGTTTAAGGAGTTGGGATGCACAAGAAGAATTCCCGCTTAGTACAGGTGAAGGCTAGCAAAAGACTGGGAAGTGACCAACTGAGAGAGCGACAACAGTCATGAACATGCATTAAAATTAATTTACACCGAGTACAAGCATGAGTAGGATATAATCCACCATGAACATAAATATCATGAAGGCTATGTTGATTTGATTCAACTACATGCGTGAACATGTGCCAAGTCGAGTCACTCAATTCATTCAAAGGAGGATACCATCCCATCATACCACATCATAATCATTCTAATAGCATGTTGGCACGCAAGGTAAACCATTATAACTCATAGCTAATCAAGCATGGCACAAGCAACTATAGTCTCTAAATGTCATTGCAAATATGTTTACTTCATAATAAGCTAAATCAGAAACGATGAACTCATCATATTTACAAAAACAAGAGAGTTCGAGTTCATACCAGCTTTTCTCATCTCAATATGTCCATCATATATCGTCATTATTGCCTTTCACTCGCACGACCGAACGATGTGTATAATAATAAGAGTGCACATGCATTGGACTAAGCTGGAATCTGCAAGCATTCAACTCAAGAGAGAAGACAAGTAATATGGGCTCTAAGTTAAATAAACAATCATGCATATGAGATCCACTAAACATTTTCAATAAGGTCTTCTCGAACCCCCAAAGGAAAGAAAAGAAAATAAAACTATTTTCACGGGAAAGCTCCCAACAAGTAAGAAGAAGAACTAGAAATCTTTTGGGGTTTTCATTTTAATTCTACTACAAGCGTGAAAACTAAACTAACTAATTTTTTTTGGTTTTTCTTAAGGTTTATCAAACACACAAGAAGAAAAATAGAAAAAGAAAATTAAACTAGCATGGATAATACAATAAAAGAGTATGAGCACCGACGACTAATGTGTGGACATGAATGCAAAGTCGGTGAGAAATATGTACTCCCCCAAGCTTAGGCTTTTGGCCTAAGTTGGTCTAGTACCAATGACCGCTGCTACTCTCCCCGGTGTACTGGGAGGTGTAATCAGGATACCATTGGCTGATCATCTCCGGATCCCACTGGAAGGATGATCCGCGATAAGGGTCCAGTTCGGGTTCCGGCTCAGGCTCAGGTTCTCGAGTGGATGCTTGGCCTCGATGAGTGTACACCACTTCCGAAGTAACAAGATAATTATCTGCAGTCAAATCAAACAACAGAGGCGCAGGCAAAATAATAGTCTCATCGTGTTTCTTATTAAATCTAAGGTTATATAAGAGCATCTTCTCTTCATTGTCAACAATAAACGTGTGGCCTACCATGCTCTTGTAATCTAAAATGTGAGGAGGCAATTTTGTCTCCTCTTTCTCATGGTGCCTAATAGGTATCTGAAAATGTCTAGCAAGACGTGAAACATAGATACCTCCAGATATGGGGCCTTTTGTACGATTCAGGCCTAGCCGTTTAGCAATGACGACACCCATACTAAAACTATTATCTCCAAGCAAGGCATGTTGAAGAATGATAATATCAGGAACACTAAAGTTTCCACTATTTCCACGACCAATCAACCATCTACTAGCAAATATGGCAAAGTAGCGTTAAATAGGAAAGTGTATGCTAGAGATTTTTGCCTCGGAACCATTCTTTGGCTCCTCTACAGCGATAGTGTTAACAAAGCCATCCACATCTTTACGATGGGGTTCCTCTAATTATCCCTCATATTGTATCCTACATACCGTGCAAAAATTACGTAAAGACATTTCTTTGAATTCATCATATAAATGAAATGATACTGAAGGCGGTGACTTCTTAGGATAATAATAGAAAATTTGCACGAAAGTATTGGTGAGTAAGAGATACTGATCGATCCGTTCGTGGAGGAAACCGGTGAGGCCTGCATTCTCGATCAAAGAATAAAAATCTTCATGAATTCCTGCTTCTTTCAAGAAATCATCGCATGGCCATTCACACGACAGTACTTCCGCTAAGCGAGGAAGATTATACTTGGCTTTTTCCTTCTCTTTAGCTTGTTTTTCCTGAGAGCCTTGGCTAGAAGAGCCCCTCAAAAGTTTCCTTAACATTTTCAACCAACAATCTCCCAAAGCAGTATTGTGAATGGAGCTTTGAGCAAGGAGATCGAAAATCGCAGCAAAATGAGCTAGAACTCGTGTTTCAGCTGGATGGGGATTTTTTTGGGTAGAAGATGAAGTGTGTGGGTGCTGGCATAAGTGGAGGGGGGCCACCAGGGGCCCACGAGATAGGGGGCGCCAAGGTGGGGTGGGCGCGCCCTCCACTCTCGTGGCCTGGTGCTTGCCCCTCCTGCAGTGATTTCAGTGCCTAAAATCCTCAAATATTCCATAAAAAATCATACTAAATTTGCAGGGCATTTGGAGCACTTTTATTTTCGGGATATTTTTAATGCATGGATAATTCAGAAAACAGATGGATAATACTATTTTTGCTTTATTTATTCTAAATAAAAGAAAGTAAACAGTGGGTACAGAAGGTTGTGCCTTCTAGTTTCATCCATCTCATGATCATCAAAATGAATCCACTAACAAGGTTGATCAAGTCTTGTTAACAAAATCATTCCGAATAACACGGAATCGGAGAAATTTCGAATAACACTAAGTTACCTCAACGGGGATATGAAAATCCCCAACAATAAGAATATCATACTTTTTCTTGACAGTAGGGAGAGGAAATTCAAAACCTCCAATAACAATAGTTGGAATTTTTCCAATAGAATTGATGCTATGAACTTGGGATTGTTTCCTCGAAAAGTGTACCGTATGCTCATTACCATTAACATGAAAAGTGACATTGCCTTTGTTGCAATCAATAACAGCCCCTGCAGTATTAAGAAAAGGTCTACCAAGGATAATAGACATACTATCGTCCTCGGGAATATCAAGAATAACAAAGTCCGTTAAGATAGTGACATTTGCAACCACAACAGGCACATCCTCACAAATACCGACAGGTATAGCAGTTGATTTATCAACCATTTGCAAAGATATTTCAGTAGGTGTCAACTTATTCAATTCAAGTCTACGATATAAAGAGAGATAGGCATGACACTAACACCGGCTCCAAGATCACATAAAGCAGTTCTAACATAATTTCTCTTAATGGAGGATGGTATAGTTGGCACACCCGAATCTCCAAGTTTCTTTGGTATTCCACCCTTAAAAGTGTAATTAGCAATCATGGTGGAAATTTCAGCTTCCGGTATCTTTCTTTTATTTGTGATGATATCCTTCATATACTTAGCATAAGGATTTACTTTGAGCATATCAGTTAAGCGCATACGTAAGAAAATAGGTCTAATCATTTCAGCAAAGCGCTCAAAATCCTCATCATTCTTTGTCTTGGATGGTTTAGGAGGAAAGGGCATGGGTTTCTGAACCCATGGTTCTCTTTCTCTACCGTGCTTCCTAGCAACAAAATCTCTCTTATCATAACGTTGATTCTTTGATTGCGGGTTATCAAGATCAAAAGCAGGTTCAATCTCTACTTCATTGTTTTTGCTAGGTTGAGCATCAACATGAACATTATCATTGACATTATCACTAGGTTCATGTTCATCACCTGATTGTGTTTCAGCATCAGAAATAGAAATATCATTGGGATTCTCAGGTGTGTCTACAATAGGTTCACTAGAAGCATGCAAAGTCCCATCATTTTTCTTTTTCTTCTTTTTAGAAGAACTAGGTGCCTGTAAATTATTTCTCTGAGAATCTTGCTCGATTCTCTTAGGGTGGCCTTCAGGATACAAAGGTTCCTGAGTCATTCTACCAGTTCTAGTAGCCACTCTAACAGCAAAGTCATTTTTATTATTTAATTCATCAAGCAAATCATTTTGAGCTTTAAATACTTGCTTAGCTTGAGTAGCAACCATAGAAGCATATTTGCTAACGAGTTTAAGTTCTCCTTTAACTCTAGCCATATTATCGCTCACGCGTCCTATCTCGAAAGCATTATTCTTTAACTCTCTACCAACATAAGCATTAAAACTTTCTTGTTTAGCCATAAAGTCATCAAATTCATCTAAGCATGGGCTATGAAATTTAGTAGAGGGGATTTCAACTTTGTCATATCTATAGAGAGAATTTACCTTTACTACCTGTGTCGGGTTATCAAGACAATGTGGTTCTTCAACAGGCGGTATATTAAGACCGTGTATTTCTTCAATAGGTGGTAAATTCTTAACATCTTCAGCTTTAATACCTTTTTCTTTCATTGATTTCTTTGCCTCTTGCATATCTTGAGGATCGAGAAATAAAACACCTCTCTTCTTTGGAGTGGGTTTAGGAATAGGCTCAGAGTTGGCTCAATTGGTTCAGAATTACTTGAGAATTGGCTCAGAAGAGTCCAATTATTTTCATTAGTCAACATATTATTCAATAGTATTTCAGCTTCACGATTGTTCTTTCCCCGAAAACACAACCAGCACAACTATCCAAGTAGTCCTTGGAAGCATCGGTTAGTCCATTATAAAAGATATCAAGTATTTCATTTTTCTTAAGAGGATGAGCAGGCAAAGCATTAAGTAACTGGAGAAGCCTCCCCCAAGCTTGTGGGAGACTCTCTTCTTTGATTTGCACAAAATTATATATTTCCATAAGGCAGCTTGTTTCTTATGAGCTGGGAAATATTTAGCAGAGAAGTAATAAATCATATCCTGGGGACTACGCACACAACCAGAAGCAAGAGAATTATACCAAGTCTTAGCATCACCCTTTAACGAGAACGGAAATATCTTAAGGATATAAAAATAGCAAGACTTCTCATCATTAGTAAATAGGGTGGCTATATCATTCAACTTGGTAAGATGTGCCACAACAGTTTCAGATTCAAGGCCATAAAAAGGATCAGATCCAACTAAAGTAATAATCTCAGGATCAACAGAGAATTCATAATCCTTATCAGTAACACAGAGAGGTGAAGTAGCAAAAGCAGGATCAGGTTTCATTCTAGCATTAAGAGACTGCTGCTTCCATTTAGCTAATAATTTCTTAAGATCATATCTATCATTGCAAGCAAAGATTTCCCTAGCAGCTTCTTCATTCATAACATAACCCTTAGGAAAAACAGGCAATACATAATCATTGGGAGAACCTTCATGATCACTATCATCAATAATAACATCTTCAATAATTTCATTCCCCCTAACTCTAGCAAGTTGTTCATCAAGAAATTCACCTAATGGCAAAGTAGTATCATGCACGGAAGTAGTTTCATCGTGCATAGCAGAAGTGGCATCATCAATAACATGCGACATATCAGAATTCATAGCTGTAGCAGGTTTAGGTGTCGCAAGCTTACTAATAACTAAAGGAGAATCTAGTGCAGAGCTAGATGGCAGTTCCTTACCTCCCCTCGTAGTTGAGGGCAAAATAGTAGTTCGGTCATCTTTCAACTTCTTCATAGTGATCAACAGATATAAATTCCAAGTGACTCGGAGAATAGAGCTATGCTCCCCGGCAACGGCGCCAGAAATTAGTCTTGATAACCCACAAGTGTAGGGGATCGCAACAGCTTTCGAGGGTGAAGTATTCAACCAAATTTATTGATTCGACACAAGGGCAGCCAACGAATATTCTTGAGTATTAGCAGTTGAGTTGTCAATTCAACCACACCTGGATAACTTAGTATCTGCAGCAAAGTATTTAGTAGCAAAAGTGGTATGATAATAAAGGTAACGGTAGCAAAAGTAAAGATAATTGTTTTTGGGGTTTTAGTAGTTGTAATAGTAGCAACAGAAAAGTAAATAAGCGAAGAACAATATGTGAAAAGCTCGTAGGCAATGGATTAGTGATGGATAATTATGCCGGATGCAATTCCTCATGTAATAGCTATAACATAGGGTGACACAGAACTAGCTCCAGTTCATCAATGTAATGTAGGCATGTATTCCGTAAATAGTCATACGTGCTTGTGGAAAAGAACTTGCATGACGTCTTTTGTCCTACCCTCCCGTGGCAGCGGGGTCCTAGCAGAAACTAAGGGATATTAAGGTCTCCTTTTAATAGAGAACCGGAACAAAGCATTAGCACATAATGAATACATGAACTCCTCAAACTACGGTCATCACCAAGAAGTATCCCGATTATTGTCACTTCGGGGTTGTCGGATCATAACACATAATAGGTGACTATAGACTTGCAAGATAGGATCAAGAACACACATATATTCATGAAACGTAATAGGTTCAGATCTGAAATCATGGCACTTGGGCCCTAGTGACAAGCATTAAGCATAGCAAAGTCATAGCAACATCAATCTCAGAACATAGTGGATACTAGGGATCAAACCCTAACAAAACTAACTTGATTACATGGTAAATCTCATACAACCCGTCACCGTCCAGCAAGCCTACGATGGAATTACTCACGCACGGCGGTGAGCATAATGAAATTGGTGATGGAGGATGGTTGATGATGACGACAGCGACGAATCCCCCTCTCCGGAGCCCTGAACGGACTCCAGATCAGCCTTCCCGAGAAACTTTCTCTCCAATTTTTTTCTCCCTTGGCAGCTCCATGTGGTAAAACACGATGAAACTTTCTCTCCGATTTTTTTTCTCCCTGAACGTGAATATATGGAGTTGGAGTTGAGGTCGGTGGAGGTCCAGGAGGCCCACAAGACAGGGGGGGCGTGCCCAGGGGGAGGGGGCGCACCCCCCACCCTCGTGGACAGGGTGTGGGCCCCTGGTCTAGATTCTTTCGCCAGTATTTTTTATATTTTCCAAAAAGTGCCTCCGTGGATTTTCAAGACATTCCGAGAACTTTTCATTTCTACACATAAAAGAACATCATGGCAGTTCTGCTAAAAACAGCGTCAGTCTGGGTTAGTTTCATTCAAATCATGCAAGTTAGAGTCCAAAACAAGGGCAAAAGTGTTTGGAAAAGTGGATACGTTGGAGATGTATCACTTTTTAAATAATATAAACTGCTATTCTTTACTCTTCTACATGCTGCAAGATGCTTGGAGCTGCTTGAAGATGCTAGTCTTCGATAGGCTAGGCCTTCCCCTCTATTGTGGCATTCTGCAGTTCAGTCCACAGATACAGCCCTTCCATTTAATACCTATGCATACTTAGTATAGATCTGATGCTTGCGAGTACTTTGGCTGAGTACTCATGGTTGCTTTGCTCCCCCTTTTCCCCCTTCCTTCTTCTTTCTGGTTGTTGCAACTAGATGGTGGATCCCTGGAGCCAGATGCCACCGCCGATGACCAGGAGTAGTTAGGAGGTCCCAGGAAGGAGGCCTTGCCTCTTCAATCGTAGTTGCTTTTGTTCTAGCCTTCTTAAGGCATCCTTGTTTAACTTATATCTGTACTCAGATATTGTTGCTTCCGCTGACTCTTGTGTATCGAGCTATGTATTCGAGCCCTCAAGGCCCCTGGCTTGTAATATAAAGCTTGTATTCTTTTATTTGTGTTTAGAGTTGTGTTGTGATATCTTCCCGTGAGTCCCTGATCTTGATCATACACATTTGCGTGTATGATTAGTGTATGAGTAAATCGGGGGCGTCACACGGAGATTGTTCATCACCACCAATGCCACCACACTGTCATGCTGCTGGAACTCATCTACTACTTCGCCCCCTCTTACTGGATGAAGAATGCGAGGATTCATCAAGCTGAACATGTGCTGAACGCGGAGGTGCCGTACGTTCGGCACTTGACCGGGACAGATCTTGAAGGTGTACAACTACATCAACTGCATTGATAAACGCTTCCGCTTAGCGATCTTCAAGGATATGAAGATGTTCTTCCCCTCTCATAGCTATGCATCTCCATGTATAGATCTTGCATGTGCGTATATATTTTTTGTTTTTCCATGAAACATTCCCCAACAAGTGGTTTTTGTGGTGGTGGACAAACTTTCTAAATTTGCCCACTTAATCCCATTAGCACATTCCTACATAGTACTCACAGTTGACAGTGCATTCATTGCTAATGTGTTCAAATTACATGGCCCTCCGTTGGCTATAGTATATGACCGTCATAGAATCTTCACAAGTCAGCTCAGGTAGGCCATATTCAAGGCCATGGGCAGTGAATTGACATACAACACATCCTACCATCTGAAGTCAGGCGGCCAAACTGAATGTGTGAATCAACGCAAATTACCTTTGTTTCATAGCATCTACTAAGCCTAAGAAGTGGACAACTCACCTAGCGATGGCGGAGTACTGGTATAACATCTCCTTCCACTCCTCTTTGCAAAAAACTCCATTTGAGGTCATGTATGGTTATCCACCCCCAAGCGTCAACAAGAATATACTGCCTGCCAACATTTGTGAAGAAGCAGTGGAATTTCTACAAGACAAAGACAAAAGATGGCAACAACTTAAGGCCAATCAGTTAGTAGCACAAGCTCGTATGAATAAATATGCAGATCGCAAACATACTGAAAGAACCTTTGAAGTGGGCGACATGGTCTATCTGAAAATGCAACCATATCGATTGAATGCGTTTGGACTTCGTACTCACATCAAGTTGTAGAGCAAATTTTATGGCCCCTTCTATGTTCTTTCAAAAGTGGGCAAGGTGGCTTACAAGTTACTGCTCCCTGACCAAGCTCAGATCCATCATGTTTTCCATGTAAGCCAGCTGAAAAAATGCATCGGGCCTTGCGCAGTCCCTTGCAGTGATCTTCCTCTAGTGGGTGATGATGGCATAATCAACATTGAACCAGTTCTTGTTTTGGAGACTTGGCAGATACCTCGCAACAACCTGCCTGTCGTCCAATGGATTGTTCAGTGGGCGAATTTGCCACCTGATGACACCTCCTGGGAGGACGCAGATTTCATAAAATGACATTTCCTGCATTCTTCAAGTCGACAATCAAAGTCTGGTTCAATAGAGCACCTACTCCTTGAGGACAAGTTCGGTTTCAGAGGGGGATATTGCCAGGTCGGCTTATATTCAGAAGAATAGATGTCAAGATTTAGTTAACGAATGATCAAGATTAAATGCCTCCTAAAGATCTGACGGCTCGCACTGCTCATCATCTCGCTGAAGCGTTTAACATTACTGTAACTTTTCAGCCTTACTGTTTCGTTCGCCCTGTTGCCATTGCAGCTATAAAGCCTGCTCCTCTTTCTGTTTTAGCTTTATCAAACTATTCTTTAAGAGAAAATCTCCCAGACATATAATTCCTATTAAAGGGAATATACTCCGCATATTATCACATACTTTCCCCAATTCCACATTCTTTCATGAACCCTAGCTCTTTGATACGATCCTAACCAGAGCGGGGCATGACACCAGGGCCTTTTTGCCGCCGTACCTCTATCTGGCATCCACCTAGATGAGCTAGCGCGTTCGCAACCCCGTTCTCCTCTGGCCATCCATTCATGCAGCAACTTGGGTGGAACCGGAGGCCCCATCAGCGCCGGCCAGACCTACATCGCCGCTTAGAGGCGTGAAGCCTGGCAGGCAGCTGCAGGACCACATCCCATCCCACCCAGCTCGGCTGGAAATGGAGCCCCCATCGGCACCGGCCAGACCTACGTCGTCGCTTAGAGGCGCGGAGCCTTGCAAGCGGCTACGGGACCGCATCCCATCCCTCCTAGGCTCGGCCGGCAGCAGCCCGCGTGCACGTGTCCGACCTAGCCATGCAGCAGCTTGGCCAGAACCGGTGTCGGTCGGACCTGCGGGGTGACCACACAATAGGGCAGTGCGTTGGCCTTGTGGAGGAGCTTGGAGGAGGGGTCAAGGGAGCGAGAGGAAGGACGTCGTCAACCGCAGCGTCAGTGCCATGGATTTGATGCGCCCTTGGAGAGGAAGAAGGTGGGATAGAGATGCTTGGAGGGGGAAGAGGGACTGCAATCTTCGGCTCCAGCTCGGGTCGTCACTTCCATCCTCAACAAAGTCGCCGGCCCGCTGATATGTCTCCAACGTATCTATAATTTTTATTGTTCCATGCTATTATATTATCAATCTTGGATATTTTATATACATTTACAAGCAACTTTATATCATTTTTGGGGACTAACCTATTAATTAGTGCGCAGTGCCCATTGTTTTTTGCTTGTTTTGGACTTTGCAGAATATCAGTACCAAACGATGTCCAAATGCCACAAAACTTTTTGGAGATTTTTTTCTAGCGATAAGAGACCCTGGAAGCTTCGGGGAGGAACAAGAAGACGAAGGAGTGGCCCACTAAGTACCAGGTCACGCCAGGGGCCTGGGGCGTGCACTGGTAGGTACTACAGCCCACATGCCTCTGTTTGACCTACCCCCGCCTCTATAAATACCCTAAAATAATAAAACCTTCTAGGGAGTCCATGAAATACTTTTTCCGCCACCACAAGATCCAGAACCATGGATCCTATCTAGAGGCCTTTTTCGGCACTCTGCCGGAGGGGGAAACAATCACAGAGGGGTTCTTCATCATCCTTGCTGCCCTTCGATGATGCGTGAGTAGTTTACCATGGACCTATGGGTCCATAGTTAGTAGCTAGATGGCTTCTTCTATCTTTTTGATCTTCAATACAATGTTCACCTCGGTGTTCTTGGAGATCTATTTGATGTAATGCCTTTTTGCGGTGTGTTTGTTGGGATCCGATGAATTGTGAGTTTATGATCAGACCTATCCATGAATTTTATTTGGGTTTTCTCTGAACTCTTTTATGCATTATTATTATAGCCTCATATTTCTTCTCCGATTTATTTGTTTGGTTTGGCCAACTAGATTGCATTATCTTGCCATGGGAAGGGGTGCTTTGTGATGGGTTCGATCTTATGGTGCTAAATCTCAGTGACAGAAAGAGACATGACACGCATGTATTGTTGCTATTAAGGGTAACAAGATGGGATTTATTTCATACGTGAGTTTATCTTGTCTACATCATACCATCTTGCTTAAGGCGTTACTCCATTCTTTCATGAACTTAATACACTAGATGCATGTTGGATAGTGGTTGATGTGTCGAGTAATAGTAGTAGATGCGGAATCATTTTAGTCTACTTGTCTTGGAAGTGATGCCTATATACATGATCATTGCCTTCAATATCATCATAATTATTTGCTTTTCTGTCAATTGCCCAACAGTAATTTGTTTATCCACCATATGTTATTTTCTTGAAGAAGCCTCTAGTGAAAACTATGGCCCCGGGTCTATTTTCTATCATATATTAAAACAAAAAATACATTGCTGTAATTTTTATTATTTTGTATTTTTGCCAGTTCTATCTATCAAATCCTATACAATTTAATCTTGCTCATACCGTTGAGGGATTGACAACCCCCTCTATGCGTTGGGTTGCAAGTATTTGTTGTTTGTGTGCAGGTGTTGTTTACATAGTGTTGCTTCGTTCTCCTACTAGATTGATAACCTTGGTTTCATAACTGAGGGAAATACTAATCTCTAATGTACTACATCACCCTCTCCTCTTTGAGAAAATCCCAACGCAGCTCACAAGTAGCATCTGCAGCTCGTGGATTCTGCATCACCTATACAAGACACAGGTAAATCTCCTTTTCTTCTTGTTTTGCTCCCATCTGATGCAAATTGAATTACAAGAAAGTTGAGAGCAAATCCATTCTGTTTAATAAAAATTCTTTCTGTGCTATTATCAATCTTGTGCTTGCAATGCAAACAACGAAACTCGAAGGCTTGGACCAATTGTTCTGTTGTCTGCTCGCTATGTGCCTCTAGGTTTGACATTTGTACAGATGGTTATGACTGCACTTTTTCAATAGAATTACAATTGATTGTTGGGATCCCTATCACCACACTTAAACTGAAGGATAACTCAGAGGTCAAATGATCTTGATGCTTGCGTTGTGCATAGATAATTCTGTGAACGAGTATATTTGATTAGGGAGATGGAATAGCATTCATTCAACGGTACATACAAGTTCAAATAAAAATCAGTTGCAACTTAGAAGTCTAACACAGATGAGATAAAACTCTTGAGAACAAAATAGATTAGGTTGGCTTTGCTTGATTGAGAATTGATTTTGTCTTGTCATAGTCAGAGGTCCCAATGCTCCCTTCTAGTGAGGGATTCGAACGGAATGTTGCCGGTGTAAATATGTATAAATGTGATTTCTTGGATGACACTGTGAAGAAAATTAGAGAAGTTTAGTTTCATTGAAGTTTTGAAATTATACTTGAAATGAAAGTGTGGGCTGTTTATACCACTGGAATATTGCATGCCTCTTGCATCTGAGGTGGCATTGGGATGGTATGACCACTTGATTGCAACATTGAAGCATTTAGGATAGATGTTGGATTCGGTTGGTGGAGGAATTCTTGATTTTCTCCTGTCATCGAACTAGGGTTAGAGGCCCCAATGGTCCCTTGCAGCGAGGTATACATGTTATTTGTCAGATGACCCTATGGAGAAAGTAAAGTTCAGTTACACTGAAGTTTAAAAAATAGGAAACTTGAAAGTGTGTGCTGCTTCTACTATTGGTGCATTGTATGGTTGGAATCCAGCCAATAGTTGTTGGGTCTGTGGTGGCATAGGAATGGCATTACCAATTGATGGCTGCATTGAAGCACTTAGCATAGCATTGTAGTGTAATTGTTATGCAGCCATTTGAGTCGTGAAAAAATCCATAGGACCATGTAGAAAATGATAGAGAAAGGTCAGTACAGCTGAGGTTTTATAAGAAACAAGCGACATAGTATTATTAACATTGATGGGTCATGAGGCTATAGTTGTATAATATCATTTGTGTTCTTTTCCTTCTTTGAAGTTGCTTTCTTCAAAGGACCATGTCCAAATTGATAGAGAAATGTCAGCATGTTGAATGTTTTATACGAATCAAGTGACAAAATATTATACCGTCGAGTGGCCACGCGGCTCTACTTGCACAGTATTATTTGCGTTCTTTTTCTTCTTTGAAGTTGCTTTCTCAAATCCACCAACGGGCCTTTTTGATCCTTTCACAGTCTTCTCCTTGACCTTCATACCTTTTGATTTTGCAAGCCCCTCACTGTGTTTTGAAATTCTACTAGAGGCGATGTTCACTCCTGCCACTATAATTATCCTTTTGCCCTTAGTGGTGTCCATCTGCTCAGTTTTGCCCTCAGATGCAAATTGTGCTCAGTTTTGCCCCTAGTCCGTGCGCACCGACTCGTTCCGTGAACTCTGCCATCTCCGTCAGGTCAACCTTTTGACTCGGCCCTTACAGTGGGACCAAAGCGGCGAAGAGCCGTTGAGCCGTTGAGCCGTTGAGCCGTTACGCGTGGCTTGTGGACCCAAAAAAAGAGCCGTTGAGCGAGAGCCGTTGGCGGGTGTGCTATATAAGCGAAGCGGCAATGTGGTGACCACGGTGACGAGAGCACGGCGGTGACCACGGCGAGAGAGAGAGCACGGCGGCTGGAAGCTAGCTGGAGGGCGCGCGGTGGGAAGCTAGCGATGGAGGCGCGCGGCGTTGAGATTCCTTCGGCTCCGAGCTCCATGTCTTCCTCAAGCTCCGCGCCACCTCGCGGATCTGAGCCGGTAGCGTGTGGACATGCTGTCTTTATGTCCGTTCGCGGTGCCGCGCGGCGTTGATTGAAGGGTTTCTCATACACCGAGGAACGAGAATCGCCCATTCTACGTGTGCAGTGAGAATGGGGTAAGAATCGGGCAATTGCACCATTTTCGCTCGTCGGGATGTTTGAGCAATGGGTTGATCTGTTTGGTGTTCATGCAGGTGACATGTTTCTTTCTTTGGGTCGATGCTCGCCAAGACTCGATGAATGAACTGCAAGAAGAGCATGAAGAATGGTTGCGCATGCTGCCACGAACAGCGAGTGGCCACACCACGAGCTCCGGAAGAAGAGATGGATGGCGAAACACGACCGACAGAGAGCTAGCCATTGAGCTTAGGATGTTGCGAGAAGAAGGTTAGGAAGCTTGAAGATCAAGCACTACCAATACCCATTTGAAAATACTTTTGGGCATTTGTAGGTATGGTAATCGCCTTTGGTTGTAATGTTGAAAATGTATGGAAAGGCATGAATTATGAAGGAATTTGTAATCTTGAAATTGCTTGAGAAATTCACCTAGTTTAAATGTTGGTTAAAGTTGTTTAAATGTTGAAACAAAAGAGAAGAAGTGACCAACATTTAAATATGTTGGAAAAAAGAGAAGAAATTAGGAATTCATAAACTTTTGATCAATGAAATGCAGCTCTCTGCTCTGCCTTCTGTCCAAAAAAAGGTTGCTCTTGGGCCAAATTCAGAGCGTAGAGCCAAGTGCAGAGCTAGACTAATGGGCCAATCGCATCCAATTAGGCCCATTCGGGGTTTTCTTGCGTATTTTTCTGTTTTCTTTTCTGATTTAATTTAGGCAGTAAATCATAATGCTGAAACTTTTTGTGGAAGCTAATTGAATTATTCGGAGCCAAACAATTAAGGTTAGAAATTTTTTGGAGCTGTTAATTAATCCAATTCAAATACACCGTGATTTAAATCAAAGACCAAAATGTCATGGAAAATGTGCCTCACTCTGTAGAGGTTTACGCCAGTGCCAAAATAAATGAACATTTTTTAAGGGCATTACATTGAGAAAAATATAATATGTCTAAAAAAATGAAGGGTGGAAAATGCACAAAAAATTGGTGCGGCTGGGGACTCGAACCCAGGACCGCATGGGTTTGTGATGTTTAGGGCTCTTGTTGGTAACCGCTAGGATAGATGGCAAGACTTTGACATGGGTAGGGAAGGAAGTTATACATAGTGAGACTGTGAATTTTAAAAAAAATAGTGAGACCGTGAATGTTTGCACAGCGTGAGAGTGGTTTTCCTTTGTTTTGCACTTAAATTTTGGAGGGTTGGAAGGTTGAAAATGTATGTTGCACTACCACATGATTTTGGTCAGAGTGACACTTGGTTTAGGGCTAGAGTGGCACTTGGTTTAGGATTTAAAGGGAATAAATTTGCATGTTAGTTCATGACTTTTTGTTTGAATGAAACAGAGGGCTTCTCACCCCCTCTAAAAACCACAATTCTCGAACTTCATGACTTGTTTAGGGAAGAAATGATAAGTTTGGGCACGGACATTTTTTAACACACATAATAAGATGGAAATAACTTAGATAAGTTCACGGACAGTTCACGGACAGTTCACGGACACATGACACGACAGGACACGACATAGAAAAGCAACAAAATAAAAAACCAAACATGACGAGCTTGACTCCGGGCTTGAACATCTTCATCTTGACCGCGCGCGCCCCTTCAACACCATCTTCATCTTCACGCCTCCTCCTCATCATCGTAGGGAAGGGAGTGCATCGGCTGGAGCGGGAAGATGCTCGTGAGTTGGTGTAGATGTTGTAGATGGTGAAGAAGATGGCCTCATAGCCGCACCAAAAGACTTGGCCGAGGAGCTCGCGCCGTCAAATGGGTTGGTGAAGGTGACCGTGAGCGAGAGGAGGATGCCGCCATGGTCACGAACCTCATTGAGGGTGAACATCCTCGGCGAGCCCGTGGGAGGTGGGCATAGCCGGCTCGGAGGAAGGCGCGGTGAGTTCGACGGACCCCTCCACCTTGACATAGCCCACACACGGAGCTCCTCTCCACGAGCACGCCCGGTGGGTAGCGCAGCTCGGCACCACAAAGCGGACGGTGAAGGTCGGCCCGTTGAATCGCATCTTCTTCACTTGGTCTCGCTTGGGGAGGGCTCGGCCGCTGGGTGTTTGAAGTTGGAGAGGATCGGATCGGCTTGTGGGTGGGAGAGGAAGGAGGCACCGCATTTATAGGCTGTGGGTGGGAGAGGAAGAGAGAAAGGGTGAGAGCAGTGCGTGTGTGAATCGAGCGCGTGTGTGTATCCATTACGCTTTGCACTCTTAAATTTTTGCACAAAAACATTGCATGCATGGGGCGCGTGCGTGCATTTGAATCACTGCATAGCTCTTTGACCGGACGGTGCATCTGACTCGTTGAACCACCTAGCTGGCCTCGCGAGCCTAGCGCGCCTAGCACGCCTAGCACGCCTCACTCGCCTCGCTCACATGCATGCACGTCGCAGCCTCCCGCGCATGCAAACCCACGTCGCAGCCTATGCATCGTCGCCGCCTCCCATGCATGCATGCAAGGCACAGAAAGGCCGAGGCGGGCTATTCTCGCGGTCTCGAGCCCAGACAACGAGACGGCCCAATGGTCCATCCAGTAGCGCCGATATTTGTTTTAAAAAAGAATCTCGCAGCCAATCGGATTGCATCTCGCGGATCGCCCCCTCCTCCCCACAGATTCCTTCTAGAAGGGTTAGATCGACGGCCCTTGTTCAGCTAGGGTTAGATGAACGGTCTGGTTCAGCGCTAGGGTTAGCGGGGTTTGGGAGGGTTTGGAGCGATCAAAGCTATGTTTGACCTGATTTCAAATGAGCATAATAAATTAAATAAAAATCATAAAAATAAAAAACCAGCGCACATAGTCTTTTTATGTCATACACTAACGATTTAAGTTGATAAACAAGGTTTACATACATTTAAATGATAAGTTCATGTGTATTGTATGATATCTCGAGTATCTCAAACTCTTTTGTATCAAGTGAAGAGAAGTGTTTTGGGAAATAAACATGAAAATTTCAAAAACTCACCACAGCTTCATTTTAGAGTGACTAAGAAGGATCGAGCTTAGTTTTTCATTTTGATGTTTTACACTTATTTAAATCTTGGTCAAAGTTAAGTTTGACCAGAATTCAAATGAGCATAATAAATTAAATAAATATCAGAAAAATAAAAACCAGCGCACATAGTCTTCTTATGTCATATACTAACGATTTAAGTTGATAAACAAGATTTACATACATTTAAGCGATAAGTTCATGTGTATTGTATGATATCTCGAGTATCTCAAACTCTTTTGTATTAAGTGAAGATAAGTGTTTTGGGGAAATAAACATGAAAATTTCAAAAACTCACCGCAACTTCATTTTAGAGTGACTAAGAAGGATCCAGCTTAGTTTTTCATTTTGATGTTTTACACTTATTTAAATCTTGGTCAAAGTTAAGTTTGACCAGAATTCAAATAAGCAAAACAAATTTAAAAAAATAAAAATTGGAATACCATCGCACATAGTCCGTATGTATAGAATATATAGAATATATGTGTAGGAAAGTTATTTGGCTGATTTAGATAAGGTCGAAAAAAACCTTGCTTAGAAATGAGGTCGTTTACCCTACCTTTGGACCCCTCTTTTTAGCACATTTTTCATGAAAATTTCAAAAACCTCACCACAACTTCATTTTGGATTGACCAAGAAGTATCCAGGCTTAGTTTTTCATTTTTGATGTTTTAGACTTATTTAAATCTTGGTCAAAGTTAGGTTTGACCAGAATTTAAATGAGAAAAATCAAAAAAAGGAAAAACAATGTGCTCATTCAAACATCATCCAACAGATATTTAAACATCATGTCAAACATACTTCTAACATAGGTCCAACATCATCCAACAGAAATACAACATGTCAAGTGATAAATGTTTCATAATACAACATCATTCCTTATTCATAATGTTTCATAATTGTTCATACATAGCGTTGGGGCTTCGTGCATTCCTTGAGCTTCTTGCCATCACTTTGCTCCTCGTGCACCTTGTGCTCATTGTTTCTTCTCTTCTTCTCTTGGTTGTCGATTTTGTGCGTCTTCTTCAAACCTACCATAGAGCTGTGCAAAACATAAGCGGTAATGAGATCGTGTCAAGTGATAGATGTACCGTAGTATTTGACCCTTGCAAAATTTACATACCTAGCGTAACTCACAACAATGTAAGGTTGGTCACCATTTGGAGCCTCACTTGGATCATCATTTGGAGCCTCACTTGGATCACCATGATCACCATTTAGAGCCTCACTTGGATCATCATTTGGAGCCTCACTTGGATCACCATGATCACCATTTAGAGCCTCACTTGGATCACCATTTGGAGCCTCACTTGAATCATTATTTGGAGGATATTTTGGATCATCGTCAAAATCATGCGGCTGTTGACCATCATCATTTGGCTCGTCAAAATCCTCATCCGATGCAACCGGTCTGTTGACCATCATTTTCATCATCTGTTGAGGCAACCGCCGTCGACCAACATTTTCATCGAAGCCTTCATCGAAACTCTCTCCGAGCGCTGGATCTCTTGTGTTATCACAATACTTACCAAAATGACCGGACCCACCACACCTTGTGCACCTCGCTTCCTCGCTCCAAGTCCAGCTCCTTCGCTGCGAGGTATGATTCGACTCTTCCTTGGTCTACCTGCTGCTCTCTTGAATGGAGTGCAAAGCTTGAATCCGTGGTCCACCATGTCCCATTGTTGTTTTCCCTCCATAGCAGGCAAGGCATAAGCATATGTGGCTTTGAACCTTGCAACAGAGTAGTAATCATGCACATCTTCTTTGTATGTTCCTCTTTGGACACAGGAGAGAAGTGATGAAAACAACGCATGAATGCATGGCAACCCGTTATCTGCCATTGCCTACAAGCGCAAGTTCTAGCTTCTAAATCCATGGATATCTCCATTCCCTCTTCTCTTTATCCAAATATGATATCTCTGCTTGTGGTACCGAGCAAAGCGTCATGTTCATTTCAAGCTGTTGTCTTACGCTTGGTTCATTCATCACGGCGGGATGATAATGTGGCCCATGAATTTTGCCTCGGCTATTCCTGCACGATAATGAAATTTCTGCATGTATTCTATCCTTATCCTGTCAAGCAAATCCACCACATAATGACCCTTTAGTTTCCGGATAGTTGAGTTGAAAGACTCTGCTAGATTATTATGCACATAGTCAACTTTGCTCACTTCACTGAATTGGCTTCTTGCCCATAACTTGGAGTGGTGTGTTTCCAAGTATTCTTTCACTTTGGGATTCATGTATAACTGCCTCAAGTGGTAGTTGTGCTTCTTCACACTTGCATGCCAAAGATGCTGGCCATAAATTGTCGGTATACACCTTTCCTTTGAATTTCTTCATGAAATTTGCAGCAAGGTGACGATGCATTCCCTATGCTCTACTCAGGAACACATTGTCCACGGCCACTTCTAAACCTTTGCAGCATCTGTATGAATGACCAACCCATTGGGATGTGCAATAGCCCGCGGAGATTATGCAAAACCCAAGTCCAGCTCTCCTCAGACTCATCTCCAGACACCATAGGCAATCTGAAATACAAAACTATGTGCATCAAGTGCACAAGCTGCTACTAACTGTCCTTTAAACCTCCTGTGAGAAAAGTGGCATCAATAGCTAAATAAGGCCTGCACCTGCCAAAAACCCCAGCGACAAGCCTCAAAGCGCATAAAACCCTTCTAAAGCATTCCTTGGTCTTTGTCACTCCCACGAATGTGTACTCCACGGTGTGGTGATCAATATCTACA
Source organism: Aegilops speltoides (assembly GCA_021437245.1). Lineage (NCBI taxonomy): Eukaryota > Viridiplantae > Streptophyta > Magnoliopsida > Poales > Poaceae > Aegilops > Aegilops speltoides. Next base: position 88,527,771 of record CM038141.1, on the reverse strand, counting down.
ATACTACCCGGCTTGTCCTCTCCACTTCACCTTTGAATGAATACAACAATTGAAAACTTTCCGCCAGCTACCATAAATAGAATCCATAGCATGTTGTTTACCATTGAATAACCTCATGTATGGTAAATCTATCTTGAACTTATCTTTGATGTTCTTCCGCAATTCCTTTGGACCCACTTGCTGGTTTTCTTTCACCCACTTTTTTACTTCTTCCGCCACCCATCTTGACTTGGCTCTCTGATTGTATCCTTCCTAAGGGTTGATTCCTGCATGTGTGCTTAAAAGGGTTCACTTTGACCTGAACATTAGTGCTATTCCGCATTTTAGATGCAAGCAGCCTCCATGGACAACCCTCGGTCGGACAAAGCACTCAGAACGCGTGCTTGATCGCTCTTGTCAACTTTGAAAGTACGTTCTACCTTGATGCAAGATGTGACAAGTGCATTTCTACACTCATTCATGGATGCAAAACTGTACCTTCTTCCATTTGAGGGTTCAAAGGGTCCCATTCAACAGCTGCAAGGTCTTCGTCCTCACCCATCGCGTCATCATCCACACGGATCGCATTGTGAGCCTCAGCTCGGTTTTCAGTCCGAGGTGCCCGTCGTAAATTCGAATAACATCGAATATAGCTTCTCTTCATCAACCCCGAATTGTAGCCATCGGGCTCCACTTCAAGGGGACCCTCTGCTGTTGCCCACACTTGTCGAGCCACCACGTCGCTGTGCACCAACCGAACTGTTCGCTAGAGATGCCATTCTGACGACTTGGTTCTCCCCAAGATGTTGCACCCGCCATCCTAGGTCCTAATGCCTGCTCAAGCACATCAACTTGCAGCCTCACATGAAAATTATCTTTCTCTTTATGCCTAACAAACATGGTAGCTAGCTCTTCATCATTACTAACTGTCACCCAATTCTTTTCCCCATCATAGTATTTGTATACCACTTCATCAAGCAAACCCCAAGGATATTGGCTACAAATTACCTCCCCAAATTGTCTGAAACTCCAATTACTAGCCATTGGCAACCGATAATCAAAACCTCCTTGATATTTCTTCTTATCCTTTGCATCGAACATGTACCGGTCCCTTCTAATGTGCACCATGAAAGCAAACCGCAACTCCATCCTAACCGGCGAAAAACAGAGACGCAATCAGCACACTAATTGGGCAAACCTACTCGAATCGAGTGTTCAAATGCACAACTAAGCTCAATCTAAACAAGAGGCGAGACTTACTGTAACGCCCTCGATGCGGCTATATCTCCCACGTGTCGAAGCACGACTTAGAGGCATAACCACATTGAAAGCAATGTCGCAAGTGAGGTAATCTTCACACAACCCATGTATTACATAAGGGAAAGAGATACATAGTTGGCTTACAATCGCCACTTCACACAATTACAAGAATAAAGCATTACATCATCCAGATACAATCAAGGTCCGACTACGGAACCAAAATAAAAGAAGAACCCCAAATGCGACAAAAGATCCCGATCGACCCCAACTAGGCTCCACTACTGATCAACTAGAACGAAACAACACAAGGGCAAGATCTTCATCGAGCTCCTCCTTGAGCTTGATTGCGTCACCTTTCGAAACATAGGCACCGCAAACTGGTTGTTGGAAGTATCCGGTGAGCCACGAGGACTCAACAATCCCATTACCATGGGTATCAAGACTAGCAAAGCTTAATGGGAAAGGAAGGGGTAAAGTGGTGAGGTTGCAGCAGCGACTAAGCATATATGGTGGCTAACATACGCAAATGAGGCGAGAAGAGAAACAAGCGGAGCGGTCGTGAAGCTAGCAATGATCAAGAGGTGATCACGAACACCTACTTACGTCAAACATAACCCGAAACCGTGTTCACTTCCGGACTCCGCGAGAAGAGACCATCACGGCTACACACTCGGTTGATGCGTTTTAATTCGGATCAAGTGTCAAGTTGTCTACAACCGACATTAACAAATTCCCATCTGCCACATAACCGCGGGCACGGCTCTCGAAAGTTTATACCTGCGCAGGTGTCCCAACTTAGCCCATGACAAGCTCTCGCGATCATCGAAGGAATAGACCTTCACCCGAGACACTCCGATCAGACTCGGTATCCCGGTACATCAAGACATTTCGACAATGGTAAAACAAGACCAGCAAGACCTCCCGGCGTCCGACATCCCGATAGTAGCAGCACAGATCTCGTCTCGAGCCACGACCGGATGAACACTACGTCGGCAACCGATTTAAACCCCAAGTTGCCTAGGGCGGCACCGCAAGTGGCTCTGGTTTGGACCAACACTTAGACAAGCATTGGCCCGGGGGGGCTGTAATAAAGATGACCCTTGGGTTAATTACTCCCAAGGGAAAAGTAGGTGGTGGTGAGGCAAATGGTAAAAGGCAATGTTGGGCCTTGCTGGACAAGTTTTATTCAAAGCGAACTGTCAAGGGGGTCCCATAAATCACCCGACCGCGTAAGGGACGCAAAATCCGGGAACATAACACCGGTATGACGGAAACTAGGGCGGCAAGAGTGGAACAAAACACCAGGCATAAGGCCGAGCCTTCCACCCTTTACCAAGTATATAGATGCATTAATAATATAAGAGATATTGTGATATCCCAACAAAACCCTGTCCACCAAGGAGAAATCTTCAACTTCACCTGCAACTAGCAACGCTATAAGAGGGGCTGAGCAAAAGCGGTAACATAGCCAAACAACGGTTTGCTAGGAATGGTGTCAAAGGGTTAGAGGTTCATGGCAATATGGGATGGCTGGACAAACAGGTAATAGGTAGCGCAGCATAGCGAAAGAACGAGGCAACTAGCATAGCAATGATAGTAGTGAGATCCAGGTAGCGGTCATCTTGCACGAAATCCCGCAAGGAAGAAGAACGAGTCCATGAAGAAGACAAGCGGACGCAATCGAGCGAATCCTCACAACTCCGAACGAAACCGGCTATCGAGAGAAGCAAACCGGAAAGAAGCAAACAACATAGTAAACACACAAGCATAAGCATGTCATGATGCATGAGACAAATATGATGCATGTCCGGTTTAATGAGGCATGGCATGGCAAAATGCAGCAAACAATACTACAAGTTAAGTGGAGCTCAACATGCAACGAGTCGCATATTGACAAAACACCACATGCAATTATTTAGTTCTCTCTTGTTTAAGCTACCCGACAATATTAAATGTTGATTAACATGGCAAGGGGTGAAGCATAACAAAACTACCTAACTAGGCAAGTTTAAATGAGGCCGGAAGAACAAACAACAATTCCGGAAAATCCTCATATGCAAATTATGAATTTGGTACTGTTCTGCCCTAAAACATATTTTAAAGTTGTTAAACAGGAAAATAAAGTGGACCATGTTAATCTAGGCATTTTTCCACCCCAAATACATATAAAGAACATTTAAATCCGAGCTACGGTTATTTAGTTATGAATAAAATCATTTTAACATGGCATTTGAGCATATTTAATCAAACAACATTTTAAACATATTTAACATGGATGAAAGTGGCATATTATGAAACTAGATGAAATTCTAAGCATTTTACATATATAAATTATTTTAATCCGATGCCCGGTTGTGAAGTAATTATATGCATGATGTCTAGGGGGTTTTCTGCAAAACAGTAATTCACCGGATAAATGGAAAAATCGCAATAGGAAAAAAAAACATGGCATTGGGCCGAATCTATCTGGCCCAAAGTGCACAGGAGAGAGGGAGGGGTCTGCTCACCCAGCGGGCCTGGCCCGGTTCGGTGGGGAGGAGACCAGGCAGGGGGCGCGCTGGGCCGGGGCCTCTGCTTCTACTGGGCCTTGGGGAGGCCAGCCCACGAGCAGGCGCTCGTTGTCTCCCCCGACGGGAGGAGGTCGAGCGAGGCCGGCAGGGGCGGTGGCGCGCGTAACTCCGCGAGGGGGCTCGAGGATGGCGGCAGGTGCTCAAGGACCATGGACGGGCGGAGGAAGGCGCCGGCGGTGTCCAGGGCGCGCGGATCTGGGGCCGCAGTGCCGGATCCGGCCGCGGCGAGGTTGGATCGGCAAGGCCATGGCGGACCGGGGTCGGCGGCGGAGGAACCTGCCGGGCGGCGTCCGGCGCCCGACGAAGGTGCGGCAAGGCGGCACGGGCGCGGCGGCGAGGGCGCTGTCGCCGGCGAGGCGGGGGGAGCTGCACCGGGTCGGCGTTGACCAGCGCTGACCATGTGCGCTGGCCGGAGGGCCCGATCCGGACCCCGCGAACCAGCGCGCGCGGACGGCGGCGGGTGACGTGGCAGCACGCCACTGGCTGCGGGGGCGGCGGCGATTTCGTCCGGTGGCGGCGGACGTGTCCGGTGGCGAGAGGGAGGCTAGTCTAGGGTTTGGACTGCGGAAAAGATCCGGGATTTCGGGGGGAGGGGCTAGTTTTATAGGTAGAGGGAGCTAGGAGAGTCCAAATGAGGTGCGGTTTTCGGCCACGCGATCGTGATCGAACGACCTAGAGCAAGGAGGGGAGTTAGATGGGTTTTGGGCCACTTTGCAAGGGGTGTTGGGCTGGAAACAAAAAGGGCTTTACGGTTACCCGGTTAACCGTTGGAGTATCAAACGACCTCCAAATGGCACGAAACTTAACAGGCGGTCTACCGGTGTTATACCAAGGCCGCTTGGCAAACCTCGGGCCATTCCGAGAAAGTTTAATACCCGCACATGAAAAGAGAGAAGAGGGGACGCCGGGAGACATAGGAGTGCCGGATTGCAAAACGGACAACGGGGAAAAGGCTCGGATGCATGAGACGAACACGTATGCAAAATGAAATGCACATGATGACATGATAAAAATGCAGATGATGACATGATAAATACAACACGCAAGCAAATGACATGGCAACGACGGCGAATAACTGGCGGACACCTGGCGCAACGGATCCGGGGTGTTACAACACTCCACCACTACGAGAGGATCTCGTCCCGAGATCTAGAATGGCACCGGAGGGAAAAGGAAGAGGAAGATAAGAGGTAAAACTAAGTTGCTTCTTTGACGAACGAGTGAAACCACGAACCTTGAGAGGTTGAAAAGTTGAAAGAAAGAACACAACGGAGTTGAACACAATTGAGAGCACTACGATAGAAAATAGAAACAAGGAACACCATGTGAACCTTGTAGGTTGCAAAGCTATGAATGACGAGTACAATGGACAAGAAGGAATTGAAATCACTCTGGTTGAAACGAGATAAACAAGGAACAAGGAAGATCAAAATCGGACAGCACTCCGGTTGAAAAGAGATGCAAGACTTGATAAGATGAAAAAGAACTTGAAAGAAAAAGACACGACACTCCGGTTAAATGGATAAGCATGAAAAGAACACGATCCTGACAAAACAAGATGATGATTGAAGAGCACAACATCACAATGCCTCCGGAACGAAAGAATAGAAGCTAGACCGTTGGGATAAAGGGACGGAGAAGAAAATGACAACTTCTACCACAATTGAATTTGGAAAGCACCCTTGCAAATAAGAATTGAACGGAGTTGTTGGAAAATCAACAACGAAAAGCACAAGCTTGTAGTGGGCTTATGGAAACATCCCAAGACTATGAGGTGACAACCGGCCACTAATGCAAACGCTTGATTTGATTGAGAGCACCAAAGAGATGAAAAACTTCTTCATCGAGATGAGAAGGAGATAATTGGATCATAAACACCATAATAGCAACATTCCTTAGGGAAAGCTTTAGGTGAAATATAACCCAAAATAACTCCAACGAAGAAGAGATTGATGGATTTAAAATACCTCATTCTTGACAACATGTGAATCATGGAACATGAACTCAAGATATCAAGAATGACATAATACCACCTCCAAAATATGGTAGAAAGAATTGCACTTTGGAATACAAGATGAAGAATGCTTGAACTCCTCAAAACAAGACATGTGTTGAACACCACGTTTATTTTAGAGTAAAGCTTGGTGGATCTTAACTTCAAGAGAAATCTTGAAGAACAATTGAAGAATGAAAAGAATCCTTGATGAACCACCATGTAGAGCCTCCATGAGGAACTCCGGTAATAAAAGGATGATACAAAGAAAGAGAAGTTGAAAACACAAGGTGAACCCTTGCAATGATTTAGATGGATCTTCGTGATGATGAGAGCTTGGAACTCCGGGAAAAAGAGAAGATGAAAACAAATGAAACCGAGAATTTATTCATCATGAACAAACTCCGAAAGAAGGAATTAATCACTTGGATGAAACAAGAACAAGAATTATGTTATGCGTATCCTTCACCAATTTAAATTGATGAGAAGCAACGGGTTTGGCATACTACTTATTCTCGTAGAAAGGATTAAAAGAGATGTATCAAAACTTGAGAAGGCATTGATGGAACCACCGGTGGGATTTAGAAACAACGAATATTTGATATGATGAACAAGGAAGTGAAATCTTGAAAGAACCACCGTAAGAATTGAAAAATGAAAGTAGCAAAGGCACAATTCACCGGGAAGAATTTGAAAACGATTGGAGATACTTTAGGGGATTTAGATGCATGAGAACGAAGCGATCATGAACTGATTTGAGGATATTTGAACGATTCACCGGTAAGATTTAGAGAACGATAGCTACACGCTGAGAATGAAGAATTATGACATGATGGCCTTCAGAGGAAAGAAATGGAACCAACTCAAGAAATACTCCGGATGGGTGAAAAGAATTCTCACAATCGAAAAATAATTATAGGAGGATAGCATAAAGCTAGAACCATGAATATTCAAGAGGATGGACCAATATTTAAGAGAAACTCTTCTTCGGTCTTCAAATGTTGAGAATGACAACGAGAAACACCACCAAAATTACTGAGATACTCCGAGAGAATGAAAAAGAGGAAGGGTTGAACCAAATATGAAAAGAATTTGAAAGATGGAGAAAAGCATTTGACTGATGATAACTCATTCTTACGTCAAACTTGGAAAATAATTTGAGAATGGCTCCTGATAATTAGAAGAGTCAGGTAAGATCCTGGGAAAAGACCTGTGGGTTAGGGCCCACTCAAAAGAACACCGTTGAAAAGATTTAAAAGAGATGTTGCACCGGTTGAATTAAATGGCTTGAATGAGATAACAATCTCCAAATGGCTTGAACGGATTAAGAATGGAAACACAAATCTTCGAGATATCTTGAGAACTCCGGAATAACGAATAGCGAGAAGTGAAAGATTAAGAGGTGCACCGGTATGAAAAAAGCATTTGAAACGAGGAAAGGGATATGATGAATATTAAAAACTTGAATTTGATCCACCGGAGAAGAATACGAGAATGAAGAATGATGAACTTGAAGCTCGTGAGCATCTTCACGAGGGATCACCGGATCAGAACATTGATTGAAAAGAATGAAGAGACTTCACATGAATAAATGGATACTTGATTAAGAAATCTGAGTCCTTGATGAAAAAGGGTGGGAGGGCGGGGAAAAACAAAGGCAACTTGGAGACAGATGAAACAAAGACCGTTGAGAAAACTTAGAAATGATCTTGCGGATGGGGAGAATGATCGGATCCACTTAAAGAGAAGCACACCGGTAGGAAAAGAATTAACATGACAACCTCAATGATCAAGAAGGATTAGTATTCTCATAGCAATATGAGAACACTGTTTAGGAAAGGTATGGATTCAACACTTGACATTGAAGCAACTCGAATACCACAAATAAAACAAAACAAAGGATTTGCTTGCAGAATAAGCCGGAACAAACATATGATAGAGATTTCGTCCGAAGTTTTCGTGGTGGGGCCTACACGGGCTCAATCGTACAGCACCATCATGTACAAGGCAAGGCACATGACATACTGAAGCGTCCCAGTCGGCATAGCCAAGGACTCTTTAAGACACAACGAGACCATCAAAACCAACCGTGAATAGGCGGACCACTAGACGTCGAACCCCAATTTCATATCATACATCCGTCGGAAGGATATCCTAAGAGCTACTTGAATTCCCACCTATTAGAACTCCCGAACCTTTCTGGTTATGCAATCTGGTGTTGGGGATACAGGGGAGCAATAATATCTCACACAAACTAACAATCCCTACATCCAGCTGTATCCATCCGTCAACACATAACCAAGAAACCTTCGGAAATCGTCTACCTCAACCTTGAAAAGCATCTGTTATACAAGTCATGGCAATACTCCGTACTCACCTCGAGATCGGGTTAGCGGGTTATCTCACCAACAACTGCATAAAAGAGATTTTCGATGTCGGCGCACTAAACTCGGTATTCCAGAACTGCAACGATAAAATTATGACGACAACACCTCGGAGCTCAACTCCCGGGACACCGCCACAACCCCTAAATGTCGAGGCAACCAAGACAATGTTGTCATCATAAAACCATCGAACGATTCTAAGATACCCGCGTGATCCTAAAAAAAATTTTAGTGAAATTTGAGAAGAGAAGAGTCAAAACTCTCGTCGGGATACCTCACCGAAGGTCGAAGGACCGGGAGTAAAAAGAATCCTACTCTCCGATATATATAATCCTAAATGACTCAAAACATTTTTTTTCTAGACACAACTCGCCACTAAAAACGATCAAGCGGGGGGCTCCTAAGGTCGGGAAGGCTCGATTACCAACTTAGCGCGCCTCGATGCGGCTATATCTCCCACGTGTCGAAGCACGACTTAGAGGCATAACCGCATTGAAAGCAATGTCGCAAGTGAGGTAATCTTCACACAACCCATGTATTACATAAGGAAAGAGATACATAGTTGGCTTACAATCGCCACTTCACACAATTACAAGAATAAAGCATTACATCATCCAGATACAATCAAGGTCCGACTACGGAACCAAAATAAAAGAAGAACCCCAAATGCGACAAAGATCCCGATCGACCCCAACTGGGCTCCACTCTCGATCAACTAGAACGAAACAACACAAGGGCAAGATCTTCATCGAGCTCCTCCTTGAGCTTGATTGCGCCACCGCCGCATAACATAGGCACCGCAAACTGGTTGTTGAAGTATCCGGTGAGCCACGAGGACTCAACAATCCCATTACCATGGGTATCAAGACTAGCAAAGCTTAATGGGAAAGGAAGGGGTAAAGTGGTGAGGTTGCAGCAGCGACTAAGCATATATGGTGGCTAACATACGCAAATGAGAGCGAGAAGAGAAACAAGCGGAACGGTCGTGAAGCTAGCAATGATCAAGAGGTGATCCTGAACACCTACTTACGTCAAACATAACCCAGAAACCGTGTTCACTTCCGGACTCCGAGAAGAGACCATCACGGCTACACACTCGGTTGATGCGTTTTAATTCGGATCAAGTGTCAAGTTGTCTACAACCGGACATTAACAAATTCCCATCTGCCACATAACCGCGGGCACGGCTCTCGAAAGTTTATACCCTGCAGGGGTGTCCCAACTTAGCCCATGACAAGCTCTCGCGATCATCGAAGGAATAGACCTTCACCCGAGACACTCCGATCAGACTCGGTATCCCGGTACATCAAGACATTTCGACAATGGTAAAACAAGACCAGCAAGACCTCCCGCGTGCCGACATCCTGATAGTAGCCGCGCGTATCTCGTCTCAGGCCACGACCGGATGAACACTACGTACGGCAACCGACGAAACCCCAAGTTGCCTAGGGGCGGCACCGCAAGTGGCTCTGGTTTGGACCAACACTTAGACAAGCATTGGCCCGGGGGGGCTGTAATAAAGATGACCCTTGGGTTAATTACTCCCAAGGGAAAAGTAGGTGGTGGTGAGGCAAATGGTAAAAGGCAATGTTGGGCCTTGCTGGACAAGTTTTATTCAAAGCGAACTGTCAAGGGGGTCCCATAAATCACCCGACCGCGTAAGGGACGCAAAATCCGGGAACATAACACCGGTATGACGGAAACTAGGGCGGCAAGAGTGGAACAAAACACTAGGCATAAGGCCGAGCCTTCCACCCTTTACCAAGTATATAGATGCATTAATAATATAAGAGATATTGTGATATCCCAACAAAACCCTGCCCACCAAGGAGAAATCTTCAACTTCACCGCAACTAGCAACGCTATAAGAGGGGCTGAGCAAAAGCGGTAACATAGCCAAACAACGGTTTGCTAGGAATGGTGTCAAAGGGTTAGAGGTTCATGGCAATATGGGATGGCTGGACAAACAGTAATATGTAGCGCAGCATAGCGAAGAACGAGGCAACTAGCATAGCAATGATAGTAGTGAGATCCAGTAGCGGTCATCTTGCACGAAATCCCGCAAGGAAGAAGAACGAGTCCATGAAGAAGACAAACGGACGCAGTCGAACGAATCCTCACAACTCCGGAACGAAACCGAAGCTATCGAGAGAAGCAAACCGGAAAGAAGCAAACAACATAGTAAACACACAAGCATAAGCATGTCATGATGCGCAGACAAATATGATGCATGTCCGGTTTAATGAGGCATGGCATGGCAAAATGCAGCAAACAATACTACAAGTTAAGTGGAGCTCAATATGCAACGAGTCGCATATTGACAAAACACCACATGCAATTATTTAGTTCTCTCTTGTTTAAGCTACCCGACAATATTAAATGTTGATTAACATGGCAAGGGGTGAAGCATAACAAAACTACCTAACTAGGCAAGTTTAAATGAGGCCGGAAGAACAAACAACAATTCCGGAAAATCCTCATATGCAAATTATGAATTTGGTACTGTTCTGCCCTAAAACATATTTTAAAGTTGTTAAACAGGAAAATAAAGTGGACCATGTTAATCTAGGCATTTTTCCACCCCAAATACATATAAAGAACATTTAAATCCGAGCTACGGTTATTTAGTTATGAATAAAATCATTTTAACATGGCATTTGAGCATATTTAATCAAACAACATTTTAAACATATTTAACATGGATGAAAGTGGCATATTATGAAACTAGATGAAATTCTAAGCATTTTACATATATAAATTATTTTAATCCGATGCCCGGTTGTGAAGTAATTATATGCATGATGTCTAGGGGGTTTTCTGCAAAATAGTAATTCACCGGATAAATGGAAAAATCGCAATAGGAAAAAAAAACATGGCATTGGGCCGAATCTATCTGGCCCAAAGTGCACAGGAGAGAGGGAGGGGTCTGCTCACCCAGCGGGCCTGGCCCGGTTCGGTGGGGAGAGACCAGCAGCAGCGCTGGGCCGGGCCTCTGCCATGGGCCTTGGGGAGGCCACCACGAGCAAAGCTCGTTGTCTCCCCCGACGGGAGGAGGTCGAGCGAGGCCGGCAGGGGCGGTGGCGCGGCAGAACTCCGGCGAGGGGGGCTCGAGGATGGCGGCAGGGTGCTCAAGGACCATGGACGGGCGGAGGAAGGCGCCGGCGGTGTCCAGGGCGCGCGGATCTGGGGCCGCAGTGCCGGATCCGGCCGCGGCGAGGTTGGATCGGCAAGGCCATGGCGGACCGGGGTCGGCGGCGGAGGAATCTGCCGCGGCGGGCGCCCGACGAAGCAGCGGCAAGGCGGCAACGGGCGCGGCGGCGAGGGCGCTGGTCGCCGGCGGGAGGCGGGAGAGCTGCACCGGAGGGTCGGCGGCGTTGACCATGGTCTGGCCGGAGGGCCGATCCGGGCCCCGCGAATCGCGCGCGGACGGCGCGGCGGGTGACGTGGCAGCACGCCACCTGCTGCTTGCGGCGGCGGCGATTTCGTCCGTGGCGGCGGACGTGTCCGATGGCGAGAGGAGGCTAGTCTAGGGTTTGGACCGGAAAAGATCCGGATTTGGGGAGGGCTAGTTTTATAGGTAGAGGGAGCTAGGAGAGTCCAAATGAGGTGCGGTTTTCGGCCACGCGATCGTGATCGAACGACCGAGAGCAAGGAGGGGAGTTAGATGGGTTTTGGGCCACTTTGGAAGGGGTGTTGGGCTGGAAACAAGAAAGGGCTTTACGGTTACCCGGTTAACCGTTGGAGTATCAAACGACCTCCAAATGGCACGAAACTTAACAGCGGTCTACGGTGTTATACCAAGGCATTGGCAAACCTCGGGCCATTCCGAGAAAGTTTAATACCCGCACATGAAAAGAGAGAAGAGGGGACGCCGGGAGACATAGGAGTGCCGGATTGCAAAACGGACAACGGGGAAAAGGCTCGGATGCATGAGACGAACACGTATGCAAAATGAAATGCACATGATGACATGATAAAAATGCAGATGATGACATGATAAATACAACACGCAAGCAAATGACATCGCAACGACGGCGAATAACTGGCGGACACCTGGCGCAACGGATCCGGGGTGTTACACTTACCCCTCGGGAACCCAGTCGTGGACGCGGCGGATCTCCGGCCCGATGCTTGCCTCGCCAAATACTCCGGGGTCGCCGCTGCTCACCATTTCGCCCTAGGGTTCTTCCTCCTAGTTCAAATAGCTCCAGCAGCCCCCACCTTTGAGCGCTCGGCGGGCGCGACGGAATTAGGCCACGCCATGGATCGAGCAGTCTGCCGGCGCCCACCCGTGGCGTCGCAGAAGGTGGTGGGCGTCCACAGTAGCCGTGGAGCGAAGGCGCAGGAGGTAGCGGCGAGCAGCCGTGCTGGTGGTGGCAGGCAGGTCTTGCATGGCGCGGAGTGGCGGCGGCGGCGCAGCAGACAGCCGGCAGGCGGATGGGTGTGAGCTACAAATGATTTGGGGATTTAGTTGCACGGGCCTACATGTCAGCTCCGGACCCACGTCCATGCGGTCCCACGTGTAAGCTCCGGACCCACAACTACTAACGCCGACGGACGGAATCGACTCAAATATGGCCATTTGGCCTCGTCGTAGTTGTTGTGCTCGGACTAGGGGCAAAACTGAGGACAATTCGCATGTAAGGGCAAAACTGAGCAGATGGACACCACTAAGGGCAAAAGGATAATTAACCCTAATGCTAAATATCAGCCTTTGTTCAACAATAGTATAGGCAATTATTGTTAGTATAGTTTGTACCTTCTTTAGTACATGAGGTACCCAAATCAATATCAGCACTAAACAAATCTCTATCAGCGGTAAACAAATCTAAATCGGTGCTAACCAAATCTGAATCTGCGTGAACCAAATCTGGATCAGGGCTAACCAAATCTGGATCAGCTCTAATCTTCAAGCATTTCTCCACATCCTGTGCTAATTGCTTTGCACTCTTAGCATCATTATAGTATGTTTCTTCTGACTTGGCGGCACGAGCAACTATTTTCACAAATATTCTACATAATTCCTTGTAGCGGTTAGACATTTTTGCTTTTAGGTTATCATGCGGGTTGCATTTGCTTGTTATATCTAGAATTTTGGCATCAATTGTCCATCTTTTCAAGATATATTCCCCAATGATATGTTTGATATTATTAATATCAAGTACCTTTAAGCAACGAGAGCAAAGAATTCAAGTAATCTCAAAACTTTTGCAACTGCAACTAACCTTTTCTTCTTTTAGAATGAATATAACAACATATTCACGTTGTGTGCCATGAAATTTTACTAAATAAATCTTCAGCTATGTGTCACTTCCATCACAAAGCAATGTGTCATAGTTCAGAGTCTGAAGTACTTGATCTTGAACCATCTTGAATATTGCTGGAGTATATGTAGCTACAGCTTGTTTTAACATATAGCTAGATTCAACCTTCAACTTGGGAGTAGTCTTTGTTGCTTTAAAGTCATACTTCACCTCTTCACATCTTTTATCCAAAACTAGCCGTTCAAAATGCTCAAAGAAAGTAAGTATTAATATTTAATACTAGTGTATCTCTTCAGTTCATTGTTCATTCTTTCACTTCTTTGGGTGGTACTCATGTCGGCAGAGAACATATTTTTATCGTACACTAGTGCCCAATGTTCTTTTTTTCTCAAATAGCCTTTGCAGCCATTCATTGTCATGCAGTTCATACTTGTCAATTATTTTATCCCATGCACCTAAAAATTCATCATCCTCTTTTATATCATATATACAGTGCTGAAAATCAACATTGAACTTCTTATACTCATCAACAACTCCGGCGAGGTGCTTGCAAGCATTTTTATTCATATGCCACACACAAGTCTATGGTGAGAGTGAGGGGAGACTTCATGAATTTCCTTCGCCATTGCCGCATCTTCATCTGTGAGAATTTTACGTGGATGTTTTCCTGACATAACTTTTAGGAAAGTTCTGAAAAGCCAACCAAAACTAGCAGCGGTTTCATCATAGAAAACTGCAACACCAAAGACAATAGTTTTCTAGTCATTATTCACCCCTACAATCAAACCAAATTGACGTCCATCATCTAGTTTTCTATATGTGGTGTCAAAGCATATAACATCGCCGAATATTGCATAGTCTGGAACCATTTTGGAGCCAGCGCAAAAAATATTAGTTGTCAACTGATCCTCATCCACTTGAATTGAATAATAAAAGTTGACATCTTCCGAGACCTTTTTCTCCATGTATTCTAATACTCCCCCTATGTCACCTACCTTCGCTTTTATTGTTCTCTTTGAGTACAAACGATTTTTCATATCTTGTGGTGTAAAGCCAAGGTTGTCACTTCCACCTGCTTCTTTGGCCATAAAATCCATTGTTGCTTTATTTGAAAAGCCAACCGACTTTGCAACCTCTGCATTTGCTATCTGTGCTTCTATCACTTTTCTCTGGGATCTCAAGTATTGGGCCATGATTCCATGAGCAAGAGTGTGGCTCTGTGACACCTCGAATTCATACACATAATAAAATCCATTTCTAAGGCTAATCTTCATACGGGCATCACAACCACATCATGTTTTAGGCCTACTGTAACTGAATGTCTCCTCTTTTTTATCTTCCTGACGATGGCCTATAAGTTGTAGTAATTGTCTTAGAGCATAAGGAAGTGATCAGCATCAAAACAAAAAAATCCATACCTTGACGAGAGCATGTAATTTTCCGTTGTTGAATTGTAGAAGAGTTTGTCACTTTATGGCCACTGCTTCTTCGGATGCTAAAACTAGTTGTTATAAAATAAATAGGCTTCATCTTCAGATAAAAATTTCATGCCAAGCTTTGGTACCCTTTCATCGTTGTGATTTACTTTGGTTTCTTGCTGAGCCTATAACAATTAGGATTTGATTTAGTTATTACTTTCCAGGAACTATATGCATTGTAAAAGGAATAGAAATAACTGTGTTGGATGCTTTCCAGGAACTGAAATCAAAGATCCTACAAGAACGTCTGCACATGCAATTAAATTTGAGATGGGGTACTGTACATGGTACTACTTTGTTTTTATAAATGGAAAAGAACAAACTTTCCATCGTTGTTTGCCATCCGCAGATTGTGATCACGGTTTCCGTAGAAGTTCTACAAGGGTGCATCATGTTGCTTTTTCTGTCCAACACTCGGGATCATGTCGCAGTTAATGGAAAGATTCACCAACAAGAATTGAGTCAGGTTTCTTACTTTTGGGGTGTGAGATTGATCATCACCCTCCTGGTTCCCTGGACCACTCCTCGGAGAAGCCATGGGGGACGCCAGACTTGGAGATGCCATCAGGGACGCGGATTACTTTGATGCTCAATTCAATAGAAGTCGATAGTTGATTGTTGTGCGCCCTCAAGACTGTAGGCCGCTCATGTCTCCTATCAGCAATAGATTTACATTTTGGCGCACTTTTGTATATGTTGTGGATCTGTTCGTGGGATGGTGTGAGACTGGATTATCCCATCCAGTTTTGCATTCTGTTTTAATGATGAGAATATTACAGTAGGGAATCTGTATTAGGATGTGTATTTTGTTTTTCTTTTCATAGAAATTCTGGAGCAGGGTGTGCGTGGAGCCATAGCCGTGCGATAGTTGGATCACATGGATGGTCGCACACAGCGGCCGCAGGCAAGCCGCGTCCATCGGGATTGCATTGATCCTGTGTGAAACAAAGTTATATATTCCCTTTGTGATAATTACCTTCCTTTATACTTCTTTAAATTTAAATAACATGTGTTGTGTTTTTTTCAATTGTTTTGTTTTGGTCGGGTTTCTTCTATCTTTTTCCTTTCCTTTTTCTATTATTTTTTCAAAATTCATGAACTTGTTTCATCGATGAACTTTTTCCAATTTTATGAACCTTTTTTCAAATTCGATGAATATTCCTTTAAAATCGATGAACTTATGATGATTTTTTTCAAAATCAATGAACTTTTTTCAGATTTAATGAACTTTTTTTCAAATTTGATGAACCTTTTTTCAAAAATCATGACCTATTTTCAAAGTTGATGAAGCATTTTCAAAATCGGTGAACTTTTACAAAATTGTTGAAGCTTTTTTAAATTTGAAGAACTTTTTTTCAAATCAGTGAACTTTTTCAAAATTTGATGAACTTTTCTTAAATCTGTGAACTTTATTCTCAATATTTGTGAACTATCTTTCAAAATGGGTGAACTTTTTCAAATTCGATGAACCTTTTCTCAAAATCATGAACTTTTTTTCAAAATCAATGATTTTGTTTTGTAATTCATGAACTTTTTCTGAAATGTTTCCAACTAGTTGAAAAATCAAAGCCTACAGTAAATGGTAGATATGCAATAAATTGCGCGGCTATAAATGTTCTTAAATAATTCGCCCTGGACTTGGTCACTAGCACGTGCTTAGGTCAGGTGGTTAGCCATCTGAAATGTCACAGCGCATGTTCGATCCACGAGGAGAGGCACTTTTTGGGGATTTTTCACACTACCCACGAGCAAGCGAACTTCGGGTGCGGTCTATTGAAATTTTGATAGGCTGGCCCAGTAACATCGCCTTGGGGTCGGCTCCGTTTTCGCGTTTGGGTCGGCGCAGGCACCCAACCTTGGCTTGATCTATTTTTTAGGTCGTGCAAAAAAAACACAAAAAAATTTAAAAATAGAAAAACATTAATGCCGGCCACAAATGCCGGCAAGATACCATGCGTCCACATTTACATTAAATAAAACATTAAATAAACCTGAACTACGACAAGGCGTGCTGCCCTAGGCGTCCTCATCGTCGTCGTCGGGGCCGGTTAGGTCGATCAACGTCGGCGCCGGGCCGGCCCAGGGTAATGTTGTATTTCAGGCCGTGGTGACGTCATTCCCCACGGGTTGTGCCGCCGCTGGCTAGGCACAGCGTGCCTCCTCCTCAGCCTCGTGGTGCTCCTCCTTGCTCCTGTGCCTCCGTCGCCCCCATCCAGATTGTCGACGCGCTGTCCCACTCGCGCACCACCCCGGTTCAGGTGTAGCGCTCGATGGGGGTCTGTAGGATCGAAGAAGGTGAGAGTGTCTAGAGGGGGGGTGATTAGACTACTCGACAAGATAAAAATTATGCCTTTTGACAAAGACAAGTTTTTGGCAGATTTTGCATATCACACAAGTCAAGTAGCATACTACACATGCAATTCTAGAGTATGGGCAGCGGAAAGTAAATTGCACAAGTAGTAAAGAGAGGTGGAGAAGATCAAACGCAATTTGGAGACACGGAGATTTTTCTCGTGGTTCCAATAGGTGGTGCTATCGTCAATCCACGTTGATGGAGACTTCAACCCACGGAGGGTAACGGCTGCGAGAGTCCACGGAGGGCTCCACCCACGAAGGGTCCACGAAGAAGCAACATTGTCTATGCCATCATGGCATACGCCCACGGAGGACTAGCCTTACTCGGGGTAGATCTTCACAAAGTAGGCGATCTCCTTGCCCTTACAAACTTCTTGGTTCAACTCCACATCTTGACGGAGGCTCCCAAGCGACACCTAACCAATCTAGGAGGCACCACCCTCCAAAAGGTAATAGATGGTGTTGGTGATGATGAACTCCTTGCTCTTGTGCTTCAAATGATAATCTCCCCAACACTCAACTCTCCTCACTGATTTGGCTGTGGTGGAAGAAAGGATTGAGTGGAAAGCAACTTGGGAAGGCTAGAAATCAAGTTTCATATGGTGAGAGTGGAGTAACTTGATCTCAACACAAGGGTAGGTAGTTTTCTTCTCAGAAATGTAAGGTAGGAGTGGTAGTTCTTTCTGATGGCTCTCTCCACGAATGAAGAGGAGGTGGAGGGGTATTTATAGCCTCCACACAAAATCCAACCGTTACACACATTTGACCAATCTCGGTCAGACCGAAGTTGACAACTCGGTGAGACCGAAAGTTCAAATCTTGTGAACGTTGGGATTTTCGGTGGGACCGAAAATACAATCTCGGTGAGTCCGATTCTTCCAAAGACTAGGGTTTGCCAATCTCGGTGGGACCGACTTTATCATCTCGGTGACACCGATTTGATGACAGAAGGTTACAGAAGCTTGGCAACACTAGTTTCGGTGAGACCGAGTTTGGAATCGGAAAATCCGAAATTTCTAGGGTTTGGCTTTATGGCTGAGGTGGTTCATCTCGGTGTGACTGAGTTTATGGAATCGGTGGGACCGAGATTACTTATGAGTGTATGTTTGAAGTGAGAGGTGCTGATAGTTTAGGAGATATATCACTAAGCACTTTGAGCAACCAGATCATTAACATAACCTCATCCCCTTTTAATAGTATTGGCTTTCCTATAGACTCAATGTGATCTTGGATCACTAAACCAAAAATGGAGTCTTGAGCTTTTGCCAATGCTTGCCTTAGCATTTTGAGGGTCCACCTCTCCATCCTTTTGCCATGCCAATGTGATTGACCTTCCGAGACATACTTGATAAAAGCATTAGTCCAACCACAAAGTATGTTGTCATTAATTACCAAAACCACCCAGGGAGCAAATGTGCTTTCAATCTCCCCCTTTTTGGTAATTGATGGCAACACACAAAACAAGACATCAAAGCTTACTGAAAGAAAGAGAGAATTATCAATAAAGCTTTGACAAACATGTAGTACACAGTCTCCCCCTACAAGTGTGCAAGATTTTCATAGATTATGGTTTTGGACTACCACAAGCACACAAGAGAGAAAAGCAAGATGTGCTACATGCAGCTTGGCTATATGCATCGAGAGCGATGAGGATAAGTGAGTGATAATGCATATGTGCATGGTGATTTCTTGCAAACAGATATTCACAAGCAAGTCACCATCATGCACATTCTGCAAGATGCATATACTTACCTTGAGGTTCCTTGGCATTGTACCTGAAGAAATAAACTTGGGAAAACAAAGGTTAGATAACACAAGAGTATTTCTCCAACCAACAGCACGAACATCAAGAGTACCAAGCCAAGGATGACATGTATAAAGAGTGTCTCATATTGAGCACAAGCTTGAATCAGCAAACATGTCTCCTGAAACTAAAAGATTTGTCAATGAACTCTGAGAGATTTTACTTTCCATAAGATATCAATTGTGAAAGCAAAGAAAGCAAAATCAAAAGAATGATGCCAAATGTAATATCCAATGTGGAACATGACAAAGCTTTGATGTGATTCTCTCCCCCTTAAGATAAGATTGCTCTTCTTCCTAAATCTTCTCTTCTCCCCTTAACTCCCCCTAAATCTTCTCCCCCTTTGACATCAAGTGCCAAAAAGGACAGCAAACTAGGAAGGTCAGGAAAGAATGGAAGGAAGAAGTGGGATCCTTAAGAATCACAACTGGGCAAAAAGAAATTTGCAAAGAAAATTATTGAGTTGAGCTGCAGAAGATAATATCCTGGTGAATGCAAATCGGTGACACCGAATTGATATGGATCGGTGAGTCCGAAAGTCAGAGACTTAGGGCAGATCCTTTTCGGTCAGACCGAAGTTGTTAAGTCGGTGACGCCGAGTTTAATTCCAAGGAAATATAGAAATAATTCAGCTCACTTTGCAAGGAATGTTTCAAAAGATTTGCAATGAATTTGTAAATGATTTTCAAGGGATTGATCAGAGCCAAAAGTATATTCACAAAAACAGAAGAATAGATATGAAAAAGATTGCTAGATGAAGTTTTTTTTATTAAAAGGAGAACTCAATGAGAGAACATAAGAGAAAATAGAAAAACTCCAAAACATATGTACTTCATCTAGATAGGGGTCGGCGACAAAGTCACCTATGTTTGAGTATATTGACTTAGGAGTCAAATGAGAACATTTGATCATAGGTCATACTCATCTTTTAAGCTCAAAATGGGGTTGCCATTTTTCGATTAAGCATTTGATGTGATCACATCTTATGAAGCTGCTTGTACTCATGTCTTTGAGCAAAGCTCCTTCAAGATGTGAAGAACATACCTTGGGCTTGTTGTTGCTTTGTTCATGTAGGTGAACTTGATGTAGGTTCTCATAGAATGTGAAGTTGGAGCACTATTTCCACTTGTGTAGTTCATCTTCCTACATGGGTTAGGCAAGCAAGGAAATACTCAAGAATATCCAAGATGACAAGAGTGAAATACTAGATGTATAAGGTGTCAAAAAGGATATGTGGAATTTTGTTCCTTGAACTCAACATCCCAAATGGCTAGATACTTGGTCAATGACAAGATTACTCAAGATTTGAGTGAGTGGTAATCTTGTGGAATGTAGATCATCCAAGTACCTGCAAGGAGTTAGATGCAATACAAGGGGGCAAATGTGTCCAAGACATATGATCATCATCATAAGAGAAATATCAAGGATTAGTCAAGTAGGCTCATGCCTTGCATGCATCAATGGAGTCTTCACTCCAAGTTTGAAGCATCAATGATGTTCAACTCACTCCTTAAGCGACAAAACACTTTCTCATCAAGGGGTTTTGTAAAGATATCAGCAAGCTGTTTGTCAGTTCGAACATGCTTAAGATTGATGTCACCCTTGGCAATGTGATCACGAATAAAATGGTGACGAACTTCAATGTGTTTCGTGCGAGAGTGTTGCACGGGATTGTGTCCAATCTTAATCGCACTCTCATTGTCACAAAGCAAAGGAACATGTCTCGCATGTATTCCATAATCCTTAAGCGTTTGTGTCATCCATAGCAACTGAGCACAACATGAACCAGCAGCAATATATTCTGCTTCGGCAGTAGATAATGATACCGAATTTTGTTTCTTGGAGTACCAAGATACAAGGGATCGACCAAGGAATTGACACGTACCCGAAGTTGACTTTCTATCAACCCTGCCTCCGGCATAGTCCGAGTCGGAATAGCCAACAAGATCGAAAGAGGCCCTCTTAGGATACCAAATGCCAAAGTTAGGTGTGTGTATCAAATATCTCACAATTCTTTTAACAGCTTTAATATGACATTCTTTAGGGGCTGCTTGATATCGAGCACACATGCATACACTCAACATTATGTCAGGACGAGAAGCACAGAGATATAGTAGAGAACCAATCATGGATCGGTAAACCTTTTGATCAACGGGTTCTCCATCTTTTGTCAAGTCATTATGTCCACTTGTAGGCATGGGGGTTTTCATACCTTTGCTTTCTTGCATGTTGAACTTCTTGAAGAGATCCTTACTGTACTTCGTTTGTGAGACAAAAGTACCCTCCTTAGATTGCTTGATTTGCAACCCAAGGAAGAATTTGAGTTCACTCATCATGGACATCTCATACTTCTCCGACATGAGCTTTCCAAACTTCTCGCTAAAATGAGGGTTAGTCGAACCAAAGATAATATCATCAACATATATTTGGCACACAAATAGTTCACCATCGACCCTTTTCGTGAATAGCGTTGAGTCTATTTTTCCAATCTCAAATCCTTTTTCAAGAAGAAAGCTAGTCAAGCATTTGTACCAAGCTCTAGGAGCTTGTTTAAGACCATAAAGAGCTTTGTGCAACTTGTAAACATGATTAGGCTTTTTAGGATTCACAAATCCGGGAGGTTGTTTCACAAATACTTCCTCCTCAATTTCACCATTTAGGAATGCACTTTTAATGTCCATTTGATAGAGAGTAATATCATGGTGGTTGGCATAAGCAAGAAGAATGTGAATAGACTCAAGTCTAGCAACGGGGGCATAGGTCTCACCATAGTCCATACCTTCGACTTGTGTGTAACCTTGAGCTACTAGACGAGCCTTGTTGCGGATGACTTGCCCATCTTCATCTCGCTTGTTCCGAAACACCCATTTGGTTCCAATGACGTTTTGGTCATCATTGGGCTTCTCTACCAAAGTCCAAACGTTGTTCCTCTCGAAGTTGTGTAGCTCTTCATGCATAGCGTTCACCCAATCCGGGTCTTCAAGTGCTTCTTCTACCTTCATAGGTTCAAGACTAGAGATAAATGAGTAATGCTCACAAAAGTTAGCTAAGCAAGTTTTAGAGCGAGTAATTCTCCCGGAGTCGATGTCATTCATCATTTGTTCCACGGGATGGTTCTTCTTGACTCTTGCTCGAACTCGGGATAGCTTTCGTTGTTGTTGTGGCTGAGCTTCCTCATCATCCTCATCTTCCTCTTCTTCTTCATTGTTGTTGGTGTTGTCTTGAGGCGGTGGAGAAGGAGGTTGTGGTGGATCTTCTTGTTGCACTTCCTCATCTTGGTGAGTTCCACTTGTGGAAGCCTCCATGTTGCCTTGAGGTTCATCTTGCCGTGAGGTAGGGGGCTCCACATATGTAGATGAGGTACTCTCCTTCACTTCCATGGGACGGATCTTTCCAATAGATAAATCTTGAATGGCTTCCGATGGGTCCTTGTCTCCTACATCAATAGGCATTTGCTCTACTTGCGAGCCATTAGATTCATCAAACTTCACGTCTACCGTCTCTTCAACCTTTCGGGTGAAATTATTGTAGACACGGTAGGTGTGGGAGTTTGATCCATAACCGAGGAAAAAGCCTTCATGAGTTTTAGGAGCAAATTTAGACCGACGATGCTTATCAAGGATGTAGCATTTTGAACCAAAGACACGAAAGTATCCCACTTGGGGTTTGTTACCGGTGAGGAGCTCGTATGAAGTCTTGCCGAGGAGCTTATGAAGATAAAGCCTGTTGATAGCATGACAAGCTGTCTCGACCGCTTCACCCCAAAAGTGCTTTGGTGTCTTGTATTCGTCAAGCATCGTTCTCGCCATCTCTATGAGCGTTCGGTTCTTCCTCTCAACAACTCCGTTTTGTTGAGGTGTGTACGTAGCCGAGAACTCATGTAGAATCCCTTCCTCATCGAGAAAAGAATCCACATGGGCGTTCTTGAACTCCGTTCCATTGTCACTCCGAACTTTCTTGATCTTCACCTCAAATTGATTTTGAGCCTTTCTGGCAAAGGTTTTGAAGATCCTCTGAACCTGTGATTTGTCATCAAGGAAAAATACCCACGTAAATCTGGAATAATCATCAACTATAACTAGACCAAAGGAGTTACCACCAAGGCTTTTGTAAGCATTGGGACCGAAGAGATCCATATGAAGAAGCTCAAGCGGTCTCCTTGTGGTCATGATGTTCTTCACGGGATGACTTCCACCTAGTTGTTTTCCTGCCTGACAAGCACTACAGAGTCTATCTTTGTCAAAGAACACATCTTTAACACCAAGAATATGATCACCTTTGATTAGCTTATCTAGATTACGCATACCAACATGTCCAAGCCTTCTATGCCATAGCCAACCTTTAGCGGATTTAGCAATGAAGCAAGTTCTAGGTTGAGCTTTCTTAGTGAAATCAACTATATATAGATCACCTCTACGGATACCGGTAAAAACCATGTTATGATTGTCACGACGAAAGACTTGGCAATCTACTTCGGTGAATAGCACATTGAATCCAAAGTCAGCTAATCTAGACACGGAAAGTAAATTGTATCCAAGTGATTCAACAAGCATGACATTTTGAATAGAGCTATCATGAGATATGGCCACCTTACCAAGGCCAAGTACCTTACCCTTGGAGTTGTCTCCAAAAGTCACATACTTGCGTGGACCATCGTTCTTTGCAAGCTCTCCAAACATGTCTTCATCTCCGGTCATGTGATCGGTGCATCCACTATCAAGAATCCACTCTTTTCCACCGGATATGTAGTCTCTCAAATTTGCCATAAGATTGAGACTCTTCATGATCTTGTCTAGCTCGGTGTCCGAATCGGAGTAATCATCATCATGCTCATGCTCATCATCATATTGACCCATAGATAGTCCATCATCAATACCTAGGTCAATTTGACAATGACTTGCATTAGTTTTGTCAATGTGACAATAATCATCGGAATGCAATACAAGAGCATTTCTAATTAGAACATTGATAAGTCCGGGATCACCCTTCTTTTTCATGAGATCACGAAGCTCAAAGAAGCATTTATCAAAGTTAGGATCATTGGGGCGCATCATATCAAATTCAATAGTCTTGTATAGAATTTCATCAAGACCTCTCAAAGAGTAGTCCGGATAAAGTTCTTCCAAGAACTTCCACATAGCATAGGCGCACTCAAAGTTTGTGACAAGCTCAAGCAAGTTATCGGGCAAACCTCTAATGATAAGATTTACAGTTCTAAGGTTACGAAGCAAATCAAGCTCTTCATCCATGGTAGGGTGCAAGGGGTCAAATGGAGGCACATATGGGGTTTCAACATATTTGCACAAGTTATACATCTTAAAGATAGCAAGCATTTCAATCCTCCATGAGTTATAGGACACTCCATCAAGAATAGGCACTCTATGGCTAACACTCCCAAACGTAGACACGTCCATCTTCCTCCAATGGTGTGTAAACCAAAGCAATGGAGACCAAAGCTCTGATACCAATTGTAGGATCGAAGAAGGTGAGAGTGTCTAGAGGGGGGTGATTAGACTACTCGACAAGATAAAAATTATGCCTTTTGACAAAGACAAGTTTTTGGCAGATTTTGCATATCACACAAGTCAAGTAGCATACTACACATGCAATTCTAGAGTATGGGCAGCGGAAAGTAAATTGCACAAGTAGTAAAGAGAGGTGGAGAAGATCAAACGCAATTTGGAGACACGGAGATTTTTCTCGTGGTTCCGATAGGTGGTGCTATCGTCAATCCACGTTGATGGAGACTTCAACCCACGGAGGGTAACGGCTGCGAGAGTCCACGGAGGGCTCCACCCACGAAGGGTCCACGAAGAAGCAACCTTGTCTATGCCATCATGGCATACGCCCACGGAGGACTAGCCTTACTCGGGGTAGATCTTCACAGTAGGCGATCTCCTTGCCCTTACAAACTTCTTGGTTCAACTCCACATCTTGACGGAGGCTCCCAAGCGACACCTAACCAATCTAGGAGGCACCACCCTCCAAAAGGTAATAGATGGTGTTGGTGATGATGAACTCCTTGCTCTTGTGCTTCAAATGATAATCTCCCCAACACTCAACTCTCCTCACTGATTTGGCTGTGGTGGAAGAAAGGATTGAGTGGAAAGCAACTTGGGAAGGCTAGAAATCAAGTTTCATATGGTGAGAGTGGAGTAACTTGATCTCAACACAAGGGTAGGTAGTTTTCTTCTCGAAAATGTAAGGTAGGAGTGGTAGTTCTTTCGATGGCTCTCTCCACGAATGAAGAGGAGGTGGAGGGTATTTATAGCCTCCACACAAAATCCAACCGTTACACATTTGACCAATCTCGGTCGGACCGAAGTTGACAACTCGGTGAGACCGAAAGTTCAAATCTTGTGAACGTTGGGATTTTCGTGGGACTGAAAATACAATCTCGGTGAGTCCGATTCTTCCAAAGACTAGGGTTTGCCAATCTCGGTGGGACCGACTTTATCATCTCGGTGACACCGATTTGATGACAGAAGGTTACAGAAGCTTGGCAACACTAGTTTCGGTGAGACCGAGTTTGGAATCGGAAAATCCGAAATTTCTAGGGTTTGGCTTTATGGCTGAGGTGGTTCATCTCGGTGTGACTGAGTTTATGGAATCGGTGGGACCGAGATTACTTATGAGTGTATGTTTGAAGTGAGAGGTGCTAATAGTTTAGAAGATATATCACTAAGCACTTTGAGCAACCAGATCATTAACATAACCTCATCCCCTTTTAATAGTATTGGCTTTCCTATAGACTCAATGTGATCTTGGATCACTAAACCAAAAATGGAGTCTTGAGCTTTTGCCAATGCTTGCCTTAGCATTTTGAGGGATCCACCTCTCCAGTCCTTTTGCCATGCCAATGTGATTGACCTTCCTGAGACATACTTGATAAAAGCATTAGTCCAACCACAAAGTATGTTGTCATTAATTACCAAAACCACCCAGGGAGCAAATGTGCTTTCAGGGTCGGCTCTGGCTCGGCCTTGGCTGGAGATGGCGGGGCCAGCGGCAGCACTACGTAATCGCCAGCCGCGGACAGCGCCAAGCCTCTACCATGCGCGCCACGTAAACCACCTCCTCCTCCTCCCTATGCCGCTCCTCCTCCTCGCCCTCTCGGAGGACAGCCGCCAGGGCCGCTTGGTAGGCGGCCTCCACAGCCTGGTCCTCGCCGGGAACGACGAGGGGCGGCGGCGGGTAGCCATGCGAGACGTTGTGGACACCGGCTGCCTGGCCTCCTCATGCTCGAAGGCCAACCAACACCCCCAAGCAGGCGAGTCGATGTCGTAGGCGGAGTCGCATCACCGTCGCCGCTCCTCCTCCATGTGCGCCCTCACCGACACGGAGCTGATGTCTACCATGCAACCTTCTTCTTGTAGACGTTGTTGGGCCTCCAAGTGCATAGGTTTGTAGGACAGTAGCAAATTTCCCTCAAGTGGATGACCTAAGGTTTATCAATCCGTGGGAGGCGTAGGATGAAGATGGTCTCTCTCAAACAACCCTGCAACCAAAGAACAAAGAGTCTCTTGTGTCCCCAACACACCCAATACAATGGTAAATTATATAGGTGCACTAGTTCGGCGAAGAGATGCTGATACAAGTGCAATATGGATGGTAGATAAAGGTTTTTGTAATCTGAAATTATAAAAACAGCAAGGTAACTAGTGGTAGAAGTGAGTGAAAACAGTATTGCAATGCTTCGAAACAAGACTTAGGGTTCATACTTTCACTAGTGCAAGTTCTCTCAACAATGATAACATAATTAGATCATATAACAATCCCTCAACATGCAACAAAGAGTCACTCCAAAGTCACTAATAGCGGAGAACAAATTAAGAGATTATTGTAGGGTACGAAACCACCTCACAGTTATTTTTTCCGATCACTCCAAAGTCACAAACATCCCTAGAGTTCGTAGTAAAATAACACCTTAAGACACAAATCAACCAAAACCATAATGTCACCTAGATACTCCAATGTCACCTCAAGTATCAGCGGGTATGATTATACGATATGCATCACACAATCTCAGATTCATCTATTCAAACCAACACAAAGAACTTCAAAGAGTGCCCCAAAGTTTCTATCGGAGAGTCAAGATGAAAACGTGTGCCAACCCCTATGCATAAGTTCACAAGGTCACTGAACCCACAAGTTGATCACCAAAACATACATCAAGTGGATCACGTGAATATCCCATTGTCACCACAGATAAGCACATGCAAGACATACATCAAGTGTTCTCAAATCCTTAAAGACTCAATCCGATAAGATAACTTCAAAGGGAAAACTCAATCCATTACAAGAGAGTAGAGGGGGAGAAACATCATAAGATCCAACTATAATAGCAAAGCTCGCGGTACATCAAGATTGTGCCAAATCAAGAACACGAGAGAGAAAGAGATCAAACACGTAGCTACTGGTACATACCCTCAGCTCCGAGGGTGAACTACTCCCTCCTCGTCATGGAGAGCGTCGGGACGATGAAGATGGCCAGCGGTGATGGATCCCCCCCTCCGGCAGGGTGCCAAAATAGGGTTCCGATTGGTTTTTCATGGCTATAGAGGCTTGCGGTGGTGGAACTCCCGATCTAGGTTTATTTTTGGGGGTTTCTGTATCTATAGGAATTTTTTGCATCGGTCTCACGTCAGGGGGGGGTCTCCGAGTCATCCATGAGATAGGGGGTGCGCCCAGGGGGTAGGGCGCGTCCTCCACCCTCGTGGATGGCTCGGGACTCTTCTGGCCCAGCTCTGTTACTTCGGGGGCTTCTTTTGGTCCATAAAAAATCCACAAAAGTTGGCAGGTTAATTGGGCTCCGTTTGCTATTCTTTTTCTATAAAACTCAAGCAAGGACAAAACAAAAACTGGCACTGGGCTCTAGGTTAATAGGTTAGTCCCAAAAATCATATAAAATAGCATGTAAATGCATATAAAACATCCAATATGGATAATATAATAGCATGGAACAATCAAAAATTATAGATACGTTGGAGACGTATCAAGCATCCCCAAGCTTAATTCCTGCTCATCCTCGAGTAGGTAAATGATAAAAACAGAATTTTTGATGTGGAATGCTACCTAACATATTTATCAATGTAATCTTCTTTATTGTGGCAAGAATATTCAGATCCATAAGATTCAAAACAAAAGTTTAATATTGACATAAAAACAATAATACTTCAAGCATACTAATAAAGCAATCATGTCTTCTCAAAATAACATGGCCAAAGAAAGTTATCCCTATAAAATCATATAGTCTGGCTATGCTCTATCTTCATCACACAAAATCATTAAATCATGCACAAACCCGATGACAAGCCAAGCAATTGTTTCATACTTTTGATGTTCTCAAACTTTTTCAATCTCCACTCAATACATGAGCGTGAGCCATGGATATAGCACTATAGGTGTAATAGAATGGTGGTTGCGGAGAAGACAAAAAGGAGAAGATAGTATCACATCAACTAGGCGTATCAATGGGCTATGGAGATGCCCATCAATAGATATCAATGTGAGTGAGTAGGGATTTCCATGCAACTGATGCACTAGAGCTATAAGTATATGAAAGCTCAAAAAGAAACTAAGTGGGTGTGCATCCAACTCGCTTGCTCACGAAGACTTAGGGCAATTTGAGGAAGCCCATCATTGAAATATACAAGCCAAGTTCTATAATGAAAATTTCCCACTAGTATATGGAAGTGACAACATAGGAGACTCTCTATCATGAAGATCATGGTGCTACTTTGAAGCACAAGTGTGGTAAAAGGATAGTAGTATTGCCCCTTCTCTCTTTTTCTCTCTTTTTTCTATTTTTTTTATTTGGGCCTTCTTCTTTTTTTGGCCTCTTTTTTTTTCTTTTTTTTGTCCGGAGTCTCATCCCGACTTGTGGGGGAATCATAGTCTCCATCATCCTTTCCTCACTGGGACAATGCTCTAATAATGAAGATCATCACACTTTTATTTACTTACAACTCAAGAATTACAACTCGATACTTAGAACAAAATATGACTCTATATGAATGCCTCCGGCGGTGTACCGGGATGTGCAATGAATCAAGAGTGACATGTATGAAAAATTATGAATGGTGGCTTTGCCACAAATACGATGTCAACTACATGATCATGCAAAGCAATATGACAATGATGACGCGTGTCATAATAAATGGAACTGTGGAAATTTGCATGGCAATATATCTCGGAATGGCTATGTAAATGCCATTATAGGTAGGTATGGTGGCTGTTTTGAGTAAGGTATATGGTGGGTGTATGGTATCGGCGAAAGTTGCGCGACACAAGAGAGGCTACCAATGGTGGAAGGGTGAGAGTGCGTATAATTAATGGACTCAACATTAGTCATAAAGAACTCACATACTTGTTGCAAAAATCTATTAGTTATCGAAAAGAAGTACTACACGCATGTCCCTAGGGGGATAGATTGGTAGGAAAAGACCATCGCTCATCCCCGACCGCCACTCATAAGGAAGACAATCAATAAATAAATCATGCTTCATCACATAACGGTTCACCATACGTGCATGCTACGGGAATCACAAACTTCAAACAAGTATTTCTACAATCCACAATTACTCACTAGTATGACTGTAATATCACCATCCTCATATCTCAAAACAATCATAAGGAATCAAACTTCTCATAGTATTCAATACACTTTATATGAAAGTTTTTATTATATCCCTCTTGGATGACCATCATATTAGGACTAAATTTATAACCCAAGAAAATTACAATGTTGTTCTAAAGGACTCTCAAAATAATATAAGTGAAGCATGAGAGTTCATCAATTTATTCAAAATAAAACCACCGTCGTGCTCTAAAAGATATAAGTGAAGCACTAGAGCAAACGACAAACTACTTCGAAAGATATAAGTGAAGATCAATGAGTAGTCGAATAATTATGCAACTATGTGAAGACTCTCTAACATTTAAGAATTTTAGATCTTGGGATATTATTCAAACAGCAAATAAAACAAAATGATGCTCCAAGCAAAACACATATCATGTGGTGAATAAAAATATAGCTCCAAGTAAAGTTACCGATGAACGAAGACGAAAGAGGGGATGTCATCCGGGGCATCCCCCAAGCTTAGGCTCTTGGTTGTCCTTGAATATTACCTTGGGGTGCCTTGGGATCCCCAAGCTTAGGCTCTTGCCACTCCTTATTCCATAATCCATCGAATCTTTACCCAAAACTTGAAAACTTCACAACACAAAACTCAACAGAAAACTCGTAACCTCCGTTAGTATAAGAGAATAAATCACCACTTTTGGTACTGTTGTGAACTCATTCAAAATTCATATTGGTGTAATATGTACTGTATTCCAACTTCTCTATGGTTCATACCCTCCGATACTACTCATAGATTCATCAAAATAAGCAAACAACACATAGAAAGCAGAATCTGTCAAAAACGGAACAGTCTGTAGTAATCTGTAACTCTCGAATACTTATTTAACTCCAAAAATTCTGAAATAAATTGGTGGACGTGAGGAACTTGTCTATTAATCTTCTTCAAAAATAATAAACTTAAAAGCTCTCTTCTGTTAAAAATGACTATTCTTCTCGTTAGCGCAAAGTTTTTGTTTTTATAGCAAGATCACATTAACTTTCACCCAAGTCTTCCCAAAGGTTCTACTGTTGGGGAACGTAGCAGAAATTCAAAATTTTCTATGCATCACCAAGATCAATCTACGGAGATACCAGCAACAAGAGAGAGGGGAGTGCATCTTCATACCCTTGAAGATCGCGATGCGGAAGCATTACAAGAACGCGGATGAAGGAGTCATACTCGTAGCGATTCAGATCACGGTTGATTCCGATCTAAGCGCCGAACAACGGCGCCTCCGCGTTCAACACACGTGCAGCCCGATGACGTCTCCCGTGCCTTGATCCAGCAAGGGGAGAGGGAGAGGTTGGGGAAGACTCCGTCCAGCAGCAGCACGACGGCGTAGTGGTGGTGGAGGAGCGTGGCACTCCAGCAGGGCTTCGCCAAGCACCGCAAGAGACGAGGAGGGATAGGGGTAGGGCTGCGCCAAGAGGGAGATGTTCTCATGTGTATGACAGCCCCAAACCCCCACTATATATAGGGGAAAGGGAGGGGCTGCGCCCCCACCTAGGTTACCACACCTAGGGGTGGTGGCCAGCCCTAGATCCCATCTAGGGGGGCGGCCAAGGGGGGGAGAGAGGGGGGCGCACCACTAGGTGGGCCTTAGGCCCATCTGAGCCTAGGGTTTCCCCCTTTCCCTTCTCTCTTTCGCCTTGGGCCCTGGTGGGGGAGCACCAGCCCACCTGTGGCTGGTCCCCTCCCACACTTGGCCCACGCAGCCCTCTGGGGCTGGTGGCCCCACCTGGTGGACCCCCGGGACCCTCCCGATGGTCCCGGTACGTTACCGATAGCACCCGAAACTTTTCCGGCGACCAAAACAGGACTTCCCATATATAAATCTTTACCTCCGGACCATTCCGGAACTCCTCGTGGAGTTCGGGATCTCATCCTGGACTCAGAACAACATTCGGTAACCACATATATCTATTCCCTATAACCCTAGCAACATCAAACCTTAAGTGTGTAGACCCTACGGGTTCGGGAACGATGCAGACATGACCGAGACAACTCTCCGGCCAATAAGCAACAGCAGGATCTGGATACCCATGTTGGCTCCCACATGTTCCATGATGATCTCATCGGATGAACCACGATGTAAAGGATTCAATCAATCCCGTATACAATTCCCTTTGTCTACCGGTATAGTACTTGCCCGAGATTCGATCGTCGATATACCGATACCTTGTTCAATCTCGTTATGGAAAGTCTCTTTACTCGTTCCGTAACACATCATCCCATGATCAACTCCTTGATCACATTGTGCACATTATGATGATGTCCTATCGAGTGGGCCTAGAGATACCTCTCCGTCACACGGAGTGACAAATCCCAGTCTCGATTCGTGCCAACCCAACAGATACTTTCGGAGATGCCTGTAGTGTACCTTTATAGCCACCCAGTTACGTTGTGACGTTTGGCACACCCAAAGCATTCCTACGGTATCCGGGAGTTGCACAATCTCATGGTCTAAGGAAATGATACTTGACATTAGAAAAAGCTTTTATCAAACGAACTACACGATCTTGTGCTATGCTTAGGATTGGGTCTTGTCCATCACATCATTCTCCTAATGATGCGATCCCATTATCAATGACATCCTATGTCCATGGTCAGGAAACCATAACCATCTATTGATCAACGAGCTAGTCAACTAGAGGCTCACTAGGGACATGTTGTGGTCTATGTATTCACACATGTATTACGGTTTCCAGTTAATACAATTATAGCATGAACAATAGACAATTATCATGAACAAGGAAATATAATAATAGCCATTTTATTATTGCCTCTAGAGCATATTTCCAACAGTCTCACACTTGCACTAGAGTCAATAATCTAGTTCACATCACTATGTGATTGCAATGAATCCAGCACCCATTGGCTTTGATCATATCTCGCTTGTGAGAGAGGTTTATTAGTCAACGGGTCTGAACCTTTCAGATCCGTGTGTGCTTTACAAATATCTATGTCATATCCTAGATGCAGCTACCACGCTCTATTTGGAGCTATTCCAAATAACTGTTCTACTATACGATTCCGGTTTACTACTCAGTATAATCCGGATTAGTGTCAAAGTTCGCATCGGCGTAACCCTTTACGACGAACTCTTTTACCACCTCCATAATCGAGAAAATTCCTTAGTCCACTAGTTACTAAGGATATGTTTGACCACTGTCTTGTTATCCATTTATGGATCACACTTGTACCCCTTGACTGACTCATGGCAAGGCACACTTTAGGTGCGGTACACAGCATAGCATACTGTGGAGCCTATGTCTAAAGCATAGGGGACGACCTTCGTCCTTTCTCTCTCTTCTGCCGTGGTCAGGTCTTGAGTCTTACTCAATACTCACACCTAATAACACAGCCAAGAACTCCTTCTCTGCCGATCTATTTTTAACTCCTTCAAAATCTTGTCACTGTGCATACTCATTTGAAAGTACTATCAAGCGATTTTGATCTATACTTATAGATCTTGATGCTCAATGTTCAAGTAGCTTAATCCAGGTTTTTTCCATTGAAAAACACTTTCAAATAACCCTATATGCTTTCTAGAAATTCTACATCATTTCCGATCAACAATATGTAAAAAACATATACTCATCAGAAATGCTATAGTGCTCCCACTCACTTCTTTGGAAATACAAGTTTCTCATAAACTTTGTGTAAACCCAAAGTCTTTGATCATCTCATCAAAGCGTATATTCCATCTCTGAGATGCTTACTCCTGTCCTTAGAAGGACTACTGGAGCTTTGCATACTTGTTAGCATCTTTTAGGATTGACAAAAACCTTCTAGTTGTATCACATGCAACCTTTCCTCAAGAAAATTGTCGAGGAAACAATGTTTTGACATCCTATCTGCAAGATTTCATAAATAATGCAGTAACTGCTAATACAACTCCAACAGACTCTTAGCATCGCTATGAGTGAGAAAGTCTCATCGTAGTCAACTCCTTGAACTTGTCGGAAAACATCTTAGCGACAAGTCAAGCTTTCATAATGGTGACACATACCATCATTGTATGTCTTCCCTTTTAGAATCCATCTGTACCCAACAACCTTACGACCATCAGGTAGTTCTTCCAAAGTCTACACTTTGTTTTATACATGGATCCTCTCTCGGATTTTCTGGCCTCAAGCCATTTGTCAGAATCCGGGCCCACCATCGCTTCTCCATAGCCCGTAGGTTCATTGTTGTCTAGCAACATGACCTTCAAGACAGGATTAAGTACCACTCTGAATTAGTATGCATCCTTGTCGACCTACGAGGTTTGGTAGTGACTTGATCTGAAGTTTCATGATCACTATCATTAGCTTCCACTTCAATTGGTGTAGGCAACATAGGAACAACTTCCTGTGCCCTGCTACACACTAGTTGAAGTGATGGTTCAATAACCTCATCAAGTCTCCACCATCCTCCCACTCAATTCTTTCAAGAGAAACTTTTCCTCGAGAAAGGACCCGATTCTCGAAACAATCCCTTTTGCTTCCGGAACTGAGACAGGAGATATACCCAACTGTTTTGGGTGTCCTATGAAGATGCATTTATCCGCTTTGGGTTCGAGCTTATCAGGATTTTCACATAAGCGTCGCAGCCCCAAACTTTTAAGAAACGATAGCTTAGGTTTCTATAAACCATAGTTCATACGGTGTCATCTCAACAGAATTACATGGTGCCCTATTTAAAGTGAATGTGGTTGTCTCTAATGCCTAACCCATAAACGATAGTGGTAATTCAATAAGAGACATCATGGTATGCACCATATCCAATAGGGTGCAGTTATGATGTTCGGACACACCATCACACTATGATGTTCCAGGCGGTATTGGTTGTGAAACAATTTCCACAATGTCTTAATTGTATGCCAAACTCGTAACTCAGATACTCATCTCTATGATCATATCATAGACATTTTATCCTCCTGTCACGACGATCTCCAACTTCACTCTGAAATTACTTGAACCTTTCAATAATTCAGATTTGTGTTTCATCAAGTAAATATACTCAGTATCTACTCAAATCATCTGTGAAGTAAGAACATAGCGATATCCACTGCGTGCCTCTGCACTCATTGGACTGCACACATCAAAATGTATTACTTCCAACAAGTTGCTTTCTTGTTCCATTTTACTGAAAACGAGGCTTTCAGTCATCTTGCCCATGTGGTATGATTTGCATGTCTCAAGTGATTCAAAATCAAGTGAGTCCAAACGGTCCATCTGCATGGAGTTCCTTCATGCGTATATACCAATATACATGGTTCACATGTCTCAATCTTTTCAAAAAACAAGTGAGTCCAAAGATCCATCAACATGGAGCTTCTTCATGCGTTTTATACCAATATGACTCAAATGGCAGTGCCACAAGTTGGTGGCACTATATCATTACTATCTTATATCTTTTGGCATAAACATGTGTATCACTACGATCGAGATTCAATAAACCATTCATTTTAGGTGCAAGACCATTGAAGGTATTATTCAAATAAATAGAGTAACCATTATTCTCCTTAAATGAATAACTGTGTTGCGATAAACATAATCCAATCATGTTTATGCTCAACGCAAACACCAAATAACAATTATTTAGGTTTAACACCAATCTCGATGGTAGAGGGAGCGTGCGATGCTTGATCACGTCAACCTTGGAAACACTTCCAACACATATCGTCAGCTCACCTTTAGCTAGTCTCCGTTTATTCCGTAGCTTTTATTTCGAGTTACTAACACTTAGCAACCGAACCGGTATCTAATACCCTGGTGCTACTAGGAGTACTAGTAAAGTACACATTAACATAATGTATATCCAATATACTTCTATCGACCTTGCCAGCCTTCTCATCTACCAAGTATCTAGGGTAGTTCCGCTTCAGT
Organism: Aegilops speltoides; assembly: GCA_021437245.1. Classification (NCBI taxonomy): domain Eukaryota; kingdom Viridiplantae; phylum Streptophyta; class Magnoliopsida; order Poales; family Poaceae; genus Aegilops; species Aegilops speltoides. The sequence goes on along the minus strand of CM038141.1, from coordinate 88,492,186 downwards.
GACCGTTCCCCTTATTTCAGAAGCACTTAGTCTTGGGTTTGGGTTCAACCTTGCGTTTCTTCACTAGAGTAGCAACTGATTTGCCGTTTCATGAAGTATCCCTTCTTGCCCTTGCCCTTCTTGAAACTAATGGTTTTACTAACCATCAACAATTGATGCTCCTACTTGACTTCTACTTTCGCGGTGTCAAACATCGCGAATAGCTCAAGGATCATCATATCTATCCCTGATATGTTATAGTTCATCATGAAGCTCTAGTAGCTTGGTGGAAATGACTTTGGAGAAACATCACTATCTCATCTGGAAGATCAACTCCCACTCGATTCAAGTGATTGTTGTACTCAGACAATCTGAGCACAAGCTCGACAATTGAGCTTTTCTCCCTTAGTTTGCAGGCTAAGAAACTCGTCGGAGGTCTTATACCTCTTGACGTGGGCACGAGCCTGAAATCCCAATTTCAGCTCTTGGAACATCTCATATATTCCGCGACGTTTTAAAATGTCTTCGGTGCCTCAATTCTAAACCATTTAACATTACGCATTGGACTATTACATAGTCATCAAAATGTGTATGTCAGATGTTCACAACATCCACAAACGATGCTCGAGGTTCAGCACACCGAGCGGTGCATTAAGGACATAAGCCTTCTACGCAGCAATGAGGACAATCCTCAGTTTATGGACCCAGTCCGCATAATTGCTACTATCAACTTTCAACTAAATTTTCTCTAGGAACATATCTAAAACAGTAGAACTAAAGCGCGAGCTACGACATAATTTGCAAAAACCTTTTGACTATGTTCAGGATAATTAAGTTCATCTTATGAACTCCCACTCAGATAGATATCCCTCTAGTCATCTAAGTGATACATGATCCGAGTCAACTAGGCCGTGTCCGATCATCACGTGAGACGGACTAGTCATCATCGGTGAACATCTTCATGTTGATCGTATCCACTATACAACTCATGTTCGACCTTTCGGTCTCTTGTGTTCCGAGGCCATGTCTGTACATGCTAGGCTCGTCAAGTCAACCTAAGTGTTTCGCTGTGTAAATCTGGCTTACACCCGTTGTATGTGAACGTTAGAATCTATCACACCCGATCATCACGTGGTGCTTCGAAACAACGAACTTTCGCAACGGTGCACAGTTAGGGGGAACACTTTCTTGAAATTATTATGAGGGATCATCTTATTTACTACCGTCGTTCTAAGAAAATAAGATGCATAAACATGATAAACATCACATGCAATCAAATAGTGACATGATATGGCCAATATCATTTTGCTCCTTTTGATCTCCATCTTCGGGGCTCCATGATCATCATCATCACCGGCATGACACCATGATCTCCATCATCGTGTCTTCATGAAGTTGTCTCGCCAACTATTACTTCTACTACTATGGCTAACGGTTAGCAATAAAGTAAAGTAATTACATGGCGTTATCATTGACACGCAGGTCATACAATAAATAAGACAACTCCTATGGCTCCCGCCGATTGTCATACTCATCGACATGAAGTTGTGATTCCTATTACAAGAACATGATCAATCTCATACATCACATATATTATTCACCACTTTCTTTTGGCCATATCACATCACATAGCATACCCTGCAAAAACAAGTTAGACGTCCTCTAATTGTTGTTGCATGTTTTACGTGGCTGCTATGGGTTTCTAGCAAGAATGTTTCTTACCTACGCAAAGCCAAAACGATGATATGCCAATTGCTATTTACCCTTCATAAGGACCCTTTTCATCGAAACCGATCCGACTAAAGTGGGAGAGACTAGCACCCGCTAGCCACCTTATGCAACAAGTGCATGTCAGTCGGTGGAACCTGTCTCACGTAAGCGTACGTGTAAGGTCGGTCCGGGCCGCTTCATGCCACAATGTCGCCGAATCAATATAGGACTAGTAACGGTAAGAAAATTGTACAAACCAGCGCCCACAACTACTTGTGTTCTACTCGTGCAAAGAATATACGCAATGGACCTAGCTCATGATGCCACCGTTGGGGAACGTAGCAGAAATTCAAAATTTTCTACGCATCACCAAGATCAATCTACAGAGATACTAGGACCGAGAGAGAGGGGAGTGCATCTTCATACCCTTGAAGATCGTGATGCGGAAGCGTTACAAGAATGCGGATGAAGGAGTCGTACTCGTAGCGATTCAGATCACGGTTGATCACGTGTAGCCCGATGACGTCTCTCGTGCCTTGATCCAGCAAGGGGAGAGGGAGAGGTTGGGGAAGACTCCGTCCAGCAGCAGCACGACAGCTTGGTGGTGGTGCAGGAGCATGGCACTCCAGCAGGGGTTCGCCAAGCACCGCAAGAGACGAGGAGGGAGAGGGGTAGGGCTGCGCCAAGAGGGAGATGTTCTCATGTGTATGGCAGCCCCAAACCCCCACTATATATAGGGGAAAGGGAGGGGCTGCGCCTCCACCTAGGTTTCCATCCCTAGGGGTGGTGGTCAGCCCTAGATCCCATCTAGGGGGGCGGCCAAGGGGGGAGAGAGGGGGGCGCACCACTAGGTGGGCCTTAGGCCCATCTGAGCCTAGGGTTTCCCCCTTTCCCTTCTCTCTTCGCCTTGGGCCCTGGTGGGGGGTGCACCAGCCCACCTGTGGCTGGTCCCCTCCCACACTTGGCCCACGCAGCCCTCTAGGGCTGGTGGCCCCACCTGGTGGACCCCCGGGACCCTCCCGGTGGTCCCGGTACGTTACCGATAGCACCCGAAACTTTTCCGGTGACCAAAACAGGACTTCCCATATATAAATCTTTACCTCCGGACCATTCCGGAGCTCCTCGTGATGTTCGGGATCTCATCCGGGACTCCGAAAAACATTCGGTAACCACGTATATCTATTCCCTATAACTCTAGCGTCATCGAACCTTAAGTGTGTAGACCCTACGGGTTCGGGAACAATGCAGACATGACCGAGACAACTCTCCGGCCAATAACCAACAGCGGGATCTGGATACCCATGTTGGCTCCCACATGTTCCACGATGATCTCATCGGATGAACCACGATGTCAAGGATTCAATCAATCCCGTATGCAATTCCCTTTGTCTACCGGTATAGTACTTGCCCGAGATTCGATCGTCGGTATACCGATACCTTGTTCAATCTCGTTATGGCAAGTCTCTTTACTCGTTCTGTAACACATCATCCCGTGATCAACTCCTTGATCACATTGTGCACATTATGATGATGTCCTACCGAGTGGGCCCAGAGATACCTCTCCGTCACACGGAGTGACAAATCCTAGTCTCGATTCGTGCCAACCCAACAGATACTTTGGGAGATGCCTGTAGTGTACCTTTATAGCCACCCAGTTACGTTGTGACGTTTGGCACACCCAAAGCATTCCTACGGTATCCGGGAGTTGCACAATCTCATGGTCTAAGGAAATGATACTTGACATTAGAAAAGCTTTTAGCGAACGAACTACACAATCTTGTGCTATGCTTAGGATTGGGTCTTGTCCATCACATCATTCTCCTAATGATGTGATCCCGTTATCAATGACATCCTATGTCCATGGTCAGGAAACCATAACCATCTATTGATCAACGAGCTAGTCAACTAGAGGCTCACTAGGGATATGTTGTGGTCTATGTATTCACACATGTATTACGGTTTCCATTTAATACAATTATAGCATGAACAATAGACAATTATCATGAACAAGGAAATATAATAATAACCATTTTATTATTGCCTCTAGGGCATATTTCCAACATCTACTTGGCACTTTATTGAAACAAAAGCTATAAAACATGATTACTACAGTAGCTTAATCATGTTAACACACACAAAACATAGGGGTAAATATTGGGTTGTCTCCCAACAAGCGCTTTTCTTTAATGCCTTTTTAGCTAGGCATGATGATTTCAGTGATGCTCGTATAAAAGATAAGAATTGAAATATAATGGGAGCATCATGAAGAATATGACTAACGCATTTAAACCTAACCCACTTCCTATGCATAGGGATTTTGTGAGCAAACAACTTATGGGAGCAATAATCAACTAGCATAGGAAGGCAAAACAAGCATAACTTCAAGATTTTCAGCACATATAGAGGAAACTTGATATTATTGCAATTCCTACAAGCATATATTCCTCCCTCATAGTAATTTTCAGTAGCATCATGAATGAATTCAACAATATAACTAGCACATAAAGCATTCTTTTCATGATCCCCAAGCATATAAATTTTATTACTCTCCACACAAGCAAATTTCTTCTCATGAATAGTAGTGGGAGCAAACTCAACAAAATAACTATCATGTGAGGCATAATCCGATTGAAAACTAAAATCGTAATGACAAGTTTCATGGTTATCATTATTCTTTATAGCATACATGTCATCACAATAATCATCATAGATAGCAACTTTGTTCTCATAATCAATTGGAACCTCTTCCGAAGTAGTGGGTTTATCACTAAATAAAGTCATGACCTCTCCAAATCCACTTTCATAATTGTCACAATAAGATTCAACACCCTCCAAAATAGTGGGATCATTACTTCCTAAAGTTGACACTCTTCCAAACCCACTTTCATCAATATAATCATCATAAATAGGAGGCATGCTATCATCATAATAAATTTTCTCATCAAAACTTGGGGGACAAAAAATATCATATTCATCAAACATAGCATCCCCAAGCTTGTGGCTTTTCATATCATTAGCATCATGGATATTCAAGGAATTCATACTAACAACATTGCAATCATGCTCATCACTCAAATATTTAGTGCCAAACATTTAATTGCATTCTTCCTCTAGCAATTGAGCACAATTATTGGAATCCTTATTCTCACGAAAGATATTAAAAAGATGAAGCATATGAGGCACCCTCAATTCCATTTTTTATAGTTTTCTTTTATAAACTAAACTAGTGATAAAACAAGAAACTAAAAGATTCAATTGCAAGATCTGAAGATAAACCTTCAAGCGCTAACCTCCCCGGCAACAGCGCCAGAAAAGAGCTTGATGTCTACTATGCAACCTTCTTCTTGTAGACATTGTTGGGCCTCCAAGTGCAGAGGTTTGTAGGACAGTAGAAAATTTCCCTCAAGTGGATGACCTAAGGTTTATCAATCTGTGGGAGGCGTCGGATGAAGATGGTCTCTCTCAAACAACCCTGCAACCAAAGAACAAAGAGTCTCTTGTGTCCCCAACACACCCAATACAATGGTAAATTGTATAGGTGCACTAGTCCAGCGAAGAGATGGTGATGCAAGTGCAATATGGATGGTAGATAAAGGTTTTTGTAATCTGAAATTATGAAAACAGCCAGGTAACTAGTGGTAAAAGTGAGCGAAAACGGTATTGCAATGCTTCGAAACAAGACCTAAGGTTCATACTTTCACTAGTGCAAGTTCTCTCAACAATGATAACATAATTAGATCATATAACAATCCCTCAACATGCAACAAAGAGTCACTCCAAAGTCACTAATAGCGGAGAACAAACGAAGAGATTATTGTAGTGTACGAAACCACCTCAAAGTTATTCTTTCCGATAAATCCATTGGGCTATTCCTATAAGTGTCACAAACAGGCCTAGAGTTCGTAGTAAAATAACACCTTAAGACACAAATCAACCAAAACCCTAATGTCACCTAGATACTCCAATGTCACCTCAAGTATCCGCGGGTATGATTATACAATATGCATCACACAATCTCATATTCCTCTATTCAAACCAACACAAAGAACTTCAAAGAGTGCCCCAAAGTTTCTACCGTAGATTCAAGACGAAAATGTGTGCCAACCCCTATGCATAAGTTCACAAGGTCACTGAACCCGCAAGTTGATCACCAAAACATATATCAAGTGGATCACGTGAATATCCCATTGTCACCACAGATAAGCACATGCAAGACATACATTAAGTGTTCTCAAATCCTTAAAGACTCAATCCGATGAGATAACTTCAAAGGTAAACTCAATCAATTACAAGAGAGTAGAGGGGGAGAAATATCATAAGATCCAACTATAATAGTAAAGCTCGCGGTACATCAAGATCGTGCCAAATCAAGAACACGAGAGAGAGAGATCAAACACATAGCTACTGGTACATACCCTCAGCCCCGAGGGTGAACTACTCCCTCCTCGTCATGGAGAGCGCCAGGATGATGAATATGGCCATCGGTGATGGATCCCCCCTCCGGCAGGGTGCCGGAATAGGGTCCCGATTGGTTTTTCGTGGCTATAGGGGCTTGCGGCGGCGGAACTCCCGATCTAGGTTTCTTTTCGGGGGTTTCTGTATTTATAGGAATTTTTGGCGTCGGTCTCACGTCAGGGGGGTCTCCGAGTCATCCACGAGATAGGGGGCGCGTCCAGGGGGTAGGGCGCGCCTTCCACCCTCGTGGATGGCTCGGGACTCTTCTGGCCCAACTCTTTTACTTCGGGGGCTTCTTTTGGTCCATAAAAAATCCACAAAAATTGGTAGGTCAATTGGACTCCGTTTGCTATTCTTTTTCTGTAGAACTCAAAACAAGGAAAAACGGAAACTGACACTGGGCTATAGGTTAATAGATTAGTCCCGAAAATCATATAAAATAACATATAAATGCATATAATACATCCAAGATGGATAATATAATAGCATGGAACAATAAAAAATTATAGATACGTTGGAGACGTATCAGGCGCCGTCGGCACTGGGACCCTCTTTGGATCCAAGTGCCAGTCGTGTGGCAGGGTGACATCGGGGTAGGGGAGAGGGACGTGGTTCTCCCAATGCCACTTCCCCTGGTGCACTGGGACGTTCACGCGTCCCCCGGCGGAGGCGGGGGAGGGGGGAAGGGGTCGCGGGGGCATTGCCCTTGCCTTTGCCGGAGAAGAAACCCATTCTTGCTAGCTAGGGTTGCCGCCGTCGGGGGAGCAGAGGGGTGTCAAGATGGGCACGGTGGGCTTCTAGAAGTGGATGAGGATCCCCCGCACGCTTGGATTAAAAAAGGCCGGCCGCCATCGCTAGCGCGTGGGCCTGAGGTGGACGGTCGTCATTAATAAAGCTGACCGTGGTAGTTGGACGGCCTCCAGGTGGGGACGCAACGGACACCGAGAAGGAGCGAGGCGCCCGCGCCGACGCGTTTCTGACGCAAATTTGGGCCGCAAATGGGTCCGCATGGACGCAAAGCGGACTCGTTTTGCGAGTGGGTCGATACGTTGGGCCTCCACTTTTTTCCGCGCCGAACCAAACAAACGGTGACGGACCAAATGGGTACCTGCATTGGAGTTGCTCTTAGGAGCTCCCGCGTAACCGACAGGAGCCGGGTAGAGGAGAGGAGAACGCAGATAACGTGGAGGGACACGTGGTGTCATCTAGAAGTGGGTATGCACGGTGACGGGGTTTGCAGCTAGTACGCGCAAAAAAAATTCCAAAAAAATTATAGATGCAATAATACAAGCACAATCACTAGAAAAAATTCAAACACTAGCTAAACACTGATTTTCACGCAGTTTTTGGTAACAGTTTTTTTAGATGGGCAACCATAATTTCAAGGATTCTGGTAAATCCATGTTCGCACCAAAATAGAATATGGAGGTGTTTGTTTCGTGGATTTATGCCCGCCACCTGTTTACAGCGTAAACGGAAGACGTTACAGGCGTTTGGTATGTGTATACCGTAATGGGCTTCCTCCGTAAACAGGTCCGGTCCAATAATCCATCGATACCGCTCACATCCCCCCGGTATTGGTTGCGTTACCCTCCTCCCCACACGATCCTCTCCCTGTCAGCGCCGCCGCCTCACGATCCCTCCTCCTCTTTCAGCACCACCATGATTGACTCCCTCCTGCTCCCCGCGATCCCCTCTTCCTCTTTCAGCACCACCATGATCGACCCTCTCCTCCTCCTCCTCCTCGCCCAGCGGCACCACAGCCCCTCCTCGCCAGCCATTGAAGACGCCGACCTGCATCGAAGCTCTGTTGACGCCGATGAGGATGGAACGTTGAAGCAGCCCACATGGAGCAGCAAGGCTCGTCTCCAGATTTCCATGCCTCCTCTTCCTCCTCCATCAAGCTTCTTCTGCAGATCTTGTGAGATTTGGGTTACTAGTCCACCTGCCCATCAATTCTATGGTGCTGATCTGTTTCTTGATCTATTCTATCGACCTATTTCCGTTACAGTACCCAACCAAACAAGTTTTGACTTTTCCATTACGGAGCTATTACAGCCTGTAAGTTGATTCCCTTTACGTTTACATCACCGCTCCTCAAAACAAACACCTCCTATATGTTATCAGTATCAGCGCTATCTGAAAACGAATCTATTTCCCCCGCAAGAAGGGGGGGGGGGGAACTTGAGTGTAATGTGAACGAAATCACAATTTTAATCCAAAACGATGGCCATACAGCCAAATTAAAAATACCAATTTTGTTTGGTTAAGAAACACCCAGGCCCAGTCCAGCCCAACAAGGTGAGCAGGAGAGGGCCCTTATGCTGCGTTTCGTTCCCATTCCCCCCATTCCGTCCCAGCAGAGGCGCACCACCCAAATCCCCTGTTCCCACGGCCGGACATGAACAGAACGGTGGCGGCGGTACCCGCGGTCAGGAAGACGGAGGCGGAGGCTCAGGTGGCGGCGCCCGCACCCAAGAGGCTCGCTTCCGCCGGAATCGCCGGGCGCAGGCCCCGGAAGCGGATCCGCGAGGATAAGCTTGTCAGCGACGGCGATCTCATCAGCAAACTCCCCGATGACATCCTCGGCACCATCATCTCCCTCCTCCCCACCAAAGACGGCGCCCGCACGCAGGCCATCGCACGCCGATGGCGCCCTCTCTGGCGCTCAGCGCCTCTCAACCTCCACGCCTCCTACCACCTCTGCTCCAAACAGTTCAAGCGCCTCTCCGTCGTCTCCAGGATCCTCTCCGACCACCCTGGACCTGCCCGCCGTTTCTTCTTCAGCCTCGTCCGCCTCCACAAAGCGAAAAAAAGGCACGCCGAGGAATCCGCTCAGATCGAGAACTGGTTCCACTCCCGAGCCCTCAGAAACCTGAAGGAGCTCGACATCAGCTTCGACCTCTTGGACTATGTACATGAGAAGCTTTATCCGCTGCCCTCATCAGTGTTCCGCTTAGCACCAACTCTCCTCGTGGCCACAATCGGCTTCTGCAAATTCCCCAAGGAGATCACTCATTCACTTAGTTTTCCGTTGCTCAAGCAGCTCATCCTGCGGCGCGTTTCCATCTGCCAGGATGTCTTCCATGGGGTGCTCTCTGCCTGCCATCTGTTGGAGTCGCTTGAATTGAAGGAAATTCGTGATACGAATTGCTTGCGCATTAGCTCGGCAACTCTTAGGAGTGTGAGCCTCTGCGCTTGTTTTGCAGCCAAAGGAGAATTGTTCATTGAAGACGCACCTCTCCTTGAAAGGCTGCTACTACCTTGTCCGCGCGAAGGGCGTGAGACTATTCGGATAATCAAGGCACCTAAACTGGAGATACTGGGCCTTTTGTCTCCCCGCATCTCCGAAACTGAGATTGCTAATGTAGTCTTCCAGGTAGCAACACCATAATCATCTTAACTCTTACATGCAGCATCATTACATTTTAATATTCATTCTTTTGTTTTATGCCCATTCTTTTGTTCAGAGGAATAATACGATAGCCACAGTGAAGGTTCTGGCTCTCGAGTTCCCGGTCCCTGATTTGAATGCTGTTATTGACGTCTTAAGATGCTTCCCGTGCTTGGAAAAGCTTCATGTCATTGTGAGTATACTCATCCTTGCTTTCTTTCAAATGTCAAAATAAATATTTGATTCGGCAGAGACAATAATCTGTTGGATATATAATCTAGTCTAGTTAAGATTTACTTTAACATGCCTCTTCTTTACTTTTCCAGTGGGAGAAATACTTGAACATAGGTATGAAAAATGCACGTCAGTATGACCCACTAGATCCAGTCAAAGGCCTTGATACCCATCTAAAAAAACTGGTATTGAAAAATTATGAGGGCAGTGAGCAAGATGTTGGCTTTGCCAAGTTCTTTATTTTGAACGCAAAAGTGCTGAAGGAACTCAAATTTGGAGTCAGTCATAGGATCAACAAACAATGGGTGGCTGATCAATACAGGCTGCTAGAAATGGAAAATAGAGCTTCTCGAGGCGCTCAATTGGAATTCATACAAAATGATTATGGGCCGTCTTTGGATGCCCATGATTTGTCAACTGCCGATCCCTTTTAACTGTTATTTTGTAAATGAAGATGAATAGATGACAATCTTTCAGAATAAGCATGTCAATGGTTTTTCTGTGACTCATCCCATTGACTTTGCAGACAAGGTTGATTATATACCTAAGGAATCTAATGTCTTTTACTTAGGTTGATGCTCGAAGATCGCACTGTATTTTGTCTGGTCCTTAAATTGGATGTGCCGCTACATTTATGGTCTACTATTCCTTTGTGATTCCGAACATGCATTGGATGTCATGCAAAAATAGTTAATTGCCAAAACATGTAACTGGGAAAGATTGTGGATGCTACCTAGATTGTTCCAGTTGCATTATGTTTTCTCTGAGAAAGTATGGATGTCGTTCCAGTTTCAGTCAAATGCAATGTTTGTGCTGAAAAGTTACTTCTGTTTCAGTCAACAATTTGTGCTTGTTTTGAAAACTCAACTATCCTTTTCTACACAAAAGTATCCACCTTAAGTGCTACTTTTTCATTGCTGCGAATGGTCAACCTGGTACTGTTGATATATGTCATTCCAATGTCACTAACAATCACATTCATATTTTTATTTGCTTTCTGATCTCACACACAAATGTTAGTACTACATTTGAAGACCTTCTAGTTACATCATGCACTGTGTGTTCATTTTCCTTACAAAATCAGAGAGTGATTTATTTCCTACTGTAAAACTTGATATTTGTCCAAGTCCCACTGTGTTTCTTACCCTGGGTTCTTATTTGGGGCCTTAGTAATCTGCAGGCCCCTTCGTTTTCTATTAGAAATACAGCCAAGATCATACAGCATATGCTTGAACCAGATCAACATTAGTAGCATGATACTATACTTCTTCTGGTCTTCCGACCTGTCCAGTTCCAAGTGAGGAGCCTCATTATTTATATGAAGTATCCTAGTTTTTCAGCAAGTCATTACAAGTAGTAGTATATTGCTGTTTTCCGTCTCAACTCCTCAAAGATCAATTGCCCTTTCTTTTGCTGCCATTCTTCAGCGGATAAATGTTTCTCACCATAATTTCAGGGAAAGGTAAATGGCATAAGACTTGGTTGTGTACCCAGCATAATAATGATCTATATCTAGGACAAATCTCCCTTTTGGTCTGTTGATTGTGGTGCACTAATTATATGACTCTACAAATATTCCTGTTGTTTTAGGTTTGAGTATATGATGTATTTCTCCTGGCTAACAGAACCGGTTCCTGGATTCAGCTGGGAAGAAATTGTACTGGAGCCTATTTGGTTCCCATTTTTTGGGGTCAAATTATGCTGGGTACATATGCCGCAAAATAAGGGTGTATATTAGACAAGAATATGCGGCAATTCGGTTCATATATAGGAAAGTTTGCCACAGTTTGCATGCTAAAATTTGGCGAAGCACAAAATTAAAGTACAACCAGAAAAAAGAAAAAAGTCCAAAACAAACCTTGAATTTGTCAACCAGTAAAATCAGCACACCGAACTCTCTTATCCTGGTCTATTTTAAACCTTGAGAGGACTTAGCCGGTATTTGCTGAATTGGGCCGGCCCATTAGCGGCGTCGGTCGCGCGCGCACTGCTCTGGGTTTTCTTTGTTTTTTTCCTTTTTTGTTTTCTATTTCTTTTTTACACATGTCTATTTTTTCTTCGCAACCAATGTACATTTTTCACGCACACATAAAATATTTTTTGATAAACTTTTGATATTTTCAAATACATTATGTACATTTTTAAATTAATTGTTTTCTTTTTTTAATACATGGTTATGTTTTTCCAAATACATGTTCACATTTTCTTAATGACAATTTTTTTATAAAACTAAATGAACACTCTTTTGCATGGTTTAACATTTTTAAATTTGTAGACACGTTTTTCAAACACATGCTAAGTATATTCTGTTAAGTGTAAGACACATTTTTTATAACATGCAAACATTTTTTTACATTGTACACACATTTTTTGTTTGAAAATGTCACAAACACATTTTTTTGAAAGTCGTGAACATTATTGAAATGCTACATTTTTTGAATGTACGAAACATTTTTTTAATCACAGAAATATTATTATACATTAAACATTTGTTAGAATTGATCCATACATTTTTTTAAAACTTGCGATATTTTTTAGATGCCACAAAATATTTGATTGCAATTTGTTAAGATTTTGAAACTTGTTCCTATTTCTAAAATTTCAAAAAGCATTCGCACTTTGAAATTATGTTCATGCTTCAGAAAATGTTTATGTTTCAAAAGTGCTTGCACTTCAAAAATTTGTTGAGCTTTCAGAAAAGAAAAGCTCGCTTCATGTATGGTTGGCCGGCCCAGACGAGTCCTTCGCCAACGATCAGAAACATTTTCTAAAAACATTATTTACAAAATTCTAAAAAAATATTTATAAAATGTGACACAATTTTTGAAAATCCAAAACATTTTCATAACATGTGAAAACTGTTGAAATTCTGAACATTTTTTAGAAATGTTTTTGAAATCTCACAGTTTTTAAAAATGCGAATAGAATTTTAAAATTCTAGAAAAATTAAAAACACAAATGGAATTGCATTTGTGTGATAAATAGAAAACAGGAATAGTTTTTAACTTCTGAAAATTTTAGAGATGCGTGAATATATTTTAAAATTCACGATTTCTTGTTGTGTTATAGTGGGCCGGCCCAAATTCTGAGTAGCAGGTTATCCCGGCCGGGATTTTTTATTCCCAGTGTGCCAAACAGGTCTAGGGTTCAAAATAGACCGGGATTACAAGTTCAGAGTGCCAATTTCCGGGATTCAAAGTTCAGGGTTTGGTTTAGCTTTCGTCTACAACTTCAAGATTTGTTTGACTTTTTCCAGAAAAAATAACGTCCACTATTTGGTAAAAAAAAAGTGAGCTGGTCCTAGGTGGGGCAAGGGTTAATTTCTTACCAAAATCTCAGTGAGTTTTTGTTTTTGAAAGTGTGTTTGTGTGTGTGTGGGTAGGTGGGAGGAGGGAGGGTAGGGTCACCTGAAGTCCTAATTTATAAGGGAATAGAGATCAAAGGGCCAATTTCACCGCCGGAAGGATTGTTAGAGCCCATGGGAGTGGCAAGAAAGAGCTAAGAGGATTAAATGACATGATCGAAGAGAATGCGAATAATGAAATTATCTCTAGCGAATCTGGGACAGGGGAAGAGGATGCGGATGTGCCTTTGGATTTTCGGACTAAACTGAAGCAGATTCAAATTTGGTAAAAAAAATTAAATTGATTGCTTTAATGTTTTTAAAAATAGTTCTGGCATATTTTCTGAACATTTGATATTTTGGTGAGGACCAAAATATTCCTCGACAAATTTACGTGACTGATTAGTGGATCATAAATATTCTTCACTGTAGGCAATTGCGTATATTCAGAAGAAAATTATTTGAAAGACAATGAAATTTACCGTAAATGAAAACACGGATACAAGCAGCCTCTTTATGATGTTCCCTCTCCTTAGGAGATGCAGCACGCTTGGTACGATAACAGGCCTCACACTCGGGGAGATTATTTTTATTTTTTTAGAAAAGGAGGAAAGACCTCTGGCCTCTGCATCTGGACGATGCATGCAGCCACTTCATTAATTGTTCACACAAGACCTTACAAGGTAATACAATAGTAAGTTTAAAGCCCCCGTCTAGGCAACATCTGTCGCTACTCCTATCCAATTGATGAAGGAATGCTGATAGTCTGGGTCTAATACCAAACAGACCTCGCAGCCAAACCTAACATCTAAAACCTGAGGTCCCATCCAGGACGCCTGCCAGGTATGGGGCACCCACCGGTCCGGCGTACTCCTCAAATTCCTGTAACAATAAGTAGAACCAAGATAATTAACAGTTTTGCTGGACGTCAGTCGACTGAAATTCGAATTTGCTTCAGTCGGTTAGGTGGGGAGGAAGCAGCAGCTGTGGATGAGCATCGAGGCCGCCGGCAGAAGCAGCAGCAGCCGTGGCGGAGTAGCCTCCTCGTCTATCTTAAGGGTGCAACTAGGGCTGGACCAAAAGCTCGTAGCTCACGAGCTTAATGAGCGCTCGATAGTTCGGCTCGTTAAGCTCGTAGCTCGCTTCCTAAATAACAGAGCCAATCATTGATTTCAGCTCGTTGAGCTTAATAAGCTTAACGACCGAACTAACGAGTTTCACGAGTAGCTCGTTAAGCTCGTTAGTAACAACACAACATGTACTTTCATCTTATGTGGCAAACTTTTTGTAGCTCTTTAGCCCATCTATTCAATCTAATTGATATAGGAGGCAACAAACTATTGCATTTCTTTTTATAGTTATCATATTTTATCTTAAAAACCACACCTATACACTCATCCTGTATACCGTAACACATTATAATCTGTTAACGAGTGCATGAGCTTAACGAGCTTCATACGAATCGAGCCAAGCAGAGTTTTCCGCTCGTGAATCTTAACGGGCATGAGCTTAACGAGTACGAGCTTAACGAGCCGAGCAGCTCGTTAATCAACCCCTAGGTGCAGTAGTGCAGGGGGAGCATGAGACTCCTTGTCTCTTAGGGGTGGCGGGGGGTGCAGGTTCGCTGATGTCAGACTTAAAGGTCTGTCGGGGTTAGAGGGATGGCAGTGGGCAACGAAAGCACGGCAGTGGGTAGCGCTTAAGGGGAGGGGGACGGGCTGGTATACTTGAGGTATTGGCCACAATAGTCACACAAGTTTCGAAGCCTCCTCTAGTTCCTCTAGTTTTAGTTCTGGTTGATTCTAGTCGATCAATTAGAGTTTGACCTAAATCCTCTAATCCTCATAATTAGGAGCCCAATGTGGTTCTAATCTTCTCCTCTTATTATCCGGCGACGATTAGCTCTGGACGGTGAAGCGCTGCCAGTTCATGAAGATCGCACACTTGCAACCAAGTAGAGAGGCCGTGCTTTCAGTCTTCCATTCGATGGATTGCTCGAGGGCAGTTCGTGGGATCGTTGTCAACGGTTCGAGGGACTCCAAGTATGATCCATACTGATTCATCTACTTCTGCTGCACTCCGAAATCGATAACGATCGTTGATCCAAACCCTATATGCATCTTCATATTGTTCTTGGGTGTTCGTAGGGTAATTTTTTTGTTTTCTACTACATTTCTCAACATATGACCCCTAGCGTCGCCCTATATAGGGGGCGAGAGCTAGGGTTCAGAGGGTTCCTAACCGGCTTCATGCCGATGGCATCTTGGCTTGTATGCCAAGATGATCTCCGGATCCCCAACTGGGTCCTGAGTTGCATCCTGGTGTCGTGCTTCCACCAAGCCTCCCGGATCCTGAGGCCGGCCCAACACCGGGCTTCCTAGCCGATGGGCCACCCCCGGTGTGTTGCACCGTCAATTGCCTTTCACCCTACCTGTATATTTATCATCTCCGCCGACATTCTAAAACAATGAAAAAACACAATCCAGCCACTCTCTGCCACCCCATCTACAACTACACCTATCCCCAAGAATGCGACGGCACGTTGATGGCACTTTGATCTTAGCTAGGACCTCATCTCAGCGGCATTGAAATCCTAAAAAAAATCCTAGACGAGTTTTCTCTACCCATTGACCTCTCCATCATCTTCCAAAAACAACCTTCACCCTCCTTCATGGGAACAACAACTCAAGAATGACATCACTATCATTAAGGTTGTTCCATATACTCCTTTCCACAAACGTACCTCACACTACCTCCCCCTATAAACTACCATATTCCTTTGGTTTCTCGCAGGTTGGCATGCCCTTCTTCTTTGTAAGGGTTAGTATGTCAGTTTTCCGCCTACCAAAAAATGCAGCTGAAAAACTCTATGCTATAAGTTGTGCCTTTTTTTGGGTTGCACATCAGTCTTGTGTGGGTGCTCAATGTCTAATAGTTTGGGAAAATGTTTGTAAGCCAAAAGAATTTACCGGTTTAGCGCTCAAAAGCATCCTCATCCATATTGTGCGCTTGCTAATGAAAGTTGCTGTCAAATTTCTACCACCCTCCAATACTCTTTGGTTTTCTTGGCTCTCCTCGATCACCCTAATGTCATTCAAAGATCACAAACTCCTAACTCGTTACTATCCAACATCATCAACCAACATATACCCCTTAGCTACATTTTCTTTGTCCTAACACAAAATGGAGCTTCCGCCTTCTTCTGGCTAGACACCTGGGTCCACCACCAGGTACTCGCTAACGCCCCTAGTCTGTTCGCCCACTCCACAGATCTAAATATTATACTCCCTATGTCTTAAAATAAACTTTGTACCGACTTTACAGGGAGTAGTTTGCTCGGATCGGTGTGCATATTAGCCTTTGAAAACGCCTAACAAATTTCGAGTCTTCAAAGTTGCAGTCGCTTCTGTCCTTGCCCTTCTCCACCAAGCATGCCTACCCATTCCTCATGCAAGAAGACATCAAGGACATGAGCGCGCATCTGCGTTACGCCTCGCGCTCCAAACAAGGTCAAAGTCCTCGCCTAGCTCATGCTGCGGGCGCCAAAGTCCATCGCAAGAGTAAGGCCCTATTTGGAATCACTCCACCCCGCTCCACTCCGCGGAGCTGTGGAGCTGGGCTTTAGCCGCTCTTAAAAACGAGCTATAACCTGCTCCACTCCGGGAGCGGAGTCGAGGGAGTGGAGTGGAACCGAACAGGCACTAAATCTCCACCGAGAAACTGTTGGAAATATGAGCGATTTACCGAATGATTTTATTAACAGAAATAGTAGGTAAAACATGACTAAAATAGCAAATATAAAGTAAGTCATCCAAACTGACAGAGAGAAGGTAAACATCGCTCGCATATATGAATTTGAGCTTAACACATCTAGAAGACACTAGATGAAGTTGCTTATCGACATAGAACCTAACATACATAGGGCGTAAACTTGAACCAAGAACTGTAGCGGGACTTCTAGCGAAAAGGAGAAGAACACGTCTGGCACAAAGAAGCAGCAGCTTACCGGACTTGGGGTCGGTGTCCTCGCCGCCATGTCGTCGAGGAGGTCGTGGACGTCGGGAAGAAGTCGTCGTCGGGGAAGTACTCGTCGGCGACGGATCGTCCGTGATGAAGCAGCCATGAGTCGCGCAGAGTGCTCCCCAAAACCTTATCACCCTTCTCCGTCACAGACTCAAAGAGTGTGGTTTGAGGCCATCTTGTCCCGACCTGCGGTGCACGCCGCAAGCCGGGATGGAGAAGATAGTGCTCGAGAACCGTGGCGAGAGGAAGAAGTAGTTACAGTGCGTCTTCTTTGAGAGGAGCGACCTCCCTTTTATAGGCGCAAGAGAAGGAGGAGAGAGGCAGCGCCGGAGTGAAGGGACCGAGGAAGATGAAACGAACAGACAAAGAACCAAGGGTGCAGCGTCAGATTTAATCTCCACTACAGCAAAAACTTTCCATCTCCCGAGTGACCTTTCGTATACCCGTAGTGCATGGCAAAAATTTAGACATCGGCTCAGCTCATTCCCGCAACCCGCGGCGTGTCGTGACGAGACGTGGCGTGGCGTGGCGAGGCGGGCGGCGGAGGAGCGCGCGTGGATGTCCCTCTTGTTCTCATGCTCATACAAGTGGGGAAGGAGCCTCCCTTATAAAGAGGTCCAACTCCCTCTAAACTAGCAATGTGGGACTAAACTTTAGTTCCACCCCTTGCCTTGCACAAATGGGCTGCGTGGGCCTCTAGGATTTATTAGGAATTTCGAAGCGCTCTTGGGCTAGGCCCAAAATGGACAGAATTCCAGCAATCCCCACCGGATCCCGTGAGGCACACAAAATTTGCATTTGATTCCAAAACACTGTTTTATATACCGGTGCTGCGAAGGAGACTGTTAAGTTGAACTTCCACCTAGAACTCTATGCTACACTAGTAAGCAACTTGAGCAAAGGATGGGCCTTGAATCGCAAGTTTTCTGCGAATCTAGCTTCACATAAAGCCTTGACCGATCACGTGGCTACCGTGGGTCTTCCCATGGTGGAGCTTATCGTCATACTCCGTGACCTTTCATGAGTTTACTAGAGAGAACCCTACTCTCATAGATTACGACGTTTGACAATCAGACTCATATTGGTGTGTTCTTCAAAAGATGTTCTGCAGGACAACATCTCTGCTTCAAAGAGCCACTTAGAACACATTAAGATATACATCAACCTGCCATGCAGATTAGGAGAGTATTGCATCTTCATGGAGTGGTATTTTTAATAGTAAGGATACTCTCCTCCCAGTTGACCAACAGCTTGTCTTCCACATCTAATTCACGGGATCTCCGATCACAAAGAATAGGTTACCACTGTGAACAACTTATATTATGGGTCTCATACCCATCTCCCTTGATGCATTATCTATCACATTACGTGATAGACCCTTAGTGAAAGGATCTGCCAGATTTTTAGACGTTTGGATATAATCCAATGCAATAACTCCGGAGTTTCTCATTTTTCTGACAGATTTTAACCTTCTCTGAACGTGTCTTGATGACTTCATGTTATCCTTTGAGCTGCTCACTTTAGTGATCACAATTTGATTGCCACAGTTCATAAGGATACCCGGTATAGGTTTCTCAACTACCGGCAAGTCATTCAAGAGTCGGCGAAAACCAATCTACTTCGACCGTAGTCGTATCTAGTCTTTGTGAGTTACGCTTCCATAGTTGACCTCGTTAAGATGGTGCGCTTGCAAGACTTCAAGAAACAGCGCCACCTCCATGAGTGAACACATATCCGCTCGTGGCCTTTATCTCATCAGCATCTGAGATCCAGTTTGAGTCACTATACCCTTCAAGCACCTTTGGGTGCCCAGTATAGTGAATTCCATAATTTACAGTGCCTTTCAAATAACGCGGAACTCTCTATAGAGCTTTCCAATGCACATCTCCCGGTTTTGAGACAGACCGGCTCAGCTTGCTAACTGCAAAAGAGATATCAGGTCTTGTAGCATTGGCTAAGTACATAAGCGAGCCAATAATCTGAGAATACTTCAATTGATCTCTAGCAATTCTTCGATTCTTTTGAAGCAGCACGCTAGCATCATATGGTGTTGGAGAGGGCTTGCAGTCACTATAGCCAAAGCGACTCAAGATCTTTTCCACATAGTGAGATTGAAGCAAAGTAATCCCACCATCATCATCTCTCAACAACTTGATGTTCAAAATGACATCAGCCACTCCTAAATCCTTCATCTCAAAACAGCGAGATAGGAAATCCTTGACCTCCTTAATAACATTCAGATTTGTTCCAAAAATCAGTATGTCATCAACATACAAGCAAAGCATAACTCCCTCGCCCCCACCATGGCGATAGTACACACATTTGTCAGCTTCGTTCACCAAAAAGCTTGCAGCTGTTAAAGTTCTTTCGAACTTCTCATGCCACTGTTTGGGTGCTTGCTTGAGTCCGTACAAAGACTTCAACAACTTGCACACTTTCTTTTCCTGACCATCTATTACAAACCCATCTGGTTGTTCCATATAAATTTCCTCATCCAACTCTCCATTCAGGAAAGCAGTCTTAACATCCATTTGATGAACGAGAAGACCATGTGAGGCAGCTAGTGAAAGTAGAACTCAAATAGTGGTCAGTCGAGCCACAGGTGAGTAAGTATCAAAGAAATCTTCACCTTCCTTTTGGGTATAACCCTTAGCCACGAGCCGAGCCTTGTACTTTTCAATAGTACCATCAGGCCTAAGCTTCTTCTTGAATACCCATTTGCATCCTATAGGTTTGCACCCATAAGGCGATCGAGTTATCTCCCAAGTTTCATTCGCCAAGATGGAATCCATCTCGCTTTTGACCGCTTCCTTCCATGAGTCGGCATCTTCGATGCATAGGCCTCTGAAATAGAACTGGAGTGTCATCTATGAGATACACAAGAAAATCATCACCAAAGGACTTTGCAGTCCTCTGCCTCTTACTCCTAATAGGAACTTCATTGTTCTCCTCCACAGACTTTCAAAGTGTTCCATCGAAATGGCAGGTTCAAGAATTGTATGGCGGTTCTGATTCGATGAACTAGGCATCTCTTGATTAGATGAGGTAGCCATATCCTTCATGGGAAAGATATCTTCAAAGAAAGTCGCATCATTTGACTCCATGATTGTACCGACATGCATGTCAGGTACCTCAGAGTTTACAACCAAGAATCTATATCCAATGCTATGAAAAGCATATCCCAAGAAAACACAATCCACAGTCTTTGGTCCAAGTTTCCGCTTCTTTGGAATTGGAACATTGACTTTCGCCAAACAA
This sequence comes from Aegilops speltoides, assembly GCA_021437245.1. Classification (NCBI taxonomy): domain Eukaryota; kingdom Viridiplantae; phylum Streptophyta; class Magnoliopsida; order Poales; family Poaceae; genus Aegilops; species Aegilops speltoides. The sequence goes on along the minus strand of CM038141.1, from coordinate 88,471,790 downwards.
CCCCATGTTCGCAGATAAGAGAGTTTTAACCTTTTCTTCTCCCATTCCTCGAATGGAGTTATCTCTTTGTTCTTTGTGGGAACTCGATTTAGGACATGACATGCTGTCAATATCGCCTCCCCCCACCATGCCTTGGAGAGACCCGATGTGTCTAACATGGCGTTAACCAAATCAGTTAGAGTACGGTTCTTTCTTTCGGCCACCCCACTTGACTAAGGTGAGTAGGGAGGCGTCCTCTCATGGATTATACCATGTTCCGCACAAAAAGCATCAAATTCATTGGAGAAATACTCTCCACCACGGTCGGACCTAAGCCTCTTGATTTTCCGATCAAGTTGGTTTTCCACTTCAGCTTTATAGATCTTGAAAAAGTTCAAAGCCTCATCCTTAGATTTCATAAGATACACACAGCAGTATCTAGTGGAGTCGTCAATTAACGTCATGAAATATTTCTTTCCACCTTTTGTCAAAACACCATTCATTTCACATAGATCTGAATGTATAAGTTCTAGTGGTGCAAGATTTCTCGTCTCTGCAGTCACGTGAGATTTACGAGGTTGCTTAGCTTGCACACACACTTGACACTTAGATCCCTTAACGGTGGTGAAAGTAGGGATTAAGTTCAACTTCGCTAGTCGCGACATGCAACCAAAGTTAACATGACAAAGTCGTGAATGCCACACATTTGATTCACTATTGTTGCAAATATGATTAACAACTTTATTGCAAATGTCGATAAGGATAAGCGAAACAGGTCTCCCGACTCATAGCCTTTACCAACAAAGGTTCCATACTTGGATATTACAAATTTATTCGACTCAAAGACAAGCTTATAGCCATCTCTACACGAAGAGATCCGCTAACAAGATTTTTATTGACGGAGGGACATAATGCACGTTCTTGACCGCACGATCTTTCCCAAGTAAACTTGGATCGACCGTGCCAACACCACAAGCGAAGCACTTGAACCGTTTCCCATCAGACGGTTGAAGTCCTGTGATCGATAAGACGAAAACATGGAAATATCACCGCATACATGCACATTAGCACCGTGTCAATCAACCAATCAGGAGAATGACATACTGAAAGAATAGTGGAAATATACCATACCCAAATCCTTCATGTCAATGTCTCCGATGACAACATTAGCGGTCTTGCCGCCTTTCCTGTGATGACACTTGTCATAGCGATTGGGGCAACTAGGAGCCCAATGATCGGGATCTCCACACACATGACAAGCACCTTTCTTCTTGTCATTCTTCTTCTTGAAGTTCGTGTGCTGCACAGCCTTGTTCTTCCCATCAAACTTTCCTTTACCATCAAACTTGCCCTTGTTCTTGAACTTGTGGACTGGAAGTTTTCTTACATACAGATTGGCACTAGATCCTCCTCAATACCTCGAGCACGTGTGTCCTTTGCTCTCGCCTTTTCTTCCACATCAAGAGTGCCAATGAGATCCGGAACGGAAAACTCCTGTCTCTTATGCTTGATGAGTAGCAAAGTTCCTCCACGAAGGAGGAAGCTTAGTGATGATACCCCGCAACAAACTTGTCGATGAGGATACAATTGAAGTGCTCAAGTTCTCTAGCAAATGGCAGATCTCGTGAGCCTGCTCAACCACGGGCGCTCTTGGTCATCCTGTAATCATAAAATTGCTCCATGATGTACAGCTCGGTCGGCATCCGAGACCCCAAACTTGGCCTCGAAAAGTCCCACATATCTTTTCCATTGTCGATTGGCGATAAGCATCAACTATGTTCTCACCAAGAACACTCAAGAGAGCAGCCTTAAACAAGGTATCCATTTTCGAAAAGCTTGTGCTGTTGGGCATCTTGCTCTCCTTCAGTTTGCCAAGAGTGGCGTCATAGCAACTCATGGTTTGAAACCATAAGACTGCTCTCACGCCCACCTCTTATAGTGGATACCCTCAAACATAGGAGGTCTCATGGAAGCAGCAAAACCATTCGAGGTAAATTGCCTATAATAAGGTTTTTGGATTGTTGGAAATATGAGCGATTTACCGAATGATTTTATTAACAGCAATAGTAGGTAAAACATGACTAAAATAGCAAATATAAAGTAAGTCATGCAAAATGACAGAGAGAAGGTAAACATCGTCTGCATATATGAATTTGAGCTTAACACATCTAGAACAGACACTAGATGAAGTTGCTTATACGACATAGAACCTAACATACGTAGGGCGAAACTAGAACCAAGAACTCAGTAGCGGGACTTCTAATGAAAGGAGAAGAACACGTCTGCACACAGCAGCGTGCAGGTTACTGGACTTGGGGTTGGTGTCCTCGCCTGCCATGTTGTCACACCCTCGATGCGGCTATATCTCCCACGTGTCGAAGCACGACTTAGAGGCATAACCGCATTGAAAGCAATGTTGCATGTGGGGTATTCTTCTTTTATTTTGGTTCCGTAGTCGGACCTTGAGTGTAAACTAAATGATGGATGTTTATTTATGTATTGTGTGAAGTGGCGACTGTAAGCCAACTATGTATCTTTTCCCTTATGTATTACATGGATTGTGCGAAGTTTACCTCACTTGCGACATTGCTTTGAATGCGGTTATGCCTCTAAGTCGTGCATCGACACGTGGGAGATATAGCCGCATCGAGGGTGTGACACATGTCGTCGAGGAGGTCGTGGACATCGGGGAAGAAGTCGTCGTCGGGGAAGTAGTCGTCGGCGACCGGATCGTCCGTGATGAAGCAGCCAGTAGTCGCGCAGAGCGCCCCAAAAACCTTATCACCCTTCTCCTGTACAGGACTCAAAGAGTGTGGTTTCAGAGGCCTACTGTCCCGACATGCGGTGCACGCCGCAAGCCGGGATGGAGAAGATCGTAGCAGCAGCGCAGTGCTCAGGAACCGGTGGCGAGAGGAAGAAGTAGTTACAGTGCGTCTTCTTTGAGAGGAGCGACCTCCCTTTTATAGGCGCAAGAGAAGGAGGCGAGAGGGCAGCGCCGGGAGCTGAAGGGACCGAGGAAGATGAAACGAACAGACAGCAGCCGAAGGGTGCAGCGTTCACATTTAATCTCCACTACAGCAAAAACTTTCCATCTCCCGAGTGACCTTTCGTATACCCGTAGTGCGTGGCAAAAATTTAGACATCGGCTCGGCTCATTCCCGCAACCCGCGGCGCGTCGTGACGAGGCGTGGCGTGGCGAGGCGGGCGGCGGAGGAGGAGCGCGCGTGGATGTCCCTCTTGTTCTCATGCTCATACAAGTGGGGAAGGAGCCTCCCTTATAAAGAGGTCCAACTCCCTCTAAACTAGCAATGTGGGACTAAACTTTAGTTCCACCCCTTGCCTTGCACAAATGGGCTGCGTGGGCCTCTAGGATTTATTAGGAATTTCTGAAACTGCTCTTGAGCTAGGCCCAAAATGGACAAATTCCAAGTAATCCCCACCGAACCCGAGGCACACAAAATTTGCCTTTGGTTCCAAAACACTGCTTTTATATACGATGCTTCGCGGTGGAGACTGTTAAGTTGAACTTCCACCTAGAACTCTATGCTACACTAGTAAGCAACTTGAGCAAAGGATGGGCCTTGAACTACAAGTTTTCTGCGAATCTAGCTTCACATAAAGCCTTGACCGACACGTGGCTACCGTGGGTCTTCCCATGGTGGAGCTTATCGTCATACTCCGTGACCTTTCATGAGTTTACTAGAGAGAACCCTACTCTCATAGATTGCGACGTTTGACAATCGAGACTCATATAGGTGTGTTCTTCAAAAGATGTTCTGCAGACAACATCTCGCTTCAAAGAGCCACTTAGAACACATTAAGATATACATCAACTTTGTCATGCAGATTAGGAGAGTATTGCATCTTCATGGAGTGGTATTTTTAATAGTAAGGATACTCTCCTCCCAGTTGACCAACAGCTTGTCTTCCACATCTAATTCACGGGATCTCCGATCACAAAGAATAGGTTGCCACTGTGAACAACTTATATTGTGGGTCTCATACCCATCTCCCTCGATGCATTATCTATCACATTACGTGATAGACCCTTAGTGAAAGGATCTGGCAGATTTTTAGACGTTTGGATATAATCCAATGCAATAACTCCAGAGTTTCTCATTTTTCTGACAGATTTTAACCTTCTCTGAACGTGTCTTGATGACTTCATGTTATCCTTTGAGCTGCTCACTTTAGTGATCACAGTTTGATTGTCACAGTTCATACGGATACCTGGTACAGGTTTCTCAACTACCGGCAAGTCATTCAAGAGTCGGCGAAGCCAATCTGTTTCGACCGTAGCTGTATCTAGTGCTGTGAGTTCTGCTTCCATAGTTGACCTCGTTAAGATGGTCTGCTTGCAAGACTTCCAAGAAACAGCGCCACCTCCATGAGTGAACACATATCCGCTCGTGGCCTTTATCTCATCGAGATCGAGATCCAGTTTGAGTCACTATACCCTTCAAGCACCTTTGGGTGCCGGGATAGTGAATTCCATAATTCTGATGCCTTTCAAATAACGCAGAACTCTCTCTAGAGCTTTCCAATGCACATCTCCCGGTTTTGAGACAAACCGGCTCAGCTTGCTAACTGCAAAAGAGATGTCAGGTCTTGTAGCATTGGCTAAGTACATAAGCGAGCCAATAATCTGAGAATACTTCAATTGATCTCTAGCAATTCTTCGATTCTTTTGAAGCAGCACGCTAGCATCATATGGTGTTGGAGAGGGCTTGCAGTCACTATAGCCAAAGCGACTCAAGATCTGTTCCACATAGTGAGATTGAAGCAAAGTAACCCCACCATCATCATCTCTCAACAACTTGATGTTCAAAATGACATCAGCCACTCCTAAATCCTTCATCTCAAAACAGCGAGATAGGAAATCCTTGACCACCTTAATAACATTCAGATTTGTTCCAAAAATCAGTATGTCATCAACATACAAGCAAAGCATAACTCCCTCGCCCCCACCATGGCGATAGTACACACATTTGTCAGCTTCGTTCACAACAAAGCCTGCAGCTATTGAAGTTCTTTCGAACTTCTCATGCCACTGTTTGGGTGCTTGCTTGAGTCTGTACAAAGACTTCAGCAACTTGCACACTTTCCCTTCCTGACCATCTATTACAAACCCATCTGGTTGTTCCATATAAATTTCCTCATCCAACTCTCCATTCAGGAAAGCAGTCTTAACATCCATTTGATGAACGAGAAGACCATGTGAGGCAGCTAGTGAAAGTAGAACTCGAATAGTGGTCGGTCGAGCCACGGTGAGTAAGTATCAAAGAAATCTTCACCTTCCTTTTGGGTATAACCCTTAGCCACGAGCCGAGCCTTGTACTTTTCAATAGTACCATCGGGCCTAAGCTTCTTCTTGAATACCCATTTGCATCCTATAGGTTTGCACCCATAAGGACGATCAGTTATCTCCCAAGTTTCATTCGCCAAGATGGAATCCATCTCGCCTGAACCGCTTCCTTCCAAGAGTCGGCATCTTGAGATGCATAGGCCTCTGAAATAGAACTGGAAGTGTCATCTATGAGATACACAAGAAAATCATCACCAAAGGACTTTGCAGTCCTCTCTCTTGCTCCTAATAGGAACTTCATTGTTCTCCTCCATAGGACTTTCAAAGTGTTCCATCGAAATGGCAGGTTCAAGAATTGTAATCGGTTCTGATTCGATGAACTAGGCATCTCTGATTAGATGAGGTAGCCATATCCTTCATGGGAAAGATATCTTCAAAGAAAGTCGCATCATTCGACTCCATGATCGTACCGACATGCATGTCAGGTACCTCAGAGTTTACAACCAAGAATCTATATCCAATGCTATGAAAAGCATATCCCAAGAAAACACAATCCACGGTCTTTGGTCCAAGTTTCCGCTTCTTTGGAATTGGAACATTGACTTTCGCCAAACAACCCCATGTTCGCAGATAAGAGAGTTTTAACCTTTTCTTCTCCCATTCCTCGAATGGAGTTATCTCTTTGTTCTTTGTGGGAACTCGATTTAGGACATGACATGTTTGTCAATATCGCCTCCCCACCATGCCTTGGAGACCCGATGTGTCTAACATGGCGTTAACCAAATCGATTAGAGTACGGTTCTTTCTTTCGCCACCCCATTTGACTGAGGTGAGTAGGGAGGCGTCCTCTCATGGATTATACCATGTTCCGCACAAAAAGCATCAAATTCATTGGAAAAATACTCTCCACCACGGTCGGACCTAAGCCTCTTGATTTTCCGATCAAGTTGGTTTTCCACTTCACTTTATAGATCTTGAAAAAGTTCAAAGCCTCATCCTTAGATTTCATAAGATACACACAGCAGTATCTAGTGGAGTCATCAATTAACGTCATGAAATATTTCTTTCCACCTTTTGTCAAAACACCATTCATTTCACATAGATCTGAATGTATAAGTTCTAGTGGTGCAAGATTTCTCGTCTCTGCGATCCGTGAGAGATTCTGAGGTTGCTTAGCTTGCACACACACTTGACACTTAGATCCCTTAACGGTGGTGAAAGTAGGGATTAAGTTCAACTTAGCTAGTCGCGACATGCAACCAAAGTTAACATGACAAAGTCGTGAATGCCACACATTTGATTCACTATTGTTGCAAATATGATTAACAACTTTATTGCAAGCGTCGATAAGGATAAGCGAAACAGGCCTCGACTCATAGCCTTTACCAACAAAGGTTCCATACTTGGATATTACAAATTTCTTCGACTCAAAGACAAGCTTATAGCCATCTCTACACGAAGAGATCCGCTAACAAGATTTTTATTGACGGAGGGACATAATGCACGTTCTTGACCCGACGATCTTTCCCAAGTAAACTTCAGATCGACCATGCCAACACCACGAATGAAGCACTTGAACCATTGCCCATCAACACGGTTGAAGTCCTGCGATCCGATAAGACGAAAACATGGAAATATCACCGCATACATGCACATTAGCACCGTGTCAATCAACCAATCAGGAGAATGACATCTTGAAAGAATAGTGGAAATATACCATACCCAAATCCTTCATGTCAATGTCTCCGATGACAACATTAAGCGGTCTTGCCGCCTTTCCGAGATGACGCTTGTCATAGCGATTGGGGCAACTAGGAGCCCAATGATCGGGATCTTCACACACACATGACAAGCACCTTTCTTCTTGTCATTCTTCTTCTTGAAGTTCGTGTCTTTGCACTGCCTTGTTCTTCCCATCAAACTTTCCTTTACCATCAAACTTGCCCTTGTTCTTGAACTTGTGGACTGGAAGTTTTTTCTTACATGCAGTTGGCACTAGATCCTCCTCAATACCTCGAGCATGTGTGTCCTTTGCTCTCGCCTTTTCTTCCACATCAAGAGTGCCAATGAGATCCGGAACGGAAAACTCCTGTCTCTTATGCTTGATGAGTAGCAAAGTTCCTCCACGAAGGAGGAAGCTTAGTGATGATACCCCGCAACAAACTTGTCCGGTAGGATACAATTGAAGTGCTCAAGTTCTCTAGCAAATGACTATATCTCGTGAGCCCGCTCAACCACGGGCGCTCTTGGTCATCCTGTAATCATAGAATTGCTCCATGATGTACAGCTCGGTCTTGACATCCGAGACCCCAAACTTGGCCTCGAGTCGTCCCACATATCTTTTCCATTGTCAATTGGCGCATAAGCATCAACTATGTTCTCACCAAGAACACTCAAGAGAGCAGCCTTAAACAAGGTATCCATTTTACGAAAAGTTTGTGCTGTTGGGCATCTTGCTCTCCTTCAGTTTGCCAAGAGTGGCGTCATAGCAACTCATGGTTTGAAACCATAAGACTGCTCTCACGCGCCACCTCTTATAGTGGATACCCTCAAACATAGGAGGTCTCATGGAAGCAACAAAACCATTCGAGGTAAATTGCCTATAATAAGGTTTTTGGATTGTTGGAAATATGAGCGATTTACGAATGATTTTATTAATGAAATAGTAGGTAAAACATGACTAAAATAGCAAATATAAAGTAAGTCATGCAAACTAAAGAGAAGGTAAACATCGCTCGCATATATGAATTTGAGCTTAACACATCTAGAATGTACACTAGATGAAGTTGCTTATACGATATAGAACCTAACATACGTAGGGCGAAACTAGAACCAAGAACTGTGCGGGACTTCTAATGAAAGGAGAAGAACACGTCGCACACAAAGAAGCAGCAGGTTACCGGACTTGGGGTCGGTGTCCTCGCCGCCATGTCGTCGAGGAGGTCGTGGACGTCGGGGAAGAAGTCGTCGTCGGGAAGAAGTCGTCGGTGACCGAATCGTCCGTGATGAAGCAACCAATGGTCGCTGAGAGCGCCCCAAAACCTTATCACCCTTTCTCGTCGACAGACTCAAAGAGTGTGGTTTGGAGGCCCTCTTGTCCCGACTGCGGTGCACGCCGCAAGCCGGGATGGAGAAGATCGTGCAAGCAATAAGATGCTTTCGAGAACCGTGGCGAGAGGAAGAAGTAGTTCTGTGCGCGTCTTCTTTGAGAGGAGCGACCTCCCTTTTATAGGCGCAAGAGAAGGAGGCGAGAGGCGTGGCCGAGTGAAGGACCGAGGAAGATGAAACGAACAGACATCGGTAGAAGGGTGCAGCGTTCGCATTTAATCTCCACTCTGACAAAAACTCTCCATCTCCCGAGTGACCTTTCAGTATACCCGTAGTCGTGGCAAAATTTGAACATCGGTGCCACACGCCCAGGCATGGCGGAGGAGCGAGCGCGTGGATGTCCTCTTGTTCTCATGCTCATACAAGTGGGAAGGAGCCTCCTTATAAAGAGGTCCAACTCCTCTAAACTAGCAATGTGGGACTAAACTTTAGTTCCACCCCTTGCCTTGCACAAATGGGCTGCGTGGGCCTCTAGGATTTATTAGGAATTTCTGAAACTGCTACTGGGCTAGGCCCAAAATAGACAGAATTCCAGCAGAAACCACGCTTCATTTCTTCAGTGTCCTCGCTACGCCATAGTTTTTGCAATGCTTGGGCATCCACCTTCTTGCTTTGGAAGACCTACACTCCCGGACCTATACTCCCCGCCCCCTGGGACACGCCACCACCCATACAGACAGACGCATCCCAAGGTTTGGCGATTCACCTTGCTCGTCATACTTCAGAAATTGCCAAGAACGCGAAGGTATTCCGCCACAGATATCAAGCCAACTAAAGGCGGGGAAAAAGAAAATCTCAGTTGCCAATTTGCCATCAAAGGCATCAGACTGAAAATCCATTTCAGAATCTGATATAGTATCACACACACACACAAGCCATGGATTTCCTTTATTTTGTCTCATCTACTACAGGATACTGCTGTCAAGGGGGGCAAAAACGCCTAGGGAAAATCCATGAGGCTTGCATGTAATCCCACACATGTTACACCAGTTTAGTCACGGTACTCTGCCATGAACGTCTCATGGAACACCGTGAAGCGGGAGATGATCGCCGGGATCTTCTCCTCCTGCGGAAGGATCGTGCACCTGAAGTGCCATGTGCCAGGAACCTGTCGAGTACAGAGTATCAATGGCAATGTTATGGCTTAGGGTAAAGAAACACTGGAAGGGAAAGTAGATGTAATGTAGTGTTAAAAACCAAGAGCCCATAAATGCTTTCACTAACAATGGACTAAGCGTTTCAGTCATGTTAGTTTCATATCTATGTTGCATAAGCTCCACACACACCGCAAAAAAAAAAAAAAAAAAAAAAACTGAACACACACACAAAAAAAAACTTGTTCTTTTATTGCGAAAAAAACTATATGATTGTTTTTTTTCTGTGAAAACCATATGATTGTTACCTGGCGATAAAAATAATGCTAGATTTATATGTCCGAACCAATAGTATCAGCGACTGCAGGCATAAAAATAGCATAATCTTTGTATCAAGATTGAATCAGCTCACCTGGCCAAATCCAGATCCAGGGACAACGACGATTCCGGTCGACTCAAGGAGACGAAGAGCATAGAATGCATCAGGTGCTTTGTTAGCAGCTTTAGCGGCCTCAATCGCCTTCTGTGGCAGACAGATTTGAGGGAACAGGTACATTGCTCCTTCAGCCTTGTTGCAAGTAATTCCCTCAAGTTTACTGAATGCAACCTCCAATGCCTGTGACCAAGAAAGCAGCAGTAACAAATTTAGCATGTTTTCAACAATGCATTTAGGGGTATGAGATATAGAACCATGGTGCACCTTCGCACGACGAGCTAACGATGCAAGGATTCCATCTTTCTCTGCCTTGTATGAAGCATATGATTCATCACTAGCCTGCAGAAGCCATTAATGGTATTTATCTGAAGAACTTTGTATTCTCATTTAGGTGTAGAAATTTAAGGAGCATCATGTCACTGACCTTTGGTGGGTTCATGACAAGACTAGCAAGGATCTGGCCGGTGATATTGGAACATAGGTTCACTGATGCTATTTTGTAGATCTGCTCTCTTACTGGAGCACTGAAACCAGTAATCTCCATGTAACCACCTCTTTTACCACACTCACCATAATATCCTGGTGGTAGCAACAAAATAGTTTTGGCAAACCAGCAACATTGTGAATAGAAGAATAAGCATGTGGATCTTTCTACTTACCCTTAGAAACAGATTGATATGATACTAGAGGGAGATCCTCCTCGCCGTATCCCAAGGATCTCACTATCTTCTTGAAAGAGTGAAATTTCTTGTTGTCAACGTAGATGTTCTCTTGGTATACCTACCAATAGATAAATGTCATGAATGTTACAAACAACGAAAGCAATAGAATTATGCAGCTCAAAGCGTGCTGTGATGCTTTGAGAACCATTATCCCTCACCTCATCAGCCAGAAGAACAAGACCCTCATTTTTGCAGAACTTCACTATGTCATATTGGTTTTCCTCAGCAAGTACCTATAAATAAATGAACCATCTCAATTATTGATCTTTTCTCCTTATTAGTTATCTTAGTCACCTTCAGAATATTTTATAATATTGCAGCCCAAGCAAAAAAGGAATTATTTCCTAAGCTATCCTACAAAAGAGTGGAGAAATATACTCACTTCAAGAATACAAGAAATGCATGCATTATGTAAATATATGGCGTGCACGCCATAGTTGCACCAAGCCAAGAAGTTTTTCTGGACCAGAAGGAAAAAGATGAGTATAAACCTGTCCAGTAGGATTTCCTGGATTGATAACCACCAAAGCCCTAACGTCGATGCCTCTTGACCGAGCATCTTCAAGTTGCTTCTTAACATCAGCGATTTCCAAACCCCAGCCCGTCGATTCATTGAGATAGTATGGGACCTGAAAGATATGCTCTCGATTCAGGATTTGGCGCCGCATGAAATATAACTATACTAAACTTAAACTTCTTTTGCCAGGCAAACAGGGAGGGTACATACAAGAGATCCGCCATGAAGAGCTATAGAAGCCGAGTACAAAGGGTACTGAGGAATCGGGACAAGAATGCCATCTTTCTCATTCCTTATCAGTAATTGCATCATCAGGTGCACCTAACAAGGGAAGAGTAACATGATATAAGAGTTAACTACTTTATGTTTGTTCATACATTGTCTAGCAATCGAAGGAAGAGGTAAATTTCATACCCCAGGACTTGCTCCATCTGTAAGAAAAATGTCATCAGCATTAGCAGGGAATCCATCTCGTGAAGCGATCCCAGAAGCAATTGCATCACGAAGTCCTTTTATACCCTAGGAGGATGGTAAAAAAAAAAAAGTCAATCCAAGATTCCACATTTTTCTTATTGCGGAAAGTAATAAATTGTGCAATGAGATGATTACCTGGCTATGACTGTATGCTCCTGTTGCTCTTCCAGGTATCGAGGCAAGAATCTGCTTTGCTCGAGAAATAGAATCAGCACTGCAACAAGATGAAGCATCAGGTATCATATGCAACAAGTTCACGCTAAGACAAATGAATTAGTTCTAGGTATTTTTCATAATCAATCAGAAGTGGCAACACACAGCACGTATCGATTTTTTAGCACTTATAAAGTATAGGCTTAAAATGTTGCAGATTGGTGGATCACACCCTATGGAATACTTTTACTCCACAATTGTGTTTTTGCAATTATTCAAGTTCATTTGAATTGCAAAAAATTAGCATGATAGCACTTTGTTAACGGTATCCGTCAAAATATCCTCCCATACTAAGTTTTCCTTGCATTTGTTTCATGCTGATGAGCTACAATGATGACGATATTCACCTGAACAATGTTTTGATTTCCTCTTTTTTCAACAGGTCTGGATGATCACAAAGTGCAAGAACCTGCGATATACCATGTAAGAATCCAGCGGAACAAACTTTAAACCCTGCAGGTACAAAATTCACATACCTCCCTGAAGAATGTAACTGGTTGCTGACCAAGAGATTGTGGGTTCCCAATGTTACAATAGAGGATCTGCAAGGGGAAAAGTTGAATGATCTAAGAAACTGTACGACATAACAAGAAAACTATCTATAACATTAACCTTCAGAATCTATGCTTAAGTACCTCATCAAAAGGTAGAGATCCTGGTTGAGTTTGCAGCTGTTGCTGCAAGCGCTGGAAACAAAAACAAAATTACCTGGTTAATCAATTTCTAAATACTTAATGGCACATGAACTGGCGTCTTTCAGGAAATGCCAGGTAACGCCCTCTGTTTTTAAAGCGTATCAAACTGTTACTGATACCAAACAATTCCTTGTCAAAATTCAGAATAAAAGTGCATCCTACTAAACTTTTATTAGACTTGGTGATTATCTAAAAACATGAGTAAAGAGTTAGCTAAACTCTGAATACAGGAGATTTCAAATTACTGAAATAACACTTGTTGGCCAGTTGAAATACCTGAGCATGGATGACAATCTCTCCACGCACAGCATACTCACATTTTAAAACCTGCAACAGTCATCATAAGATAATTAACGAAGTGGCTAGTTTTTGGAAAATGCACATAGTTGATCAAGTGATGGTCAAAATTAATCAGCGCCTCAAATAAATAGAACACAGAATGCCAGTAAATTCTTGAAAGTGGAAATGTAATGAACTTATAATCATGTCAGAGATGTGGACGGAATGCTATGCTGTCATATGACCATGCAACGGTAATAAGACCTCCAGGTGAAAGAATATGTGCAGAGAGACACGTGGTCAGTTCACCAGATGCCCTGTCACCAACTACAACATGTGAAAATCTTCACAAGTGACAAACTGGCAACTGAGCAGCATCTATGCTACAGTATCATTTAAACAACAATATTCGTGCTTCAGCATCAAAGATGTCATTGTTTTATAGTGCCAAAGAAAAAAAAAAGGATGCTGACTGCCACCGTCGCGCAAAATACTGCATGCCAGCAGCTCAACAGTAGCGAGATCTACATGTTGACTAGTTTTCCCTCTCGTTTTGCGGGAACTGACAGCACCAAGGTAAAAACACAAGACTACAGTACAGACTTGCACTTCTAATACTGCTGAATAACTCTAATTTGCAGACCAAGAGTTCATCAGCTCACTCTGAACTAAAATCGAAACATGTTTAGATGATAAGTTTGCACTGAAAAATCCTCGCTTTCAGCTTCGGACAATCAGATCCAGAACACTGGAGCGGAATAACCAAGCGTGTCAAGTAGCACCACAAGCGCACGACTGAATCAGAAACAAGAAACTAAGAAGAACCCGACGAAGTAAGACCACATCCAAGTAGACGGCCGACTACCCGACTCACAGATCAAATCAGCAACCCGCCCCCCGCCTCGCCGGAACCGCCCAAGGAGAAAGAGAGCAAGAAAGAGACAGGAGAAGCGGCGCTCACCTTGGGGTTGAGGTTGTCCACGGCGACGGTGGCAGCCATGGCGAGATCAACTAAGGCGAAGGGGGGCGGCAGAGGAGCTGCGAGTATATCCTGACGCCTCTAGCTGTCCGTCTCTATCTCTCTCTCCGCGGCTTTGTGGCGACTCGGAAGGGAGAAAGGAAGGCGATGTGCTTATAAAGAAGGGAGAGATCGGGAGGAGGATGGAAACAAAACAAGCGGGGGAGGTGAGAGGTGTTCGTTCACCCACAGGAAGGGAGGACGGAGGAATGGAAAGCGGGGGGAAGCCGCCGGATTGCGGGTGGGCCCGCGGGCGCCGCCGTCCTCAGGCTCAGCCGCGGTTTCGTCGTCTCGGCCTTTTGCTCTCAGAAAGTGTCAAGATCTCTGCTCTGCTCCAAGAAAGTCCGGCCGATCCTTATTGCGTCCACGCTGCCGCTTTCTGTCATGCCATATGTGAGTTGCAAATTTTCCCTTTGCCTTTTTGTGTTTCCTATCATTTGTCTTTGCTTTTTGGCTCCGTGAGGGGTTGGAGAAGCAATTGGCACATGGGAAGAATTTTGCCAAATCTTCTTTTGTACACACTAGATAATTGCCGGCACATCGAAATATAAATATTCTAGTATAGTACTATGTTACACCGTGATTTACTTGCCCATATTGATGTTGTGATGGTGTAAACAAATGTCTGCCAAATAATGCCTGTAATAGCGTTAAAAAAACTCCTATTTGGCAAGTCAATAAAATATGAGACAATTAAGACCGTTTCAAAGGAATGATGCCCGGGAAAAGAATGGAATATTGGACGAAGTCCGCCTAGAAAGAAAAAAAAGGAACGTTGCTGTTTTTTAAGTAAAGATTATTGGCTTACAAAAGAAAAAATAAGTTTATTTAGTAAGTTGATAAAATTTGGATAATTAAGACGGTTTTCAAGGAATGATGCTTAGTGAAAGGGCGAAAGGTTGGGCGAAGCACCCCACCTGGCTGAAAAAAGAACATTGTCTTTTTAAGTAAGTAGGGGTAACAACATGATTATGTCCACCTAGAATTTAGTTGTGTGCATCTCTGAAATAAAAATTGTTGTTTGGATGGGCTTATTTACACTTACACCTATGCTTATAAAGTGCACTTGTGTACTTCGAAATGTCCAATAAATCGACACCTATATAACTTGCTATAATATGCTAGCTCACATTAAAAAAAAGGCGGAAATGCTAGCTGGCGAACATTCCTTGCGAGGGGGATGGCAAGCGAACGCATTTTCCCGACTATTTTAGTTGCGACGAGAGATCAAATGTTGGCAGCTTCTACCGTTTTTGCCTCAAAAAAAAAAAGTTCCTTCCTAGAAACTGTCATGGGTCGCTGAAGAAATTGTTAGCAGATAAAAAAACCCATCGTTCGTGTCGCTCCATTGCTTAATGCTCTTTCCTGCTCTCCCGCTGACGCTCCCTTGGCGCGAAGAAACCCTAACCCTTGACCCAGGGCCTCCTTCCCTCCTCCTCTCCTCGCCGCCCAGCCACAATGGTGACGGGCAAAGCCCGCCAAGATCGGCGATGTGGCGTTCTTCTCCTGCTTTCGGTTCCTAGTGGCGCGGGCCGTTGGGTCGGCGGCGGCGTGGCGCGGCGCGGGCGTGGCGGTCGCGGTGGCGGCGGTGGCGGCGAGGCGCGGCCTCTCTGGCGGCCGTCTTGAAGGGGCTATAGGCGTTGGGTGCGGCGCGCGGTTCCTCCTCTCGGTCGGGTGGTTCGGATCTGGCGCGCGGGCTCGCGGCTCTGCTTCCGGCGGCGGCGGGGCTATGCCCTGGCACGCGTGGAGGCGGGTATGGGCCTTCTCTGCTGGCCCCCTCGGTGGTGGCGCCCTGCGTCCTCCGGTCGGTCCGCCAGCCTGGTCTAGTCTTGGCGCTTGGCGGCGCGGCTGCGGCGGCAGAACTGCCGCGGCTCGCGGGGGCTGTTCGCTTGTCGTCGGCGGCGGCATGGTGGTGGTGGTGGTGGTGCGTGCGGCGGGTTTTGCCTTTCTTCCGGTCGGCGGCGGGTTTGGGGCCCCACCCGCGTGGCTGCGGTCCCGTGATGGCGATGGCGAGAGGTAACCGTCGTCGGCTCCATGGCAGCTCGGCGGGTTGATCGCGCGGCGGCCGGCTTTCGGCGTCGGCTTGTCTGTAGGCGGCCCGTTTGACCTTCGACCCTCTCGTCGTCTGGTTGCTACCTTCGTCGAAGGTTCGGCCATCCCTCGACTACGGTCCATCGCTCGTCTCGCGCTCGGCAGCAGGACTGAGTTCGTTTCGCGCCCGGCAGCAGGACTGACCTTGTCTCGCGCTCGTCAGCAGGACCGACCTCGTCTCGCGCCCGGCAGCAGGATCATGCTCGTCTCGCGCCCGACACTAGGACCGTGCTCGTCTCGCGCCCGGCAGCAGGACGTGTCGATGGAGGCCTCTGGGTTTCGGCGTTGGGGGCAGCCCATGGGTGCGAAAGGCGGTTCCTTTCCGCTCGTATCTTCGGTTGGGGTAGCGGCGGGTCACGGGTGAGGTGGTGTCGAGGTCTTGGATGCTGGGGCGGCGGCCATGGTGGTGGTGGTTGCGCGGTGCTCTTGGACAAAGCCCGTGCCTTGGTGTTGCCCGGTCATCATGGTTGTGTGGGCGGCGTGGTTGCCAGGGTGTGGCGTTCGGTGGTGGTGATTGTGGCCCGAGGTGAAAACCTGCTCTATCTTCGGACGGACCGGCGACGGCGAAGATCGCTCCCTTCTTGAAGGCGTCGTCGCGGCTCTCATTGCCCGTCATGCGGCTCCGGGGAAAACTCTGATCCTTGGATCGGGCGGTGGCGGCGCTCCGGCATCGAATCCTTTCTGAAGGCGCCGCCTTGGAGAGCATGGTTCGTCATATGTAGCTTCATTTCTTCGGGGCGGTAGTGCTAGGAGTGGTGTTGCTGCGCTCAGCGCCTATGTATCCTGTCTTGGGTGTGTGCGTGTGTTGCGGTGGCGTGGCGTGTGGTGGTACTGGATGCTTGTGGTTTGGTGCTTTATATATAAAGCGGGGCGAAAGCCTTTTTCGGTAGAAATTGTTAGCAAAAACTTTTGCAAATGCCACCCCTCACAGCGAACATTCGATAGCAATTGGGGCCCTAAAAAGATTTTTTTTTCATTTTTCTAGCTTGAGACTAAATCATCGTGACTCTAGTATGAATCCAAGGTTTTAATTACCGATTCATAGGATCGCAACAAGATAATCCAAGGCAAGAATTAATCTTTACTAAAAATGACTTGTGAAAAAACATTTGGATATACTTACGAGAAAATGTCATCCATTTCAAATAGGCTTTATTTCTTTTTTGTCTGTACTAGTTAATTGCCCGTGCGTTGCCACGGGAATATAGATACATATGGCTCAAACGAATAATCTATTTATCTCTTCCCGACTCTCGGTTATCTGTAAGCTTAACTTCGAGTTACCGCACATGAAAATGCATGTTATCAATCCTATGCAATTGTGCTCACACAAATATTTTACATTTGGCTCGCCATGAAAGAAATAACGTCATCAATCCTTCTATGAAATTGTACTCACACAAATATTGTCCCAAATATTCTTCTTCTTAAGTCACATACATGGCCACAATGACAATTATCGGTGATGATGCACAAGCATGGCATCATTGTGTTCACAATCATGCAAATACATAATACACAGACTAAATAATAAACTCTTATGAAGAAAACAATGGACAGTGACATTGCATCACAAGTAATGTTCTGTGTGAACTTATATGGACAACTAACTATAAGGCCAACCGCAAATAGAAGAATAATCAAACTTCACGATAAAATTGAGTTTTTTAAAATAGGTAAGTTCACTTGCAGAGGAATAAAAGGAAATGACCAAAATTTATATATGTAACCAGGGACGGTATTATAACCAAACGAAATCAGAGGATGACATACAATCCATCAAACTAATTTACAATCAGGTTATATTAATGTGGAGTAAAGGTCAAGATCACAAAGTAGATATGCCATAGGCAATGGTATAAAAAAACACGACTAATAACTGAGGTGATTAAAAACATGCCATAGATTGTTCTTATAAACCTAAAAAAACTGAGAAGTATTGTGCAAGGAATATTAATAAATAGTGAGAAGGGTGATGTTCTATGGAATATCTGAATGCCCCAACTGTAATACTACATGTCTAGATTGTATGTTTTGTTAGGGAGAGTTCAGACAGTATATATATGCTGGCAAAAGTATGGGATTACAAATATATTACATAATGCTAGTCTTCCAAGGATAATAAAAAGATCCAACCTAACTAAGAGTAGAACCAGACTCTCAGAATGATGAGTCCCTTCTAGATCGCAAATAATTTACGTTTTCTGTAACACGAATAGAATATAGCTAAGATTAATGAGCGTCTGATTTTCATGAGAACTAAGACAAAATATATTCATGGGAGCAAGTAAAGTACATAACTACATCATGCATGTTAGCTTGCCATCAGGGCATTGCCCCTTGAAGATCCCTGTAAACTATATCAACGAAAAAATACATCAGATATGGCAATCTAGCAGACAAGAAAAATAACTGAAAATTATAAACATAAAAGCATTTATAAATCCCTCGCCGCCGCCTCCTTGTAGTAGTTGACGATCGAGTCGCTTGCTCGGGAGCGTGTGGTCTGGCCAACCTCCGTCCTTGGGAAAAGATGCACGACGTCCCGCGATATCTTCCTGCTTCCCGTCTCCAGGTGACTGGATGATGAAAATGGCTTGTCGATGGTTCTACGCTAGAATGGAGAAGGGCAGGAGGCTTGTGGGGAGGCCCAGTTCGTCAGTGATGGTCAGGCGATGACGTCGAGAAAAGGGCTCGGCGGCAGCACTCGACGTAGGTGCGCAGAGGCGACATGGATCTGGGCCTCGAGTGTGTGGCTAGACTTGAGGCCAGTACTCCCTTGACAACACCATGATCTTCTCTGGTCATGGTGCTCCGGCCTCTTCTCCTAGAGAGGGTGGAGGTCTCCCGGCGCGGTGCGAGCGGGGTACCGGCGGCGGTGCATGTAGGGTCTTGCGTATCCTAGCGCGGCAAAGGAAGGGAGAGATATATGTAGAGAAAAATGAATAAGCAGAAAAGGAAGAAAATAAACCAATATAAGAAAGAGAAGAATATGCACATGATTGACGTGAATTGATTGCATTATGCCTTGGCAAATAAGACATTGATTACCATATGAGAATTGATTGTGTTACCAAAGATTGATACTGGTTTGTTCGGCCAGATCAAAACCAGAAAATCACGAGGGGGAGAAAATCATGAATTGATTGTGTGCATTTTTTCTTCTACGAAATTATTGCGTCTGTATTAATTGTGTTTGTATTACCAATTAAGAGATTTGGTTCCATGCATGATTTCTCTGATTCCAAAGATAGATTGGAAAACCGGTAAATTGGGAAACCAGAGGAGAAAACCGGTGGAGGGAGGGAGGAAAATCGGTGGAGGGGGTGGGGAGTTGTACGAGAAGAGGCATGACGAAAGGTGGGACGACGTAAGAGGGGAAACGGAACCTTACGGTTCTTTTAGGTAGTAGAGATAAGCCATATATCCATCGTAGTGCTATAGTATAATAAATCTTTTGTACCGTAGCCACTGCTAAAATGTCACGTAGGTGATCTCACGAATATTGGCTTGAAGTCTCTTTTTCCATTTTTTTTTATATACCTCACCATTCATGTTGAATGGTACAATGGCTTGAAAATCTCAAATGCCATATTGTCCCATTGAGATGAATGAAAGACATGTGTGACATGTTGCTTACTACTACTCCCTACATTTCATAATGTAGTGCACATATATTTCCTAGAAATTCAAAGTCTATCAATTTTGACCAAATACGTAAAATAAAGTCTCAATATATAATATCAAATCGATATCATTAGGTACATGATGATACAGATTTTTATATTATATTTATTTAGTATTGTTTTTGTCATTTTTTTATAATTTTGACCAAAAGTTTAGAATGTTTATTTTTAAATAGAAACTACACGCATATTATGAAACTAAGGGAGTACTGTAACGTAACTTCCGTAGCCCGAGGCAAAGCTCTGATGCCCGATCCATCCTCACGTGGTTCCTGCAATATTCTATTCCTTTGCACACCATATGAGCGAGGGAGGCAAAGCCTGAAGCTACACGTTAGCCCAACGTTGTTGGATATTTTTGTGCTGAAAATGACAAAGCTTTCAGTGCCTTGTTCCTTTCTTGTGAAACAAGTTGTTCACCCAGTTTCGACCTCACTTTCAGTTCCTTGTTCCATTCTTGGGAAACAAGTTGCCACCCCAGATTCGACCTCACGGTATGAATAACGTTGAAATTTTGGACATCTGTACGCCCATGGTCGCAGGTCATCAATGAAGATGGATGATAGCCCCTCGACACATATTTTTCTTAAAGCGCCTGGATGTTTTTTTTTTTGAATAGAGAAAGGCGCACAAAGCGCCAACATTTTTATTCAACTCAATAACATCTTACAATGTGAAGTACATATCCCTGGAAATTGGTATTGGAAAGGAGGGAAACTACAGGGCAAGTCGTGTTTCTATGAGCTGAAGCAAAACAACTAATGTCAGGTTCTATAGAACATCTAAGAACCTGGTGAGCCACATTGTGAGCTATGCCATTAATCTCTCTTATATATGAAACACCTATGCCTGAAGATCTTTAGTAAGAGAGAAAAATTCAGCAAGATATTTCCTGATGGACCAAGGAGTAGAATGAGCCAAACACTTCTTTTTGCAGCTCAAGTTGCCCAGATGTTTACTACACCCACTTATTTTGAAACGAAGTGAGTACTAATCTATCTATTACGAGTATTAAAAATAGAGTTCATAGTAGGTTCGTCCGTTTTGCACGCAATCATTAATGTTCAAAAATTGTCCCACTAATCTCATGTCCAATCTCTGCCTGATCCACAACTCCATGCAATTAATTAGTTAGATAGTTAACTACACGTGTTAATTGGCCATACATAATTTTTGAAAAGTATCATAGAACCTTGGATGGGAGGATCACGTGAATTATGGAGTGTCATTCTTAAACGGGAGGATCACTTTAATTATGGGAATTATCATCACGCATTGGACGGGAAGATCATGTTAATTATGAGAAGTATCATTAAGCGTTGGATGAAAGGATCGCTAGAATATGTATGCCCTCGTTGCAACATACGAGTGATTAACTAGTGCTTCTTAAGGCCTTGTTTGGTTGTTCAGTCTTTTCTTGGCTTTCTTGCACGCGTGATTAAGGTCATGTTTGGTTGCTGGGAGCAGCCAGGGTGCAATGTGGCGCGTCACATGTTGCTCACTGAGCGCTCTCCCATTAGGATGTTTTCTTTTCTACTTTTTGGGAGGGGGCGGTCTCCCTTGTTTTCTGGGTTTTTTCCTCCAGTTTTCCCTCTTTTTTTCTCGTTTCTTCGGGTTATTTTGTTTTTGTCTGTCAGGAGTGTGGAACATAGTTGTGTTTCCGTATGAAAGCATATTTGTGCTTCTATGTGAGGCACGTTTATGCTTTTCATGTGAAAGTAGAAATGTACTTCCGCAAAAAGTGAAGTAAAGATGTGCTTTCGCGTCAACCACAGTTGTGTTTGTGTGCTTTCCCAAAAATTAAAGCACAATTGTGTTCCCACGTGATGCACACTGATGCTTCTCTAAAAGTGAAGCACATGCATGTTTCTTGCGTGAAAGCACAACTGTGCTTCCCAAAAAGTGAAGCATGGCTAGTACAATTTTGAAGCATAATTTAGCTTGGTTTTGGAGCACATAGTTCACCCCAAAAAAGTTCATCGAAACTTATCAATATGGGATCTAGTTTTGAAGATCTCAATGTGAGGAACACAACGGTGAAAATGGTTTGTTAGTTGGACACACAGTTCGAGAGATAAATTATTTTGAAAATGAAATCCATGAAAGAAGCACAAATAAACCCATCATCTCTCCTTGGCATAGGAAGAAATCCCACCAAAACTCTCTAACTGCGACAAATGGCACATGTGCGGTGCGTCACTTATCATCACTAGTTAGTGATTTTTTTGGGTAGTTTGGCCTGTTTTAGGCCTTCTTGAAGGCGTGGCCAAGTGAAGCATGTGTGTGTGGAGGGGGGGAGGGGATAAGCTTTGGGCCATGTTTGACGATCTCTGTTTGGTTGCCTACAAAGCCCAAGCTGATCAGGGTATCAATGTTCCCCTAGTGTTTGGTTGCCTGTGTTTCAAGGTTTTGGACTAGGCTGATGCACATCGCGCGTATTGTGATTAGCTTGCACACTCATGTGGTGAGCATAGTAACTACCAATTATATATGCTAGTATGAGTATACATAATTGAGTTAGGTTAACAACAAACGCACAAATACGATGAACTAGATGAAGATTATGAAGTCATTCATCCTACTTAGCCCAATCTGACATGCACCCTTGCCTGCTACATGATTGATCTTCTATTTGACTATGTACTTGGAGTAATCATCCTCTGCCTCATCTCTAGTCTTGAACTCTCTATAGCAGTTGTTCTTTGTTACCATTTATTTGTTCATGACATGTTTGAAATGAACTCTGGGTTCGTGAAACCCTTCGAGAGTACACCACATACCACGTCATCAACCATGCAGGACAAGTAACACAAGTTGGCAAGACCATATGCAACATAAGCAACATAATCATGCATGGTTCATATAGCAAAACCATCACAAGTTTATCTTACCTACTATGAGAGGGTATCCATGGGTACATGACACACATGATGGCTACCCGAGTGAGTAAAGCACCTTTCCCCCCTTACCTGTGACATGCGGACTTGCCCATTACCTATAGTCATGCCATCATGAGGATGATTTTCGCCCATACTCGTTAGCCACCAGTTAATCCTTTATGTAGAGTCGCCCAAGATGTAAACTACTACGTCTTGAGCTTGCGTTGGTTTTCCTTGAAGAGGAAAGGGTGATGCAGCAATAGTAGCGTAAGTATTTCCCTCGGTTTTTGAGAACCAAGATATCAATCCAGTAGGAGGCTCCTCAAAAGTCTCACGCACCTACACAAACAAACAAAGAACTCGCAACCAACGTAATAAAGGGGTTGTCAATTGAGGGAGTCCTAGATTAGGGGGTATCCGGACAGCCGGACTATGTACAACGTCCGGACTATTGAAGCGTGGAGATACAAGACTCAAGACTTCGGCCCGTGTCCGGATGGGACTTTTCTTAGCGTGGAAGGCAAGCTTGGCGATCCGGATATTATATTTCCTTCCTTGTAACCAACTCCATGTAAACCCTAGCCCTCTCCGGTGTCTATATAAACCGGAGAGGTTGGTCCTTAGAAGGCCGATCACAATGACATTCATACCATCATAGGCTAGCTCCTAGGGTTCAGCCTCTATGATCTCGTGGTAGATCTACTCTTGTACTACCCATATCATCAATATTAATCAAGCAGGAAGTAGAGTTTTACCTCCATCGAGAGGACCCGAACCTGGGTAAACATCTGTGTCCCTTACTTCTTGTTAGCATCAGCCTTGACGCACAGATCGGGACCCCCTACCCGAGATCCGCCGGTTTTGACACCAACATTGGTGCTTTCATTGAGAGTTCCTCTGTGACGTCGCCGCAAGGCTTGATGGCTCGACTCGTCTTCAAGGACGACATTACTTCGGAGGGAGCTCTGGCTGTAGGCCAGACGCTCTGGCTCGGCGGCTTTATCATGGCCGTCCCGTCGGTGACAGAGCCGACGATGGCCTCTCGGGTCATCAATCATAACCTTCGGGTCAGTTCGGAACTTGCCGAACAGATGGATCCAATGGAGGTCTCCTCCTTTAATGAACTCTTGGATCGCATCGCCGCTCTGGGAGTCGCTACGAACAACGACCGGATTGGGATTAAACCCGACCGAAGGGACATCAGATCCCCGCCGGCCACCCATGAGATAGCGATTGTGGAAGAACCACACGCGGATCATCCCCCAGCTTTGAGGACGAATTATGTTCGGATCGCCAAACTCCTTGAGCCGAAAATCTGCTCAGAGGACAACCTGCCCCAGGTCCCGGACTTAGGATCGGGCATTGGGCCGAAGGAATCGGGTAGCATCCCGGATTCCGAGCTGTTGAGCTCGGAACCGCCCGTGCCCCTGGGCATTAGATCGGATCATAATCCGGATTCTGCTAACAACACTTATTTGGACTTAAACTGTCTCTCCCGCATCAGGCAAGAGCCCCAGGAGACGGTACATCATTACTGGGCCAGATTCCTCCTTGCGTTCAACAAGGTTAAGGACTGCCGCGAGGGTAGTGTGGTCTCACTCTTCTGCAAAAATTGCATGGACGAAGGGCTCCTCAATGCTATAAGCCGCCGCGAAATAATACGTTTCGCGGATTTGGCAACCATAGTACGTAATGAAGGAAATATGCCCTAGAGGCAATAATAAAGTTATTATATATTTCCTCATATCATGATAAATGTTTATTATTCATGCTAGAATTGTATTAACCGGAAACATAATACATGTGTGAATACATAGACAAACAGAGTGTCACTAGTATGCCTCTACTTGACTAGCTTGTTAATCAAAGATGGTTATGTTTCCTAACCATGGACAAGGAGTTGTTATTTGATTAACAAGGTCACATCATTAGTTGAATGATCTGATTGACATGACCCATTCCATTAGCTTAGCACACGATCGTTTAGTATGTTGCTACCGCTTTTTCCATGACTTATACATGTTCCTATAACTATGAGATTATGCAACTCCGTTTACGGAGGAACACTTTGGTGCTACCAAACGTCACAACGTGAATCGGGTGATTATAAAGGAGTACTACAGTGTCTCCAAAGGTAGATGTTGGGTTGGCGTATTTCGAGATTAGGTTTTGTCACTCCGATCATCGGAGAGGTATCTCTGGGCCCTCTCGGTAATACACATCACAAGCCTTGCAAGCACTACAACTAATGAGTTAGTTGTGAGATGATGTATTACGGAACGAGTAAAGAGACTTGCGGTAACGAGATTGAACTAGGTATTGGATACCGACGATCGAATCTCGGCAAGTAACATACCGATGACAAAGGGAACAACGTATGTTGTTATGCGGTCTGACCGACAAAGATCTTCGTAGAATATGTAGGAACCAATATGGGCATCCAGGTCCCGCTGTTGGTTATTGACCGTGAATAGTTCTAGGTCATGTCTACATTGTTCTCGAACCGTAGGGTCCGCACGCTTAAGGTTACGATGACGCTTATTATGAGTTTATGTATTTTGATGTACCAAGGAGTTCGAGTCCCGGATGTGATCACGGACATGACGAGGAGTCTCGGAATGGTCGAGACATAAAGATTGATATATTGAAGCCTATGTTTGGAGTTCGAATGGTTCCGACAAAACGGAATCTTACCGAAAACCGGAGGTTACCGGAACCCCGGGAGGTAAATGGGCCTCGGTGGGCCTTGAGGGAGAAGAGGAGGGCCGGCCAGAGGTGGTGGCGCGCCTCCCCCCCAGTCCGAATAGGACAGGAGGGGGCGGCCTTTCCTCTTCCCCCTCCCCAAACCTAGTCCAACTAGGAAGGGAGTCCTACTCCCAGGAGTAGGACTCCTCCCGCCTCCTCTAGGGCCGGCCGGCCTCCCCCTCCCTCCTTTATATACGGGGCAGGGGGCACCTTGAGACACACAAGTTTGATCGTGAGATCGTTCCTTAGCCGTGTCGCGTGCCCCTCCACCATATTCCACCTCGGTTATACCGTCGCAAGCTTAGGCGAAGCCCTGCGCCGGTGAAACATCAAGATCGTCCACCACGCCGTCTTGACGAACTCTCCTCGACACTCGGCTGGATCGAGTACGAGGGACGCCATCGAGCTGTCGTGTGTCAAGAACTTCGGGGTGCCGAGTAACGGCGCCGGGATCGGTCGGATCGCGAGGAGAACGTCTGACTACTTCCTCTACGTTGTGATCGCTTCGCTTGGTCTCACGAGGGTACGAGACAACACTCTCCCCTCTCGTTGCTATACATCACCATGATCTTGCGTGTGCGTGGGAAAATTTTTGAAATTACTCGTTCCCCAACAGTGGCATCGAGCCTGGTTTTTATGGTTTGATGTTTTGCACGAGTAGAACACAAGTGAGTTGTGGGCGATACAAGTCATACTACCTACCAATGTCATACTTTGGTTCAGCGGTATTGTGAGATGAAGCGGCCCGACCGACATTACGCGACGCTTACGCGAGACTGGTTTCACCGCCACGAGCACTCGTTGCTTAAAGGTGACTGGTGGGTGTCTGTCTCTCTCACTTTAGTTGAACTGAGTGTGCTACGCCCGTCCTTGAGAAGGTTAAAACGGAGTCTATTTGACGAAGTATCGTTGTGGTTTTGATGCGTGGGTGAGACTGGTTCTTGCTTAAGCCCGTAGCAGCCACGTAAAATTTGCAACAACAAAGTAGAGGACGCCTAACTTGTTTTTGCAGGGCATGTTGTGATGTGATATGGTCAAGACGTGATGCTATATTTTATTGTATGAGATGATCATGTTTTGTAACCGGTTATCGGCAATCGGCTGGAGCCATATGGTTGTCGCTTTATTGTATGCAATGCAATCGCTTCGTAATGCTTTACTTTATCACTAAGCGGTAGCGATAGTCGAGAAGCATAAGATTGGCGAGACGACAACGATGCTACGATGGAGATCAAGGTGTCGCGCGGTGGCGATGGTGATCATGGTGGTGCTGCGGAGATGAAGATCACGAAGCACAAGATGATGATGACCATATCATATCACTTATATTGATTTGCATGTGATGTTTATCCTTTATGCATCTTATCTTGCTTTGATTGACGGTAGCATTATAAGATGATCTCTCACTAAATTATCAAGAAGTGTTCTCCCCGAGTATGCACCGTTGCCAAAGTTCGTCGTGCCCAGACACCACGTGATGATCGGGTGTGATAAGCTCTACGTCCATCTACAACGGGTGCAAGCCAGTTTTGCACACGCAGAATACTCGGGTTATACTTGACGAGCCTAGCATATGCAGATATGGCCTCGGAACACGGAGACCGAAAGGTCGAGCGTGAATCATATAGTAGATATGATCAACATAAGATGTTCACCATTAAAAACTACTCCATTTCACGTGATGATCGGTTATGGTTTAGTTGATTTGGATCACGTGATCACTTAAGATGACTAGAGGGATGTCTATCTAAGTGGGAGTTCTTTAGTAATATGATTAATTGAACTTAAATTTATCATGAACTTAGTCCCGTAGTATTTTGCAAATTATGTTGTAAGATCAATAGCTTGCGTTGTTGCTTTCATATGTTTAATTTTGATATGTTCCTAGAGAAAATTGTGTTGAAAAATGTTAGTAGCAATGATGCGGATTTGATCCGTGATCCGAGGTTTATCCTCATTGCTGCACGTAAGAATTATGTCCTTAATGCACCGCTAGGTGACGACCTATTGCAGAGCGATGCGGGCGTTATGAACGTTTGGCTAGCTCAATATGATGACTACTTGATAGTTTTGTGCACCATGCTTTATGGCTTAGAATCGGGACTTCAAAGATGTTTTGAACATCATGGACCATATGAGATGTTCCAGAATTGAAGTTAATATTTCAAGAAAATACCCGAGTTGAGAGATATGAAGTCTCCAACAAGTTCTATAGCTAAAAGATGGAGGAGAATCGCTCAACTAGTGAGCATGTGCTCAGATTGTCCGGTACTTCAATCGCTTGAATCAAGTGGGAGTTAATCTTCCGATAAGATAGTGATTGATGAAATTCTCTAGTCACCATCACCAAGTTAGTAGAACTTCGTGATGAACTATAGTATGCAAGGGATGACGAAAATGATTCCCGAGCTCTTCGTGATGTTGAAATCGACGAAGGTAGAAATCAAGAAAGGGCATCAAGTGTTGATGGTTGACAAGATCACTAGTTTCAAGAAAAGGGCAAAGGAAAGAAAGGGAACTTCAAGTAGATTGACAAGCAAGTTGTCACTCCCACGAAGAAGCCCAAAGCTGAACCAAAGCCTGAAACCGAGTGCTTACATCGCAAAGAAATGGTCACTTTGAAAGCGAACTGCCCTAAATATTTGGTGAATAAGAAGGATGGCAAAGTGAAAAAGGGTATATTTGATATACAGTGTTTGATGTGTGCTTTACTAGTGTTTATAGCAACCCCTCGGTATTTGGTACTGGTTCGGTTGCTAAGAGTAGTAACTCAAACGGAGTTGCGAATAAAAAGAAACTAGTTAAGGGTGAAGTGACGATGTGTGTTGAAAGTAGTTTCAAGATTGATATGATCATCATCGCACACCCCCATACTTTCGGGATTAGTGTTGAACATAAATAAATGTTATTTGGTGTTTACGTTGAGCATGAATATGATTTGATCGTGTTTATTGCAATACGGTTATTCATTTAAGTAAGAGAATAAACTGTTGTTCTGTTTACATGAATAAAACCTTATATGGTTACACACCCAATGAAAATGGTTCATGGGATCTCGATCGTAGTGATACACATATTCATAATATTGAGGCCAAAAGATGCAAGGTTAATAATGATAGTGCAACTTATTTGTGGCACTGCCGTTTAGGTCATATTGGTGTAAAGCGATGAAGAAACTCCATACCGATGGGATTTTGGAATCACTTGATTATGAATCACTTGATGCTTATGAACCGTGCCTTTTGGGCAAGATGACTAAAACTCCGTTCTCCGAACAATGGAACAAGCTACCGACTTATTGGAAATAATACATACCGATGTATGCGATCCAATGAGTGTTGATGCTCGTGGCAAGTATCGTTATTTTCGACCTTCACAGATGATTTGAGCAGATATGGGTATATCTACTTGATGAAACATAAGTCCGAAATAGTTGAAATGTTCAAAGAATTTCAGAGTGAAGTGGAAAATCATCGTAACAAGAAAATAAAGTTTCTGCGATCTGATCGTGGAGATGAATATTTGAGTTACGAGTTTGGTCTTCAATTAAAACAATGTGGAATAGTTTCACAGCTCACGCCACCTGGAACACCACAATGTTATGGTGTGTCCGAACGTCATAACCGTACTTTATTGGATATAGTACAATCTATGATGTTTCTTACCGATTTACCAATATCGCTTTTGGGATCATGCATTAGAGACAGCTGCATTCACGTTAAATAGGGCACCATCTAAATCCGTTAAGACGACACTATATGAACTGTGGTTTAGCAAGAAACCAAAGTTGTCGTTTCTTAAAGTTTGGAGTTGCGATGCTTATGTGAAAAGTTTCATCCCGATAAGCTCGAACCCAAATCGGAGAAGTGCGTCTTCATAGAATACCCAAAGGAAATTGTTGGGTACACCTTCTATCACAGATCCGAAGGCAAGATATTCGTTGCTTAAAAATGGATCCTTTCTAGAGAAGGAGTTTCTCTCGAAAGAAGTGAGTGGGAGGAAAGTGGAACTTGATGAGGTAATAGTACCTTCTCCCTTACTTGAAAGTAGTTCGTCGCAGAAACGGTTTCGAGACACCTACACCAAGTAGTGAGGAAGTTGATGATGTTGATCGTGAAACTTCGATCAAGTTACTACGAAACCACGAGATCAACCGAGTAAGATCCGCACTGAATGGTACGGTAATCCTATTCTGGAAATCATGCTACTAGATCATGATGAACCTACAAACTATGAAGAAGCGATGGTGAGCCCAGATTCCGCGAAATGGCTTGAAGCCATGAAATCTGAGATGAGATCCATGTATGAGAACAAAGTGTGGACTTTGGTGGCGTTGCCCGATGATCGGCAAGCCATAGAAAATAAATGGATCTTCAAGAGGAAGACGGACGCTGATAGTAGTGTTACTATCTACAAAGCTCGACTTGTCGCAAAAAGATTTTGACAAGTTCAAGGTGTTGACTACAATGAGATTTTCTCAACTGTAGCGATGCTTAAGTCTGTCTGAATCATGTTAGCAATTGCCATAATTTATGAAATTTGGCAAATGGATGTAAAAACTGCATTCCTGAATGGGTTTTAGGAGGAAGAGTTGTATATGATGCAACCAGAAGGTTTTATCGATCCAAAGGGAGCTAACAAAGTGTGCAAGCTCCAAATGATCCATCTATGGACTGGTGCAAGCATCTCGAGTTGGAATATACGCTTTGATAAGTTGATCAAAGCATATAGTTTATACTGACTTGCAAAGGAAGCCCAGATTTACAAGAAAGTGAGTGGGAGCACTACATCATTTCTGATAAGTATATGTGAATGACATATTGTAGATCAGAAATAATGTAGAATTATTCTGCAAAGCATAAAGGAGTGTTTGAAAGAAGTTTTTCAAAGAAAGACCTCGGTGAAGCTGCTTATATATTGAGCATCAAGATCTATAGAGATAGATCAAGATGCTTGATAAGTTTTTCAATGAGTACATACCTTGACAAGATTTTGAAGCAGTTCAAAATGGAACAGTCAAAGAAAGAGTTCTTGCACGTGTTACAAGGTGTGAAATTGAGTAAGACTCAAAACCCGACCACGGCAGAAGATAGAAAGAGAATGAAAGTCATTCCCTATGCCTTGGCCATAGGTTCTATAAAGTATGCCATGTCAGATACCAGATCTATTGTATACCCCAGCCCGAAGTTTGGCAAGGAGTGCAATAGTGATCTAGGAGTAGATCATCGACACAATGTCAAAATTATCCTTAGTGGAATAAGGATATGTTTCTCGATTATGGAAGTGAAAAGGTTAAATAAGTAAGGGTTACGCCGATGCAAGTTTTGACACCGATCCGATGACTCTAAGTCTCGATCTAGATACATATTGAAAGTGGGAGCAATTAGCTAGAGTAGCTTCGCGAGCATTGTAGACATAGAAAAATTGCAAAATACATAACGGATCTGAATGTGAAAGACCCGCTGACTAAGACTCTCTCACAAGCAAAACATGATCACACCTTAGTACTCTTTGGGTATTAATCACATAGCGATGTGAACTAGATTATGAATCTAGTAAAACCCTTTGGGTGTTGGTCACATGGTGATGTGAACTATCAATGTTAATCACATGGTGATGTGATCTAGATTATTGACTCTAGTGCAAGTGGGAGACTGAAGGAAATATGCCCTAGAGGCAATAATAAAGTTATTATATATTTCCTCATATCATGATAAATGTTTATTATTCATGCTAGAATTGTATTAACCGGAAACATAATACATGTGTGAATACATAGACAAACAGAGTGTCACTAGTATGCCTCTACTTGACTAGCTTGTTAATCAAAGATGGTTATGTTTCCTAACCATGGACAAGGAGTTGTTATTTGATTAACAAGGTCACATCATTAGTTGAATGATCTGATTGACATGACCCATTCCATTAGCTTAGCACACGATCGCTTAGTATGTTGCTACTGCTTTTTCCATGACTTATACATGTTCCTATAACTATGAGATTATGCAACTCCGTGCTACGGAGGAACACTTTGGTGCTACCAAACGTCACAACGTAATCGGGTGATTATAAAGGAGTACTACAGTGTCTCCAAAGGTAGATGTTGGGTTGGCGATTTCGAGATTAGGTTTTGTCACTCCGATCATCGGAGAGGTATCTCTGGCCCCTCTCGGTAATACACATCATTGAAGCCTTGCAAGCACTACAACTAATGAGTTAGTTGTGAGATGATGTATTACGGAACGAGTAAAGAGACTTGCGTAACGAGATTGAACTAGGTATTGATACCGACGATCGAATCTCGGGCAAGTAACATACCGATGACAAAGGGAACAACGATGTTGTTATGCGGTCCGACCGACAAAGATCTTCGTAGAATATGTAGGAACCAATATGGGCATCCAGGTCCCGCTGTTGGTTATTGACCGTGAATAGTTCTAGGTCATGTCTACATTGTTCTCGAACCGTAGGGTCCGCACGCTTAAGGTTACGATGATGCTTATTATGAGTTTATGTATTTTGATGTACCAAGGAGTTCGAGTCCCGGATGTGATCACGGACATGACGAGGAGTCTCGGAATGGTCGAGACATAAAGATTGATATATTGAAGCCTATGTTTGGAGTTCGAATGGTTCCGGACGAAAACGGAATTTATCGAAAACCGGAGGTTACCGGAACCCCGGGAGGTAAATGGGCCTCGGTGGGCCTTGAGGGAGAAGAGGAGGGCCGGCCAGAGGTGGCACGCCCTCTCCCCCAGTCCGAATAGGACAGGAGGGGGCGGCGCCTTTCCTCTTCCCCTCCCCAAACCTAGTCCAACTAGGAAGGGGGAGTCCTACTCCCTGTGAGGAGTAGGACTCCTCCCTGCCGCCTCCTCTAGGGCCGGCCGGCCTCCCCCTCCCTCCTTTATATACGGGGGGGGCACCTTGAGACACACAAGTTTGATCGTGAGATCGTTCCTTAGCCGTGTCGGTGCCCCTCCACCATATTCCACCTCGGTTATACCGTCGCTAGCTTAGGCGAAGCCTCGCGCCGGTGAAACATCAAGATCGCCACCACGCCGTCGTCTTGACTGAACTCTCCTCGACACTCGGCTGGATCGAGTACGAGGGACGCCATCGAGCTGTACGTGTGTCAAGAACTCGGGGTGCCGAGTAACGCGCCGGATCGGTCGGATCGCGAGGAGAACGTCGACTACTTCCTCTACGCCAGATCGCTTCGCCGGGTCTCACGAGGGCGTGAGACAACACTCTCCCTCTCGTTGCTATACATCACCATGATCTTGCGTGTGCGTAGGAAAATTTTTGAAATTACTACGTTCCCCAACACGTAAGTACTGTGCAATGGAGAGCACTTGGAAGACCCAAACAGAATTTTGGGATAGTACCACTCTCACCAAGACCTTTGTCCGAACAAAACGGACGAACTCTCGTAAGACGTCCAATCCAATCCCCAAGAAACCGAAGACCACCCTGTATGGGATCCAGATGGAAGAATGGCTCGACGGGCCATGTAAGCTCCACAGTACGCCGGATACAATGCCAACTCATAGCCTTAGGGCATGTTGGATACTCCGGCAGGTGGCAAAAAGTGGCGAGGGTCTTCTTGCGAGCCATGAAGCAGAACAATATCTTGCCCGTGGACACAATACGGTACTAACAGTCTTCGAGACTTTCGCCTCGAACAACAGGCGCAAGCGGGCTCACCGAAGCTCTGCAGAAATTTGCCATGTGGCAAAGATGAACCCTGGAACGACACGGCTATAACTTTCAATGCCGTGATTTAACCTCGATTCCAGATCGTCCGCACCGCCGCCTAGTCCTTAGCCCAATCGTGGACGACTTCCGCCAACCAAAGTACTCATGGACGGCGGAAGCGGGTTAAACTTGATCTATGAAGAAACGCCAACAAAATGGAGATTGATAAAGGCCGATTGAGCAAAGCGGCACCACCTTCAGGGGAATCATCCCTACTCGGAAGCACGGTGCTGCGGAAAAATCACACTCAATGTGGTATTCGGTACTCGGAGAATTATAGGTCCAAGAAATCACATTCCAAGTGGCTCCTTTCAGCAAGGATACCACGCCTTCTAGGGCGGACGCGCTATAAGCTTTCAAGCTGTACCCCATTACGGGTACATGAAGCTTAAAATGCTCGGGCCCAACGGAATCATCACTCTAGCCAGTGATCCGGACGTCGCACTCCGCGCCGAAAACAAAACCGCAGCACTAGCTCTGGAAGCATTATTTGAAGCCCTGGCAGCCGAAGAGTTAACAACACTGCGGGCCACCGTGGACAGGGATGACGTGATACTCGACAAACGACCCAAGTCCACCTCATTTAAACCTGCAAACGAGATAGCCAAATTCCAGGTCCACCCAACGGATCCCACGAAGACATCATCCATCGGAACACAATTGAGCCCCGTGATGGACGCCGCACTACGAGATTTCTTACGCGAGAATTGGGACATTTTTGCCTGGCACCCTTCTGATATGCCAGGCATCCCATGCCGGCTGGCCGAACACAGCCTCAACATACTAAAGGGATACAAACCGGTCAAACAAACCCTAAGGCGGTTTTCAGAACCCAAACAACAGGCCATGGGGGAAGAGCTAGCCAAGCTACTTGAGGCCGGATTCATGATTCATCAGAGATATTAAACATCCGGATTGGCTGGCGAATTTGGTAATGGTGCCAAAAAAGGACAAATCCTGGCGCCTATGCGTCGACTTCAAAGACCTCAACAAGGCTTGCCCCAAGGATCCCTTTCCCCTCCCTCGCATCGATCAAATCATCGATGTCACAGCTGGACACGACTCGCTGTGTTTTCTCGAAGCATTCCCTGGATACCATCAAATAAAGATGGCAGAGTCTGACCAAGCTGCAACAACTTTTATAACGCGATATGGCCCTTTTTGCTTCAACACTATGCCCTTCGGGCTCAAGAATGCCGGCGCAACCTATCAACGCATGATCCAAACATGCCTGGAGAAACAAATCGACAAAATAGTGGAAGCATATGTGGATGACGTTGTCATAAAAACTAGACACGTCGAAACCCTAATAGATGACTTGAGGCCCACATTGATAACCTCCAGATATACGACATCAAGTTGAATCCGGAAAAATGTGTTTTCGGTGTCCCTTCGGGGAAGCTCCTGGGCTTCATTGTTTCCAATAGAGGAATAGAAGCGAATCCAGCAAAAATCTGAGCCCTGTCGCAGTTGGCCATACCAATAGACCTCAAGCACATCCAGAAGCTTGCGGGATGCGTGGCCGCTTTGAGCCGCTTTATATCCAAAGTTAGAGAAAGGGCGTTGCCTCTTTATCGCCTCCTTCGGTAAGACCAACACTTTGTATGGACGGATGCAGCCACGCCGACTCGACGATAAAGACCTTATTGGCCAGTAATCCGGTCCTAACAGCGCCAAACATCAGCGAACCTATGCTACTGTACATAGCTGCAACACATCAAGTGGTAAGCGCAGTGCTCGTCATCGAATGAGAGGTGGACGGATACAAATTCCCGCTTCAAAAGCCGGTTTACTACATATCAACGGTCCTCACCCCATGTAAATCCCGATACCCGCACTATCAAAAAATAGCATACGCAGTCTTCATGGCATCTCGAAAGCTAAGACACTACTTTCAAGAGTGTTCGATTACCGTCGCCTCCGAAGTAACACTCAATGACATAATTAATAACTGTGATGCTACGGGCCGGATTGCTAAATGGCCTATCAAGCTCCTGCCGTTCGACATAACATACAAACCGCGGCGAGCCATTAAGTCGCAAGTATTGGCTGACTTTGTCGCCGAATGGACAGAAGCCGAACTCCCTAAAGAGTGTGGCACGTACTCCAACTGGATCATGCACTTTGACGGCTCCAAAATGCTGGCCGGACTGGGAGCAGGGGTAGTCCTGACGTCTCCCACCGGGGACACGGTCCAGTATGTCCTACAAATATTATACACAGATTCCAACAATGCGGCTGAATATGAGGCCCTGTTACATGGTCTTCGGATGGCAGTCTCTATGGGCATCCAACGGCTGGAAGTGCGCGGGGATTCGAACCTTGCAATATCACAAATAAACGGAGACTTTGATGCCAAGGATCCGAAAATGGCGGCCTATCGTAATACCGTCCTCAAAATGTCAGCTCGGTTCGAGGGGCTCGAATTCCACCATGTGGCTCGAGAAAACAATCAAGCGGCGGACGTCCTTGCCCGCATCGGGCGCCAAATGCGACCTGCCCCACCTAATATATTCCTCGAAAGGCTGTTCAAGCCATCTCGTAGTATGGGAAGGGAGTCCGCAATACCAAAGACGGATCCGAATACACCCCCAGATTCCGAACCATCCGACACAATCGGAGGCTCTGCAACCGAAATAAGACCTTCGACCCACGAAATAATGGCTGTAATCGCCCCGTGGACCGAGCCGTTCTTGGCCTACCTAAATCGGCAGGAGCTCCCCGAAGACCAAAATGAAGCATGCTGCATAGTCCGGCGTTCTAAAGCTTACAACGTCCACGAAGGGGAACTCTACAAGAAAAGCGCGACCGGAGTGCTGAAGGAAATATGCCCTAGAGGCAATAATAAAGTTATTATTTATTTCCTCATATCATGATAAATGTTTATTATTCATGCTAGAATTGTATTAACCGGAAACATGATACATGTGTGAATACATAGACAAACATAGTGTCACTAGTATGCCTCTACTTGAACTAGCTCATTGATCAAAGATGGTTATGTTTCCTAACCATAGGCATGCGTTGTCACTTGATTAATGGGATCACATCATTAGGAGAATGATGTGATTGACTTGACCCATTCCGTTAGCTTAGCACTTGATCGTTTAGTATGTTGCTATTGCTTTCTTCATGACTTATACAAAGTTCCTACAACTATGAGATTGTGCAACTCCGCCATCGGAGGAACTCTTTGTGTGCTACCAAACGTCACAACGTTATCGGGTGATTATAAAGGTACTCTCTGTGTCTCCAAAGGTACATGTTGAGTTGGCATAATTCGAGATTAGGTTTTGTCACTCCGATTGTCGGAGAGGTATCTCTGGGCCTTCTCGGTAATACTCATCACCTAATTAAGCCTTGCAAGCATTGTAACTAATGAGTTAGTTATGAAATGATGTATTACGGAACGAGTAAAGAGACTTGCCGGTAACGAGATTGAACTAGGTATTGGATACCGACGATCGAATCTCGAGCAAGTAACATACCGATGACAAAGGGAACAACGTATGTTGTTATGCGGTTTGACCAATAAAGATCTTCGTAGAATATGTAGGAACCAATATGAACATCTAGGTTCCGCTATTGGTCATTGACCGAGAATAGTTCTAGGTCATGTCTACATAGTTCTCGAACCCGTAGGGTCCGCACGCTTAACGTTACGATGACAATTTTATTATGAGTTTATAAGTTTTGATGTACCGAAGGTTCGGAGTTTCAGATGTGATCACGGACATGACGAGGAGTCTCGAAATGGTCGAGGCATAAAGATTGATATATTGGATGACTACATTCGGACACCGGAAGTGTTCCGGATGTTTACGGAGAAAAACCAGAGTGCCGGAGGGTTACCGGAACCCCCCCGGGAACTAATGGGCCTTATTGGGCCCTAGCGGAGAGAGAGAGGGGCCGTCCAGGGCAAGAGGCGCGCCCCCTCCCCTTGAGTCCTAATAGGACAGGAAGGGGGCGGCGCCCCCTGCCTTCCCTCTCCCACTCCTTCCTTCCCTCCTTCTTGAATAGGAAGGGAGGGGCAAACCTACTTGGAGTAGGTTTCCCCCCTAGGGCGTGCCTCCCCTTGGCCGCCCCTCCTCCTCTCCCCTTTATATACGGGAGGGGGCACCCATAGATACACAAGTTGATCTACGGATCGCCCTTAGCCATGTGCGGTGCCCTCCACCATAATCCACCTCGGTCATATCGTCATGGAGTTTAGGCGAAGCCTGCGCCGTAGAATATCATCATCGCATCACGCCGTCGGTCGACGGAACTCATCCCCGACGCCGCTGGATTGGAGCCCGGGGGCGCCATCGAGCCGACATGTGCTGAACACGGAGGTGCCGACGTTCGGTGCTTGGATCGGTTGAGTCGTGAAGACGCACGACTACATCAACGCAAGGTCATAACGCTTCGCTGACGGTTCACGAGGGTACGAGACAACACCTCCCCTCGTTGCTATGCATCACCATGATCTTGCGTGTGCGTAGAATTTTTTGAAATTACTACGCTTCCCAACAAAGGCATCCGAACCTAGGTTTTATGCGCTGATGTTATATGCACGAGTAGAACACAAGTGAGTTGTGGGCGATATAAGTCATACCGCTTACCAAAGATGTCATACTTTGGTTCGGCGGTATTGTTGGATGAAGCGCCCGAATCGACATTACGCCAGACGCTTACGCGAGACTGGTTCTACCGACGTGCTTTGCACACAGTGTGCTGGCGGGTGTCGGTTTCTCCAACTTTAGTTGAACTGAGTGTGCTACGCCCGTCCTTGCGAAGGTTAAAACAGCACCAACTTGACAAACTATCGCTGTGTTTTTGATGCGAGGTAAGAATGGTTCTTGCTCAGCCCGTAGCAGCCACGTAAAACTTGCAACAACAAAGTAGAGGACGCCTAACTTGTTTTTGCAGGGCATGTTGTGATGTGATATGGTCAAGACGTGATGCTATATTTTATTGTATGAGATGATCATGTTTTGTAACCGAAGTTATCGGCAATCGCAGAGCCATATGGTTGTCGCTTATTGTATGATGAAATGCAACGCATCAGTAATTGCTTTACTTTATCACTAAGCGGTAGCAATAGTCGAGAAGCAATAGTTGGCGAGACGACAACGATGCTACGATGGAGATCAAGGTGTCGCGCGGTGACGATGGTGATCATGACGGTGCTTGGAGATGGAGATCACAAGCACAAGATGATGATGGCCATATCATATCACTTATATTGATTGCATGTGATGTTTATCCTTTATGCATCTTATCTTGCTTTGTTTGATGGTAGCATTTTAAGATGATCTCTCACTAATTATCAAGAAGTGTTCTCCCTGAGTATGCACCGTTGCCAAAGTTCGTCGTGCCCAGACACCACGTGATGATCGAGTGTGATAAGCTCTACGTCCATCTACAACGGGTGCAAGCCAGTTTTGCACACGCAGAATACTCAGGTTAAACTTGACGAGCATAGCATATGCAGATATGGCCTCGGAACACGGAGACCGAAAGGTCGAGCGTTTATCATATAGTAGATATGATCAACATAGAGATGTTCACCATTGAAAACTACTCCATCTCACGTGATGATCGGTTATGGTTTAGTTGATTTGGATCACGTGATCACTTAGATGACTAGAGAGATGTCTGTCTAAGTGGGAGTTCTTAAATAATATGATTAATTAAACTTAAATTTATCATGAACTTAGTACCTGATAGTATTTTGCTTGTCTATGTTTGTTGTAGATAGATGGCTCGTGTTGTTGTTCCGTTGAATTTTAATGCGTTCCTTGAGAAAGCAAAGTTGAAAAATGTTAGTAGCAATGATGCAGATTGGATCCATGATCTTAGGTTTATCCTCATTGCTGCGCAGAAGAATTATGTCCTTGATGCACCGCTAGGTGACAAACCTATTGCAGGAGCAGATGCAGACATTATGAACGTTTGGCTAGCTCAGTATGATGACTACTTGATAGTTTAGTGCATCATGCTTAACGGCTTAGAATCAGGACTTCAAAGACGTTTTGAACGTCATGTACCATATGAGATGTTCCAGGAGTTGAAGTTAATATTTCCAGCAAATACCCGAGTTGAGAGATATGAAGTCTTCAACAAGTTCTATGGCTAAAAGATGGAGGAGAATCGCTCAACTAGTGAGCATGTGCTCAGATTGTCTGGGTACTTCAATCGCTTGAATCAAGTGGGAGTTACTCTTCCAGATAAGATAGTGATTGACAGAATTCTCTAGTCACCATCACTAAGTTACTAGAACTTCGTGATGAACTATAGTATGCAAGGGATGACGAAAACGATTCCTAAGCTCTTTGTGATGATGAAATCAACGAAGGTAGAAATCAAGAAAGAGCATCAAGTGTTGATGATTGACAAGACCACTAGTTTCAAGAGAAGGTCAAAGGGAAAGAAAGGGAACTTCAAGTAGAATGACAAGCAAGTTGTCACTCCCGTGAAGAAGACCAAATCTGGACCAAAGCCTGAAACTGAGTGCTTACACTGCAAAAGAAATGGTCACTGGAAGCGAAAATGCCCTGAATGTTTGGTGGATAAGAAGGATGGCAAAGTGAACAAGGGTATATTTGATATACAGGTTATTGATGTATGCCTTACTAGTGTTTATAGTAGCCCCTGAGTATTTGATACTTGTTCGGTTGCTAATATTAGTAACTCGAAACAGGAGTTACAGAATAAACATAGACTAGTTGAGGGTGAAATGACGATGAGTGTTGGAAGTAGTTCCAAGATTGATATGATCATCATCACACACTCCCTATACTTTCGGGATTAGTGTTAAACCTAAATAAATGTTATTTGGCGTTTGCATTGAGCATGAATATGATTTGATCATGTTTATTGCGATACGGTTATTCATTTAAAGTTAGAGAATAAATTGTTATTCTGTTTACATGAATAAAACCTTCGATGGTTATACACCCAATGAAAATAGTTTGTTGGATCTTAATCGTAGTGATACACATATTCATAATATTGATGCCAAAAGATGCAAAGTTAATAATGATAGTGCAACTTATTTGTGGCACTGCCGTTTGGGTCATATCGGTGTAAAGCGCATGAAGAAACTCCATAAAGATGGATTTTCGGAATCACTTGGTTATGAATCATTTGATGCTTAAGAACCATGCCTTTTGGGCAAGATGACTAAAACTCCGTTCTCCTAACAATGGAACGAGCTCTCGACTTATTGGAAATAATACATATCGATGTATGCGATCCAATGAATGTTGATGCTCGTGGCAAGTATCGTTATTTTCTGACCTTCACAAGATGATTTGAGCAGATACGGGTATATCTACTTGATGAAACATAAGTCTGAGATAGTTGAAAGGTTCAAAGAATTTCAGAGTGAAGTGGAAAAATCATCGTAACAAGAAAATAAAGTTTCGCGATCCGATCGCGAGACGAATATTTGAGTTACGAGTTTGGTCTTCAATTAAAACAATGTGGAATAGTTTCACAGCTCACGCCACCTGGAACACCACAACGTTATGGTGTGTCCGAACGTCATAACCGCACTTTATTGGATATGGTGCAATCTATGATGTCTCTTACTAATTTACCACTATTGTTGTGGGTTATGCATTAGAGACAGCTGCATTCACGTCAAAAGGGCACCATCTAAATCCGTTGAGACGACACCATATGAACTGTGGTTTAGCAAGAAACCCAAGTTGTCGTTTCTTAAAGTTTGAGGTTGTGATGCTTATATGAAAAGTTTCATCCCGATAAGCTCAAACCCAAATCGAGAAATATGTCTTCATAGGATACCCAAAGGAGATGTTGGGTACACCTTCTATCACAGATCCGAAGGCAAGACATTCGTTGTTAAAATGGATCCTTTCTAGAGAAGGAGTTCCTCTCGAAAGAAGTGAGTGGGAGGAAAGTAGAACTTGATGAGGTAATAATGCTCGCCTCCCTTATTAGAAAGTAGTTCATCACGTAAATCAGTTCGTGACAAATACACTAATTAGTGAGGAAGCTAATGATATTGATCATGAAACTTCAGATCAAGTGTCTACTGAACCTCGTAGGTCTACCATAGTAAGATCCGCACTAGAGTGGTACGGTAATCCTGCTCGAAGTGTTACTTGACCATGATGAACCTACGAACTATGAGGAAGCGATGATGAGCCCAGATTCCGCAAAATGGCTAGAGGCCATGAAATCTGAGATGGGATCCATGTATGAGAACAAAGTATGGACTTTGGTTGACTTGCCCGATGATCGGCAAGCCATTGAGAATAAATGGATTTTAAGAAGAAGACCGACGCCGATCGTAATGTAATCGTTTATAAAGCTCGACTTGTTGCGAAAGGTTTTCGACAAGTTCAAGGGGTTGACTACGATGAGACTTTCTCACCCGTAGCGATGCTTAAGTCTGTCCGAATCATGTTAACGATTGCCGCATTTTATGATTATGAAATTTGGCAAATGGATGTAAAAACTGCATTCCTAAATGGATTTCTGGAAGAAGAGTTGTATATCATGCAACCGGAGGGTTTTGTCAATCCTAAGGGAGCTAACAAAGTGTGCAAGATCCAGTGATCAATCTATGGTCTGGTGCAAGCCTCTCGGAGTTGGAATAAACGCTTTGATAGTGCGATCAAAGCATATGGTTTTATATGAGACTTTTGGAGAAGCTCAGATTTACAAGAAAGTGAGTGGGAGCTCAGAGCATTTCTAATATTATATGTGGATGACATATTGTTGATTGGAAATGATATAGAATTTCTGGATAGCATAAAAGGATACTTGAATAAAAGTTTTTCAATGAAAGACCTCGGTGAAGCTGCTTACATATTGGGCATTAAGATTTATAGAGATAGATCAAGATGCTTGATTGGACTTTCACAAAGCACGTACCTTGATAAAGTATTGAAAAGGTTCAATATGGAACAGGCAAAGAAAGGGTTCTTGCTTGTATTACAAGGTATAAAGTTGAGTCGACTCAATGCCCGACCACTACAGAAGATAGAGAGAAAATGAAAGGAGTTCCTATGCTTCACCATAGGCTCTATCATGTATGCAATGCTGTGTACCGCACTGATGTGTGCCTTGCTATTAGTTTGGCAGGGAGGTACCAAAGTAATCTAGGAGTGGGTCATCGACAGCGGTCAAGAACATCCCGAAATACCGAAAAGGACTAAGGATATGTTTCTCGATATGGAGGTGACAAAGAGCTAGTCGTAAATGGTTACGCCGATGCAAGCTTTCACACCGATCCCACAATTCTAAATCGCAAAACCGATACATATTTTTATTAAACGGTGGAGCCGTAAGTTGGTGCAGTTCTAAACAAAGCGCCGTGGCGGGATCTACATGTGAAGCGGAGTACATAGCTGCTTCGAAGCAAAGAAATGAAGGAGTCTCGATGAAGGAGTTCATTTCAATCTAGGTGTTGTACCTAGTGCATCGGGACCAATGAAGATCTTCGTGACAATCTCGTGCAATTGCCTTAGCAAAAGAATCCAGATTTCACAAGAGGACCAAGCACATCAAGAGACGCTTCAATTCCATTCGGGACCAAGTCCAAGTGGGAAACATAGAGATTTGCAAGATACATTCGGATCTGAATGTTGCGCACCGCTGACTAAGCCTCTCTCACGAGCAAAACATGATCAGCACCAAGACTCCATGGGTGTTAGAATCATTACTATGTAATCTAGATTATTGACTCTAGTGCAAGTGGGAGACTGAAGGAAATATGCCCTAGAGGCAATAATAAAGTTATTATTTATTTCCTCATATCATGATAAATGTTTATTATTCATGCTAGAATTGTATTAACCGGAAACATGATACATGTGTGAATACATAGACAAACATAGTGTCACTAGTATGCCTCTACTTGAACTAGCTCATTGATCAAAGATGGTTATGTTTCCTAACCATAGGCATGTGTTGTCACTTGATTAATGGGATCACATCATTAGGAGAATGATGTGATTGACTTGACCCATTCCGTTAGCTTAGCACTTGATCGTTTAGTATGTTGCTATTGCTTTCTTCATGGCTTATACAAAGTTCCTACAACTATGAGATTGTGCAACTCCCGTTTACCGGAGGAACACTTTGTGTGCTACCAAACGTCACAACGTTACTGGGTGATTATAAAGGTACTCTACAGGTGTCTCCAAAGGTACATGTTGAGTTGGCATAATTCGAGATTAGGTTTTGTCACTCCGATTGTCGGAGAGGTATCTCTGGGCCTTCTCGGTAATACTCATCACCTAAGCCTTGCAAGCATTGTAACTAATGAGTTAGTTATGAAATGATGTATTACGGAACGAGTAAAGAGACTTGCCAGTAACGAGATTGAACTAGGTATTGGATACCGACGATCGAATCTCGGGCAAGTAACATACCGATGACAAAGGGAACAACGTATGTTGTTATGCGGTTTGACCAATAAAGATCTTCGTAGAATATGTAGGAACCAATATGAACATCCAGGTTCCGCTATTGGTTATTGACCGAGAATAGTTCTAGGTCATGTCTACATAGTTCTCGAACCCGTAGGGTCTGCACGCTTAACGTTACGATGATTGTTTTATTATGAGTTTATAAGTTTTGATGTACCGAAGGTTGTTCGGAGTTCCGGATGTGATCACGGACATGACGAGGAGTCTCGAAATGGTCGAGACATAAAGATTGATATATTGGACGACTATATTCGGACACCGGAAGTGTTCCAGATGTTTTCGGAGAAAAACCGGAGTGCCGAAGGGTTACCGGAACCCCCCCGGGAACTAATGGGCCTTATTGGGCCCTAAGCGGAGAGAGAGAGGGCGGCCAGGCAAGAGGCGCCCCCCCTTGAGTCCTAATAGGACAAGGAAGGGGGCGCCCCCTTGCCTTTCCCTCTCCCACTCCTTCCTTCCCCTCCTTCTTGAATAGGAAGGGGGGGCAAACCTACTGGAGTAGGTTTCCCCTCCTAGGGCGCCTCCCCTTGGCCGCCTCCTCCTCTCCCCCTTTATATACGGGGAGGGGGGCACCCCATAGATACACAAGTTGATCTACGGATCGTTCCTTAGCCGTGTGCGGTGCCCCCCTCCACCATAATCCACCTCGGTCATATTGTCGTGGAGTTTAGGCGAAGCCCTGCGCCGGTAGAACATCATCATCGTCACCACGCCGTCGTGCTGACGAAACTCATCCCCGACGCTTCGCTGGATTGGAGCCCGGGGGACGTCATCGCGCTGGACGTGTGCTAAACACGGAGGTGCCGTACGTTCGGTGCTTGGATCTGTTGA
The DNA here is from genome assembly GCA_021437245.1 of Aegilops speltoides. Lineage (NCBI taxonomy): Eukaryota > Viridiplantae > Streptophyta > Magnoliopsida > Poales > Poaceae > Aegilops > Aegilops speltoides. The sequence continues at coordinate 88,427,518 of CM038141.1, read as the reverse complement.
GTCGTGAAGACGTACGACTACATCAACCGCGTTGTCATAACGCTTCCGCTTGACGGTCTATGAGGGTACGTAGACAACACTCTCCCCTCTCGTTGCTATGCATCACCATGATCTTGCGTGTGCGTAGGATTTTTTTTGAAATTACTACGTTTCCCAACAAGTGCTCCAAAGGTGCATCTCCGAAGAGGAAGGGCGGCAACTCCTGGCTGAAATTCACGCTGGACTGGGGGACACCACGCCGCAGCTCGAAGCGCTTAGTCGAGAAAGCCTTCCGACAGAGCTTCTATTGGCCGACGGCCCGAAAGCAGACGACAGACCTTGTCCAACATTGCATCGGCTGCCAGCTCTTCGCCAATCAGAGTCATATGCCCCCTACCGCTCTCCAAACAATCCCCATCACTTGGCCCTTCGCGGTCTGGGGGCTGGATATGGTCGGACCCCTTAAAGGGGAAGCCATAAGAAAAAATACCTATTGGTCATGGTGGACAGATTCACCAAATGGATCGAAGCCAAACCAGTTAAAACGGCCAAATCCGGACCAGTAATAGACTTCATATCTGGGGTTGTACACCAGTATGGTGTCCCCCATAGCATCATCACTGATAATGGCTCAAATTTCACAGCCGATGAAGTGAAAACTTGGTGCAGCAAAATGGGCATTAAGCTCGACTACGCTTCCGTCTACCACCCGCAAACAAACGGCCAGGTCGAACGGGCAAATGGTCTTATCATGAGCGGCATAAAACCCAGATTAGTGCGATCTTTAATAGAATCGGATACACACTGGGTAGAGGAGCTCGACTCCGTACTCGGGGGGCTACGGACCACACCAAATCGAACCACCGGATACACACCATTTTTTATGGTGTACGGTGCGGAAGCAGTACTACCCTGCGACATAATACATGATTCGCCACGTGTACGCATGTACAAAGAGAAGGAAGCAGAGTTAGATCGGCAGGATAACTTGGACGCCTTGGAGGAGGAGCGCGATGTCGCAAAAGCCTGTTCCGCATTCTATCAGCAGCAGGCTCGGCGATATCAAAGCAGAGAAGTGCGGGCCAAAACTTACAATATTGGCGAGCTCGTTCTACGCCTACCGGAGAAGAAGAAGGACAAACTCAAACCCAGATGGGAAGGTCCCTTCGTCATCGATAAAGTTCTCACCGGAGGAGCGTACCGCCTACGTAATGCATCTGACAACAGACTCGAGCCGAACCCATGGAATGCGGCTAGACTCCGGAGATTCTACGCCTAACGCCGAACGCAGTGTTCGTCTCCTCACCCCTCCTTTTGAAATTATACTCCACCACTGTTTCTCTCCTTTCTCGACCCTCTTTCCATTCACACAAAGTATTTAATACAGTGCAGATTCTCGGATTATCCCGGCCATACCATGTGTGCAAGCTGTATCTGGGGGCTTCCTATTCGGAAGCTAGACATAATTACTTTAATGGCTTTTTGCCCATCACATATGCGTTCTTTCTCCATATGTGCCTTTTCTTCACCATTATATGCATCGATATGACTTAAGATGTGGCCAAGCTGGGTTGCCTGGCTCTTGTGTTTATGCCCTACATTCCCGTAAATTCGGCTAGGGCATAAGGGGAGCACCTCTGCGATTGTTACTGCCGGTTGAGCCGGATGTGTACCTCAGACTGGGTGAAGCCGAAAGCTAGTTTCCTTAAGAGAATATTCGATTGGTGAACAAAGGATGTATTCGTTGGTTACAACAAAGAACCCCAGAAGCTTGGTATCCTGCGCCATCGCATGTAGTCCGGACATGTGCATCGAGACATGGATACCTAGGGAAAGGAACCCCTAACGGAACTATTCTCCCTAGAAGATGTTTCTTGCTATCCATGCAATATAACATAACTAGTTGGGTACTTTTCTGTTCAAGCACCTATGAGCCCTACGCCTGGTCTCCAAGCATGCCCCGGTTTTCGCATAACCGAGCGGGTATTCGGACACACCCCAGACTATAGGGTCTGGGGACTGAAGCGAAAAGGTCTGCCATGACAAATGATTTCAATCCGGCTAGAGGCTACTTATGTCAATCAATTTACACAGTCACTGAGAATGACCATATTCCTCCTCTATACCATCTAACAGGTTATCTAGCCTACAATCCTGCTGAGAATGTTTAGCGGCCAATTCTACCTGGTCATACACCAGGCTCAGGGGAATCTCTTGCCCATCGGGCCCCGCCGGTCCCACTTCAGCCATATGGTTAGGGTCCAGCTTGGTGTAGTGCGTCTTCACCATCGCCCAGGCTTCTCTTGCTCCTTGCCGACAGGTTGATATCTTCCACAGACGGAAGCACCGCCGGGCTCCTTGGAGCAGGTCCGCAAGATCTCCCATGCCATTCGGCAGTAGGCTTGATGGCCACAAGGCCTGAGCAACGCCGTGCATCACCTGCCGGGCACGCTCGTGCATCCGCGATAGTTCTTGCAGCAAATCACCTGCAGATGAGGGCATCTCCTCTTCAGGGCGACCCGTTAACATTCCTGCAAGGAAAAATATTTTTTTAAACTTCCTCGCCGAACTATCAAACAGTTCGCTTGCGTTCTTACCATAAATTCCGCGACGAAGTTTTTTGTTCTCCTTCACGGAGTCCGCCAGTTGTGCGCGGACGTCCTTTAATTCCACGCCCGCATTTAATATTGGCATCATGAAGCTTGTTCTTCTCTTGCGTCACTGCGTAAGGATGCGCCGCCGCCTTTAGTTGCCGCTGGAGATGCGAAGTCGTCACCCATCGCGCCATCCGGATTCACTCTGTGATTGTCTGCAGAACTTCTGTTAGACTAACCGCACCGGCCATCTACTAACTAGCACATCTGTGTATAATGAAGACAAATATTACCGGCAGGGGCCTTTCAGGATCCCTCGAACTTGGCTACAACATCAGATAATTGGGCCTTGCTGGCCTCCAGCTCCCGCGCCAATTGTTCATTCTTGTCCACAAGGACCTGCGGATATATTGATCCTTCAAACAGTTGTCCCAACTATTCTAAGTCTCAGGGGCTACTGCTAGGCATACTTATCAAAATCTCTTACCCGTATGTCTTTGGTATACTAGCTTGTCGCTTGGGCAAGCCCGCCTCGAGCGGCTCGGACATATGCGTCCGCCAAATTGAAGGCATTAAAAGCCTCTTCGGAAAAGATGTTGTGCCGGAGCAAGGCCTTCCGACGCCGATGGTTCATGGCGCTCTCCACTTCGGAGTTCGTGGCCGAACACATATCCGTACCCTCCGTCGGGAAGCTATGCGGTGCTGGCCCCATATCCGCCTCCGCCCCCGAAGCCGGTTCTGGAAACCGACTGGTGGAGGCGTGGTTGGTGGGGTTTCCGGATATAGCCCGGTTATTCCTCTTCCTGCCAGATACAAAGGGCGTTGTCATATTTCAAATTCTATGACAACAGGACAGGCTATGACCTTACCTCTGCAGCAGTGTGTCAGCCCTCGCTGCCTTCCTCTTGAGCTTGCTCGATCCGGACGCCCGTGGTTGACAAGTCCCTAGGGGCTCGGCCCCTCGCTCCGGCCGTCGTTTCTGCAAATAGAGTGATGCCTCAAAGGTAAAATTACAATACCTGGGGAAAGTCCTCTTCGGAGGATAGTTTTTTTTAGCTCAGCTTACACGCGACGTGGGAAGCAGTCCAGGGGAGTTGGCCGTAATGTCCACTAGGGTGCCGTCCCAGCTCGCCTGATAAAATACTCCGTTGACAAGCTCCACGGTAATATCCGGATCTACTTTGAGTCCCGGATCTAGGGCCCTTCCAGGGTCCTCTGGTTGCGAGGAGGGGTTGAAGATTCCTTCCATGGCCCTCCTCAGTTCCTGCTCAGAGGCATTAATGCAAGTAATCTTAGCAGAAGTACGATAGAGTAAATGAAACTGGGAAAAGAATGGCAACTTACCCACTCTGGGAGGTTGTACATGGAGAATCCGTCCTGCGTTTTTATACGAAGGAACTCCTCCTCTTCCCCTTTGTATAAATCGGACAATATCCTTGCCAAAGCGGCAGCAGAGTCTGGACCCTTACGACCACAGTGGGTGGCGTCATCTTCCCCGTTGTAATGCCACATGGGCTTCCCCCGATATTGGAGCGGCTGCACTCCTAGCTTTATGCATATTGCCATGACCTCAACAATTGTCAGTCCAGACTTGGCCAGCAGCTTTATCATGTTCATCAGGAGGAATATCTCCCTTGTGTTCTCTTCTTGAGGGCCCCGGGGATGCCAGCTTAGGCGTGCCCTTGGTGGGGCGTTGCTGAACTTGGGGAGACCCCTCCAGACTGGATCTGGAAGGGGAACATCATTTATATAGAACCACTCTGAAGGCCAATTTTCTGGTGCATTCTCAGGAGTGCCGGACAGGTATCCGGTCTCGGCAATGCGCCACACTTCGGCCCCGCCCACTTGATACAGGGACTCCCCCTAGGTGCGGGGGACAAGGCAGAACAGCTTCCTCCACAATCCGAAGTGTGGTTCGCAGCCTAAAAATAGCTCGCAAAGGGCGACATACCCCGCTATGTGCAGAATGGAGGTTGGGGTAAGATTGTGTAGCTGGAGGCCATAGAAATCCAGGAGCCCGCGGAGGAACGGGTGGATAGGGAACCCGACGCCCCTCAGCAGATGCGAGATGAGGCATATTCGCTCATCCGGAGACGGGTTAGGAAATCCCTCCGCTTGTTCCCCTCCGTCATAAGTAGCTATTCCAGCTCGGACGGAGACCATGAATGTCGGTGGAAGAAACCCTTGCATTTCTAACTTCACCAAACGGCTGTGGGGAACTGAGCACTCTCCCCAATCCCCCGACTTAGAGCGGGGAGGGCAAGCAGAAGAGCTGCGACGGTCGGCCATGCTGGAATGGCTTTTCGCGAAGCGCTCTAGGATGCTAGCTCAAGGGAGGAGAGTGAGGTTTGGATCTGAGAACCCCTGTCCCTTCAAATAGACGGTTGGCTCGGAGGATCGAGGGTGGCAAATGCAAAAATACCTTGACTCCTCGCATTCGCTCGACACGTGGAGATGGTCATTACTGAGGTGCTGAAGCCGAGGAGCACACCATCGATTGGAGACCGGACGCTATTCATCATGACAGGTACTTTGGAGTATTCGGAGGAGGAACCCGCCTTGCAATGCCGAAGACAATACTGTGCGCCGGACTCATTGTCATTGAAGCCTGGTTCAGGGGCTACTGAGGGAGTCCTCGATTAGGGGGTATCCGGACAGCTGGACTGTGTACAACATCCGGACTATTGAAGCGTGGAGATACAAGACTCAAGACTTCGGCCCGTGTCCGGATGGGACTTTCCTTGGCGTGGAAGGCAAGCTTGGCGATCCGGATATTATATTTCCTTCCTTGTAACCAACTCCATGTAAACCCTAGTCCTCTCCGGTGTCTATATAAACTGGAGAGGTTGGTCCTTAGAAGGCCGGTCACAATTACATTCATACCATCATAGGCTAGCTCCTAGGGTTCAGCCTCTATGATCTCGTGGTAGATCTACTCTTGTACTACCCATATCATCAATATTAATCAAGCAGGAAGTAGGGTTTTACCTCCATCGAGAGGGCCCGAACCTGGGTAAACATCTGTGTCCCTTACTTCTTGTTACCATCAGCCTTGACGCATAGATCGGGACCCCCTACCTGAGATCCGCCGGTTTTGACACCGACATCAATCCCTTCACGGCCACTTGCGAAAGTGAGATCTAATAGAGATAGTATGATAAGATAAATATATTTTTGGTATTTTATAATATAGATGCAAAAAGTAAAGATGAAAATAAAAGTAGATTGGAAGCAAATATGATAAGAGATAGACCTGGGGGCCATAGGTTTCACTAGAGGCTTCTCTCAAGATAGCATAAGTATTACGGTGGGTGAACAAATTACTGTCGAGCAATTGATAGAAAAGCGAATAATTATGAGATTATCTAGGCATGATTGATGTCTACTACACAACCTTCTTCTTGTAGACGTTGTTGGGCCTGCAAGTGCACAGGTTTGTAGGACAGTAGCAAATTTCCCTCAAGTGGATGACCTAAGGTTTATCAATCCGTAGGAGGCATAGGATGAAGATGGTCTCTCTCAAGCAACCCTGCAACCAAATAACAAAGAGTCTCTTGTGTCCCCAACACACCCAATATAATGTTAGATTGTATAGGTGCACTAGTTCGGCGAAGAGATGGTGATACAAGTGCAAAATAGATAGTAGATATGGGTTTTTGTAATCTGAAATAATAAAAACAGCAAGGTTATAAGTGGTAAAAGTGAGCGTAAACGATATTGTAATGATAGGAAACAAGGCCTAGGGTTCATACTTTCACTAGTGCAAGTTCTCTCAAGAATAATAACATAGATAGATCATATAACAAGCCCTCAACATGCAACAAAGAGTCACTCCAAAGCCACTAATAGCGGAGAACAAACGTAGAGATTATGGTAGGGTACGAAACCACCTCAAAGTTATTCTTTCGGATCAATCTATAAAAGAGTTCGTACTAGAATAACACCTTAAGATACAAATCAACCAAAACCCTAATGTCACATAGATACTCCATTGTCACCTCAAGTATCTGTGGGCATGATTATACGATATGCATCACACAATCTCAGATTAATCCAACCAACACAATGTACTTCAAAGAGTGCCCCAAAGTTTCTACCGGAGAGTCAAGAACGTGTGCCAACCCCTATGCATAGGTTCATGGGTGGAACCCGCAAGTTGGTCACCAAAACATACATCAAGTGGCACATGATATCCCATTGTCACCACAGATAAACGCGGCAAGACATACATCAAGTGTTCTCATAAAAGACTCAATCCGATAAGATAACTTCAAAGGGGAAACTCAATTCATCACAAGAGAGTAGAGGGGGAGAAACATCATAAGATCCAACTACAATAGCAAAGCTCGGGATACATCAAGATCGTGCCATAGAGGGAACACGAGAGAGAGAGAGAGAGAGAGAGAGATCAAACACATAGCTACTGGTACATACCCTCAGACCCAAGGGTGAACTACTCCCTCCTCGTCATGGATAGCGCCGGGATGATGAAGATGGCCACCGGTGATGGACTCCCCCTCCGGCAGGGTGCCAAAACGGACTCCCGAGAGGTTTTTGGTGGCTACAGAGGCTTGCGGCGGCGGAACTCCCGATCTATCATCATTTTTGATGTTTTTAGGGTACGTAGGCATATATAGGCGAAAGAAGTCGGCCGGGGGAGCCTCGAGGGGCCCATGAGACAGGGGGCGCGCCCTACAGGAAGGGGCGCGCCCTCCTATCTCGTGGCTGCCTCGAGGATATTCTGACGTGAACTCCAAGTCTCCAGGATCATATTCTTCCAAAAAAATAACTTTGCCGAAGGTTTCATTCCGTTTGGACTCCGTTTGATATTCCTTTTCTTCGAAATACTGAAACATGCAATAAAACAACAATATGGGTTGGGCCTCCGGTTAGTAGGTTAGTCCCAAAAATGATATAAATGTGTAAAATAAAGCCCATAAACATCGAAAAGGGGTAATATAATAGCATGGAACAATCAAAAATTATAGATACGTTGGAGACGTATCAATGATCATGTATATAGGCATCACGTCCGTGACAAGTAGACCGACTCCTGCCTGCATCTACTACTATTACTCCACACATCGACCGACTCCTGCCTGCATCTAGAGTATTAAGTTCATAAGAACAGAGTAACGCCTTAAGCAAGATGACATGATGTAGAGGGATAAACTCATGCAATATGATATAAACCCCATCTTTTTATCCTCGATGGCAACAATACAATACGTGCCTTGCCACCCCTGCTTTCACTGGGTAAGGACACCGCAAGATTGAACCCAAAGATAAGCACTTCTCCCATGGCAAGAAAGATCAATCTAGTAGGCCAAACCAAACTGATAATTCAAAGAGACTTGCAAAGATAACTCAATCATACATAAAAGAATTCAGAGGAGATTCAAATATTTCTCATAGATAAACTTGATCATAAACTCACAATTCATCGGATCTCGACAAACACACGGCAAAAAGAATTTACATCGAATAGATCTCCACAAGAGAGGGGGAGAACAATGTATTGAGATTCAAAAAGAGAGAAGAAGCCATCTAGCTAATAACTATGGACCCGAATGTCTATGGTAAACTACTCACAACTCATCGGAGGGGCTATGGTGTTGATGTAGAAGCCCTCCATGGTCAATTCCCCCTCCGGTAGAGCGCCGACGAAGGCTCCAAGATGGGATCTCATGGATCTGAAGGTTACTGGCGGTGGAAATTGTGTTTCGTTGGCTCCTGGATGTTTTCGAATGCGTGGCTTATATAGGAGGAAGAAGTACGTCAGTGGCTGCCCGAGGGGCCCACGAGACAGGGGGGCGCACCCTATAGGGGGGGCGTCCTACCCTCCCGTGGCCGCCTCGGCTGCTTCTTGACTTGCACTCCAAGTCCTCTGGATCACGTTCGTTCCAAAAGTCACGCTCCCGAAGGTTTCATTCCGTTTGGACTCCGTTTGATATTCCTTTTCTTCGAAATACTAAAATAGGCAAAAAAAACAGCAATTTGGGTTGGGCCTCCGGTTAGTGGGTTAGTCCCAAAAATGATATAAATGTGTAAAATAAAGCCCATAAACATCCAAAAGGGGTAATATAATAGCATGGAACAATCAAAAATTATAGATACGTTGGATACGTATCAAGCATCCCCAAGCTTAATTCTTGCTTGTCCTCGAGTAGGTAAATGATAAAAAAGGAATTTTTGATGTGGAATGCTACCTAGCATAATTCTCAATGCAATTTTCTTTATTGTGGCATGAATGTTCAGATACAAATGATTCAAAATAAAAGTTCATATTGACAAGAAAATGGTGATACTTCAAGCATACTAATCAAAGTAATCATGTCTTCTCGAAATAACATGGCCAAAGAAAGTTATCCCTACAAAATCATATAGTCTGGCTGTTGCTCTATCTTCATCACACAAAGTATTTAATCATGCTCAACCCCGATGACAAGCCAAGCAATTGTTTCATACTTTAATAATCTCAAACTCTTTCAACTTTCACGCAATACATGAGCGTGAGCCATGGACATAGCACTATATGTGGAATAGAATGGTGGTTGTGGAGAAAAAAAAGGAGAAGATAGTCTCACATCAACTAGGTGTATCAACGGGCTATGGAGATGCCCATTGATAGATATCAATGTGAGTGAGTAGGGATTGCCATGCAACGGATGCACTAGAGCTATAAATATATGAAAGCTCAACAAAAGAAACTAAGTGAGTGTGCATCCAACTCGCTTGCTCACGTAGACCTAGGGCATTTTGAGGAAGCCTATCATTGGAATATACAAGCCAAGTTCTATAATGAAAAATTCCCACTAGTATATGAAAGTGACAACATATGAGACTCTCTATCATGAAGATCATGGTGCTACGTTGAAGCACAAGTGTGGAAAAAGAGATAGTAGCATTGTCCCTTCTCTTTTTTTTCTCTCATTTTATTTTTTTCTTTTTTTCTTTTTTTCCTTTTCCCCTTTTTTTTTCTTTCTTTGGCCTTTTATTTTGGCCTTTCTTTTTTCTTTCTCTTTTTTTTTCTTTTTGTAAAGTCCGAAGTCTCATCCCGACTTGTGGGGGAATCATAGTCTTCGTCATCCTTTCCTCACTAGGAGAATGCTCTAATAATTGAAGATCATCACACTTTTATGGATTTACAACTCAAAGCTAGAACAAGATATGACTCTATATGAATGCCTCCGGCGGTGTACCAGGATATGCAATGAATCAAGAGTGACATGTATGAAAATTATGAAGGTGGCCTTGCCACAAATACGATGTCAACTACATGATCATGCAAAAAGCAATATGACAAAAGTAATGCGTGTCATATGAACGGAACGGTGGAAAGTTGCATGGCAATATATCTCGGAATGACTATGGAAATGCCATAATAGGTAGGTATGGTGGCTGTTTTGAGGAAGGTATATGGTGGGTGTATGGTACCGGCGAAAGTTGCGCGGCACAAGAGAGGCTAGCAATGGTTGAAGGGGGAGGTGCGTATAATCCATGGACTCAACATTAGTCAAAAGAACTCATGTACTTATTGCAAAAATCTAGAAGTCATCAAAAACAAAGTACTACGCGCATGCTCCTAGGGGGATAGATTGGTAGGAAAAGACCATCGCTCGTCCCCGACCGCCACTCATAAGGAAGACAATCAATAAATAAAATTGTGCTCCAACTTCATCACAAAGCAGTTCACCATACGTGCATGCTACAGGAATCACAAACCTCAACACAAGTGTTTTTCATAATCACCTCAACTAGCATGACTTTAATATCACTACCTCCATATCTCAAAACAATTATCAAGCTTCAAATTGATCATAGCATCCAATTCACTTTCTATGATAGTTTTTATTATACCCAACTTGGATGCTCATCATTCTAGGACCAAATTTGTAACCATAGCAAATACCATGCTGTTCTAAAAGACTCTAAAAAAGATATAAGTGAAGCATGAGAGACTAGAAATTTCTTCAAAATTAAGTCACCACCGTGCTCTAAAAGATATAAGTGAAGTACTAGAGCAAAAACTATAAAGCTCAAAACATATAAGTGAAGCACATAGAGTATTCTAGCAAATTATAATCAAGTAGGCTTCTCCCGAAAGGTGTGTACAGCAAGGATGATTGTGGTAAACTAAAAAGCAAAGACTAATATGATACACGACGCTCCAAGCAAAACACATATCATGTGGCGAATAAAAATATAGCTCCAAGTAAAGTTACCAATGAACGAAGACGAAAGAGGGGATGCCTTCCTGGGGCATCCCAAAGCTTAGGCTTTTGACTATCCTTGAATATCTTGGGGTGCCATGGGCATCCCCAAGCTTAGGCTCTTGCCACTCCTTATTCCATAGTCCATAAAAGCTTTACCCAAAACTTGAAAACTTCACAACACAAAACTAAACAGGAAATCTTATAAGCTCCGTTAGTGAAAGAAAACAAAATCACCACATAAGGTACTGTAATTAACTCATTCTTTATTTATTTTGGTGTTAAACCTACTGTATTCCAACTTCTCTATGGTTTATAAACTATTTTACTAGCCATAGATGCATCAAAATAAGCAAACAACACACGAAAAACAGTATCTGTCAAAAACAGAAAAGTCTGTAGCAATCTGTAACTAACGCAAACTTCTGGAACTCTAAAAATCCTACCAAAATAGGAAGTTCTATAAAATTTGTTTATTAATCATAAGCAAAAAGAATCAACGCAAAATCACGTTTCTGTGATTTAACAAAACTAAATTCGCGTGTGCAAAGTTTCTGTTTTTCAGCAGAATCAAATCAACTATCATCATAGGTTATCCTATAGGTTCTACTTGGCACAAACACTAATTAAAAGATAAAAACACATCTAAACAGGAGGTAGATGCAAGATTTATTACTAAACAGGAACAAAAACAAAAAACACAAAAAAATTGGGTTGCCTCCCAACAAGCGCTATCGTTTAACGCCCATAGCTAGGCATAAAAGCGAAGATAGATCTAAGTAGTGCCATCTTTGGCACTAAATTCATAAGTAGCTCGCATGATAGATTCATAAGGTAATTTGACTTTCTTTCTTGAAAGTGCTCCATGCTTTTCTTTAATGGAAATTGGAATCTAATATTCCCTTCCTTCATATCAATAATCGCGTCAATCGTTCTAAGGAAAGGTCTATCAAGAATAATAGGGCAAGAAAGATTGCAATCTATATCAAGAACGATAAAATCTACGGGTACCAAATTTTTATTTGCAACAATGAAAACATCATTTATTCTTCCCATTGGCTTTTTAATGGTGGAGTCCGCAAGGTGCAAATTTAAAGAGCAATCATCAAGATCGTGGAAACCTAGAATATCACATAAAGTTTTCGGAATCGTGGAAACACTAGCACCCAAATCACACAAAGCAAAACACTCATGATCTTTAATTCTAATCTTTATAGTAGGTTCCCACTCATCATTAAGTTTTCTAGGCATACAAACTTCCAAATTAAGTTTTTCATCATAAGATTGCATCAAGGCATCAACGATATGTTTGGTAAAAGCTTTATTTTGACTATAAGCATGAGGAGAATTAACAACAGATTGCAACAAGGAAATACAACCTTCTAAATAACAATTATCATAATCAAATTCCTTGAAATCCGAGATAGTGTGTTCAATACTATTTAAAGTCATGACCTCTCCAATCCCACTTTTACCAAATTTAGCATCAAGATCTAAAAACTCTGAATTCTTGGGACGCCTTCTAGGTAAAGTTGGCTCATCTTCAGTCCCATAATTATCAAGATTCATATTGCAAAACAAAGATCTAATAGGAGACGCATCAATAACTTTAAGATCTTCATCATTATTTTCATGGAAACTAGAGGAACACGCCTTTATAAAGCTATCTTTCTTAGCACACAATCTAGCGGTTCTTTCCTTGCACTCGTTAATGGAAATTCTCATTGCTTTGAGAGACTCATTGATATCATGCTTAGGAGGAGAAGATCTAAGTTTAATAGAATCAACATCAAGCGAAAGTCTATCAACGTTCCTAGCCAAATCATCAACTTTGAGCAATTTTTCTTCAAGCAAAGAATTAAAATTCTTTTGAGAGATCATAAATTCTTTCACAATATTCTCAAAATTAGAGGGCATTTTATTAAAATTACCATAAGAATTATTGTAGGAATTTTCATAATTATTAGAGGAATTACTAGGGAACGGTCTAGCATTAAAGTTTCCTCTATAAGCATTGTTTCCAAAACTATTCCTACCAACAAAATTCACATCCATAGATTCATTATTATTCTCAATCAAAGTAGACAAAGGCATATCATTGGGATCAAGAGGAGTATTTTTAGTAGCAAACAATTTCATAAGTTCATCCATCTCTCCACTCAAAACATTGATTTCTTCTATAGCATGCACTTTTTTACTAGAAGATCTTTTGGTGTGCATTGAGAATAATTAGCCATAATATTATCAAGAAGTTTTGTAGCATCTCCTAACGTGATTTCCATAAACGTGCCTCCCGCGGCCGAATCTAAGAGATTTCTAGAAGCAAAGTTCAAACCGGCATAAAAATTTTGTATGATCATCCATAAATTCAAACCATGAGTAGGGCAATTGCGAATCATCAATTTCATTCTTTTCCAAGATTGGGCAACATGCTCATGATCAAGTTGTTTAAAATTCATAATATCGTTCCTAAGAGTGATAATCTTAGCGGGAGGAAAATACTTAGAGATAAAAGCATCTTTGCACTTGTTCCAAGAATCAATACTATTTTTAGGCAAAGACAAAAACCAAACTTTAGCACGATCTCTAAGTGAAAATGGAAATAACTTCAATTTAACAATATCGTTATCCGTATCTTTCTTCTTTTGCATATCACACAAATCAACAAAGTTGTTTAAATGAGTAGCGGCATCTTCACTAGGAAGGCCTGCGAACTGATCTTTCATAACAAGATTCAGCAAAGCAGTATTTATTTCACAATACTCAACATCATTAAGAGGAGCAATCGGAGTACTAAGGAAATCATTATTATTGGTATTCAAGAAATCACACAATTTGGTATTATCTTGTGCCATAGCAACAAGTAATCCAACACACAAGCAAACAGGAAAAGGCAAGCGAAAGAGAGAGGAGGAGATTGGGAAAGAGAGGGCGAATAAAACGGCAAGGGTGAAGTGGGGGAGAGGAAAACGAGAGGCAAATGGCAAATAATGTAAATGCGAGGGAGATGAGTTTGTGATGGGTACTTGGTATGTCTTGACTTGAGCGAAGACCTCCCCGACAATGGCGCCAGAAATCCTTCTTGCTACGTCTTGAGTTTGCGTTGGTTTTCCTTGAAGAGGAAAGAGTGATGCAGCAATAGTAGCATAAGTATTTCCCTCGGTTTTTGAGAACCAAGGTATCAATCCAGTAGGAGGCTCCTCAAAAGTCCCACGCACCTACACAAACAAACAAAGAACTCGCAACCAACGCAATGAAGGGGTTGTCAATTCCTTCACGGCCACTTGCGAAAGTGAGATCTAATAGAGATAGTATGATAAGATAAATATATTTTTGGTATTTTATAATATAGATGCAAAAAAGTAAAGATGCAAATAAAAGTAGATTGGAAGCAAATATGATAAGAGATAGACCCGGGGACCATAGGTTTCACTAGAGGTTTCTCTCAAGATAGCATAAGTATTACGGTGGGTGAACAAATTACTGTCGAGCAATTGATAGAAAAGCGAATAATTATGAGATTATCTAGGCATGATCATGTATATAGGCATCACGGTCGTGACAAGTAGACCGACTCCTGCCTGCATCTACTACTATTACTCCACACATCGACCAACTCCTGCCTGCATCTAGAGTATTAAGTTCATAAGAACGGAGTAACGCCTTAAGCAAGATGACATGATGTAGAGGGATAAACTCATGCAATATGATATAAACCCCATCTTTTTATCCTCGATGGCAATAATACAATATGTGCGTTGCAACCCCTGCTGTCACTGGGTAAGGACACCGCAAGATTGAACCCAAAGCTAAGCACTTCTCCCATGGCAAGAAAGATCAATCTAGTAGGGCAAACCAAACTGATAATTCGAAGAGACTTGCAAAGATAACTCAGTCATACATAAAAGAATTTAGAGAAGATTCAAATATTTCTCATAAATAAACTTGATCATAAACTCACAATTCATCGGATCTCGACAAACACACCGCAAAAAGAGTTTACATCGAATAGATCTCCACAAGAAAGGGGGAGAACATTGTATTGAGATCCAAAAAGAGAGAAGAAGCCATCTAGCTAATAACTATGGACCCGAAGGTCTGTGGTAAACTACTCACAACTCATCGGAGGGGCTATGGTGTTGATGTAGAAGCCCTCCGTGGTCGATTCCCCCTCCGGCGGAGTGCCGACGAAGGCTCCAAGATGGGATCTCGCGGATACAGAAGGTTACGGCGGTGGAAATTGTGTTTCGTTGGCTCCCTGGATGTTTTCGGGGTACGTAGGCTTATATAGGAGGAAGAAGTACGTCGGTGGCCGCCCGAGGGGCCCACGAGATAGGGGGCGCACCCTATAGGGGGGGGGGCGCCCTACCCTCTCGTGGCCGCCTCGGCTGCTTCTTGACTTGCACTCCAAGTCCTCTAGATCACGTTCGTTCCAAAAATCACGCTCCCGAAGGTATCATTTCGTTTGGACATCAAGCACAAATACATCAACGCCCTAACATCTAACAATTCAATAACATAATTGCACAACACGAGATTAAAATTAGTATGTCACATCATAACACAATAGATCAAGTAGCAAGGTTCAATATCCAATCTCTCTCGCATCTCACAAGTCACAACTCTCAAGAGTAGTTTTAGATGGCATGGGTTTAAAATGTGAGTGGGACTGGGCTTTGTGTTGTGGGATGGGTTTGGGATGTGCTAGGTGTCGTGTGAAGGGGCCCACATATGTCAGATCTCCACTATAGGGTACTCGTGGATAATGCAGGAACATACCCATATTGTATTTTCCGATGGGAAGGCTTCTTTGTCCATTTACTTATGGGAATCACTTATTTTCACCCCGACTATAAAAGACGCCCGTGTCAGTTGCCTCGTTCGTGTGACACGCATCTATGGACCGCACAAACCATGTCTCCTCGTCCTTCCTTATCCAGCCTCCGGCTCACTATCAGCCACACGTTCTCACGTGCCTCCTCTCCCATCTTTCTCTACTTCTCATATACCTTGGTATCTCGCCCCTCGCCCACCATGGATGCATCTCCTTCCATCCCAACACTACACACACTCCCTATAGAACATGGGAAAGAGAAGGGGGGCTGCTGCCAAAGACCGATCATGGGAATGGCTGCTTATGTGAGTGTCGATTTACTGGAAAGCGGTGATGTGAGGGTGTCCCAACTCCTGCAAGTGTCGTTGTGAGACCCTGAGTAGCGCAGCAACGGCGGGTGACGATCCTACGAAAGGTGGCAGCGATGTTGTTGCTGCTGCAACGAGAGCGACACCGTTCTACAAGTGGAGAAGTGAGTCGGTGGCGACTATTTGTGAGTGGATGGCGGACGCGACAAGGGATGTTGTGAAAAGGGGAGAAGGATGCGACACCGCGGAGGCTACAAGCGACAAATGACGCCAGTCATGTTGCAAAGGGGTCGTCGTAGGTTACTGTTGCAAACGACCGATGCCGCACAAAGGAGCAACCATCAGACATCAATGATGCAAATAGGTTGGCGGGCGCTGGTGATTCAACGAGTCGCCGCCTATGTTGCCAAGAGAGCTGCTCGCCGACATGCTGCAAGGGCAGGAGACCCCGCTAGGTGCGCAGGTGATTCCAGGGTGTTGCAGGTGCTACAAAGGGTTGATGCAAAGACGTTCACCAATGCCGAGCTCAACATGGGGGTGGCGATATGACGGCAGCATACATGTTGCATGCTACGACGATGATTGTCCATGCCGCGAGAGGGGCGCCGACGCCTGCTATGAGGCCAACGGTGGTGCGAGGGCGTCCATGCATGTTGTGAGGCAAGCGGCGAGGGGCACCGAAGCGTGCTACGAGAGAGGTCGCTAAGTTTCTCGAGCGGTGCCGCAGTTGCCGTGACAAGGAGTTATGTCACACGGCGGAGCTGGAAGGGAGTAGGGGAGAAGGAACAAGATCAAACGGTTTAGGTGTGTCGCATCGAACGATGATGCAGGCGGTTGATTAGTTCTCGCTCTATGGGTCCAACTCATGACATTCCACTACATGACTACAACTAGACACACCCGTACTTGTGGGTACTAAATTTAATCCAAACCGGTTTCCCAATGGGTAATTACCCGTCGGGATAGAGTAACGGGTACCCGTAACCCGTTCCATCTTGTGTCGACGCATCGACTCGGGCGCACTGGCAGGCAGCTGTGGCGGAAACAACTCCATTTCCCAACCAACCAACCAACAGCCGCCCAAGGCCGATCCATGGCGTCGGCGTCGCCGTCGCGGCTGCTGCCGCCCTTTCCCCCTCCAGCTGCCCCAACATCTCGCCACACAACTCTCCGCGCCGTCCCTCGCAGCTGCAGCCTCGCCATCCCGAGCCTCCGGTGCCGCGCCTCCGCTCCAGCGGCCGTTGACGCTGGCGCGCCGCTGCTGCTCGAGGACCGCGCCGGCGCGGTGACCATCCGAGAGTTTGTCACGCTCGATGAGCTCCACGCCGCCGTGCGCCTCCGCGTTCGCACCTTCTACGAGTACGCCCGCGGCACTGTCGGCGCCGAGGTGATCCATCTCTTTCCTGCTTGTTTGCTCTGTGAGCTCTCTTAGCTTTCAGAAAAATATACTGTACTAATTAATAGCCGAGGAGGCAACCTAAGATCTGGGTTTTCGCTTGGAAACGAAAATGCGGCAAGATTCGCTGAACGATATTGTGCCGAATTGATCTCTTTTTGCAAACGCGCAGAATTAATCCTTGCCTCCTACTCCCTCCGTACCGAAATACTTGTCATCAAAATGGATAAAAAGGAATGTATCTAGACGTATTTTAGTTCTAGATACATTTCTTTTTATCCATTTTGATGACAAGTATTTTCGGACGGAGGGAGTAGATGCTATACTTCGGAAGTTGATGTATATGGATCGGTTTGTGATTATAATGGGCAGTTTGAATTTTGCTACTGTACTGTTTGTTTTTCCTTTCAGTTCTATATAAAGGCTACTACTAGTATAACCGATCGGGAACATCCTTTGCATAGAAAAAAAATGTTGCAGGTTGTGAGAAAGAATTTAGGAGTAACAAGGTATCAATAGTTTCAGTGATAATCTTTTTAAAATAGGCGATGAATGGAATAAGGTTATGAAAGCTAATTCATTCAGATATTTCCATGTATTTCCTCCGCAGGCAAAAATGTGGTGTTGACTGTCTTTATTGTTATAGTTCATACTACTTTAGTTTTGTTGAATTCACTGCTTTCTGGCCAAGTAAATTCCAAAGTTAGCATAGACAACTTACCTAGTTGCAAAATGGCGCAACCTTGTTCAAGAAAAGCTTTTCTTCTATCTTTATAATATGTGTTCTCCTTCTATACTTTCCATGCAGTTCCTTCCTTTTTCATTCCTCTGAATGCTTCAGTGAACCATAATATTGATGCATTAATAATTTAACTTTACTTATTGTCAAGTTCTATTAGGATCACAGGAAAGGTCTGGCAGAGAGGGAATATGAGGCATTACAAAATCGGATTTCTGGGAATATGATTAATTTTCGGAGAGTCTCTTGTATAAATGGGACAGTTCCAATGTTGCCATCGTTGATGTCAGCAGAGGAGCTTTGTTCAACATGCAAGGTATAATGATAATATAGACGTGATACCCTTGAACAGGCACTTATTTCAGCTCTGCTCTGTTCCAAATTTTCTAGCTAGACCATAGAAATCTGGGTAGGAGAATCTTTTAGTTGCCCTGACATTCTTCTGTGTTCCACTTAGACATAAAACCTAAATAAGAATGATAATTGCAAAGTGCATTTTTCCTTGGCTCACTTTGATTCATCTTATGATCTCACTTTGTCATGTGCAGAAAGCATAAAATGCTAATATGTCCTGTTCTTCTAGATACAACTTCCTTTGCTCATCCAAAAAATAAAATGCACTTAGCCTCTCTTGGTTCCCGTATGATTTTCCGATGTGCATGTGTTTAAGTCTATGGTTGATTATATTCATTTCCAGCAGGAATAATCTGTCAATGTTAGAGTTAACCTCTGAATTCTGACATATGCAGTTTGTTGAAGATGGGGAAGAGAGAATAGTAGTTGGTAGTTTAGACCTGAATCAGTGCCTCTGGCTACCAGATGAACTGACTGGAAAGAGGCCAGGGGTAAGTTTCCAACAGAGTGAGGGTTTACTGGATGCAACTAAAGTTTTGGAATAGTTGGTTCGCTACCATTTGCAGTTCTATTGTCTAAATTTGTATTAAATGATGATTTTTATAAAGCAGTAGCTGCCATGTCAAATATCCTTATCTATTCCTGTATCTATTAAATTATAATGGTACAAACAAGATGCAAAATGCTTATTTTAGTTTACTTAAGTCCTTTTGTTTTGCTTTTTCAAAGATTTTTTTTATATATATTTGATCTGTATTAATAGGTAACTGAATCAAGCCATACACGGGCATATCTGAGCAATGTATGTGTTGCCAAGGAGCTCCAAAGATGCGGACTGGGCTATGCATTGGTTGACAAGTCTAAGAAGCTTGCTCGTCAATGGGGTGAGTTCATTTCATTTAGTTTCCTTAACGTGTTTTTTACGTATTTAGCTGATTTTAGCCCTATCCTTAGTTGGTACTTGGTAGTTAGATTACCTGCAACATGACAATATATACTGATAGATTGAGTTTTCGATTGTACGAAAACGTGCTTCTTATGTTCAGGTCGAAACATCTATTATCAAACTTGTTCTTTCACCATTATCTGACAACTGTACAACCATATGTTGCTACTCAAGATATATGATCTATTCCGGTTTAGTTGAATCATATGATTGTTGCGCAGCAGTTTTTGCGGACCGACAGAAGTATGACAATTACTTCACTTATTAACCCTTTTGAAATTCTTGTCCCTTGATGCAATTTCTCATGTTGGATACGAACACAAATATTTGCAGGCATAACGGATTTGTATGTCCATGTTGCCATCAACAACGAGGCAGCACAAAAGCTGTACATCAAGAGTGGATTTGTGTACGAAAGTGAGGAGCCTGCCCAGCAGGCTAGGCATCTTGGGCGCCCTCGAAGGCTTCTTCTTTGGCTTGATATGAAGAACGAAACCTTGTGATCTTAGCTGTAAATGCTTCCTTTTATAGTTATACAGTATTATCTATATATAATTTGATTTTACTGCCCAATTCAAGTAGTAGTCCTTGTGGAAAGAAATACAATTCTGAAAAATTAAATTAAGGATTCTCCCCATAATTTTATTTGTTCTGCACATAGTACTCATTATTCAATGTATATTCAGAATCCCCCCAGTGGCAAACAATGGTACGGGATAATACAGTGCTATCAAATCTTTATATTCCTGCCCAATTTTTCTCTTTCAGTTTCACACTGATTCCTAGGGTGCGTTTGTTGGACTTCATGGATTTTGGGCACTTTGCATATGTGGCTTGACACATGCACAGATAAACAGGTATAACATAAACCCATAAACCAGTCTTAAACACACACTCACATGCAATTCAACTAGTTAAACAATAAACAATTGCGGCAAAGTCTTAAACATGCTACGCAAAAGTCTTAAAGGTGCATAGATAACTTGCTAACAATCCATGGCAAATGCCTCCTCGTGCCTCTTGCACTTAGTCACCACCTCGACGCCGTCGCCGTTGAAGACGATCATCTTCAAGGTGTTGGGAGTCACCAGCTTGCAGGTGAAGAGGTACCCGATCCTGTCTGGTGAGCAATGAAGAAGGGGACCAATTCTTATCAAGGGTGAGCCTGCCGTTGATCATTAGGATCATCACCCTCCAGGCGCAACTGATGTTCCTCCTCAGCACGGATAGTGGTCAAGTGCTTGGTGAACTCAACTGGCATCGACATACACTCCAGGTGGGTGCAAGGATGACCTTGCAGAAGTGGCTTGGGCCACCGTCCTCATGGAAATTGCCGTAGTTCTTCGGCCTCTTGGGGGCACTGCCGAGCTCCACCATCGCCTTGCCCTTCTTGTAGGCCACTACCTCCTTGCCCTTGGAGGAGTTCTGAAAGCACAAGTGCTCCCTGAGTGATTTTGGTAATTAATGTGAACATATCTCTTGCTGGACTAATACTTCTACCTAGTATATTTCAGATGATTTCAACATTGGAGTGGCATGGACAAGAGGATGTGGAACTCCTTCAAGATGCTAAGGACAAATATTGGCAAAAGCTCAAAACTCTGCATTTTCATTTTAGTGATCCAAGATCACATTGAGTCCATAGGAAAGTCAATACTATTAAAAGGGGATGAGGTGTTGCTTAATGACTTGCTTGCTCAAAGTGCTTAGCGATATGCTCCAAAGCCCTCAACCATTTTCTCACATCCACATATGTCCTAAACCTAAAAATCAAACTCGGCCCCATTGATTTGATCTATCCGGTGCCACCGAGTTCATTTGACATAGCCACTGCCAGAAACCCTAATCAGTTCGGTCTCACCGATGGGATCTCGGTCTCACCGAGATGGGCTTGCAAATTCTCTTTGACCTGTTGCAACAATTTCGGTCTCATCGAGTTTGTTAAGTTGGTCCCACCGAGTTTGCTTGACCAATACTTAGTTTGTTTATTACCAAAATCAGTCTCACCGAGTTTGCGTAGTCGGTCAAACCGAGTTGAGGTTTTACCCTAACCCTTGCACATCGGTCCAACCGAGTTGACCTTGTCGGTCCCACCGAAAACTCTAACGTTCACATTTTGACCTGAATCGATTTGACCGAGTTTTACAATTCAGTCCCACCGAGTTTGGGAATTTGTGTGTAACAGCTGGATTTTGTGTGGAGGCTATATATACCCCTCCACCCATTCTTCATTCATGGAGAGAGCTATCAGAACATGCCTACACTTCCAGCATTCATTTTCTGAGAGAGAACCACTTACTCATGTGTTGAGACCAAGACATTCCATTCCAACCACAAGAATCTTGATTTCTAGCCTTCCCCAAGTTGCTTTCCACTCAAATCATCTTTCCACCGTACCAAATCTGTGAGAGAGAGTTGAGTGTTGGGGAGACTATCATTTGAAACACAAGAGCAAGGAGTTCATCATCAACACACCATCTATCACCTTTTGGAGAGTGGTGTCTCCTAGGTTGGCTAGGTGTCACTTGGGAGCCTCCATCAAGATTGTGGAGTTGAACCAAGGAGTTTGTAAGGGCAAGGAGATCGCCTACTTCGTGAAGATCAACCCGAGTGAGGCAAGTCCTTCGTGGGCGATGGCCATGGTGGGATAGACAAGGTTGCTTATTCGTGGACCCTTCGTGGGTGGAGCCCTCCGTGGACTCGCGCAACCGTTACCCTTCGTGGGTTGAAGTCTCCATCAACGTGGATGTATGATAGAACCACCTATCGGAACCACGCCAAAAATCTCCGTGTCTCCAATTGCGTTTGCACACTCCAATCCCATCCCTTTACTTTTTGCAAGTTGCATGCTTTACTTTCCGCTGCTCATATACACTTTGCATGCTTGCTTGAATTGTATTGTGAATGCTTGAAATTGTGCTAATTGCCAACCTCAACTTGAAAAACTTAAAAACTGCCACATTTATTTGTTGAGGGTCTAATCACCCTCCTCTAGACACCTCTTCTCGATCATTTCAATTGGTATCAGAGCTTTGATCTCCATTGCTTTGGTTTAATCACCATTGGAGGAAGATGGATGAGTCTACGTTGGGGAGTCTTAGACGTAGAGTGCCTATGCTTGATGGAGAGTTCTTTAGTGAGTGGAAAAATGAGATGCTTGGAATTTTTCATGAATATCACTTGAACAAGTACATTCTACTCCTTGTGAACCCCTTGTCGACCCCTTGCATCCTACCTATGATAAGTCTCTTGACATGATTCACAATCTTAGAACTATCAATCTTATCACTAGAGGTTTGCCTAGAAATTTGATTGGTCACTTGCCAACTCTTGATTGTGCTTATACTATATGGAAATTTCTTGAGGAACGATTTTCGGACTATGCCTTGAAAAACTTAGATGAGATTCTCCATAAATCTATTGCTTTGAGTAAGATGAATTCCGATAATCCTAGGTTTGGAGATTGTTTATTTGAGCTTACTAATCTTTATGCGTGCCAAAGGAGATGTTGGAATCATTAGCTATATCATTTTTGAAGCTATTAGAATTCATAAAGATGAACATTGTCAAAATCATACGAAAGTGATCTTCTGAGCACGAGCACAGGTGCTCGCGGTATCGCCCCCGCCCGCACTCCTCGTGATTCACGATCCGTCAGGTATAGGCCCAGGTATTATTCTCGTATATGTTTTCCGTGAACAGTTGTAGTGGCCCACGTCTGTCATAACGGGCTTGGTATGGCATTAGTTACCTAGGCTCGGGCTCAGATGGATAAGCAACAGAGTAGGCCGTTATGCCGCGGATTCTGGACCAACGCTGGTTGCTACTCATTTATTGTTGCCCACCGTCCCCACCGGCCTACCAATCTTCCACCGGTTTCTCAAAAAAAAAACCAATCTTCCTCCTCACGATTCATTCATGCCTTTTCCTTCTCGCTCAATCTCTTCTCCCGGATCGGACTGTCGTCTCCAGCCATCCTAGGCGTACCTTGCGTGATGTCCAGCTTCGCGTCCAATGGAGTCGACGATGAGATGTTGTCGTTCATCCCATGCCCCTACAAGTGCATCAGGAAAGAGGTGAGAGATTTTTCTGACATGATCTAGGTTCATATTTTAGCGGTCTCATACTCACTAGCCCAAGATCTGAATTTTTTGTTGCAGCTTGGTCATTGTGGATACATCAGATCGAACCAGATGTACCATCCAGATCTGAATCGGCATTTCGGCGTACAGCAGTACCCAGTTCAATTTCCTCTGTCAGGCAGCACAGCTCTACAACAGGGCTCGGTCGCAGCAGGCAGCGGACGAGGTCACCGCTGGGGCGGCGAGGCTCACAGCGTCCCATCGCAGATGTAGAATAATCGACATCACCGAATGTTGCCAACATTCATTTAATTTTTTCAAATGCATACCCCCAAATTCATGGTTACAACAGGAAGAAAGTACTTCATTCCTGGTTTGAACATACGGCAGTGTGATTACAAATTACCAGGGATCGGTCAAACTAAAGTTTCGTGCTCAAACTACTGCCATGTTTTTACAATCACTTTACTCTGCACATGTATGCTCACATGATCCTCCCATACCGATTTTCAGAAAATTCCACCTCTGTTGTTTACCTGAGCGTTCTGGTTTGCTAACATAAATAACAGTTTATCCTTCTCCCAAATTCCACAGCACAAGGCAAAATCCAAGTGCTTGTATATCACCAATAAAACTTAATATAAGTACATATACCATGCAATCAGCAAACAAACATTAAGGTACCATACATAAGTTCCACACATAAGGTTCTTAATTCGATCAGAAGCCAAACTTAAACATAAACTTGCCTTGCATGCTGTACATGCTCATAATAAATAGCATGGGCTCAAACTGGAATCACATGGAAACCACTACCACACTGAATTCGTTATCGGGGTGGCAGCCAACATTTCCATCCAGGATGCATCTCTTCGATGGAACTAGTCTTGCAAACTTCGAGATGCTCAAAATACATGAAATTTGCACAAACCGGAATCACCTGGGAACCACTATCACACCATCTTAGCTATTGGGATGGCAGCTAATATTCCCCGCCTAGCATGTACTTCTTGCTGGGAACGGGTCAATTCACTGGATGTGCACTCCGTGGCTCATGTGCCCTTTCACTTCAGAATGGCACCACCTCAATCATGTAGAGGGTGTTTGTTTCCAGGGACTTATGGGTTTAGGGACTTAAAAAAGTCCCTATAAGTCCCATATAAACCAAACAGGAGGGACTTATAGGGACTTATTGGGGTCATTTGGGACTTATCAAAAAAGACTCTTAGGGAGGAACTTATTGGGACCTATCGATATGGACCCGCACCGCTTGTTCCCCTCCCCGCCTCTCATCGCACCTCGCCTCGCATGTCGCATCGCACATCCGCTCGTTCCCCTCCTGTCGCCTCGCTCCTTCCCTGCCTCGTACCAATCGCCGCCGCTGCCGGCACCCTCAACCGCCGCCGCCATGGCCAATGAGGAGGACAAGATCCCCTTCTTCTCTCAATTCCCCTCGTCTCAGCAGGCATCCGAAGGCTCATCCGCCTGTGGAAATCTCGGGAGGGGAATGGGTTTCTTGGATCTCAACAGCAACGTCGACGTCTTCCCGGAGTTGGGCCCGTACCAAAAACTTCTCTTCGACCAGTCGGCCGGTCATGGCCTTCCTCCGGTTGGACCTGGTCGTGGGAGGCCCGTGCCCCAGGGCGGAGGAGGCCGCAACCGGTCTCTAAACATCGGAGGCCGAGGCGGCTCACTGCGTCCGTTAAATGCGCCCGGCCGCAGCTGCCGTTGAGGGAGGCGTCATAGGGCGTGGGAGGACCTCGTCCCAGGTCACCGGACGCGGCGTAGGTCGAGGCAATGGGTCCTCAGCGGCCGGCAGTAGAGGAAAAACTGCGGGGAAGCAACGTGTGTTGTCAACTGCTGCGTCTTCAGAAGATGTAGACGATAATGAAGGCTTTGAAGATGAAGATGACAATAATGCTTTTGGAGAGGTATATTTTTGATTGGTATATTGCACTGTACAATGGTATACAATGCTGCTATTGCTATATTTTTGATTGCACTAGTATATTTTTGATTGCTATATTGCACTGCACAATGGTATATTGCACTAGTACATAGTTCTTTTTTTTGTCTCAGGGTGCAAATTCATCTTCTTTTTGTGCTAGCTACTTGTGTGTATAATGGTATATGTTGGTGTAGAATTAGACAGCTTGATTCTACTTTTGTTTGAATTGTGTGCTTGTTATTTTTTGTTTAGAAAAACATTGCCAAGGCTGATTGGACAGACACGCATATTACTGTATTTTGTAACATCGCCTGTGAGGAAGCTAGGGATGGGCACTGTGTGAATGGTGTTTGGACAAGTAGAGCGTACAATAACATGAAGAAAAAGTTTTATCAACGTGCTGGCCTCCTGCATAGTACCAAGCAATTCAAAAATTGCATAACTAGACTCAAGAGCTACTACACTATTTGGTTGTGGTTGGGGCAGCAAACTGGTTGTGGCCGAACGGGAGATGGAGCTATAACCGCATCAAATGCGTGGTGGAAAAAAGTAATTAAGATACATACATTATTCTGCAAATTACATCTGAATTGCTCACACTTGGTTACATTATTTAGCCTTGTCCTAATTACCTAACTAATGTTGCAGGAGAGACCAGATGTCAGAAAAT
This sequence comes from Aegilops speltoides, assembly GCA_021437245.1. Classification (NCBI taxonomy): domain Eukaryota; kingdom Viridiplantae; phylum Streptophyta; class Magnoliopsida; order Poales; family Poaceae; genus Aegilops; species Aegilops speltoides. The sequence continues at coordinate 88,401,455 of CM038141.1, read as the reverse complement.
TAGAGGGTGGCAATCCTGGCAGTTGATGGATCATCAGCTTATGTGCCCTTAGATGAAGATGAAGAAGAAGAATATGATGTTGCCGATGATGGAAATGAGCAGAGTCCAATGAGCACCACCAGCAAGAAGAGGGAAGCAGCGGCGGTGAACAGTCAGCTTCAAGCCCAGGAAATAAACACAAGAGCCCAATGGTGAAACTAATGACAGGGCTCATCAATATTATGAATAGTGAGAACACTTCTAACATGATCACTGAATATGCAAACAAAAGGCAGGAAGCAAAGGACAAAGCAAAGGAGAAGAAATCAAACAACACTAAGGAATCCATTACTCATTGTCAAATGTTGGCAGTTCAATGTGGTGCAGAAGAAATAAGTGTTGAGTACTTCATGGCAACTCAACTGTTTGCAGATGAGGCAAACAGAGTCATATTTGAGAACATTTCAAGTGATGACGCTAGACTGACTTGGTTGAAGAGGTGTATGATGAAGAAGTTGTACTAGTGTAGTAGTTATCTTGATTGTCCTTTTAATAATATACCTATGTAATGGACCTGTGCTGTGTGACCTTGTTAAATGATGAATGCATGTTAGTGTGTTTCATTTGCATGTACTAATGTTTTCAAGTTGACGAGGTGGTGAATAATGAAGAAGTTGTACTAATGTTTGCATGTTTCAGGATGATGACAGCAGTGTTGATGGAATCAGCAGTGATGATGGGAGCAGCAGTGATGATGAAGCACTGTTGTTGTTCATGCACCAAAAAGGAAGAGAAGAATGATGCAGATGGCCTGCATGATTGGTATGTACTACTTGGACTCTTACGGTAACAAAGGACCTAGAAGAGTACCAATACAGTCTGGGCATGATTGGGTTATGACAACACTAGGCAACGAAACTGCTTGTTACAACATGTTTAGAATGCACAGACCAGTGTTTGAAAAATTGCATAGTGTGCTAGTTGATTCCTATGGTTTGAAGTCCACTAAAAGAATGTCATCAGTTGAGTCTCTAGGCCTGTTTCTTTGGATAGTAGGTTCCCCTCAATCTGTAAGACAGGCAGAAAATAGATTTGTTAGGTCATTGGAGACAATTGTAAGGAAGTTTGATAAGGTTTTGGAATGTCTGATCAAGCTTGCAAAAGACATCATCAGGCCAGTAGATCGTCAATTCAGAACTGTGCATTCCAAATTAAGATCTAGAAAGTATGCACCATTTATGGATAATTGCATTGGTGCAATAGATGGGACACACATACAAGTTGTGGTACTAGTTGCCACTGCTGCCCAGCATAGGAATAGACATAAGGAGAAGAGTCAGAATGTGATGTGTGTGTGTGACTTTGATACGAGATTCACATTTGTCCTAGCTGGTTGGCCATGATCAGTGCATGACATGAGGGTCTTCAATGATGCACGATCCAGATTTGGTGACAAGTTTCCAAAACCTCCACCTAATAAGTTTTATCTTGTGGACTCAGGGTACCCAAATAGACCGAGTTATCTTGCACCATACAAGGGTTTAACCTATCATTTCTAGGAGTACCGTGATGGCACAATGCCTAGAGGAAAAAAGGAACACTACAATTTCACCCATTCTTCACTTAGAAATGTCATCGAGAGGTGTTTTGGAGTCTTGAATAACAAGTGGAGGATTTTGTTTCACTTGCCTAGTTATCCACAACGGAAACAAAGCAAAATCATTGTGGCTTGCATTGCACTGCACAATTTTATTAGACAAAGTCAACTGCCCGATATAGAATTTGACAAGTGTGATCAAGATGAAAATTATGTACCATGGTCTATGCCAACGACCACAACAAATGATTCAACAAATGAGACGGACAGTGCTGCTATGAATCATATCAAAGCTTGGGTCGCTGATGGGTTGTGGTCCTTGAAACAACAATGATATGAACAAGTGTTGTTCGCTAATGTAATTTCTTTTATATCGGTTGTTATGTACTCTCTCTTATTTTGGTTCTTATCAACAAGTGTTAATCGTTTGTATGAACAAGTGTTATGAACAAGTGTTATTTCAGTTGTCACTATTCTGTAATTCTTTTGTATGAAAAATGGTTATGTGAACAAGTGTTTTATCAACTTATAAGTCCCTGTAAACAAACAGGCAGGGACTCGGGACTTATAAGTCGATGTAAACAAACAGGTAGGGACTTATGACTTATAAGTTGGGACTTAAAAAGTCCTATGACTTACTAAACAAACAGGGCCGCAATTAGGCAGCTCAACCCTGTATCCCCTCGTTTAAATGACCTAATAAGCAATCATCCGATGGAAGTAGCGTAGGCGGATCTGAAATTTCCAACACTTTTCACGGTCAGCATCACTAGTGCAGTTCATAATAGTTCTTGCAAAATTAGAGCATTGGGACTAGTGCACGTACTGGCGTGAGAGGATTGTAGATGTACACGCCTGTAAAATATCGGATGTAATTCACCACATGTAGGTGGCAGTCATGGCTACAGAAATTTTACGTCATGTCGGTATCATTTCTTTTTTAGCATGCTAAGATAAGGAATTCAGAATTATCAGAGAGTTGGGCATAACATTTCGCAGCTGCGATGCATCCCTGCATTGTAGAGCACTCTCCACCCTTGAGATGGCACATACCACCCTGCTATGTTTGCATGGATGCATTGACGGAGTCCCTCGAGGATGAATTTTGCATTATATTCATGCTTGAGCTTCATGGCCTCCACTCCGTTCGAGGACTGACGTCCATCATGAGCAATGTCTTTTCCTCAACATCAACAACAGAGAGAGACCACAAATTCATGCATGCCACTGGAAGCATCATCTGAAATGATCAACATACTTAGTATTTGGACACGGGGTGCAACATTGATATTTAGTAGCATCTGAGGTTGAAACACGTGCTTACCTTCTTGGTCCACTGAAGCCTGTACCCAAGCACCTCAAAGCTCATCATTGTATCCAGTTAGAACATTGATACTGACCTGGTTGTACTGGGGGCTGTAGTGTGGGCTGCCCTGGGGGTTCTTCCATGTGAGTCACAGGCACGCTTGTAACTAAATCGATGACAGGCACCTCCATCTCTGCACCATTGGAAATAGTCAGATATAAAATGAATATTAGACTTATTTCAGTTTCAAATATGGCAGGTACAAAGTTAAGTCAGAGTACTATTTTCTTGAACTGAATTTAGTTTGAAAACTGAGACGAGTAAACTTTAGGCACTGTAATTTTTAAGCAAGAGTTTGTACTGCAAGAGCAGTCGTAGTACTCTAGTATTTTAAACAAAACATGAAACCCAACTGAAAGAATGACATTCCATTGTCAGCTTCAGCAAATTGAAACTTTACATGAGTACTTGTAATGAAACTTGATAGGAAACAAATCAAAACCCAGCTTGCACTGTACTGATCTTACACTCTACATTCAGTAGAGTAATGTTCAAACAAAGCTTTAAAATCCAGTACACTATATTAAAATTCAGTTTGAAAAATCAACAAACTAAAATTGCATACTCCGTTTCGAAGCTGAAACATGCGAACCCTCACTACATTCTCTACAACATTGAATATGGTGTCTCTATCATCGACTTTCCGACATTGTTTCATGGCCCAGTTTAAATTCTTTTGTATTCTGCAGTACTTACTGTTCGCGTCGTACATGTTCTGAACCGATGAAGCAAATAGGGAATCAGTTGTTTCCCTTGCTGTGGGGGTCCTAGTGTTCTCTATCACACTTTCATGGTGTCTAGCTAGCATTTCCTCATAACCTTCACTACGTTGAGATGCAGGGCTCACATGGTCTCCAGCCCCCTCAGTTAGTGCTCCAAGCTTAGGGCTTGTGGTTACAGGTTCGTCAGGACCCTGCCTCCCTCAGCCGCATAAAACATTTTGAAGCCCTATCAAATGTTGTTATGATACCATTCACATCAATTAAAGGAAACACACCCCACCTTGTATTGTTGCAGCTGCTTGGACAAATCTTGTCACCAACAATGAGATAGATTGAGTATCAGGAAGGAATTATCTCTGCCAAACATAAGGAGCTGAATCTGGGGTTGATTGAAGCATCTTGGATGGCATCATTGGTGAGGCTGCATTACTATCTGGTGTGACAAGATCTATAAACTCTTCGAAAACCACAACTCCTGCAGTTCAACATTTTAAATTTCAGGGTATTAAACCTCTGAGCATGTACATACAATTTTCTACCGCACGCACACTACATTCATGATCTGCCTCCCGCATTCATCCTAAAAACATTTGTTTGTGTTTTTGTCTTAAACCATACCTGCTACTGGAACTGCTTCATGTGTGAGCATAGGAACGAGGATAGGTTCAGCTATTTGTAATTCTTCAGGTTCCACTGTTGCATCCTGGACATTCAAACCTTGAACCCCTGTCCATACAAAACAGTTTTGTTCGTGTTAACTACACAACACTTCCGTTTCAGATTTTTTTAGCAACTTTCGTGTATGATCCACATCGCACACGCACCTTGCACACTTATAACTGGAGGGAGCCCTATGTGACGCCCGGGTAATCAAGCTACAGTAACCCTGCGCTAATGATGCCACGTCACCTAGGTTACTGTTGGTAAACTCGTGTTAGTTCAAAACGATTCATATTCAAAATTTAAATTTAAGTTAAACAATTAAAGTTTTTCAAAAGTCAAAACTAAATTGTTCCTAATGTGTCAAATAATCCTTAGTAAATGTTGGTGGATAAATTATCTTTTAATAAAATATTGGAATGCACTAAAGTAATAGAAATGACAGCAAAAACAATTAATTAGATGCCTTTTATAAGGTTCCAATATTAAAACTAAATTAGTAGTGTGCCAAAATAATTGTGGCACTGGACTGATTAGTAATACTAATTTAGGTCTTGATGGGTATTTTATAAAACTAAAATAAAAGAAACTTTAAATGAAAACAGTAAAGAAAATAAGTAAAAAGAAATAAAAAAAGAACCCCCCATCGGGCGATCGGCCCATTGCTACTAGCCAGTTGCCCAAACCGGCCCAAGCCGCCCTCCCTCTCCATATCGCCCCATCGGCGAGACCCCGAACCGCCACCGACACCCCACTCCTCCCCAAAATATCTCCTCCTCTCTCCGATTGGATCGGGAGGAACAAACCGCGCCCGATGCCGCCGACGATCCCGCCGCCCGAGCTGCGTCCCGCCCTTCACCTCGCCGGACCTCCCACGGCTGCTACCACCACGCACGTCGTCTTCGTCTTCCTCCTCAACCCCGTTGCCGAACCCCTACACCACCTGTGAAATCCCTTCCTCCTTTCCCGTGGTCACGCAGCTCACGCTTGCCTTCGCTTCGCTTGGCGGGCTTGTTCTCTGTCGCGCCCGACCGTGGCCGGCAGCAGCAGGCCCCACACCCTGCGGTCCCTCCCGCTCGTGCATCTGCCGTGATGTGCTCACCGTCTGCTTCTTGAGCTCCCTCTCCTCCTCTCTCCCTTGCGCGCCGCGCAATCACGGTCGTGGCCTCCTTCCCATGGCTCATTGTCGCCGCCGTGACCCGCTCGGCCCCTTCGCCGTCCGTCCATGGTCATTCCGCACTTCTTCTCCGCCTTGCGGCGGTCACCGCGGCCGCCACAGCCAGCTGGCCTCGCCACGCTCTGGTCCGCTGCCGCTGCGGCCTTATCTGCGCCCCGGCGGCCTCCATCGCCTTCCTGTCCGGCGATCAGCGCCGTTAGCCTCGCTTTGGTCACGCTGACCGGCTCGGCGCCAGCCTTGGTTAATCTACTGACACCATAGCGCCTCAGTGCCGCTAAGGCCTTCGTGCCTTTGACATGTGGGCCGCCCGAGCGCTTTTAAAAAAAAAAAATTAGAAAAATATAATTAATTAATTAATTAATTAGATAATTAATTAACTTAATTAGATAATTAATTAACCTAATTAACTCTGATTAGATAACCTAATGATTAATTAACTAGTTAAATAGGTTTAGTTAAACTGTGACTATGACATTCGGGACCCACACGTAGTTGACCCAGTCAACTGCACAGTTGACTGCTGACGTCAGCATGTTGTCATGCTGACGTCACCTTTTACTATTCTGGATAGTGTTAAAATAAATAATTAAATAAATCCTAAAATGATTTAAATCTTTTAAAATTAATAGAAAATAAACCGTAGCTCGGATGGAAAAACTTTGTACATGAAAGTTGCTCAGAACGACGAGACGAATCCGGATACGCAACCCGTTCGTCCGCCGCACATCCCTAGCATAGTGAACCTGCAACATTTCACCTCCGGTTCATCTGTCCGAAAACACGGAACACCGGGGATACCTTCCCGGATGTTTCCCCCCTTCACCGGTATCCCCTCTTACCGCGTTAGAACACGTCTAGCTCCGCGTATTGCCATGTTATGCTTTATGTTGCTTTGATTGCTCTATTATTTATTTGTGTTCCCCCTCCGTTACTTCTTTCGGTGAACCCGAGGCCGCCGCGACCCTGCTCGACTACACAAGACGACCCCACTCTCTTGCCGAGCAACCAGCAAGCCCCCTTGATCACCGGATATCGCCTATTCTCCTCTATCTGCTTGCATTAGAGTAGTGTAGCATATTCTTGCTTTTCGATAATCCTATTACGATGCATAGCGACATTGTTGCTACATCTGTTGATACCTTACCGCAATCCTAAATGCTTAGTATAGGATGCTAGTTTATCATCATTGGCCCTACATTCTTGTCGATGCGCTTGCTATACTATTGGGCCGTGATCACTCGGGAGGTGATCACGGTATATACTACATACATACATACTATACTGATGGTGACTAAAGTCGGGTCCGCTCGAAGAGTACCCGCAAGTGATTCGATGAGGGGCTGAAAGGACGGTGGCTCCATCCCGGTAGAGGTGGGCCTGGGTTCCCGACGGCCCCATTACTTTTGTGGCGGAGCGGCAGGCGAGTTGAGACCACCTAGGAGACAGGTGGGCTGGCCTGTTCGGCGTTCATGGATACTTAACACGCTTAACGAGATCTTGGTATTTGATCTAAGTCGGCCATTTGGTCTATCGCACTAACCATCTACGTGGGAGTAGTTATGGGTATCCGGCGTCGTGGTATCGGCCAAGCCTTCTTGGCGTCGGCGGCCGGCGGCGCGCGCCGGATTGGAACGTAAGCTGCGCTTGTATTAGGGGCTAGTTACGCTTCCGGCCGCCCTCATAACGTCTTGGTGTGCTCGGGCGATGGGCCCGGACCCTGCGCGCTTAGGTTTAGACCGGCGTCTTGACCTCTGTTGTGCCTAGGTGGGGCTGCGGCGTGTTGATCTTCCGAGGCGGGCATGACCCAGAAAGTGTGTCGGCCAAATGGGATCAAGCGTGTTGGGTTATGTGGTGCACCCTGCGGTGTTTAATCTATTGAATAGCCGTGATCTTGATAATAGGGCGACTTGGAGTTGTACCTTGACCTTATGACAACTAGAACCGGATACTTAATAAAACACACCCTTCCAAGTTCCACGACAACCCGGTGATCGCTCTCTAACAGGTCACGAGGAGAGGATCGCGGGTAGGATTATGCTATGCGATGCTCTCAGAGATGCTACTTGGAGATGCTACTTGGAGATGCTACTTGGCGATGCTACTTGGAGGACTTGATCTACTCTCTTCTACATCTTTGCAAGGCGGAGGCTGCGAGCGTAGTCTTCGACGGATTAGCTATCCCCTCTTATTACGGCATTCTGCGATTCGGTCCCGATATGGCCTCCTTACACATATACACATGCATATGTAGTGTAGTTCCTTGCTTGCGAGTACTTTGGATGAGTACTCACGGTTGCTTTCTCCCCTTTTCCCCCTTTCCCTTCTTTACGGTTGTCGCAACCAGATCTTGGAAACCAGGCGGGCGCCACCGTCGGCGGCGACTACTACATCGGAGGTGCCTACTACTACGTGCAGCCCGTGGCGATGACCGAGGAGTAGTTAGGAGGATCCCGAGGCGAGAGGCTGCGCCTCTTCGATCTGTATCTCGGTTTGTGCTAGCCTTCTTAAGGCAAACTTGTTTAACTTATGTGCGTACTCAGATATTGTTGCTTCGGTGACTTCGTCTATGATCGAGCACTTGTAATCGAGCCTTGAGGCCCCCGGCTTGTATTATGATGCTTGTATGACTTATTTATGTTTTTAGAGTTGTGTTGTGATATCTTCCCGTGAGTCCCTGATCTTGATCGTACACGTTTGCGTGCATGATTAGTGTACAATTAAATCGGGGGCGTCACAAGTTGGTATCAGAGCCGACTGCCTGTAGGAATCCCCCTTTCAAACTCCTTGGCCGAAGTCGAGTCTAGACATTGCAAAACTTTTACTAACATGGCTGTGTGCCTTACGGGCCCACGTCGCCATTTGGGTGGTATTAGGATATTTTATTCCTTGATCTTTACTCTGGGACTCTGAGCTCTCTTCTATTCGGGTTAAATGATTTTGCTAAAAACAAAACTAACTCTAGGTTCTCGCAAGTACTTTCTCCGGAGAGCCCTTGTTACCGATGACCTTTCTTTGCACGGAAGAAGAAGATACTCTCGATATTCTCTCGAGACCTTGTGCCTGTCGCGTTTGCAATTCCCTACCACCGAAACATCCTTATGGATAACTACTTACACTTGCCATTCATACGATCATCCCCCATTGATCTTGTTAGTACAAGATACCCCGAAGTTTTCTCTATTATTCCGAGAATACCTTGTGCCTACTGCCTAGCAGTTCCTTGCCACCGGAATACCCCTATGATTAATTCCTCGCCCTTATTGAGTATCCGTTCAACCCCACTTGTTCATGTGTTTCACATTGGTCTTCGAAATACTATTTGATCCTCCAAAAATCCTTAGTAGCTTATTGCTCGGCAATACTTATGCCTTGCATTATGGATGCTTTCCATATATGCGCAATATTCGTTAGTATCCTTAGACACCGTCATTTTGGTCCTATCGATTCAAACATGTGTGTGAAAGCACACACTCATCAGTTGATCCTTCTAAATTATCTTTCCGGCTCATACGTCATTTTGAACATGAGTTGGATCTCGACCCATCAAATTGTTGATGATTGTACCCCTAAGGCTATTCAGCTTATCCATCCCTAATCAGAACATTGCTTCTGATCCCTTATCTTGGAATTCATAATTCCTTTGCATTGGAGATTTGAGTTAGTCAGTTGTTTCCATAAACTGATCTCCTTGCATTCCTTCTTCCTCTGGTTGAGTACCGATACTCACATCAACTCCGTTGTGCACCGCTAGGCCCATTGCTGGGTTATTATCCGTTAGTATCCTTCACATTGAAAAATTCTTGTGGGTTATTCCCATGATACATAATGTCTTTGACAATTGGTATCTTCTGCTTTGCCAACCATGCTTTGCTTTCGAGCTGGTGATATTTACTCTTGAAGCTTGTGGTATATGTTCCTAAGATGCCCTGATGGGTTGAACCTATGCCTTCCTTAATATGTGTGAACTCGAAAGTTTTCACGAGCCATACTCTTCTGATGTTTCGCCGGATAAAATTTCAACACTACAGTTTTATCAAAGCGAGAGGTGAATGAAATGATATGCATTAAAGAAGTGGGAGTCGACCTTGAACTTTGTGTTCATGCCCATGAAAATGATGTAGACCGTCTCGAAAGCTTCTTGCAAAATGATTATCTAGCTGATATAATATCATCGGTATCGTGAGTTGATCCTATGCAATCGTGGTTCCGACCATATTTTCTCTTTGATCCCATTTCTCGGACAAGTTAAAGCACTTGTCTTTTATTGATCGATACATCTCCATAACCTCTATTTTGATCTTCCTTGAGTATTAACCTCGGTATCTCGAGAAGCTGTGTTGCTTCTGCGAGTCTTCATCTAGTATTGCTTCTCACCGATCTCGGACCCCCAGGTTCTGAGTTATTAGTCACTCGAGAACACCGATAAGTGAATCGATTCCGCACTTCGATTCAATAACTCTAAGTAATTCTTGTTGCTTACGAATTTAATAATCCTGCAAGTCATTCCTAGCCTTATCGGCTATATCAGTATCGTGCAGACTTTTAACCGTGCTACCTGGTCCTTTCGAAGCACAAATTTTGATGATGAGCTAAGCTTACGTCGATTTTCCTCATCATATCATTTCGCCTTGAACAACAAGCTTGATTTCAAGTTTGTGTCGTACCCATGGTTCCAATGACCTTTTGCTTCATAATTCCTTTAACTTGATGTCGTCGCTGATTGATTACATCTTCATGGAATCTCTCGACAAATTTGTCGTGATCATCATCAACATCTTGACTCCTTCCAAGATATCTATCGAATTCTTGATGAGAAATAGCATCCTTTGCCCTCGATGGTTTGGGTTATCATCCCCAACATTATTGCATTCCCTCCAACACAAAAATTGTTCCTGTTTTGTGTTGTACCTTGAGTTCCTTGTTATCCAACTTATGTTATGATTCTATCGCGGAGTATTACCATCTTTGATGTCAAGAATGTTGTGAGGATTGCTCCACCTCTTAAGAATTCTTGCTATAATGATACTCCTCATAATCACCATTCTTTCTTGGTCCTCGCGTTGATCCCCTACGGGGTACCAACAAGTGAACGGTGCTGTTTGGATTCTGCCTATCTAGCAACCCTATTGCTTTGAAGTTAATGGTCGGTCGTTCATTCTTAGACTATTGATTATTGAATCACCATTCCAGGTTAGCCGTGCAACCCAGCCCATATTTCGGGCGCACCTTTCAACCATTGTTAAATTGTGTATGTTTTCCTCAAGCATACAACAATATATCATTTTGATCTGACAATATCTCCTTGTTCACGTAATGGTGGAAATCCATCCTTTGGAAATTTTGGTGAATTGTCGCTGAGTTCATCAGCCACCTCCTTGTCCTCTCCTTGGGTTAATGATGAACTTTTGTTAACGAAAATCACTTCATAGTTCATTTCCCGAGAATCTTACATTGTCATCCCGTCAATTTGTGTTGCACCTTCTTCTCAGGCATCCTGAGTCTGAGGTATCCTGACACCAATCAGATCTGAATCTCGGTCAGATATGATGGTTGAAATATATTTTCAAGAATTATAACGTTGGACCGTATATGCCCCGGTAAGGTGATGTCCTGCCTAGCACACCTGACCAGAGGACCTAGTGTTATAGTTTCCTTTTTAACAAGGTTAATCATTTTTCCATGACGAAATTGAATGCCTTGTTTAATAAGTTTATCCTGATGGATCCTTTGTGTATCCAAAGTCTGACCTTTGCTTAAAGACCATGTCAATGCTATCTCGAAGCATGTCTGTGGTACTCCGATTTTCAACAAGAACATTTGAAGCCCAATGCTAAATGTTTCTTGCTCAATTATCCAAACACCGTTGTATGGGTATTGTCATCAAATCCTCTTCCCTTACCTAAATGGTTTCTACTTACTATCCTGTCGTGGATATCTTGCTCTATTTGTCCTTGGGAAGGATATACCCTTGAGCAATGTGTTTAAACACATTTTCCTTTCCATTGTTCTATTTAATCTGATAATCGTATTTTCCTTTCCATTCTTTTGTAACCTTTCACGAATCGACTTGGTGAGCGAGCTAATTCCTGCTTAGATAAGCACCTTGTGGTACCACTCGCTTGTAAGACCCTGTTACTATTGTTGATGACATTCTGGTAACCACCGATGGGTGATAGCTTGCCAATTGGTTTGCCTCGTTCAACGAGCAGGAAAATGGTTCTCTTCGTCCCTCGCCCTTGGTATCGATGTTGTTGCCGACATAACTGATAGGCTACCCTCTGACACGCCTTACTATCGTGATCGTGCAAGATGTCGGCCCCCTTCCTACTTTGAACCACATGGTGGGCCCATAACCCACAGTTCCACAGGATCGAAACCTGACTCTCCTGCACCCCCTATTCCCAAGGTTGTTCCTCGCGTGTGGCCTCGTATGTAATTCACGAGCCATCTTCCGAGGGATCATCATATCTGTTACGGACACAATACTTATTCTGATTGCTTTGAGCCCTTTCACGCCTGTTTGAGGCATCAAACGGTTGCCTGCTCGCTCGAAACTTCCCATGAAACCTCATTACTTTGCTCTCAATATTTTCTTAAGTTTCAATTTGAGAATTACGTTTTGCCACCTTCCCCGATGATATCGACCAGATAGTCAACCTTGTAGAGGTTCGTTCTCCTGGAATACCCCCCTTATTCTTTCGTAAGTACGATGGAGATCCCCAAGAAAGGATGACGACTTGATCATGGAGACTTGAAGCAAAGAAATGAAGACATCAACGAAAGGATCAACCTCCTCGAAAGGCAGCCAAGACCGAGAAGACTCGTTAGGTTTTTCGCTACCGAGACCTTCCCCCTTACTCCACCGCTTAAATCTCGGGACGAGATTTCTTGTAATCGGAGGAGAATTGTGACGCCTTGGGTAATCAAGCTACAAAGAACCTGCGCTAATGATGCCACGTCACCTAGGTTCTTGTTGGTAAACTTCGTGTTAGTTCAAAACGATTCATATTCAAAATTTAAATTTAAGTTAAACAATTAAAGTTTTTCAAAAGTCAAAACTAAATTGTTCCTAATGTGTCAAATAATCCTTAGTAAATGTTGGTGGATAAATTATCTTTTAATAAAATATTGGAATGCACTAAAGTAATAGAAATGACAGCAAAAACAATTAATTAGATGCCTTTTATAAGGTTCCAATATTAAAACTAAATTAGTAGTGTGCCAAAATAATTGTGGCACTGGACTGATTAGTAATACTAATTTAGGTGCTGACTGGGTATTTTATAAAACTAAAATAAAAGAAACTTTAAATGAAAACAGTAAAGAAAATAAGTAAAAAAGAAATAAAAAAAAGAACCCCCCCACTGGGCCAGTCGGCCCAGCTGCTAGCCAGGCCGGCCCAAACCGGCCCAAGCCGCCCACTCCCTCTCCATATCGCCCCATCGGCGAGACCCCGAACCGCCACCGACACCCCACTCCTCCCCCAAAATATCTCCCTCCCCTCTCTCCCGATTGGATCGGGAGGGGGAACAAACCGCGCCGATGCCGCCGACGATCCCCGCCGCCCGGAGCTGCGTCCCCGCCCTTCACCTCGCCGGACCTCCCCACCGGCCTGCTACCACTACGCACGTCGTCTTCGTCTTCCTCCTCAACCCCCGTTGCCGAACCCCTACACCACCACAGCAAGGCCCCTTCCTCCTTTCCCGTGGTCACGCAGCTCACGCTACACGCCCAGGCCTTCAGGCGTGGCTGCTTCTTCTCTGTCGCGCCCGGCCGTGGCCGGCAGCCATACACACCCCTGCGGTCCCTCCCGCTCGTGCATCTGCCCGCTGATGTGCTCACCGGTGCCGCTGCTGAGCTCCCCCTCTCCTCCTCTCTCCCTTGCGCGCACGCAATCACGGTCGTGGCCTCCTTCCCGCGGCTCCGCTGTCGCCGCCGTGACCCCGCTCGGCCCTTCGCACCGTCCCGCGGGTCATTCCCGCACTTCTTCTCCGCCACGCGCGGCAGTCACCGCGGCCGCCTTCAGCCAGCGGCCTCGCCTCGCCTCTGGTCCGCTTTGCCGCTGCGGCCTATGCGCCCCTGCGGCCTCCATCGCCTTCCTGTCCGGCGATCAGCGCCGTTAGCCTCGCTTTGGTCACGCTGACAGGCTCGGGCGCCAGCCTTGGCTAATCTGCTGACACCATAGCGCCTGTGCCCGCTAAGGCCTTTGTGCCTTTGACATGTGGGGCCGCCCCCAGAACGCTTTTAAAAAAAAAAAGAATTAGAAAAATATAATTAATTAATTAATTAATTAGATAATTAATTAACTTAATTAGATAATTAATTAACCTAATTAACTCTGATTAGATAACCTAATGATTAATTAACTAGTTAAATAGGTTTAGTTAAACTGTGACTATGACATTCGGGACCCACACGTAGTTGACCCGATCAATGCCGCAGTTATTCTTGACGTCGGCATGTTGTCATCTTGGCGTCACCTTTACTAATCGGATAGTGTTAAAATAAATAATTAAATAAATCCTAAAATGATTTAAATCTTTTAAAATTAATAGAAAATAAACCGTAGCTCGGATGGAAAAACTTTGTACATGAAAGTTGCTCGAGCAGCGAGGCGAATCCGGATCATAACCCGTTCGTCCGCCGCACATCCCTAGCATAGTGAACCTGCAACATTTCACCTCCGGTTCATCGTCCGAAAACACGGAACACCGGGATACCTTCCGGATGTTTCCCCACACGGTATCCCTCTTACGCGTTAGAACACGTCTAGCTCAGCGTATTGCCATGTTATGCTTTATGTTGCTTTGATTGCTCTATTATTTATTTGTGTTCCCCTCGTTACTTCTTTCCTAGAACCGAGACCGCTGCGGCGACCCTGTTCGACTACAGAAAGACGACCCCACTCTCTTGCCAGAGCAACCAGCAAGCCCCCTTGATCACGGATATCGCCTATTCTCCTCTATCTTGCTTGCATTAGAGTAGTGTAGCATATTCTTGCTTTTCGATAATCCTATTACGATGCATAGCGACATTGTTGCTACATCTGTTGATACCTTACCGCAATCCTAAATGCTTAGTATAGGATGCTAGTTTATCATCATTGGCCCTACATTCTTGTCGATCGCCTTGCTATACTATTGGGCGTGATCACTCGGGAGGTGATCACGGGTATATACTACATACATACATACTATACAGATGGTGACTAAAGTCGGGTCCGCTCGAAGAGTACCCATAAGTGATTCGATGAGGGGCCGAAAGGACGGTGGCTCCATCCCGGTAGAGGTGGGCACAGGGTTCCCACGGCCCCGATTGTTACTTTGTGGCGGAGCGGCAGGCAGGTTGAGACCACCTAGGAGGCAGGTGGGCTGGCCTGTTCGGCGTTCGCGGATACTTAACACGCTTAACGAGATCTTGGTATTTGATCTAAGTCGGCCATTTGGTCTATCGCACTAACCATCTCGTGGGAGTAGTTATGGGTATCCGGCGTCGTGGTATCGGCCGGCCTTCTTGGCGTCGGCGGCGGCGGCGCTACGCGGATTGGAGCGTAAGCTGCGCTTGTATTAGGGGCTAGTTACGCTTCCGGCCGCCCTCATAACGTCTTGGTGTGCTTTCGAGGCGATGGGCCCGGACCCTGCGGCGCTTAGGTTTAGACCGGCGTCTTGACCTCTCTGTTGTGCCTAGGTGGGGCTGCGGCGTGTTGATCTTCGAGGCGGGCATGACCCAGAAAGTGTGTCCGGCCAAATGGGATCAAGCGTGTTGGGTTATGTGGTGCACCCTGCGGTGAGTTTAATCTATTGAATAGCCGTGATCTTGATAGCAGGGCGACTTGGAGTTGTACCTTGACCTTATGACAACTAGAACCGGATACTTAATAAAACACACCCTTCCAAGTTCCACGAACAACCCGGTGATCGCTCTCTAACAGGTCACGAGGAGAGGATCGCGGGTAGGATTATGCTATGCGATGCTCTGTAGATGCTACTTGGAGATGCTACTTGGAGATGCTACTTGGCGATGCTACTTGGAGGACTTGATCTACTCTCTTCTACATGCTTTGCAAGGCGGAGGCTGCGAGCGTAGTCTTCGACGGATTAGCTATCCCCTCTTATTACGGCATTCTGCATTCGGTCCACGATATGGCCTCCTTACACATATACACATGCATATGTAGTGTAGTTCCTTGCTTGCGAGTACTTTGGATGAGTACTCACGGTTGCTTTCTCCCCTTTTTCCCCTTTCCCTTCTTTACGGTTGTCGCAACCAGATCTTTGGAACCAGAGCGAGGCGCCACGTCGGCGGCGACTACTACATCGGAGGTGCCTACTACTACGTGCAGCCCGCCGACGATGACCGAGGAGTAGTTAGGAGGATCCCGAGCGGGAGGCTGCGCCTCTTCGTCTGTATCTCGGTTTGTGCTAGCCTTCTTAAGGCAAACTTGTTTAACTTATGTCTGTACTCGAGATATTGTTGCTTCCGTGACTCGTCTATGATCGAGCACTTGTAATCGAGCCTTGAGGCCCCGGCTTGTATTATGATGCTTGTATGACTTATTTATGTTTTTAGAGTTGTGTTGTGATATCTTCCGTGAGTCCACGATCTTGATCGTACGTTTGCGTGCATGATTAGTGTCGATTAAATCGAAGCGTCACCCCTACGTCGATTCCTGTATGAGAGAAAACAATACATAGTAAGACAACAACCCCATCAGCAGAATTACTAGCTTTTATGAATGATTAACACAGGCTCATACTGTTCATCTATTGGAATCTTTCATGCTGCCTTGACACTCTTGCATGGTTCCCAGATATCTTAGAAAGCATGGTTGGCATGTCGTCATCACTGTCTGAATCCTCTAGACCACTTTCTTTTGATGGCCCCTTCCCCTTATCATTTGCAGCAATTTGGAATCTTGGGCAGTGTGGAATCCAAACACCCATATGCAAGAGATCACCTTCTAGACCACCCTAGACTTCTTGGGTTTAGGATTTAAGTTTGTAATTACAAGTTTCTCAGCTCAATTCTGCTATTTACTCGCTCATATCGGTAACCAATATCCAGAAAATCAACCAACATTGCCATTTGTTGGTAATCATGTGATGGGTGCCAGTATATTCATTACTGGTTAGGAGGAAAAGCAAAACAGTTTATCTGACCATCTTTGTCTGCTTGCACTCGGTACGTGAAATACAGATCACGTGAACCCAAATCTGCAAAAACCTCCATATAGTTTTCCAAACATCATCTTCTGCCTGCTCTCTGCTGATTTTGCCACACAAATTCTTCAGAGCTCGCTTTCTAAAAGGTACCTTGTCCATTGAACCAAAAAAACTGTCGATGATGTTGTGCACTTTTGCTAGGTTCACATTGTTCTGCCGTAACTTCTCCACCAAGTCCCTGCTGTAGGCATCAATGTGCTTGTGCGACGGCCAGTGTATTATCTGTCCATACGTTGGAGATAATGCATGGTTGTGCTGTTCACGATGCTCGGCTATATACCAACCGTTGTCCTTTGATCGGAGGAGTCTTATTAATGCACGACACTCGCATCTACACGACCTCGTGTTCTCCACACCAGCTTTTCCCTGGAAATACCAAAGTGCAGGCAAAAGAAACAGATCAGGTTCCATCACCATGAAGGAATCAAATCGGTATCATAGATAGTACTACAACAAGGGTACACATGCTTACCGCACATCCACACATAATTTCTTGCATGCACTTCATTCTCTCCACATTCAGCCTACTCTTGCTGTATATAATTCCAAAACCCTTCTCCCACGAGTAGAGATTGTAAAAGTCATATGCCTCCCCGAGTGTATCGAAGCTTGTACCAAGTGTTGGGACAATTACCATGTCCCCTGGTTCATCAGCAAACCACCGTATCGCCTTCTCAAGGGCGCTGATTCGCCCAGGGCAAGGTAACCTTCCGGGCGCAGCTGCTCCAATTCTAACCATGCAATTTTATATAAACCAATGTGTGAGATGCATGGTTTTCATAAGAAATTCAGAAAAGCCAGATGACCTCCATACAACTACAATGATATGTTCAAGCATCCTTAGACTCATGTATTTCTAAACCGTCAAATGTCATTATCCATGTGTTTTATCTGAATTCCATCAGTAAATTCAGAAATTCCGAAACTGAGTTATACGTTCATTATGTGCTTATTTCTTAACCAACTTTCTGCCTAGTTAATCTACCTAGCTAGAGCAGCAGTCATATATTATCTCACAGATTAGCACCCTTTATGCATCTCAGTTAAATGCAAAATTTAGTCATCTGTTTCCATGGCAAACATTGTAGAAGCAGAACAACCAATTCCATAGGTCACACATTCAAAATCAGGTGCCCCAGTAATCAATTCAGTACATATTATGGTGAAGCTCACCTTTGCCATCTCCCTCTATTTAGGTTCATGGTCCAGTATGCATAAACCAGCGAAAATAGCCCTACACTGGACTTACCTTTCGTTCTTATCAAATGATGCTACTATCTGAACCTCTCCCAACCACATTAGTACACCATCTTTTTCAGTGAAATGAGTAATTCTAATTTTCATTTCGCACTGCACCGCTTAAACTAAAGGATTACTAAATTATTTATATCTTCCATGCCAATTCTTATCATAGACTACTAGCTGCACAAATAAAGAGCTCACCTGTAATGCTAAACTTCATTCTGAACTGTAACATCTCCACTAAACGAAACTGAAACCAAAACGTATTGTACTGCAACCAATTCTGTTATACAGATTACCTGCGAGTCCATCCTGGAGTCTTAGGATCAATCTGTCCAATTGATTGCTCAGATGGCTGTGGCTCAGCTTCCCCGTCGCCTACGGCTCCCCCCTCGGCGGCACAGATCTGCCCCTGAACGTTACCAGTCACCGGGCGGGTGCTGCTCAGCTTCAGTCGCCATCGCTGGGTAGTGAAGCGGCTCCACCGGAAGCTAGCTGTCGTTCACTTCTTCCATCACCGCAGTGCTGCAGATGGCAAAATCTTCGTGTCAGGCAGACAGATTGAGCGCCAAGATAGAAAACCAGAACGGAACGATTAAGCACTTCCGAGGGGGGGGGGCATGCAGATGAGGTATTTCATCTTACCTCCTAATCAGTTGCAGCAAGAACTTCATCCTAACAAAGCGCCGCTTGGGTTTGCTCTACCGCAGATCTGCATAGGCGACAATGGCGATTCAACAATCCTTATCCAGAGGTGGGAGGCAGCTACGTGTTGTCATTTACTTCTGCCCATACCGCTGCCTGCCGGAAAGCTGGGTTCCTGAGCCACGGATCAGGGGCACAAAACCATCCCGAGCCACGGCTCTGCTTTCTCACCGTCACGACGCCGGCTGCGAGCCCTGTCTCCGACACGACGGCCTACGGATCTGTATACCGTATTTCCTGACTGGGTGAATTAAAATAGAGCTACCTCCTGCCTCTGTAACGCAGCTCCACACATCCCGAAGCCTAGTCGTAGCGCCCAAATAAAGAGCTCACCTGTGCTCGCAAGCAGAACAGCTGCGTCCAAAATCATATATCTAATGAATCACTCTCTCTAGGAAATGATCATTTGCAAGATGATGTTGAACATGGATACTATGATGAGGATAATGATAGTGATCTTGAAGAATCTATGAGACACTTTGGTCTTATGGCTAACCTTCACGGCTACATGGCTGGATGAAAGCAATGGGTCCTTGATAGTGGATGTACCGATCACATGACCGGAGATAAAGATATGTTTCGTGAGCTTGCTGAAAACGACGGCCCTCGAAAGTATGTCACTTTTGGTGATAACTCAAAGGGTAAGGTGGTTGGCCTCGGTAAGGTGGCCATCTCACATGACAGCCCCATACAAAATGTTATGCTCGTTGAATCTCTTGGCTACAATCTACTTTCTGTATCTAGACTAGCTGATTTTGGATTCAATGTCCTATTTATTAAAGTAGATTGCCAAGTGTTTCAAAGAGATAATCATAAAATGGTCTTTACCGGCATACGTAGAGGTGATCTATACATTGTTGATTTCACTAAAAAGGCTCAACCTAGAACTTGCTTAATTGCTAAATCTTCTAAAGGCTGGTTGTGGTATAGACGGTTAGGTCATGTGGGCATGCGAAACCTTGACAAGCTTATTAAAGGTGATCATATCCTTGGTGTTAAAGATGTCATATTTGACAAGGATAGACTTTGCAGCGCTTGCCAAGCAGGAAAACAGGTTGGAGGAAGCCACCCCGTGAAGAACATCATGACCACGAGGAAACCGCTCGAGCGACTTCATATGGACCTTTTCGGTCCCAACGCCTACAAGAGTCTCGGTGGTAACTCATCTGACTAGTCATTGTTGATGATTTTTCAAGATTTACGTGGGTGTTCTTTCTTGATATAAATTGCAGGTCCAAAAGATCTTCAAAAACTTTGCTAGGAAGGCCTAAAATCAATTTGAAGTGAAGATCAAGAAGGTTCGCAGCGACAATGGAACGGAGGTCAAGAACGCCAATGTGGACACCTTTCTTGACGAAGAAGGGATTTCACATGAGTTCTCGGCTACGCACACACCTCAACAAAATGGAGTTGTTGAGAGGAAGAACCGGACACTCATCAAAATGGCGAGAACGATGCTTGATGAGTACAAGACACCAAAACACTTTTGGGCGGGAGCGGTTGAGACAGCTTGTCATGCAACGAATCATCTATATCTTCACAAGCTACTCGGCAAGATGGCATACGAGCTTCTCACTGGTAACAAACCCCAAGATGGATACTTTCGGGTATTCGGCTCAAAGTGTTACATTCTTGATAAGCATTATCGTTCGAAATTTGCTCCTAAGTCTCATGAAGGTTTCCTACTCGGTTATGGCTCAAACTCTCACACTTACCGTGTCTACAACAATTTCACCCGAAAGGTTGAAGAGACGGTAGATGTGAAGTTTGATGAATCTAACGGCTTGCAAGTAGAGCAATTGCCAATTGATGTAAGTGACAAAGATCCTTCGGAAGCAATCCAAGACTTGTATATTGGCAAGATTCGCCCAACGGAGGTGAAGGAGAGTACCTCGCCCGTCCAAGTGGAAGCCTCAACTTCACGCCAAGGTGAACTACAAGTTGACTTGGAGGCATCCATGAGTGGGACACGTCAAGACGATGAAAACGAGGATGTACAACAAGATGAACCTCGATGACCTCCTTCTCCACCTCCACGGGAGAACAACAACACCAACAACAATGAAGAAAGACAAGAGGAAGAACAAGACAATGAAGAGGATGTTCCACCCCGACCCACAAAAGCTTTCACGAGTTCGAGCAAGAGTCTCAAGAGATCATCCCGTCGAACAAATCTTTGATGACATTCAAACCGGGAGAATTACTCGCTCTAAATCTCGTTTGGCGAACTTTTGTGAACATTACTCATTCATTTCTAGCATTGAACCTATGAAGGTTGAAGAAGAATTGGAAGATATGGATTGGATAAATGCCATGCACGAAGAGCTACACAACTTTGAAAGGAACCAAGTGTGGACTTTGGTTGAAAAGCCTGATGAGAAGCACAATGTCAATGGAACCAAATAGGTGTTTCGGAACAAGCAAGATGAAGATGGACAAGTTGTACGCAACAAGGCTTGTCTCGTTGCTCAAGGCTACACTCAAGTCGAAGGTATGGACTACGGTGAGACATATGCCCCCGTTGCTAGACGTGAGTCCATTCACATCTTACTTGCTTATGCCAATCATCATGACATTACCTTATATCAAATGGACATCAAAAGTGCTTTTCTTAATGGTGAAATTGAGGAGGAAGTTTATGTTAAACAACCTCCCGGCTTTGTTAGTCCTAAGAAAGCCGACCATGTTTACAAACTCCACAAACCTCTTTATGGTCTTAAGCAAGCTCCTAGAGCTTGGTATAAATGCTTGACTAAGTTTCTTCTTGAAAAAAGGTTTGAAATTGGTAAAATTGATTCTACACTCTTTACTAAAAGGGTTAATGGAGAATTATTTGTGTGCCAAATTTATGTTGATGATATCATATTTGGTTCAACTAACCCTCATTTTAGTGAAAAGTTAGGAAAGCTTATGTCGGAGAAGTTTGAGATGTCTATGATGAGTGAACTCAAGTTCTTTCTTGGTTTGCAAATCAAGCAAACTAAGGAGGGAACCTTTATCTCTCAAACAAAGTATACCAAGGACTTATACAAGAAGTTCAGCATGCAAGAGTGCAAAGGTATGAATACCCCCATGCCTACTAGTGGACATTTTGACTTGACAAAGGATGGCGAACCGGTTGACCAAAAGGTTTACCGCTCTATGATTGGTTCACTGTTATATCTATGTGCCTCCCGTCCCGATATCATGCTAAGTGTGTGCATGTGCGCACGATATCAAGCGCCCCCCCAAAGAATGTCATCTTAAGGCTGTGAAAAGGATAGTGAGATACTTAATACATACACCAAATTTTGGCATTTGGTAT
Source organism: Aegilops speltoides (assembly GCA_021437245.1). NCBI lineage: Eukaryota > Viridiplantae > Streptophyta > Magnoliopsida > Poales > Poaceae > Aegilops > Aegilops speltoides. The sequence continues at coordinate 88,379,481 of CM038141.1, read as the reverse complement.
CCTAAGAGGTCTTCTTTTAATCTTGTTGGCTATTCCGACTCGGACTATGCTGGTGACAAGGTTGATAGAAAGTCCACTTCGGGTACTTGTCAATTTCTTGGTAGATCTCTTGTGTCTTAGTCCTCCAAGAAACAAAACTCGGTATCCTTATCCACCGCCGAAGCAGAATACATTGCCGCCGGTTCATGTTGTGCTCAATTACTTTGGATGACCCAAACTCTTAAAGATTATGGGATATATGTGAAACATGTTCCATTGCTTTGCAACAATGAGAGTGCTACTAAGATTTCTCATAATCCCGTGCAACATTCTCGAACTAAGCATATTGAAGTCCCTCATCATTTAATTCGAGATCATGTTGCTAAGGGAGATATCAAACTTAAGCATGTTCGTACCGATAAGCAATTGGCGGATATATTCACGAAATCACTTGATGAAAAAGTGTTTTGCTGGTTGAGAGGTGAATTAAACATCATTGATGCCTCAAACTTGGAGTAGAAACTCCATATGGATGCATGCAAGGCATGAGCCTTTCTATGACTAATCCTTGATATTTCTCTTATGATGATGATCATATGTCTTGGATATTCTTGTACTCTTGCATGCTATCTAACCCTTGTAGGTACTTGGATAAGACTAACTCTATGAGATTGCAATTCAATCACACTCTAAGCAATCTCTGCATCTGCATGTCTCTACAATATGGTGGTTGAAGGCAAGGAAGCACGAACCCATTCAATATATCCTTGGACAAATTTCTTTATATCAATTTCAGTTGATATCAAATTTCATGATTGTCATTTTGGATACACAAGTGCTCTTCCTTGCAAGTCTAACCCATGTAGGAAGATGAAATTCAACTACAAGTGGTGCTCCCAACTCTTGATGATCCACATCAACTTGAGCATCCTACACAAGTTCAACTACATGACCAAGTTCAACACCACCACCCAAGGTATGTCATTCCATCTTAGAGAAGCTTTACCCCAAGACATGGGTCAAAGCAACTCAACAAGATGTGAATACTTCAAAATGCTTAAACGAAAAATGGCAACCCCATTTTGATCTTAAACGATGAGTATGACCTATGATCAAGTGTCTTCACTTGACTCCTAAGTCAATATACTCTAACATAGGTGACTTTGTCGCCGATCACTTCTAGATTAAGTTCTCTGTTGTTTCTTTGTGCTCTTGCATTTGTCTCTTGCATGCTAGTTCCCCTTTCAAAAAAAAACTTCATCTAGATTTCTTCTCTTTTCTTTTCTCTGGTATTTTCTGCATTTTCCCTGCATCCAATTCATTGCAAATCCTTGAGTTAATTCCTTGCATATTCTTGTGAGATCCTAATTGCCTCAGTGAGCTGAGGTAACAAGTGTTTTCTCTCAGGATTGAACTTGGCCTCACCGACTTGTTTACTTCGGCTGAATCGAATCATCTCGGTGCCACCAAAAATAAGAACTCGGTGCTACCGATGTCAATACTGAGATAAAAACTGTGTCACTTGCATTCTGCATATTTGTCCCAGCTCCACTCATTGATACATGTCCTCTACCAGCATCCTATACTACATGTTGCTTTGTAATGTGACTCAAGGACCAAACCTACTTGACTCATGATCCATAAGACCCTCCTTGGAAATTGATGTCAAAGAGGGAGAGAGCACATCAAAGCTTATCACATAAGAGAGAATGCAATCCGAAAGCTTCTCCTGATGCTTCTTATCCTTAATAGGAAAGTTATTCTCATGTCTTCAAGAGGGGAAAGACATGATAGCATGATGGTATATGTTATGATTCTATATTGCTCTAGCTATTTTCTTGTTTGCTCTGATTTTCTTTCGTATCTTCTCCCATTATCCAATATAAGATTTAGGGGGAGAAAGCTCAACCCTAAGGGAAGAAAATACTTCTAATTCATTGCATATCTTTATTCTTGGGGACATGCCTGTAACCAAATAGAGTACCTAGTACTCACTCTCTACATGTCATCCCAGTCTTGGTATTCTTGTGTTCTCCTGTTCTTGCTCTGTCTAGTAGATGTTCTTGTGTTATCTAACCTTGTTTACCTAGGTACATCTCTTCCAAAGCTAGTTCAAGACCACAAGGTAAGTATATTCATCACACTCATGTGCATGAAGACCTCTTGCTGTGGTACATATTGTTTGCAAGAAAAATTCATGAACATGAAGGTATATTTCCAGCATCTACATCATTTGCTCTGATGCATATAGCCACGACACATGTAACTCATTGCTTGCTCTATCATGTTTATGCATTCTCATACTCTTATGATCTATCATCACATGATTGCATACATGTAGGGGGAGCTAATGCATGTTACATGTCTTGCCAAAGCTTTACTTGCTATTTCCTTATATCTTTATTTAAAGCTTTGATGTATGTTGTCATCAATTACCAAAAACGGGAGATGAAAGCACAAGTGCTCCCTCGGTGATTTTGGTAATTAATGTAAACATATCTCTTGTTGGACTAATACTTCTACCTAGTATATTTCAGATGAGTTCAACATTGGAGTGGCATGGACAAGAGGATGTGGAACCCCTTCAAGATGCTAAGGACAAATATTGGCAAAAGCTCAAGACTTTGCATTTTCATTTTAGTGATCCAAGATCACATTGAGTCCATAGGAAAGCCAATACTATTAAAAGAGGATGAGGTGTTGCTTAATGGCTTGCTTGCTCAAAGTGCTTAGTGATATGATCCAAAGCCCTCAACCACTTTATCACATCCACATATGTCCTAAACCTAAAAGTCAAACTCAGCCCCACCGATTTGATCTATCCGGCGCCACCGAGTTCATTTGACATAGCCACTGATAGAACCCTAATCAGTTCGGTCTAACTAATTGGATCTCGGTCTCACTGAGGGAGTCCCGGATTAAGGGGTCCTTGGACAGCCGAACTATATACTTTGGTCGGACTATTGGACTATGAAGATACAAGATTGAAGACTTCGTCCACTGTCCGGATGGGACTCTCCTTTACGTGGAAGGCAAGCTTGGAGATTCGGATGTGAAGATCCCTTTCTCTATAACCGACTCTGTGAAACCCTAGCCCCCTCCGGTGTCTATATAAACCGCAGGGTTTAGTCCGTAGGACAAGAACAATCATAACCATAGGCTAGCTTCTAGGGTTTAGCCTCTACGATCTCGTGTTAGATCAACTCTTGTAATACTCATATCATCAAGATCAATCAAGCAGGAAGTAAGGTATTACCTCCATCGAGAGGGCCCGAACCTGGGTAAACATTGTGTCCCCCGCCTCCTGTTACCATTAGCCTTAGACGCACAGTTCGGGACCCCCTACCCGAGATCCGCCGGTTTTGACACCAACATTGGTGCTTTCATTGAGAGTTCCACTCTATCGCCACCGTAAGGCTTGATGGCTCCTTCAATCGCCTAGAACAACGACATCCAGGGTGGAGTTTTTCTCCCCGGACAGATCTTCGTATTCGGCGGCTTCGCACTGCGGGCCAACTCGCTTGGCCATCTAGAGCAGATCGACAGCTACGCCCTTGGCCATCAGGTCAGGTTTGTAAGCTTGAACTACACCGCCGATATTCGCGCACACTTGATCTTCGACGCATTCGAGCCCATGATAGCCGCGCCCCGCCGCCATGATGAACATGACCTAAATCTGTCATCAGGTGGTGTGCGGGAGATTGCGCATGTAACCGCACTGGCCCTAGATCCAGAGCAGAGCGCGCCATCCAGGGGCGGGAGGCTCAACCTCGCGACGGAAGCCGCGAACTCAACGGCGCTAGAACCGGACACAGATTTGACCTCCAACGAGGCCTGTGTCATCGGAGCCTCGGACTCATCTCCGGCCATAGGCTCCGAACCGCGCGTATCGCGCCCATCGAATCTGACCAGGTGCCGATCTTAGAGTTCAGCTCCGCGGACATCTTCCAACACTCACCCTTAGGTGATGTGTTAAACTCATTAAAGTCTCTCTCCTTGTCAGGAGATCCCTGGCCGAACTATGTCCGGCTTGAGTGGGAAGCGGGCGACGAAGAACTTCGTAACCCACCCACCACCCACTTGATAGCCGCTGTCGACGATTTGACCGACATGCTTGATTTCAACTCCAAAGACATCGACGGTATGGACGACGATGTCGGAGAAGAATAGGAACCACCGCCCACAGGGCGCTGGACAGCCACCTCCTCATACGATATATACATGGTGGATACACCCAAAGAAGACAATGGCGATGACATAAATGATCAAGTTGAAGATAAACTTCCTGAGAAGTAGTCTAAGCGCTGACGTCAGCGGCGCTGCTCTAAGTCACGCCATGGTAAAAATAGCGATACCGACACAAGAGAGAATAGCACTCCGGACGATGCCGAAGACAACGAAGACCCCGCCAAGCCAAGTTTCGAACAGGCTGGACGGGAAGATGGGCGAGCCAGCCTGATGAATAGGTCGTGAACGATGACTAGGAAGATAACAATTATATGCCCCTCTCCGAGGACGAGGTGAGCCTCGGAGACGAAGAATTTATCGTGCCTGAGGATCTCGCTGAGCAGGAGCGTTTCAAGCGCCGGCTTATAGCCACTTCAAAAAGCCTGAAGAAGAAGCAGCAGCAGCTTCGAGCTGGTCAAGATCTGCTCACTGATAGATGGACCAAAGTCCTAGCAGCCGAGGAATACGGACTCGAACGCCCAACCAAAAGTTACCCGAAGCGCAAACTACTACCTCAATTTGATGACGAAGCGTTGGAGCTAGCACTACCAACGCATAATGCGGCTGAAAGACCACCACGTGGTCAAGATAAAGCGGCAATTCAGCCCGAGCACTAGCTGGCACCACATCGCCGAACAAACAGAAACACAACAGCTCGGGGAAACACACATGACCTGCGGTACGACTTGGAGAACAGAGTAGGCCAGACCAGAACGATCTATGGATCGCGGGCGCGCGCCTCAACATGCAACGAGGGTTGATATGTCTCCAATGTATCTACTTTTCCAAACACTTTTTCCTTTGTTTTGGACTCTAACTTGCATGATTTGAATGAAACTAACCTGGACTGACGCTGTTTTGAGCAGAACTGCCATGATGTTGTTTTATGTGTAGAAAAGAAAAGTTCTCGGACTGTCCTAAAAATCCACGGAGGCACTTTTTGGAATTAATAAGAATTATTGGGCAAAAGAAATACAGCAGGGGGCCCACACCCTGTCCACGAGACAGGGGGCGCGCCCCCTCCCCCTGGGCGCGCCCCCTATATCGTGGCCCCCTGGACCTCCACCGACCTCAACTCCAACTCCATATATTCACGTTCGAGGAGAAAAAAATTAGAGAGAAAGTTTCATCGCGTTTTACGACACGGAGTCGCTGCCAAGCCCTAATCTCTCTTGGGAGGGCTGATCTGGAGTCCATTCGGGGCTCCGGAGAGGGGGATTCGTCGCCGTCATCATCATCAACCATCCTCCATCACCAATTTCATGATGCTCACCGCCGTGTGTGAGTAATTCCATTGTAGGCTTGCTGGGCGGTGATGGGTTGGATGAGATTTACCATGTAATCAAGTTAGTTTTGTTAGGGTTTGATCCCTAGTATCCACTATGTTGTGAGATTGATGTTGCTATGACTTTGCTATGCTTAATGCTTGTCACTAGGGCCCGAGTGCCATGATTTCAGATCTGAACCTATTATGTTTTCATGAATATATGTGTGTTCTAGATCCTATCTTGCAAGTCTATAGTCACCTATTATGTGTTATGATCTGACAACCCCGAAGTGATAATAATCAGGATACTTCTCGGTGATGACCATAGTTTGAGGAGTTCATGTATTCACTATGTGCTAATGCTTTGTTCCGGTTCTCTACTAAAAGGAGGCCTTAATATCCCTTAGTTTCCGCTAGGACCCCGCTGCCACGGGAGGGTAGGACAAAAGATGTCATGCAAGTTCTTTTCCATAAGCACGTATGACTATTTACGGAATACATGCCTACATTACATTGATGAATTGGAGCTAGTTCTGTGTCACCCTACGTTATAGCTATTACATGAGGAATCACATCCGGCATAATTATCCATCACTGATCCATTGCCTACGAGCTTTTCATATATTGTTCTTCACTTATTTACTTTTCCATTGCTACTGTTACAATTACTACAAAAACCAAAAAGAATTATCTTTACTTTTGCACCATTACCTTTATTATCATACCAATTTTGCTACTAAATACTTTGCTGCAGATACTAAGTTATCCAGGTGTGGTTGAATTGCAACTCAACTGCTAATACTCAAGAATATTCTTTGGCTCCCCTTGTGTCGAATCAATAAATTTGGGTTGAATACTTTACCCTCGAAAGCTGTTGCGATCCCCTGCACTTCGGGGTTATCAAGACTAATTTCTGGTGCCGTTGCCGGGGAGCATAGCTCTATTCTCTGAGTCACTTGGGATTTATATCTGTTGATCACTATGAAGAACTTGAAAGACGACAGAACCAAGATTTTGCCCTCAACTACGAGGGGAGGTAAGGAACTGCCATCTAGCTCTGCACTAGATTCTCCTTCTGTTATGAGTAAGCTTGCGACAACCTACTACTGCTATGAATTTTGATATGTCGCATGTTATTGATGATGCCACTTCTGCTATCCATGATGAAACTACTTCTGTGCGTGATACTACTTTGCCACTAGGTGAATTTCTTGATGAACAACTTGCTAGAGTTAGGGGGAATGAAATTATTGAAGATGCTATTATGGATGGTAGTGATGATGAAGGTTCTCCCAATGATTATGAATTACCTGTTGTTCCTGAGGGTTATGTTATGAATGAAGAAGGTGCTAGAGCTATATTTGCTTGCAATTATAGATATGATCTTAAGAAATTGTTAGCTAAATGGAAGCAGCAGTCTCTTAATGCTAGAATGAAACCTGACCCTACTTTTGCTACTTCACCTATCTATGTTACTGATAAGGATTATGAATTCTCTGTTGATCCTGACATTATTACTTTAGTTGAATCTGATCCTTTTTATGGCCTTGAATCTGAAACTGTTGTGGCACATCTTACCAAGTTGAATGATATAGCTACCCTGTTTACTAATGATGAGAAGTCTCGCTATTATTATATCTTTAAGATATTTCCGTTCTCGTTAAAGGGTGATGCTAAGACTTGGTATAATTTTCTTGCTCCTGGTTGTGTGCGTAGTCCCCAGGATATGATTTATTACTTCTCTGCTAAATATTTCCCTGCTCATAAGAAACAAGCTGCCTTACGGGAAATATATAATTTTGTGCAAATCAAAGAAAAGAGTCCCCCACAAGCTTGGGGGAGGCTTCTCCGGTTACTTAATGCTTTGCCTGATCATCCTCTTAAGAAAAATGAAATACTTGATATCTTTTATAATGGACCAACCGTTGCTTCCAAGGACTACTTGGATAGTTGTGCTGGTTGTGTTTTCAGGGAAAGAATAGTCGATGAAGCTGAAATACTATTGAATAATATGTTGACCAATGAAAATAATTGGACTCTTCCTGAGCCAATTCCTGAAGCAATTCCTGAACCAATTGAGCCAACTCCTGAGCCTATTCCTAAACCCACTCTGAAGAAGAGAGGTGTTTTATTTCTCAGTCCAGAAGATATGCAAGAGGCAAAGAAATCAATGAAAGAAAAAGGTATTAAAGCTGAAGATGTTAAGAATTTACCACCTATTTAAGAAATACATGGTCTTAATATACCGTCTGTTGAAGAACCACATTGCCTTGATAACCCAACACAGGTAGTAAAGGTATCTCTCTATAGATATGATAAAGTTGAAATCCCCTCTACTAAATTTCATAGCCCTTGCTTAGATGAATTTGATGACTTTATGGCTAGACAAGAAAGTTTTAATGGTTATGTTGGTAGAGAGTTAAAGAATAATGCTTTCGAGATAGGACACGTGAGCGATAATATGGCTAGAGTTAAAGGGGAACTTAAACTCATTAGCAAATATGCGTCTATGGTTGCTACTCAAGCGGAGCATGTACTTAAAGCTCAGAATGATTTGCTTGATGAATTAAATAATAAAAATGACTTTGCTGTTAGAGTGGCTACTAGAACTGGTAGAATGACTTAGGAACCTTTGTATCCTGAAGGCCACCCTAAGAGAATCGAGCAGGATTCTCAGAGAAATAATTTAGAGGCACCTAGTTCTTCTAAAAAGAAGAAAAAGAAAGACGATAGAACTTTGCATGCTTCTAGTGAACCTACTGTAGACACACCTGAGAACCCCAATGATATTTCTATCTCTGATGCTGAAACACAATCAGGTGATGAACATGAACCTAGTGATAATGTTAATGATAATGTTCATGTTGATGCTCAACCTAGCAAAAACAATGAAGTAGAGATTGAACATGCGGTTGATCTTGATAACCCACAATCAAACAATCAGCTTTATGATAAGAGAGATTTTGTTGCTAGGAAGCACGGTAAAGAAAGAGAACCATGGGTTCAGAAACCCATGCCCTTTCCTCCTAAACCATCCAAGTCAAAGGATGATGAGGATTTTGAGCGCTTTGCTGAAATGATTAGACCCATTTTCTTACGTATGCGCTTAATTGATATGCTTAAAGTAAATCCTTATGCTAAGTATATGAAGGATATCATTACAAATAAAAGAAAGATACCGGAAGCTGAAATTTCCACCATGCTTGCTAATTATACTTTTAAGGGTGGAATACCAAAGAAACTTGGAGATCCAGGGGTACCAACTATACCATGCTCCATTAAAAGAAATTATGTTAGAACAGCTTTATGTGATCTTGGAGCCGGTGTTAGTGTTATGCCTCTCTCTTTATATCGTAGACTTGAATTGAATAAGTTGACACCTACTGAAATATCTTTGCAAATGGTTGATAAATCAACTGCTATACCTATCAGTATTTGTGAGGATGTGCCTGTTGTGGTTGCAAATGTCACTATCTTAACGAACTTTCTTATTCTTGATATTCCCGAGGACGATAGTATGTCTATTATCCTTGGTAGACCTTTTCTTAATACTGCTGGGGCTGTTATTGAATGCAACAAAGGCAATGTCACTTTTCATGTTAATGGTAATGAGCATACGGTACACTTTCCGAGGAAACAATCTCAAGTTCATAGCATCAATTCTATTGGAAAAGTTCCAACTATTATTATTGGAGGTTTTGAATTTCCTCTCCCTACTGTCAAGAAAAAGTATGATATTCTTATTGTTGGGGATTTTCATATCCCGGTTGAGGTAACTTAGTGTTATTTGAAATTTCTTCGGTTCCGTGTTATTCGGAATGAGTTTGTTAACAAGACTTGATCAACCTTGTTAGTGGATTCATTTTGATGATCACGAGATGGATGAAGCTAGAAGGCACAACCTTCTGTACCCACTTTTTACTTTCTGTTATCTAGATTAAATAAAGCAAACATAGCATTATTTGTCTGTTTTCTGGATTATCCGTGCAATAAAAAAATAGCCCGAAAATAAAAGTGCTCCAAATGCCCTGCAAATTTTGTATGATTTTTTCTGGAATATTTGAGGATTTTAGGTACTGAAATCACTTCAGGAGGGGCAAGCACCAGGCCACGAGAGTGGAGGGCGCGCCCACCCCACCTGGGTGGGCCCCTGTCTCGTGGGCCCCTGGTGGCCCTCCTCCACTTATGCCAGCACCCACACACTTCATCTTCTACCCAAAAAAAATCCCCATCCAGCTCAAACACGAGTTCTAGCTCATTTTGCTCTGATTTTCGATCTCCTTGCTCAAAGCTCCATTTACAAAACTGCTTTGGGAGATTGTTGCTTGGTATGTGACTCCTCCATTGGTCCAATTAGTTTTTGTTCTGGTGCTTTATTCATTGCAATTTTTTTGCTGGATAGGTGACCATGTTCTTGAGCTTGCATGTTAAATTTATGAGGTCCCAAGCAATTCTAATGCATGATATAGGCTCTAGGCACTTGTAGGAGTAGTTTCTATCAATCTTGTTTAGTTTTATTCACTTTTATTTTGAAGTTACTAAAATTTCAGAAATTTTTCAGAAAAAGAATTATGCTTAGACGAATGTACCAAGGTGGTTCCTCGGTGAAGAAAGGGCCCAGGATTGTTATACGTGAGCAAGATGTTGAATTGCCGAGGGACGCGGATGTACAAGCTTGTGAGTGGCCATCCGATGCTTTTATGGTCGAAGCAGGCTTTAAGGAGGAATTTGACGCGTATGTGCGTAATGCTGAGTTGGAGGACTTCTTACAAGATAAGTGTCCTCAGTACTATCAATTGACTGATTCCTTTGTGCGGAGGTTTAAATATAACTGTACGCGTAATTCTCCTAGTGTCCTATTTGATATTTATGATACATCTTATACCATGGACTTAGAGGATTTCACAACTGCTTGCAAACTCCCATAGTGGGGTAATATTAATGATCCTCACAAATCTGAATTTAGAGATTTTCTTGCTAGTATTACTGTGGAAGAATCTAGGGACATAGCACAAGCTACCATAGGGAGCATTCATTTTCCTGCTATACATTATTTTGCTCTCTTCATTGGTAGATGCATTAACGGTAAAGATGAAGCATGCCACATGTGTGTTCCTGATCTGTGTGTCCTCAAGAGTGCTGTGTTAGGTTATAAAGGTTATAACTTGGGGGCAATAGTCGCACGTAGGTTGCAGAATAATAGTAGAAAGGGAAATTTATTTGGAGGAATTTATGCAGTCCGTGTGGCTAATTATCTTAATATAGCCCCACGAGAGGGAGATATGTTGATACCTCCTGTTTATTTGGATTATGAAGCTATGGTCAATCATCAATTTCTTGGGAGGAATGAACAATTCCTCCAATATCGACTAATCTATGACAGACGCAACGTTGTCCATGTTACTCTTCCAGCTCCCTACCTTTTTGATTATCAGGCAAAAGGAAGATATGTTGTCACCAGGGAAGAAGCAGCTGAACACGAGGGGAGAGCGGAGGCAGCTCGCCAACACGCCGCAGCTCAGGAGGCGGTTGCTGCCGCATCTCAGTACGACCCCAGTTTCACTTACGGATATCAGCCAAGCGGTCCTTGGTACTAGACCAACTTAGGCCAAAAGCCTAAGCTTGGGGGATTACGTATTTCTCACCAACTTTACATTCATGTTCACACACTAGTCGTCGGTGCTCATACTCTTTCATTGTATTATCCATGATAGTTTAAATTTCTTTTTCTAGTTTTCTTCTTGTGTGTTTGATAAACCTTAAGAAAAACCAAAAAAATAGTTAGTTTAATTTCCATTCTTGTAGTAGAATTAAAATGAAAACCCAAAAAGATTTCTAGTTCTTCTTTTTTACTTGTTGGGAGCTTTCCCGTGTAAATAGTTTTCTTTTCTTTTCTTTTCTTTAGGGGTCGAGAAGACCATATTGAAAATGCTAGTGGCTCTCATATGCATGATTGTTTATTTAACTTAGAGCCCATATTACCTGTCTTCTCTTTTGAGTTGAATGCTTGCAGATTCCAGCTTAGTCCAACGCACGTGCACTCTTATTATTATACACATCGTTCGGTCGTGCGAGTGAAAGGCAATAATGACGATATATGATGGACTTATTGAGATGAGAAAGACTGGTATGAACTCGACCTCTCTTGTTTTTGTAAATATGATGAGTTCATCGTTTCTGATTCAGCTTATTATGAAGTAAACATATTTGCAATGACATTTAGAGATTATAGTTGCTTGTGACATGCTTGATTAGCTATGAGTTATAATGGTTTACTTTGCGTGCCAACATGCTATTAGAATGATTATGATGTGGTATGATGGGATGGTATCCTCCTTTGAATAAATTGAGTGACTCGACTTGGCACATGTTCACACATGTAGTTGAATCAAATCAACATATCCTTCATGATATTTATGTTCATGGTGGATTATATCCTACTCATGCTTGTACTCATTGTGAATTAGTTTTAATGCATGTTTATGACTGTTGTCACTCTCTCAGTTGGTCGCTTCCCAGTCTTTTGTTAGCCTTCACCTGTACTAAGCAGGAATACTGCTTGTGCATCCAAACTCCTTAAACCCCAAAGTTATTCCAATGAGTCCACTATACCTTCCTATATGCGGTATTTACCTGTCGTTCCAAGTAAATTTGTATGTGCCAAACTCCAAACCTTCAAATGAAATTCTGTTTTGTATGCTCGAGCAGCTCATGTTACAACTAGGGCTGCCTATATCTTCCATGATAGGTGGGTTATTCTCAAGAGGAGTGGACTCCGCTCCTCATTCACGAGAAAGGGCCGGTAACCGGGATGCCCAGTCCCATGATCCAAAAAGATCAAATCAAATCAAAATAATCAAACAAAACTCCCCCAGGGCTATTGTTAGTTGGAGGCACTCGTTGTTTCGAGCAAGCCATGGATTGATGCTTGTTGGTGGTTGGGGGAGTATAAACCTTTACCATTCTGTTTGGGAACTGCCTATAATGCATGTTGTATGGAAGATACATCCATCTCATAGTTGTTGCATTGACAACAAAAGTATGCCGCTCAAAATATTATTCAATCTCTATTTTAAAATCGAGCTCTGGCACCTCTACAAATCCCTGCTTCCCTCTGCGAAGGGCCTATCTATTTACTTTTATGTTGAGTCATCACCCTTCTTATTAAAAAGCACCCACTGGAGAGCACACTGTCATTTGCATTCATTATTATTGGTTTATATTGGGTATGACTTGACTGGATCTCTTTTACCATGAATTACAATGTTTAGTCAGTCCTTGATCTTTAAAGGTGCTCTGCATTTATGTTTTGCAGTCTCAAAAAGGGCTAGCGAGATACCATTTTGTTATATCATGTTATGATTATTTTGAGAAAGTGTTGTCATCTGAGTTTTATTATTATGGCTCGCTAGCTGATTATGCTATTGATATGAGTAATATTGAGACCTAAGTATTATTGTGAGTATGGTTAGTTCATAATATTTGTTGAAACCTGAATGATGGCTTTGCATGTTTACAACAACAAGAGCAAACAGAGTTTGTAAAAGTTTTTCTTTATCACTTTCAGTTTATCAACTGAATTGCTTGAGGACAAGCAAAGGTTTAAGCTTGGGGAGTTGATCGTCTCCAACGTATCTACTTTTCCAAACACTTTTGCCCTTGTTTTGAACTCTAACTTGCATGATTTGAATGAAACTAACCTTGAATCGACGCAGTTTTCATAGAACTGCCATGATGTTGTTTTATGTGTAGAAAAGAAAAGTTCTCGGAATGTCACGAGAATCCAGGGAGGCACTTTTTGGAATTAATAAGAATTATTGGGTGAAAGAATACACCAGGGGCCCACACCCTGTCCACGAGACAGGGGGGCGCGCCCCCTCCCCTGGGCGTGCCCCCATATCTCGTGGGCCCCCTGGACCTCCACCGACCTCAACTCCAACTCCATATATTCACTTTTGGGGAGAAAAAAATTAGAGAGAAAGTTTCATCGCGTTTTACGACACGGAGCCGCCGCCAAGCCCTAATCTCTCTCGGGAGGGCTGATCTGGAGTCCGTTCGGGGCTCCTGAGAGGGGGATTCGTTGCCGTTGTCATCATCAACCATCCTCCATCACCAATTTCATGATGCTCACCGCCGTGCGTGAGTAATTCCATCGTAGGCTTGCTGGACGGTGACGGGTTGGATGAGATTTACCATGTAATCAAGTTAGTTTTGTTAGGGTTTGATCCCTAGTATCCACTATGTTCTGAGATTGATGTTGCTATGACTTTGCTATGCTTAATGCTTGTCACTAGGGCCCGAGTGCCATGATTTCAGATCTGAACCTATTATGGTTTCATGAATATGTGTGTGTTCTTGATCCTATATTGCAAGTCTATAGTCACCTATTATGTGTTATGATCTGACAACCCCGAAGTGACAATAATCGGGATACTTCTCGGTGATGACCATAGTTTGAGGAGTTCATGTATTCACTATGTGCTAATGCTTTGTTCCGGTTCTCTATTAAAAGGAGGCCTTAACATCCCTTAGATTCCGCTTGGACCCCGCTGCAATGGGAGGGTAGGACAAAAGAAGTCATGCAGGTTCTTTTCCATAAGCACGTATGACTATTTACGGAATACATGCCTACATTACATTGATGAATTGGAGCTAGTTCTGTGTCACCCTACGTTATAGCTATTACATGAGGAATCGCATCCGGCATAATTATCCATCACTAATCCATTGCCTACGAGCTTTTCATATATTGTTCTTCGCTTATTTACTTTCCCGTTGCTACTGTTACAATTACTACAAAAACCCCAAAACAATTATCTTTACTTTTGCCACCGTTACCTTTATTATCATACCACTTTTGCTACTAAATACTTTGCTGAGTTATCCAGGTGTGGTTGAATTGACAATTCAACTGCTAATACTCAAGAATATTCTTTGGCTCCCCTTGTGTCGAATCAATAAATTTGGGTTGAATACTTTACCCTCGAAAGCTGTTGTGATCCCCTACACTTGTGGGTTATCAACGGCCACCACGCCGGATATGACAAATACACACCTGTCTGGGCCGAATACCACAGACCGGCTCCATTTGAGCTGCGTCGCGACGTAGCCCAGCACAGAGGTGCCGCGCACCCCCTATGCTTCACTGACGAAGTAATGGAACATGAAATCCCAGAAGGGTTTAAACCCGTAAACATCGAATCGTATGATGGAACAACGGATCCCGCGATGTGGATCGAGGACTTCCTTCTCCACATACATATGGCCCGCGGCGATGACCTCCATGCCATCAAGTATCTCCTGCTAAAACAAAAGGGACCAGCTAGGCACAGGTTGAAGAGTCTGCCCGAAGACTCCATTGGCAGTTGGGAGAACATGGAAGATGCATTCCTTGACAACTTCCAGGGCACTTATGTCCAACCTCCGGATGCCGATGACTTATGTCATATAATCCAACAGCCCGGAGAGTCAGCCAGAAAATTCTGGACTCGGTTCTTAACTAAAAAGAACCAAATCCTCGACTGTCCGGATGCCGAAGCCCTAGCGGCCTTTAAGCATAACATCCACAATGAGTGGCTCGCCCGACACGTCGGAAAGAGAAACCGAAGTCCATGGCAGCCCTTACGATGCTGATGACCCGCTTCCGTGCGGGCGAGGATAGCTGGCTAGCTCGTAGCAACAACACCTCAAGTAAACCTGGCACTTCGGAAACAAGAGATAGCAATGGCAAGCCCCGACGCAACAAACACAAGCGTCGGAATAATGGCGATAACTCTGAAGACACGGCCGTCAATGCCGGATTCAGTGGCTCCAAGTCCGGGCAGCGGAAAAAGCCATTTAATAGAAACAATCCGGGCCTTCCAGCCTAGACCACATACTCGGTCGTCCATGCCAAATCCACGACACAGCATATAGGCTAGCCAATCATACCAACAGATAATGCTGGGTCTTTAAATAGGCCGGCAAGATAAACGCCAAAAACAGAGAAAAGGGATTGCAAAGGGACGACATCGAGGAACCCCGGCCACCAAGCACAGGGGGACAGAAGAAGTTTCCTCCCCAAGTGAAAATGGTGAATATGATATATGCTACACATATCCCCAAAAGCGAGCAGAAGCGTGCCCTAAGGGACGTCTACGCGATGGAGCCAGTCGCCCCAAAATACAACCCGTGCTCCTCTTGTTCGATCACCTTCTATCGAAGGGACCATCCGACCAGTATCCGTCACGGCGGTTCAGCCGCGCTGGTGCTTGACCTTATCATTGACGGATTCCACCTCACACACATCCTCATGTACGGTGGTAGAAGCCTGAACCTGCTTTATCAAGATACAGTGTGCAAAATGGGTATAGATTCCTCAAGGATCAAACCCACCAAAACCACCTTTAAAGGTGTCATACCACTGTAGAGGCCTGCTGTACGGGCTCAATCACACTGGAAGTGGTCTTCGGATCCCTGGATAATTTCCGAAGCGAAGAGTTACTCTCTCATATCGTCCCCTTCCATAGTGGTTATCACGCACTGCTCAGACGAACCACATTTGCTCGTTTCAATGCGGTGCCGCACTATGCCTACATTAAGCTCAAGATGCCCGGACCTCGCGGTGTTATAACAGTCAATGGAAATTCGTGCCGCACGTACACTACTACGCACTTAAAATACCATGGGCATGGACGGTGTCGTGTGTGGGAACGAGCACCTATGGGGCAGGGGGCCCCTTCTGGTCCGGCAGGGGAGCGGAGGGCGCGCGCAGAGCAGATCGAGGTCAAACACGCGGGGGAAACGACATTTTTACCCAGCTTCGGAGCTCTCCGGAGAGATAAAACTCCTACTGCTGCTTTGTGTTGTATTTGTTCTTGCTCGAGAGCGCGAGCGTATAGTGGTTTTGGATGTGTTGAATGGACCGAACCCCCTCTACGTGCGCATGGGCCTCCCTTTTATAGTCTAAGGGGGTCACCGACAGGTGGCAACGCAGAAAGAGGGGGTAAAAGAGTAAAACGCAGGTTGGTACAACAAGTGTCCAACAGTGTCCCCTACCTAACTCGACGGCAGGGACAAGGGCATTTAATGCCCGTCCGTCGCTAACAAAGGCAAGGAAACGACCATTAGGGGCGCCACCGATCGCCACGATGGCCTCCTTGTCAGCTCCGCTTGCCACCTCGCACCGCATGGCTGCACAGCGCTTCGCCACGTGCTCCTGGGGGCGGCCCTGGGGTGACACGTCATTGGATGTGCTGGAGCTTGGGTGCGGGGTGGTAGCCTTGCCGTGGCAAGTGCTTCGCCGCGGCCCTTCTCTTGTCACGCCGGCAAGCTTGCCGGTCGCCGGGCCTTGCCGGGACGGGTGGGGCATCGCGACAAGTCTTCTGGACGCGCCTTAGTTGGCCTTCCCGGCAAGCTCCTCTTGTCGGGGTCTTGTTCTTCCCGGCAAGCTCCTCTTGCCGGGGCTTCGTCTACTTGGTTGACACTTTGTTCTTGAATGGCAGTAGAATAAGAGTGACGAAGGGTTTTGGCGGCGGATCTTGGCGGGCGCCCGACAAGCCTTGCCGTGGGGTGCTGCAACCGCCCGTGCACAAGTTCGAGGTACTAAGGTACCCCTACTTTAGTACACCGACAGGAGCCCCCGGGCCTGGGCCATACACGGTGCCGAGCGCTGTTGGGCGGGCCCAAAACAGCAGACGCACGCGGCTGGGCCACACAAAATCAGACTCCGAATCCACCGCGTCCGCTCGCAACGGCATGCGTCGTTTGCGGCGCCGTGGGAGAGAACGTGGTTAATACTTAACTCGAGGAAATGCGTAACGTTCGCATCCCCTGTTTATAAGCAGAGGAAACGGAACTGTTCCCCCACCTTCGCCACTTGCAGTTCCTTCCTTCGAAAGCTCCGCCGTTCCCCTCCGCTTCTTGAGTCGAAAGAGAGCAGCGCTCCGCCGCCCATTGTCGCCGTCGCCGCCGTTGCCTTTGCCTTCCCCACTGCTTCCGCCATGGCTCCGAACACCGGAAAGGCTGCGAAGACTGCGAAGGCCGCAAAGGCTGCGAAGTCGGCCGAGGCACTGGAGCTCGAGGCGCTGCGCAAGAAGCGAGTGCTTTTCCTCCCCGAGCTCACCCCGGAGGCACTGCGGGCGGAGTTCTACCTCTTCTGGTCGACGGAGACGCGGGCGCATCCGCGCACGCCGGTGCTTTCTGCTGAAGCTTCCAAATCGAAAAAGTGCCCCAGAGGGTACTATTTCTTCCCTCTGTTCTTCTATTGCGGGCTCTGCCCTCCTTTTTCCAATTTCTTTTGTGACATCATGAACACCTACGGGTTTCATCTCCTTGATTTCACCCACAACGCCGTACTGACAATGGCGGTTTTCGCACACCTCTGCGAGAACTTTGTTGGCATCCTCCCCAATGTTGCTCTTTTTTGTCATTATTTCTCCCCTCGGGCTGAGAAGGGAGCCAGCGGCTGGCGGAATCGCTGGACCTCCCGGATGGGCATGAAGGAGGTGTACTTGGCCAGGCGAGCTCCGCAGCAAGTGGGGCGAGTGGAGGCGGAGTGGTGCTGGATCTGTGATGCCAATCCGCCGCCATTCACCAAGCTGCGCCAGACCCGGGTGGTGCGTGGCAGCGACTGGAGCGCTCTGTCGCCGGATGACGCCAAGCTGACGATCACCACCACCCGAATCCTTCGGCTCAGGCATGCCGGACTCACAACAGGGGCAGTTGGCGCGGATTTCCTTCGCCGTCGCATTGCCCCTCTGCAAGAGAGGGGGAGGCCCGCCTGGCTGTTTGGCGGCCCGACGGATTTCATGAGGCTGCGCCCATGCCTCAACTTCAACTTCACCGTTCTGGAGGTTGACGGGATGCTGAGGGAGATGTTCAAGCATGACCCCAACCATCCAGAATGGTTCCAGTTGCCGCAGGGCGTCGTCCCCTTGTGCAACAACTCCCAGCGCGATCGCATCTGCGCAATGATGCCAGAGTGCGACTCGCACGGGATAAGTGCAAATTGGATAGAGCCCGCTGCCGAGGTCGTGCAGCAATTCTTCGATGACTTGGCAGAGGTGGCAGTCAACTCCGACGAGCAGAAGCTCCTCACCTGCGCCACAACTGCCAACGAGCTGGCGTACATTGCTAGTAGGGCCGAAGAGGCGGCGGCAGCCACTGCCGCGGGCGAGTTTGGCTTCACGCTGGCGGAGGCGGATGCAGCTGAGGCGGCAAGCCTTGCCGCCCGGGAAGATCTTGCCGAAGAAGACGAGGGCGAAGGGGAGGCCGAGGTTGAAGCGAGCGAGCCCGCCGAGGGCGCGAGCGGCCAGCCGTCTTCGAGCAACTTGTCGCAGGCGGAGCCCCCAGCGTAGCCCCAATTCCGACCAAGAAGGCGTCTCCGTCGAGTTGGAGAGCTGGCAGAGGAGCAGGACGACCAGCAGCCGCGGCGCCGTGGGACACGCTCCACCGCGGCAAGTACCGTTGCCGCAGGAGGGTCCCAGGCCGCGCCGGCAACTGAGGCGGGGTCTTCCCGGGCCGCCACGCCTGATCCTGCCGCAGCCCTCGGCAAGCACCGGAGGGAGCCTACTTCTCCGCCACGCCGCGCCGAGAGGGTATTGGAGTTCGACCTCTCCGCGCTGAGCTCCGATGATGATGAAGAGAAGGAGGAGGAGGAGTAAGGCTTTCTTCTTACTGCACTTGTCTTTCTTTGATCCTTGTTGTTGTTTGCCTTGTATCTAATCCGCTCCTCTCTAAATCCCTGTTCTGTTTCAGGACTTTGGCGGAGAGGGCGGCGAAGAGGGCCAAGGTCCCTGTGGTTAACATCGAGGACGATCCTTCTATGGCGGCAGAAGATACGTCCGAGACCACCTTGACGGACCCGGTCCCTTCTCCTCGCAGCAGCCCCCAGCACAGCCCCCAGCGTAAGTGTAATGGTTTGCTTCCTGTTGTGGGGCACGCATGGGTGCTTCTTCTTTTGCTGACACTTTGATTGTTGACTCATTTGTATATAGGAGTAGAACAGGCCCACCAGGAGCAAACAGAGGCCGACCCGGAGGTGTCGTCGGCTTCGCTACGCCACCAAGGGCCGATTCCCCGATATGGGAGCACTCTCCGGCAAGGAAGGGATCTCCGGCAAGGGGCGGAACCAGTGAGCCCCCAATGGTGGAGCCCATGATCACAGAGCCCAGCACAGGTGACCCTCCTTGTCGGAAACTTTCCCTTGGGTTCTGCTGATCTTCTTTTTCTTCCTTTTGGATATTTGCTTGACTTTTCCTTCTTCTTCCTGTCTTCAGAGCCTCCTCTTGGGGACCCGATGGAAACTGAGGCCACCGGCGAGGAGGGCGCACGCGGCAACACTGGGGATGTCGCCGCCGATGAGGAAGAGGCCGGCGCTGATGAGCCCGCTGACGAAGAGGCCGCCAAGGCTGCTGATGCAGGGGTTGGCGAGGATCCGCGGTCGACCGACGACCGGAGGACGCAGGAGCGCAAGGCGCTACACCGACCGCTGACCCCTCCGCCGCTGACGTGGCGTCGGGCTCTGGGGAGCCCCAGCCAGGTGCTTACTTGAAGGCCGGCGAGGGCGTATACATCAAGCTTCCCTGGGCGTCAAGCTCCAGGGCGCCGGTCGAAGGAGAGGAGTTTGACTTGGAAGTACTTGCCTCTGCCGGGCTGGCAGTGGTTGACGCGCCCGGCAGCAGCAGTGGCGAGTCGGAGGAGGAGCAGTTGCTCCGGAAGCTGGTGTCACTCTACCGTGCCCGGCAAGCGAAGCTTGAGTCCCGGGAAGCGCTTGTCGCGCAGGCGGGAGTTGACATAGAAAAACATGCGCAAGAGCTCCGGAACCGCAACCAGGAGGCCCTCCGATCCATTGCGGAGGAGAGGGTGCAGCTTGGCGAGGCAAAGGAGGCGTTTATCCTGGAGAAGGCTGAAGCCGAGGAGCAGCAGAGGCTCGCCGCCGAGGAGATGTCCAGGCGGGAAGGTGAGCTGACACAGAAGAAGGCCAGTCTGGACAGTCACGAGGAGGAGCTCGAGGCACGAGAGCAGTCGCTTGGCGGGACGCTCAAGGAGGCAAAGGACGCAGCCGCGGCCGCCGAGGCCACCAAGAAGGACTTAGAGGAGAGGGTGGCGCGGCTGGAGGCGGATATGGGAAAGAAGAATGAGGAGCTTGCCGCACTCCAGCGCGAGCGCGAGAAGGATGCACTTGCCCATGGCGATCTGCAAGCTCAACTTGCCGAGAAAATCAAGGAGCTGAACGCCGCCAAGGACTCAAGCGCTGATCTGGAACTGAAGTTGGCTACCTTGGCGGGGACGCTGGACGCCGCCAAGAAGCGAGAGGATGACTTGCGGAAGGAGCACAAGGGCAACGAGGAGCTGCTGACGAGGGCCGCTGAGACCCAGAACACCTTCAAGACCACAGTGGAGCTCTGAACAGAGGGCCTCATCAACATTGCCGCGTCCGTCGACGAGGAGTTGGCGGAGCTGGACTTGGCGGGCTTCGGGTACTCTACTGAGGAGAATCTCCAGCCCAGCGCCAAGCTCACGCTTTTCTTCAAGGATGTGGTGACGGCTCTCCGGCAGCTCCGGGAAAGGATCCCGAGGCAGCTGGCCAATGAGTCGCGCGCGATCTGCACCAAGGTCCTGGAGAAGGTGTTGGTGAAGATACTCTTCCGCAACCCGAGCGTCGACCTCACCCGTGTCACCAAGAAGTTGCCGGCAGGTGCCGATCTTGAAGAGCTCAAAGCCATCGTCGCGCCCATCGTGGACAAGATCAACGAAGTTAGGAGGGTCGACGGCGATCGTGCAGATTAGGCCGCCCTTCTTCTCCCTTTTTCCTGCCGTTGCATTTTCAGTCATGAGAACAATCTAGTCAGTGCCACAATAAGTCATTCTTGTATTATAACTCTATTCTGGGTACTGCTTGCTATGTTATTTCCTTTACTCTGTTACATCCCTTGTATGCTTTTACCCTACGCTTCAAGGGAACTTGCCGGTGCAAGCACACTTGCTGAGTCTTGGAACATCGACAGTTCAGTGGGCGGTGCTGCCTCCGGCAAGAAATCTTGTCGGGACTAGTTGCAGCTCACTTGTATTGTTCAGCGGACTCGAAAACAAATCAAGGGCGCAACTTAGCCGCGAGACGATTCCTCCGCGCACAGGTTTTCCATACAAGGCACGAACGTTCAAGGAAAATAACCTAAAAATTTAAAACTGACTATGCTCAAACTTTGGCAACTTAGCTTTTCTGTCGTCTTCGTCCCGGCAAGGTTAGATTCCTTTGAACGACGCCTAGTCCACACCTTTATCCTCTCCTTCCCCCCCGGTGAACTTGTGGGCGGAGGAATCTTCTTTTTGAGAAGAAAGAAGAGAAAATAATGATATGGAACCTTAAGGTTCGCTATTGCTTACCGGGGGCGAGTGCTGCACAAAGTGTCAAATATAGATGCAAAAGAAAAGAAGATGCATCAAACTTGACAAGATGTGCGAGGCACATAAACTTTATTTATGCACGGGAGCTGCGCCCGGCTTTGTACAAAGGGTTACATGCAACAGCGGCAAGGCTTGTACAAAAGGTGGTTGCCGGAACGGGGCCCGGCAACCGCGCCTTATGGGTAAAACTTGCGAAGATGTTCTATGTTCCAGGAGTTGCTCACCGGAATGCCATCTTCGGTCTCAAGGCGGACAGCGCCGGGCCTAGTGACTCGTTTTACCCGATAAGGGCCTTCCCACTTCGGCGTCAACTTGTTGGAATTCTTGGCGGATTGAACACGCCGAAGAACAAGGTCGCCTTCCTCGAAGCTTCGGCACTAACTGCGGCTATGGTAGCGGCGCAAAGCTTGTTTGTAGTGAGCAGCTCGCCTGGCGAGCTGAAGACGATTCTCCTCGAGGAGCAGCGCGTCATCTTGCCGCAGCTGCTCTTGCTCAAGCTCATCATAAGCGAGCACTCGAGGCGATCCATATACGAGTTCCGTGGGGAGAACTGCCTCTGCTCCGTAAACAAGAGCAAAGGGTGTCTGGCCAGTGGCTCGATTTGGTGTCGTTCTGATTGACCAAAGAACCACTGGCAGCTGCTCAATCCAACTTTTTCCGCACTTGCGCAGCCTGTCGAAAGTTCTGGTCTTGAGCCCGCGCAGCACTTCAGCGTTTGCCCTCTCCGCTTGACCGTTGCTTCTCGGGTGAGCAACAGAAGCGAAGCAGATCTTGGCGCCAAGATCTTGGACGTATTGCATGAAGGCGCGGCTCGTGAATTGTGTGCCATTGTCGGTGATAATCCTGTTAGGGATTCCGAAACGGCAAAGAATTGGCCTGAAGAACTTGACGGCTAACTGTGCTGTCACCTTTCTCACTGGTTCCACTTCAGGCCACTTTGTGAACTTGTCGATTGCAACGTACAAGTACTCAAAGCCCCCGACAGCTCGGGGAAAGGGGCCGAGGATGTCGAGGCCCCAGACCGAAAATGGCCAGGATAAAGGGATTGTTTGGAGAGCTTGAGGTGGTTGATGAATCTGCTTGGAATGGAAGTGGCACACTTCACACTTGGTTACTTGTGCAGTTGCATCCTGGAGGGCTGTCGGCCAGAAGAAACCTTGCCGGAAAGCCTTGCCAGCAAGTGCTCTTGCGCCAATGTGGTGACCACATATGCCTCCGTGTATCTCTGCCAACAGCTCTTGTCCTTCTTCCCGGGAAATGCACTTCAATTTCACTCCGTTGAATCTTCTTCTGTACAGTATGTCATCGACAAACTGGTACATACTTGATTGCGGGGCTACTTTCTCCGCTGCTTCTTGTTCCTCGGGAAGTTCTCATGTTTGCAGGAAACGGACGATCTGCTGTGCCCATGCGGAGCTTGTGGCTCGACGGCAAGGACTAAAAGCGCCAAATGCTGCTGCGGAACATCCGCTTCTCGGCAAGGATCTCGGATCCTGCCGGGCGTGATGCTCCCGGCAAGCATGTCGAACACGGCTTGTCGGGGCGCCCGCTTCAGCGGAGCAAGCCACAGGGCTTGTCGGAGCGAGTGCCCTCGGCACTTTCTCGAGTTGGTCACAGGGACTTTCTTGGCGGCAATTCCGGAAGCTCTGCCGGAAAGTAGTCCCCAGTGACCAACTTTCTCTTTTTGCTTTGTCCAGTTGATAGTGTTACAGATGGTTGAGTCAGCCTGAGCACAAAAATCCCTGGTTCCACAGGCAACTTAAGTGCGGCACATTTTGACAGGCCGTCTGCAATGTCATTCTGAGCTCTTGGAACATGTTCCATTTGCAGACCGTCAAAATGCTCCTCTAGCTTCCTCACTTCATCAATGTATGCTTCCATCAACGGACTCTGGTAATCTTTGTTCACTTGGCGGACGACAAGCTGTGAGTCACCCCTGACAATAAGCTTCTTGATCCCAAGTTCAGCAGCGATTCTGAGTCCGGCAAGCAACCCTTCATACTCAGCAGTATTATTTGTTGCTTGCTCCTTGGGAAAGTGCATTTGGACTACGTACTTGAGGTGTTCTCCGGTGGGTGCAACAAGCAACACGCCCGCACCGGCGCCTTGCACCGAGAAGGCACCATCAAAGTACATGATCCACTCTTTGTTTGCTTCCTTGACGGGGATGCTCTTCTCCGGAGTTTCCTCATCGGGTGTTGGTGTCCATTCCGCTATGAACTCCGCCAATGCTCGGCTTTGAATAGTTGAGGTACTCTCAAACTTGAGGCCAAAGCTTGACAGTTCCAGTGCCCACTCGACAATCCTGCCTGTTGCTTCTGGATTCTGCAGTATCCTCTTCAGCGGAAAGCGAGTGACAACTGTGATCTCATGTGCTTGAAAGTAATGGCGCAACTTCCTTGAGGCCATGAGAAGGCCAAAAGCAACCTCTGCACACCAGAGTACCTTGATCTAGCCCCTTGCAGAAGGGAACTGACAAAGTAAACTGGGCGCTGCACCATCTTCTTCTGTTTTTCCTTCCGGCAACTGCGCAGATCCATCCTTGGCGGAGCCAGAACTTGTCGGATCAGGGCTTGCCGGGCCAGAGCTTGTTGGAGACGCCCCCTGCTTGTTGCTGGACTCGCTTGCCGCGGCCGCTGGCTCGTCATCCGCTTCCCTCTCCGCAACTAACGCAGCACTAACCACTTGCTTGGTTGCCGCCAGATATAGCAGCAACTTCTCTTGTGGCTTAGGTGCGACAAGTGTTGGAGTAGAGGAAAGGTATTTCTTCAAGTCCTGCAGCGCAACCTCCGCTTCCGGAGTCCATTTCATTGGACCTGCCTTTTTCAAAATCTTGAAAAATGGCAGGGCGCGCTCAGCAGACTTAGAGATGAACCTACTGAGAGCAGCAACACAGCCGGCAAGCTTTCGTACGTCCTTGACTCGCTTTGGCGCTTCGATCTGCTCAATGGCTTTGATCTTGTCGGGATTGGCTTCGATCCCCCTCTGGGACACGAAGAACCCGAGAAGCTTGCCGGAAGGAACTCCAAACACACACTTCTCGGGGTTCAACTTGAGATTGACCTTGCGCAGATTTGCAAAAGTCTCATCCAAATCTTGGATCAAAGTTGCTTTGTCTCTGCTCTTGACCACTATATCATCCATGTAAGCCTCTACATTTCTGTGCAGCTGTGGCTCAAAAGCATGACTGACTACTCTTGCAAATGTTGAACCGGCATTCTTCAGTCCGAAAGGCATCCGTACAAAGCAGTACGTGCCACATGGAGTAATGAATGCAGTTTTCTCTTCATCCTCTTCTGCCATGAAGATCTGATGATATCCTGAGTATGCATCAAGGAATGAAAGCAGATCACATCCTGCTGTGGAGTCGACAATCTGGTCAATGCGCGGTAAGGGAAATGGATCCTTGGGACAGGCTTTATTAACATCGGTGAAGTCAATACAAAGCCTCCACTTCCCATTTGCCTTGCGCACGACTACTGGATTGGCTAACCACGTTGGATGGAGTACTCCTCGAACCAGGCCTGCTGCTTCCAATTTCTTGATCTCCTCTGCAATGAACTCTTGACGCTCCATTGCTTGTTTCCTGACTCTCTGCTTGACGGGCCGCGCGTGAGGACAGACGGCAAGGTGGTGCTCAATTACTTCCCTGGGAACACCGGGGATGTCAGATGGTTGCCATGCAAACACATCGACATTCGCCTGCAGGAAAGCAATGAGCGCGCTTTCCTATTTAGGATCAAGCGTGGCACTGATGGTGAAAGTACCACTAGTGCCGTCCTCCTTGGCGGCCACTTTCCTGGTCTTTGGTGAGGCTGTCTTTGCCTTTTTGCACTTGCCGGTGGAGCTCGATGGTGCATCCTCGACGGTAGCGCAGCACTCCGAAGAGGTGCGCTTGCCGGAGTAGGCATCAGAGCTACTCTTGCCGGACTTGGCCTTCTTCTTCCCCCGGGGAGCTTCAGCGGCAAGTGGCTTGTGCTCTGCTGCGGCTGCTGCTTCCCGGTAGATCTTGTCGGTACAGATAAGTGCATCCTTCTTGTCACCGTGGACGGAAATAACACTTATCGGACCAGGCATCTTGAGCACATTGTAAGCATAGTGCGAGGCTGCCATGAACTTGGCAAGCACTGGACGGCCGAGTATCCCATTGTAGGGTAATGTAAAATCAGCAACGTCAAATGTGACTCTCTCTGTCCTGAAATTCAGCTCGTTGCCAAAGGTTACTGGCAGTGTGATCTTCCCCTTCGGCTTGCTCCTTCCCGGATTTATTCCTTGAAAGGTACCAGTCTCTTCGAGCTCGCTGTCGGGATTCTGGAGCTTCTTGAGCACTGCGGAGGAGATAAGATTCAGGCCGGCCCCGCCGTCAACCAACATCTTTGTGACTTTGAGGTTGCGGATAGTTGGTGAGACCAACATCGGCAAGCACCCGACCGCGGTGATGTGATCAGGGTGATCCTCAACGTCGAAGATGATGGGCGTGCTGGACCACTTGAGGGGCTTGCGCGATTTGACGGATGGTTCTGCTGCGCTCACCTCTCGCGCCCACTGTTTGAGTTGGCGGTGCGAGGTGTGCAGGGAAGCACCGCCGTCGATGCACAAGACCTCCATCGCCTTCTGAAACTCTTGGTCATCAGTCTCATCTTCCTCCATTTCATTATCATCTTCTTCTTCTTTGTCCTTGTCGCGGCCCCGGGGAGGTCTATCTCCTTGCCGCTGTTTGGGTTTGCCGTGGCGCCCTCCCCGGACGGGAAGCTTCTTGCCGGATCCTCCGCCACCTTTTTGGGCCTTCTCCTTGTCGCGGCGCTCATATTCAGCTCTCTGTAGCTCCGCCATCTGCTCAACCTTCTTGCATGCTTGGAGATCGTGGCCCTTGGTGCGATGGATCTTGCAATACTGCTTGCCGGAGCCGTCCTACTTGTCGGCGGCCACCACAGCCTCGCCGGAGTCGCTGGCTTTGGCCTTGCCGGAGCCACCTTCGTTGCCGGACTGCTCAACGACTAGCACATCCTTAGCCTTTCTCTTTCTGTTGTTCCGCCTCCGGTTCTTCCTTGCCGGAGCGGCGTCCTCTTCACTGTCAGATCCTTCTGCTCCTGCAGTCTCTCCGGGGATTTTCCTCCCCTCCTCAGCCCGTGCACACTTGTCGGCCAGAGCATAAAGCTCGCTGACATCTCTGATCTTGCACATCGCCATCTCCTCCCTCATCCTGCGGTTACGCACGTTCTGATGGAACGCGCTGATAACCGCGGCAGGGTGGACGTCTGGGATGTTGCGCTGCACCTGGCTGAATCTCTGTATGTACTTGCGCAGGGTTCTCCTCATACGGGCGGCAGATGCAGATCGCTTTCCTGGCCATGTGGTTTGTGGCCGCCCGTGAAGGCGCCGGCAAACTGATGGCACAGGTCCGCCCACGAAGAAATGGAGCTGTCCGGCAAGTGCATGAGCCAAGATCTGACGTTGGGCTTGAGTACCAACGGGAAGTAGTTGGTGAGGATCTTCTCGTCGCGCCCCCCGGCAGCCTGCACCGCTATGGTGTAGACGCTGAGGAACTCCGACGGATGTATCCTGCCATCGTACTTCTCGGCACGCGTCGCTTGCGAAGTTCTTGGTCTCGGGCCATCGGACTTGCCGCAGCTCACGGGTGAACGCAGGGCAACCTGCCGCGTACGGCAAGTCGCCTGGTTCCCCTGGCGCATGCATATCGACAGTGGGCCCAGCGTGCTGGTTAGATTGACGTCGCGCTTCTCTTCTGCGCTCGATGCGAGTACGAGCGTCTTCGTGTCGTCGTTCTTGGAGAACATGGCGTTGATCGCGGCGGGTTCGCGGGTCCGACGATGCACTGGAGTCGGCGTCGAGGTTGGCCCGGCGAGTCGGCGATCTCGGCCTTTGGGGCGGGGAGTGCATGGTGGTGGCACCCCCAGCGGTCTTGTCGGCGTCGGCTTGCGCCTGGGCGCCTTGCCGGGGCTTCGATGCGCTCGGTTGCCGGGGCTTGTCGCCGTTAAGCGGCCGATGAGGCTATAAATGGTCATCCTCGATCGTCAATCTTGTGTGGCGCCGAGGGTAATCTAGAAGCAGCTGGGCTCGGGCCAGCGCTTCCTTTGCAGTCTTGGGTGGCGGTGGCGACGAGCGGCGCGAGGAACGGGATGTGCTCGGACTCCCAACTGGATTGGAAGGAGCAACACCCCGCCCGGGCGACCGTACCTCGCTCGCGCCAGCATGCTGGCGTGCATGCCGGTCTTGAACGTCCCGCGACCCACCAGCTTGGGCTTGTTCCAACGCGAGCACGGTGCTAGGAGCACCATGGCGTTGTCGACCCTGCACCTCCTGGGAAGGGCGTGGCGTACGTACGGTCGCCGACGCTTGCGGGGCCTTGTCTTTGGACCTGGTGACGATGCGTGTCCCACCGTCAGCGCCCGCTCCTCCGCTGGCGTCTACTCCACCGCCCGTTTGCTCCTGCGGCGGTGGTATAATCGACGTAGACGGAGCGGCCACCTCCGAAGGCTTCTTCTTCGGCGGCATGTTGATGAAGACGTTGATGTAGCGCGCGTGGAGACCGGATCAGATGCTCACGACCTCGACGCCCCCTACCTGGCGCGCCAAAGATGTCGTGTGTGGGAACGAGCACCTATGGGGCAGGGGGCCCCTTCTGGTCCGGCAGGGGAGCGGAGGGCGCGCGCAGAGCAGATCGAGGTCAAACACGCGGGGGAAACGAGATTTTTACCCAGCTTCGGAGCTCTCCGGAGAGATAAAACTCCTACTGCTGCTTTGTGTTGTATTTGTTCTTGCTCGAGAGCGCGAGTGTATAGTGGTGTTGGATGTGTTGAATGGACTGAACCCCCTCTACGTGCGCATGGGCCTCCCTTTTATAGTCTAAGGGGGTCACCGACAGGTGGCAACGCAGAAAGAGGGTGTAAAAGAGTAAAAACGCAGGTTGGTACAACAGTGTCCACAAAGTGTCCCTACCTAACTCGACGGCGGGGACAAGGGCATTTAATGCCCGTCCGGTCGCCCGAACAAAGGCAAGGAAACAACCGTTAGGGGCGCCACCGATCGCCACGATGGCCTCCTTGTCACCTCAACTTGCACCTCGCACCGCATGGCTGCACAAATAACCGCCACGTGCTCTGGGGCGGCCACAGGGTGACACGTCGTTGGATATGCTGGAGCTTGGGTGCGGGGTGGTAGCCTTGCCGCGGCAAGTGCTTCGCTGCGGCCCATCTCTTGTCGCGCCGGCAAGCTTGCCGGTCGCCGGGCCTTGCCGGGACGCGCGGGGCGTCACGGCAAGTCTTTTGGACGCGCCTTAGTTGGCCTTCCCGGCAAGCTCCTCTTGTCGGGGTCTTGTTCTTCCCGGCAAGCTCCTCTTGCCGGGGCTTCGTCTACTTGGTTGACACTTTGTTCTTGAATGGCAGTAGAATAAGAGTGACGAAGGGTTTTGGCGGCGGATCTTGGTGGGCGCCCGGCAAGCCTTGCCGTGGGGTGCTGCAACCGCCTGTGCACAAGTTCGGGGTACTAAGGTACCCCTACTTTAGTACACCGACAGACGGAGGCACAGCCAGACTACGGTCCATAATGCGGCTAAACCGCTCCTGGATCTGCATACCTTCACTTTTTTCTCTTTCTTTTAGGTTTTTTCTCTTTGCGAGGCCTTTTCTGATAAACCTGCTTATCGGATCCATAGCGGGGCGGATACGCCAAGAAAGCTAGGGGCTCGGACGTACAAGGGAATACCCAGGTGGTCTCTTCTAATGATCGTCACACCTGTTTTAACTACCCGCACGCAGCTCGCTCTTTGTCATGGCATGTTAAGTAGCCTTAGTTGCTTATTACACTGCTCATACGCCTTGACGTATTAATCAAATTACAATGAAAATTAATTGGCAGTGTTTGCGTATTATCTGATATTTCCTTGTCTATTTATTTTTAATTCCATTCGTACATTTGGGTACGTGTTAATTCGCCAGGGGCTCCATTGTACCCCATACCACGGCAAGAAAGTTCGAACACTTTTACAGTGCAGTTCGGCACCCCGAACTTATAGCATTATATGCATTGGCTCCGAATCATGTATTTGGTCAACAGTTGGGTTGCCTGGCTCCTGTGCTTGCTACCTTATGTTCCGCTATATCGGCTAGGGTAGTAAAGGGAGAACTGCTGCGATTGTGTCCCGGTTCTTCTGGACGAGCACCTCAGTAGAGAAAGCCGAAAACTGGCTGTCATGATGCGGCGAGAGCTGGTCAGCTGTTCGAGAGGTCACAAAATCTTTAGCGATTTCTTCGCATCATGCGATAACTAATGCATCGTGCGACGGATCGGTTTCCATCCAATCAGTCGTTTTACAATACCCCAAGTTCGGTCTTCCGAACACTAGGGGCTACGCCTACCTTCCTTTTGTCAAACTCCTATGGCTAAGTGAGGGTGATAAAGCCTTATAGTCCGATTGCGTGGTTCGTTGCGCTAAACACCTCCTTTAAGGACCAAAAATCTGGAGTAAAGAGTGTTTAGATTAATCCCGAACACCCCCGTAATTTCTACGTGGGGGCAGAAGCCGACGACTGGCCAACTCCAAGAATTAATTAAAAAACAGCCGCACAGGAGGCAATAGCCCAAATAACAAGCATTATTTTACATAACTTGTTTCATATTACAACATAGGATAACATGCATACATTCATGGGAAGATAATATCCTTGGAACACTGCTCCGCCACAAGGCGGGATCCCTTCAGGACACTGTCATAATACAGCTCGGGCTTGCGGTGCTCTTTCCCTTCGGGCGGTCCTTCGGTCATCAGCTTCACAGCATCCATCTTCGCCCAATGCACCTTGGCGCGGGCAAAATCCATTCACACACCTTCGATGCAGACCGACCGCTTGATGGCGTCAAGCTGAGGACAGGCACTAACCAGCCGCTTCACGAGTCCGAAGTAGCTGCTGGGAATCGGTTCGGCAGGCCATAGCCGGATAATCAAATTCTTGAGGGCTAGTTCGGCCGCCCTATGCAGCTCGACCAGCTGCTTTAGCTGATCGGTAAAGGGTACTGGTATTCTGGCGCAAGATATTGCGACCAGAACAGCTTCTCCGCAGAGCTCCCCTCTTCGGCTTGGTAGAATTGTTCGGCGTCAGACACGCTGCACGGAAGATCCGCAAACACCCCTGGAGAACTCCGAATCCGGGTCAATAAACAAAATCTTTCCTTCGCGTATTTGCTCTGCATAATAAAGGCCTTACCCACGGCGATCTTTCGGGCCTCCTGGATTTCCTAGTGGGCGCCTTGGGCTTTAGCCCGGGCATCGCGTGCGGATTGGCGAGCCTTGGTGAGTTCGGACTCTTGATCCTTTATACTCTGCGCCAAGGTCTCGCACTTCCCTATAGCTTCTTGGAGCTCTTGTTGAACTTCAATGACCCAAGCCTTGTGGTTTTCACGAGTGGCCTGCTCCTTGGCCGCCCTTTTCTCGGCCTCGGCTACCGCCTTCTTTAGAGCCTCGACTTCGCTCGTCGCTCCTATTACATAACGCGACATTTTTTAGTCAAAATAACTATTCACTTGTATTTAAATACAAAGAAAGTTATCCCATACCTTGGGTATTCTCCAATTGCTCTTTCACTTGGCTGAGTTCCCTTTCAGCCCGCTCCAGTCTCTTCCTCAGGCTGGAGACCTCCGCAGTATGAGCGATAGCAGTCAATAATGACGCCTGATCATTCACATGGGTATTTCCTAATTAGTCTCATGCAAAATATATTTGATCCTCTGTCCGGCTTTCTTTTCGAAACACCGAACAACGCATCAGGGGCTACTATCTATATTATGACATTCTTTTAACTTCATTACTTACCTCAAAGCCTGTTAGAAGGCTGGTGCAGGCTTTGGTCAGCCCGCTTTTGGTGACTGAACCTTCTCAATCACCGCACCCATAAGGGTACGGTGCTCGTCAACGATGGAAGCGCTTTGCAGTGCTGCAAATAAAGTATCCGGCACCTCCGGGTGGACGGAGGTCGCCGGTGGAATAGGCGCACCGCTTGCTGTTGAAGAAGGTTGCGGGCCTGATTTCGGAGCCGTATTGATCTCGGGAGTTGTCTCTGGCTGGGGGCCGAATTCAGGATGGCCCCTGCCTTTAGCATCCATGGGGGTCTGCTCCCCTATGTGTCCGGTCGCCGGGGTTTGGCCTTCCGGTGCCGCCTCGACGGTCTCCCAAGCTTCACCATGGAATGGGCCCCATTGGGACGACACCTCAGTGTTGTCCATATCTTTGGGGGAAGAGGCCGTCGGGAGAGTCTCGCTATCCATCGCATCCGGGTCCAACGAATCTTTTGACGTAGATCACCCAATGTCGGACCCGGCCGGACTGCAGAATATTAGACTCAATGTATTAATATTATGCAAAAGTTAGACTAGACATATCAAGATGTCCGGGTTTTCTTTGTACTCACGATTTGGCCAGGGGCTTGACCCTGGGTTCCCACTCCAGGCTGCTGTCGGTGGCTACGGTGGGTTCGTCTGGAAGGGAGGCTTTCCCCTTCTTAGACATTTCGGCCTCCAAACGTGTGGAGGCCGTCCTCTTCTCCCCCCCCCCTCGCGGGGGGAGACTGGCTTTCCTCTTCTTCCTCCTCCTCTTCCTCATATTTTTTGGCGGAGGAGTGGGCTTCGGTATCTTCGGACACCACATCTGAAGTACCCTTGCGAAGGAGCCCGCCCTGGTCTCCTTGGCCTCCTTCTTGGCCTTCTTCTTCGGCGCCTTATATGGCGCCGGGACCAACATCTTCACCAGAAGTGGGCCGGCTTGTTTTTTAGGCAGCAGAGCCAGACAGTAGATCCGCTCTGCCTTCTCCGTCCAGGCCTGGGAGAATCGTCGGGGAAATATTAGGTGTTTTCCCCAGGGTATACAAATAGAGGATGCACCTTGAAAACATATAAAGACTCACTGAACTTGCGGGGCGGGATGCTTTGTGCCCGTGATCCTCGGCGGTGTCCGGCCACGACTTGCCAGGCTTGATTAGCACCTTCCAGATGTCTTCGTGCATCATGCAGAAGAACTCCAGCAATGTTTGGTGCTTGGCCGGATCAAACTCCCATAGATGGCAAGTCCGGCATTGGCAATGAAGGATCCGGCGAACTAGCATCACCTGGACCACATCGACAAGTTTGATATTCTTGTCCTCCATGCTCTTGATACGCGCTTGGAGTGCCGTCAACCCGTCGGACGAAGGCCAGTCTAGGCCCTTTTCGGGCCAGGACATGAGCCGCAGTGGGGCTCCGAATCGGAAGTCAGGGGTGGCGGCCCATTTGGCGCCACGTGGCTCGGTAATATAGAACCATTGTTGTTGCCAACCTTTGACGGATTCGTTGAATTTACCCGATGGCCATTTGACGTTGGGAATCTTGCTCACCATGGCTCCTCCGCACTCGGCGTGTTCGCCGCCGACCACCTTGGGCTTCACATTGAAAATCTTTAGCCACAACTCGAAGTGTGGCGGGATGCGGAGGAAGGCTTCTCACACGACGATGAATGTCGAGATGTTGAGGAAGGAATTGGGGGATAGATCATGGAAATCCATCCCGTAATAGTACATAAGGCCGTGAACAAATGGGTGGAGGGGAAACCCCAGCCCGCGGACGAAGTGAGGGAGGAATACAACCCTCTCGTGAGGTTCCGAAGTAGGGACGATCTGTCCCACCTCTGGGAGACGGTGTGCGATCTTCTTGGCCAGGTATTCGGCCTCTCGGAGCTTCTTAATATCCTTCTCCTGAACGGAGGAGGCCATCCACTTGCCTTGCGCTCCAGATCCAGACATGATTGGAGTGCTTTTTGGGCGGAAGAGATGGGAGCTTGGGCACTGGAGCTCAAGAATGAATGAGCAGAGGAAGAAGAGGGTGTGGGTGAAAGAGGGGAATCCTTATCCCTTTATAAAGGCAGTAAAAGTCGTGCGCCTCCCCGTTCTCCCTAAAACTCGCTTATTTCCCAAGCGCCATGCTGATGGCACGGTTGGGTTACCCATGCCCGCATTGATGAGAATCCCGTGATAAGGGGACATGATCTCTGCTTTGACAAGACGTGCCAATGAAACCGCGCCTCGAAATACGGAGGGGCGGGATAAAAACGGTTCGAATAAAGACCGGGTCGTGGCATGATGTCACGCTATGAGTTGTCAGCAGATTGGACTCGTGGGATATTGTACTCTCTACTGTGGTGTGTGGAATTTGTTTTGCAGAGCCATACACGATTCTTATGTTCAAGATCTACTTTGAAGTGTTCGGGGAAGGAACCCGCCTTGCACTGCCGAAGACAATCTGTGCGCGGGCTCATCATCATTGAAGCCTGGTTCAGGGGCTACTGAGGGAGTCCTGGATTAAGGGGTCCTCGGACAGCCGGACTATATACTTTGGCCGGACTGTTGGACTATGAAGATACAAGATTGAAGACTTTGTCCCGTGTCCGGATGGGACTCTCCTTTACGTGGAAGGCAAGCTTGGCGATTCGGATGTGAAGATTCCTTTCTCTGTAACTGACTCTGTGTAACCCTAGCCTCCTCTGGTGTCTATATAAACCGGAGGGTTTAGTCCATAGGACAAGAACAATCATAACCATAGGCTAGCTTCTAGGGTTTAGCCTCTACGATCTCGTGGTAGATCAACTCTTGTAATACCTCATATCATCAAGATCAATCAAGCAGAAAGTAGGGTATTACCTCCATCGAGAGGGCCCAAACCTGGGTAAACATTGTGTCCCCCGCCTCCTGTTACCATTAGCCTTAGACGCACAGTTTGGGACCCCTTACCCGAGATCCGCCGGTTTTGACACCGACATTCACCGAGATGGGTTGCAACTTTGTGACATGTTGCAACAATTTCGGTCTCACCGAGTTTGTTCAGTCGGTCCCGCCGAGTTTGCTTGACCAATACTTAGTTTGCTTATTACCAAAATCGGTCTCACTGAGTTTGCGTAGTCGGTCAAACCGAGTTTAGGTTTCACCCTAACCCTTGCACATCGGTCCCACTGAAAACTCTAACATTCACATTTTGACCTGAATCGGTCTGACTGAGTTTTACAATTCGGTCCCACCGAATTTGGGAATCTGTGTGTAACGGCTAGATTTTGTGTTGAGGCTATATATACCCCTCCACCCATTCTTCATTCGTGGAGAGAGCTATCAGAACATGCCTACACTTCCAGCATTCATTTTCTGAGAGAGAACCACCTACTCATGTGTTGAGACAAAGACATTCCATTCCAACTACAAGAATCTTGATCTCTAGCCTTCCCCAAGTTGCTTTCCACTCAAATCATCTTTCCACCATAGCCAAATCTGTGTGAGAGAGTTGAGTGTTGGGGAGATTATCATTTGAAGCACAAGAGCAAGGAGTTCATCATCAACACACCATATATTACCTTTTGGGGAGTGGTGTCTCCTAGATTGGTTAGGTGTCACTTGGGAGCCTCCATCAAGATTGTGGAGTGGAACCAAGGAGTTTGTAAGGGCAAGGAGATCGCCTACTTCGTGAAGATCTACCCGAGTGAGGGAAGTCCTTTGTGGGCGATGGCCATGGTGGGATAGACAAGGTTGCTTCTTTGTGGACCCTTCATGGGTGGAGCCCTCCGTGGACTCGCGCAACCGTTACCCTTAGTGGGTTGAAGTCTCCATCAACGTGGATGTACGATTGCACCACCTATCGGAACCACGCCAAAAATCTCCGTGTCTCCAATTGCGTTTACACACTCCAATCCCATCCCTTTACTTTCTTGCAAGTTGCATGTTTTACTTTCCGCTCCTCATATACTCTTTGCATGCTTGCTTGAATTGTATTGTGAATGCTTGAAATTGTACTAATTGCTAAACTTAACTTGAAAAACTTAAAAACTGCCACATTTATTTGTTGAGGGTCTAATCACCCCCCCTCTAGACACCTCTTCTAGATCCTTTCAAGTTCCCCAAAGCACCATTGTTGATCTATGATACGTCTTTGTCGTATCTACTTTTCCAAACACTTTTGCCCTTGCTTTGGACTCTACCTTGTATGATTTGAATGGAACTAACCTGGACTGACGCTGTTTTCAGCAGAATTGCCATGGTGTTGTTTTATGTGGAGAAAATAAAAGTTCTCGGAATGACCTGAAACTCCACGGAACACCTTGGAAAAAACAATAAAAAAATCATCGCCAAAGATGAAGACCAGGGGGCCCACATCCTGCTCACGAGGGTGGGGGGCGTCCCCTAGGCGCGCCCCTACCTCGTGGGCCCCCTGGTGGCCCTCCGACGCCAACTCCAACTTCATATATTGGCTTTCGGGGAGAAAAAAAAGAGAGAAGAAATCATCGCGTTTTACGATACGGAGCCGCCGCCAAGCCCTAATCTCCCTCGGGAGGGCTGATCTGGAGTCCGTTCGGGGCTCCGGAGAGGGGGATTCGTCGCCGTCGTCATCATCAACCATCCTCCATCACCAATTTCATGATGCTCACCGCCGTGCGTGAGTAATTGTATCGTAGGCTTGCTGGACGGTGATGGGTTGGATGAGATTTATCATGTAATCGAGTTAGTTTTGTTAGGGTTTGATCCCTGGTATCCATTATGTTCTGAGATTGATGTTGCTATGACTTTGCTATGCTTAATGCTTGTCACTAGGGCCCGAGTGCCATGATTTCAGATCTGAACCTATTATGTTTTCATGAATATATGTGTGTTCTTGATCCTATCTTGCAAGTCTATAGTCACCTACTATGAGTTATGATCCGGCAACCCTGAAGTGACAATAATCGGGACCACTCCCGGTGATGACCATAGTTTGAGGAGCTCATGTATTCACTATGTGCTAATGCTTTGTTCCGGTTCTCTATTAAAAGGAGGCCTTAATATCCCTTAGTTTCCAATAGGACCCCGCTGCCACGGGAGGGTAGGACAAAAGATGTCATGCAAGTTCTTTTCCATAAGCACATATGACTATATACGGAATACATGCCTACATTACATTGATGAACTGGAGCTAGTTCTGTGTCACCCTATGTTATGACTGTTACATGACAAACCGCATCCGGCATAATTATCCATCACTAATCCGCTGCCTACGAGTGTTCCAAATATTGGTTCTTGCTTATTTAATTTTCCGTTGCTACTGTTACAATCACTACAAAATACCAAAAACATTACTTTTGCTGTCTTTACTTTTGTTACCGTTACCACTACTATCATATTACTTTGCTACTAAACACTTTGCTGCAGATACTAAGTTTCCAGGTGTGGTTGAATTGACAACTCAGCTACTAATACTTGAGAATATTCTTTGGCTCCCCTTGTGTCGAATCAACAAATTTCGGTTGAATACTCCACCCTCGAAAACTGTTGTGATCCCCTATACTTGTGGGTTATCAAGACCTTTTTCTGGCGCCGTTGCCGGGGAGCATAGCTCTATTCTTTGAGTCACTTGGGATCTATATCTGCTGGACACTATGAAGAACATGAAAGATGATCGAACTACTATTTTGCCCTCAACTACGAGGGGAGGTAAGGAACTGCCATCTAGCCTTTCACTAGATTCTCCTTCTGTTATGAGTAAGCTAGCGACACCTAAACCTACTACTGCTATGAATTCTGATATGTCGCATGTTATTGATGATGCCACTTCTGCTATGCATGATACTTATGATGAAACTACTTCTATGCTTAATAATACTGTGCCCCTTGGTGAATTTCTTGATGAGCAAATTGCTAGGTCTAGAGAAAGAGAAATTATTGAATCTCAATACGATGATGATAGTGATGATGAGAATATGCCTGCTATTCCTAAGGGTTATCTTTTTTATGTTGAATCTTCTGCAGCTATTTTTGCTTGCCAGGATAGATACAAACTTAAGAGGTTGCTAATTAAATGGAGTAAAGAATCTCTTAGAGATAGAATGAGACCCGACCCTGCTTTTGCTACTTCACCTATTTGTGTTCCCGATAAGGATTATTATGATTTTTCTGTTGATCCAGATATAATTACTTTGGTTGAATCTGATCCTATTTATGGCTGTGAATCTGAAACTATTGTGGCACATCTTACTAAGTTAAATGATATAGCTGCCCTATTTACTAATGATGAGAGATCGTGCTACCTTTATTTACTCAAAATATTTCCGTTCTCATTAAAGGGTGATGCTAAGATATGGTTTAATTCTCTTGATCCTGGTTGTGTGCAAAGTCCCCAGGATATGATTTATTACTTCTCTGCTAAATATTTCCCTGCTCATAAGAAACAAACTGCTTTGAGGGAAATATACAACTTTGTGCAAATTGAAGAAGAGAGTCTCCCACAAGCTTGGGGGAGGCTTCTCAAGTTACTTAATGCTTTGCCTGATCATCCTCTTAAGAAACCTGAAATACTTGATATCTTTTATAATGGACTAACTGATGCTTCCAGAGATTACCTGGATAGTTGTACCGGTTCTCTTTTGAGGGAAAGAACACTGGATGAAGCTGAAATTCTATTGAATAATATGTTGACAAATGAAAATAATTGGGCACCTCCCGAGCCACCTCCTAAGCCAGCTCCAGAGCCAATTACTGAGCCTATTCCTAAACCAACTCCGAAGAAGAGAGGTGTTCTATTTCTTAGTCCTGAAGATATGCAAGAGGCAAAGAAATCTATGAAATAAAAAGGTATTAAAGCTAAAGATGTTAAGAATTTACCTCCTATTGAAGAAATATGTGGTCTTAATTTACGAAGTATATGATCTCAATTACTTATTCACTGAAGAACCTCCCGATATCCCGACACATGTAGTAAAGGTAAATTCTCTCTATAGATATGATAAAGCTGAAGTCCCTCCTACTAAAATTGCTAGTCAGTGCTTGGATG
This sequence comes from Aegilops speltoides, assembly GCA_021437245.1. Lineage (NCBI taxonomy): Eukaryota > Viridiplantae > Streptophyta > Magnoliopsida > Poales > Poaceae > Aegilops > Aegilops speltoides. The sequence continues at coordinate 88,340,795 of CM038141.1, read as the reverse complement.
AGTTTGATGACTTTATGTTTAAGCAAGATGACTTTAATGCTTATTTTGGTAGACAATTAAAACAGAATACCTTTATGATTAAACGCTTGAGTAATTATATGGCTGATATTAGAGGTGAACTTAAACTTGTTAGCAAACATGCTTCTATGGATACCACTCAAGTAGAACAAGTACTTAAAGCTCAGAAAGAAGTGCTTGATGAAATGAATAGTAAGAAAAATGATTATGCTATTAGAGTGGCTACTAGAACTGGTAGAATGACTCAGGAACCTTTGTATCCTGAAGGACACCCTAAGAGAATCGAGCAAGATTCTCAGAGAAATAATATTGATGTACCTAGTTATTCTAAAAGGAAGAAAAAGAAAAATGATAGGACTTTGCAAACTTCTAGTGAACCTATTGCTGAACCACCTGAGAATCCAAATGATATCTCTATGTCTGATGCTGAAACACAATCTGGTAATGAACATGAACCTAGTGATAATGTTAATGATAATGTTCATGTTGATGCTCAACCTAGTAATGATAATGATGTAGAAGTTGAACCTGTTGTTGATCTTGATAACCCACAATCAAAGAATCAATGTTATGATATAAGAGACTTTGTTGCTAGGAAACATGGTAAAGAAAGGGAACCATGGGTTCAGAAACCCATGCCCTTTCCTCCGAAACCATCCAAGAAAAAGGATGATGAGGATTTTGAGCGCTTTGCTGAAATGATTAGACCCATCTTTTTGCGTATGCGATTAACTGATGTGCTCAAAACAAATCCTTATGCTAAGTATATGAAGGATATCATTACTAATAAAAGAAAGATACCTGAAGCTGAAAATTCCACCATGCTTGCTAATTATACTTTTAAGGGTGGAATACCAAAGAAACTTGGAGATCCAGGAGTACCTACTATACCATGCTCCATTAAGAGAAATTATATTAAAACTGCTTTATGTCATCTTGGAGTCGGTGTTAGTGTTATGCCTCTCTCTTTATATCGTAGACTTGACTTGAATAAGTTGACACCTACTGAAATATCTTTGCAAATGGCTGATAAATCAACTGCTATACCTGTCGGTATTTGTGAGGATGTGCCTGTTGTAGTTGCGAACTTTACTATTTTAACGGACTTTGTTATTCTTGATATTCTCAAGGATGATAGTATGTATATTATTCTTGGAAGACCTTTCCTTAATACTGCAGGGGCTATTATTGATTGCAACAAAGGCAATGTCACTTTTCATGTTAATGGCAATGAGCACACGATACATTTTCTAAGGAAACAACCTCAAGTTTATAGTGTCAACTCTATTGGAAAAATTCCATCGATTATATTTGGAGGTTTTGAATTTCCTCTCCCTACTGTCAAGAAAAAGTATGATATTCTTATTGTTGGGGATTTTCATATCCCCGTGGAGGTAACTTAGTGTTATTCGAAATTTCTCCGGTTCCGTGATTATTCGAAATGAGTTTGTTAACAAGACTTGATCAACCTTGTTAGTGGGTTCATTTTGATGATCACGAGATGGATGAAACTAGAAGCACAACCTTCTGTACCCTCTTTATATTTCCTGTTATTTAGTAGAAATAAAGTAAAATAGTATTTTTCTGTCTGTCTCCTGACTTATCCGTGCAATATAAAAATATCTCGAAAATAAAAGTCCTCAGAATGCCATGCCAATTTAATATGATTTTTTCAGGAATTTTTAAGAATTTACTGTGCAAAAATTACCACGGGGGAGTTGCCACCTGGTCACAAGGGTGGAGGGCGCGCCCTACCCCCCTGGGCGTGCCCCCTCCCTCGTGGGCCCACGGTGGCCCTCCTCCACTTATTCCTGCACCCATCTTCTTCCTCTGCCTCACACAATCACGAAAAACCAACTCAAGCACGAGTTCCAGCCCCCGTTGCTATGATTTTCGATCTCCTTGCTCAAAGCACCTCTTGCAAAACTGCTTGGGGAGATTGTTCCTTGGTATGTGACTCCTCCATTGGCCCAATTAGTTTTTGTTCTAGTGCTTTATTCATTGCAAATTTGTGCTGCATAGGTGACCATGTTCTTGAGCTTGCATGTTAAATTGATATGGTTCCAAGTAGTTCCAATGCTTTATATAGGCTCTAGGCACTTAAGGGAATTGTTGCTATCAATTTTATTGAAGTTGGTTCACTTTTATTTGAAGTTACTAAAAATTTCAGATTGTTTCAGAAATAATGAAGAGACTTTTGAGGGGCTCGTCGAGCCGAAAGCTCTAAGGAAAAACAAAAGGAAGAAGAGCAGAAGCCCAAATTTAATTTGCCTCGCACCGCGGAGGTCCGGCCGTGTGAATGGCCCTCCGATGACTTCTTGAGGAGAGCCGGGATTTATGAAGATTTCTGTTTATTAATTGAGAATGCTGGCCTCACCGACTTCCTCCGCGACCAACGTCATCAGTATCTCTTACTCACAAATACTTTTGTGCAAAACTTCTACTTTTTCCCTAAGAAATCACCTCCAACAGTAGAGTTTCATTTATATGACATTGTTAAAGAGATGACATTAGCTGAATTTTGCGAGGTTTGCAAAATTCCCTTTGAGGGCACCTTGGATGAACCACACCGTAACGAAGTAGAAGCTTTTATTAACACTATCACTGTGGGAGAAACCAGGAAGGTTTCTGATGCAAGGATTACTAGCATACATTTTCCTGTTTTACGCTACTTTGCCTTATTTGCTAGTCGTTGCTTGATTGGGCGTGGGAACTGCGGAAACCTTAGTATTCCTGATATTATTATTTTGTTCCATGATTTATACTGCAATAACTCTGTTAGTATGGGTGGAATTGTTGCTAGACGGTTAAGTCTGAACCGTACTAAGGGCCCCATCTTTGGAGGCATTTATGCTTCACGCCTAGCTGAACATTTTGAAATACCTATTAGGCATGAGGAGAAAGAAGGAACAGCGCTGCCCCGTGCTTATTTAGATTATAAGAGTATGATAGCGCATGACTTTCTTGTTAAGAGTCGCGAAGGGGAGCTCAAATATAAATTATACTTTGATAAACATCACCCTGAGACTATTACTTTGCCTGCTCCTTCTTTGTTTAACTTATCTGCAGGTCCTCACATCGTTCCGTGGTTGGCTGTTCAAGCCTATCGGAATCCTGCACCAGCCCCGGAACCGGAGCCACAAGATGAGCCTCCACGACTATCTGTTTATTCTTGGGATCTAGAGGAGGTTGCCAGCCAGTGGTAGCCGGAGCTTCCTTCGTCACAGTATGACCCCAGCTTCACCTACGGGTATCCGCCAGGCTATCCCTGGCAATAGACCAACTTAGGCCAAAAACCTAAGCTTGGGGGAGTACGTATTTCCCACCGACATTACATTCGTGTTTACACACACTCATTGCTAGATGTCGGTGCTCATACTTTTTCATTGTATTATCCATGCTAGTTTAAATTTCTTTTTCTAGCTTTCTTCTTGTTTGTTTAATAAACCTTAAGAAAAAACCCCAAAAAAATTAGTTAGTTTACTTTCCATGCTTGTAGTAGAATTAAAATGAAAAACCAAAAATATTTCCCGTTCTTCTTTTACTTGTTGGGAGCTTTCCCGTGTAAATAGTTTTTATTTTTCTTTCTTTTGGGGGTCGAGAAGACCATATTGAAAATGTTTAGTGGCTCTATAGGCATGATTGATTATTTAACTTAGAGCCCACATTACTTGTCTTCTCTCTTGAGTTGAATGCTTGCAGATTCCAGCTTAGTCCAATGCACATGCACTCTTATTATTATACACATCGTTCGGTCGTGCAAGTGAAAGGCAATAATGATGATTTATGATGGACTTATTGGGAAGAGAAAAGCTGGTATGAACTCGACCTCTCTTGTTTTTGTAAATATGATGATTCATCGTTCTTGAGTCAGCTATTATGAAATATGCATATTTGCAATGACATTTAGAGATTATAGTTGCTTGTGCCATGCTTGATTAGCTATGAGTTATAATGGTTTACCTTGCGTGCCAACATGCTATTAGAATGATTATGATGTGGTATGATGGGATGGTATCCTCCTTTAAATGAATTAAGTGACTAGACTTGGCACGTGTTCACGCATGTAGTTGAATCAAATCAACATAGCCTTCATGATATTTATGTTCATGGTGGATTATATCCTACTCATGCTTGTACCCGGTGTGAATTAATTTTAATGCATGTTTACGACTGTTGTCACTCTCTCAGTTGGTTGCTTCCCGGTCTTTTGCTAGCCTTCACCTGTACTAAGCGGGAATACTGCTTGTGCATCCAGACTCCTTATACCCCAAAGTTATTCCATATGAGTCCACTATACCTACCTATATGCGGTATTTACCTGCCGTTCCAAGTAAATTTGTATGTGCCAAACTCTAAACCTTCAAATAAACATTCTGTTTTGCATGCTCAAATAGCTCATATGTCAACTAGAGTTGCCCTTATCTTCCGTGTTAGGCGGGTTATTCTCAAGAGGAGTGGACTCCGCTCCTCATTCATGAGAAAATGGCTGGTGGCTGGTATGCCCAGTCCCATGCTTTATGCAAACTAAATCAAAATAAGTGCAAACAAAACTCCCCCTGGGACCCGTTGAATGTTGGAGGCACTCGTTGTTTCGATCAAGCCATGGATTGATGCTTGTGGAGGAGGGGGAGTATAAACTTTACCATTCTGTTTGGGAACCGCCTATAATTTGTTTAGCATGGAAGATAACGTCGTCTTTTAGTTGTTATGTTGACAATGAAAGTATGCCGCTCAAAATATAATTTATCTCTATTTCAAAACTGAGCTCTGGCACCTCTACAAATCCCTGCTTCCCTCTACGAAGGGCCTATCTTTTTTACTTTTATGTTGAGTCATCATCCTTCTTATTAAAAGCACCCGTTGGAGAGCACACTGTCGTTTGAATTCATTGTAATTGGTTTATATTGGGTATGACTTGACTGGATCTCTTTTACCATGAATTACAATGTTTAGTCAGTCCTTGATCTTTAAAGGTGCTCTGCATTTATGTTTTGCGGTCTCAGAAAGGGCTAGGGAGATACCATTTTGTTATATCATGTTATAATTATTTCGAGAAAGTGTTGTCATCCGAGTTTTATCATTATAGCTTGTTAGCTAATTATGCTATTGATATGAGTAATTGTGAGACCTATGTGTTATTGTGAGTATGGTTAGTTCATAATATTTGCTGAAACTTGGATGCTGGCTTTTCATGTTTACAACAACAAGAGCAAACAGAGTTTATAAAAGTTTTTCTTTTTCTCTTTCAGTTTGTCAACTGAATTGCTTGAGGACAAGCAAGGGTTTAAGCTTGGGGGAGTTGATATGTCTTCGTCGTATCTACTTTTCCAAACACTTTTGCCCTTGTTTTGGACTCTACCTTGTATGATTTGAATGGAACTAACCTGGACTGACGCTGTTTTCAGCAGAATTGCCATGGTGTTGTTTTATGTGCAGAAAATAAAAGTTCTCGGAATGACCTAAAACTCCACGGAACACCTTGGAAAAAACAATAAAAAAATCATCGCCAAAGATGAAGACCAGGGGGCCCACACCCTGCTCACGAGGGTGGGGGGCGCGCCCCCTACCTCGTGGGCCCCCTGGTGGCCCTCCGACGCCAACTCCAACTCCATATATTGGCTTTCGGGGAGAAAAAATGAGAGAGAAGAAATCATCGCGTTTTACGATCTGGCGCCGCCAAGCCCTAATCTCTCTCGGGAGGCTGATCTCGAGTCCGCTTGGGGCTCCGGAGAGGGGATTCGTCGCCGTCGTCATCATCAACCATCCTCCATCACCAATTTCATGATGCTCACCGCCGTGCGTGAGTAATTGCATCGTAGGCTTGCTGGATGGTGATGGGTTGGATGAGATTTATCATGTAATCGAGTTAGTTTTGTTAGGGTTTGATCCCTAGTATCCATTATGTTCTGAGATTGATGTTGCTATGACTTTGCTATGCTTAATGCTTGTCACTAGGGCCCGAGTGCCATGATTTCGGATCTGAACCTATTATGTTTTCATGAATATATGTGTGTTCTTGATCCTATCTTGCAAGTCTATGGTCACCTACTATGTGTTATGATCCGGCAACCCCAAAGTTACAATAATCGGGACCACTCCCGGTGATGACCATAGTTTGAGGAGTTCATGTATTCACTATGTGCTAATGCTTTGTTCCGGTTCTCTATTAAAAGGAGGCCTCAATATCCCTTAGTTTCCAATAGGACCCCGCTACCACGGGAGGGTAGGACAAAAGATGTCATGCAAGTTCTTTTCCATAAGCATGTATGACTATATACGGAATACATGCCTACATTACATTGATGAACTGGAGCTGTGTCACCCTATGTTATGACTGTTACATGACGAACCGCATCCGGCAGAATTATCCATCACTAATCCGGTGCCTACGAGTTTTCCATATATTGGTTCTCGCTTATTTACTTTTCTGTTGCTACTGTTACAATTACTACAAAATACCAAAAACATTACTTTTGCTATCTTTACTTTTGTTACCGTTACCACTACTATCATATTACTTTGCTACTAAACACTTTGCTGCAGATACTAAGTTTACAGGTGTGGTTGAATTGACAACTCAGCTGCTAATACTTGAGAATATTCTTTGGCTCCCCTTGTGTCGAATCAACAAATTTGGGTTGAATACTCTACCCTCGAAAACTGTTGCAATCCCCTATACTTGTGGGTTATCAATCTGCATCAAACATATGAGCAAGAGGTGAATGGAGGAACAAAATGTAATCCACATATGAACAACAACAATGGAGGTATGAAGAAAATCTACTACACTTCATCTTTAGTGTTCATTCATGGCACTAACCTACCTACCGCTTGAACCTCCAAAGCCCCTATTTATCTATATCATCGCACTACATATTCTCTCTCTCTCTCTCTCTCTCTCTCTCTCTCTCACTACACCGCCGTGAACCCCTTCCCCAATGACCCTAGATGGAGGGCATTCATCCTTGGGTGCTCTCTCGATGACCACATGAAGTTCGTGAGGTCTATGGAGGTGTGCTATCACTTTAAGAGCGTGGAAGAGCTGCATAAAGAGGCAAGTGTTGTGCTATTGAAGGCGACAAAGATGAAGATGAATAGACTGATGTCTAACCAAGCCAAAGGCGCTATGAGTGGATGATGGCTCCATATTCTATGCATTTTCATAGCTCATTTGTTGCACATTATATCCGTATACCAAGTTATATCATGTCCCATTGAGCCAATTGTTTGGAAATGTAGTAGAAAACAAAAAAGTCACCATACGATCATCCAGGAACAATATGAAGATGCATAAATGGTTTGGGATCCGATTGTTACCGACTCCGAGTTGCAGCGGAAGTTGATGAGTCGGTGTAAATTGTACTTGGAGTCCCTCGAACCGTAGATGAATGACTCCGCGAACCGCCCACGAACAGTTCCTCGAACGGATGACCGAAAGCCAGGCCTCTTTACGAGTTGCAAGCATACAGTCTTCACCATCCTGCATCGCTTTTGCTGGGGAACGTAGTAATTTCAAAAAATTTCCTACGCACATGCAAGATCATGGTGATGCATAGCAACGAGAGGGGAGAGTGTTGTCCACGTACCCTCGTAGACCGAAAGCGGAAGCGCTAGAACAACGCGGTTGATGTAGTCGTACGTCTTCAAGGCCCGACTGATCAAGCACCGAAAGTACGACACCTCCGAGTTCTAGCACACGTTCAGCTCGATGAAGACCCTCGAACTCCGATCCATCCGAGTGTCGAGGGAGAGTTCCGTCAGCACGACGGCGTGGTGACGATGATGATGTTCTAGCGTCGCAGGGCTTCGCCTAAGCACCACTACAATATTATCGAGGAGGACTATGGTGGAGGGGGGCACCGCACACGGCTAAGAGATCAATGATCTAATGTTGTGTCTAGAGGTGCCCCCCTGCCCCCGTATATAAAGGAGCAAGGGGGTAGGGGGTGGCCGGCCAGCTGGGAGGAGGCGCGCCAAGGGGAGTCCTACTACCACCGGGAGTAGGACTCCCTCCTTCCTTGTTGGATTAGGAGAAGGGGGAAAGAGGAGGGAGAGAGAGGAAGGAAAGGGGGGGGGGCGCCGCCCCCTCTCCCTGTCCTATTCGGACTAGGGGGAAGGGGCGTGCGGCCCAGCCCTGGCCTCCTCTCCTCTTCTCCACTAAGGCCCACTCTGGCCCATTAAGCCCCCGGGGGGTTCCGGTAACCCCTCGGTACTCCGGTAAAATCCCGATTTCACCTGGAACACTTCCGACATCCAAATATAGGCTTCGAATATATCAATCTTCATGTCTTGACCATTTCGAGGCTCCTCGACATGTCCATGATCACATCCGGGACTCCGAACGACCTTCGGTACATCAAAACTCATAAACTCATAATATAATCGTCGTTGAAACTTTAAGCGTGCGGACCCTATGGGTTCGAGAACTATGTAGACATGACCAAGACACGTCTCCGGTCAATAACCAATAGCGGAACCTCGATGCTCATATTGGCTCCTACATATTCTACGAAGATCTTTATCTGTCAAACCTCATAACAACATACGTTGTTCCCTTTGTCATCGGTATGTTACTTGCCCGAGATTCGATCGTCGGTATCCCAATACCTAGTTCAATCTCGTTACCGGCAAGTTTGTTTACTCGTTATGAAATGCATCATTCCGTAACTAACTCATTAGTTACATTGCTTGCAAGGCTTATAGTGATGTGCATTACCGAGAGGGCCCAGTGATACCTCTCCGACAATCGGAGTGACAAAACCTAATCTCGAAATACGCCAACTCAACATGTACCTTTGGAGACACCTCTAGAGCTCCTTTATAATCACCCAGTTACGTTGTGACATTTGGTAGCACACAAAGTGTTCCTCCGATAAACGTGAGTCGCATAATCTCATAGTTGTAGGAACATGTATAAGTCATGAAGAAAGCAATAGCAACATACTAAATGATCAAGTGCTAAGCTAACGTAATGGGTCAAGTCAATCACATCATTCTCCTAAGATGTGATCCCGTTAATCAAATGACAACTCATGTCTATGGTTAGGAAACATAACCATGTTTGATTAATGAGCTAGTCAAGTAGAGGCATACTAGTGACATTATGTTTGTCTATGTATTCACACATGTATTATGTTTCCGGTTAATACAATTCTAGCATGAATAATATACATTTATAATGATATAAGGAAATAAATAATAACTTTATTATTGCCTCTAGGGCATATTTCCTTCAGTCTCCCACTTGCACTAGAGTCAATAATCTAGATTACACAGTAATGATCATGTTTTGCTCGTGGAAGAGGCTTAGTCAACGGGTCTGCAACATTCAGATCCGTATGTATCTTGCAAATCTCTATGTCTCCCACCTGGACTTCGTCCCGAATGGAATTGAAGCGTCTCTTGATGTGGTTGGTCCTCTTGAGAAATCTGGATTCCTTTGCCAAGGCAATGGCACCAGTATTGTCACAGAAGATCTTCATTGGTCCTGATGCACTAGGTATGACACCTAGATCGAATATGAACTCCTTCATCCAGGCTCCTTCATTTGCTGCTTCCGAAGCAGCTATGTACTCCGCTTCGCATGTAGATCCCACCACGATGCTTTGTTTAGAACTGCACCAACTGACAGCTCCACCGTTCAATATAAACACATATCCGGTTTGCGATTTAGAATCGTCCAGATCAGTGTCAAAGCTTGCATCGACGTAACCATTTACGACTAGCTCTTTGTCACCTCCATAAACGAGAAACATATCCTTAGTCCTTTTTAGGTATTTCAGGATATTCTTGACCGCTGTCCAGTGATCCACTCCTGGATTACTTTGGTACCTCCCTACTAAACTTATTGCTAAGCATACATCAGGTCTGGTACACAGCATCGCATACATGATAGAGCCTATGGTTGAAGCATAGGGAACATCTTTCATTTTCTCTCAATCTTCTGCTGTGGTCGGGCATTGAGTCTGACTCAACTTCACACCTTGTAATACAGAGAAGAACCCTTTCTTTGCTTGATCCATTTTGAACTTTTTCAAAACTTTATCAAGGTATGTGCTTTGTGAAAGTCCAGTTAAGCGTCTTGATCTATCTCTATAGATTTTGATGCGTAATATGTAAGCAGCTTCACCGAGGTCTTTCATTGAAAACCTTTTATTCAAGTATCCTTTTGTGCTATCCATAAATTCTACATCATTTCCAATTAACAATATGTCATCTACATATAATATCAGAAATGCTACAGAGCTCCCACTCACTTTCTGGTAAATACAGGCTTCTCCAAAAGTCTGTATAAAACCATATGCTTTGATCACACTATCAAAGCGTTTATTCCAACTCCGAGAGGCTTGCACCAGTCCATAAATGGATCGCTGGAGCTTGCACACTTTGTTAGCACCTTTTGGATCGATAAAACCTTCTGGTTGCATCATATACAACTCTTCTTCCAGAAATCCATTTAGGAATGCAGTTTTGACATCCATTTGTCATATTTCATAATCATAAAATGCGGCAATTGCTAACATGATTTGGAGAGACTTAAGCATCGCTACGGGTGAGAAAGTCTCATCGTGGTCAACTCCTTGAACTTGTCGAAAACCGTTGCAACAAGTCGAGCTTTGTCGAAAGTTACATTACCATCATCGGCAGTCTTCTTCTTGAAAATCCATTTATTCTCGATGGCTTGCCGATCATCAGGCAAGTCAACCAAAGTCCATACTTTGTTCTCATACATGGATCCCATCTCAGATTTCATGGCCTCAAGCCATTTTGCAGAATCTAGGCTCATCATCGCTTCCTCATAGTTCGTAGGTTCGCCATGATCAAGTAACATGACTTCCAGAATAGGATTACCGTACCACTGTGGAGCGGATCTTACTCTGGTTGACCTACGAGATTCTGTAGTAACTTGATCTGAAGTTTCATGATCAATATCATTAGCTTCCTCACTGATTGGTGTAGTCATCACAGGAATCGGTTTCTGTGATGAACTATTTTCCAATAAGGGAGCAGGTACAATTACCTCATCAAGTTCTACTTTCCTCCCACTCACTTCTTTCAAGAGAAACTCCTTTCTCTATAAAGGATCCGAATTTAGCAACAAAAGTCTTGCCTTCAGATCTGTGATAGAAGGTGTACCCAATAGTCTCTTTTGGGTATCCTATGAAGACACATTTCTCCGATTTGGGTTCGAGCTTATCTGGTTGAAGTTTCTTCACATAAGCATCGCAGCCCCAAACTTTAAGAAACGAAAACTTTGGTTTCTTGCCAAACCACAGTTCATAAGGCGTCGTTTCAACGGATTTTGATGGTGCCCTATTTAATGTGAATGCGGTCGTCTCTAACGCATAACCCCAAAACGATAGCGGTAAATCAGTAAGAGACATCATAGATCACACTATATCTAGTAAAGTACGATTACGACGTTCGGACACACCATTACGTTGTGGTGTTCCGGGTGGCGTGAGTTGTGAAACTATTCCGCATTGTTTCAAACGTAAACCAAACTCGTAACTCAAATATTCTCCTCCACGATCTGATCGTAGAAACTTTATTTTCTTGTTACGATGATTTTCCACTTCAGTCTGAAATTCTTTGAACTTTTCAAATGTTTCAGACTTGTGTTTCATTAAGTAGATATACCCATGTCTGCTCAAATCATCTGTGAAGGTGAGAAAATAACGATACCCGCCGCGAGCCTCAATATTCATTGGACCACACACATCAGTATGTATGATTTCCAACAAATCAGTTGCTCGCTCCATAGTTCCGGAGAACAACATTTTTGTCATCTTGCCCATGAGGCACGGTTCGCAAATACCAAGTGATTCATAATCAAGTGACTCAAGAAGTCCATCAGTATGGAGTTTCTTCATGCGCTTTACACCAATATGACCTAAACGGCAGTGCCACAAAAAAGTTGCACTATCATTATCAACTCTGCATCTTTTGGCTTCAATATTATGAATATGTGTATCACTACTATCGAGATTTAATAAAAATAGACCACTCTTCAAGGGTGCATGACCATAAAAGATATTACTCATATAAATAGAACAACCATTATTCTCTGGATTTAAATGAATAACGGTCTCCCTTCAAACAAGATCCAGATATAATGTTCATGCTCAACGCTGGCACCAAATAATAATTATTCAGGTCTAAAACTAATCCCGAAGGTAGATGTAGAGGTAGCGTGCCGACCGCGATCACATCGACTTTGGAACCATTTCCCACGTGCATCGTCACCTCGTCCCTAGCCAATCTTTGCTTAATCCGTAGTCCCTGTTTCGAGTTGCAAATATTAGCAACAGAACCAGTATCAAATACCCAGGTGCTACTGCGAGCATTAGTAAGGTACACATCAATAACATGTATATCACATATACCTTTGTTCACCTTGCCATCCTTCTTATCCGCCAAATACTTGGGGCAGTTCCGCTTCTAGTGACTAGTCTGCTTGCAGTAGAAGCACCCAGTCTCAAGCTTAGGTCCAGATTTGGGTTTCTTCTCTTGAGCAGCAACTTGTTTGCCGTTCTTCTTGAAGTTCCCCTTCTTCTTCCCTTTACCCTTTTTCTTGAAACTGGTGGTCTTATTGACCATCAACACTTGATGCCCCTTCTTGATTTCTACCTCCGCAACATTTAGCATTGCGAAGAGCTCGGGAATAGTCTTGTCCATCCCTTGCATATTATAGTTCATCACGAAGCTCTTGTAGCTTGGTGGCGATGATTGAAGAATTCATCAATGACACTATCATTAGGAAGATTAACTCCCGCTTGAATCAAGTGATTATTATACCTAGACATTTTGAGTATATGTTCACCGACGTAACTATTCTCTTCCATCTTGCGATATAGAACTTATTGGAGACTTCATATCTCTCAATCCGCATTTGCTTGAAATATTAACTTCAACTCTGGAACATCTCATATGCTCCGTGACGCTCAAAACATCGTTGAAGTCCCGGTTCTAAGCCGTAAAGCATGGCACATCGAACTATCGCGTAGTCATCAGCTTTGCTCGCTGACATTCTTAACGCCGTCACCAGATCTGCAGCAGTTCGCACCCAGCGGTGCTTCCAGGATGTAATTCTTCTGTGCAGCAATGCGGATAATCCTCAAGTTAGGGACCCACTCTGTGTAATTGCTGCCATCATCTCTCAACTTAGCTTTCTCAAGGAACGCATTAAAATTCAACGGAACAAGAACACGAGCCATCTATCTACAACAAACATAGACAAGCAAAATACTATCAGGTACTAAGTTCATGATAAATTTAAGTTCAATTAATCAAAGAACTCCCACTTAGACAGACACCCCTCTAATCAACTAAGTGATCATGTGATCCAAATCAACTAAACCATGTCCGATCATCACGTGAGATGGAGTAGTTTTGAATGGTGAACATCACTATGTTGATCATATCTACTATATGATTCATGCTCGACCTTTTGGTCTCAGTGTTCCGAGGCCATATCTGTATATGCTAGGCTCGTCAAGTTTAACCTGAGTATTCCGCGTGTGCAACTGTTTTGCACCCGTTGTATTTGAACGTAGAGCCTATCACACCCGATCATCACCTGGTGTCTCAGCACAAAGAACTTTCGCAACAGTGCATACTCAGGAAGAACACTTATATACCTTGAAATTTAGTGAGATCATCTTATAATGCTACCGTCCATCAAAGCAAAATAAGATGCATAATGGGTAAACATCACATGCAATCAATATAAGTGATATGATATGGCCATCATCATATTGTGCTTGTGATCTCCATCTCCGAAGCACCGTCATGATCTCCGTCGTAGCATCGTTGTCGTTTTGCCACCTATTGCTTCTACGACTATCGCTACCGCTTAGTGATAAAGTAAAGCAATTACAGGGCGATTGCATTGCATACAATAAAGCGACAACCATATGGCTCCTGCCAGTTGCCGATAACTCGGTTACAAAACATGATCATCTCATACAATAAAATATAGCATCACATCTTGACCATATCACATCACAACATGCCCTGCAAAAACAAGTTAGATGTCCTCTACTTTGTTGTTGCAAGTTTTACGTGGCTGCTATGGGTTGAGCAAGAACCGTCCTTACCTAGGCATCAAAACCACAACGATAGTTCGTCAAGTTAGTGTTGTTTTAACCTTCTCAAGGACCGGGCGTAGCCACACTCGGTTCAACTAAAGTTGGAGAAACCGACACCCGCCAGCCACCTGTGTACAAAGCACGTCGGTAGAACCAGTCTCGCGTAAGCGTACCCGTAATGTCGGTCCGGGCCGCTTCATCCAACAATACCGCTGAATAAAAGTATGACATGCTGGTAAGCAGTATGACTTGTATCGCCCACAACTCACTAGTGTTCTACTCGTGCATATAACATCTACGCATAAAACCAGGCTCGGATGCCACTCTTGGGGAACGTGGTAATTTCAAAAAAATTCCTACGCACACGCAAGATCATGGTGATGCATAGCAACAAGAGGGGAGAGTGTTTTCCACGTACCCTCGTAGAACGAAAGCGGAAGCGTTAGAACAACGCGGTTGATGTAGTCGTACGTCTTCACAGCCCGACCGATCAAGCCCCGAAAGTACGACACCTCCGAGTTCTAGCACACGTTCAGCTCGATGACGTCCCTCGAACTCCGATCCAGCCGAGTGTCGAGGGGGAGTTCCGTCAGCACGACGGCGTGGTGACGATGATGATGTTCTACCGTCGCAGGGCTTCGCCTAAGCACCGCTACAATATTATCAAGGAGGACTATGGTGGAGGGGGGCACCGCACACGGCTAAGAGATCAATGATCTAATGTTGTGTCTAGAGGTGCCCCCTGCCCCCGTATATAAAGGAGCAAGGGGGGAGGGGGTGGCCGGCCAGGGAGGAGGCGCGCCAAGGGGAGTCCTACTCCCACCGGGAGTAGGACTCCCTCCTTCCTTGTTGGATTAGGAGAAGGGGGAAAGAGGAGGGAGAGAGAGGAAGGAAAGGGGGGGGGGCGCCGCCCCCCTCTCCCTGTCCTATTCAGACTAGGGGGAGGGGCGCGCGGCCCAGCCCTGGCCTACCCTCCTCTTCTCCACTAAGGCCCACTATGGCCCATTAAGCCC
Organism: Aegilops speltoides; assembly: GCA_021437245.1. NCBI lineage: Eukaryota > Viridiplantae > Streptophyta > Magnoliopsida > Poales > Poaceae > Aegilops > Aegilops speltoides. The sequence continues at coordinate 88,325,671 of CM038141.1, read as the reverse complement.
CCGGGGGGTTCCAGTAACCCCTAGGTACTCCGGTAAAATCCGATTTCACCTGGAACACTTCCGACATCCAAATATAGGCTTCCAATATATCAATCTTCATGTCTCGGCCATTTCGAGACTCCTCGTCATGTCCGTGATCACATCCGGGACTCCGAACAACCTTCGGTACATCAAAACTCATAAACTCATAATATAATCGTCATTGAAACTTTAAGCGTGCGGACCCTACGGGTTCGAGAACTATGTAGACATGACCGAGACATGTCTCCGGTCAATAACCAATAGCGGAACCTGGATGCTCATATTGGCTCCTACATACTCTACGAAGATCATTATCGGTCAAACCGCATAACAACATACGTTGTTCCCTTTGTCATCGGTATGTTACTTGCCCGAGATTCGATCGTCGATATCCCAATACCTAGTTCAATCTCGTTACCGGCAAGTCTCTTTACTCGTTATGTAATGCATCATTTCGTAACTAACTCATTAGTTACATTGCTTGCAAGGTTTATAGTGATGTGCATTACCGAGAGGGCCCAGAGATACCTCTCCGACAATCGGAGTGACAAAACCTAATCTCGAAATACGCCAACTCAACATGTACCTTTGGAGACACTCAGAGCTCCCTGTAATCACCCAGTTATGTTGTGACGTTTGGTAGCACACAAAGTGTTCCTCCGGTAAACGGGAGTTGCATAATCTCATAGTTGTAGGAACATGTATAAGTCATGAAGAAAGCAATAGCAACATACTAAACGATCAAGTGCTAAGCTAATGGAATGGGTCAAGTCAATCACATCATTCTCCTAATGATGTGATCCGATTAATCAAATGACAACTCATGTCTATGGTTAGGAAAAATAACCATCTTTGATTAATGAGTTAGTCAAGTAGAGGCATACTAGTGACATTATGTTTGTCTATATATTCACACATGTATTATGTTTCCGGTTAATACAATTCTAGCATGAATAATAAACAATTATCATGATATAAGGAAATAAATAATAACTTTATTATTGCCTCTAGGGCATATTTCCTTCAGCTTTACCGTCCAGAGCTAATCGTCATCAGAGAATTGGAGGGTGGAGATTAGACCACATTGGGTTTCTAATTATGAGGATTAGAGGATCTAGGTCTAGCTGTAATTGATCAACTAGGACCAACTAGAATCAGAACTAGAGAACTAGAGGAGGCTCCAAAAACATGTGTGTTCAAAAGGACCAAAAGGCTCTAGTATATATTAATTTAACATCTCTGGGAACATTTTATAGCCTATATATTATTTATCGGTAGTACCCTGTATTGCCCGATAAACTTTGAAACCCCTCTGGTGACCCCGAAACGCTTCTGAATCCTCTCAAAATAATTTCACAAATAAATCCTCGTTACTCCTGTCCTACTAAAACTTAGCAGATCATGATTACCTTAAACTTATGACCTATAGATTTGGTAAACATAGACATGAACAAAACCCCTTTCGTTCAATAACCGATAGCGGAACCGTGGACGTCCATATCGATCCCTATGAGTACACAAATGACATTCGACTGAACCTTTGGTTGTCATGTGATGTTCATTTTGCTTCGATACACTTTACAAAACCGAGGTGAGATTTATGGGTATCTTCTTGACTCATACATATGTTCACTATACCGCTCTCCTCGTTACCGGTTTTGTTCTTCTTTCTCGTTGACATGTTCCGGCATCCCCGAGAGATAGTCACCTGTGTCTAGCCAGACGATGATGTATGTCGTCACACCATGATGTCTCTAAGAATATCTTTCCATTGTCGGAGGAGAAAATTCCACTCTCAAGCTATCTAGTCCATTGTGAAACTTTCTGATGAACCTGCAAGTTGTCATTATGATCACCTAGTTACAGATGACGTTTGAGCAACCCCAATGTCCATCATACGGTAAGAAGTGAATGTGATAATCTCATGGTCTAAGGAACTAAATCATATGATAACACTCGGTGTTATAACAATTGACTTCTGACAATTGCATCTCAAGTATAACAAACAAGTTTGGGTCGATTCAATATGAGCATTCTTCCAGCGTCATATTCTCAATGTTGTTTTAGGACTATCGCTACACTTAACGATATTGTAAGATCCAGAAAACATGATCACCAACAACAATTGAGCTAGTCTTAGAGGCGAGACTAGGAATCATATTTTTACCATTTATAATTATACACGTGCATATGAGTTTTCCACAGAATCGCATATACCAGGATCATAGCAGTTATAGCATAGAATATAAACTCTTAGTTATAAACATGGAAAAAATAATAATACAATATTATTGTCTCTAGGGCATACTTCCAATAGACTCCCACTTGCACTAGAGTCAATAATCTAGTTAGCACATTTTCTTTTACACCAATGGCAATCCGATGTTTGTTCATGCTTTGCTTGTCGTATAGCCTTCGTCCTATCAGATCTTGACAACTTCAGATCTGCGTGTATCATTTGCATTTCTATACATCTATAATGCTTTCACAAGAATTCATAATTTGTGTGAAACTGGCTATGTATATTTTGAATCAATGGTAGGACCTTTGATTCCTTACACTGAGCTATGAGACCACTATTGAGAACAGTGTTCCATTGGTACAATCATCCGGAAACCATACCAAAATCAGAATCCTCGAAAAAATAGACCCCCGAGCGAAAAACCATAAACCTGAAAGAAAACAAAACCTGGGATAAATTTGTTCTGTAAAAAAAATGAAAACATGAAGGAGAAAACCAAGGAAAACCACAACCAAAACCGAACAAAACAAAAAATATATAAAAAAATTGGTTCCAATAGAGGATGCACGCTTCTAACGAGCGTGAATAATTCCTGCTGCGCCCATCCCGCTTGTGCCATGCAGCGCCTCCACGTGTTGCTTTGTGGGCCTTCCACGTGTCGTGTTCCCGAGCCTTGCTTGCGTTTCGGAAGTGTCTGCTGGATGTGCCAGCTAGGGGTAACCCACAATTAGTTGCCACCAAATTTCGCAGGATGCAGTAGGACATTTGGCATCTCATCATTGATCTTTATTTTGCCCATATTAATTGGTTGCTTATTTGTTAGCTTTTAATTTGATTAATCCAAATTCTAATCCTCATATGTTTGAAAACTGAGTTCATGGGACCCCACGGACTCTAAGAGCAACTCTAGCAGAGTCGTCATATTGGTAGCCTCCATAATCATGAAACCCCTTCGTCAATGCGACATCTCTTTTACCCGCTCCCCATGTCATCCCATGTGAGCTAGGGCTACCTTTTTTTTAAGTTTCATTGAGTAACTTAAATATGCAATACTTAATAGCATCTACAGCCGGGTGCCCCAAACCCGCCTCAAAGGCCTGGGCAGACGACCCGGTTACCTCCCCGGTTACAAAAATTCGACCCAGACGGGCATCTCAAACGGGCCTCAAACGTCCGGGCTGACCGGCACCCCTCATATCAAACCCAAATATGGGGTGGATATGGGGGCACCTGGGTGCGTCGGCCACATGGGACCGGGCCCATGCTGGCCCACCCAACCCCACATATATTCCTCCCCATCCGCTCCCGGATTAAACCCTAGCCACTTCACTCCACTCCCCCCGCTAACCAAGCTCCTGTCCGGCGATCTTCGGCCTTGTTCGGCATATTGGGCAACAGATCTGAGTCCTTCACCTCCAGATTCGTCGACTCCGAGCTCATCTCACGTGGCCCCGAGGAGGAGATGACCGTTCAGCTTGCACCCCGCCACTCCAGGGAGGATGTCGTGCGAGGCAACGCTCAGACTCCTTCCGCCGGGAATCCATTGCGTCCGCCCAAATGGTGCATGGATCCGGCGCTAGGTGTGTCGTCGTTGCCTCACCGGAGGCGGTGCGGTCTGTCTGGCGTCCGAACACGGTGGCGGACGCGCAACCTCTCCGTTGGCGCGCCGAGGCCATGGACGACGCACCATGGGTGTCGTCCGATGCAAACATGGCGCGACATGCCCGCCATGCGAGGCAGCAGCCACGGGAGGCGGCGGCAGCCCTCGCGGCGGTGGATGTCGGCGAGGCGGAGTCGCATTCTCCGGCGCCCTGTATGGTGCACCAGTCCGGGCGCCGCAACCGCGTCGTGGTGGATGCCATCGGCTCATCCCAGGACGGACCCATCATCGATCTGACATGCACCGGCACCATTCGGATTTCGGTCTTCGACGAGGAAGAGTAGGGCACAGGAGACGACAGCGCCTTGAGTCTCATGAGCCGGCTCATGTCCCATGCCATGCTTTACCTTGTCGGTGACCAGACAAACACTCTGGGGTGCGCAGCCGGCCGCCGGACATGGGCATGGCAGAACCGGGCGAGCTATGACTAGCTTAGGCTTCACGTTGCATGTAATAAGATGGATTTGAGGTGTCCGGTTGTAGAATCAAATATTTGAGACGTGACCGGTCAATGTCCGCGGACACGCCCAGTTGCGTCCGTGGGATTTTGAGGGGTCAGATTTGCCAAGTCTGGTTGTAGATACTCTAAGGCACATCTAGATGTGTTTTAACAAAACTGATCAAAATTACCGAAGACAACCAAATATATTACAAGCCTAATTAAGCAATGTCATGCGCCCACCTGACCCATGTGGTCGTGCAATAAACCGAACAAAGTAAACCAAGCCGGCCTAACAAGTGAAACCACAACACCAGTACACCACCACCCCTTTGCATTTCGTCGAGCAATAATTATTATGCCCCACCAACGTAACTCGACCCATCACTTGAGGCATCTTTGCATGATATTTTCTTCTTGAGAGCCTGCCTAAGTTATTCCAGATGCTTATTCCTCGCTCTTCCGGTTTCATCAAAGCTGTTCCGAATTGCTTACCATGAGGTCCACCATGACATATACGTGTAAAACACTTCATAATTATCTTGATTCTTTTATTGATCTGCTAGCATGTCGAAATGTTCGACATCTACTAAAGCTGTAGTGTGATCTAGGCATCTAACTACTGACATCGATACCAAGAGAGCATGATTTGGTCGAGATGCCTTCCCCCACTCTCGAGCATCGGGTGCGAATTCGGTCGTTCGGTCGTCTCGGTTATTTCCACATGGGACGCACTATAGCAAAGATGCATAGTATTATTATTACTTCCAAATAACGACCGAACGTTTGGGATAACTATCACCTGCATTATATCCATGTTTCATTTGCTTCTATTCCAAACTAAAGCAGCTCACGAATATGACTGCACTCACATCAGTGTGGAATTAAGCATCTCTGGACTGGAGGAGTCCCACAAGAACACACCTCTACTCCTAGCCAGCTGCGATGGAGCCTATAAATGACCACCAAAACCGAGCTCAGTGAAACCACGCACTCCTCTCGCGACAAACAGATCTAGCTCCAGTTAAATAACTTTGCATCCACCCAGGAGAGGGAAAGTTCGAGAATGTTCCGGCGAAGCGGCGGTGGCGGTGTCAGGGGCAAGACGGCGGCTGCGAGCACCAGCACGGGCACTGAGCTGCCCGTCGATGGAGCTGTGCGGGTGACGAAAGTGGACAAGATCCAGGCTTACAATCTCGTCTCCAGGCCGTCGGTGCACCACGCCATCGCGCCGGCGACGTCGGGGCCGGCGGAGAGCCTCGCCGTCAGTGTTGTCCGGATGGTGGACGTTGTGGATGAAGCTGTGCGGGTGACCAAAGTGGACAGGATCCAGGCTTACAATCTCGTCTCCAGGCCGTCGGTGCACCACGCCATCTCGCCGGCGGCGTCGGGGCCGGCGGAGAGCCTGGCCGTGAGGGTTGTCCGGTTCGGGGACGCCGTGGACGAAGAATCCGACGGCCTCATGTCGGTGACCATCACATAGAACTAACTACTCTCTACTACGTAAGTAATAACTAGGCCTGTCGTGCCTTAAGCGTGTTTAACATCTCGTCAGAGAAACATATGTACGCGCACCAGTGGGTAACTGTAATGGCAATAGCACGTGGAAGGATATTAATAATCTTGGAAAGAAAAAAAAGTTTTTCCTCTAAATTATCGGATTTGCGTTTGTATATTACTCCCTCAGAGTGAGTACAAAATTGGGTCATATATTTTGGAACGGAGGGAGTATGTTTTAAGGGTAAGTTTGCTTTTTATGTTTGTATATTATTTTTTAAGGGTAAGTTTGTACTATCTCTAGGGTCACTCAACCATGTGTTATATATACCTAAAAGAACGATGTGTTATATGCAACTATCTACACTTGAAGGTGTGAACTTCCCAAGAGCTAGCATCTCCAACAAAATGTTACCGGAGACTAAAAATTGCATTTTGCATCAACTGTTTTTTTTCTCTCCAACGTCAGCCCTATAATAGAGCACAAATTTACACATATTTGCACTCATAATAGAGCACCAATTTGTACTCATAGAAGGTGCAATCCAAATCTTCACACGCTCATTCTCAATGATCATGTTCTGCATGATCACACACGCCATAATGATGTACCAAAAGATCTCTTGATCCCAAAACCCTATGGTTGGATGGTTAGAGGGACTGTGGTATCCCCAGCCCACCAGGGTTCAAATCCTGGTGCTCGCATTTATTCCTGGATTTATTTGAGATTTCGGCGATCGCATTCGATGGAAGGAGACGTTCCGTCGACGACGAGGTGCCTACGGTGACTTCGTAAATTTCAAGATGATATGCCGGCTCAGTCTTTCGGAGGTGCTCATAGGGGTAGGGTCTGCGTGTGTGCGTTCATAGGGGTGACTGTATGCGCGTGTATATGGGCGCTTGTGTCTGTAATGATGTTCAAAAAAAAAATTGGCCGTGCAAAATCTTAAAAACTCTGTCCACGGTTTTTCTAGCAGTCGCTTGACCATTATGAACGTAGACTTCTTCCTTATCTTGGGAACTTGAAATTGGCTTCACAAAAGTAGAAAACTTTGGATATATCTCGTCCACAAGGTAGTAGCCCTGTTGTAGTTGTCGCCATTTACTTAGAACTCCACCGGTAGTCATTCTCCAATGGCTTACTTGGCAAAGAGAAATGAACGCGGCAACACATTATTGTCATTGCAAGAACTAGGCATACCAAAGTATGCATATCTCTTGATCGGCCACGGCCTTAAGAATGATGGTCATATCCTTCTTGTGTCATTTGAACTTTCCATGTCGTGCTGTAGGCCATTTCTTTCACTTTCAGTGCATGCAATTAATGAATCCAAGCATACTTGGAAATCCACAGGCAATGTCGACAGACATGGACATTAGCAAACATTTGCAATAGAAAAATGCAATATTTTTGTTATTTGTATAAATTAATATGCATCAAACTTGGACATCAATAAACATTTGCGATGAAAACCAAATCACTAACCTTACTCTAAAAAAAATACTAACCTTAATTTTGGAGCATGAAAATTGGTCATCTTGGTCTTGTTGGTGGTGAATCCGGCTCACCAGGCTCCGTGACCAAACCCATCCACTATCGGGTTAAATCTTATCTGAGCTCAACGATATGAAGAACTCTATTTTTGGGCTCGAACTCTTGAGCCCCACCATGACGTCGTCTCTGGGCACTGCTATAGGCCAACAATATAGGCAAAGAGCACAGTGGACGCCCAAGCCTGGTACGAAATGGGTCGGAACAATGTTGCCCATTTTAGAAGAATAGTTTTAAAGAAATTTTGGTAAATTAAGCTGTATTACAATATGTTTACTACTAAAAATAATTAAACATTAGGTTCAAAATAATAAACTAACATTCATGCATTATAAAAAAATGTTCACGGAATAAAAAACTATTTTATTTGAAAATGTATAAAACTGATTTATTTCACATTTATTTTAATATTCTATCCACTTGGAACTAGTTGTTGCTCAAACGGATTCCAATGCTAGATACATCCGTTTGAGCGTCAACCGATTCCAGATAGAGGGATCATTAGTTTAGTTGTTTAGAAAATATTCATACATTTCTACAAAATAAGTGCACCTTTTATAAAATGTCCATGAAAACTTGAAAAATGTTATCACTTTAATTAAATGTTCACGAAATTTGAAAAAATGTGTTCGTGTAATTTGGGAAATGTCAATGATATGAAAAATTCATCATATATAAAGAAAATATTCATGTATATAACAAAATGTTTATGTAATTTGAAAACGTTTTCACATATTTTAAAATATTCACATGTAATTTTCTAAATTTTTTGAAGCATTTTATTTCTTTTGTATTATTTTAGAAAATTACCACGTTTTAGAATGTCCTTTTGATTTAGATATAGTACTCATGCATTTGCAAAAAATATTATTATTTAAAATTAATTTTTTTAAAATTTTTAATAAGTAAATACAAAATTAAATATAAAAAGGAACAAACAAAAATACAAAGAGAAGGAAAATGACAAAATAAAAAACCGTAAAAAATGAACGAATAACAGAAACCATTGTAAAAAAATAGTGGTTCAAAGAACAAGACGGAAAGAAAGACTTAAAAGAACCCAGCCAGAAGAAAAGAAAAATGGAAAACCAAACCCTAACGGGCTAGCCCATGTAGACGTGCTCGTAGACTTAATTCTCTTTCTGAGATCTGCCCCGCCCCGCTCTTTGAAATGGGCTGGCCCTTCTAGGATCATCTATTCTCTGCCTCTTTTGGGGTTTTCTATTTTTTTCCTTTTAGTTTTTCATTTTTCCATCTTACTTCGGTCGTTTCAACTTTTCTTGTTCTTAAAAGTATTATCCTTTGATTTTTCTTTATTCTCTGAGGTAAATGACAATAATTTTTATAGAGTTACATGAAACAAATTCGAACATTTATTTAAAAATAAATTATTTTTCTAACTGCATCGGCACTTTTTCTGATACTGCATGATTTTTCTAAAAAAAAAGAACATTTTTATCTTCGACAAGTATATGATAAAGTTTTTCAAAACATGATTTTTTCGAAATAGAAAAACCTTTCATTAAATGCGTCAACACTTTTTAAACATACATGAATATTTGTTTAGTTGTGTAAATATTAAGTAAAAATTACATGCATGATTTAATGTTTAAATTATATGAACATTTTTGTATGATACTTTTTTAATACAAAGATAATTTTAACTACATGATGCCACCTTTTTAATATGCAATGAAAATTATTTTAATACGCAAGGACCATTTTTTAATTTTAAGTCACGTTGAACACCCTTTCAATAGCGACGAACAATGTTTATTTAACTATCAATATTATTTTAATACATGATAAACATTTTAAAATATTTTTATTAGAAAATAGTTTTATTAAGTATTAAAACAAAATAGGTTTTCCAAATATATATTTTATTTATTTTTGAAATATATGTAGCCGATTGAGTGAGCTAATTGCTTCAAGATCGATCATTGCTTCCTCAATATCTATCGAAGAAGTATCAGCTGAGTAGGTCTGGCCCATGTGCGGTATGTAGTAGGCGAGCACAATTTATAACTCACAACAAGCAAGGTGTTGCTGCTTCCATCTCTTGATACCGGTCCCAAATTTTATATTACATAAATCTAGACTTTGATGCCAGGCGACCATCTTGTCCATGGCGCTCAAACATTAGTAATGTTAGTGATCCACATGTCCATGCAGTACCTGTTAATCAGCCATCTGCTGCAACCATCAACTCCTACTCGGTGATAGTTCCTCCCGCCTCCCATCACGATCCCCGATTCATAGAGGTTTGTAATATTCTACTTTCCATTCCCTCTTCGGCTTCCATGATCAAATTGCACTCATAAGTTTCATGTGTTATCATTTTTATTTATGATGTATATGCTAGATTGTATATCGATGTAGATTGATGCCCTAAGTGGATGTTACATCAATTCATGATGTCAAATTGTCATTATCATATTAATGACATTTCACAATATGCCATGATGGTATTTAGAAACAATGTGATTTTTCATGTCATTTGTCTTTTTTCATTGCCTATTATACTATTTACGTCGTTTGTGGAAATGTGCTTTTTCTAAGGTCAACTTTGGTTGGATTGTAGTGAGTTTTTCACATGCCATAAATTACACCACACTTGCTCGGTCCCTACACCACTGTTGCCAAGCAGCGTGGGAGAAGCAACAACTCCGGAGAGACAATGGAGGAGGAGGAGTAGATATGGAAGGGATAAAGCAACACCGCCATGCCAGAGTATAGGGTCACTTCTAACGGATCATGGGTGTAGGTGCTGCAATTGCTCGGTCCATTGCGAGGGCTCCATCGTGCCAGCCTCCATGGGCAGTAAGCGTGTGTGCTGGGAGCCAATGAGATGGGCAGAACCTTCGTCACGGGGGTGGTCGATTGATCCATTGGTCATCACACAAAAATTTCACTAAAGCAACTTTTTTAGCAAGCGTGAATTTTCTATCATGCACGGGTATCTCGTGCATGGATCTACTTTCCGTGGTTGATTTAAGGTCCATGCAATTTATTTGGTTGTTGTCATAATTTATCCTATTTCATAAGGTTTCACTCGGTTTTCTTCGTGTTTCAAAGTGCATCATAATGTTTTATTGTGTATCAGCAAAAAATAATGCACTTATTTTAGATCGGATATGTTGATATACGATGATAGACAATGAATAATTTTGAAACGAGAGGAAAAACCTAATGTAACACTTTGAATCAAGACAAATTATGAGAACAACAAAAAAAAAGTAGCACAAATCTCAAAGCGGTATGCATGCTCCGGATATATCGTTTATGTTAGAGCATCATTTCTCCTATTTTAGTCGCCTAGTATTTCCCGAAAGTTCTACTAGCAAGAAATGCTTCCTTTTTTTTTTAACTCACATATGCTTCAAACAACATATGTTTCCTTCTTAATCTCCCAGCGTGTGCCAATGTTACTAAAGATCTTTTTACCAGTGATCTCGATGGCTTGATTGAACCGGTTGCTATACATGCATGGGAGCCCTACTAACCACACATGACAAGAGAGCTAGCTTGATTTGGTCGAGTTCCCTTTGTCTCTGTGGGCATCGGGTGCAAATTCGACCGGAACAACGATACAAACTTCACATGGGAGGCTCTACGAAGATGCCCAGTCACATGAAGGCCACTTTGCACAGCAACGACCCAACATTTGGGATCAACAGTACAAGCATTATAGACTTGCTTTTCTATCCAAGTTAAAGCAGCTCATGATCGAATGATTGCCCTAGCTCACAACAGTGTAGAATTAAGCATCTGCAGAGCCCCACGAGAAGACACCTCTCCTAGCTACGATGGAGCCTATAAATGAGGACCCAACCGAGCTCAAAGAAAACACAGTCTTCTCGCTGGAGATCGATCTACGTTAATCCAGCTAATTAGATCGATATATATCCACATAGAATAGCGAACTTCGGCAATGTTCCGCGGTGGCGGCAGGAGCAAGACGGTGGTGACGAGCTCGAGCACGGGTAATGAGCTGCCCGTCGACGGCGTGGTGCGGGTGAGGAAAGTGGAGAGGATCCAGCCACATAACCTCGTCTCCAGGCCATCGGTGCACCACGGCGACCACGCCACCTCGCCGGTGACGTCCGGACCGGCGGAGAGCCTGGCCGTCAGCGTCGTCCGTATAGGGGACATAGTGATAGTGGACGACAAAGACAAACCCGACGGCTTACTCTCGGTGTCTATCGCGTAGAACTTTTAATTGTAAGTTGGCGACTGCGTCATACTATGAGCGACACGCGCGTGTAGCGTATAATAATGCATCCTCCCAGGGAAACTTCCACACCAATGGTTAGTCGGCTATGGACATATGTGTCTTATGTACAATTGCAGTAGTAGCTGATCAGAGGATCCAGGAAACAAAAATAAACATGAGTTATCTAATTATATACCTCTGGGTGAAAGCTTCTTTTAAACGTGGATTCACTGAAATGTCTCACACAAAAAACGTAACGAAAATATTGTACGGAACCATGGTTCAACCGAACCTACGCTCGACACAATTGATTTCTAGACACTATTCATGAGGATCTATGCATGGTTGATTAAAAAATACAGTTGACATGCATGTATTCATGAGGATCCATGTGTGATTGATTAAAAAATGCAGTTGGCATACATGTCACAGATCCACATGTAGTAGGATGTTAAATCGTACGGCATAGACCATAGGTTCGGCTGAACCATGGTCCTGAATCACGTCTCTCCCTTCTGGTTGGATTGATCCCCATGACTTCCACCTGGCTCGTGTAGCACCAACGCCTCGGTCAGCTTATGGTGGACGGATGCCCTCACCGATGTATTAGCGGCAAGAGTAGGTAACGACGAAGCATCAACCACCCATTTGTTTTGAAGATTTGTGTTGCTTTTTCCTATGTAAGGTGCCAATCGTTTCTCAAATGAATACACAACAATATAAACTGACAGGGGTTCACAATAACCCAGCTTTTGTCAGGTAAGAGAGGGTGACAGAAGAGAATGATGGATGGTTGCATGAACACAAGATTCTTTCTCTCCAACTAAAGACTTGCATTTTATTTTTCATGTGAGATTTTGAATGACTCATAACTTTTGAACCAAATTCCTAAGTTGAAACCTTTTAAATATTTGAATTCAAGCTGATAAGACATTTAAATGATGACCGATCTCGATCATTTTGACTAGTTTGAATTTACAGTTTCCATCGTATTTTAATTTCAGTTATATTATGAAGTGAATCTGCCTAGTTAACTTAAATTGAGATTTGATATTTGTGAATCTGCTTATTTCACTCATTTAAGCATATTTCACTCACTTAAAGAAATTATTTCACAAGCGAGAGCATAGTAAGAACCACCGGCATTGACGACGCGGGCAATTGGAGGGATGTGTTGCAAGTAAAAGAGATTCCACAGACAGCCCCACTACATAAGGAGTTGTGACGTGCCATGAAAATACAAACGTTTAACACAAATAAACAATGACGCCTGATATTTATGCCCCCGTTGCAACATACGGGCAATTACGTAGTAATTCATGAAAATGGGGCGGGATAGGCTTTCTGAACAAAAATAAATTGAACTCTTTGTGCCTAGCTACACTCTAGAGCGTACCAGATTCTTTTGCAACAACCACGATGCTTCTCCGCTGATTTGGGCTAAGGATGGAGCTATATATGATCGACATGCTAGATCATGGTTCGTTCGAAGATCTATAGCGGTTGGCGTGATCGATCTATCTTTCGCCAATACCAATCTTGATCAAGAGGTTGTTGTGCATAAGCAGAGGTGTCGGTGCATAGCAATATCAGTATGGCATAGCAATATCAGCATGTATCCACACAGTTTGTGTACATATATGGTTTTGTAATTGGTTATTTTTTTTACGGCCCTGCATCTGAGTGTTGAGTGTAATAGGAGTACAAGGATTCTGGCAATTCTGCACTTGCTATAGGGCTATAGCCGATAAGCACCGGCTAGTTTTCCAAGCAGGAATCAAGCACTTTACCACTTTTAGACTTTTGAAGCGCAGCTTCCTACATTCCTGTCAATTGCTGATTGATTTTGCCTGTCCCTTTATCCTCACGGCGCTGATCTACAAGCTTCTAGAACATCTTAACTACTGATGCATGCTAGCTGATAACGTACCGACCACAAAAATATCAGCATGAAACTGAAACCCACTTGGCACTTGTGCTTGATGATACCGTGCGCAGAACTCCGCCAAGAACCTATGATTAGGAAAGGAAGATGCGATCGACCCCGCGATGATTTTGTTTTAGGAGACGAAGCCTGCTGCGATGAGCTGGTTAGTCACTTATTCACGTGGTAATAGAACTTCTGAAATTATTAGGAACCTGTACCAACTGCAAAACCAGATTTTGCACTTGCAGTTTACCACTGCTGCACTTTTTGGTGCCATGCACCGTTGGTGATGCATACGACTCACCAGACACCTGGCGGCCTAGCTATTGGAGCATTTTTCGGTTCCCTTACACGTTCACAAATTTGCCTTACACGATCAGACAATAATCAGGAATCGGGTGATTTCGATGTCTCTATGTGAATCTTAGCTAGTTAGCTCTCCCGTTCTGAATTTGTAAGTTGTCGACGTCCTCACGGTCAGAGTTCAGACCAATAATTGGAGGCAACGCCGCAGAGAGAGCAGTAGCTGTTGCTTGTACCTATTGTGTTTGCTCCACGGACCAAGGAGCCTATAAATGGAGGACCAGCACCCACGCCATGAAATGCAATATCAAGGCACCTGCTCCATCCAAAAACGCAGGAGTGCCATGGCCATGCCTAGTGCCAAGGCTACCGCTGCCGCCAACGGCGAGGTATGGGTGGAGAAGGTCGACAGGATCAGGTTCGTCTACAACGCCATCACCAAGCCCTCGGTGTACGTGAACCCAAGGGCGGCGACGATGACGACGAGGCCGGTAGCCGATTTCGCCATCTCCAGGGAGAAGATCGACGACTACATCGCGAGGAAGAAGAAGCAGTTTGCTCAGGAAGCCTAGTCTGTCAACTTATTCGAGCCTCCCTAGATGCGTTGGCATTTTATTTTATGTTTGCTAATGGCCTACTACCTCTGTACCGAAATACTTGTAGTTGGGAGCAGTAGATTTGTTGGCATGATGCCAACGTAGTAATACTGTAGTAGTAGAAGTAGCACTATAGATATCACCCAAGTGCGTGCGTACGGACTACGGACATGTATAAATAACACCAGTTACTTACTGCTATATACTCCCTCCGTTCCGAATTACTTGTCTTAGATTTGTCTAGATACGGATGTATCTAGCACTAAAATGAGTCTAGATACAACCGTATCTAGACAAATCCAAGACAAGTAATTCGGAACGGAGGGAGTACTTACCAGTTGAACTATGGGTACTTAGAAATGTTTGCAGTTCTGGTCACACATTGTTGGGCAGATCCCAAGACTGTAAATGATATAAGACGATGGAACTTGATGGTTCAACAGACCCTGCAGTTCACATATTGCCTCTGACTTTCTTCCCTGTCAATTTTTTTAGGGAAACACAGTAGGAATTCCATCTTGGTCAGTGCTTTATGTTGCCAAATTCCGGTGCTACGATCTTGCTTCTCACTGTCCAAACAGGTTGTGATTGCGACCGAAATTGTCCACATGCACGATCGGCCTGATCCACTACCTTCAGTTAAACTAAAACTCAAGTCGGCAACTACACTGCAGCATCTCGATCATGCACGCATCTATGTCGTCCATTATCTAGTGATCGACGCTCCACCCTTGTACGAGCAGATTCCTCCAATCAATGGAGGAATTAGTAGGCCTTTTCGCTGTACGATTGGCGATGCTTTCACACTAATTTCCACCTCCGAATATCCTGCGGCATCGACTCAAGGTTCGTGACCAGAGAAAAGAATGGTGTGGATACACCAGCAGGAAGCCCCTGGAACGAGCCGATTAATGGAGTCCATCATCCACCCCATGGCCCATCGGGGCAAGCAAGCTACCTCAACAACAAAACCCGGATTGACTAGCTGTCGCGATCCTCCTCTTGATAGAAGTGGAACAGGACCGAGAATGCCTCGCGCCACGGGTGCCGCCGCTCCGGCAGACGGCAGCGAGGTGAGGGTCGATGCATTTGCATCAGCTGGCAGAGACTTATTGGCATTAGCGTGGCATTCTTAATTGGACCCTCATGGGCGACCCTCCTACGGCCTACTTCTTTGCCATTGCCAATGGTAGAAGGAGAAGATGCTTTATTGATAGCCTCATCATTAACGGTATTAGGACCTCGCACCAGTTTCTCATCTCTGCCCACGCTGTGGATTTTTTTTTCTTCTCTTCTTCATGCGAAGCAGGAGAGTGGGCTATCGATTTCCCAGTCCTTCTGGGAGTCCGGCAACATGGTCTCTCATGCTGAGAATGAAGCTTTAATGGTTCCCCTTTCCGATGAGGAAATCTGGGACGTCATTAACACGGCTAATCTGAATTCTGCTTCTAACCCTGACGGTTTTTCTATTCCCTTTTTTAAGAAGTTTTGGCCCCAGCTTCGAAGACTAGTGTGCCAAATCATTCAAGGTTTCTGTCCTGGGACTGTGGTCATCTCGCGTCTTAATTGCGCTGTCATTACCCTTATCCCTAAAGTGAAAGGTGTCGAGCTCATTTCCCAGTTTAGACCAATTGCCCTTATTAATAATTTTGCCAAGTTTCCAGCGAAAGGCTTTGCCAACTATCTCACCCCGATTGCTAATAAAACTATTAGTCAGTTTTAGTCTGCCTTCTCTCGATGGGATTCTTTGCCTCCATGAGATTGTGCATGACCTTAAGATTCATAAATCTAAAGCGGTGATTCTTAAGCTAGACTTTGAGAAAGCGTATGAATCGGTTAGTTGGCCTTTTCTTCGAAAGGTGCTCCATGCCAAGGGCTTTGATGGAGCCTATGTGCACAGGGTTATGCAGTTGGTCTCGGGGGGCCACACCGCGGTCTCTGTTAATGGTTAGATCAGTAATTATTTTGCCAATGGTCGGGCCTACGGTAAGGTGATCCTGCTTCCCCTATCTTGTTTAGCTTTGTCGCGGATGCCTTATCTCGTATCCTTTCCCGAGCGGCTGCTCATGGTCACATCTCCCCGTCATCTCTCACCTCATTCCGGATGGGGTCACCCACCTCAATATGCGGACGACACGATTATTATGGTTGATTTGAATGACTCCTGCCTCGCTAACCTCAAGTTTATTATTCTCTGCTTCGAGGCCTTGTCGGGTCTGAAGATTAATTTCTCAAAAAGTGAAGTAGCTGTGACCGGTGTGGAAGACACGGAGGCTTTAAGAGTGGCCCACCTCCTAATTTGTATGCTGGGCTCTTTTCCTTTCAAATACCTAGGTCTTCCCATCTCCCAGGATATGCTTTACGTGAAAGATTTCGCCCATGCTATGGCTAAAGTTGGTAACAGGGTACTACCTTGGAGAGGTAGGTACAACACTAATGCTGGAAAAGTGGCGCTGATCAATGCCTGCTTATCCTCCTTGCCAATGTTTCTTATGGGCGTCTATTCTCTTTCGGATGGTACTCACGCAGGCTTTGACAAACATAGAGGGGCTTTTTACCGGAATTCGGCAGATAATAGGCGCAAATACAGGTTCGTCAAATGAAAACTTATGTGCAGACCCAAAAACCTTGGGGGGTTGGGCATTATTAACACCGCCATCATGAATAAATGCTTTTTAATTAAATGGTGGTGGAAGATTATGACTTCTGGTGTTGGATACTTATGGTTATCCATCCTCAAAGCTAAGTATTTTTCCTCACTCCAGCCCGTTGTTCGCCTCGCGGTGGCTCCCAATTCTGGAAAGATTTGGTTAGAGTTAGACCTTTGTTTCTGGATAATGTTAAGTTTGTTGTCGGGGATGGCTCGTCTGTTCGCTTCTGGCTTGACTGGTGGTGTGGAGACTCAATGCTCTCCGTGAGTTTTCCCACCCTCTTTTCTTATTGCCCTAACCGGATATCTCCATTGCTGAGCTATCGACCAATAACTGGGATCTGGCTTTCCAGCGTTCCCTTTCTCCTGAAGAGTTCGAAGAATGGCAAATGCTCTCTGCTCTCTTCCCTACGCTCTCGAAGACAGTGACTCGGTGGTGTGGCCCCACACCTCTTCTGGTCGTTTTTCGGTTAAGTCTCTTTACTCTAGGCTCGTTGGTGGATCTCCCACCAACAGATTCTCTTAGGTTTGGCGGGCCCGTGTTCACCCGAAAATCAAGATCTTCCTTTGGCAAGCTTTTAGAGGCCGAGCGGCAGACCAAATTCGTAAAAGGAATGGCCCGAGATCGGAATTATGTGCCCTTTGTGGCGCGCTGGAGAACACGAATCATATTTTCTTTCATTGTGTTTTGGCCAAGCTGGTCTGGAGTTGTGTGAGATCTTGACTCCATGTATCATGGGATCCTTCTTGTTTTTCTGATCTCCGGGCCCTCACTAACCCTTTGAGTGGTGCCACTAAAAGGGTTTTTTGGGTTGGTCTTGGAGCTATATGTTGGTCTCTATGGACTATTAGGAATAAGTTTACTATCGAGCATGTTTTTCCTGCTAAACCTGCTGATTGCTTATTTAAATCATGTATGTTCTTGCAGCAGTGGAGATCATTGACTAGGACGGAGGACCATAATGCTTTTGATCTCCTGGTTTCTAAAATGCGGGCCTCGGCGTCTTCTCTATCCAGACAGCAGCATGCTGCTTAATGGTGTTTTGCGGTGCCTCGACTAGTTGCCGCCTAGGTCGCTTCTTGTATTTTCGACTTGTGCGCCGTGTGCTGGCATGGATGCCACATATCTCTCCTTAATACTTTGGGGTTACTCTGTGTTTGTTCTTGCTTGGTTGGTTGTTACCTATGCTTGACTCTGCCTGATGGCTTTATATATAAAGTCGGGCGTATGCGTTTTCTCTAAAAAAAGGGTCGAGAAGTGGAACACAGGGCGGCCACCCTTCCGGTCTTCCGCCGCAGAGACCCATGTTCCTCGGCGGAAGATAAAGTTTAATTATGTTTGGCGGGCTAAGATTACTTTGAAAATCAAAATTTTCAGGTGGCAGGCCATGCACGGCAGTTTGTCCACTATAGACCAAACTAGGAAAAGAAATGGCCAGGCATTTGAATTTTACGCTCAGGAAGACTCTGATCATATTCTTTTTCGGTGTAGGCCTATTTTGGAGTTGCATCCGGTTGTGGCTGGAAGTGACCTGGGCTCCCTCTTCTTTTGCTGAGATTCGGCCTTTGACTAAGGAAAAGTCTCTAAATCCACTGACTGATTTTCTCATCTCGTAAACCCCCTCCTTGCTTGCCACGTGGCCCGTGTCAGCTGGCAGCCCACCCCTGCCCCCAACCTCTCTATCGATGAAGCTGCTCCTCCACATGTTTCTTTTCTTGCCCTTTCTAATCTCATTCATCCCGACAGTCAGAGGAGAGTACCCATGGCGAGCACCATCGTAGCAGCGACAAAATCGGCAGTAGCTGCCGCCGGCCGCCGCCCTGATGCATCCTCCGCCCAGCCCCATTCAATATTTGAAAACAAAGAGGAAAGATGCAACCACATCGCTGTTGCATCCTTGCCACGGGCTGCGACTGCAAAAAGGAGAAGTGTGACGCCAGCCACCATAACAACACGGTTGCTAGGCGGTGGTGGGGGGGCGACACCGACCACCTTGGCTGCAAGGTTCCAGTGTGCCTTTGTGGTGCCTGCAACCCCTGTGTTTTTGTAGCAGCACCATTGCTGCGACAACAGTCGCAGCAGGCCGCGATTTGTGCAGCAGCGACGACAATTTGCTATGATGTCCTGCTGTGGTGGTGGGGCAGCGACTTCGGCGGTGCTGCGTGGCAGCAATGGAGCGAGCTCACCGGCGCTGCAATGGAGGCACTCCAGACGCTGCAATGGAGAGCTCACCGACGTCTCCCAGCTGTGATGCAGCCCACCGGTGCTCCCGACGCTGCAATAGAGCGCTCACCGGAGTCTCCGAGTTGCACTGCAATGGAGCGCTCACCGGAGTCTTCGGGCTGCGATGTAGCTTGCCGACGCTGCAATGGAGCACCCGCCGTCATTGCAATGGAGCACTCGTCGGTGTTCTCGACGCTGCAATGGAGCGCTCATCGCCAGTCTCAGAGTTGCCATGCAGCTCCCGGGCTACAATGGAGCGCTCGCCCCACGGTTTCCCAGTGTTGCGTTGAAACGCTAGGCGACAATTCATGGTGTTGTGTTGCAGCACTTTGCCTCCGGCAGCCGCGAGCGGCGGCGACCCCGTCGTAGCAACTGTGGGATGGGATGCGTGTTGCTTTGCAGCATCACCGGCAAGCAACGACCAATGGATGTCGTGGTCTACTGCATCGCGGCCAAGCGGTGGCTGGCTGCCGATATTGAAGAGGAGCGATGCTGGGTGTGTGCTGTGCGAGAGAGATGCGGGAGAGAGATGCAGGATCCGTGAGAGGCCAAGCGACGGTTGTGATCGTGGGCATCTAACGGCCTCCACGGCGGCTTATGTTCCGCTCAAATCAGTCGGATGATTTGTAGCACACGCCTTTGACTAATTCTTATCTGGGCAAAACAAGCGTTTGTTTTGGTTTGATTTTTCGGCTATATGCTAGATGCTCTAGACTACTGGAAACAAGTTTACTATTGAGCATTGTTTCCCTTCCAAGCCAGCTGACTATTTGTTTGAAATGTTAACTCGTTTCAACAGTGAAAATCATTGACTAGAGAGTGCGACAAGGAAGCTATTGAGCTGATGATCTTTTATGCTAGGGCATAATAATACCATCGCAGCAACGCGCAGGTGTCCTCTATCATCACACATGTCACCTCATCAAGTTCACTATATGCATGTATTTATCTCAACATGCACACATGCCATGTCATCAACTGCACTACTTTTATTTCTCCCAACATGCATGCATGAAAATGCTATCTATACTACTTCTCTCACTACTAAAAAAGGCTTATAGGTGGGCTCACATTAATGATAGCACAACATAGTGCCTGCGCCTGCCACTGGTAATCTGGAAAATTACTAGTGCCAGGCACAAAACCGTGCCCGCCACTACTATTTGCTTACAAGTGGCAGGTGCAAACTTGCGGGTGCTAGTTTGCATCTGCCACTGGTAACATCTGTCCAGATTAGCCGTGGACAATAATTGTTATTAGTGGCAGGCACAAAACACGTCCATCACTGGTACAGATAGCAATATGTTTCTATCACTGGTATTTCTGGTCCCACAAATTTTCTCTTCAAAAATAGCAGTGGCGGGCATTTATGCCGGTCACTGGTAACTCAAGTAGCAGTGGCAGTCGAGGTTTTATGCTCGCCACTGGTAACTTCTGCTCGCCGCTAATAGTAACTCAGATACTGGTGGCAGACACTTTTTTTGTGTTGGCCACTAGTATCTTTTCTGCCAATCTTTTTTTATAAAGTTATGGTTTTAGTGTTTCATAGGTTTAAGCTTACGGTCCAAAAAAATCTACATTAAGGATACACATTTAAAATTCCATGTAAGAGTTTGGCCGTTTTTACTATTAATTTCATGTAG
Source organism: Aegilops speltoides (assembly GCA_021437245.1). NCBI lineage: Eukaryota > Viridiplantae > Streptophyta > Magnoliopsida > Poales > Poaceae > Aegilops > Aegilops speltoides. The sequence continues at coordinate 88,304,701 of CM038141.1, read as the reverse complement.
TAGCTATTTTTACATCATTAAATTGATGTCTATGTATTTAGAGGCTTTTAATATAGTAGACAAACCTGAAATAATGCCAAATTTTGGCATGTCACATGCTATTGTGTATGTTGAGTATGAAAAAGTTTGAACACTAACTGAGGAAAGAGTGACTGCTTCAATGTAAACCAGTCTATTTCAAATTTCTAGAAATGCATTTAATTGCTTAAATATATCAAATGGATCCCGGGAAATTCTAAATTTTGACATAATCTCCACTCCTAAAGGGGAGTTGCTAGCGTCGCCTCACTACCCACCAACTCTATATTACGCTCGCGACTATCTTACAGGCGACATTTCGCTCAAGTGCAGTCAATTTGGGCCGGCTCATTTGATGCGTGCATTAACTCAATCAAATCGGAATTAACTCATTCAAATCAAATCTTAAGAAAATCTTAACTAAATCGAAACTTTCATTTCCTTCCACTATTCATATCCAAATCAAATCAAATCTTATCAAAACGTCAACTATAATCAAAGTTGGCCGACCCATTTGACGCGTGCGCGCATTTTTTTTTCTATGGTTCATTTTTAGTTTTCCTTTTTTTTTTCCTATTTCATCTCGGCCGGATCCAGCCATCTCCTCTGCCAAGCATGCTCCAGCACCGTCGTGGTCTCCTTTCTCTTCCTCACGAAACCAGAACATTGATTGTCTCCTTTACGCGTTGCGTCGGCTAACCCTATCTGCCTTTGTCCGTGCAGAAGAGATGGTGCTCCTGTCCGTGCGGGCGATCATGCTATGCTGGCAATGCCAAGGTGGCATGCAACCTGCTCGACCCTAGGAGAATTGGTGCTGAGGAGGTCGAGTGGCTCGCCGCGGATTGAGGGCGTAGGGGTGCAAGAAGGAGGGGCCAGCCTGGTCGCGAGGCGGCATATCCAACGCGCAGCGGCGGTGCCAGCCTAGATGTTGCGTGCGTGCGTAATCAGTGTTACCTTCCTAGCAGGGACAGGTCCGCACTGTGGGGTGCCGATACTGCACCACCGGAAGATGCATTATTTTTTTATTTCTAAAATCATACCAGTGGCCGGCAAAAAAATGACCACCCCAAGTACCTTTGCCTATGAGTGCAGGTGAATATTGACACCCACCATTGGTAGTGTGCGCCATCAGTGCCGAGCGCTATATAAGCGGCGGGCCCGTCATAGATGGCATGTAGCAGTGGCAGGAGGTCAATGACAGGCACCAGTGACAGCCATGCCTGCCTGGTGGGCTTTTTGCACCCGCCACTATTAGCCAGTTTTGCAGTAGTGTCTCAACATGCACACATCCCATGTTGTCAATCCCGCCACTTTTATTTCTCTCTACATGGACAAATACTACTTAATAAAAAATTTATAACTATATACTAATAACCACATACCCGTCTCATATTCAAATTTAAGAAAACCAAATCTCGTAAAAACTTTTGCAACCAAAACCTATGTTCCCATTGCAACGCACAAGGTATTATCTAGTTTCTTAACACTTAGCCACAAACTCTCAGTCTAGCCCAGCCACAATTTGTTGTGTTTAATAAGTTTTTTGAGCCCTCCTAATGCGCGCGAAGGACGGCCGAGGAACAACAGACGCGCACCCCAACCCTCGCCCCCATGCTTTCTGGGCCGATCATGTGTGGGGCGAGGCGCCGGTTTTTTCTCTTTTTATCTACTTTTTTCTTTTAAAATTTCAAAAAGTGAACTTTTGAAAAATTTTCATAAATTTGAAAAATCTTCAGTATTTCAAAAACAAATCTGTTTTTTAATTCATGAATCTGAAAAACTTTTGGAATTTGAAAATATTCATGAATTTGAAAATCGTTTATGTATTTCAAAAATGTTTATGAATTTGAAATATATTCTAGACTTCAAAAAATGTTTGTAAATTTGAAAAATATTCTTGGATTTCAAAAATGTTCCAATTTTTTTAAATCATGAAATTGAGAAATATTCCCAATTTTCAAACACGTATTGCGATGTATTCCCTCCGTGTTACACCATCATAGGATCCACCGGTTGTTTCAAAGTTTTTTCAAACCAACCTCTTCACCGGAATAGGATACACCTATTGTTCTAGTGCTTGAACTTCCGGTGAAGAGGTTTAAGTTCAACAACTTCTCCTCCAACTGTTAGAAATATGCCATATTCTGTGAAGAGGCAACTTCTCCTCAAACTTCTCCTCCAACTGTTAGAACTTCCGGTGAAGAGGCAATAATATTTGTATTATTATATTTCCATATTCTGTGTTATAACTGCTATGATTCTAGAATATGCAATTTAATGGAAAACTCATATGCACGTGTGGAATGATAAACAATAATTAAAAGGTTCCTCTCGCCTGTAAGACTAGCTCAAGTGTAGTTGGTGATCATGTTTCCCGGAACATAGATTGTCGTTAAGTGTAATGATAGTCCTAAAATAACATTGAGATTATGATATTGGAAGAACGATCATATTGAATCGACTCAATCTTGTTTGTTATGAATTGAGTTGATATCGTCTATATTCAATTGTAATAACACGGAGTGTTAATGTGTGATATTGCTCCTTAGACCATGAGAGTATCGTGGACTTCTTAATGTACGGTGGGCTTTGGGGTTGCTCAAACGTCACCTCGAACACGGTGATCATAACGAGAACTTACATGTTCATTGGAAAGTTTGACAAGTGGCCAGATAGCTCGAGAGTGGGATTTGCTCCTGCGACAATGGAAAGATATTCTTAGGGCCTTCTCGGTGTGACAACATCAATCATCGTCTGGCCAGACACAAGTAATTATGTCACGGGGATGCCAGAACACAATAACGAGAAAGAAGAATGTCATGTCGCGAGGGTCATGACCCTCTTCTTATCCAAGGCCTTCTCGATGGAATGGGCCGTGAGACTTGGGCTTGGCCCAGTTACGTGAATAGGCAAAGGGATTATAAAGAAGGAGGCGCTAGACAGAGAAGGGGAGCAATTGATTGCGAAACGTCGGAAGCTTCTCACCCCTTCACTACTAGGGAAAAGGCTAGCAGTAGCGCGGGTTTTAGATGTATCAGTAGCGCGGGTACCCGCGCTACTAATACGGCGCTACAGCTAACTCATAGTAGTAGCGTGTGCGCACCCGCCATCGCTACACAGTATAGCAAAGCAGCGGTTATGGAAGCTCATGACCGCTAGTAGCGCTTAGTGCTCTTTGGCGTGACACGCCATCGCTATTGTGGTATTCTGCTAACTTTTGTACACTCGCCATCGCTAATTTAAGTAGTTTTTTGGCATATTTGTTTTGTATTTGAACCGCTTTGTAGAAGAATCTTTAGCACATAGAAATGTCATCATGATACACATACAAATGCCTCGAGACCACAAATGTAATCATAGCATGTACATACAAATAGTCTGCTCATAATCATCATCCAACACAAAGTGATATCTTGTCATCATCTCGAAAATAGCAATACATGCAAGTCTCGAATACTTGCAACTACAACAACGCTATCCATCTAAACAAAGGTATACGCAAGAAGTGCTATCACTATGAGTGAGAGCGGAACCATGCAAGACATGAGGTGGCGGTTACGAGTCCTCTCTCGCTAGCGTGAACCTCAAGTAACTAGCTTCTCCTTCTTGTTCTGCTTGAAGTTTTATGGCTGGCGCCCGTGAACCCATTCACTTGCGCCGACACTCATGCCACTCGTTGTACACCCGGAACGTTCCTTTGTACACCGATATAGCATTTCCATCTCGCCATCAAGAAACTAGGTACCGTTAGAGATGCATGTTCATGAAGAGGATGTACAATCATATATATGCAACAAAATATACTAGAGCAACACCAAAAAAGAAAGGTTAGCAACTAGATGCAACATATACAGTACGCAAATTAATTAACTAGAGGTACGCAGGTCATCGTACGCAAACTAACAAAGTAGCGTTACGCAAGTTCGGCAGGGACCGTGGACACCACAAAGTTTCATCACTACAAAAAGTATACAAGTTCAACCAACACATATCATCATCATCGGCATCATAAATCACTAGAAGTTCCATCCTTCCATATCATCGAGGACGAACCCTAGCTGCTTGAACGGCGTGAGGTCTAGACGTTGCATGCCTATGCGAGTTCGGACGTCAGCTTGCGATATAGGGCCTTGGTGGAACATCCCCTTCTCATCGACGACTTCTTTCATGATGATCGTCGCAATGTCGCTTTGGATGCGAAAGAAGTCATCTCTAAGTTTATAATTCGCTTCTCCATGAGATTCTAGCCACTTGTGGATATGATCATCATTTCTGCTGTTAATGCGAAGCTTTTGGTGATCCGTGTTGAACTGAATCATGAGATGGACGATGTAGAATCCATCCTTCTTGCTTGGTTTTGGGACATGGATGCAGGAGAAGTTAGTTTTATGCGCGAAACCCATCTTCTTGTTCCTTTGTTTCCTAATATGCACGTGGCCACCTCTAAAGTCAAGCCTTGGAGAGCATCATCTAGAATATTCATTATGTGGGTGTAGTCCTTTTCTCGTAGTCTCGAAGGGTCAAAATACATGGCGTGGGAGACTTGCGGGTAAAGAACGATAAGGACGGCGCGCCCGTTGTCAGCAGGAAAAGACACCTCAAATTATTCCCCATATGAGAGAGAAGGAATGATTGAAATGTACGAAAGGGTTGTCCGAATCGACTTACTTTGGATGATAAGGCACGAGGACAATTTCCGGTCCTTATTCTGCACCATGAAGTTTTGGAGGTACTCCTAGCAGTTTCACGCTCAAAGTCGCCGAGACTCAAGAAAGACTCGTGCATGTAGTACGGATCCGCCACACAGATTTGCAAGACTTCTTCACTCTTCATGACGGAGCTCATATGTAGCGCAAAAAGCGGACGATAGTAAAATCAAGCCGCTTTGTTAGAAACATCTCAAAGATATGGTCAAACCACAGAAGAACACCTCCGCTGGCCGTGTGTCGACGTAGCACTTCCCTCGTGCACACGAGCCGCGTATGTTGGATATCCCGGATCCTTTGAGGCTAGTAGGCTTTTCTCGATCGACAACACATGGTCGTGCAGTCTCCGAGATCCTCGATAGTGCCTCCAGCGGTTTCAGCGGTAGCATCGGCTCGCCTGTGAGATGGAACATGACCGCACCTTTCACGGGTACACGCCTTCGTAATGCATCGTCTGGCTGCTGTGTGCTCTCGCTTGTTTGGAGGCGCTTACCTTCCCGATCTCTTCCTCTCATTTTTCTTGGGCACACCTTCCGACCCTTCCTTAACCCCCGCCCAAGTGTTCCCGGGCTAAATCATCAGACGACCCTCGCTCCGCTAGTTGAGCCTGTGTTGAGGCGGCATCTTCAGCGTGTCCCGTGAGGATTTCATGAAGAGAGACTTTTGCAATCCATGGTACGGCCTGCTCGGGCATATCATCCATATCCTCATTAGCAAGTCGATAGCCCGATTCGTCATATGGTTGACTCATCATATCTATGTCACACCATACGCGTTTGTATTGAGGTAATCCATAGGGTCGACCTCCGCCTCATCATCCATTCTCTCGTTCTACAGAGAAATTACATCAGCCAAGATTATTGCACCCCTTCATCATGTCGTCTCCGCCTCACCCGGCACTACTACAGAGCTGGTAATTGCGTAGGTGGGGTGGTGGTCTCCGCACATGCTTCTTGATGTGTGGTAGTTATTGGTGTGCTCTCGGCGGCTCCTGCATTTAATAAGATTCTTCGCCATAGCAGCACCCAACCCTTGCGGCCCAATCATGGCGGGGTCTCGCTGTCTGCTCCCACATGTCAGATCGAGGAGGCAAATCCTCGTGCCTCGATTTCACACCGGTCAAGCTAACCTCAAGTGCCCAGTGGGATCGGCTGGTTGTGGAATGTGCGTTGAGAGGGGTCCATTATCATCCCTTTCCCACGCCCACCTTCCGCCTTTGATCAAGTAGAGTATGGTGCATGGGGTTTCTTTCACCGCAAACACATATGTCTGTGGTGTAAAACAACCAAAGGCAACAAAATGGAATATTATCTATATATATATATATATATATATATATATATGTTGGTGCGATATATAATTACCGTGGACGGCGCCGAGCTCAGCTAAAGACGAAGGCCCACCTAGCGCTACCGAGACCGAGGACGGGCTGCTATGAGCGGAGCGGCCGCGAGAGGAGGCCCGTTGCTTGAGCAAGTGATGGTGCGATGGTGTTGTTGTTCATGGAGTTGTCTCATTTAAACTGGGCATCGGAAATCATGTACCATCTTGTCTCGATTTTCCTTCGCCAGATTGATGATAATCGAACCAAGTTAGTAGCGAAATCATTTCGCAGCAGCTACAATCTGCATTGATTTTCTTTGTAGCAACTCATATTTGTCCTCGGCTGCTTTTTTCGCATCCTCAATCGCTTTTTCTCGACCGCAAGCTTCACCTTTGCATCGATGTCCGCTGACTAAACTTCTTTTTCGCTTCTTGGCCTCCGGCCGTCGTTGTAAAACACCTTCCACGTGGCGCCGTCTCCAGCGCCGTGCACATGACCATATTGCAGCCGCTGGTCCAACGGGAGTCCCTTAAGTTCGCTCAAGGCCGGTTGAGAGGGTGTCCCACTTGGGCCTCATCGAGAAGTAGGGCTTTCGGCCGCAAGCGGTGTTGCTTCTCCAAGAGACTAATCAATTTCCTCGTGATCTTGTCCGTAAAAACCTTTTCTCCTTGTCCCACTTGTAGCGGGCCCCGATGAAGTCATGCTCCAAGGGGTTGGTGAACTTCGCGAAGGGGTCAGGAGACCCGCGGCTTCACGTTCGCGTCCTCCTTATCCCATATGGGCCTTTTACCGAGGTAGCCACGGCTTCCGAGGCGATGCTTCCGTGTTCCTTTGTCAAGGCTTTTGAATTTCGCAGCCTTAGCCTTGGCTGCCTCGGTAGCGCAAGTGTCCTTGAACTTTTCAAACTCCTCTTCCGTAAGTGTCGAATTTTCCTCCAGAATCTTGGACAGGGGTTCATCAGCCTCAATTGCTCGTTTCACCCTCCCTTTCGAGGAGGCCAAATCATTGCTGAACATTCCCATGGCATGATTGTTAATCTTTTTCATCTTCGGATCATCCCACGGTTGTTCTATGTTATCATCCCGGTCGGGGAACTTGAATCTCTTGTGCAACTTCGTTAGGAGCAATGCGTCAAATGTTCTTTACTCCTTAAGTCATCGTTGTTGATGTCACGCGATTCCGTAGGATGCATCCTACTTGGTTCCCATAGCACTTGCGAGGTTCTTCCGCTCTAACGGATCAAACTTGCCGTGCCATCTTTGTGATCACAAGTCGTCCAATCCCTAGTTTGTTAGGTTTTCGTATCCTCTGCTTCTTATGTTACCTCTTTTCGGTATCGGCATTGGGGCCGATACCTTCCCTCGCCGTACCTTCCCGCGGTACCTTCCCCATCGGTCTCGGCGCCGCCATCGCTGCCGGGCGCCGTCGGTCTTCGGCGCCGTCGGTGCTTGCGCCGTCGGTGTCGATGTCGGCGTCGATACCATCATCGATGCCGACCGCAAACCTTGCTTAGCAATCAAATAGTCGAGGTACTCTTGTTCACCCTCATAATCCATCTCGCTCGCATCTTGGTCAAGGCCCATTGCTTCATTGTTCGACATGTTTCCTATGATTAAGTGGCCTCATTTATTTCTAAAAGTATGAATAAATGAGAAATGACATAAAAGAAATCTATGTGCCAAGACTCATATGCCAACTATGTAGCACAAATCATGCCTTTATTCACGGAAATTTCGGTATGACCTTTGCTAAAAATGGACATATCGAGCGCTGAAATTCACCAAACGGAAATGAATCAACATTCCGCGTAACATAGGCCACTCGGATCATTTTCCAAACATGACATGTCCAAAACATGACATATGCACATATCACATGTCCAGTTCAAATTTCCATATAAATTCAGCTAATTTTGAAACCTAGCTAAATTCATAACTAAATAGATAACCTAATTAATTAACATGAAGAACCCTAGCAGAGAGGGGGTTTACAGAGAGTGCAGGGCGAGGAGGCAGCCCGACGACGGCCGGCCGGGGAGGAGGAGGAGGCGAGGCCGATGGGTCGGGGCGAGCGCCGGGTCGGGCGAAGCGCCGGCGCCGAGTCGGGGCGAGCGGCTGGGTCGGGGCGAGAGGCGTGGTCGGGGCTAGCGCCACGCCGGAGTCGGGTCAAGGGTCGACGGGCGAAGGCGGGCTAGCCGCGCCAGTGAGTCGGGGCGAGAGCCAGGTCGGTCAGCGGCGGAGCGAGCGACGAGAGAGAGTGGGGATTTGGGGAAATGGCGGATGAAGCTGGGCAAGTGAGAATTTTGGGTTATGGACGTAGCGAGCGCGTTATGTCAAAACGCTACCGCTACTAAATTCTGTAGCTGCAGCGGTTTCGGAGAAACACGCTACTACTATGATGCGTAGCTGCAGCGGTTTATGAGAAACTCGCTACTACTATGATGCGTAGCTGCAGCGGTTTATGAGAAACACGCTACTACTAAGGTCTAGCTGCAGCGGTTTTGTAAAAACGCGCTGCTACTGCCGTCGCTACTGCCAATTTTCCTTTTTCTTTTCCTTTATTTTATCCCACTTTTATTTCTCGAGGCGTTGAACGAAGGGAGGGCGATATATATTGCATCATTTGACGGTTAAATATGTATGCAAAATAGGAACATATATATTACACATCATTGGACCCATGCATAATAATGGCTAAGTGTGTATACAAAATAGGAACATATATATATTACACATCATTGGACCCATAACATACATTTCCTCAGGCCTTGGACGTTTTCGCTTTTGAGTCAGCTTCTTTCCCTTCTTGTTCGTCAAGAATAATCGAGCCCCTCATTGTGACTTTGCCTTTTCCATGGAGTACGATTTTTCTTAGGTAATGTAGTATTGATTCTTATTTTGACGATACTTCATCATCATCGCCATCTTCCCTCATTGGGTTGTCGTCGATCATAGTCTTCCTCGTTGGCGACTCCATCCATTCCAATGATGTTCCTTTTGCCTCTCCTCACGACAACACGGCTGGGATTGCGCAGGTCGATTATGAAGAAGCATTGTGTCACATGCTTAGCGTGTACCCATGGCTCGCTTTTTTGCGATAGCGTTCACGGTAGCGCTCTTGGCGCCGGGTATAGTCATGGTAGTGAACATCCGACTTTCTTTCGACATTCTTAGCCCATCCGACACGGAACATCGCCGTGTTGTGCAGTCCGAGTAGTCAAGCTCCGAGATCTCCTCGACCCTTCCATAAAATCGCTCGGTTGTGCCGTTGTCGCCGCGGTCATGCATTCCATCATCACCCCTAAGTTCGATCATCACCGTCCATATCTTTTGCCTCCGTAGAACGTGTATCCGTTGATATCATATGCCCGATAGGTTACGAGGTTGGGCGAGGGCCATGTGCTAAGGCGATATGAGCAATCCGTCCTTAGAGCCCTCCTCCGGGATTAGCAATAATATGCTCTTTGAACCAATGCAGAAAGTGGAGTTTTGCTCTCTAGTAACTTTGGCGTCCGTCCCGCATACCCCGGTCATGATACTTCTTTGCGATAATTTCTTTGTGCAAAGCCACGAAAGGATCTACCTCATCTAGGTGTTGTAGCACTACCAAGTTTGCTCACAAAGTCGCTGCGTCGATCCGAGTATGCCACGTGCAGTTCCTCGCGACCGCTGCAAAGACCATCTCCTTCGAGCCTCCCATCGTGCTTGTTAACGGGCAAACCAACACTAACACCAAAGCGGCTGGTCTCGCGCCATATAGAAAATTCTCACGAAAAGAGATGCACTCTTGTGCCAAATAGCCCTGGATGATGCTTCCATCCGGACGGGACATGTTACTGAACGAATCCTTTGATGATCCCATTCATCCTCTCAAACGGCATCATGTTGTGCGGGAATGACGGCCCCAGTCTATTAAGTCATCCACAATATGGACACACAGATGCACCATCACGTCAAGAACGCGGGCGGAAGTACATCTCAAGCTCATTCAAGATCACAACGATCTCTTCCTCGTAGCCTTTGAGCTGCTTCACATCGATCGACTTTCGAGAGATGACGTCGAAAAAGTTGCAGAGACCAATAAGCGTGTCACGGACGTGCTTGTCCATTATCCTCTAAGGGCAACAGTAGTATCTGCGCCATCATCACATGACAGTCATGAGACTTCATCCCACGAACCTTTTCTTGTCCGTGTCTAGATATCTGCTTATCTTGCCACAGTAATCGGAACTAACTTTCACTCCGGTAAGGCACTTAAAGAATTGATTGATCTCAGCTGACTTAAGGTGAAGCAAGAGGGGGGGCAATAATCCTCTTTCTTTAATTTCTTGCCCTTCTTCTCCGTGCCTCTGTCTCCGCTCTCTGTCTCGTCTCGACATTTTACGGGCGGCATGTGCAGATCTTCCCGATTTTCAAATCTTGCAAGTCTTTTCTTGCCTTCGCCCATCCTTGGTCTTATCCGCATGTTCATCGTTGTTGCGAGCAAGCTCTCAAGGACATTCTTACAGATATACATTTGATCAAGGAAATGAGGTGTATCGAGTTTGTGCCAAGACTCAAGTCCCGAACACCGACCTCGCCTTCCATACCTTCAGCAGCGGCTCCGCGCCTTTCTCATCGCTCTTTCCGGCGCGGGCACTCCTTCCAATTTTTCAACAGCTCATCGATTTCGCACCGCCCGCTTACGTGGAGGTCCTTGATGCTCAGCGTGACCATTGAATAGATCTCCGCGGTTTCTCCACGGTCGTCTGTTCAAGCCATCTTCGATGCCCCATGTACACGATTTTCCTGCACCGCCATCTTTCCTTGACGTTAGCTGCCGAGACGTTGTATCATCCATGCACCGCGTGCATCCGCAATATCCATGGCACACCGCCCGCCACATATCCGTAATCGAGATAGTCCTCGACCGTCGTGATCACCGCGCTCTCATGTTGAAATACTCACCTTTCTCAAGCGCCCCATGTCTTGGCGGTGTTTTCCATAACGTGTCTAACTCCTCTTGAAGTAGCCCCATACAAATTAATATTATTTCCTGGTTGTTTCGCCCTTGAATAAGCATGCTCATGTGAATGTACTTCGATTTCATGCACAACCAGGGGAGGTTGTACATCCATACAAACACGGGCCATGTACTATGGTTGGTGTTCGTTGCCAATCGGATTCATGCCATCGGTACACGCCACGAGCACGATGTTCCTTGCATCACATTCAAAATACCGATAGAAGCTGTTCAACGCTCTCCACCGCTTCCATCCTTCACGTGTCTCACTTTCGGATCATCTCCATCGTCGGGCTTCTTCCTCTCCGCGTGCAACAAGATTAGCTTTGCTTCCTTGGGATCTACAAAATACCTCCGGAGATGGGGAGGATCGGTAAGTACCATACAACTTTACGGGGACATTTCTTCCGCCTTCTTGTATCGAGAAGCATTGCACACCGGACAGCTTGTTTTTTCCGCGCTCTTCCGATAAATTATGCAATCGCTGATGCATGCATGGTATCTAACGTGTGGCGATCAAGAGGGCACACGATCTTCTTGGCCTCATCAACACTAGTAGGACATAGATTACCCAAGGAAGAACATCCTTTAGGTACTTGAGATGCTCATCGAGGCTAGTGTCACCATTTGTTTTAGCCTTCGCCTTTAGGAGTTGGAGCGTGAAACTCAACCGGTCACCTCAGATTGCAACCATCATACAATGGAGTGTTCGAGTCTACCACCGCTTGCTCCAGCTTAGCCTCCTCTCTAGAAGCAGCTCTCTCAAGATTGCCTCTCCTGGGCAATGCTTGAACATGAGGGTCCCGCACAATTGAACTTAGTACCGATTTAACTCTGCTGCGTGGAGTCCATGTCGTTCTCTCCGCCGCCATGTCCGCCCTTCTCCTCCGCCATGTCCGGCCTCTTCCCGCCGCCATTATCGATCATCTCTTCATCTTGCCCGTGTCATCATTGCCGCCCGTCGGCATCCTCAACATCGCTCATCCTCATCTTCAATTATCCACCGAGTATAGCCATCCATGAAACCAGTCATGAGCAAAAGCGCTCGACACGACCATCGCCATGGGGTCGAGCCAAACTATTCCTTTGCATTTTCGACACGGACATAAAACCTCTGTCCGGTTATTTTCTTTCATGTCTTGCATCGCCGATCGTAACCACCTGTCCACCATCGCTCCAATCGACCATCGCCAACTCGCACGGTAATAATAAAAAATTGATTGTGAAAATGCATGCATGCATCAAAGTCATAAATTTTTTGGCATGACCTTCCTAAAAATAGGACATATATGGATCTAGAGTTTGCCCGAATTAGCCAAACGGAAATAAATTGACATTTCGCAAAACATAGGCAACTCAAAAGCACAATTTACAAGCGCCAACTCATGCCACACACACAATTTCCACAAACATATCACACACACATAAACACATTTCCATTTTGCAAAAGATGAAATTTTCATCACCTCTATCTCGATGGCCGGAGATGATGTTGTAGGGAGATCAAAAGTGCACAAAGCTCTTCTTGACAAAGATAGATCTAGTTAGGGGCAAATAGGTCACTTAACTAAATCCTACATCTACCTAGCTACCTAATTTGAAAGGAGACAACTTCAACTAGTGGAGGGGAAGGAAAAGAGAAAGGAGATGCATTAATGGAGGTGGTGTAGTTATGTAGGAGTAATGAAGAGAGAGAAGGTGGATAGAGAAGAGAGAGAGTAATGGGGAGAAGTATTGATAAGAAGAAGAGTGAGAGTGGGAGCATGTGGTGGAGGGAAGAGAGGAGAGGGGAGGTAGGGGAAGGGAAAAGAGGAGGGGAGGGAGGGACGGGTGGGGAAAGGTGTTGGGTTGGTGGGGTTAGCGATGGCTGGAGAGAAAATGCGCTGCTGCTAAGTACTTAGCAGCAGCAGCTTTTGCGAAGGCGCCATCGCTAATCGACAAAAATTGTGGCAATTTGAAACTTACCAAAGAGCGATCTCGAGGAAAGCGCTACTACTACCTACTTAGCAAGAGCGTTGTTTTTGCGACAGCGCCATCGCTACTTAGAGTTAGGGAACACCACGGTCGATATTTGTAGCAGCGTTCTCGTCGAAAGCTCTCGCTAAATCCTTATCGCCAGCGAAGTTTACGTAACGCGCTACAACTACTTAGCAGCAGCGCTCTATTTTGAACCGCGCTGCTACTAAGATTCTGTGTATAGGCTTTTCCCTAGTAGTGCTTGCTCTCGTCCTCACCTCCTGCTCTTTGTATCCCCCCTTTTCCTTGCTGATTTCTCACCCCATATTCTCCCTGTATCCTCCGATCTAGATCTGAATATTGATGCTGATTAGTCTGTTCGTCCCATCTTGTGCTTGGGTCGTGACAATCTGGTATTCAGAACCAACAAAAAAATCACCACCCACTTCCTGCCTACCATATGTTCGACAAAATGCCCAGCCAACCAGAGGTGTTAACCGGCGGTGTTCTCCGCATCACCGTGCACCATGTGTACTACCCGGTCACTGAGGAGACAATACAATAGGTGTTTGCCGTGTATGGTGTGTTGAAGGTCGTCGTGTTCCAGAGAATCTACCATGTGGAGGCAGTGGTTCAACTTCGATCAAAAGTCGGGGTGGCGCGGGCTCTCGCCTTGCATGGTCGGTGTGTCTACGGGCACGCCTGCCTCCTTGACATCCAGGACATGTCTCCGGAGTATAACCTGCACTTGTGCTCGCTGCTGGAGCTCAAGCAGACCACAACCGTGGCCGAGTACACGACGGCATTCTGGGAACAAGTACATCGTGTGCTGGATCTCAACTCCACCATAAGCATCAAGTGCTTCGTACACCAGTATGTCCAGGGGTTGCGCACGGATATTCAAGCAGCCGTGTAGTCACAAACACCGTCTAGCATCACCAGAGCGTCCTGCCTTGCTCGACTAAGGGAGGAAGAGATTATGAAGGATGAAGTGATGGGCTCCAAGAAGCATGGTGATGTCCACGACCATGAAGTACAAGACTATGGAGTCGGCGGCAGCAGGCTTGCTGCTCCAACAACGACCATGCGCTCAATAGAGTGCCCGAGTTCTGACGCCACCGTCAACATATTTCCCGAGCTTGCCTCCCTTGTTGTGTGCGACAAGGCCCTTGACATCAACACCGTCCACATCGCTGCACCAATGCCCACCATCTGCTTGACCGGTGGTCTGGCCCATGGTAATGTGACGCCCTCGATTCAACCGTACACTAATCATACACGCAAATGTGTACGATCAAGATCAAGGACTCACGGGAAGATATCACAACACAACTCTAGACACAAAATAAAATAATACAAGCTTTATATTACAAGCCAGGGGCCTCGAGGGCTCGAATACATAAGCTCGAATACACAAGAGTCGTGAAGCAACAATATCTGAGTACAGACATAAGTTAGACAAGTTTGCCTTAAGAAGGCTAGCACAAAAGCAACATTGATCGAAAAGGCAAGGCCTCCTGCCTGGGAGCCTCCTAACTACTCCTGGTCGTCGCCGTCTTCATGAGGTAGTAGGCACCCTCGTGGTAGTAGTAGTCTTCGTCAAAGGTGGCGTCTGGATCCTGGGCTCCGACATCTGGTTGCATCAACCGGAAAGAAGAAGAAAGGGGGAAAAGAGGGAGCAAAGCAACCGTGAGTACTCATCCAAAGTACTCGCAAGCAAGGATCTACACTACATATGCATCGGTATCAATGAAATGGGCAGTATATGTGGACCGGGCTGCGAAATGCGTAATAGAGAGAAGGCCTAGTCCTATCGAAGACTAGCATCTTCGAAACCACCATCTTGCAGACAAGCAGGAGGGAGTAGAGTAGAATAAGGTAAAGTAGTAGTAGTGTTATCAACCTCGCCGAGATCCTTTCTCGACTCCACAGAGAAAGCAATCCCAGAGCCATACTATCCGGTTATCACCTCATCACAATCCAATTCTCATCACAAGTATCCAGCTTCTAGTTGTATCGATCGATACAACTCCAAGTGTCCGCTATCGTAGGACAGGCTATGCATAGATTAGTTCTTCCTGCAGGGTGCACCAACTTACCCACCACGCCGCTTAACTCCGCCGGACACACTTTCTGGTCATGCCCGCCTCGGCCAAACAATACGCCGCAACCCGACCTAGGCTTAATAGAGAGGTCAAGCACGCGGACTAAACCTATGCCCCGGGGTCATGGGCCATCTCCCGAACTCCTCAAGACGCTATGTCGCTGCCGGTGAGCGTACCTAGCTACCTCCTTAAAAGGAAGAAGCTTACCAGTCCAACCCGGCCAGCGCCTCGTCACCGACGCCTAATAAGCTTCGTGATGCATACGATGCGTAACGCCCATACTATGCCCACGTGATGGTTAGTGCTATCGTGCCGAGGCCCCTCGGATCAAATATCCAAATCGTAGTGGATTAGGAACGCGGTAACAAGCGAGACTCACGAAAGATGTGACCCGTTGCCCGTCTCGAGGGCTTGCGGCAAGGGCTAAGAATGCCCGCCACGCCAGATTCAACTCTCGGGCACCTTCCAGTCAACCCGACTCCACATCACTTGCAATTATGCTCGCTGGTACCCTCAAGGCGTAACCCGTCTTTAGTAACATGGTTCAGTGTAAAGTCATAGTAATCATAGTAACTGTGTGTCTAAACATCAAGGGTAAAACCCGAGGAATCACCCCCGGTGAACTCCACTCAATGTAATCATCAAGGTGAACGTAAGAGGAATCACCCTCGAAGTTCACACTTGAGGGGGTTGCACGACGTAGTCGATCCGGCGGTTAAGGAGGAAATCACCCTCGATGACCACGACCGAATGACTACACTACGTGGTTAACATCGGCGTCAAGAGGTTCACCCTCGGTACTCGATAGTAACCCAAAGAAAGGTCGAGCAACTAATGGGAAAGTGATGTGCGGTGTCGGGGCTGGTCTTGGATCCCGCTGATCGGGTCTTCAATGATGAAGCAGGCAACAAGGACAAGGTGGGGTCATCGATGGATCACTAACCAACCTATACTAAGCGCTTTAGGATAAGGTGTAAGGTACAACAACAGATACAAAAGCGGGCTATGCATCGTAATAGGAGCAATCAATAACGATAGCAAAATCTAATGCAAGCATAAGAGAATGGAATGGGCGATATCGGGATGATCAAGGGGAGGGCTTGCCCGGTTGCTCGTAAGGAGGGGTCGTCGTCGACGTAGTCGATCACAGGGGCAGCATCGGTCTTGGGGTCTACCGGAGAGAAGAGGGGGAAGAAATAGTAAATATAAAGCAAACATAGCATAACAGGACAACGGGCAGAACTAGACGTGTTCTAACGCGGTGCTACACGACACCGGCGTAGGGGAAGTCAACCGAATGTTTTCCTGCCCGGACTATGTCGATGATGACCGGAGGGGAATGTTCCATGTTCGAGATAGTTAGAGGCTTCGGCGGGTAAACGGACCGCATATTCGGATTCGTCTCACCGTTCTGAGCAACTTTCATGTATAAAATATTTTCATCCGAGCTACAGTTATTTTTCAATGAATTTTCAAAGTTTTAATGATTTTCTAATTTACTGGATTTCAATTTAAATCAAAAATAATATATACTAACTGATGTGGGTACACAGAGAAGTGTACCCATGGGGGGTAATGTGTGGCTGACAGTGGGCCAGGGTCAAAGTCAAACAGTACCCAGTCAATAGTTGACTCAGTCAACATGGTCAAACGGGCCCATATGTCATGGAGTAATTATTTGCACAAATTTATTAATCTAGCCATTATAGTAGCGGGGCCCAGTGTCATTGATACAGTAGGCTAACTAACACCAAGATTATGCCATGACTAATTAAATCCTAAGACAATTAAGCAGGCCAGCCACACATGCCAAGGCATAGCCGTGCCTCACACACATGTGTACGCACATGGTGGCCATGGCCATGGCACAAGAGGCGTACGGGAGTGGCCAGGGCTCACACGGAGCAGCAAGCAAAAAGCAGCAGCAGTCAATTCAGCAGCGGCGGCGACGGCAACAGAGCAAGCAGAAAACAGCCGGCGGCAAGCAGTAGCATCAGAGAGCAGCAGCAACAACATGTAGCAGCAGCGGCAGCAGTGGGAGGCTTCAGCAGAGAGCAGTAACAAGCAGGCAGTAGCATCACACAGCAGCAGCAATACAGAGCAGTGGAGGCACATAGAATCGCAGCTGGCAGATGAGCAGCACACTAGCACGGGGCATGCGAGCGAGCGGGCACGCGACGGTTGCGGGCGCGCCGCGGCACGCGGAGGCGAGGCCAGTGGCGCGGTCGCGGGCGGCCGCGACAACTGCGGAGCAGCGCGCGGGCTAGGCGAGCGAGGGCGTGTAGGTCTGCGCGAGCGCGCGCGCGGAGAGCCAGTAGCAGTGTGGGCAAGGGCAAGGCGCGGCGACCGTGAGCTCCTCGGGAGCTCGTGCGCGACGGCGGGAGCGACCTACGGCATGCGGATGAGCTAAAGGGGAGAGAGGAGGGCAGTGGCTCACTGCCGTTGCAGGAAGGCCCAAAGAAGAAGGCGGCGGCGGAGACGATGGAGGCGGCGACGACCCGACACTACAAGAAATATGTCAACTTGTGACCCTCACTATTGGTCGCTGAAAGGTCATAGTTTTTCATTTGCGACCTTTTGTGACCAAAAACAGAAGGTCAAAAGTCGAGGTCATTAATCGACTATAGCGACCTTCTCTCGTGATATGTAAAGGTCGTTGGTTCTTTGACCAAATTTTTGGTCACTAGAACCTCCCAGCCACGTAGGCATCCAACGTGGCAAGTGATGTGGCACAAGATTCAGCCCGGTCCAATTGGGGGTTTACATGGGCCGAGCCCATTAATTCAGCCCATTTTATGTTTTTTTCAATTAATTTTCGCTAGCTACATGGGCCAGGCCCAACTATTCAGCCTTTTTAATTTTGGTCCATTACTATTAATTTTATATTTTCAGCCATATTATTTTTGTGCCGGTCCCACTTGTCGATTGGTCCCACTTGTCATATTGATATCGCAATTGGACCCACATGTCGAAAAATTCAAAATTTGTCAAACAATTTTCATAAGTGGGTCCCCACAGTCGTTTCCATTTCATAGGTATTGAAATTATATACACAATCAATATTTCAAACAGACTTAGAGCAAATGAAATTATATACACAATACATAATATGCTACTCGACTAATATTACACTCGATATTACAAGACATAATATGCTACTCTTGCCGATAGGCTTCACGGCTTCACACTTCATACTTCACCTATGCAAAAAATAAGAATAATAAGAACACAGAGACAAGATCAAACATAGCTTATAAGCAAGAATTGACAATAAGCTCACTTTAACAACACAAGATTTTGATATATTTTTACAGTTCATGAGGTCACCGATTATTAACGGCTTTCCCATAGAAAGCAAACAATTATGTGTACAAGGCAATTCAGCATATAAGTTGGAAGGTGTTCAATAGCAAAATAGAACATGGTATGTACTAAAAAACTTGAACTGGCAATACGCAACTAAATTGGCTGTTAATACAACAAGCATCACATGACAACAGCTGCTTGATAGATTTGATTAAACATGTATGAAGCAGCAGACGCGCATAGACAACGGCAAGATATATGAAGGATTATAGATTGAATAACTAGTCAACTAATCTTCCATCTATATTTCTATCAAGAAGACACTAGATAGGCCACACATTTATTCTTACAAGATAGTGAGGTAAAACAGATTATGGTGCCTGCCAAGTGAGGTAAAAATAGATTATCAAGAAGACACACTAGATAGGCCACACATCTATATTTCTAACAGCAGACACTAGATAGGCCACACATTTATTACATTTACATGGTGGTGGCTGGTGACAATCATGGCTGCCGGCTCATGCTGCCAAATAATCGTCCACGGGCTAACAAGTTAAGCAAGCATTTAAGCAACGGGTAGCAGTATCCACAAAAGAAACAATATAAGCTATGATAAGTTCACTTGAAACCGTGCATATAAACCAAGTTATGGAGTAATAATCTCTAATTCAACAGAAGTTGTTAGGTAGCCAACTTAATTAGATTCTACAAGACACCGCACTAGAAATATTGATTTCTCATCCAATTGACAACTATATTACAGAGAACACCTCAAGAAGGATGGGTAGATTTGATGTCATACAAATATATATAAGATTTATTAGTTAGTGTTTGGACTAAAAAGCTAGTAAATTCAATGCACAAATTTTGATGGTAATCGATTAGTGTGTGTGTTTATCTCAAGAGAGTGATAAACAATGGAACATTATCACCTTAACACATATAAGAGAAAACATCGCTTAGTAAGTGAGAATTTCACGTGTCCTTTAGGAGCAATTTTGATATCCATCATATCCGGGTTTGGCGGTACCCCAATAGGTCGCCCTCGCCTTGTCGCCGCCCTTCCCATTGACCTTGGCGCTGGCGCCTTATCTGGCTGCCGCACCATCTGCGGCATTGGTGAGCTTCGGATCTGTACTCCATCTTCTTGTCTATTGGGCGAATCTAGCACGAGAATTCAAAAGACAATTTACTATTAGACAATTGCAAAATGGATACTGCAACTTAGCAATCAACAACACCGAGGGCACACGCACACACCTTCTCAAGAAACAAATGATCTCGCATAAGGTGCATACAAGAATGGGGTGGCCATCGACAGACAGCCCCTTGGCCTTATGTGGCGAGTAGTAGACGAGGCCTGGCAAGAGCTCAAGAGCAGTGGTGCTTGGCCTCCAGTACCCCATGTCCTTGCCGTCGTCACCACAGTAGTGCTTGAACTCCAAAGATGATTGTATCCGAGAGCACACACACCCAAAAATTCAGATAAGAACACACACACACACAATGACGGAAGTGGAAAATGCTATAGATATAGGATGAATTACCGTCTTCGTTGCAGCGGCAGAGATGCTCGTTCGCGTTGCACGGCTCCAGAGACCCACGACGCCGCACCACCACCTGTGATCCATCACAAGAAATCATCCGCTACCAAGTGCCGAACTCTACACCGATGGAATTTCACAATGGCGCAGCCATTAACAAGAGCAAGAATGCATACATACCGTAGGGGAAATCCTTGTTCTTCCGCCACTTGATCTCGAAGTGATCGCCGGGGCAGAGGTCCTCGAGCAGCCGAGGCGTGGAGGTCTGCGCGCCGGCAAGATGAAGAAGGGGTCCCCGGCGCCGCAGTGTCGCTCCTCTGTCGGTGGCGAACGCAACGGCGACCGAGGCTACGAGAGCCGGCGAGGTAGAGGCGGAGGAATGGCACGTAGAAGCCATGGACCGCGGAGGTGGAGGAAGGGCCCCGCCGCTCCGCCCCTAACTCCTCCTTCATCTGCCGTTGCGTGGGCGTGGTTGTAGAGGACGGCGGTGGCGGATCTGGGCGCCACCGAGCAGCTTGGGAAGGGGAGGGGGGGGGCAGCGGCTGCGCCGATCGAGAGAGCCCGGGTTGGAGAAGAGGAGGACGGCGGCGGGGGGTTGGGGAGAGGAGTTGGTCACAAGCGAGGCCGGGCTTGGGGGCAATGATCGGGAGAGGAGGAGGAGAAAGTTTGGCGGGGTGGGGGCGGGATGGTGAGCTTTGCGACTTGGATGGGGAAAGAGGGTCATGCGACGGAGGGACGTCGTCGTCGATCTGGATTCTGGATCGGGAGAGAGGGGAGAGAGGCGGCGACGAGGGACGCTGTCGCCGATCCGGATTCTGGATCGGGAGAGAGGGCGCGCAGTGTGTTCTCGGGAGAGGGGAGAGAGGCGGCCGGGTTGCTAGGGTTTTGTTTGGGCTGCTGAGACCAAGTGAGAGACGTTGATTCGCCAAGTGTGGACGGTCCAGATTGGCTAAGGGGTGATCCATGAGAACAGTCTGATTGGTTCAAAAGTCTGTGATTTAAAATAGTTTTCAAGTGCTAAAAATAGAGTGATTTTGTGAAGCAGCTATCAAAAATATTTTACAAAACGGCACAACACAAATTTTCACTGGATTTATACCACATTTTATGGATGAGCACCAATTAGTATGCTTTTCTGATCTTTCAAGCTATATTTAATCATTTTTTTAGTGCCTAAAAGGAGGTTTTTTTGTGAAGGAACTACCAAATAATTGTTGCAAAATTGGACCAAATCATTTTTATAAAATACTAGGCCATATATAATGCACAATTGACAAATCGGTTGGGTGAAAAAAGTTTTGATCCACCTCTGATGAAAAAGACAAATTGTCGTCGATTCAGCTGGAAACGGGTCAAATTTGAACTGTAGCTGCCTCATAGTTTGCTCCTTATTTTTTCAAAAAATCATTTCTAGGTACATAAGTATCTATTTAATCATAGAAACACCAAAAAAATTCCAAGATTCAACCACTAGCTAGGAACAGTCAAGCCCATATTGCTTTTGACCGCATTTTGAAACAGGCATAAAAATTCAAAAAATCAAAAATTGAAAACCTTCGCATTGTGTCATTATATGTGACCAAGTTTCCAGGAAAAATAATAAACTTGTAATACGGTAATTATTTTAAAAAAGTGTTCTCAGAAATGAGCTATCAAGTGTGAAGATTCATGGCTTTCAAGCCAAATGATCAATCTTATGGCCACATTCATGGCATAGTTTGTCCAAATGATCTCATAATGTGCACAAGGGTGCATATTGGAATAGCAAACAATGTTGCCTAAGGAAGTTTTCATTTTCGTTGGACGAAAAAACCATTTTCCATTTTTCGAGTGCCCGAAAGGAGGTTTTTTTGTGAAGGAACTACCAAATAATTGTTGCAAAATTGGACCAAATCATTTTTATAAAATACTAGGCCATATATAATGCACAATTGACAAATCGGTTGGGTGAAAAAAGTTTTGATCCACCTCTGATGAAAAAGACAAATTGTCGTCGATTCAGCTGGAAACGGGTCAAATTTGAACTGTAGCTGCCTCATAGTTTGCTCCTTATTTTTTCAAAAAATCATTTCTAGGTACATAAGTATCTATTTAATCATAGAAACACCAAAAAAATTCCAAGATTCAACCACTAGCTAGGAACGGTCAAGCCCGCCGTTTTGACCGCATTTTGAAACAGGCATAAAAATTCAAAAAATCAAAAATTGGAAAACCTTCGCATTGTGTCATTATATGTGACCAAGTTTCCAGGAAAAATAATAAACTTGTAATACGGTAATTATTTTAAAAAAGTGTTCTCAGGAATGAGCTATCAAGTGTGAAGATTCATGGCTTTCAAGCCAAATGATCAATCTTATGGCCACATTCATGGCGTAGTTTGTTCAAATGATCTCATATTGTGCACAAGGGTGCATATTGGAATAGCAAACAATGTTGCCTAAGGAAGTTTTCATTTTCGTTGGACGAAAAAACCATTTTCCATTTTTCGAGTGCCCGAAAGGAGGTTTTTTTGTGAAGGAACTACCAAATAATTGTTGCAAAATTGGACCAAATCATTTTTATAAAATACTAGGCAATATTTAATGCACAATTGACAAAATGGTCTGGTGTATAATTTTTTGATCCACCTCTCGTGAAAAAGACAAATTTCTGCCGATTCAGCTGGAAGCGGGTCAAATTTGAACTGCAGCCACCTCATAGTTTGCTATTTATTTTTTCCAAAAATCATTTCTAGTAACATAAGGACCTATTTAATCATAAATACATTGTTTGGTGGCGATACGTCGAGGTTTGGGCGGTGGCCGAGGTACCCAACTCTAGAGCGCGTAAACTTGCATGCCCGCCGCGTGGTCACCGCATGACCGTGGCGTTGCCATGTGTTCTGGGCGGCCTAGGCATGTCTAGTGGGTTCGGCACTCCCCAGGTTGGTGCTAGGAAGAAAATTACAACATAAGATTCTCACGCGGAGACCAATCGATGCTCAAACATGAATTAGCACCAAGTGTTTGATTAGCGATGCGGAAATGTACATGGCTAATGGGCGGAGTTTTGGTGAGGATGATCAGCCACTAAGAAGACCGTTTTCATAAATTTTCAGCTCAAAAGGAGGATCCTAGGTGGTACTTGCTTTGCAAACCACCACACCGACATAAATATGAATGTTGAAGCTCGGCTCAAAATAATGAATGGATTGAGTGGCATTTGGTGGAGGATCGTTATTTGGGCATAGGAAAGCATCTTTGAGAAAATGGATACTATTTGGACATGCCAAAGTGTTACTTCCTTCACAAACTGTTACCTTCGAATGTAATAGGAAAATGAATATTTTTGAATTAGTTTTGAACTAGGCAAGGAAGGTTTTACATATTTGACGAAGATATGACCCAAAGAATTTATGAGATTTTTTGGGAATTTTTGAATGATAGAAATATAGGTTGCTTCACAACCTAGGGCAAAAATCGCCACATGGACATGCCACATAGGCAAAACCGATGAGGTGGCGCCTAGTCATAGCAACCCACCACAATTTACAAGGCTATGACCATCTATATTGGTCGTTAACAACTAGAAATAAGGCAGCGGACTAGCACTATTTGCTTTGTGACCATTTCGTAAGGAAATTACGACCTTCGACCAAAATGGTCGCAATGGTTCGTGGTTTGGAGCCCCTGAACAGCTTTTGACCAATTGGTCTAAAATGGTCATAGATTTATGACCAATTCTTCGAGGGTCACCGATGAAGGTCATAAGTTGACATATTTCTTGTAGTGAGGCGGACGGAGGTCAAGACGTGGAGGTGGCAGGCCTCGGCCTCCCACCTTGAGCTCGTGGACGGGAAGATGTAGCAAACCCAAAGAAGCGGAAAGGCATGTCGGGCGCCTGGGACGGCGGGGCTGCGGTGGTGGTCAATGACGGCATTTACAAAGGCCGGGCGAGGTGGAGGGAAGGAGATCGATGGGGAGAGGAGAGGCGGAGAGGCGAGGGAGTGAGCGGGGTGAGGACCGAGGAGGCAGGGGAGGCTCGTCCTTATCCCAGCTACTGCCATGCATGGGACGGCGAGTCGGTCGGCGGCGACCACGCCCACGGCCGCAGAACAGGAAGGCGATCGGGAAAACCGAGCTGACTGGCCGGGCCGCCGGGTGGGCTAAGGTCCGTGGGGGAGGGGCCTCTTTTGTTTTCCTTTTTTTATTTTGCTCTTGGTTTTCTTTTAAAACTTTTATGTTTTCATTTTAAAACCAAAAGTAAAATAGTTTTACAAATTATAAAACTTACACCTAAAATATTAGTATAATTTAGGCTACTTGCCATACTAAGTTGAACATTTAAATAAACTAGTTTAGTATTTTTACAAATTAGAAAGGCAATTAAATTATTGATTAGGCCACTTTTTTTTTTAGTTTAGGCGCTTAAACACTTTATAAAAAGGTTGGTTCACCACCAATATTAATAAATGATTATTTTCACATGATGAACATTTTAGATTTCATGTCTGACAAAAAGAATTTTTGACTTTAGATTGGATTTGAATTTGAATGGTGATTTGGATCAAGTGAAGATTAGCAACAGTAACCTGATGACATGGCAACATTAACAGGTGATTACTGTAGCATGACACTGGGGGTGTTACAAATCTCCTCCACTACAAGAAATCTCGTCCCGAGATTTAAGTGGTGAGGTAAAGAGTAACTTCGGGAGAACTGACCCATATAGGGTTAATTGTCTGGTGAACAATTCAGGAAATGAGGCAAGGGTATCTCTCGAGTTGAAACTTAATTAAACATCGAGAGCAAAGTATGAAGGTACAATAGGAAGATTCAACCGAATGAACAAACGATTGATACGTGAACAGAGTGAGAGAAAGGGGTTCAGAGCATTGGGAATAGATCATCTCTCGGAAGGTGGCTCGTGACATGATATGAAGCCAAATGCAAGAATATTTCGGAATCGAAGATATACAGGAGAGTCAGTTTTCGATCGTGTGGAACTATGGGTTATGGGCCCACCATGTGGGTTAAAAGTAGAAAGGGGGCCGATTGCAAGGCATGTCAGATGATAGACTGTCAGTTATGTTGCCAACAACATTGGTATCAAGGGCGAGGGACGGAGAGAACTATTTTCCTGCTCGTTGAACGAGGCGGACCATTAGGCAAAGTTCTCGTCCATCGGTGGCTACCGGAATGTCATCAACTATAGTAACAGGTCTTCTTCGATGTAATTGTACACCGAGGTGTTTACATAAGAAGGAGAATATTACTGTTTAGATCATATAGACATCAAGACAGGTTAAACCAAACAATGGAAAGGATAATATGATTATCAAATTAAACAGAACAGTGTAAAGGAAAAATCTGTTTAAACACATATTTCAGAGGTATATCCTTCCCAAGGACAAACAGAGCAGGATATCCATGACAGGATAGAAGTAGAAAACCGTTTAGGTAAGGGGAGAGGAATTTCATGACATTACCAAACAACAGTGTTTGAATAAGTGATCAAGAAACAGTTAGTATTGCGCCTCCAATGTTCTTAATGATGTTCGGAGTACCACAATCATGCTTCGGCTTAGTGTTTCAAGCAAGATTGAATCTGAAGGTCACAAGAAGTACAAAGGAACAATTCCAAGAATGTCATGGAATGTAAGATATAACTAAAACATGATCAAGTCTCAGGCAAGGTGAAGTCAAGGATGGTGTCGATGACAACACGAATCATCGACGGGCAAGGATGGTATTTCTCACCATGTATTCAATGGTCATCTCAACAGAAGTCAAAATGTTGATGCTGATCACGACGCATTCGTCGAGAGGCTCTATGAAGATGCCATCGAGGAGCGATGCCATCAAGCAACAAGAAGGATGAAGTGAAAGGCTAATGGAACCACGGATACGACACAAGCTCGAAATCAAGCTTGTTGTTCGAGGTGAAATGATAAGATGAAGAAGGTCGACGTAAGCTTAGCTCGTCGTCGGGAGTTGCTCCGGGAAGAAGGACCGGGTAGCACAGTTAAAAATTTGCTCGATAATGATATAGTCGATCAGGAAAGGAATGATCTGATGGAGTACCATTCCAATAAGAATTTACAAGAGGTAGTGCAATGACACAATATCCTCGAGGTAACAGGGGGCAATACTCGAGGTAGATCAAAATAGAGGTTGGACAGATGAAAAGATCTGCAGAAGACAAGTATTTTAACTTGTCCGGGAAATGGAATCAAGTAGAAAAATATGGTTGGAACCACAATTGCAAATAATCAATTTAAAGATGCAAGATGAGCTTATACCAAGGGAACATTTGATTATAAGAGAAGCTTCCATGATAACATCTACATCGTGTCTATGGGCATGAACACAAAGTTCAAGGTCGACTCCCACTTCTATGATGCATAACCTTTCATTTTACTTATCTGGCAAAAAACCAGTAGAGTATAAACCGCATAACTTTCGAGTTCACACGGATTAGGGAAGGCATAGGTTCAACCCATTGGGGCATCTTAGGAACATATACCATAAATTTCAAGAATAAATAAAACAAACTCGATAGCAGAGCATGGTTGACAAAAGTAGAGGATACAATTTACCAAAGGCATTATGTATCTGGGAAAGAACTTCACGAGGTTCTTCGAATATGAAGTACTTGTCGGATGATAATCCAATAATGGATCCGGCGATCCACAACGAAGCTGATGTGAGTATCGATATTCAACCAGAAGAAGAAATAATGCAGAGGCATCAGATTTTGGAAATATTTGATAATTCCAAAGCTTAAATGCAAAGGAATTATGATTTCCAATTCGGGGGATCAGAAGCCGAGGCTCTGATCAAAGATGAGTAAGTTGAATAGACTTAGAGTTGCACCCGATCAAATCTGGATTGGGCAAGAACCAGTTCATATCTGGAAGGATGTCTGAGCCGGAAAGAAAATTTCCAAGGATTAATTGATGATTGGGAGTATTCGCTCAGATGTTGAATCCATAGGAACATAGTGACAATCACAAAGAATTTTTAAAGAATGTTGCTAAACATATGGAATTAATCCTAATGCAAGCAAGCAAGGAGAATTAAGAGCAATAGGCTGTAGAGGATTTTCAAAAGACCATATAGTATTTCCAAGTATTTTGGGAAAGATATGAACAATCTGGGATGAACAGACCCAGCTTAAGTGAATTATCCATGATCTGCAAAAAAGAAGCCGCAAAGCAGAAGGCACAAAGAATTCTCGAAAGAAAGGAGAGTACATCTTGAAATAACAAGAGCAACTGGGTATGAAGGTACAAGCGGCAAGGATGTTATTCACGGGGATTATCTGTGGTCAGGAACTGCAAGGCAGTGGGCACAGGGTCTCGGGAAAACATCAAAGAGTATCTTCAAAAACTTTTGATGAAGCAGGCGATCATCTGGAAATGAAGGGGCTCTCCGGTAGGAAGTGGTTACGAGAACCTAAAGTTGGAGTTAGTAAAATCTTTAACCCGAATAGAAGAGAGATCAGAATCCCAGAGTAAAGACGAGGAATAAAAGATCCTAATACCACCCAATGGCGACGTGAGCCCATAAGCCACACAGCCAAGTTAGTAAAACAGTTTTGGATGACTAGACTCAACTTCGGCCAAGGAGTTGAAAGGGGGGCTACCTACAGGCAGTCGGCTCTGATACCAACTTGTGACGCCCTCGATTCAACCGTACACTAATCATACACGCAAATGTGTACGATCAAGATCAAGGACTCACGGGAAGATATCACAACACAACTCTAGACACAAAATAAAATAATACAAGCTTTATATTACAAGCCAGGGGCCTCGAGGGCTCGAATACATAAGCTCGAATACACAAGAGTCAGCGGAAGCAACAATATCTGAGTACAGACATAAGTTAGACAAGTTTGCCTTAAGAAGGCTAGCACAAAAGCAACATTGATCGAAAAGGCAAGGCCTCCTGCCTGGGAGCCTCCTAACTACTCCTGGTCGTCGCCGTCTTCATGAGGTAGTAGGCACCCTCGTGGTAGTAGTAGTCTTCGTCAAAGGTGGCGTCTGGATCCTGGGCTCCGACATCTGGTTGCATCAACCGGAAAGAAGAAGAAAGGGGGAAAAGAGGGAGCAAAGCAACCGTGAGTACTCATCCAAAGTACTCGCAAGCAAGGATCTACACTACATATGCATCGGTATCAATGAAATGGGCTGTATATGTGGACTGGGCTGCAGAATGCGAATAGAGAGAAGGCCTAGTCCTATCGAAGACTAGCATCTTCTCGAAACCACCATCTTGCACAAGCAGGAGGGAGTAGAGTAGAATAAGGTAAAGTAGTAGTAGTGTTATCAACCTCGGCGAGATCCTTTCTCGACTCCACGTGAGAAAGCAATCCCAGAGCCATACTATCCGGTTATCACCTCATCACAATCCAATTCTCATCACAAGTATCCAGTTCTAGTTGTATCGATCGGATACAACTCCAAGTGTCCGCTACTGTAGGGACGGGCTATGCATAGATTAGTTCTTCCTGCAGGGTGCACCAACTTACCCACCACGCCGCTTAACTCCGGCGGACACACTTTCTGGTCATGCCCGCCTCGGCCAAACAATACGCCGCAACCCGACCTAGGCTTAATAGAGAGGTCAAGCACGCGGACTAAACCTATGCCCCGGGTCATGGGCCATCTCCCGGAACTCCTCAAGACGCTATGTCTGCGCGCGGTGAGCGGACCTAGCTACCTCCTTAAAAGGAAGAAGCTTACCGGTCCAACCCGGCGCGCCGCCCGTCGCCGACGTCTAATAAGCTTCTACCGATGCATACGATGCGTAACGCCCATACTATGCCCACGTGATGGTTAGTGCTATCGGCCGAGGCCCTCGATCAAATATCCAAATCGTAGTGGATTAGGAACGCGCGGTAACAAGCAGAGACTCACGAAAGATGTGACCCCGTTGCCCCGTCTCGAGGGCTTGCGGCAAGGGCTAAGAATGCCCGGCCACGCCTCGTATTCAACTCTCGGGCACCTTCCAGGTCAACCCGACTCCACATCACTTGCAATTATGCTCGCGCGGGTACCCCTCAAGGCAGACCCGTCTTTAGTAACATGGTTCAGTGTAAAGTCATAGTAATCATAGTAACTGTGTGTCTAAACATCAAGGGTAAAACCCGAGGAATCACCCCCGGTGAACTCCACTCAATGTAATCATCAAGGTGAACGTAAGAGGAATCACCCTCGAAGTTCACACTTGAGGGGGTTACTGACGAGTCGTATCCGAAGTGGTTAAGGAGGAAATCACCCTCGATGACCACGACCGAATGACTACACTCTGAGGTTAACATCGGCGTCAAGAGGTTCACCCTCGGTACTCGATAGTAACCCAAAGCAAGGTCGAGCAACTAATGGGAAAGTGATGTGCGGTGTCGGGGCTGGTCTTGGATCCCGCTGATCGGGTCTTCAATGATGAAGCGAAGCAACAAGGACAAGGTGGGGTCATCGATGGATCACTAACCAACCTATACTAAGCGCTTTAGGATAAGCGGTAAGGTACAACAACAGATACAAAAGCGGGCTATGCATCGTAATAGGAGCAATCAATAACAAGAGCAAAATCTAATGCAAGCATAAGAGAATGGAATGGGCGATATCGGGATGATCAAGGGGGGCTTGCTGGTTGCTCGTAAGGAGGGGTCGTCGTCGGCGTAGTCGATCACAAAGCGACATCGGTCTTGGGGTCTACCGGAGAGAAGAGGGGGAAGAAATAGTAAATATAAAGCAAACATAGCATAACAGGACAACGGGCAGAACTAGACGTGTTCTAACGCGGTGCTACACGATACCGGCGAGGGGGGAAGTCAACCGGGAATGTTTTCCTGCCCGGACTATGTCGAACGATGACCGGAGGGGGAATGTTCCATGTTCAGATAGTTAGAGGCTTCTGACAGGTAAACGGACCGCATATTCGGATTCGTCTCACCGTTCCGAGCAACTTTCATGTATAAAATATTTTCATCCGAGCTACAGTTATTTTTCAATGAATTTTCAAAGTTTTAATGATTTTCTAATTTCTTCGGATTTCAATTTAAATCAAAATAATATATACTAACTGATGTGGGTACACAGAGAAGTGTACCCATGGGGGTAATGTGTGGTGACGGTGGGCGGGGTCAAAGTCAAACAGTACCCAAATCAATAGTTGACTCACCAACATGGTCAAACGGGCCCATATGTCATGGAGTAATTATTTGCACAAATTTATTAATCTAGCCATTATAGTAGCGGGGCCCAGTGTCATTGATACAGTAGGCTAACTAACACCAAGATTATGCCATGACTAATTAAATCCTAAGACAATTAAGCAGGCCAGCCACACATGCCAAGGCATAGCCGTGCCTCACACACATGTGTACGCACATGGTGGCCATGGCCATGGCACAAGAGGCGTACGGGAGTGGCCAGGGCTCACACGGAGCAGCAAGCAAAAAGCAGCAGCAGTCAATTCAGCAGCGGCGGCGACGGCAACAGAGCAAGCAGAAAACAGCCGGCGGCAAGCAGTAGCATCAGAGAGCAGCAGCAACAACATGTAGCAGCAGCGGCAGCAGTGGGAGGCTTCAGCAGAGAGCAGTAACAAGCAGGCAGTAGCATCACACAGCAGCAGCAATACAGAGCAGTGGAGGCACATAGAATCGCAGCTGGCAGATGAGCAGCACACTAGCACGGGGCATGCGAGCGAGCGGGCACGCGACGGTTGCGGGCGCGCCGCGGCACGCGGAGGCGAGGCCAGTGGCGCGGTCGCGGGCGGCCGCGACAACTGCGGGAGCAGCGCGCGGGGCTAGGCGAGCGAGGGCGTGTAGGTCTGCGCGAGCGCGCGCGCGGAGAGCCAGTAGCAGTGTGGGCAAGGGCAAGGCGCGGCGACCGTGAGCTCCTCGGGAGCTCGTGCGCGACGGCGGGAGCGACCTACGGCATGCGGATGAGCTAAAGGGGAGGAGAGGAGGGGCAGTGGCTCACTGCCGTTGCAGGGAAGGCCCGGGGAAGACGCGCGGCGGCCGGAGACGATGGAGGCGGCGACGACCCGAGGCGGACGGAGGTCGAAGACGTGGAGGTAGCGGGCGCTCCGGCTCCTCCCAGCTTGAGCTCGTGGACGGGGAAGATGTAGCAAACTCCAAAGAAGCGGAAAGGCATGTCGGGGGCGCCTGGGGACGGCGGGGGCTGCGGTGGTGGTCCAGCGACGGCGACGACAGCGCGTCGGCGAGGTGGAGGGAAGGAGATCTGATGGGGAGAGGGAGAGGCGGAGAGGGCGAGGGGAGTGAGCGGGGGTGAGGACCGAGGAGGCAGGGGGAGGCTCGTCCTTATCCCAGCGCTGCTGCGGCATGGGACGGCGAGTCGGTCGGGCGGCGACCACGCCCACGGTCGCAGGAACAGGGAAGGCGACCGGGGAAAACCGAGCTGGCCTGGCTGGGCCGCTCGGGTGGGCTAAGGTCCAGGTGGGGGGAGGGGGCCTCTTTTGTTTTCCTTTTTTTTATTTTGCTCTTGGTTTTCTTTTAAAACTTTTATGTTTTCATTTTAAAACCAAAAGTAAAATAGTTTTACAAATTATAAAACTTACACCTAAAATATTAGTATAATTTAGGCTACTGCCATACTAAGTTGAACATTTAAATAAACTAGTTTAGTATTTTTACAAATTAGAAAGGCAATTAAATTATTGATTAGGCCACTGTTTTTTTAGTTTAGGGCAGTTAAACACTTTATAAAAAGGTTGGTTCACCACCAATATTAATAAATGATTATTTTCACATGATGAACATTTTAGATTTCATGTCTGACAAAAAGAATTTTTGACTTTAGATTGGATTTGAATTTGAATGGTGATTTGGATCAAGTGAAGATTAGCAACAGTAACCTGATGACATGGCAACATTAACAGGTGATTACTGTAGCATGACACTGGGGGTGTTACAGGTAATGATGACGATGGCCCAATGTCAGTGTCCATGGTACTCTGGACTACACCACTGGCTACACCTCCACTGCAGCGCTCGGTCCTGACCTCGAACTCATCACAACAGCGCCCACGAGTTGTTGGTTAAAAAGCTATGTCGAGGCTGCCTACGTGTTGACACCAGTGCCCAGAGCAAATCTGACAATGGGTCTAAATGCACAAGGACAGGTGTTCCGGCCAGTACTATGGCCTTCGTTCTTCAGCAAGCATATCAATACAGCTCAGGGCAATATTGCCGAGTCGCCATCAAGCGCCGCAACTGTGTTGAGCAGGTATGTGGTTCGCTTTTCGACCTTGCCACCACTCCATGTCAAGGTGAATCTGGGGTGTGTCCGAATGTTGTGGGAGTCAGTTGCAGGTTCTTCTCTGATGTTATCTCAGGTTATCTTTGTTTTGAAAGCAATTGTCTCCTTTGTGAGGCTGAATCCAACTAAAGAAAGTATCCATAATTTTATTGATCATGCAAGAAAGTCACGGTTACTAGACCTCCTGTGCGAGTGTCTGATAGCTTCAGGTTCAGACATAAAATCAGGTTCCATAAATATGGTACTAGCAGCACATGATGCATGCAAGACTATTTGGTATATGACTCATGCAGTTGACATTTTGTCCATGGGTGCACAACATTTTTCACTTCCTTTAGTTAGCTCATGGCGACAAGGTCAGTTGAAGATGGATGATGTGTTCCAGATGCTTAAGAAATGGTGCCCACATAATCAATATGTGCAGCTGGCCTGTACAATTTATGAAGCTCACAATGAGTTCCATGCTATCAGCGAGGTTTTGACTTCGGCGCTTAATTGGGAAGCTGCACTTTTGCCCATAGACCTCCTATTCGACAAGTACACTGAATTGATGACTGTTGAATGGCATTTTTGTCCGGTGCAACCAGTTCATGTTTATTGTCCGCTACCTTTGGCAGAACCTCCTGATTGTGGCGATGGATGTGAAACTACGCTCAATTCTTCTCGATTCACCTTAAGAGGAGTTAAAGGTATCTCTCATGAGTTTGCTAGTGCAACTGAATATTCTTGATACACCATAATTAGTAGTACATGGTGGGTATTATGAAGGAAATATGCCCTAGAGGCAATAATAAAGTTATTATTTATTTCCTTATATCATGATAAATGTTTATTATTCATGCTAGAATTGTATTAACCGGAAACATAATACATGTGTGAATATATAGACAAACAGAGTGTCACTAGTATGCCTCTACTTGACTAGCTTGTTAATCAAAGATGGTATGTTTCCTAACCATGAACAAGGAGTTGTTATTTGATTAACGAGATCACATCATTAGTTGAATGATCTGATTGACATGACCCATTCCGTTAGCTTAGCACCCGATCGTTTAGTATGTTGCTATTGCTTCCTTCATGACTTATACATGTTCCTATGACTATGAGATTATGCAACTCCCGTTTATCGGAGGAACACTTTGTGTGCTACCAAACGTCACAATGTAACTGGGTGATTATAAAGGTGCTCTACAGGTGTCTCCAAAGGTACTTGTTGAGTTGGCGTATTTCGATATTAGGATTTGTCACTCCGAATGTCGGAGAGGTATCTCTGGGCCCTCTCGGTAATGCACATCACTTAAGCCTTGCAAGCATTGCAACTAATGAGTTAGTTGCAAGATGATGTATTACGGAACGAGTAAAGAGACTTGCCAGTAACGGGATTGAACTAGGTATTGGATACCGACGATCGAATCTCGGGCAAGTAATATACCGATGACAAAGGGAACAACGATGTTGTTATGCGGTCTCGACCGATAAAGATCTTCGTAGAATATGTAGGAACCAATATGGGCATCCAGGTCCCGCTATTGGTTATTGACCGGAGACGTGTCTAGGTCATGTCTACATTGTTCTCGAACCGTAGGGTCCGCACGCTTAAGGTTTCGATGACAGTTATATTATGAGTTTATGAGTTTTGATGTACCGAAGGAGTTTGGAGTCCCGGATGAGATCGGGGACATGACGAGGAGTCTCGAAATGGTCGAGACGTAAAGATCGATATACTGGACGACTATATTCGGAGTTCGGAAAGGTTCCGAGTGATTCGGGTATTTTTCTGAGTACCGGAGAGTTACGGGAATTCGTATTGGGCCTTAATGGGCCATACGGGAAAAAGAAAGAGAGGGACCGCACCCCTCCCCTTGACTAGTCCGAATTGGTCTAGGGAGGGGTGGCGCCCCCTTCCTTCCTTCTCCTTCTCTCTTCCCTTTCCTTCTCTCCTACTCCTACTACATGGAAGGGTTCCTAGTTCTACTAGGAAAGGGAATCCTACTCCCTGGGAGTAGGACTCCCCTAGGGCGCGCCATAGAGAGGGCCGCCCTCCCCTCCTCCACTCCTTTATATCACGGGGCGGGGGCACCCCATAGACACACAAGTTGATCATCGTGATCATTTCTTAGCCGTGTGCGGTGCCCCCCTCCACGATATTACACCTCGGTCATATTGTAGCGGTGCTTAGGCGAAGCCCTGCGACAGTTGAACATCAAGATCGTCACCATGCCGTCGTGCTGACGGAACTCCTCCCCGTACCTCTGCTGGATCGGAGTTCGAAGTGCGTCATCGAGCTGTCGTGTGTCAAGAACTCGGAGGTGCCGAGTAACGGTGCTTGGATTGGTTGGACCGGAAGACGTCGACTACTTCCTCTACGTTGCATCAACGCTCGCTTTGGTCTACAAGGGTGCGTGACAACACTCTCCCTCTCGTTGCTATGCATCACCATGATCTTGCGTGTGCGTAGGAAATTTTTGAAATTACTACGTTCCCCAACAAAGGCATCCGAGCCTAGGTTTTATGCATTGATGTTATATGCACGAGTAGAACACAAGTGAGTTGTGGGCGATACAAGTCATCTCGCTTACCAAATGTCACACTTTGGTTTGGCGGTATTGTTGGATGAAGCGGCCTGGACCGACATTACGCGTACGCTTACGCGAGACTGGTTTTACCGCCGTGCTATGCACACAGGTGACTAGCGGGTGTCAGTTTCTCCAACTTTAGTTGAACCGAGTGTGGCTACGCCCGGTCCTTGCGAAGGTTAAAGCAACACCAACTTGACAAACTATCGTTGTGGTTTTGATGCATAGGTAAGAACGGTTCTTGCTCAGCCCGTAGCAGCCACGTAAAACTTGCAACAACAAAGTAGAGGACGTCTAACTTGTTTTTGCAGGGCATGTTGTGATGTGATATGGTCAAGACGTGATGAGATATAAGTTGTTGTATGAGATGATCATGTTTTGTTGAAAGTTATCGGCAACTGCTAGAAGCCCTATGGTTGTCTCTTTGTTGCATAAGATGCAAGTGCCAAATAGTTGCTTTACTTTATCGCTATGCGATAGCAATAGTTGCAAGAGCAATAGTTGGCGAGACGACCATGTGACGACATATTGATATGGATCAAGATGATGAAGATCATGGTGTCGTGCCGGTAACGATAGAGATCATGACAGTACTTTGGAGATGGAGATCAAAGGCGCAAGATGACCATGGCCATATCATGTCACATATTTTGATTGCATATGATGTTTATCTATTATACATCTTATTCTTGCTTTGATTGACGGTAGCATTTTAAGATGATCTCTCACTAATTATCAAGAAGTGTTCTCCCGAGTATGCACCGCTGCCAAAGTTCGTCGTGCCCGCACACCACATGATGATCGGGTGTGATAAGCTCTCGTCCATCTACAACGGGTGCAAGCCAGTTTTCCACACGCGAATACTCAGGTTAAACTTGACGAGCCTAGCATATGCAGATATGGCCTCGGAACACGGAGACCGAAAGGTCGAGCGTGAATCATATAGTAGATATGATCAACATAGTGATGTTCACCATTGAAAACTACTCCATCCCACGTGATGATCGGTTATGGTTTAGTTGATTTGGATCACGTGATCACTTAGATGACTAGAGAGATGTCTGTCTAAGTGGGAGTTCTTAAGTAATATGATTAATTGAACTTAAATTTATCATGAACTTAGTCCTGGCAGTATTTTGCAAATTATGTTTAGATCAATAGCTTGTGTTGTTGCTTTCATATGTTTATTTTGATATGTTCCTAGAGAAAATTGTGTTGAAAAATGTTAGTAGCAATGATGCGGATTCGATCCGTGATCTGAGGTTTATCCTCATTGCTTTGCACGTAAGAATTATGTCCTTAATGCACCGCTAGGTGATGGACCTATTGCAGAGCGGATCATGCGAAGTTATGAACGTCTGGCTAGCTCAAAATGATGACTACTTGATAGTTTAGTGCACCATGCTTAACGGCTTAGAATCGGGACTTCAAAGACGTTTTGAACGTCATGGACCATATGAGATGTTCCAGAGTTGAAGTTAATATTTCAAAGAATACCGAGTTGAGAGATATGAAGTCTCCAACAAGTTCTATAGCTAAAAGATGGAGGAGAATCGCTCAACTAGTGAGCATGTGCTCGGTATGCAGGTACTTCAATCGCTTGAATCAAGTGGGAGTTAATATTCCAGATAAGATAATGATTGACAGAATTCTCTAGTCACCATCACTAAGTTACTAGAACTTCGAGATGAACTATAGTATGCAAGGGATGATGAAAATGATTCCCGAGTTTTTCATGATGATGAAATGGATGAAGGTAGAAATCAAGAAAGAACATCAAGTGTTGATGGTTAACAAGACCACTAGTTTCAAGAAAAGGGAAAATGGATAGAAGGGAACTTCAAAAGAACGACAAGCAAGTTGCTGCTCAAGTGAAGAAGCCCAAGTCTGGACCTAAGCCTGAGACCAAGTGCTTCTACTGCAAAGGGAATGGTCACTGGAAGCGGAAATGACCTAAATATTTGGTGGATAAGAAGGATGGCAAAGTGAAAAAGGGTATATTTGATATACAAGTGTTTGATGTGTGCTTTACTAGTGTTTATAGCAACCCCTCGGTACTTGGTACTGGTTTAGTTGCTAAGAGTAGTAACTCGAAACGGGAGTTGCAGAATAAACAGAAACTAGTTAAGGGTGAAGTGACGATGTGTGTTGAAAGTAGTTTCAAGATTGATATGATCATCATCGCACACTCCCTATACTTTCGGGATTAGTGTTGAACCTAAATAAATGTTACTTGGTGTTTGTGTTGAGCATGAATATGATTTGATCGTGTTTATTGCAATACGGTTATTCATTTAAGTAAGAGAATAAACTGTTGTTCTGTTTACATGAATAAAACCTTATATGGTTACACACCCAATGAAAAATGGTTCATTGGATCTCGATCGTACACATATTCATAATATTGAAACCAAAAGATGCAAAGTTAATAATGATAGTGCAACTTATTTGTGGCACTGCCGTTTAGGTCATATTGGTGTAAAGCGCATAAAGAAACTCCATGCTAATGGGATTTTGGAATCACTTGATTATGAATCACTTGATGCTTGCGAACCATGCCTCATGGGCAAGATGACTAAGACTCCGTTCTCCGGAACAGTGGAGCGAGCAACTGACTTATTGGAAATAATACATACTGATGTATGCGATCCGAGGAGTGTTAAGGCTCGCGGCGGGTATCGTTATTTTCTGACCTTCACAAATGATTTGAGCAGATATGGGTATATCTACTTGATGAAACATAAGTCTGAAACATTTGAAAAGTTCAAAGAATTTCAGAGTGAAGTGGAAAATCATCGTGACAAGAAAATAAGGTTTCTACGATCTGATCACGGAGACAAACATTTGAGTTACGAGTTTGGTCTTCAATTAAAACAATGTGGAATAGTTTCACAAATTCATGCCACCTGGAACACCACATCATAATGGTGTGTCCGAACGTCATAACCGCACTTTATTGGATATAGTACAATCTATGATGTTTCTTACCGATTTACCAATATCGTTTTGGGATCATGCATTAGAGACAGCTGCATTCACGTTAAATAGGGCACCATCTAAATCCGTTGAGATGACACTATATGAACTGTGGTTTAGCAAGAAACCAAAGTTGTCGTTTCTTAAAGTTTGTGGCTGCGATGCTTATGTGAAAAAGCTTCAACCTGATAAGCTCGAACCCAAATCGGAGAAATGTGTCTTCATAGGATACCCAAAGGAGATAGTTGGGTACACCTTCTATCACAGATCCAAAGGCAAGACATTCGTTGCTAAGAATGGATCCTTTCTAGAGAAGGAGTTTCTCTCGAAAGAAGTGAGTGGGAGGAAAGTAGAACTTGATGAGGTAACTGTACCTACTCCCTTGTTGGAAAATAATACATCAC
This sequence comes from Aegilops speltoides, assembly GCA_021437245.1. NCBI lineage: Eukaryota > Viridiplantae > Streptophyta > Magnoliopsida > Poales > Poaceae > Aegilops > Aegilops speltoides. The sequence continues at coordinate 88,266,511 of CM038141.1, read as the reverse complement.
AGGAACCGGTTTCTGTGACGTCAAAACCAACTAGTGAGGAAGTTGATGATGATGATCATAGAACTTCAGATCAAGTTAATACAGAACCTCGTAGGTCAAACAGAGTAAGATCCGCACCAGAGTGGTACGGTAATCCTATTCTGGAAGTCATGCTACTAGATCATGATGAACCTACGAACTATGAAGAAGCGATGGTGAGCCCAGATTCCGCAAAATGGCTTGATGCCATGAAATCTGAGATGGGATCCATGTATGAGAACAAAGTATGGACTTTGGTTGACTTGCCCGATGGTCGGCAAGCAATTGAGAATAAATGGATCTTCAAGAAGAAGACTGACGCTGACGGTAATGTTACTGTCTACAAAGCTCGACTTGTTGCAAAAGTTTTTCGACAAGTTCAAGGGGTTGACTACGATGAGACCTTCTCACCCGTAGCGATGCTTAAGTCTGTCCGAATCATGTTAGCAATTGCCGCATTTTATGATTATGAAATTTGGCAAATGGATGTAAAAACTGCATTCCTGAATGGATTTCTGGAGGAAGAGTTGTATATGATGCAACCGAAGGTTTTATCGATCCAAAGGAGCTAACAAAGTGTGCAAGCTCCAATGATCCATTTATGGACTGGTGCAAGCCTCTCGGAGTTGGAATAAACGTTTTGATAGTGTGATCAAAGCATTTGGGTTTATATGCACTTTCGGAGAAGCTTTGTATTTACAAGAAAGTGAGTGGGAGCACTACAAGATTTCGATAAGTATATGTGAATGACATATTGTAGATCGAAATAATGTAGAATTTTTCGCAAAGCATAAAGAAGTGTTTGAAAGGAGTTTTTCAAAGAAAGACCTCGGTGAAGCTGCTTACATATTGAGCATCAAGATCTATAGAGATAGATCAAGGCGCTTGATAAGTTTTTTCAATCAAGACATACCTTGACAAGATTTTGAAGTAGTTCAAAATGGAGCACCAACGAAAGAGTTCTAGCCTGTGTTACAAGGTGTGAAATTGAGTAAGACTCAAAACCCGACCACGGCGAAGATAGAAAGAGAATGAAAGTCATTCCCTATGCCTTGGCCATAGGTTCTATAAAGTATGCCATGCTGTGTACCGGATCTATTGTATACCCTACACTCGAGTTTGGCAAGGAGTACAATAGTGATCTAGGAGTAGATCATCGACAACGGTCAAAATTATCCTTAGTGGAATAAGGATATGTTTCTCGATTATGGAAGTGACAAAAGGTTCGTCGTAAAGGGTTACGTCGATGCAAGTTTTGACACCGATCTGGATGACTCTAAGTCTCGATCTAGATACATATTGAAAGTGGGAGCAATTAGCTAGAGTAGCTCCATGCAGAGCATTGTAGACATAAAAAATTGCAAAATACATAATGGATCTGAATGTGAAAGACCCATTGACTAAGATTCTCTCACAAGAAAAACATGATCACACCTTAGTACTCTTTGGGTGTTAATCACATAGCGATGTGAACTAGATTACTGAATCTAGTAAACCCTTTGGGTGTTGGTCACATGGCGATGTGAACTATGGGTGTTAATCACATGATGATGTGAACTATCGATGTTAATCACATGGTGATGTGATCTAGATTATTGACTCTAGTGCAAGTGGGAGACTGAAGGAAATATGCCCTAGAGGCAATAATAAAGTTATTATTTATTTCCTTATATCATGATAAATGTTTATTATTCATGCTAGAATTGTATTAACCGGAAACATAATACATGTGTGAATATATAGACAAGCAGTGTCACTAGTATGCCTCTACTTGACTAGCTTGTTAATCAAAGATGGTTATGTTTCCTAACCATGAACAAGGAGTTGTTATTTGATTAACGAGATCACATCATTAGTTGAATGATCTGATTGACATGACCCATTCCGTTAGCTTAGCACCCGATCGTTTAGTATGTTGCTATTGCTTCCTTCATGACTTATACATGTTCCTATGACTATGAGATTATGCAACTCCCGTTTACCGGAGAAACACTTTGTGTGCTACCAAACGTCACAACGTAACTGGGTGATTATAAAGGTGCTCTACAGGTGTCTCCAAAGGTACTTGTTGAGTTGGCGTATTTCAAGATTAGGATTTGTCACTCCGAATGTCGGAGAGGTATCTCTGGGCCCTCTCGGTAATGCACATCACTTAAGCCTTGCAAGCATTGCAACTAATGAGTTAGTTGCGAGATGATGTATTACGGAACGAGTAAAGAGACTTGCCAATGTGAGATTGAACTAGGTATTGGATACCGACGATCGAATCTCGGGCAAGTAACATACCGATGACAAAGGAACAATGTATGTTGTTATGCGGTCGACCGATAAAGATCTTCGTAGAATATGTAGGAACCAATATGGGCATCCAGGTACCGCTATTGGTTATTGACCGGAGACGTGTCTAGGTCATGTCTACATTGTTCTCGAACCGTAGGGTCCGCACGCTTAAGGTTTCGATGACAGTTATATTATGAGTTTATGAGTTTTGATGTACCGAAGGAGTTCGGAGTCCCGGATGAGATCGGGGACATGACGAGGAGTCTCGAAATGGTTGAGACGTAAAGATCGATATATTGGACGACTATATTCGGAGTTCGGAAAGGTTCCGAGTGATTCGGGTATTTTTTGGAGTACCGGAGAGTTACGGGAATTCGTATTGCGCCTTAATGGGCCATACGGGAAAAAGAAAGAAAGGCCAAAAGGGTGACCGCACCCCTCCCCTTGACTAGTCCGAATTGGACTAGGGAGGGGTGGCGCCCCCTTCCTTCCTTCTCCTTCTCTCTTCCCTTTCCTTCTCTCCTACTCCTACTACATGGAAGGGTTCCTAGTTCTACTAGGAAAAGGGGAATCCTACTCCTGGTGGGAGTAGGACTCCCCTAGGGCGCGCCATAGAGAGGGCCAGCCCTCCCCCTCCTCCACTCCTTTATATACGGGGGCAGGGGGCACCCCATAGACACACAAGTTGATCATCATGATCGTTCCTTAGCCGTCTGCAGTGCCCCCCTCCACGATATTACACCTCGGTCATATTGTAGCGGTGCTTAGGCGAAGCCCTGCGACAGTTGAACATCAAGATCGTCACCACCCGTCGTCTTGTGGAACTCCTCCCGCACCTCTGCTGGATCGGAGTTCGTGTGCGTCATCGAGTTGTACGTGTGTCAAGAACTTCGGAGGTGCCGAATGTAACGGTGCTTGGATCGGTTGGACGGGAAGGCGTCGACTACTTCCTCTCGTTGCATCAACGCTTCGCTTTGGTCTACGAGGGTACGTAGACAACACTCTCCCCTCTCGTTGCTATGCATCACCATGATCTTGCGTGTGCGTAGGAATTTTTTTGAAATTACTACATTCCCCAACATATTATTGGTGACTATGCAAATTATGATGGGAGGCACCGATGATATGACGAGCAGCCTGAGTGTGGATGATTTGATTGGCAAAGTTGGGTTGTCAGCTATCCCATGGGTACAAATACAACGACCTAATTACTGGGAAAATAAATTGGGGTTTGTGCAACAAATAATCGGGAAGACACCGATGACATTTCAAGCTGACGCCCTCCTGGATGTTACTCAACCTGGTGAAGCCTTTGTTAACAAAAGAAGAGTACCATCATTGCATACAAAAGGAAGAGAATTGTTTGCCGGAGTTCCTCAGCCCATTATTCACTTTCACTTGCCATTGCATATATGGGTTCCGGTGTTTCTAGTCCCCAGCTCGTCTGACATCCTTGCTGGCTTACAGTGCAACTCCGAGCAACTCTTGACTGCTCCCCTATATCATTTTGAACAATTCCATTGGGCAATTGCACAAGCGCTCTTTAATGGTATCAAGGGCAGTGTGGTCACCAACATTTTTGAGACTTTGTACAATCCTTGTGTTGCTCCAATGCAAGAAGGTGTTCCTACTTATTTGGACTATTTTGCTATTGTTGCTTGTTCTACTGGTCTACCAGCAAGTGCAAGTACGTGGCAGTTAGTGCTCAAGGATATCTGGCATGTTCATTACCTCGGTACTGTAATTGAGTGGATGTTGTGCTTATTCATTCCTGTGGTGAGATGCTCTCTTGGTCATGGATCAAATTTTATTATCTCCGGAAGTATGTCCACAACATTGCCAGTTCAAGAGGAACCACAACTGAAATACTTCTGCCAATTCTTGTGTGGGCTAAGGTTGTGGAATCCGGGTATTAGGGGTGCATCAAAAACTTGTACAAAGTAGTTTGGTATTCACAACAACTCCATGTCACCACATGCTGCTGCAGGTAAATTGCCAAATTGCATAGCTCTTATTTACACTCGATGGAGCTCTATGATAGGAGATTCAGATTCAACCTGTGCAATTAAATATGTGGAACGGAGGGTGCTTCCTAAAGTAACAAGTTCGGCTAGCCGATTATGGGACCCCAGGAATCTTTGATGTTCATTGCCTCGGCGCTATTAAGTTGTTTTCGACCACATGGTTGTCTTGCTTATTTGTTCCTGTTGTGAAAGATTTCTTGGTCATGGACTGTAGTTTTCTGCTACAACACAGTGGGATCCTGGAATCTTCAATCTTTATGGCCGGGCAACAATTAAAATGAGGATAAAGTATCTAGATAGAAGTGCAAAGAGTGACTATGATGTTGGATGGATGTCAGACAAGAGAGATAGACAGATCCACCGACCATGGGACCCAGGTGGATTGGGCTGTTCTTTGGTATTGCGTCACCTGGCTTGAGGTCAAGTCGCATTTTAAGGGGGCGAGAATGTCATGTCCCAAGAGTCATGACCCTCTTCTTATCCAAGGCCTTCTTGATGGAATGGGCCATGAGACTTGGGCTTGGCCCAGTTACGTGAATAGGCAAATGGATTATAAAGAAGGAGACGCTAGACAGAGAAGGGGGGCGATTGATTTGCGAAACGTCTGAAGCTTCTCACCCCTTGCTCTCGTCCTCACCTCCTGCTCTCTCTATCCCCCATTTTCCTTGCTGATTTCTCACCCAATATTCTCCTTGTATCCCCCGATCTAGATCTGAATATTGATGCTGATTAGTATGTTCGTCCCATCTTGTGCTTGGGTCGTGACAAAGAACAAAACCGGTAACGAGGATTTCGCTATAGTGAGCATGGTGATGACTCAGGAGGATACCGGTACATTCCGGGTTTTGTAAAGTATCGTGAAGCAAAGGGAACATCACATGATAACCAAAGGTTCAATCAAATAGCATTCATGCGCTCATAGGGATCAATACAGATGTCCATGGTCCCATTGTTGGTCATTGAACGAACGGTTTTGTTCATGTCTGTGAGTTACCAAACCTACGGGGTCCCAAGCTTAAGGAAATCATGATCTCCTGAGTATTAGTAGGAAAGGAGTGATGAGAATATATTTGTGGAATTGTTTCATTAATATTCGGAATAGTTCCGAGAGGATCCGGAAGCGTTTCGGGGTCACTCGAAGGGTTTCGGTGAATATCAGGTAATACCGGGTTGCATCCCCCAAGGAGGCTTTCCCTCCTTGGTGGTATCCCTCCTCTCCCCCTCTAACCTATATATACTTGAGGTATTGGCCAAAGTTGAACACACAAGTTTTGGAGACTCCTCTAGTTCTTCTAGTTCTTGTTCTAGTTGGTCTTAGTTGACTAATTAGAGCGTGGCTAATCCTATTGTCCTTGTAATTAGATGCCCGGTGTGGTTCTAATATCCTCCCTCTAACTCTCCGGTGACGATTATCTCTGGATGGCGAAGAACTGCCAGATCATGAAGGCTGCATGCTTGCAACCAAGTAGAGAGGTCGTGCTTTCGGTCTTCAGTTCGATGGATCGTTCGTGGGCGGTACGAGGGATTGTTCATCGACGGTTCGAGGGACTCCAAGTAAGATCTACACCGACACGTTCTTCTTCCACTGTAACTCGGTGATGGTAACGATTGTGATCCCAACCCGATGTACGTTCATGTTGATCTTGGGTGATCGTAGGCGCGAATTTTTTTGTTTTCCACTACATTTCCCAAGAGTGGCATCATGAGCAAGATTATGAGTAGGTGCAGGTTGTGATCAAGATCACATGTGATTGTGAGGGTTGATGTTCTTGCTATGATTTCCTCAAGTGTTGCTTTGGTTCAATTCATTGACAACATGGTGTTGTTTTGTTACAGGGTTCTGACAATCGATCGGCTTTGGCTGTTGACGATTTGCTAACAGTTCCTTGGACTTCACCATAGTTGAGAATAGTGAACCGTCGCATACACAAGAGGGTGCCGAAGATGGATGATCTTCAAGGGGGTCACGCGTATTGACGAAGTTTAGTGTGGGTCTAGGGATTTTTAAGTAAGTCTCTTGTTTCACACACCCTGAAACTTAATCTAACATCAAGAATCATCGCCTAAATTGTGGACGCCGGTAGCTAGTATGACTTGTTAAACTAGTTAATCGTGTAAATAAAATTTTGCCAAACTGATTAGAGGACGTCTAACTTGGTTTTGTAGGGTATGCATATGTTGTGGTCTAGCCTTCATCGTGATAATGAGTTTATGTATGGGATGGTTATATGTTGTAATGTTAAGTGGCCTGCGTGCCACGACATTATTGTGGAAGCCACAAGAGTGCCACGTTAATGTAAATATTGTAGAAATAGCCTATAGGTTACAGGTGACGATGGCAACCATACGCGAGGACCCCAAGCAGAAGGTGTACTTGGCGCAGGACGAGGAGTTATAATTTCGTGCCACAACGGAATTTCAGAATTTGGTGCCATGGCAACGTTTTCTGAAACAGTCGTGATGGCAACGTTATCTGAAATTGCCACCATGGCAACGTTTTTGAAACGGTTGCCACATCAAAGAAATATTGGTCCTCATGACTCTTCAACTGGAGATTGAAGATGATCATGGAGATTTCCGGTGCCCAGGGCTATACCATATCATGCACTACAAAAAAATTACACTTCCGTGATGATACGTGTTTGTCATAGTTGGTGATAGAGGCAAAGGTGTCCCATCTTTTGATGATATGGTGGCTATTGTTTTGGTGGAAGTCGACTTTGACAATCCGACTACGAATGTGCGAGGACGTCGCGCCTTAGCAATCGCTAAACCAACTCCGAGAGGTTATTGACCACGCCAGAGCATGATCAACCTGACCACGAGGGTCTATTTCCTACAAGCAAACGAAGAACAAGCAAGAATCTAAGATTACAATCTGGATATTGCAAATAACAGAGGAAATCTTTATTAATGAAGGTGGGGTTCTGTGACGCCTTTGTCTGGTCGTTGAACACAAACAAAGTACGCGAAGTTGCAGCTATGGCGAACTTTTAATCTAAACAAAACCTAAAGTCTAAATGACGCCCTAAGGGCTGTATATATGGGGGAAGAGGGGGAATTTTCGTGGCCCTTGGGGAAGGGGTCCGAAACTAACCCTATCTCTTGTTTCCCCACACATACGGACTCTAAAAACAGCCTATACTCAAGTATTTTGAAAATACATGGGCCTGGCCCAATAATAAGGTGATGCAACACCTAGAATAGCCTCTGGACGAAAGTTATGAAGTAGCATCTTGTATATTTCGTCCAAGGCTTCATGCACTCCTTATGGTGGCTTCAACGTCCTGAAATCATCACTTGTAACTCTGTTCTTGTTCCCCTTGCGCATGCCATCATCTCCATGTTTGTTCTTGCTCCAATGTTCATCCTTCTCCAAGCTAGGCCCTTCATTTGTAAGCAAAACAAATGTATCCAATTTAGGCAGCATCATATTCTCATGAACATTAGAATCATTACCAAGAAACGAAAGTACCTGGTAATTTAATTGGCGTGCGCGAGCTCTAGTAGTTGGTCCAGTATGTATAGCAGTAGGGGTTGTGGGTGTAACAATGGTATTGATGTCCTCGTCATCCTGCCCTTCTTGAAATGAAGTCGTCCTCGACGGAAGCTCATCTTCCTCACCCAAATAAGGCTTCAAATCTTCAATGTTAAAAGTAGGACTAACCCTAAAATCTGCAGGCAGCTCAAGTTTATATGCATTATCATTTATTTTCTCTAACACCTTAAAGGGACCATCAGCACGTGGCATTAGCTTTGATTTGCGCAAATCAGGAAATCTATCCTTACGCAAATGCAACCAAACAAGATCTCCAGGTGCAAACACAACATGTTTTCTACCCTTATCTCCAGCAAGTTTATCTTTAGCATTCATACGCTCAATGTTTTCCTTAGTTAACTCATGCATTTTTAAAATCAATTTAGCACGTTGTTTAGCATCAAAATAAACCTTCTCCAAAGATGGAAGAGGCAACAAATCAATAGGTGCACGAGGTAGGAAACCATACACAACTTCAAAAGGGCACATCTTAGTAGTAGAATGCAATGAACGATTATAAGCAAATTCAATATGAGGCAAGCATTCCTCCCACATTTTCTTATTATTCTTCAAAACAGCCCTAAGCATAGTAGACAATGTTGTATTGACTACTTGGTTTGTCCATCGGTTTGGGGTGACAAGTAGTACTAAAAGCAGTTTAGTCCCCAACTTAGCCCATAAACATCTCCAAAAGTGGCTAAGAAATTTAGTATCATGATCTGAAACAATAGTATTTGGCACACCATGCAAGCGAATAATTTCACGAAAGAACAAATCAGCAACATTAACAGCATCATCGCTTTTATGACATGGTATAAAGTGTGCCATTTTCGAGAATCTATCCACGACAACAAATATGTTATCCCTCCCCTTCTTTGTACGAGGTAAACCTAAAACAAAGTCCATAGATATATCCTCCCAAGGGACAATAGGTACAGGCAAAGGCATATATAAACCATGAGGATTGAGTCGTGACTTAGCTTTTTGACATGTACTGCAGCGAGCAACAAAGCGCTCAACATCCCGTCTCATCTTTGGCCAAAAGAAATGTGTAGCAAGTACGTCCTCCATCTTCTTCACGCCAAAGTGTCCCATTAATCCTCCTCCATGCGCCTCCTGCAACAAGAAAAAACGAACGGAGCTAGATGGAATGCATAGCTTGTTAGCACGGAACACAAATCCATCATTAACGACGAACTAGTTCCATGTTCTTCCTTCTTTACAATTATGCAATACATCTTTCAAATCAGCATCATGCACATATTGATCTTTCATGGTCTCCAAACCAAATATTTTGAAGTCAAGTTGTGAAAGCATAGTATAGCGACGAGACAATGCATCAGCAATAACATTTTCTTTACCCTTCTTGTGTTTAATGACATAAGGGAAAGTCTCAATGAATTCAACTCATTTAGCATGTCTACAATTCAGTTTAGCTTGACTTTTAATATGTTTCAAAGATTCATGATCAGAATGTATAACAAATTCTTTGGGCCATAAATAATGCTGCCATGTTTCTTAAGTCCAAACAAGAGCATATAATTCTTTATCATAAGTAGAATAATTCAGACTAGGCCCACTCAATTTTTCAGAAAAGTATGCAACAGGTTTGCCATCTTGTAATGACACACCTCCTAATCCAATTCCACTAGCATCACATTCAAGCTCAAAAGTCTTATTAAAATCAGGAAGTTGGAGTAAAGGAGCATGTGTCAACTTATCTTTCAATACCGTGAAGGCTTCTTCCTGTGCGGTACCCCAAAGAAAAGGCACATCTTTCTTTGTAAGCTCATTGAGAGGTGCAGCAATGATGCTGAAATCTCTCACAAAACGCCTATAGAATCCAGCGAGGCCAAGAAAACTCCTCAGTTGTGCGACCGTTTTGGGTTGCGGCCAACTCTCAATAGCTTCAATATTGGCTTTGTCAACTTCAATTCCCTGTGGAGTAATAACATAGCCAAGAAAAGATACTCGGTCGGTGCAAAAGGTGCACTTCCCAAGGTTACCAAACAAACGTGCATCACGTAGAGCAATAAAAACATCATGTAAATGTTCCAAATGTTCTTCCAAAGATCTGCTATAAATCAATATGTCATCAAAGTAAACTACCACAGATCGTCCAATGAAAGCACGTAAAACTTCGTTCATTAATCTCATGAAAGTACTAGGTGCATTAGTTAACCCAAAAGGCATGACTAACCACTCATATAATCCAAACTTAGTTTTAAATGTTGTTTTCCATTCATCTCCCAATTTCATACGAATTTGATGGTATCCACTACGCAAATCAACTTTGAAGAATGGGGCCCGGGTTTTTTCGCCGGGCCCGGGTTTTTTCCACCCGCCTTTTGGGGTTTCGGAAAAGCCTTTTATGTTTTGCCTTGCCTTCCTTTGGGTTTGGGGTCAGGAGGGAAAACCCGGTTGTTTGGGCCCCGGCCTTTTTTCGGGGGCCCCGCGGTTTTAGGCCCAGGGCTGATTTCCGGCTTTCCAAAAGAAAACCCCCTTTTGAACCCAATTTGGGCTTTCCCCGCAAATGGTTACCGGGTGCGGTTTCCCACTTGTTTCCCCCCGGGGTTGTCCCAACCGGTTTAAAAAAAAAGATTTGCCCTGGGGGTGCCACTTTGGTTCCCCCCAAAAAATTTTTGGGCTAGAGTAAGGCCATTTAAAATGGGCTGGGGGGGTTTGCTTGGGCCCATGGGCTTTGACTTTTCCCTTTTAAAACCCCTTGGTTTAACGGGGGGGTTTTCCCTTCCCTTTTTTTGGGGTACCCCGAAAGTCAGGGTTGGGTTTTTAATCGGCCCGCGGGGTTTTTGGGTTCCCGCGTTAGGCCGGGGCGGCCCTTTTCCGGGAAAAAGGGAAAAAAGGTGCCAGCCTTTTGGCCCCCCGTTTCGTCCCCTTTTTTAACCCTTGAGGAGCCCCTGGCCCTTTGGGTTTGGGGGGGCACTGCCGTTTCGGGTTGGGTTTGAAATTTATCCCTTTCTAACCCGGGGAACCCGGGCTTTGGGTTGCCTTTTTTGGGGCGGGGAAAGGGGTTTTCCTTGCCAACTTACCCCCTTTTTTGGGGATTTGAAACGCCGCTGGGGCCCTTTTTCCCGGGGGCCTTTTTTCCTTTGCTTGGCCCTTTTTGGGGCCCTATTTTCCCCGGGGGGTTTTAAATTTATTTCCGATTAGGCCTTTGGGGAGGGGTTTTTTGGCCTTTGGGCCCTTTGGGGGTTTCCCTTTCCGGTGATCCCTTAATGGGTTTTTTCGGGGGGGGTTTGGGGCCCGGGGGGTTTCCCTTCTTTCTTGGGCCCTCCCCCCGGGGGTTTATTTTAGTCCGTTTTGGGGGGCCCCGGGGGGGGTTTTTTGGGGCGCCCGGGCCCAAGTCCCTTTTTCCCCAACCGGGGAATTTGGGGTTGGGTTGAAATTTTGGTTTGGTCCGGGGGGTGTTGTGTTTTTGGGTTTTTTCGGGGGCCCCCCACCCAGCCGGGGACCGGGCCCGGTTTTTGGGGAGAATTTTGGTTGGGGGTTTGCCCGGGGATTTTAAAAAAGCTGAAAAGGGGGCTTTGGATTGTTTCGTTTTTCCCGGTTGGAGCCAATAGTGGTTTAAAGGGGGGGGTTTATTGGCCCATTTAGGGATTTGCCCCCGGGGTTACCGTCTTTATTTGGGGGGCCCGGCCCCGGGTTTCGGCCTCCAAACCCTTTAATGTTGCATCCCACCCCTTTCGGGGTTTGGGGGTAGGGCCTAAGGGGTTCTTCTAAGGGGTCGGGCCCGGGTTTAGGTTTTTTAATAGGGAAATTTGATTTGTCAACAATTGGGCCCCGGGTGTCCCCCGGGAAAGGGCCCGGGGACTTTTCCCCCGGTTTTGGGTTTTGAGTCGGGGCGCCCCCGGGGGGCGGGTTTTTTCCTCCCCAAATTTGGGAAAGCCCTTTTCCCCTTGTTTAAAGGGGGGGTTTGGGGGTTTTCCTGGGGATGGGGCCCAAAAGGGGGGGGTTTTTACCCCCCGGGGGGGCCTTTTTGGGGTTTTAAACCCCTTTAATTAAAGGGTATAAAGGGGTTTCGGGTTTTCGGTTTTTTCCCTAAAGCCCTTGTTTTGAGGTTGGGTTTTCCCGGGGGGAAAATTTTTTTTTTTTGGGGCCCCTGGAACCCAGGGGTTTCCCTGGGGAATTTACGAATTCAATTCCCCGGGGATTTAAAGGCCGGGGGGGTTTTTTTAAATCTTGGGGCCCGGGGCCCCATCCCAAACCACCCCAGTCAAAGGGGGATTTTTCCCCCCCCATCCCTAACCCAATTTTGTTAGATTGCATTTTAAAAGGGTTTTTAATTTCCCGGGAAAAAAAATTTACCCTTTTGGGGGTGCCGGAAAAGGAAAATTCCGGGACCCCTGGTTTTGGCAAATTATGGGGGGGGTTTCCACCATAGGCCCAAAAAGGGCCCCCGGGGGGTTGGGCGGTCGGTACGGGGCCCTGAAGGGGGGGGCCTTTTGGGGGTGCCCAACCATCCCCTTTAGGGGCCGCAAATGGAAAAAGGAGGTTTTTAAACCCTTTTCCCCAAATTAAAATTTCCCTCATTTAAAAAAAGGGGAAAGTTTTTCCCAACAATTTACCACCCTTAAAGGGTTTTTGAAGAAAAAACCCTTTGGGGGGCCTGGGTTAAAAAAGGAAATTTTTTAAAAATTCAAGTTGTTTTGGGGCCAAAGGATCCCAAGGAAACCCAAAACCCCCGTAGTTGGAAGGGGTATACACTTTAAACCCCCCCAAATTTAAAACCAAAACAACCAAAAAGAAACCCCCCTTCCCCCAAAAAAGGGAAGGGAAAAAACTTTTCGGGTTCTTTTCCAGAAGATTTTTTTTCCCCCCAAAAATTCCCCATGGGGAATTCCCCAGTTTGGAAAATGCCCCCTGCACTTGGTTGGGAGCCTAAAAGGAAAATTATTTCCTTTTGAAATTGTGGTTTTTTTTTCCCGGGGGGTTTTAAAATTTTTGGGGTTCCCCCGGGGGAACCTTTTAACCCTGCTTTGGCCCGAAATTTTGCCTTCAAAGGAAAAAGGTTTGTTTTTTTCTAACTTTTAAAAAATGGAAATATTTCCAAAAAAGGGCAACTTTTAATTTTTTTTCTTTCTAAACCTCCCAATTTTAAAAAAGGGAAACTTCCCACTTTCCCAAATTTGGAAAATTTAAAATTTAAGAAATTCAAAAACAAAGGGTTTCCCCCATTCCGGGTTGTTTTTTTGTTAAAATGAAAAACTCAAAATTGTTAATCTTTAAAGGGGTTTGGGGGCCTTTTTGGGCCCAAAAATTTTCCCCCTTTTCCCGGGGGCGGTGGTGGGGGTTTTTGTTCAAAATTTCCCCAAAATTGGGGTTAAGCCCAAAACAACCCCAATTTTTAATGGAGTTTCCCCCGGGGCAAATTTGTGAAAATTAAATATAATTTTTTCAAAAAATTTTCCCCCCAAGACCTGGCCCAAATTTGAAACTTAAGGGAAGTTTTCACTCCCAACCAAATTTTTCCCCTTTTCCCGGGGGGAAAAACAAAACCGTTTTTTTTTTCACTTTTAAAGCCTAAAAAAAAAGGGTTGAAAAAATTTAAAACCCAAAGGAATTTTAACAAAATTTTTTTTGGGGCTATTTTGGAAACAAAGGGCCCCCAAAAAAAATTGGGTTGCCAAACAAAGGGGAAAAAAACCCCCTTTTTTTCCCAAAAAAGAAAATTGAAATGGTTGAAAAAAATTAAAAGTAAAGGGGTTTCCTGGGTCAAATTTTTAAGTTTTCTGGGTTTGGGAGGCTGATTTGGAAGGCGGGGAAAAAAGCCAAATGGTGAATTCCGGGGGATTGATTGGTGGAAAAGGGGGCGATTGTGGGGGAAACCGCCGGCGGATTGGGGGGGATTTTTGGGGGGTTTTTGGGTAGCCTTTAAGGGGGAAATGGAGGGTGATACCCAAATTTTCCAAACTGGAAAATTTGAATGGGGCCAAACTTTGGAAAAAGAAAAAACTTAAAAAACCAAAAAACCTTTAAAAAATTAAAAAATCGGAAAAATATCTAAAAATTTTTTAAAGAAAAACAAAAAATTTCTTTTTCAAGGGCCCGCTTCTAAAAGGGGTTTTTAAAGACGGGGAAATCGAACCCCAAAAGGGGCAGGCCCCCAAGGTTTTAAAAAGGGGTAACCACCAGAAAAGGCCCGGCCAAAAAGGAAGGGCCCAAAAGAACAAAAAAAGGGGAAAGGGGGTTTTTTGCCAAAAAAACGAAAATTTTAAATTGTTTTTTCCCCTTTTGGGGTTTAATTTAATTATTTACGATCGGGGTGATAATCCGTTTTGGAGCAGAAACTTTCCCAAAGATAAAGCGGAGAAAGCAGGCGAGCCAACCGACCCAAAACCAAAGTTGTTAAGAAACCAGCTCACAAGAGAAAGACCACGCTTCATCGGCCCAGCCATTGGCGATGATGTGGGTAATCGGATCTTGAGTAGAACTTGATTCTCTTGGCTTGCTTTTACGCCTTATTGATGATGATGCTTATCGGGAAGCCGGCCGAGGCCCGACAATGCGAGGATTCGACGAGGTAACTATTCTCTCTTCCGATTCGGAAAATTTGCCCTTGCCAAAATTTAAGCTGGCAAAAGCTGGAAAATCGATTTTTCTCACCCTCTTGCTTATTTGGATCCCAAATTTCTTATGAAAGGCAGACAACATGAAGCTCGCCGCCTGAACCCGGCAGCGGTGGTGATGTAGTTACCTCTACCCGGTTTACCAAACAACCGGATTAAAGCGCCCGCTCGAGGTCTCCGACCTTTTTATTGCTTTAAATTCTAAGCGGGTTTCTTCAGTCAACCTCTTAATCCGTCCGACTCCGATTATCGGTCACTTCCCATTCATCCTACGGTGAATCGCCGGCCACTCGATTACCGCCATTGAAGATAGGCTGCTGGGTAAGCCAAACCGACCATATGCTTCTAGTGTATTGTGTAATGGCTTATATTTTTTCACTTGACTTTATTTTTCTCTTAGAACCAAGCGAAACCAAGCAAGAAGGCCCGTTTGGATAAAACGGCTGAAGAAGATACCGCCCCAGATCATGATAGAGCGGCAGATTTTGAAAATTTTGCCTCTGAAAATATTCCCAATGATCCTCCGTTGCAAGATGATGTTACACCCGTAGAGAGGCCTGTTAACACTTCAGTCTCTGCCGATCCACCTGCCAGCTCCGTCCGATTTGATAAATCCTTTATCCTGTGACCAGCGGCCATGCCCACAGAACTGTCGAGTCCAAAGATGATGGCGTTGTGATTCTTGGTATGGGCGCTCTGAACCGGGAATCCTGCAACTTTAACCGGGCATTACAGTGAAAGAAGATTTCTCCGCTTTGAATAAAGGAAAATGGGATGTTGAGCTGGAGACATATGCTTTGCTCTGGCCCAAGACCTTCATTACGCTATTTAAACGACTTTATACTAGCCATGTTATGAAAGCCTGGCACAGTCAAGATGATGAGGACAAGTTTGAGGTAACCCACTCTTTTACTTGCCATTACATCAATCTTTCTAGCCCCCAAGGGCGGTTTGTAATCTTGATTAAACGGGTCTTGAATATATTCATAGCAATTTTGAAATCCTGCACCAGCCCCCAAGGGCGGTTTATCCTTACATACATAAGCGGGACTTCAATAAAAAAGTCATGGAAACATACCTAGATCAAATAGCCATTAGCCCCCAAATGCTAAGTTGAATACTTGTATTGAGCTTGGGACTTTGCCATCTAATAATATGTATAAAAATTGAAGGTGCATTAGCCCCCAAGTGTCAAGCATATAACTTTGTTGTGTGGTTGAGACTTTTACTTTCTTGAACTGCTTGTTGAAAACATCTTGTCATACGGTGAGGTGAAAATGAAGGAGGACGGATTGCCGATTTACAAGCGTTGAAAACCAATGCGGGCGAAGCGAAGGCCAAGAAAAAATTAACTTGATGCCTTAGCGCCCTTTGAACAAGCTGAAGGAAGGCTTCAAGAAAAGAGCAGTTTGTTGGGCCCTTTGAGAAGGCCACGTTAATCAAGCGAGCAAAAATCTGAAGCTGCCCTTAAACGGTGGTAGATGATCGGCGGCCGTAAAGGCCAAGTACACTCCATGACCGTGGCGATCTTTGGTAAGTTCAGCCAGAACATTTGAGATGCTTTGACCCTGCTTGTAGTATAAATCCGGTTTGAGACTATCTCTTTGTTGTTGTAGGCTGCGCATCGGGCACTTAGGAAGGCGATGTGCGGAAGAAAGCGAAGGCTATCTACACCTTAGTAGAACAGCTATATCTACGGAGCCAACGGATCATCACCTCAGCTTCTCATAATAACCCGGCACCTTCCTACTCCGGGATACTACGAGCAGGTTGTCTATGCTTCTGCTTGGATTGAGGAGGTGAAAAAATCTCTTGCCCTCAGCGGAGCTATTAATGCGTTGATCAAGGCCAAGGCATGGGTACCAGATTTTGACCCGTGGAAGCTGAGCTCAAAGGCTACCCAGTGTGAAGGAAGATGGTTACGAATTCTGAGGCGATAAGCGATGCGGTCGCCCTCAGTGCATGTCGGCTGGTGAAGAAGCGAGACTTGCGCGTTACCAAACGCGAGTACAATGACGGAACAAGCGAGTGCACGCCCCAACTTTTGAAGCGGAAAATCTGATCCCTCAATCCGTAAGCATACTTACGCTCCTGATATTGAACCGCCTTCCACGATCCATGAAGAAGCTGTTTTCCAAGCTTTAATGGGAATCATTTGGACCCTTTGTTGATTTCCGGCCAATGAGTGAAACGAGGAAATTTGAGCGGCGGAGGATGAGGCGGGAAAGCAGCGGAGCCGGTTTAAATAGTTATCGTTGGCGGCTGTCCAAAAGAACAATGATTTTACTTGGGCCTTTGTGTTTGCCTTGTAATAACAGATTAATACTTCTATCTTGAATATGCCTTCGTTGCATAAGTCTTTGAAGCTTTTGCTCGATTATTACTTCCGCAACGGAAAAATTTGAACTTGGTGGTGGTTATACCTGGACGGTTTATGATATTGAATATATGTATCGGGAATATAACAAATATGTAATACAAATACCTGCCATGTCACGGGCATGAAGGTAGTAATAATAAACCATGGAGAGCCTTAGAAACCATTACCGTCGATGGCGGGAAGAACGGCTCCCATATAAAGCATGTTGAATCGACACAAGCCCCTTATTACTTGAAGATGATAACAAGGAAAGGTAAACCAGACATAAGCCTCCTGGTTTAAAGGAAATCAAATCCATCAAAACTTAGGAAAAAGGTGTTTTGTTGATAAAGAAATCCAACAAAAACAAATATCAAAGAAATACGTGAAAAGCAGACATAGAAACCAAGGCAATGATAAATCCTTTTTTATAAACATCACGCTATATTGAATTTTGTTGAGATAGGCATTACCATGGTCGGACGAGGATCAAGCCCCCAATAGATTGTGACTATGATTCAAGTCAGCGAGGTCCCCAAATGACTTCGTTGGCATATATGCAGGATCAAGAAGCGTGGTAATGGTTGAGTTCGACCATTCCCCCAAGTGATTCGATGGCCTTAGGCCGACCAAGAGCGTGACAGGTTCAGGACTTGACCGTGTCCCCAAATGATCACGGTGGTATGCGCCTATCAAAAGGTGTCGTTAGTTCGGACTCGACCAAGGCCCTAGTGATATAAAACAAGCAAATGTCAAGGGGGTAAACGGGAGCCGCTTTAGCGAGTCACTCCATGTAACCACACATGATGAGAAAAGGCAGAGACCCGCTTTAGCGAGGCTCGGTTTTATTATATCAAGATAATATATACATTGTCATGATATGTACATAAGTAGAGCCGATGGCTCAAGTGTAAATAAGGCCGAAGATGAGCTATGTTCCATGGCACATTGGTCTCCTCCTCACGATGTGCGTGAGTCTTGATGCTCTCGAATATCAATCGAGATAGTATGACCCATTGTGCAGATTTTCTGGCGACCACAAAGGTCCTTCCCAAGGTGGGGATAACTTGTGCATATACATGCGGTCTTGGATGAGTCGAAGCAGCACAATCTCCTTCTTGAAAGGTTACGGTTTTAACCCGTGGCTGATAACGACAAAGATCTTGGCGGTAAATGCGCTTGAATGAGCAGCTTGCCATATCCGCTCCTCATCCAATAGGTCCAGCGTCTGCCGTGCCGTCTCGTTATGCCTTCAACATAAGCTGCCTACCGAAGCGCGAATCGTGCGGATATCGCTGCAGGAGAGCGCCTCACTCCATAGACCATGAAGAGCGGTGTATACCCAGTGGACCGGTTTGGCGTAGTATTGATACTCCATAGCACCGATGGTAGCTCTTGAACCCAGCACCTGGTGTCCTCTATGTAGGACCATAAGCGGGGTTTGATGCCTCATAAGATCTCTTGATTAGCTCGTTACGCACATCCGTTGGGTGGGGGTGAAACCAACGGCATTCACGTCAAGCGGATGTGCTCATGTTCACAGAACTCTTTCATAGCACCCTTGGATAAATTGGTACCATTAAGTCGGTAATGATCATGTGGAAAACCAAACGGAAGATCACCTTTTTGATGAACTGCTGCCTACTGCATTGTTAACTGCATCACACTTCTTGTGAGCTCCTTCAACCCACTTGGTAAATTTGTCTCGCCACAAAAGGTGGGTTTTCTTATCCTTGGATCGTTTAAAGGGTCCAACCATATCAAGCCCCAAGTTGCAAATGGCCACATTATTGGGATCATCCTCAACTCTGTGCTGGTACATGAAACGCCTTGAAAATTCGACATCCATCTGGCGTTTAACCAAATCCTCCGCGTCGGTGTGTCTTGTCGACGGTAAAACCCGTGACAAAGCGCCTTTGCCACGAGATTTTGAACGGTGTGATGTCCACATCCCCTTCATGGATTTCTCGTAAAGATTTCACTTTGCCTTCCTCGGGAGAAACACAACGTTGAAGCATACGATACCTTGCCAATGATGTAACTCACCATTGAGAATGCGTCATTAGACTTGGATCGCGGACTATCACATGCAGAATCTCATCTTCAGGCAATTCCCTTGAGTCATATCATAAGAAAAGAACCGTCAATCCGGAATAGCATGTAGTCTTGTCACCAATTGAGCTTCGGATCGGGAATAGCCAAATCCGCCTCACAGGGAGGCTGGTGCGGGTTGTGCTGTCGTCAAAAAGACATTAAGCGGGACGGTTTGCGTGAGAACCCAACCGGCTTAAAGCGTCGCCGCTTCATTCTTCGGCCGTCCACGATCCCTTGATAACCCTTGAAGCAACCCGCAATATTATCCACTTCAGGCGATATGCGGCCATGGCGGGTCCTTAGAATCCCAAGTGCGGACACTTCTTTGAGCCTGAGGTCCGAGTCACCAAAGCACTTAACCGGCTTAAGTTCATCTCTTTAGCCGTCCCAGGGAGACCATGGAGCAAGGCTTCGTATTCAATGCATTATTAGTATAAAGGGAACATTAAGCGGAGAACATAACAAAACTTATCACCTCGTGGGGAAGTTAAAACTACTCCGACCCGAGCCTTCCATTGCTGGATCATCGAAATGAATAGTCAATACGTGTGATCCGGCTTCTCCTCAGTGCTTGTAACTCCGTCCGGTCATTAATGAAATCAACAAGTGCTTGAGACTTCACCATGTCCGTGGTATATACTTGATCCACAGCGGCCCAAGCTCTATAGCCCATTTGGCAATCCGACGATCG
Source organism: Aegilops speltoides (assembly GCA_021437245.1). Classification (NCBI taxonomy): domain Eukaryota; kingdom Viridiplantae; phylum Streptophyta; class Magnoliopsida; order Poales; family Poaceae; genus Aegilops; species Aegilops speltoides. Next base: position 88,246,920 of record CM038141.1, on the reverse strand, counting down.
CCTCCGGTTACGTATGATATCACCCAAAGGCTGAAGCGGACCCTTTGTGATGGGGTGCCCTTGGAAATATTGCTTCAATTTCCGATTGGCCATGAAAACACCATAGACTAGCTTACGCCAATCGGGATACCTTTGCTTGGACTCAATAAGCACCTCAACGATATAATAAACCGGCCGGCTGAACGGATATTCCTTGCACCGCCTCCTTGCGTTCCACCACAATAGCCACCTTTGCTTCTCGAGCATTGGCTGCGACATATAACAACGATGGCTCCTTGTCGGCGGGCCTTAAGAAACGGCGGATTAATGATGCCGCTTTAAATCCTCAAATGCTTCATCGTTGTAGGACTCGAACGAAATTATACATCTTCCTCGTCTCTGGTACAAAGGATGGCCTTTTCTCGGGTACGGTGATAAACCTGCTCGGTAATGATTGACGCCCAAAGCGCGAACATCATTGATACACGCCGGTTTAGCCAAAGTAATAGCTTTAATTTTCTCGGATTAGCCTCAATTCCTCTGTTAGATGCGAAACCCAATAACACTGGGAACACCAAAGGCGCACTTGGCGGATTAAGCATCATCTTGTAAATCACAAGATTGTCAAAGGTTTCCTTCAATCATCCACCGATGTCTCCTTTTGACTTGATTTCACTACAATATCATCCACATAAGCATGCACATTCGGCCACGATCTGTGTATCACGAGCAATTACTACCTACCACCGATAAGTAGCACAGGCGCTCTTGAGCCGAAGGCATAGATACATGAGAAGGCTCAAAGGGAGTAATAAGCGCTGTTTTCTCCTGGTCATAACCGCCATTTGATTTGATGTTATCCAGTGCGCATCAAAAACTTAAATGCTTTGCAGCCTCTTGTGGCATCAATAATCGATCAATGCGGGGGAGGCGAAAGGATCATTGGGCGGAGCCTTATTAAGATACATGTATAATCCACACCACGTCGCCAAGTGCCGTTTTCTTAAGGACCCGACACGGATTAGCAAGCCACTCTGGATGAAACACTTCAATGATAAAGCCGGTACCCAGCACAGCCACTTCCTCTCTAATGGCTGCGCCTTTCTTCATTAAACGGCGGAGGCTTGTTTCACGGTTTATACTTAGGATCCACATTAAGTGTGTGCTCGTGAGTTCCTCGGTACACTGGCATGTCGGATGGCTTCCATGCAAAGATATCCTGATTCTCACGGATGAACTTCGATGGTAGCGCTTTCCTATTTGGGATCCAGTTAGCGCTGGCAGGTGAACTGCCCCGAACGAATACGCTTGGCAGAAGTCAACAAGCTTAGTCTCGGTGCCGATTTAAACTTCGGATCCGATTCATGCTTTCTTGTAGTTGGTTTCTTTAAAGGGTCATATCTGGGATCAACATTGTCCTATAGAACTTCCAACTCCTCCGTGGCACAAAACGCCTCTGCATAAGCTGCATCACCTTCCTCACATTCCAGCGACTGCGGCTTCCATGCAGCGATGCTCGTTCCCTTGTAACCCGGCATCTTGAGCTGCAAGTAAATATAACAAGTGGTGCCATGAACTTAGCATAAGCGGCCGCCCGAACAAAGGCGTGATATGGACTCCGGATCTTCACTACCTCAAGGTTAGTTTTCGGACCCAGAATCGTGCTCGTCTCCAAAAGCCACATCGAGGCGGTCTTACCAGGAGGATATGCAGATTTGCAGTACTACACCATGGAACCTTTGTATTGGGCGGTTTGAGATCCTTATGCAATTAGACCCATGCGGCGGAAAGTTTCATAATATAGTATATTATCTTGCTTCCTCCGTCCATAAGTACCTTGGTGAACTTATAACCCCCACACGGTCTACCACCAATGCTAGGCGGCGGATTATCAACCCGGGAGGATGGTCCTCTACTGCTCCACACGATAGGCTGCTCCGACCGAGCGTAAATAGCAACAAGGCGGTTCAGCGGCGTTCCTTTGCTAAACTTGTGAAGTTTCGGTCGCGCTTATCCAAGCTAGTCGTGAAAACATGATGTTGCCCATTGTTTAAGCTGCTTTGGTTGGCTCGATAACCCGACTCTACGCTCACTGCTGCTGGCCGTTCAGATTATTACGATTATTGTGACCGCCACGATTAAGACCTCGAGCGAAAGCTCCGCCATTGACCCGGCCCATTAGAAGCGGATCTGAACCGCCACGACCCTGGTCATCTAGGAAGGCATTAGAGTTTTGAACTCTGCATAATATAACAATCTTTCGGAGGTGGGTAGCTAGCGACTCCTTCGTCCGTGTTTTGGGCAAGGCTGATTTAACAAATAATTCAAGCGGCTCGCATTAGGATTGGGACCCCATTCACGGTTTGTCGCTTTACCTCTGCGTCATTTGCCTGCTGTCTTGTGCATTAGTATTGGCCACGAAATCCATGTTGCCATCCGCTTTGCGCTTACCTCCGTTCCATGAACCGCCCGGTTTGTCTTGTTGCCCTTGGAGTTGCCATTCTTCTTTCCTTCTGCTTCATCATCATCAGCCTCTGGATCCTTGATCTTTATGCGAATCAGGCATACTTCACCAGCTTTGACCATGAGGGTTCCCATGTCATTCTGAGCAACTTCATCGCCCAAATTTCAATTTTAAGGGCTCAAACTGGCGAGTTGCCTTCTATAGTTAAGATCGCGAGTGGGTGTTGATCTGTCATGGATGATGGTGTAAAATCTCAAAACACGGCATTACCCAGCAGGTCGTTGACTCTCCTTCCTCCACAGACACAAGCCTTGGTCTACTATGGACTTGGGCTGCTTACATGTATCCTTGAAATTACTGGATAAACCGGGCCATAGCGGGCCCATGGTACTGATAGAGTTGGCGGTGGCTCTTCAACAAATCTGACCGTGCCTTCAAGCATCATGGTGAAATACTTTGCACGCAGTCTCATCCACATCTAGCATCTCCATGGCCATCTCATAACTTTAAGACCACGCTTGAGAGACAAATCCAGTGGTGTAATTCGGCACCTTCGCGGACCCTTGAAGTCATTAGGCGGTACATTGCGTAAGCGGGGATCAAGCAGGGCACCCCTAAAGCGGATCGACTCTGGTCAAGCGAAGGTGGTAGGGAGAACCAAAGGCGTAAGTTGGCTGCGTCATCTGCGCTGCCAATTCGGCCTCGCCGTGCGGGCCGGTCCACTACCTCTGCGAGCATCGTGAGCGCATACTGTCAGGTTATTGCCACGAGCCGCTTCACGGTCCAGCGCGTGCTTGATATGGCGGCTCATCCATGCGCTTTGCTATAGCTCCTGCGGCCAGGCGTAGAATGAATCCGATCACGGCTGTATGAATATGCTTCTGCTGAATCGATGCAGTCGGACTCCTTAACGGCGCGTCTCGACGCTTCGCGGTGAGTCCCCTTCGGCGGGATAGCCTCGATTACGCCGCGGCTACTTGCGACAAGGTTATCCATAGGATTAGAATAATGGCCTAGGGTGTATGCGAACCGGAGGAAACACGGCATTCTGTTGAGGAGGCTCCATCAGGCGAGGTTGGACCGTCGCCCCTGGCCCTGGTGGCTCAATCCGGTTTGCCTCCGGTCTTTGGGGCGGATTCTTGGAGTCCAGCTCACAGGGAGTGCGAAAAGAGATTGCGAGATCAAACCCTATGGTAGGCGTGATCTATATTTCGCTTCAACACCTCCTGCGATGCACTCACGGTCGCTTGCATGAGTTTGTAGGCACAGGCGTCGAGGCGGCCGTTACGCGCCATCCGCTCCTTTACGCCGCTAGATCCGCTTTGGCTTGCGTGATCTGCTCCTTCATATCGCAATTTCTGCATTATGGGCCTCTGATACGTCGGGTTGTCCTGCGCCATGGCGCAGCTAGTGCATCAAGCAGTGCGATAGAACTTGAACGTGAGCGCTCGGGCCTCCACCCTCTTTGTCACTCCAGCTGCTGATCCGGAAAACATCGGCTGCGGCGGTTGAAAGTGATTCGCGCCTGCGTACCCGGCCATGAATATTCCAACCCGGTTGATCTGGCTTAGGGGGTCCGGAATACTGTCGCCATCGGAATAGCCCCTGATCATATCGTCCTATAACTGGTACAATGATTCAGTTTCTCATGTGGAAGATTCATCGCCGGAATAAGCAGCGGTCTCACTACCGTGTTACGAACGTGTCGTGTTCTCCTCGTGGATGACTAGCGAAGAACCGCGCTTCACAGCCGGTTTAGCTTTGGGTAGGTGTCATGCGTTGAGCCCGTCTCGGCGAGTCGGTGCAGATGTCGGCTCGAGCCGAGCTCCCGATCTTGCCGATGAAAGCGTGTATGCACCAAAGGGGACCGGTACCCGTACTCAATTGAATCGGCCTCGGGACCCCATCACGCATCGTCGATGTAGATCCGGCGCGGCGACTCTTGGTCATCCGGCCCACGGCGTAACCTTGAGTCCTTGAGCTTGCCCTCCAAGATCGTCGAACCATCGTCACGATAGCCCCATGGTGGCGCCAATTTGTCGATGGATTAAATCACGGCGGATGTCTATCGAAAGGACTTAGTCGTGGAGCCATCGCTACGAGGTTTACTTGAAGGGTTAAAGCGGACACAAAGACACAAGGGTTTATACTAGTTGGCCCCTTCGATGAAGGTAAAGCCTCACGTCTAGTTGTGATGGAATTGATGTGGTCTCGATGGCTAGGGAGCAAACAAGCCCGCCCTAGAGCTCGAGTTGTATGATTGTCTGTCCTTGAACCGTCGCGGGTCGTCCCTTATATACAGGTGGCGCCCGTCGGTTCATAGAGTCTAACTGGTTCATACTCGTATCCCGTTCGGTATCTCTCTATTCTAACACAATACAAGTTATACAACGAGGCGGTTTACGGCTACAAGCTCTAAACCGACTACAGGCCTTGGGAACCCTCCTGCTTATACCACTAACGAAGTTAAACCGGCCCAGGGCAGCGGTTTACACCTAATGTAATATCCCAACAGCGGTCTGCTGCTGCAGACAGAGGCCTCTACGGTGAGCAGTCTGTGGGTAAAAAGAGAAAAAGAAAAAGTGACACACTAGGGCCCTGGTGTGGTTGGGCCTTCCTCTCAGGCCTGTCATGGTGGTGCCCCTCCCTATGCCCATGGTATCTCCAGGCGTAATGATGTCTGCGAAGGACTGAGTCTTACAATCATGCAAGGAGCTGGGGTTGGGGCCGCATTGCTCTGCGTGCTCGGGCGTGCGGTGTTGGTCTTGATGTGTGTTGACTTGAGCGCGTTTGGCCATGTCCGGTCGCTTAGCGGCGGACTTGAGAATGCTTAAGAGGCTGCTTTGTACTTACGCGCGAGGCATTGTATGTGTTCCCCGTTCGGAGGAGGCGTTGATGTTTCCATTGACCGTGATGACTCCTCGAGGGCTGGCATTTTGAGGTTGAGGTATGCATAATCGGCACGCGTTAGACTTTGCAAGCAGCGGTCCGTCCGAAGCGAGCATGATGGCATTGCGGAGCGGGACTATATCGAAGATTAACTCCTTGCTTGAGAAGTTATCAGGGATCCAGAAGACCACTTCTAGTGTAACCGAGCTTTACAATTGGCCTCTACACAGTATGGCGTCTTTGTAGGTTTAATCCTTGAGGGTCTATATGCCCATCTTGCATAGCTTTGTATCTTGATAAAAGTAGGTTAGAATTGCTTGCCGCGTCCATCAGGACTCTAGTGAGGTGAAATCCATCGGCGATTGGGTCTAAAACCAATGCGGTGAATCGCCATAGCGGGATCTTTGGTAAGTGGTCCTTGATCAAAGTGATCGAGCGAAGGACCATGGATTGAACTTTAGGCGTTGCTCCATCGCATATACATCCCTAATGCCTGCCTTCCGCTCCCTCTTGGGTATGTGGGTTGCGTATATCATGTTTACCGTCCGCTTTTGTGGAGAAACCACCACATCCTCTCTTGGCGGCGGGTCTCTTCCTCATCGTCAGCTATACGGCCTTGTCGTTGTTTTGACAATGCTTTTTGCCTACTTAAATACCCAACAATCCTGTTGGTGTGATTAGGCGGCTTTTCGAGTGCCATGTATCGCTCAAGGCGGTCGATGTGGGGTCCAAGTTAGACGGACCGGAGTAGTTATTTTGAATGCCTTTTCTGGCTGACGGGTTTAGAGACCTCACGAATCCGACGTTGTGCCGTATCCTCGGTGTTCATCGCCGTTAATCACGGCGTTTGTTTTGATTATGCGACTTTTACACCATTCACGGTCCTTGTTGTCGGTTGCCCGAATTTTGGTGAGGTTGTTCTTTGCGGGCTGCGGCATTGTCCTCCCCGCCTGCGGGTGCATGAGTGATGTGAGGGCTGCCATTGATTTGGCTTTTCTGTCCTGGGTCTTGGGACCAGCCACTCGTTCGCGGATGTTGTGTTTGAAGGCTGGGGCCTCTGCATCCGGACGATCGGCGATTTGATTTTTCTTTGTTAGGAACCGTGTCGAAGTATGCGGCGATTCATCTGGTACTGCTGAATTATGTGGCTTAGGTCATGGCGTCTGGTGGTTAGCACATATGTGCCACAGAGTTGTCGAGGAATGCGGCGGCCGGGTCCTCTAACACCAATTATTTCTGTGGCAAGCTGTTAAGCCAATGCCGAGCTGGTCCTTTAAGCTTGATGGGAGATATTTGATGGCGTGGAGATTGTCACGCGGGCCATATGGATATGAAGGAGATAGTCTTGATCCAAACGCGGGAAGTCATTTGTGCCATCGTAACGATTCAATGTTCACGGGTTTAAACCCTTGAGGATTTGATGATCCATTACTTCATCATGTGAAGCATAGTGGGTGTCTTGGCGCCTCTATATTGGGAAATATCACGATGTAGCTCAAGCGAGCTTTGTCTCTTGTGTTGGCCCGCCGGAGTTATTGTATCCGTCGTGCAGCGGTAATCATCGTGCATCGTGGGCGCCCGTGATCCGTAGATCGATCTTGATTGTCTTGCCTTGTCCTCCAATATGTCTCGCAAGTCCGATTGCATTCCCAGTGGCCCGTGCACCTGGCCCGGTCTGCAGGGTGCAGTCTGATGGAGGGCCTAGAGGCCTCTCTCGTGTACGAGGTGGTGATCTGCCCGTGTGTCTGCGGTGGTGATGAGGTTTATACTCCTCCTCTAATCGAGGGAGCAACTTGCATTTTAGGTAGCTTTTGGAGGCGTTCGAGTTCATACTCTTGACCCCGGACTTGATCCATCTGTCGGCTATAGATCTTGATCAGCTCGGGCTGATTCTTTGCTTTCTTTAGGCTATTTTCCATGGCCATAAGCCTGCGTTTAAACGCTCTTTGAGGCTTGCCTCATCTCGGAGGAGGCATGTAATTATCTTCCTCGACCTCTTAAATGCGCGCGCTCTCTGTGAGGCTGGCTTCTCCGTCCTCTGCTGCTGAATCTTCTTTGGAGGGTTGTCTTCGGCACTCTACGGGGTGTTATTATCTTGATGCGGAATCTCCATTCTTCTTTGTGGCGGGATTTAGAGGCGCCAGCGGCGCAACGGCGCTTGGGCTGTTTCTTGAGGAATCTGCCTCCGGTGCTTCTTCGCCATTCCCATCCTTTGCAATGTCCACCATGTATATGTCGTATGGCGGTGGTCTTCCGGTGCCCGTGGTCTATGGTTCTTAATCGTCTCGGCATACGTCCTCCATACCGTCGATGTCTTTGGAGTCGTAGTCTAGCATGTCGGTTAGATACGTGGAAGCGGTGGCTACAAAGTGGGTGGTGGGTGGGTTTTGAATTTCTTACCGTCGTTAGCATCCCAACCATCGACCGCAATCCGACCAGCTCTCGTGATAACTTGACAGAGATACTTTAGCGAATTAGGGATGCCGCCAAGGGTGAGTCTTTGAAAGATGTCGCAGCGGTGAACTCCATGATCGATGCCTAATCGGATTCGATTGGTAGGCGTGGGAGGTTCGTAGTCGGCCAAGAGTGCGGCACCTCGAGTCCACGGGCTTTACAAGGGACAAGGTTAGTATTCGGCTCCATCACCGTGGAAGTTGCAGGCCCAGCGGTGTCTAGCCACCGATCCTCGTCTGCTTGTGATCGGCTCGAATTAAGGATGGGGCGGACTCATGTCACGACCTCGAGGCCTTGTCCGACAATGAGCTAAGTCATGCCCATCGTGGCGGTCTGGTAGCGCTCGGTACGTGCTCAAATCCATCGTAGATCAAGTCTCCATGGACGTCGGCCGTGAAGTTTAGGCTTACCGTCTGACACGATGGCGAGGGCATAGCTTCGATCTGCTCGGATAGCGGCGAATTGGCCCGTAGTGCAAAACCGCCCGAACAAGAAGATCTGTCAAGGGAGAAAAGTCTCCCCTGGGCATGTCGTTGTTGATGATCGAAGGCGCCATCAAGCCTATCGGTGGCGACACGAGAGGAACTCTCAATGAAAGCACCAATGTCGGTTGTCAAAACCGGCGGATCTCGGAGTAGGGGTCCCGAACTATCGCCTAGGCGGATGGTAACGGGAGACAAGGGACACGATGTTTTTACCGGTTCGGGCCCTCTCGATGGAGGTAAACCCTACTCACCTTGATAGATATTGATGATATGGGTAGTACAAAGTGGATCTACCACGAGATCAAGGATGCTAAACCCTAGAAGCTAGCCTATGGTATGATTGTTGTAATGGTTGTTCATCCTACGGACTAAAACCCTCGGTTTATATAGACAGGAGAGGGCTAGGAGTTACAAGAGTCGGTTACAATGGTAGAGATCTACATATACGTATTGCTAAGCTTGCCTTCCACGCCAAGAAAGTCCCATCCGGACACGGGGCCAAGTCTTCAATCTTGTATCTTCATAGTCTTGGAGTCGGGCGTGCGATGATAGTCCGGCTATCCGGACACCCCCTAGTCAGGACTCCCTCACCCACCATCCTCATTAGCAATCATCCTGCTGAGATTTGCATTCTCTCGCATAATGACCTCTTCCCTTACAATGACGACAAATAATATCACTTGTGTACTGTTGATGCCATGGAAGAAGAAGAGGACTACTGTGCAGGCCAGCAGGTGTGCTCTTGGCGGAGATAATGATGGTTGTGCCTACTTTCTTGTATCACGCTTGGAGGTGGCTTTGATGGAGGTGTTGAGTGCGGTCGAAGTAGAAGATGCCTGCGGTGTCCAAGATGAAGGTTGGCTGTGAGAAAAGTTAGATCAGCGCCAATGCTTGTCGATCCGGCACTTCACGTTCAGCTTTACAAGCAAGATGGAATAAGCAGTGATATTAGTATACTCCTTATACTCTAGAATTATCGAATCTCTCTATTTAATCCACCCATAAAGCGTGCGAGCATAGCTTCATTCTCCTCAACAATACCACATGTAATCATGTGGTTTGTAATTCGATAATATTCTTCTCTGAATTTTTCCTTGTCTTAAGCGCTGCAATTTTGAAGCAATTCCGTTGATAATATGGTGGAACCTAGCGAGTGCATAGCAGTTTTCAAAACAGCCCAAGTAGTTGGAATAAGATATAATCTACAATGTTGGACCACCATACACATGCAAAACTAGGTAAGCACAAACGGCAGCGACAAGCCGTCTCTCCTCGGGATATTGTAAACATGTAAGCGTTGTTTCGAGTTTCTAACTCCCAAGTAAGATATATATCGGGAACATATCTACCCTCAAATGGTGGAATATTCAATTTCAGTTTAGGTATATGGTCATTATCTACGTACGAGGTGGTGGTGCGAGGCCTACCATTGCGAATATATACACGAATTCGACCTGCTGGTGGTGGTCTTTGGTGGTTGCACGTGGTTCTGATTTTGATCAACATCATCCTCGTAATAGTCCTCCACCTCTGCGATGGCGGGAGGAGCCTGAAGCACCAATAGCGATGGCAATGGTAGCGAAATTTTGTCTGGCTCAATAGGAACACGGTGTGCTCGCCCTCTCTGTGTGCGTGGCGTAGAAGCTGGTTGTGGGAGATGTTTGAGTAATTCATCGAACTTGGCGTCCAACTTGGTGTCAATTGTCTTCTCAATGTCATCCATCCTCTCCAATGCCTTTCCAAAGCTGGCCATCCGTCTTCCACTGTTGACCCAACATTTGATGAAACTTATCATGAAGCTTCTTGTTAGTCATGTTCTCCCGATCAATCTAAATGCGGCTTGTGTTCACCGCCATGATTAGCAATAATAGAAACATACAAGAATATGATCCTCTGAGACTCTTTGGAATATGGTGGTGGTGGGTGTCACAAATACATCAGCGAATCTCAAATTCTTACCAGCTCTTACCCGGCCAGGGTGGTGATCGGCAACCATTGTAATCAAAACTCTCAAAGCTTGGATAGAAGCGATTACGAGGGAGAGTCAAGCATACGATGTAGATGTATGTGGAGCTGGAAAGGCTTATAATATGGTAGCAAAAGATTGACAATAATCAATTGAGAGATGCAAAGTTGAATAAATGCTCAACAGCGGTGCTTGTCTTTGGTCTAGGCTGAACCATGCTAGAACGAGCCTAGAACACTAACAAAATCATGGCGCTGCTGCGTAAACAAGGGAGGAGCACACTCTGAATTTTTTCTCTTTTTTCACTTTTTTGCACTTTTTTGCTCCGTAACAAAAAAATTAGAAAAAGTCTGCAAATGGTCTAGAAAGCGCCCTAGCAGAATTTTCAGGACTTAGTTTTTTTAAGCTGGAGCTATTTTTCTCTAGCGGGTAACCACGAAAGTTAAGGAGTCCTTCTCTGTCATGACTTGGGTATGGGCGTGATCTAGAAGTCGAAAACAAAGCAACAAATACTGGACTCGGACTATAGCGATGGCGGATATGAATCTGGTGGAAACTGGACTGGTGGCCGAGATATGTAAAGCGGTGGAACACGCGCTAGTGACAAATCTGTGATCGAGGTGGACTCGGATTATCGTTGATGGCGGTGGATGTGTGGTATATGGCTGCGGTTGTAGCGATGGTGGTAGATGGCAGCAGATGATGGCGATGGTGGTATATGGCATTGATGATGATGATGATCGGACAGCGTGACAACATGAGAAACGAGAACTTCCGAAACTCTAAAGGACTAGACACTAAGACTGATGACTAGACACGATGATGCAACCACAAATTCAATAGCGTCATCTGAAAAAGATTATGCAATGGCTCGAGACTGGTTCGGATATGATGAACTAACCTAAAAAAATTTGTGGCTTTTAAATGTGGACTATAGGTATGAAGAAACGGACTCGATCTAAACTATGAAAAAGCTGTAAAATCTCACCAAGCAAGCACGGAAATGCGATACCACTTGATAGAGGCAAAGGTGTCGATCTTTCGATGAGATGGTGGCTATCAATTTGGTGGAAATCGACTTTAGACGATCCGACTCTGAATGTGCGAGGGACGTCGGCGCTATAATGTTAAACCAACTCCGAGAGGTTATTGACCCACGCGAAACACGATCAACCGCGACCACGAGGTCTGGCTCTACTGCAAGCAACAAAGAACAAGCAAAAACTAAGATTGCAATCTGGATGTTGCCAATAACAGAGAAGCTTTATTAATGAAGGTGGGGTTACGTGGCGCCTTTATGCAGTCATTGAACACAAATGATCTATCGCGAAGTAGCAGCTATGGCGAACTTTAATCTAAACAAAACCCAAAAGTCTAAGGCAGCCCTAAGGGCTATATATATGGAGGAAGAGGCGAAATTTCATGTCCCTTGAGGAAGGGGCCCGAAACCAACCCCTATCTCTTGTTTCCCCACACATACAGAGACTCTAAAAACAACCTATATTCGAGTATTTCGAAAATACATGGGCCTGGCCCAATAATAAGGTGACACAGACACCTAGAATACCCTCTCGGATGAAAGTTATGAAGTAGCATCTTGTATATTTGGTCCAAGGCTTCATACACTCATTATGGTGGCAAGCGTCCACAGAAATCATCACTTGTAACTCCGTTCTTGTTCCCCTTCGCATGCCATCATCTCCATGCTTGTTCTTGCTCGGTGTTCATCCTTCTCCAAGCTAGGCCCTTCATATGTAAGCAAAAATGTATCCAATTTAGGACATCATATTCTCATGAACATTAGAATCATTACCAAAAACAAAAGTACACTGGTAATTTAATTGGTCGTCTTGAGACTCTAGTAGTTTGTCTAGTATGTATAGCGGCGGGGGTTGTGGGTGTAACAATGGTATTGATGTCCTCATCGATAGAGTCGCACTTTTGTCATGCATGTACATCCATGATGATTTTATAGCCATGAAATCTAGATAGTCGTACATGTGTTGTCGAAGAAGTGTTCCATGACATTACCAAAATTATCATTACGGAAGTGTCCACTTCCATCACGATTAATCCGTGTCCTGCGAAGTGCTTTTCGTCAGGGTGACCGACATGTGGCATCCGCAATAGCAGACGCCGTTAAGCTATCGAGGTCGGTTTTGGATCCGATAACCGTCATTAACCACGACCGATGGGGATTTTCCACGTGTAAAATCATCATTGGCTGGAGAAAACACATGTCGGCTCATCGTTGGGGACATATGTCATCCACTCATTGAACGAAGGCGCCTATGATACATACGACCGTGTACGATTAAAAGGCCCATTCACGTGAAAAAGCGACACGTTTGACTTGGTCAGGTTGGGCGAATTACCCATGGATAAACTGTGTTAATAACTTGTTACATATAACCCATTTACAGTTCTATTAACCCAAAGACACGTTCGCCCTATCTGAATTAGGCGATGGTAGCGTCACTGGGCCATCAATATGATTCCAGCCGTTTTCGCTTCGGCCCATGTATGGCCCATAGCGTCTCTGCCCATATGAGTCCCTTTAACTCTCTTGGCCCATTAGCGGCCCGTGGTGGCCCGGCCGTAATGAAGCAGATGTATCACTTTATGCCCATTAGCGGCTCGTGGTGAAACTAGTCCCTAATGAGCGGTGTATCACTTTATACCCATTAACGACCCATTATTCCGTTGGGCCATTTCGGCCCATGTTATCTTTCGACCTTCTCGGGCCCATTTATTCTTGGGCTCATTTCCGTGATGGTTTACTTACGTCCTATTATTGTCATTTTTCAGCTTGTGGGCTAAATTCAGCCCAAGGATTACTGAGTCGGCCCGTTTGTGGCCCGTTAATACGTTCGCGTCGTTTTCATAAGCGTCATCAAATCTGGTGATTAACGATGGCCCGTTATGGTCGGCCATGGCCAGAATTCCAACTCTAGCCATTACGGCCATAATGCGGTCTGTTATTGGCCCATGTTTGTGACAGATCCTCTGACGCGTAGAAGGCCCATTGATGATCTGACCGTAGAAGGCCATTGTCTATGACCGTATAAGGCCAATTGTTTCTCGACCCGTATAAGGCCCATTGTTTTCTCCCATAGGGGAAATGGAACTACATTAAATATGTAGCCCATGGTTATTGTGGCCTAGTTTTAAAAATAGGTTATTACGGACACTAGCGATCGCGGAAAAAACCCCGATAAAACCAAAGAAATAAAAGGACAATAAGGAAACAAATAAGCAAGAAACTTATGCTAGGCTATAACGGCTATTACACATATTACATCCTGGGCATCAAAGTTGCCACCGGTAAATATAGGGAACACAAAGAAATATAAATGCCCAAAAAAAGTCAACTAAAACCACTTGAAGAGCTCAAGAAACAAATCCGGGGTACCCATAATCGGCAAGATGCTTAAAGCTTATTAACTTTCTCTTGTTTGGCAAGTCCTCCGGCCTTGATGTTGCACGGAAAATATGCATCGAATTCGGGGACTTCCTCCCTTGCTTCCCGCATAACATCGATCGATGTTTTCAACTTGAAGTTGAGACTCAAAAGCAACTAATTCGGCCGAGTTAAGAGTGGTGCCGGGATGGAAATTTCAACACTACATCAAGACGGGACTTGGGTTGTCTCGTTCTTCAATATAGTTTTATCAGCTTTCTTGGAGACCAACAGGGATGTCTCACTATCTTGAACCTTATCGCATTACTTCCTTTACCATTGCATAACGGGGTACTATTCTCCAATATTTTACCTGTTCTAAAAGAAACAAACAAACACATCCGGTTTACAATGTAGTATATGAAACTCATTTTGTTAAACCAATTAGTAAAGGTGGACAGGATAAAGATGAAACAAACATATATAGTAGTATGGTCCTTTGTATGGTCTATATCATTCTAGTTTATGTTCCAAATCAAGAAGATATAAGTTAATCATATCTATTTAAGACAAAGGGCAAGACAGAATATAATTGAAACAACAACAATAACAACACTTGTAATGTGCATGGAATGAGAACATAACTGTTTATTCAATTGAAACAAATCAACATAGAGCAAGTTACAACAAAACACGTTAAAGCAGTTTAAAACATACATGTTGCACCATTGGAGTTTCAATTGCATCCTTCAAATTTGAAATTAGTTGGTGGAGAAATAAAGTGATGCAAGAGCAAAGTAGTATGAACCATAGCTACGGAATCGACCGAGAACAATTCTTCTTCCCTTTAAGCGCTTGGGGTTGGGTGGTGGTCCTCGTGTTGGGTGCTCATGGTGGAGATGGTGTTGTGCCGGAAACGGTTACTATCTCTGGGGTTGGGGTTAGAAGGGGTGTAGCGGTTCTCTATGGTCTGTTGGGGGGTATTTTGGGCAATAAAGGGTTCTTGCATCGAGGTAGCACGATCTTTTAAGATTATGTTTTACTCCCAAATTGCCATCGCCCCTCCAATTGAAATGGGATAAACAAGAAAAGTAATTGAATGTACGACATTGTAAATAAAATGCAATGGATATAGGGAAAAAGGGCATGAAATAATTCACATTTATGTTGAACCAAACATAATAGCGGGACATAATTTCACATATATGATGGCTAATTAACAGGATAGCATGAACAATTTCACATGTATGATGGCTAACTAAACATGATAGAATGACATACTTCAAAATATGATAACTATGTAAACATGATGACATGATATAACTATCGATTGTCTATTAAAGTGGTTGGCATGCCATAAATCACAAACATGTCGTCGATGGAAACATGATGGCATGTATAATTCGGATAGAATGACATAATTTAAAATATGAAACTATGTAAACAGGATGAGATGATATAACTATATTATGTCTTTAGAAAATGGGTTGGCATATAATTGGATACATCTGTCTATGTAAACATCATGGCAGAATAATTCAAATATATGATTTATATACTAAGGAAGTGAGCGGAGGGCAATCGCATATATGATGTGTCAACTAAGGAGATGGCATTCAATATTGTGTATATGATGTAAAACTAAGCATTGCAATACAACATATGCATGATATGAGTAATATAACCCTGAAGTTTGAGCACCTCGGGGATAATAGGATGGTCATCGCCTTTAATCTTCCTCTAAAGAGCTATTTGTAACCAACAAGATATCCTTGGGGTAGCATTTCCTCAAGACCTTGTTTTCCCGTTTCTCCATCACCAATTCAAATGGTGATGCAGGAAGAAGCATTGAATATACAAACATTCAACAAAAGCAATGAGAAAATAAAAAAAGGGGAGATATAATTCACATATTGCGCTTGCCTAAAAGATGCATTGATAATTCACATATATAATGCCTTGCAACAAGATAACATTGCATAATTCACATATATAATGTCTTGCAACAAGATGCATTGCATAATTCCATATATGGTAATTAGACACTAAACAGGTGGCATTCACACAAAGCATGTCTAAACTAAGCAAATGACATAGCAATGAAAGATACATAGCCGATATGAGCAACATAACCCCCAAGTTAGAGCATGCACCTTGGGGGAAATATGACGGTCATCTCTAATCCTCCTCCGAGGAGCTATCGGTAACTACAAGACATGCGCCGTAGATAGCATTATCTTTCTAAAGACCTTTTTCCCTCCAATTTTTTCCATGACCGTCAATGGTGATGCATAGGAAGAGTAATTGAATGTACTAAAATTGTTGACAAATTTAACATGTAATAAAAATGATGGCATGATAAAATTCACATATAAGATGACTAGCTAACCAGGGTGGCATTGCAAAATTCACATATATGATGCCGCTAAACAAGATGGCATTGCATGATTCAATATGATAAAGAAACTAACAGATGGCATTGACACAAAGCATGTCTAAACTAAGCGGATGACATCTTTAATGTATATATAAAAATGCAAGGCACCATATGCATGATATTACCAACATCGCATGCCAAGTTAGGCGAAGACTCATGGGGTAAATAGGAGTGGTTTCTCTTAATCCCCTCGAAAGTTATCTTCCTCTTGATTACGATCCGAAATGGGTGGGGGGCTGCCTTTGGCCCACCATGGGCGGCGTCCCTGAAATTTTATTGCCACAAAGGCTCTTCTTTTGCTCTACATGATCGTTCCATTGTGTACAATAAGGGTGCATAGAATAAAACATAGTGAGATTATGTAAGGAGTGCATGCACAAATCCGAGTGATGGTAGCAATGGATAGACCAAAACAATGATAGGAGGGATAATAGCTTTAGTTAAAAATACGATAATGGCTCCTTTAATGTTTGTTTACCCAACATGAAAATCATAGAGAACCGAATTAACGGATAGTAGAAGATAATCTGTTCGCCCCAATATGTACCCCACAACCATTTAAAAACTCAAGTTTAATTAGTTTGGACGACTCGAGTCTAATAGGTGAACACGACAATAATGTAGCATGTCATCATATTAAGTGCGCATACTGGGGAACGGAGAGTCGACCTCTCTTGCGGACCCGTGTCCTCAAGGTCATCTACCTGATGATGTAATGGTTTTCCTAGCGCCGGTGGGGAAAAAGATCTGGCGCGAAGGCCGGAAGGCGGATTCTGGTGGACCCTTTCATTGGGCTGGTGGGGTGGAACCGACACCCAGAAGCAAAACCACACAAGGTTTTTTTGACAATATCTGTTAGAAGTAATTTGTAAGGGCTTGTTTGAATTTGAGGATTCTAAAAATGGGGATAGGAAAAGATAGGAATAGGATAGGAATGCATGCAAAACGAGAATTTAAAAACAGGTTTCGCCCGGGTGTTTGATTCACAAAATTGGAAGATCACAGGATGAAAAAGCATGGTGAGATTAAGTCAAACCACAAGAAAATGTACGGTTATAATGCTATTATGCTACTATCTCTTAGTCTTGTGCTTATGAATAGGAATATGAAAAGGAGGACAAGTGGAAATTAAATTCCTTGGTTTTTCTTTCAAGAAGAAACTAAAGGAACAAATCCCTTTTTCCTTTGCTCCATTCCTTTGCACCAAATTCATGAAAAGTATACCATAGAAACTTTCCAATTCCTATGTTTTTCATTCACTTTTCCTTTCAACAGGCGATTCTAGTAGGCAGGCTTGAGCAAGAAATCCTACACTAAAAAATGTTTTGGCTACTTTATTACTTTGGACCAGGCCCGCCCTACTAGCTAACTCCCGGGCCCATCGACAAATGCACACCAAAGCGAGATAAATAATGATGGCGTTCAAGAGAGTCCATCAGGATAGCTGTTCGGACCTCCCGTCATATAGTAGGATAAAATAATCTATTTCAGTTACTCGGTGCTCATGGAAATATATATAACATGTAGAATAAAAAAGATCCAAGTGTACAACCCTTTGGGGCCATGTCGATCTTAAGCGTGATTGGGTTGGCGGTGAGGATGCTCCTGACTTGGCTTCGGAGGAGGGGAAGAAGATCTTAGGCGCTGAGATGGACCGGTCGCTCGCTATGATGGAGGGTTTCATCGTTGGAGCTCGGTGAGTTACGAGCGAGGTAAGCGGGAGAAAAGAGGGTTAACTTTGGGGAATTCTAATAGCATCTCAATACCGACAAAATACATAACCACAAAGTGCTAGATGTAAAATACATCCCGCCATCTCGAACTTAATCAAACGAATTTAAAGTAAAAACGAACTTAACCGGCCCGGCACTAGCAAGGTTACCGTCCGTACTTTTTTCATCTCCTCGGTCAATTTTGCAGCCGTTGGATATGAAATCAAGGGCCCGGGTTCATCTTCAACCTCCACCCCCCGGCCGCCACCACCGGAAGAACCCAGCTGGCCGGCGCCCCCGCCCGCCCAAAACCTCCCACCCCGGTCCGCCCCGGCCATCCCTCTAGCCCCCTGCCGAGCTTTTTCCTCCGACCCAACCACCACCCCACCACCGGGACCACCCCCTGAACCCTAGATAGATAGTGGGGTACCCTCCGCAGCCCCCTTCCGCTGGTGGTTCTTCCTTCACTCTGAGCCCCCCACCCCCAAAAATTGGCCCAAAGTCGATTCACGATGGTGTAGCAAATTGGAGCAATCAAAGCAAGAGCAAGGCGAGGCAGCAAAAACAATAACAAGAAAACCCGGGGGACGGAGCAAAGCAGAAAGCGGGCGAGGCTAAGCAAAGCTCCCCCGATGTGGGGCGCCGAGGGGGTCCCTGGAGGAAGTGGGGCCCAACGCCGGTGGATGGAGCGCCGTGTGGCCGGGACCAGGCGGCAACAGTGAGATCGAATCAAGAAGAAAATGGCGATTAGTGTACAACCTCTTTGGTGGCGCCAATAGGCGCAGCTTCATCCAAAATGGTGATGATGATGCTCTTCCGGTGGTGGGTGGAGGGGGTGGGAATGAAGGTGGTGCGAAGGAGGGAACATCGGGGCAGCCCTTGGAGGTGGAGGGCGGGGTGGCTGAACCGGCGGGATACGGATCGATGGCGGATCCTCATCGATGGGTGGATGAGGGCGCAAGGTGTTGTTGACGACATCGTTGGGGAAGAGCTCCGGCTGGGTGGTGGGCGGAGGAGGGTGTGGGGCCGTCCGGGGTTTCGGGCCTCGGTGTCTAATGGGGGGGATGGATGGGGTGGGGAACCATGGCTTAGGGACGCTTGTCCAAAATGTGGGAAGTTTGAAAGTACCCCACCGATTTGGGCGGTTCTTCGGTTCAGGGTACCATGGGCATTTTGTATGTCGGGATTTCACGGGAGGTGGGAGTTTTGTTGTAATTTTGGAATAGCAAGGCATGGGTTGAGATGGAGGATGTCGGAGCACAATGAGACAAAGATATATCTTAAATATTTGGGTAACAAGGCCGGATTGAAGAGGCGGAGTTCCGAATGATGAGGAGGGCAGCTTGAAATTTTGGCATAACAAAGGCTTGAAATTTTGGGAGAACAAGCTTCGTTACCAAAAAGACAATTTGCACCTCAACACGCAACACACACACACAAACACCATTTAGACTAGAGTAAGGTACATGTGCAGCATGAGATTTGGCAACCAATATATGAAAAATAACATAATAGCATGTAAGCTTTGAGTCATATATGCATGATGTAGATGTTGTTTAATTCTTATAGTTCATTTCATTCAAAATCATCTAGTTTTATAAGAAAGCTAATCTATTTTAAGATTCATGAATTGTGCATTGTAAGACATAAAGTAAAAACTAATGCAAATCATGTAGAAAAACATTTGGGAAATTGATCGAAGATTCTAGAACAAAGAAGAAGTGCTTGTGTTTTGATGTTTGTGCATTTGCTTAAGTTCAACCATGGAGTCTTCTAGATTATACATGTAAATCGGGAATCTAGGATATCCAAGGCAAAGGTGCTCAAATTTGCCATCTTGGACCATCGTTCACCTCATCCAACGACCATCTTTCAAAGTTAAAGTTACCCCACAATATAAATAAATATAAAATATAATATATATATATATATATATAGGTATAGATATAGATATGTGATCGACCACCCATCATCTCCAATTAGAATAGTGGTCCATGCCGGATGCGGCGGGAAAGATGTCGCCATTGGTATCTCAAATTCAAATTAGTCTCACCTTGTTCAATTGTATACATTACAACATGCTGTTTCCAAACCACACCGCAGATCTCCGTTATATTCATGCATGCATGGGTTTCAAACATCGGATCTCTTATTCAAATATTTGAATTCATTTTACATTGATTATGACCTCACCTAGTCTTTTAAACCCCACCGTCTTCTCTTTATATTGTACCACTAACTTTTCTCGTGCATGCACACACCTACCAATCGGCATTATCCATCGCACACATGCAATATTTTCTTCAGGCCGGTCTCCCATGAAGGCACACACCCACACATCCCCCCTCCATCATATCGGGCATTCTTTATCTCTCACATGCATGCGCCGATCGATGTTCCTCATGTTTGTGTATATAGCTAGGTCTTTCATAGTTTTCCACAAACCGATCAATCGATATATCCGGAGGTCTCACCCTCTTTCCCACGCCACATCGATCAATCCATACCTCTCTATAGGATTAACATATATAGCTAATACACCCACATTAATTAAATAACGCCCCTCTCATCATCATGCCCCTTCATCTATCGGGCGACAATGGCGAAGACAAGGGGCAAGGGCCCCTGCCCCCCCCAACATCACTATATATCAAGGCTAATATGAATGTGATCATTAGACAAATTTGCTAAAAATGGTTTAAGTTCATGAATTGACCCTCCTCAAAGGATTAGCAATGCTTGGCCCCTAGCTCATTTATTTTCATGGTCCCCCGCGCAACAACCCGCCCCTCTCTCTAATATCGGTCTGCACTTGTGCATCCTTCATAGTCTCCCTCCACCGGCCCCTCGCACCATCTTCTAGCCCCCAACCGAATTTTCCACATGCAATCTAGCGACTCCATGGTTGAACTTAAGCATAATGCACAAACCTCAAAACAACAAATGGTTCTCCTTTGTTCTAGAATCTTTTGTATCATAACTCTCAAACTTTTTTTCTAGGTTGAATTTTTTTACTTTATGCTTTACAATGCACAATTCCATGAATCATAAAAAGATTAAGGGCTTTTTGATTCAAAGGATTCTCAAGGGATTTTGGAGGATTTAATCATTAGGAATTTTTCCTATCTTGGTTGTTTGATTGAGGATTGTAACATAGGAATTTTTCCATATGATTCATTTGCACTAGATTTCATAGGAAACATCCCATCCCTCAAACCTCTTTGAAAGAATTTCGTTTTTCTATGCACAATCAAACACTGTACAATCCTGGATTCAAGACAACATTCCACTATAATCCCATGTTTTTCCTATTCCGCCTTTTGGAAATCTTACAATCTAAGAGGCCCTAGCTTTTTATAAAAACTAATTGATTTTGAATGAGATGAACTATAAGAATTAACGAAGGTCTACATCGGCATATATGACTGGTTCCATGCTATAGTGTGGTATTTATTCATAATTTGGTTGAAAATCGATCGGCAATGCCGGTACCTTACTAGTACTTGGTATTGTAAAACATGTAAATAAATTTCAATGGCACGCACGTGTCTCTCTTACTTCATGAAGCCATGTGGCACATGTGGAGCGTTTGGACCTCCTTTGTGGATTGATCATAGTGACATCGCTGGTTCGGAAGAATGTACTGCCTCCCGGCCATCTGCGGAACATGCATGAAGCAAAGATGTGAGCACTCACGCCGCACTCATTCCCTCCACACACACACGCGGGTACGGCGGGGCCGCCAATTATAAAGGGAAAGTCGTTCACTTCATTGATTCAATTAATAAGCATGCAAATTGAGTGGACATGAGGCGGAAGAAAGACATTACTCTCCCTTGCATGCATAGTTAAATCATGGGTTGCTAGTAGTACTTCCATTGGTCTCCTTAATTTTGTTCCAATTTTTGGAAATAATATTTACGCATTTGGCAGGTAGTCTACTTGAAATTTATGTTCCACTAAACTCATCGGGGCCGGGGCCTCAACCATCAATTAATATTTACCTTGTTCCCATCCCATTGGCTTGCTCACACCAAATCGTACCAAACCTGACGTGTTCTCACTATGCGTATTAGGACTAGTGCTAGTACTTAGGTTATAAAAGGAACTACCTAACCAAAAATTACTCTACCTTTCCTCCTCATAAGTGCTTCTTCTTCGTCCGCCTTGCCATGGCCCGGGGAGCTCTAGGTCAAGAACTACTCATAACAAGGGAGCGCCAAGGCTGCGAAAAAAGAGGTCCCCCGAGACCTCGAAAGATCTCTCACGCAGCGGGGCTCCCGGGGCTCCCTAGCGGGCAACATGCCGAGCGCGACCTGGGTCGTTATCCCGATGGCATGGCCGATAGCTCAATAAGCACCTCAATAAGCAAAGGAGTTCATCCAGGCTTTGGGCTGCTAAAGGCCTGGCGACATGCCCGGAGCTCGAAGGGGGAGTTGACCGCCTTTGGGATGCATTAAGAAGAGCATTGCCTCGGAGAAGAAGGCCGATGAAATCCGCAACCGGGAGACAAAGCGGCTGCCACAGCTGACTTTGAAGGGAAAACGCCCGGGGAAGAAGCTGCATGAGAATAGTAGTTCCTCGATGAAGATCGCAGGCCCTCGCCATGGAAGGCGGAGGGTTGGTGAAGCCCCGACCCGGTTGTTTTCCGAATGCGGCGTGGAAAGATGATGAAGGCTCCCGAGAAATCCGATCATGGACAAAATGAAGAAGATGGCGGGGACGCGAAGGATGGAGGTCGGGAGGCGATGAATAAGCAATTACGACCGATCAATTAGATCATTTGGGTGATAATTTCCTTCTTCTTTTGCTCTTGTGTTTCATATTTTGCTTTGGGTGTTTAAGCGTGTCACGCCTCGAGACATGAATAGAACAATGCTAACAATGAGCGACTAGCAAATTAGATCATTTTTATCCCATATGGCATTTGGTGTTTAGGATCCTCCGTCGAGTACTACTCGGGAAAACTTGAGTTATCGCCGGTTCTTTGCTCCTCCTCGGGGGCCATTTATATGAGTAGTCAAATCACAAGGCCCGCCTTCCGAGTAATGAGCCCAAATCACAAAGGCCCTCGCCCTCGTGAAACCAACCAAGCTAGACCCCCCCTCTAGCCTTTTAAAAAATGTATACTTTTACAAGTAGTATCGATGGATTGGCCATGCGCAAAACTTGAAATTAAAAAAAAATGGTACATAAGAGTGCTTGTCACCAAATTATGCATATATTATTAAAAAGGCTAGTCACAATAATGGTGTCCACAACCCACCCTCAAATAAAACTAAGCACCCGAATTCTTTGACAAAACTAAGCACCCTGAAATTCTTTGACAACTAAAATTGGCTATATGATGTTGGCCATATATTTTACATATAATGTGAAGAAATGAGTGGTAGTACTATACCAACAAAAGATGAAATGTAAGAAATACTAGTATTACGCTTAAGAGTTAAAGTAGAAGAAACATAACATACCTGGGGCTCAACACAACACACCCTCAAATTAAATTAACACACTGAAATTAAACTATGCAACTAAGCCGGGAACCCTTTTAGAACCACCATGAGCAACAACACCCACCTTACTGGAATCCTCATCCACGCCTTGACTTGCCTTGTCCTTCTTCCTCTTGGTCGATACTTTTTGCTTGAACCGCCCTTGGCTCTTGCTCTTCATCCAACCCTTGTGGATATTGAAACAAAGGTAGCCATCCATTGCCGAGTGGATGTGGTCTATATCTAGTACATTCCCCGCCATGCATGCGATGAAATGTGTGATGAGGTTTCTCCGGTTACCGATGAAGGATGAACCATGGCCTGCCGGTCTTGAAGGCGGCCACTAGAGGGCAGCATTGATTCTTCCGGAGGTAAGGGTCCTAAACGAGGCCTATCTCGACTCTTTTGTCATTCGTAAAGTCTCAAATGAATTTTAGGCTGCTCTAGAGGAAGTTCTTAAAATCCCTTCAACATCGGCATGGCATATGTGGTAGACCAAGCATAAGTCATGCCGCAAACCTGGATCCCGGGCTTCTTCCTCTCTTCCTCCTTTAGATCCTTCTCTCATCCCGATTGTGGTGTACTCAACATCGGCCCGACCCACTCATCATCGAGTTTTGAACATGCGCCGAGCAAGGCATCCTTTCACCGTCCGGGAAGACGGGTGCGAATGCGTTGAACTCATCGGGTGATGGTCTAACCTTGTACTCATCGCTAATCATGGAATTTGGGGCGCCATGGATTTGAAAGGAGGTTCGGATTAGTGGAACTCCGTAATGTGAAAGGGCGGATGATTAGGAAGCGAACCGCCGTATTAAAGGGCGCGGGGGCGGTAAAGCGCTGCCGGGGGAACCGGGGTAGTGGCTTTCCATTCTCCCATGATACGGGCTTCCAGAGCCCTTGGATCGAGACCGACGGTTGCATGGCGTGATTCTAGACCTATGGGTGAATATCCTTTGGAGGGTTATTGCAAATTTTCAACAACTTAGCATCACCGTTTGATCTCGGATCAAGGGCTGCCAACACATCATGGTCGCCTCCCGCGTCGCCGCCGGGGTCCGGAGATTCAACACGGTGCGTTAGGCTATCGATGTTGGCATGTCATCACTTAGTCACTCATACTACAACAAGGTTAGCTATAAGGTTGGCTATAAGTGTATTTATTTATTTTACCTTCTATTCTTTTTCGTTCCTATCCCATTATAAGAACATTTTTGACACTAGTGTAGTGCCAAAATGCTTATATAAGAGGGAAATAGTATTTATTAATTTGCCAAGGGTGACCCTTCTAATGAAATGGTGCTTTAGATGAGGTGCTAAGGGCATTAAATGGCTTAGCAATCAAGTCCCCAATGCATAGGTGCTTATTAGTTTTTTTGTAAGTTTGTTCATTTAATTAGCTATAGACTCAAAATTGTCTTTTCACCTAGGTACCGCCTTAGCGGTTTCTTCCTTGGGTCACCAAACTAGTTCTCTCTTCTTGATTCACTTGCCACATCGGACTTTATGCCTATGTAAGCTTAGCCCTAAGAGCAAGTAAGTACAATAGTCGCTTTACATGGCATTTTGCATATGTGGAGGAAAGAGGAAGGAAAAGTGGAGAAGTGGGTCTCATGCAAGAGCCACCTTACATGGTGGAGCATTGGGAGAGGCACCTTATGGAGGTGGTCAGGTCGGAAGACTCACGCCGGGAGCACCAGTTAAAATGAAATGGCAAGTCAAATCAGGGCCCCACCGTCCGGAACTTCACAAATCACACAACCCTCGTTTGGAAAGCCTACTCCCTCATATTCTCGATCCCAACCGACTAAAAGCCCCGCCTACCGCCTGGAAAAGCCCGCCCTCGACTTTTAAATAGTACGATACTAATTTTGTATCCATGGAGCAAAGCCCTAAAAGGGCGGTACACATTCGGATAAAACACGCCCTCGCTTTCCGCAGACGGTCGGCGTTCGACGCTTCTCCGAATGGAGCACCATATTGTGTTTTACACACATGTGGAACTACAATTGAGAACCGACCATAGGACCTCCCGCCCCACAAGTCGGGGACCTAATAAAGAGGAGGCGATAGTACTAGAAAGTGTTGTACTATGTTGGTGCCGGCGATCCCCCAAGATGCGGGATCGCATCCATGCATGTGACCAGACTCTGTAGACACGCTGGATTGGCTATTCCTATATATCGTGGGCTGTGTTTAAGGTGTAGTTCGGTGAGACATCTAAAAAGGTTTCTTGTCATCTCAAAAATTAGGTGTCATGTGCCCGGATCCCGGAGGGTTAAAAAAACAACTAAGTTGGGCTAGTCATTGGGGGCACATGCACGAAGACTACTTAGTGCCATCTAGGTCAAGCCCTATGTTAATTAGGACATCTTCGAAGCCCCTTTTCGAGTTTATCTTTAATTTGAGCTTTGTTCCTCGCTAGTTTGTCCGTCGAGATTCATGTTGTCTCCTTTGGGTAGTGAGGTTATGATTTCTTGTCATGTGGAATTTTTTCGTGTTATATGTTATAACTGGTGCTTGGATCAAATGGGACAACGCGCCCGGCCCCGGCATGAAGACTTCTCGACAATCATTGGCGAGGTCAAGCCGGCTCCGAAGACAAAAAAAAACTAGTACTCCACTATATAGGCGGGAGCCTCGGCTTGCTTGCTAGTGTTGCCTCTTCACCTGCTCGTCCTCTCCGGACCTAAACACGCTGGTGGCCACCTTTTCTCTCTCTCTCTCTCTCTCTCTCTCTCTCTCTCTCGCGTTGGTCCAGATCTAGCGGATCCTCTGCCGGGAAAGGTGAGAAGGTGCAACGTTCACGTGGTCATTCGGCGGCTTTACCCTCCGTCCCGACACCCCTTTTGCCGCCTCTCCCAAGAACCGCAGGGGGCCTCCACCCTTCTTCCTCGCCGTAGTGTGGGCAGATCCGCCTCCCCCGCCCACCTAGCGACATCCGGCACCATCGGTATAACTTCCTTCAAAACCGGCCTTGTCTACTTCCCGAGCTCCTAACATCCTGATTTGTATTTTTACTATTTCTCGGCCCCCGTAGATAGGATCGATCGGCTTTAAAACCACCTAATTTTTTATGGTTAAGAGGTAAAACTAGTTCATGCACTCAATCTAGTACTACTTGGTTCAAACAAGGAAGAAAGGGGTGGGGTGGGGAGGATTTGTTACTGAATCTAGAACTTGGTGAAAGAGGAAATAATGGGGCGAAGAGTAGTAGAGGCGGCTATCAACGGTCTCTAGGTCTAATAGGAAATAAAGGGAAAACAGACAAACTCAATATAAACACGATTTATTGGTTGAAAAAGGAAAGAAAGTGGAGGGGGGGACATGTCAGGAGTAAGTCCAGACTAGATTTGCTAGCCTCACCAATAAGGTGGCTATCCAACAAAAATGGGACCAACCCGGATATCTTGTTCGATGTTTGTTTAACCCACTCTTATGTAATGCCTGGTAAAATGTAGCGGCCTTTTAAAAAAGGACACGTTAAACCAATATTGTTTTTGTAATGCCTCGAAATATGAGTCAATGGCACTTTTTAATGTCGCTAAATTTCCCATTAAGATAAGTTGGTTCTTTTGTTAGAAATGCAAGCCCCGGTCCGCCTACACTCCGTGCCCAAAGTAATGTCATATTTAACGGTTGTCATAGTTAATCCTAATGCCCACACTAATATCTAGCAATGCCCTTTGCTTTAGAAATTCTCTGTCCTTGTAGGATTGCATTAATGAACATTTTTTATTTGATGCATTTTCCCAAATCACCCCCATTCCGGTTTATTTAAAAGGGCCACTTTTAAAACCCAAAAACCCAAAAACCCAAAGCTTAAAACCCCTAAGGGTGGGGTAATAAAAAAAAAAAAAATTTAAGGGCTTTTTGGGGGAAAAACCTTCCCTTGGGGGCCCCCAAAAACTCTTTTCCCTTCCTTTTTTCGGGTCCAAAAATCCCCCTTTTCCCCCTAAATTTTTGAAGAAAATTTTTAATTTGCCAAGGCTTCATAACCTCATTATTGGTTCAACCCCAAAAAAATTTTTTTTCTCTTTTCCCTTGGTTTTCCTTTATTTCCCAGCGGGTTTTGTTGTTTTTTCCCACAAACCCATTTTGTTTGAAAAAAGTAAATTTTGAGTTTTATTTCTTTTAACATTGGGAAAAATTTTCCCCAAAAAAAATTTTTCCGGAAATTTAATTTTTGGTTCGAAGCTTTGGGGGAAATTGTTCCAAATTTGGGGTTTAAGTTTATGGGTCCCTTGGGTCCTTTTGCCCAAAAAGGGAAATTTCCTTTTTAAATTTTAAGGGACGGGGAAGTAAACATTTGGGAAAAATGTTCGACTTCCCAAAAAATTGGAAAACACCTACGAAAACCCCTGTAGGTTTGCTTGTCAAAGGGGCCCGTGCTAAACCCCTTTTGCAACCCTTCAGGGTCGGGTTTTTATTCCCGTCCCCGGGTTATGCCAAACCCCTTTGGTTTTCCCTTTGAAAATTCCCCATTGGCCCGGGGAAACCAATGCGGAATTTTCCCTTCCCGGGGCACCCTAATGAGAGACCTTTATACCCATTCGACCCTTATTCCGGGGCCCATTTCCCAAACCCCTTTACCCTTTATTTTGGGTTTTAAATGAAAGCCCTTTTTGTTTTTTTCCCTAAACAGCCCGGTTTGGGCCTTTGGCCCGTTTTGGGGGGGTTTAAAGGGGTCGGGTTCGTTTTGCCCTTTCCCTGGGTTTTTCCATTTGATTTCCCTTTGGGTTTTTTGCCCTTTCCCTGTTAAAGGGGTTCCCGTTAAACCCATTTTCCCTTCCTTTGGGGAAATGTCCCTTTTTAAAGGGGTTTTTAAAATTTATTGGGGGATTTCCCCAAAAAAAATTTGGTTTCTGGCCCAAAAACCCCATTTAAAACCAAAAATTTACGACAAATTTGGGCGGGCAAAAAGCCCAAGGAAAACCGGCCCTTTTCCCAAAAATTGGCCCAAGGTTTAAACAAAAAGGGTTTTTCCCCCGGGGAAAAAACACTTCAAGATTTCGGCCTATCCTCCCATTTTGGAAATGTTTTTTAATTCTTCCCTTAGCCTCCCGTTAGGGGCCAGGTTTAGCCCACCAAATTTTTTTTCCTTTTGGCCCAAAGGGTTTTTTCTTGAAAATTAAATACTTTTTAAAATTCCCTTTTTCCTGTTTTAAAAAAAACAAACACTTTAAAAAGGTTTTGCCAAATTTTTAAAAACGAAAAACGAAAAAAAAAATTAAAATTTCCTTTGTAGGCTATTTTCCCTTTTTTTAAAAAAAAAAAAACCCCTTTTTGAAAAATATTTGGGAAAACAAAAGAATAAAACCCAAAGGGAAAAAACAAAATTTTTTTTTAAAAAGTCAAAAGAAAAAAAAAGGGGAAAAACAAAAAAGGGAAAAAATAAAATTTAACCTTGGGTTTAATTTTCCCAAAAATTTTGGGGAAAATAAAAGAAAGAAAGGTTTCCCCTTTGACCGGAAAAACCCTTTGGGTTTTTTTGGTTGGGGCCAAATTTGGAAAATTTGGGCGGAAATTTTGGGTTTTTGGGGGGGTTGGAAATGGTTCCCGGGGGGTTGGGGGTGGTGTTTTCCGGGTTTTAATTTCCCTGGGGGAAAGAGTTCCTTTTCGAATTTTTCCAAATTTTTAAAATGGGTTTAAAAGGGTAAAAAATTTTTAAAAAATTTAATTTTTAAAAAAAAAGAAAAAAAAAATTTAAAAAAAATTAAATAATTAAAGAAAACCCATTAAAAAAACAATTTAAAGGTAAAGATCCTCAAATTTAAAATATATTCCAAAATTTTTTAAAATATTTTAATTAGTTGCAAAAGGGGGAATAAATACAAAATTCTAAAAAAGGCGAAACAAAAATAAAATTTAAAAAAACAGAAAATAAAAAAATTTTTGTTTTGAAAAGGGTTGGAAAATAAATTTTATTCAATTGTTTAAATTAAAAATGGAAATTTAAAAATAAGATTTAAATAAAGTTCACAAGGAAAGTTTAAATTGTTTTTTAAATTTAAAATAAAATTGTAAAAAAATAAAAGGAGTGGGGTAAAAGGGGCTCGTTTAACTTCCTCTAAAGGTTTTGTAAAACGTTCATTGGCCCTGCTTGGTTTTTTTGGGTTCCCAAAATTAAATCCTTGGGAAAAAGGGTGAAAAATTTCAAAAAGGGTTTTTGGGGGGTAAAAATTTTGGCCCAAAAATTCTTTATTTCAACAAATAAATGTTTTCCAAAATGCTTCCAAATATATAACAAAAAAGAATAATGAAAAAAATTTAAATAAGCATGGGCCAAAAAAAGGGAAAAAAAAAAGGGGCAGAAAAATCATTTTTTTAACAAACCCTAAAGAAAGGCTTTTCCCCTTTTAAATTCTAAGGTTCTGAAAAATTAATGAAAATGGCCCTAATAAAAGAATTTCAAAATTGTCTAAATTAAAATTTTAATGGGAAAAAAATGAATGCAAATTTTAAAAAAACCCATTAAAAAAAAAAGGATAAAATTGAGGGCGCTAAATCACCAAAAAAAATATTTAAAATAACTTTTTCCCAATTTTAAAAAACAATTTTTTTGAAAAGGGTGGGCTCCTTTAAAGAACCTTTTATGAAAATAAGGCCCTTTTTCAATATTTAACAAGGGAAAGGGAAAAAATTTGGGGGTTAAAAGGAGTGGTTAAAATTGGAAAGTAAACTTTTTAAAAAAAAGGGGGTTTGGAAAATCCTAAGGAATTTTAAATAAGGTTATTTTTCCCCCAAATTTCCCAATTTTAAAAAACGAATCTATGATAATAGGTGAAATTGTAAGATTTTAACCAAATCGGGGGGTGCAAGGGAAAAACCCCGGAAATTAAACTTTTAAAAACAAAAGGCCCAATTTAAAAAAAAAAGGAACCCTTTAAAATATGGGCCTTTCCCCCCAAAGTTTTAAAACCTTTAAAAATAAGTTTTGAAAAGTTTAACATGAAATTAAAAAAAAAAAAAAATTTTTTGCCAAAGGGTACCAAAATCACTTTTGGGAATTCCCAAAAGGGGATTTACAACTTTTCTAAATGGGGGGAAAGAAATTTGAAAAGGTTAAACCCTTTTGGGGCCCCCAAATTTTCCCCCCAAAAAAACCCAGGGGAAAAACCCCAATTTTTGTTTTTAATTTTTTTTAAAAAAAATGGGGTTTAAAGAAAATAATAAAATTTTTAAAACCTTTTTTAAACCCCCCTTTGTAATCCAAATGGAAAAAAAAAGAAATAAAATTGTCCCAAAAATTTCGGATAATGTTTGGCCCCCTTTATTTTAAAAAATAAAGAACAGGGTGGATTAAATTTTATTCTTAAAAAAATAAAACAACCTTTTTTTTAAAATTTTGCAAAAGAAAACACCCTTTAAACCCAGGGATCTCCTTTAATGTTTGGGGTTCAAAACCCAATAAAAGGGAAAATTACCCAAATTCTTAAGTTTTCTGGAAAATTTGGGGGCCCTTCAACCCAAACCCTTTAAAAAATTCCCAAAACCCCATAGGGCCCTTTTTATTTTTCCAAAGGGTAAAAATCGCCCCTTTTCCATTGGGGTGAGAAAGTCTCATCGTAGTCAAGCCCTTGAACTTGTCGAAAACCTTTCGCAACAAGTCGAGATTTATAGACAGTTACATTACCATCAGCATCAGTCTTCTTCTTAAAGATCCATTTATTCTCAATGGCTTGCCGATCATCGGGCAAGTCAACCAAAGTCCATACTTTGTTCTCATACATGGATCCCATCTCAGGTTTCATAGCCTCTAGCCATTTTGCGGAATCTAGGCTCATCATCGCTTCCTCATAGTTCATAGGTTCATCATGGTCAAGTAACATGACCTCCAGAATAGGATTACCGTACCGCTCTGGTGTGGATATTACTCTGGTAGACCTACGAGGTTCAGTAGTAACTTGATCCAAAGTTTCATGATCAATATCGTTAGTTTCCTCACTAATTGGTGTAGTTGTCACAGGAACCGGTTCTTGTGATGAACTACTTTCCAATAAGGGGACAGGTACAGTTACCTCATCAAGTTCTACTTTCCTCCCACTCACTTCTTTCGAGAGAAACTCCTTCTCTAGAAAGGATCCGAATTTAGCAACGAAAATCTTGCCCTTAGATCTGTGATAGAAGCTGTACCCAACAGTCTCTTTTGGGTATCCTATGAAGACACATTTTCCCGATTTGGGTTCGAGCTTATCTGGTTGAAGTTTCTTCACATAAGCATCGCAGCCCCAAACTTTAAGAAACGACAACTTTGGTTTCTTGCCAAACCACAGTTCATGAGGCGCATCTCAACGGATTTTGATGGTGCCCTATTTAACGTGAATGCGCCGTCTCTAAAGCATAACCCCAAAACGATAGCGGTAAATCGAGAAGAGACATCATAGATCGCACCATATCTAGTAAAGTACGATTACGACATTCGGACACACCATTTCGTTGTGGTGTTCCGGGTGGCGTGAGTTGCGAAACTATTCCGCATTGTTTCAAATGTAAACCAAACTCGTAACTCAAATATTCTCCTCCACGATCAGATCGCAGAAATTTTATTTTCTTGTTACGATGATTTTCCACTTCACTCTGAAATTCTTTGAACTTTTCAAATGTTTTAGACTTGTGTTTCATTAAGTAGATATACCCATATCTACTCAAATCATCTGTGAAGGTGAGAAAATAACGATACCCGCCGTGAGCCTCAACATTCATTGGACCACAAACATCAGTATGTATGATTTCCAACAATTCAGTTTCTCGCTCCATAGTTCCGGAGAATGGCGTTTTAGTCATCTTGCCCATGAGGCACGGTTCGCAAGTACCAAGTGATTCATAATCAAGTGATTCCAAAAGTCCATCAGTATGGAGTTTCTTCATGCGCTTTATACCAATATGACCTAAACGGCAGTGCCACAAATAAGTTGCACTATCATTATCAACTCTGCATCTTTTGGCTTCAACGCTATGAATATGTGTATCACTACTATCAAGATTCAATAAAAATAGACCACTCTTCAAGGGTGCATGACCATAAAAGATATTACTCATATAAAGAGAACAACCATTATTCTCTGACTTAAATGAATAACCGTCTCGCATCAAACAAGATCCAGATATAATGTTCATGCTCAACACTGGCACCAAATAACAATTATTTAGGTCTAAAACTAATCCCGATGGTAGATGTAGAGGTAGTGTGCCGACTGCGATCACATCGACTTTGGAACCATTTCCCACGTGCATCGTCACCTCGTCCTTAGCCAATCTTCGCTAATCCGTAGTCCTGCTTTGAGTTGCAAATATTAGCAATGTAACCAGATCAAATACCAGTACTACTACGAGCATTAGTAAGGTACACATCAATAACATGTATATCACATATACCTTTGTTCACTTTGCCATCCTTCTTATCCGCCAAATAGTTGGGGCAGTTCCGCTTCGAAGGTCGATCGCTTGCAGTAGAAGCACTCGATCTCGTGCTTAGGACCAGACTTGGGTTTCTTCTCTTGAGCAGCAACTTGTTTGCCGTTCTTCTTGAAGTTCCCCTTCTTCTTCCCTTTGCCCTTTTTCTTGAAACTGGTGGTCTTGTTGACCATCAACACTTGATGCTCCTTCTTGATTTCTACCTCCGTGGCTTTTAGCATTGCGAAGAGCTCGGGAATAGTCTTGTCCATCCCTTGCTTATTATAGTTCATCACGAAGCTCTTGTAGCTTGGTGGCAGTGATTGAAGAATTACATCAATGACACTATCATCGGAAGATTAACTCCCAGTTGAATCAAGTGATTATTATACCCGCACATTTTGAGTATGTGTTCACCGACGTAACTATTCTCCTCCATCTTGCAGCTATAGAACTTATTGGAGACTTCATATCTCTCAATCCGGGCATTTTCTTGAAATATTAACTTCAACTCCTGGAACATCTCATATGCTCCATGACGTTCAAAACATCGTTGAAGACCCGGTTCTAAGCCGTAAAGCATGGCACACCGAACTATCGAGTAGTCATCAGCTTTGCTCTGCCATACATTCTTAACGTCGTCAGTTGCATCAGCAGTAGGCCTGGCACCCAGCTAATTCTTCTGTGCAGCAATGAGGATAATCCTTAGGTTATGGACCCAGTCCATGTAATTGCTACCATCATCTTTCAACTTTGCTTTCTCAAGGAACGCGTTAAAATTCAACGGAACAACAGCACGATCCATCTATCTACAACAAACATAGACAAGCAAAATACTATCAGGTACTAAGTTCATGATAAATTTAAGTGCAATTAATCATATTACTAAAGAACTCCCACTTAGATAGACATCCCTCTAATCCTCTAAGTGATTACGTGATCCATATCAACTACACCATGTCCGATCGTCACGTGAGATGGAGTAGTTTCAACGGTGAACATCAATATGTTGATCATATCTACTATATGATTCACGCCGACCTTCGGTCTCCGTGTTCCGAGGCCATATCTGTTATATGCTAGGCTCGTCAAGTTTAACCTCAGATTCAGCGTGTGCAACTGTTTTGCACCGTTGTATTTGAACGTAGAGCCTATCACACCCGATCATCACGTGGTGTCTCAAAGACGAAGAACTTTCGCAATGGTGCATACTCGGGAGAACACTTCTTGATAATTTTAGTGAGAGATCATCTTAAAATGCTACCGTCAATCAAAGCAAGAGAAGATGCATAAAGGATAAACATCACATGCAATCAATATAAGTGATATGATATGGCCATCATCATCTTGTGCTTGTGATCTCCATCTTCGAAGCACCATCGTGATCACCATCGTCACCGGTGTGACACCTTGATCTCCATCGTAGCATCGTTGTCGTTCGCCATCTATTGCTTCTCGACTATCGCTACCGCTTAGTGATAAAGTAAAGCAATTACAGGCGCGTTGCATTTCATACAATAAGCGACAACCATATGGCTCCTGCCATTGCCGATAACCGGTTACAAAACATGATCATCTCATACAATAAAATATAGCATCACGTCTTGACCATATCACATCACAACATGCCCTGCAAAAACAAGTTAGACGTCCTCTACTTTGTTGTTGCAAATTTTACGTGGCTGCTACGGGCTGAGTAAGAACCGTTCTTACCTATGCATCAAAACCACAATGATAGTTCCTCAAGTTAGTGCTGTTTTAACCTTTGCAAGGACCGGGCGTAGCCACACTCGATTCAGCTAAAGTGAGAGAGACAGACACCCGCCAGTCACCTTTAAGCACGAGTGCTCGTAACGGTGAAACCAGTCTCGCGTAAGCGTACGCGTAATGTCGGTCCGGGCCACTTCATCTCACAATACCGCTGAGCCTAAGTATGACATGCTGGTAAGCAGTATGACTTGTATCGCCCACAACTCACTTGTGTTCTACTCGTGCATATGACATCTACGCATAAAACCTGGCTCGGATGCCACTGTTGGGGAACGTAGTAATTTCAAAAAAAAATTCCTACGCACACGCAAGATCATGGTGATGCATAGCAATGTGAGGGGAGAGTATTGTCCACGTACCCTCGTAGACCGTAAGCAGAAGCGTTATGACAACGCGGTTGATGTAGTCGTACGTCTTCACGATCCGACCGATACAAGCACCGAACGTACGGTACCTCCGAGCTCAACACACGTTTAGCTCGATGACGATCCCCGGACTCCAATCCAGCAAAGTTCCGGGGATGAGTTCCGTCAGCACGACGGCGTGGTGACGATGATGATGTTCTACCGATGCAGGGCTTCGCCTAAGCACCGCAACGATATGACCGAGGTGGAATATGGTGGAGGGGGGCACAGCACACAGCTAAGGAACGATCACGTAGATCAACTTGTGTGTCTATGGGGTGCCCCTGCCCCCGTATATAAAGGAGCAAGGGAGGGTGCGGCCGGCCCTAGGAGGAGGCGCGCCGAAGGAGTCCTACTCCCACCGGGAGTAGGACTCCCCCCTTTCCCTAGTTGGATTAGGACTTGGGAGGAAGGAAGAGAGGGGGGGAAGGAAAGGGGGGCGCCGCCCCCCCTCCTTGTCCAATTCGGACATGGGGGGAGGGGTGCGCGGCAGCCCCAAGGCCTCCTCTCCTCTTCCTCCACTAGGCCCAATAAGGCCCATTAGGTTACCGGGGGGTTCCGGTAACCTCCCGGTACTCCGGTAAAATGCCGATTTCACCCAGAACACTTCCTATGTCCAAACATAGGCTTCCAATATATCAATCTTTATGTCTCGACCGTTTCGAGACTCCTCGTCATGTCCGTGATCACATCCGGGACTCGAACAACCTTCGTACATCAAAACTTATAAACTCATAATAAAACCATCATCGTAACGTTAAGCGTGCGGACCCTACGGGTTCGAGAACTATGTAGACATGACCTAGAACTATTCTCGGTCAATAACCAATAGCGGAACCTGGATGCTCATATTGGCTCATACATATTCTATGAAGATCTTTATCGGTCAAACCGTATAACAACATACGTTGTTCCCTTTGTCATCGGTATGTTACTTGCCCGAGATTCGATCGTCGGTATCCAATACCAAGTTCAATCTCGTTACTGGCAAGTCTCTTTACTCGTTATGTAATGCATAATTCTGTAACTAACTCATTAGCTACATTGCTTGCAAGGCTTATAGTGATGTGCATTACCGAGAGGGCCCAGAGATACCTCTCCGACAATCGGAGTGACAAAACCTAATCTCGAAATACGCCAACCCAACATGTACCTTTGGGGACACCTGTAGAGCTCCTTTATAATCACCCAGTTACGTTGTGACGTTTGGTAGCACACAAAGTGTTCCTCCGGTAAACGGGAGTTGCATAATCTCATAGTTACAGGAACATGTATAAGTCATGAAGAAAGCAATAGCAACATACTAAACGATCAAGTGCTAGGCTAACGGAATGGGTCATGTCAATCACATCGTTCTCCTAATGATGTGATCCCGTTAATCAAATG
The DNA here is from genome assembly GCA_021437245.1 of Aegilops speltoides. Taxonomy (NCBI): domain Eukaryota; kingdom Viridiplantae; phylum Streptophyta; class Magnoliopsida; order Poales; family Poaceae; genus Aegilops; species Aegilops speltoides. The sequence goes on along the minus strand of CM038141.1, from coordinate 88,210,686 downwards.
ACAACACATGTCTATGGTTAGGAAAAATAAGCATCTTTGATTAATGAGCTAGTCAAGTAGAGGCATACTAGTGACGTTATGTTGGTCTATGTATTCACACATGTATTATGTTTCCGGTTAATACAATTCTAGCATGAATAATAAACAGTTATCATGATATGAGGAAATAAATAATAACTTTATTATTGCCTCTAGGGCATATTTCCTTCACATAGCAAGATAGCAAAGCCCTTGACTCGACACTAATCTTTATTATATAAAGCTCACGGACTCGATTACATAGAGGGATCACAAAGCAAAACTCAAAACTAATTCATACCAAAACTTTTATTCTACTAGATCAAGATATTAGCAAAAGGGTCGAACTAAGAAAAACGGTAAAGATAGGAGTGTGATGGTGATACGATACCGGGGCACCTCCCCCAAGCTTGGCAGTTGCCAAGGGGAGTGCCCATACCCATGTGATTATGTCTCCTTCTTCAGAGTTGGTGTTCTGATCTTCTTGGCGATGATGCCCCTCAGGATACGATTCTCCTCCTCGAGCTTATTGACTTGTTGCTTGAGGTCCATATTTTCCTTGTGGAGCTTGCCCATGATGGCCAAAGCTCCTTTCACCCAAGGATGTTGCATAGCTTCGAGAGAACAAGTGACACTCTTTTTCATATTTTCATAAGAAAGAAATTTAACATTGGAAGGGATGACTGAGTTTGGAATAGCTAAGCTCTATAGTTCCCCCATCATGAATCCTGCTTGGAAGTGAGAGGTAACTCCTTGATACTCCTCCATGGCATCTATCCTTTTCAAGTCGGCCTCCATCTCATCCTCTGTTGATGGCCCAAAGTGATAACCATCGCTGTTTGCTCCTAGACCTGGTGTCGGGTGAGACACACGACTCTCCCCGACTGACTCTTGAGAATACATATTGCTCTCAATCTGCAACAGAAACCGCTCGAAACAAAAACAGAAGATTTTTGCGTGATACGGTGGTCATAACCTTCCAGAGATTATATAATGAATTTTTACCGACCAAAAGAAGTATCGTGCAAGAAAACAGGGTCCGGAGAGCACACGAGGTGCCCATGAGGCATGGGCGTGCTCATTAAGGTAGGGCGCACCCTCCACCCTCGTGGATGCCTCGTGTCCTTCCCGGACTACCTCTTATTTTCCTATTTTCTTGAATATTCCAAAACGGAGAACAATTGCTATTAGAACTGTTTTGGAGTCGATTTACTTACCGTACCACATACATATTCCTTTTCGGAGTCTGAAACATTCTGGAAAATGTCTCTTATGTATTTCTCCGGGGTCACGGTTTCAATAATATTAGTTTCAACATTTATAGGATTACGTGAGATATAATGTTTGATTCTTTGACCGTTCACCACCTTCGGATTTGTGCCTTCGAAGTTGTTGATTTTCATGGCACCGGAACGATAGACCTCCTCAATAACGTAAGGGCCTTCCTATTTAGAGAGAAGTTTTCCTGCAAAAAATCTTAAACAGGAGTTGAATAGCAACACATAATCACCTACGTTAAACTCACGCTTTTGTATCCTTTTGTCATGCCATCTTTTAACTTTTTCTTTAAACAGCTTGGCATTCTCATAGGCTTGGGTTTCGTCAAGTGAGCTAATATCAAATAACCTCTTCTCACCAGCAAGTTTGAAATCATAATTGAGCTCTTTAATGGCCCAATATGCCTTATGTTCTAGTTCAAGAGGTAAGTGACATGCTTTTCCATAAACCATTTTATATGGAGACATACCCATAGGATTCTTATATGCAGTTCTATAAGCCAATAATGCATCATCAAGTTTCTTGGACCAATTATTTCTAGATCTATTAACAGTCCTTTGCAAAATTAATTTGAGCTCTTTGTTACTCAACTCTACTTGGCCACTAGACTGTGGGTGATATGGAGATGCAATTCTATGATTAACATCATACTTAGCAAGCATTTTACGAAAAGCACCATGAATAAAATGTGAACCACCATCAGTCATTAAATATCTAGGGACTCCAAACCTCAGAAAAATAACTTCTTTAAGCATCTTAATAGAGGTGTTGTGATCAGCACTACTAGTTGGAATAGCTTCTACCCACTTAGTAATGTAATCAACCGCAACTAAAATATGTGTATATCCATTAGAGGCAGGAAAAGGTCCCATATAATCAAAGCCCCAGACATCAAATGGTTCAATAACAAGAGAATAATTCATAGGCATTTCTTGACGTCTACTAATATTACCAATTCTTTGACATTCATCACAAGACAAGACAAACATACGGGCATCCTTGAAGAGAGTAGGCCAATAAAAACCGGATCGCAATACCTTATGTGCAGTTCTATCTCCAGCGTGGTGTCCTCCATATGCCTCGGAGTGACACTTGCATAGGGTCCGTTCCTGTTCATGCTCAGGTACACAACGTCTAATAACACCATCTACTCCTTTATAAAGGTGTGGATCATCCCAGAAGTAATGTCTTAAATCATAAAAGAACCTTTTCTTTTGCTGGTATGTGAAACTAGGTGGCATAAATTTAGCAACAATGTAATTAGCATAATTAGCATACCATGGAGCAGTACGATAAGCATTTATGACAGCTAATTGTTCATCAGGAAAGCTATCATCAATAGGTAGTGGGTCATATTCTCTAACCTAGACAATTAAGTTGTCTGCAACGGGGTTCTCAGCTCCCTTTCTATCAATAATATGCCAATCAAATTCTTGTAGCAAGAGAACCCATCTAATAAGTCTAGGTTTAGCATCTTTCTTTTCCATGAGATATTTAATAGCAGCATGATCAGTGTGAATAGTTACTTTAGAATCAACAATATAAGGTCTGAACTTATCACAAGCAAATACAACTGCTAAGAATTCTTTTTCAGTAGTAGCATAATTTCTCTGAGCAGCGTCTAGACTTTTACTAGCATATTGAATAAAATTTAGTTTCTTATCAACTCTGTGCCCTAGAACAGCACCTAGAGCATAATCGCTAGCATCACACATAATTTCAAAGGGTAAATTCCAATCAGGTGGTTGAACAATAGGTGCAGAAATCAAAGCTTTCTTAAGTATTTCAAATGCTTCTACACAATCATCATCAAAGAAAAAAGGAATACCTTTTGGCAATAGATTAGTCAGAGGCCTAGAAATTTTAGAGAAGTCCTTAATGAACCTCCTATAAAAACCGGCATGGCCAAGGAAACTTCTTATACCTTTAATGTCCTTGGGACACGACATCTTTTCAATAGCATCAACTTTAGCTTTATAAACTTCAATACCTCTTTCAGAAATTTTATGCCCCAAGACAATGCCTTCATTAACCATAAAGTGGCACTTTTCCCAATTCAAAACATGACTAGTATCTTCGCATCTCTGCAAAACTCGTTCAAGGTTGCTCAAGCAATCATCAAAAGAGGATCCATAAACGGAGAAATCATCCATGAATACCTCACAAATCTTTTCACAAAAGTCAGAGAATATAGCCATCATGCATCTTTGAAAGGTAGCAGGTGCATTACATAAACCAAAAGGCATAGGTCTATAAGCAAAAGTATCGAAAGGGCAAGTAAAAGTAGTCTTTGCTTGATTGTTAGCTGACACAGGTATTTGAGAGAAACCAGAATAACCATCTAGAAAGCAGAAATGTGTATGTTTGGATAGTCTTTCTAGCATTTGATCAATAAAACGTAAAGGGTAATGATCTTTCTTAGTAGCTTTATTTAATTTGCGGAAATCAATTACCATCCTATAACCTGTAATAATTCTTTGCAGGATCAATTCATCTTTATCATTAGGAACTACAGTAATACCTCCCTTCTTAGGGACACAATGGACAGGGCTTACCCACTGACTATCATCAACAGGATAAATTATACCTGCCTCAAGGAGCTTTAGTATTTCCTTTCTTACCACTTCTTTCATTTTAGGATTTAACCGTCGTTGATGATCTCTAACTAGTTTGGCGTCTTCTTCCAATTTTATTTTCTGTTGACATAGAGTGGGACTAATGCCCTTAAGATCATCAAGAGTATATCCAATAGCAGCACGATGCTTCTTCAGAGTTTTCAATAATCTTTCCTCTTCCTGCTCTGAAAGGTTAGCACTAATAATAATAGGATATATCTTCTTTTCATCAAGATAAGCATATTTAAGAGTATCAGGTAATGGTTTAAGCTCAAACACGGGATCACCCTTGGGTGGAGGGGGATCACCCTTAGGATTTCAACAGGCAAGTTGTGTTTCAAAATAGGTCCCTGTTTAAAGAATACTTCATCTATTTTCCGTCTTTCATTCATAAACATACCATTTTCATGGTCTAGCAAATATTGTTCTAATGAATTAGTAGGAGGCACGGCAATAGAAGCAAGACCAATAATTTCATCCTTACTAGGCAATTCTTTATCATGGGGTTGTCTACGAAACTTAGCAAAATTAAACTCATGTGTCATATCCCCCAAGCCAATTGTAACGACATCCTTTTCACAATCAATCTTAGCATTGACAATATTCAAGAAGGGTCTACCAAATATAATGGGACAAAAGCTATCTTGTGAGGAACCAAGAACAAGAAATCAGCAGGATATTTAACTTTCCCACACAAGACTTCAACATCTCTAACAATCCCAATTGGTGAAATAGTATCTCTATTTGCAAGCTTAGTAGTAACATCAATATCTTCTATTTCAGCGGGTGCAATATCATGCATAATTTCTTCATATATGGAATGAGGTATTGCACTAGCACTAGCACCCATATCACATAAGCCATGATAACAATGATCTCCTATTTTAACAGAAATAACAGGCATGCCTACAACAGGTCTATGTATCTTAGCATCGGGTCTAGCAATGTTAGCAGCCTGTTCACAGAAGTAAATAACATGCCCATCAATATTATCAGCCAAGAGATCTTTAACAATAGCAATACTAGGTCCAACTTTAATTTGCTCAGGGGGTGTATATGTTCTAGTATTACTCTTACAAACCACAGTTTAAGCTTTAGCATGATCCTTTATCCTAACAGGGAAAGGTGGTTTCTCAACATAAGTAGTAGGAAATAGGACCATTATAAGTGATAGTCTTTTCTTCAACTGTAACAGGTGCAACTACTTTTACTTTAGTGGGAGGATTATATTTAAACCACTTCTCCTTAGGGAGATCAACATGAGTAGCAAATGATTCACAGAAGGAAGCTACTATCTCAGAGTCAAGTCCATATTTAGTGCTAAATCCACGAAAAGCATTGGTATCCATAAAATATTTAACACAATCAAACTTAGGTGTCATACCTGACTCCTTACCATCGTCGGAATCCCAATCTTCGGAGTTGCGTTTAATTCTTTCCAATAAGTCCCACTTGGACTCAATATTCTTCATCATATAAGAGCCAGCACAAGAAGTATCGAGCATGGTGCTATCATTGAGAGAAAGCCGAGCATAAATTTTTTGAATAATCATTTCTATTGAGAGCACATGATTGGGGCATGAATATAACATTGACTTAAGCCTCCCCCAAGCTTGAGCGATGCTTTCTCCTTCGCGAGGCCAAAAATTATATATATAATTACGATCACGATGAACAAGATGCATAGGATAGAACTTCTGGTGAAATTCCAATTTCAATCGTTTATAGTCCCAAGATCCCATATCATCACATAGCCTATACCATGTCAATGCATCTCCCTTCAAAGATAAAGGGAAGACCTTCTTCTTAACAACATCATCGGGAATACCTGCAAGCTTAAATAATCCACAAACTTCATCCACATAGATAAGGTGTAAATCGGGATGCAATGTTCCATCTCCTACAAAGGGATTAGCTAGCAGTTTCTCTATCATACCCGAAGGAATTTCAAAGTAAACAATTTCAGTAGGTTCAGTAGGTTGAGGAGCAACTCTTTTATCTACTAGTCGGGGTGAAGATACCCCGAACAAGCCCCTCAAAGGATTAGTTTCCATAGTAACAAGTGACAGTAAATTTCAGCACACTATATAAATGTTTCCTTACCAAGTTCCACTCACCAAAGGCGCTTCACTCCCCGGCAACGGTGCCAGAAAAGAGTCTTGATGACCCACAAGTGTAGGGGATCTATCGTACTCCTTTTGATAAGTAAGAGTGTCGAACCCAACGAGGAGCAGAAGGAAATGACAAGCGGTTTTCAGTAAGGTATTCTCTGCAAGCACTGAAATTGTAGGTAACAGATAGATTTGTGATAAGATAATTGGTAACGCGTAACAAGCAATAAAAGTAAATAAGGTGCAGCAAGGTTGCCCAATCCTTTTTGTATCAAAGGACAAGCCTGGACAAATTCTTATAATGAGAGAAGCGCTCCCGAGGACACATGGGAATTATCGTCAAGCTAGTTTCATCACGCTCATATGATTCGCATTTGTTACTTTGATAATTTGATATGTGGGTGGACCGGTGCTTGGGTGCTGCCCTTTCTTGGACAAGCATCCCACTTATGATTAACCCCTATTGCAAGCATCCGCAACTACAAAAGAAGTATTAAGGTAAACCTATCCATAGCATGAAACAAGTGGATCCAAATCAGCCCCTTACGAAGCAACGCATAAACTAGGGTTTAAGCTTCTGTCACTCTAGAAACCCATCATCTACTTATTACTTCCCAATGCCTTCATCTAGGCCCAAATAATGGTGAAGTGTCATGTAGTCGACATTCACATAACACCGCTAGAGGAGAGACAACATACATCTCATCAAAATATCGAACGAATACCAAATTCACATGACTACTAATAGCAAGACTTCACCCATGTCCTCGGGAACAAACGTAATTACTCACAAAGCATATTCATGTTCATAATCAGAGGGGTATTAATATGCATTAAGGATCTGAACATATGATCTTCCACCAAATAAACCAACTAGCATCAACTACAAGGAGTAATCAACACTACTAGCAACCCATAGGTACCAATCTCAGGTTTTGGTACAAAGATTGGATACAAGAGATGAACTAGGGTTTGAGAGGAGATGGTGCTGGTGAAGATGTTGATGGAGATTGACCCCTCCCGATGAGAGGATTGTTGGTGATGACAATGGTGATGATTTCCCCCTCCCGGAGGAAAGTTTCCTCGACAGAACAGCTCCGCCGGAGCCCTAGATTGGTTCCGCCAAGGTTTCGCCTCGTGGCGGCGGAGTTTCGTCCCGTAAGCTTGCTTATGATTTTTTTTTCCAGGGTAAAAGACTTCATATAGTAGAAGATGGCCACCGGAGGGCTGCTAGGGGGCCCACGAGGCAGGGGGCACGCCCTGTAAGGGTGGGCGCGCCCCCCACCCTCGTGGATGGTGGGTGGCCCCCCTCAGGTATATCTTCCACTGAATAATTATTGTTAATTCCGAAAATAACTTCCGTTGAGTTTCAGGACTTTTGAAGCTGTGCAGAATAGGTCTCCAATATTTGCTCCTTTTCCAGCCCAGAATCCCAGCTGCCGGCATTCTCCCTCTTCATGTTTAACCTTGTAAAATAAGAGAGAATAGCCATAAGTATTGTGACATAACGTGTAATAACAGCCCGTAATGCAATAAATATCGATAGAAAAGCATGATGCAAAATGGACATATCACATGCACGCATTGGCAACCACCACCACCAGTGGGATGTGTGGCGCTCTCTGTGGACAGATCTTTCTCGGCAGCAAATCCTCTAACCAAATACTAGTACCTTATACTGGCAGTTTTCTAGGGAGTACTCTTTTCTGAAAGAAGCACCAATCTATTTTTCTTTATTTGTACACTGTGTCACAACTTGACCCAAAGGTCCAGAGCTATTTTAGGGTGATTGGTGTAGTACTCTAAGACCGATTGTAAGCATGATTTTCATTAGCTGTCACACTGATTGTAAGCATGAGCAGGTGGAATATTAGGTTAGTGCGAAGCTTACTTTAAACCCTACTGATACGTCTCCAATGTATCTATAATTTTTGATTGCTCCATGCTACTTTATCTACTGTTTGGACTATATTGGGCTTTATTTTCCACTTTTATATTATTTTTGGGACTAACCTATTAACCGGAGGCCCAGCCCAGAATTGCTGTTTTTTGCCTATTTCAGTGTTTCGAAGAAACGGAATATCAAACGGAGTCCAAACGGAATGAAACCTTCGGGAACGTGATTTTCTCACCGAACGTGATCCAGGAGACTTGGACCCTACTCCAAGACGTAACAGAGGCGGTCACGAGGGTGGGGGCGCCCCCTGCCTCGTGGCCCCCCTATTGCTCCACCGACGTACTCCTTCCTCCTATATATACCTACGTATCCCCTAACGATCAAAACAGGAGCCAAAAACCTAATTCCACCGCCGCAACCTTCTGTATCCATGAGATCCCATCTTGGGGCTGTTAGGAGCTCACCGGAGGGGCATCCACCATGAAGGGCTTCTACATCAACACCATAGCCCCTCCAATGAAGTGTGAGTAGTTTACTTCAGACCTTCGGGTCCATAGCTAGTAGCTAGATGGCTTCTTCTCTCTTTTTGGATCTCAATACAATGTTCTCCCCCTCTCTCGTGGAGATCTATTCGATGTAATCTTCTTCTTTTTGCGGTGTGTTTGTTGAGACCGATGAATTGTGGGTTTATGATCCAGTTTATCTATGAACAATATTTGAATCTTCTCTGAATTCTTCTATGTATGATTGAGTTATCTTTGCAAGTCTCTTCGAATTATCCGTTTGGTTTGGCCAACTAGATTGGTAGTTCTTGCAATGGGAGAAGTGCTTAGCTTTGGGTTCAATTTTGCGGTGTCCTTTCTGAGTGACGGAAGGGGCAGCAAGGCACGTATTGTATTGTTGCCATCGAGGATAACAAGATGGGGTTTTTATCATATTGCCTGAATTTATCCCTCTACATAATGTCATCTTACTTAAGGCGTTACTCTGTTTTTTATCTTAATACTCTAGATGCATGCTAGATAGCGGTCGACGAGTGGAGTAATAGTAGTAGATGCAGAATCGTTTCGATCTACTTGTCTTGGACGTGATGCCTATATACATGATCATACCTAGATATACTCATAACTATGCTCAATTTTGTCAATTGCTCAACAGTAATTTGTTCACCCACCATAGAATACTTATGCTCCTGAGAGAATGCTTTAGTGAAACCTATGGCCCCCGGGTCTATTCTCATCATATCAATCTCTATCGCTTTATTACTTGCTTTGTTTTTACTTTGCCTTTTACTTTTGTGACACCCATGATGCGGCTATATCTCCCACGTGTCGAAGCACGACTTAGAGGCATAACCGCATGGTGGTTTTGTCGCAAGAAGGGTCATCTTCACACAATCCCATGTAATGAACAAGAATGGGATAAAGAGTTGGCTTACAATCACCACTTAACACAATGAACATATAATTCATACATCATTCAGAGCACACACACACACATAGCCCGACTACGGACGAAGCCAAAAGAAAAGAAGATAACCCAACTGCTAGATCCCCGATCGCCCCAACTGGGCTCCACTACTGATCAACATGAAACGAAACATAGCAACAACCAAGATCTTCGTTGAGCTCCCATCTGAGCTCGGTTGCATCGCCTGCACTGGTATCATCGGCACCTGCAACTGTTGGTAGTATCTGGTGAGTCACGAGGACTCAACAATCTCAAAACCCGCAAGATCAAGACTATTTAAGCTTATAGGAAGGATGGGGTAATGAGGTGGAGCTACACCAATCACTAAGCAAATATGGTGGCTAACATATGCAAATGAGAGCGAGAAGAGGAGCAAAGGAACTGTCGTCAACTAGAAATGATCAAGAGGTGATCCTGAACTCCTACTTACGTCAAACATAACCCAAAACCGTGTTCACTTCCCGGACTCCGCCGAGAAGAGACCATCACGGCTACACACGCGGTTGATGCGTTTTAATTCGGATCTGGTGTCAAGTTATCTACAACCGGACATTAACAAATTCCCATCTGCCACATAACCGCGGGCACGGCTCTTGAAAGTTTATAACCCTGCAGAGGTGTCCCAACTTAGCCCATGATAAGCTCTCGCGATCAAAGAAGGATATACCTTCTCCCAGGAAGACCCGATCAGTCTCGGAATCCCGGTTTACAAGACATTTCGACAATGGTAAAACAAGACCAGCAAATCCGCCCGATGTGCCGACAAATCCCGATAGGAGCTGCACATATCTCGTTCTCAGGGCACACCGGATAAGTGAAGCGTACAGATACCGACGAATCCAAGTTGCCAAGGAATGGTCCCGCACGGTGCTCTAGTTTGGACCAACACTCGAAGGAGCACTGGCCCGGGGGTAAAATAAAGATGACCCTTGAGTCTGCAGAACCCAAGGGAAAAAGGCTTAGGTAGGCAAATGGTAAAACCAAGGTTGGGCCTTGCTGGAGGAGTTTTATTCAAAGCGAACTGTCAAGGGGGTCCCATAAATCACCCGACCGCGTAAGGAACGCAAAATCCGGGAACATAACACCGGTATGACGGAAACTAGGGCGGCAAGAGTGGAACAAAACACCAGGCATAAGGCCTAGCCTTCTACCCTTTACCAAGTATATAGATGCATTAATTAAATAAGAGATATTGTGATATCCCAACATAATCCTGTCCATCATGGAGCAATCTTCAACTGCACCTGCAACTAACAATGCTATAAGAGGGGCTGAGCAAAGCGGTAACATAGCCAATCAATGGTTTACTAGGAAGGGTGAAAATGTTAGAGGCTGACATGGCAATATGGGAGGCATGGTAAACAAGTGATAGGTAGCGCAGCATAGCGATATTACGAAGCAACTAGCAAGCAAAGATAGAAGTGATATCGAGGGTAATGGTCATCTTGCCTGAGATCCCGCAAGGAAGAAGAACGAGTCCATGAAGAAGACAAATGGACGTAGTCGAACGAATCCTCACAACTCCGTAATGAAACCGAAGCTAACGAGAGAAGCAAACTGGAAAGAAGCAAGCAACAAGGTAAACACACAAGCATAAACATGTCATGATGCACAAACAAGTATGATGCATGTCCTGTTTAATGAGGCATGACATGGCAAGGTGAAACAAACAACACTACAATTTAAGTGGAACTCAATATGCAACGAGTTGCATATTGACGGAACACCACATCAATTATTTAGTTCTCTCTCGTTATAAGCTACTCAACAATATTAAATGTTGTTAACATGGCAAGAGGTGAAGCATAATTAAACTACCTATTTAGGCAAGTTTAAATGAGGCCGGAAACAACAAAGAACAATTTCAGAAATCCCCATATGTTATTTAGCAATTTAATGCAAACACAATTTTAAACATTTTAATTGTTGTTATCATGATGCGGATGACATATGCAAGTTTTATGCAATTTTATGAAAACGTTGACATGAGCATGTTATGAAGCATTTGGTCACTATGGCGGAACAAAACGGGTGCCACGGCAACGATCCGAAAATGATGCCACGGCAACATATCGGTTCCGGTAGCTCACGGAGATACCGGTGCAAAAGGAAGTGAGCGTGAGCGAGTCATGCAAGATGGTGGGGTGCTCCCGGTTACCGGGTTCCCACGGGTCGACGGCATGGTAATATGCACAAACAAAACAAATCACACCTTAAAACTCAAAATAGCTGGAAGTCTTCTGGAGCGTCGGTCTCGAGGCGTTACAACACTCCACCACTACAAGAGGATCTCGTCCCGAGATCTAGGATGGCACCGGAGAGAAACGGAAGAGGAAGAGAAGAGGGTAAACTAAGTTGCTTCTTCGACCAATGAGTGAAACCACGAACCTTGGGAGGTTGAGCAATTTAAAAGAAAGACTACAACAGAGATGAACGAGATTGCAAACAATCCATTAGAAAAGAGGAACAAGGAACATTACGAGAACTTGAAGATTGCAAAGACACAAACCAAGAGTTTAATGGACAAGATAGAATTCGAAACCACTCTAGTTAAAACAAGATGAGAGAGAAAGAATTCGGGCAGCACTCCGGTTGAACATGGAAGGAATAGAACATGAACATAAGAAAATGGAATGATACTTGATGAAATCAACAACACACTGCCTCCTGAACTATTGAAAGAATGGCACAATGGGTAAGAAGGATTTCAAACAGCACTCAAGTTGAAAAGAGAGACAAAACTTGATAAGATGAAAGAACTTGAATGAGAACACAACACTCCGGTTAAATTGATAAGCAAGAAAATAACATGATCTTGACAAAACGATGTGATGGGTGAAGAGAGCAACATCACAATGCCTCTGTAACGAAAGAATAGAAGCTAGACCGTTGGGATAAAGGGACGGAGAAGAAAAAGACAACTTCTACCACAATTGAATTTGGAAGGCATCCTTGCAAGAAGGTTAGAATAGAGTTGTTGGAAGACCAACAACGAAAAGAATAAGTTTCTAGTGGGCTTATGGAAACATCTCAACATTATGAGGTAACAACCGACCACTAAAGGAAAACAATTGCTAGCTTTAGATCGACGAAGAGATGAACACTTCTTCCACCAAGATGATAAAGAGATAACTTGGATCATTGGCAAGCACCACAAATAGCAACATTCCCAATGGAAGGCTTTTAGGTGAAATCTATATCAAGATACTCCAACGAAGAAATTAATGGATTTAGAATACCTCATTCTTGACAACATATGAATCATGAAACATGAAGGAAATTGTCAAGAGTGACATAACACCACCTCAAAAGATAAGGTAGAAAGAATTGCACTTCGGAATGCAAGATGAAGAATACTTGAACTCCCCAAAACAAACGTGTGTTGAACACCACGTTTATTTTTAGAGTATAGCTTGGCTAACCTTAACTTCGAGAGAAATCTTGAAGTACAATTGAAGAATGAAAAGAATCCTTAACGACCCACCATGTAGAGCCTCCATGAAGAACTCCGGTAAAAGAAAAGATGAAGCATCTCGAACCGAGAAATGTGACATGATGAACAACTCTGGAAAGAAGAAACTAGATTACTTGGATGAAACAATAATAAGAATTACGTTATGCCTATCCTTCACCAATTTATATTGATGACAAGCAACGGATTTGGCATACTACTTATTCCCATTGAAAAAGGATTAAAATAGATATAGCGTAAACTTGAGAAGGTCTTCATGAACCACCGGTAGGATTGAAAAGAACGAATGAATTAATATGATAATCAAAGAAAAAAATCTTGAAAGAACCACCGTAAGAATTGAAAATGAAAGTAGCAAAGGCACAATTCACCAGGAAGAATTTGAGAACGATTGAAGATACTTGAAGGGATTTAGATACATGAGAATGAACAGAACATGAACTGATTAGAGGATATTTGAACGATTCACCAGTAAGATTTGGAGAACGATAGCTACACGCTGAGAATGAAGAATTATGACATGATGGCCTTCGGAGGAAAGAAATAGAAATAACTCATGAAATGCTCCGGATGGTAAGAAAAGAATTGTCACAATCAAAACAATTATGAGAGGATGACATCAAGCTAGAACCATGAATCTCTGGAAGAACGGGTAAGGATTTAAGAGGAACTCTTCTTCGGTCTTCAAAATTCGAGAATGACGACGAGAAACACCACCATGAATTGTTGAGGCACTCCGGAATGACAATTAGAAAGGTTGAACCAACAATTAAAAGAATTTGAAAGATCTTCGAGAAAGACATTTGACTGATGATAATTTATTCTTACGTCAAACTTTGCAATGAATTTGAGAATAACTCCAGAAAGAATTAGAAGAGTCAGATAAGATCCTGGAAAAGACATGTGGGTTATGGCCCACTCAAAAGAAAACACCGTTGAAAAGATTGCTTGACAAGAGAGATTGCACCGGTTGAAATAAATGACTTAAATGAGATAACAACCTCAAAGTAACTTGAACGGATTGAGAATGGAGACACAAATCTTCCTGAGAAAATCTTAAGCACTCCGGAACAAATGAATAGCAAGAAGTGAATGATTAAGAGGTGCATCGACATGAGAAAGCATTAGAAACGAGGAAAGGAATATGATGAAAACCGAGAGCTTGAATTGAATCCACCGGAGAAGAAAAGAGACGAACAATAATAAACTTGAAGCTCCGTTAGTATCTTCCTAAGAATCACCGGATAAGAACATTGACGGAAAAGAATGTAGAGACCTCACATCAATAAAAGGATACTTGATTAAGAATATCTGAGTCCTTGAAGAAAAGGGTGGGAGGGCGGGAAAACAAAGACAACTTGGGACAGATGGAATGGATACCGTTGAGAAAAACTTAGAATTGATCTCGCAAATGTTGAAATGATCGGATCCACTTGAAGAGAAGCACGCCGGTTGGAAAAGAATTAACATGATGACCTCGATGATCAAGAAGGATTAGTATTCACATAGCAATATGAGAACACCGTTTAGGAAAGGTATGGAATCAACACTTGACTTCGAAGCAACTCGAATACCACAAATAAAACAAAACAAAGGATTTGGCTTGCAGAATAAGCCAGAACAAACATATGATAGAGATTTCGTCCAAAGTTTTCGTGGTGGGGCCTACACGGGCTCGATCGTACAGCACCATCATGTACAAGGCAGTGCACATGACATACGAAGTGTCCCCGAATCGGCATAGCCAAGGATTCTTTAAGACACAACGAGACCACTGTAAAAAACGACCGTGGATAGGCGGACCACTAGACGTCGAACCCCAATCTCATATCATGCATCTGTCGGAAAAAAAAACTAGAGCTACTTGAATTCCCACCTATAAAACTCCCGAAACTTTCTGGTTATGCAATCTGGTGTTGGGGATACAGGGGAAGCAATATATCTCACACAAACTAACAATTCCTACATCCAGCTGTATCCATCCGTCAACACATAACCAAGAAACCTTCGGAAATCGTGTACCTCAACCTTCGAAAAGCATCCGTTATACGAGCTATGGCAATACTCCCAAACTCCCCAGTACTGGGTGGCATCGAGGTTATCTCACCAACAACTGCATAAAAGAGATTTTCGATGTCGGCAAAACTTAGGTATTCCAGAACTGCAATGATAAAATTATGACAACAACACCTCAGAGCTCAACTCCCTGGGACACTGCCACAACCCCTAAATGTCAGGAGGCACCAAGAACAATGTTCTCGTCATAAGAATATCGAAACGATCCCAAGATACCCGCGTGATCCTAAAAAAAATTAGTGAAATTTGAGGCAAGGAAAGACAAAACATCTACGTCAGGAGGCCTCACCAGAGTGACGAAGGGCTTGAGGAGTAAAAAGAATCCTACTCTCCGATATATATAATCCTAAGACTCAAAACATTTTTTTTCTAGACTCAACAACGTCAGCGATTCGATCAAGCAGGGGGCTCCTAAGTCGGGGATGCCTCTGATTACCAACTTGTAACACTCACGATGCGGCTATATCTCCCACGTGTCGAAGCACGACTTAGAGGCATAACCGCATGGTGGTTTTGTCGCAAGAAGGGTCATCTTCACACAATCCCATGTAATGAACAAGAATGGGATAAAGAGTTGGCTTAGAATCGCCACTTCACACAATGAACATATAATTCATACATCATTCAGAGCACACACACATAGTCCGACTACGGACGAAGCCAAAAGAAAAGATGATAACCCAACTGCTAGATCCCCGATCGCCCCAACTGGGCTCCACTACTGATCAACATGAAACGAAACATAGCAACAACCAAGATCTTCGTTGAGCTCCCATTTGAGCTCGGTTGCATCGCCTGCACTGGTATCATCGGCACCTGCAACTGTTGGTAGTATCTAGTGAGTCACGAGGACTCAGCAATCTCAAAACCCGCGAGATCAAGACTATTTAAGCTTATAGGAAGGATGGGTAATGAGGTGGAGCTGCAGCAATCACTAAGCAAATATGGTGGCTAACATACGCAAATGAGAGCGAGAAGAGGAGCAAAGGAACGGTCGTCAACTAGAAATGATCAAGAGGTGATCCTGAACTCCTACTTACGTCAAACATAACCCAAAACCGTGTTCACTTCCCGAACTCCGCCGAGAAGAGACCATCATGGCTACACACGCGGTTGATGCGTTTTAATTCGGATCCGGTGTCAAGTTATCTACAACCGGACATTAACAAATTCCCATCGCCACATAACCATGGCACGGCTCTCAAAAGTTTATAACCTGCAGGGTGTCCCAACTTAGCCCATGATAAGCTCTCGCGTCAACGAAGGATATACCTTCTCCCAGGAAGACCCGATCAGTCTCGGAATCCCGGTTTACAAGACATTTCGACAATGGTAAAACAAGACCAGCAAAGCCGCCCGATGTGCCGACAAATCCCGATAGGAGCTGCACATATCTCGTTCTCAGGGCACACTGGATAAGCGAAGCGTACAGGTACCGATGAATCCAAGTTGCCAAGGAATGGTCCCGCACGATGCTCTAGTTTGGACCAACACTCGAAGGAGCACTCGCCCGGGGGTAAAATAATGATGACCCTTGAGTCTGCAGAACCCAAGGGAAAAAGGCTTAGGTAGGCAAATGGTAAAACCAAGGTTGGGCCTTGCTGGAGGAGTTTTATTCAAAGCGAACTATCAAGGGGTCCCATAAATCACCCGACCGCGTAAGGAGCAAAAATCCGGGAACATAACACGGTATGACGGAAACTAGGGCGGCAAGAGTGGAACAAAACACCAGGCATAAGGCCGAGCCTTCCACCCTTTACCAAGTATATAGATGCATTAATTAATTAAGAGATATTGTGATATCCCAACATAATCCTGTCCATCATGGAGCAATCTTCAACTTCACCTGCAACTAACAATGCTATAACAGGGGCTGAGCAAAGCGGTAACATAGCCAATCAATGATTTGCTAGGAAGGGTGAAAATGTTAGAGGCTGACATGGCAATATGGGAGGCATGGTAAACAAGTGATATGTAGCGCAGCATAGCGATAGTACGAAGCAACTAGCAAGCAAAGATAGAAGTGATATCGAGGGTAATGGTCATCTTGCCTGAGATCCCGCAAGGAAGAAGAACGAGTCCATGAAGAAGACAAACGGACGTAGTCGAACGAATCCTCACAACTCCGGAACGAAACCGAAGCTAACGAGAGAAGCAAACCGGAAAGAAGCAAGCAACAAGGTAAACACACAAGCATAAACATGTCATGATGCACAAACAAGTATGATGCATGTCCGGTTTAATGAGGCATGACATGGCAAGGTGAAACAAACAACACTACAATTTAAGTGAAACTCAATATGCAACGAGTTGCATATTGACGGAACACCACATCAATTATTTTGTTCTCTCTCGTTATAAGCTACTCAACAATATTAAATGTTGTTAACATGGCAAGAGGTGAAGCATAATTAAACTACCTATTTAGGCAAGTTTAAATGAGGCCGGAAACAACAAACAACAATTCCGGAAATCCCCATATGTTATTTAGCAATTTAATGCAAACACAATTTTAAACATTTTAATTGTTGTTATCATGATGCGGATGACATATGCAAGTTTTATGCAATTTTATGAAAACGTTGACATGAGCATGTTATGAAGCATTTGGTCACTATGGCGGAACAAAACGGGTGCCACGGCAACGAATCCGAAAATGATGCCACGGCAACATATCGGTTCCGGTAGCTCACGGAGATACCGGTGCAAAAGGAAGTGAGCGTGAGCGAGTCATGCAAGATGGTGGGGTGCTCCTGGTTATCGGGTTCCCACGGGTCGATGGCATGGTAATATGCACAAACAAAACAAATCACACGATAAAACTCAAAATAGCTGGAAGTCTTCTGGAGCGTCGGTCTCGGGGCGTTACAACTTTTCACTTTGCATCTATCTATCAAAAATACCAAAAATATTATTTATCATCTCTATCATATCTCACTCTCGTAAGTGATTGTGAAGGGATTGACAAGCCCTAATCTCGTTGGTTGGGAGTAGCTATCGTTTTGTGTAGGTACGAGGGATTTGTGCGTGGTCTCCTACTGGATTGATACATTGGTTCTCAAAAACTGAGGGAAATACTTACTCTACTTTGCTGCATCATCCTCTCCTCTTCGGGGAAATCCAACGCAGTGCTCAAGAGGTAGCAAGAAGAATTTCTGGCGCCGTTGCCGGGGAGGCTCACGCAAGAAAGTCAACCATACCAAGTACCCATCACAATCCCTATCTCTCGCATTACATTATTTGCCATTTGCCTCTCGTTTTCCTCTCCCCCATTTCACCCTTGCCGTTTTATTCGCCCTCTCTTTCCCAATCTCCTCCTCTCTTTCCCGTTTGCCTTTTCCCGTTGGCTTTTTATTTGCTTGTGTGTTAGTTTGCTTGCTTGCCGTTATGTCTAATTCCTTATCCACTCCTATTTCTCCCGAGTTTGAAGTTCTTCACTTCAACCCAAGGCAAGGATAAAACTTAAAAGATGCTTGGTATAGGATGATGGAATCTTATCGTAAGTGCACCCTAGAGGTGAACTATAGAATTCTTCTTCGTAATTTTTATGTCGGGTTAAATATGACGTATAGACAACTCTTGGATTGCATGGCCAAGGGAAATTTCATTGAGATTGATCCCAGTATTGCGCATGAAATTATAGAGGGAATAGTGGGAACACTACCCCAAAAGGGAGGATCTCGTCCTACCCAAGAAGAAACCCAAGTGTTTGAGAAGATTTGCGAAGTAACAAAAATTTTACAAAAATTTCTTGAGCCTCTTAAAGGTGTTAGCGGAAATCTTCACCGCATGAATATGTTGATTACTCTTTGTAATAAGCGGTTGGATTCTTTAGATCTAAAAATTTCCGAGTATGAAGGGAAGCGGAAAGAACCCCTCGGATTTGAGTATGACTCCGCCAGAAAAATGAAAATTAAAGATGGCAATACCTAGGTCTATCCTTGCTTTTATGCCTAGCTAGGGGCGTTAAACGATAGCGCTTGTTGGGAGGCAACCCAATTTTATTTTGTGTTTTTTGTTTTTGCTTCTGTTTAGGAATAAATAATACATCTAGCCTCTGTTTGGATGTGGTTTTATGTTTTAATTAGTGTTTGTGCCAAGTAGAACCTATAGGATAACCTACGATGATAGTTGATTTGATTCTGCTAAAAAACAGAAACTTTTCATGCACGATTATAATTTTGTTAAATCACAGAAACGTGCTTTTGCATTGATTATTTTTGCTTCTGATCAATAAAAAAATTCCAGGACTTCCTATTTTGGTAGAATTTTAGAGTTCTAGAAGTTTGCGTTAATTCTGATTACTCTGATCGCTACTGCTTTTGTGATGATTCTGCTTTATGAAAGTGTTGTTTGCTTATTTTGATGAATCTATGGCTAGTAAAATAGTTTATAATCCATAGAGAAGTTGGAATACAGTAGGTTTAACACCAATATAAATAAAGAATGAGCTAATTACAGGGGAAAACTTTGTTTTTGCCACTCTAGTTTTTGCCAACTTTGCTTATGCCACTCTAGAATTTGACATTTCACTTTTGCCACTCTTAGCTTTTGACAATATATCACTTTTGCCATTCCGTGGCAAAAGCAAAAAATTTTGAGTGGCAATTGTGATACATGTCAAAAGCTAAGAGTGGCAAAAGTGAAATGAAAAATTATCATTTTTGCCATGGAATGGCATTTGTGATGTATTGTCAAAAGCTAAGAGTGGCAAATGTGAGATGTCAAATTCTAGAGTGGCATAAGCAAAGTTGGCAAAAACTAGAGTGGCAAAAACAAATTTTTCCCTAATTACAGTACCTTGAAGTAGTCTTTTGTTTTCTTTCTCTAACGGAGCTCACGAGATTTCTGTTGAGTTTTGTGTTGTGAAGTTTTCAAGTTTTGGGTGAATTCTTTTGATGGATTATGGAACAAGGAGTGGCAAGAGCCTAAGCTTGGGGATGCCCATGGAACCCCCAAGATAATCCAAGGACACCAAAAAGTCAAAGCTTGGGGATGCCCTAAGGCATCCCTCTTTAAATCCACTTCCATCGGTAATTTACTTGGAGCTATATTTTTATTCACCACATGATATGTGTTTTGCTTGGAGCGTCTTGTATTATTTGCGTCTTTGCTTGTTAGTTTACCACAATCATCCTTGCTGTACACACCTTTTGAGAGAGCCATACATGAATTGAAATTTGTTAGAATACTCTATGTGCTTCACTTATATCTTTCGAGCTTGATAGTTTTGCTCATTGTGCTTCACTTATATCTTTTGAGCGTGATAATTTTTGCTCTAGTACTTCACTTATATCTTTTAGAGCACGGTGGTGGATTTGTTTTAAAGAAACTATTGATCTCTCATGCTTCACTTAGATTATTTTGAGAGTCGTTAATAGTATGGTAATTTGCTTAATGTTAATATACTTGGCATTCAAGATATGTGAAGCTTTCTTTTGAGTGAATTGAATACTAAGATAAGTTTGATGCTTGATAATTGTTTTGAGAATATGGAGGTAATAATATAAAAGTCATGCTAGTTGAGTAATTGTGAATTTGAGAAATGCTTGTGTTGAAGTTTGCAAGTCCCGTAGCATGCACGTATGGTTAAAGTTGTGTAACAAATTTGAAACACGAAGTGTACCTGGCTTGTGCATCCTTATGAGTGGCGGTCGGGGACGAGCAATGGTCTTCTCCTACAAATCTATCCCCCTAGGATCATGCGCGTAGTACTTGATTTTTGATGACTTCTAAATTTTTGCAATAAGTATATGAGTTCTTTTGACTAATGTTGAGTCCATGGATTATACGCACTCTCACCTTTCCGCCTTTGCTAGCCTCTTCGGTATCGTGCATTGCCCTTTCTCACCTTGAGAGTTGGTGCAAACTTTGTCGGTGCATCCAAACCCCGTGATACGATACGCTCTGTAACACATAAACCTCCTTATATCTTCCTCAAAACAGCCACCATACCTACCTATCATGGCATTTCCATAGCCATTCCGAGATATATTGCCATGCAACTTTCACCATCATCATCATGACATACATTACTTTTGTCATATTGCCATTGCATGATCATGTAGTTGACATCGTATTTGTGGCAAAGCCACCATGCATTATTTTTCATACATGTCACTCTTGATTCATTGCACCATCCCGGTACACCGCCGGAGGCATGCATATAGAGTCACATCTTGTTCTAAGCTTCGAGTTGTAATCCTTATGTTGTAATCAATAGAAGTGTGATGATCATCATTATTAGAGCATTGCCCAAATAAAAAAAAGAGAGAGAAAGGCCAAAAGAAAGAAAAAGGAAGGCCCAAAACAAAAAGGGCAATGCTACTATCTCTTTTCCACACTTGTGCTTCAAAGTAGCACCTTGTTCTTCATGTAGTGAGTCTCATATATTGTGCTTCAAAGTAGCACCTTGTTCTTCATGTAGTGAGTCTCATAAGTTGTCTTTTTACACTAGTGGGAATTTTTCATTATAGAACTTGGCTTGTATATTCCTACGATGGGCTTACTCAAATGCCCTAGGTCTTCGGGAGCAAGCGAGTTGGATGCACACCCACTAGTTTTCTTTTGTTGAGCATTCATAGCTCTAGTGCATCTGTTGCATGGCAATCCCTACTCCTCATGTTGACATCAATTAATGGGCATCTCCATAGCCCGTTGATTATCCTCGTCAATGTGAGACTTTCTCCTTTTTTGTCTTCTCCACACAATCCCCGTCATCATATTCTATTCCACCCATAGTGCTATATCCATGGCTCACGCTCATGTATTGCGTGAAGGTTGAAAAAGTTTGAGATTATTTAAGTATGAAACAATTGCTTGGCTTGTCATCGGGGGTATAGAAGTTGGGAACATCTTTGTGTGACGAAAATGAAGCATAGCCTAACTATATGATCTTGTAGGGATGAACTTTCTTTTGCCATGCTATTTTGAGAAGACATGATTGCTTTGATTAGTATGCTTGAAGTATTATTATTTTTGTGTCAATATGAACTTTTGTCTAGAATCTTTCAGATCTGAATATTCATGCCACAATTAAGAAGATTTACATTGAAATTATGCCAAAGTATCACTCCGCATCAAAAATTCTTTTTTTATCATTTACCTACTCGAGGACGAAATTAAGCTTAGGGATGCGATCGTCTCCAACGTATCCATAATTTTGATTGCTCCATGCTACTTTATCTACTGTTTTGGACTATATTGGGCTTTATTTTCCACTTTTATATTATTTTTGGTACTAACCTATTAACCGGAGGCCCAGCCTGCAATTGCTTTTTTTGCCTATTTCGGTGTTTGAAGAAATGGAATATCAAACGGAGTCCAAACGGAATGAAACCTTCAGAACGTGATTTTCTCACGAACATGATCCAGAGACTTGGACCCTACTCCAAGACGTAATGAGGTGGTCACGAGGTGGGGCGCCCCAAAGCGCGCCCCCTACCTCGTGGCCCCCTGTTGCTCCACCGATGTACTCCTTCCTCCTATATATACCTACGTATCCCCAAATGATCAGAACAGGAGCCAAAAACCTAATTCCACCACCGCAACCTTCTATATTCACGAGATCCCATCTTGGGACCTGTTCCGGAGCTCCGCCGGAGGGGGCATCCACCATGGAGGGCTTCTACATCAACACCATAGCCCCTCTGATGAAGTGTTGGTAGTTTACTTCAGACCTTCGGGTCCATAGCTAGTAGCTAGATGGCTTCTTCTCTCTTTTTGGATCTCAATACAATGTTCTCCCCCTCTCTCGTGGAGATCTATTCGATGTAATCTTCTTCTTTTTGCGGTGTGTTTGTTGAGACCGATGAATTATGGGTTTATGATCCAGTTTATCTATGAACAATATTTGAATCTTCTCTGAATTCTTTTATGTATGATTGAGTAATCTTTGCAAGTCTCTTCGAATTATCCGTTTGGTTTGGCCAACTAGATTGGTAGTTCTTGCAATGGGAGAAGTGCTTAGCTTTGGGTTCAATCTTGCGGTGTCCTTTCCGAGTGACAGAAGGGGCAGCAAGGCACGTATTGTATTGTTGCCATCGAGGATAAGAAGATGGGTTTTTTATCATATTGCATGAATTTATCCCTCTACATCATGTCATCTTACTTAAGGCGTTACTCTGTTTTTTAACTTAATACTCTAGATGCATGCTGGATAGCGGTTGATGAGTGGAGTAATAGTAGTAGATGCAGAATCGTTTCGATCTACTTGTCTTGGACGTGATGCCTATATACGTGATCATACCTAGATATACTCATAACTATGCTCAATTTTTTCAATTGCTCAACAGTAATTTGTTCACCCACCATAGAATACTTATGCTCTTGAGAGAAGCCATTAGTGAAACCTATGGCCCCCGGGTCTATTCTCATCATATCAATCTCTATCGCTTTATTACTTGCTTTGTTTTTACTTTGCCTTTTACTTTTCACTTTGCATCTATCTATCAAAAATACCAAAAATATTATTTATCGTCTCTATCAGATCTCACTCTCATAAGTGACCGTGAAGGGATTGACAACCCCTAATCACGTTGGTTGCGAGTAGCTATCGTTTTGTGTAGGTACGAGGGACTTGTGCATGGTCTCCTACTGGATTGATACCTTGGTTCTCAACAACTGTGGGAAATAATTACGCTACTTTGCTGCATCATCCTCTCCTCTTCGGGGAAATCCAACGCAATGCTCAAGAGGTAGAACCTACCGCCGCCGTTGAAACGAGGCGAGCGTCGAGGGAACCGTGGAGAACAGCGGGGAAGCGACGTCGCGCCATTCGGCCTCCTCTTGCGGTGGGAGAACAAATACTCATGTGGCTCCGGCTGGCTCTGCACCCTCACGAACCGTACACCATACTCGATCAATTCGTTATCCTTTGGGTGCTTGACCTTTGACCTGTACGCCCACCACCTCCGCCTAACTGTCGCCTCGGGCGAATCTGTCTGCTCCATCGCCCAGATGAGATACTCGATGAACTCGGAGGACTGCAGCGTGACTGCCGCTGAGGAATACATGTACATCGCTGCCCCCATCGCCGCTGTCTCGCTCTTTCTCATACATTGCCACATGGCCCTCACCGTCCTCGAAATCTCCCACTCATTGTCAAACCAAGTAAGGATCTCCTTCAACCTAGATAACTTTGCCTAGTCGCCGTCGGTGATCTGCCTGATTCGCTACTGCATCCTCTCCATAAATGTCCTTCTGAGTGGTCCGGTGCTAGCTTTGGAAGATGGGAGGAGAGACGATGGTCTTGCAATAGAGAAGAGGGAGAGGCGAGACAGTGGTTTTGGAATGGAGATGATGGAGAGGAGAGGAGGTGGTTTTGCAATGGAGAAGATCAGAAGAGGGAGAGGTGAGACGGTGGTTTTGGAATGGAGATGATGGAGAGGAAAGGAGGTGGTTTTGCAATGGCGAAGAGGGAGAGGAGTGTGCGGCAGGGATTTAGGATTGGACGAGAGGGCCGGTGCGCTATGACTGGATCAAAATCAAAATCAATTTACCCTTCAATTAAGAAAGCGACCCCACATTAACTAGTCTCCCTTTTATTCTGGGTCATAATTGACCATGATTTTCGCAAATAAAATATATGTTATACGTTGCAAAAATAATATAATTTGAAAGTACATTCAGATACGAACCAAATGATACAATTTTTGGTGACATGCATTCACATTTTGCTTGTCAAATACAGTATGTGGTCAAACTTTGACCCAAAATACGCAAAACAAAAAATACTTCCAAGACCAGCGCCGCTCTTCCGCTCTTCTCCTCTTAAACCACCGCCGCTCCTCTCCGGTTCCAATCTAAATCCAGCGCCGCTCCTCTCCTCTTCCATTTCAAAACCACCGCCCTCCTCTCCTATTCTAGTCCAAAACCAGCATCGCTCCTCTCCCGTTCTAATCCAAAACCAGCGCTGCTCCTATCGTCTTCCATTCAAAAACCACCGTCGGTGAGTGAAGGTGCTATGGAGAAGTAGATCATCGAGGAGTACAACCGATACGTGAGGATCGCAGACAGCGACCCTGCAAAGCTAGCTAGGATGTTGGAGATACAGTCTTGGTTTGACAATAAGGACCAACTAGCGGCGACGGCGAAATCCATGGCCAAATATTTGCAACAGAGCGAAAAGGTGGCGATACTCCCGGAGGGAGTCGTGCGGGAGTACATTGAGCTGCTCCTATGGGCCATGTAGCAAACAAATTCACCGAATCTGATCATGAGGGAGCGGTGGTGGGAGTATCGATCCCAGATGGAGCATCCACCAGAGAGTGAAGGATCGAGCATCTACAGGGTGTCGTTTGTGAGGTGTCTCGCCAAAAGCAAGCGGTGGAGTCTTCGTCGACCAACCCAAGCGCAAGAGGAGAAAGCGGTTGGCCTGACGATGCTTCCTCGTCATCCTCTCCTCGTCGTTCACATCATCTCACAGGGCGGCTGTCTGCCGCCGAGGAATACGAGGGGAGTGCCCCCCCAGCCCAATAGTCGAGCAGGTTGTGAATTGTCAGGAGGAGCTTAGGGTTGTCAATATTTGCAGGTTGTGAATTGTGTTTTGTGTTGTGTATTTTGTGAGTACTTTCATATATGAATGTCTTTTGAATTTCAGATTTGCAGTATTGAGCATATGAAGTATTTTATGAATTCTATAGATCTATTTTTAGCAATTAAAAAATATAGTTTCATAGGAGTATAAAAGTGCAGACAATGTGATTCTCAGATAAGAAACTGCAACTTTTAGTTTCAGATAACTGCAAGTTCAGTTTCAGATAAGAAACTGCAACTTTCAGAGGCAGAGCATTTATGTAACACCCACGATGCGGCTATATCTCCACGTGTCGAGGCACGGCTTAGAGGCATAACCGCATAGTGGTATTGTCGCAAGAAGGGTCATCTTCACACAATCCCATGTAATGAACAAGAATGGGATAAAGAGTTGGCTTACAATCGACACTTCACACAATGAACATATAATTCATACATCATTCAGAGCACATGCATAGTCTGACTACGGACAAAGCCAAAAGAAAAGAAGATAACCCAACTGCTAGATCCCCGATCGTCCCAACTAGGCTCCACTACTGATCAACATGAAACGAAACATAGCAACGACCAAGATCTTCGTTGTGCTCCCATCTAAGCTTGGTTGCATCTGCACTGGTATCATCAACACCTGCAACTGTTGTGATAGTATCTGGTGAGTCACGAGGACTCAGCAATCTCAAAACCCGCGAGATCAAGACTATTTAAGCTTATGGGTAGGAAGTGGTAATGAGGTGGAGTTGCAGCAAGCACTAACCAAATATGGTGGCTAACATACGCAAATAAGAGCGAGAAGAGAAGCAACGGAACGGTCGAGAAGCTAGAAGTGATCAAGAAGTGATCCTGAAACTACTTACGCACAATCATAACACAAAGACCGTGATCACTTCCCGGACTCTACCAAAAAGAGACCATCACGGCTACACACGCGGTTGATGCTTTTTAATTAAGTCAAGTGTCAAGTTCTCTACAACCGGATATTAACAAATTCCCATTTGCCACATAACCGCGGGCATGGCTCTCGAAAGTTTATACCCTGCAGGGCTGTCCCAACTTAGCAAATCACAAGCTCTCACGGTCAACGAAGGATATTCCTTCTCCCGGGAAGACCTGATCAGTCTCGGAACCCTGGTTACAAGACATTTCGACAAAGGTAAAACAAGACCAGCAAAGCCGCCCGATGTGTCGACAATCCCGATAGGAGTCGCATGTATCTCGTTCTCAGGACACACCGGATATGTCAAGCTACGAGTAAAACCAGCCCTCAAGTTGCCCGAGGTGGCCTTGAGAACCGATTCGGACCAACACTTAGAGAAGCAACGCCCGAGGGTTAAAATAAAGATGACCCTCGGGTTGGCCGACCCAAGGGAAGGGTAATAGGTTGTTAGGAAAATGTAAAACCAAGGTTGGGCCTTGCTGGAGGAGTTTTATTCAAAGCGAACTGTCAAGGGGGTCCCATAAATCACCCAACCGCGTAAGGAACGCAAAATCAAGGAACATAACACCGGTATGACGGAAACTAGGGCGGCAAGAGTGGAACAAAACACCAGGCATAGGTTTGAGCCTCCCACCCTTTACCAAGTATATAGATGCATTAATTAAAATAAGAGATATTGTGATATCCCAAAATCATCATGTTCCAACATGGAGCAATCTTCAACTTCACCTGCAACTAACAACGCTATAAGAGGGGCTAAGCAAAGCGGTAACATAGCCAAACAACGGTTTGCTAGGAAGGGTGAAAGGTTAGAGGCTGACATGGCAATATGGGAGGCATGGTAAACAAGTGATAGGTAGCGCAGCATAGCGATCGAACGATGCAACTAGCAAGCAAAGATAGAAGTGATATCGAGGGTAATGGTCATCTTGCCTGAAATCCCGCAAGGAAGAAGAACGAGTCCATGAAGAAGACAAACGGACGTAGATGAACGAATCCTCACAACTCCGGAATGAAACCGAAGCTAATGAGAGAAGCAAACCGGAAAGAAGCAAACAACATGGTAAACAACCATCAAATAAGCATGGCACGATGCACAACCAAGTATGATGCATGTCCGGTTTAAAGAGGCATGGCATGGTAAAGTGCACAAACAATACTACACATTAAGTGGAGCTCAATATGCAACGACTTACATATTGCCGAAACACCACAATCGAGTTATTTAGTTCGCTCGCGTTTAGGTACACAACAATATTAAATGTTGTTAAACATGGCAAGAGGTGAAGCATAATTAAACTAACTAATTAGGCAAGTTTAAATGAGGCCGGAAACTCAAACAACAATTCCGAAAAATCCACATGTGCATATTTCGAATTTGGTACTGTTCTGCCCTAAAACATATTTTAATGTTGTTAAACAGTAAATCAAAGTGTACCAAGTTAATCTATGCATTTTTCTAGACAATTTACATATATAGTTTATTTAATTCGGAGCTACGGTTATTTAATTATGAAATAAATCATTTTAACATGGCATTTAAGAAAATTTAAACAAACAGCAAGTTTAAACATTTTAAACATGGATGAAAGTTGCAAAATATGAAACTAGATGAAATTCTAAGCATTTTACATGTTTAAAACATTTTAATCCGATGCACGTTTTGTGAGTTATTAAATGCATGAAGAACAGGGGGTTTTCTGCAAAACTGTGGATCATGGAATAATAGCTAAATTCGCAGAACTGGGGAAAAAACTACACAGGCCGAATCTAAAACTGGAGCAAGCCCAACAGAAGAAAAACAAAGGGGCGCTGGGGGCCTTTCTCACAATGGGCCAAGCCCAGATCGAGACGAGGGAGGAGGCACTGGGCCACGCGATGCAGGCGTGGAGCAGTCAACGGGAGCGGGAAATGGCGCTGGCCAAGATGGCATTGGGCGCGGCTCCGGTCGCTCGCATACGAGGACGAGGCAGGGGGTCGCGCGAGGTTCACCGGGAAGACGGCAGCGGCGGCAGACTTGACGCGCAGGAAGATGGATCCGGCCGGTCATGAAGGAGATCGAGGCGCGGGAGGCAGCTTGAAGTAGAGGAGGCGAGGAGTCAAGGCAGAGGCATCGTCCTCTGCCCGAGCGAAGCAGAGGTGCAGCACGGGCTTGAGCACCGGGCATGGCTCGCACTCGAGCAGCGCAGGGGAAGAAGACGCGATGGCATCAATGGCTGCGGGACTTGGGGACGAGTTCGCTCCGGCGAGGGACTTGGCGGGGCGACGACTCCCTGGTGGCGTCGTACAGCTGCAGTACTTGGCGCGGACGTAGGCGGCGGTGGACCTTGCGGGCACGCAGAGGAAGGTCGAAGACAGTAGGGCAGCGCCGGATCTCAGTGTGGGGGGTTCAGTTCAGGGCAGCGGTGGATGGATCCAGTGAACGGAGCAGAGCTCCATGCTTCGAGCGCCATGGATGAGCTCCATGCATCGCTCCTGTTAACCCAAAGCAGAGAGAGGGCTGGAGAGATTAGAGAGAGCGAGGAATAAAAGAGAGAGGGAGGAAGAAGGAGAGTGGGATAGCTCGGGGGTCCTTCTGGTGCTCGCTGACGGCGAGGTTCGCTGGTGGCGACGGGATCGCGAGGTGGGGGAGCGCTCGGGCAGGTGGTTGGATGGGGAATCGTGGGAGGCAGTGGATCGATGGCTTGGTAGCTTGAAGAAAGAAAAATGCAGAAGAGGATTCAAAGAGGAAACACGGGGAGGAAAGCAGAGAGAGACGGCGGGCATGCGGGCAAGGCGACTCATCTGCTTGGTTTCGCCGGTGACGGCTGGCCGGAAGGAGGCGGAGATGAAGGGACACGGGGCCACGGGAGGAGCTTGAACGATTCCCTCGCGAGAAGCTCGAGGGTTGCGGGGACGAAGACGACCGCGGCTTGAGGTGCGTGCCGATGACGGGGACAGGGCCGAGACGGCGGGATCCAGTGAAGCGGCGAGGTTCGACAACGATGGGGATGACCGGCTGCTCCAGTTGGCGGCAGCGAGGCGATGGAGCTCGTGCTCCTGGACGACGGGAGGCTCGGGGCATGAGCAGGGGAGGCTGTGCTTGGAGGCGAAGTGCTCGATCCATTGAGATGCTCGGGCGGCTGCGCAGAAAACCAGGGATCTGGTCGGAGGCTGCGGTTGGTGGGGATGGATCCCGAAGGGAAGAATGAGAGCGGTGGCGGCGTGGATGGGACGGCTAGGGTCCAGGGTTGCCCCAATATTTATATCAAATGAATTTAGGTTAGAGGATATCACATCCCTACGATCGTAATCGGACGGTTGAGAAAATAGGCTAGGGGGGGTCCAAATAAGAAAACGGAGATGTTTTAAAGATGTTTGGGATTGAACCGAATGCAACGGTGATGACTGAGCGGGTTGGGTTCGGGTAAGTTTCGGACGAGCGCAAGAGGGGGTGGTGGTTGTGCAGAGAGGTTGGGTGGTTTGACAAGAGGGAAACGCAAACACGGTTGGTCTTGGAACGGTCAACAAAGGCAAGGGGGACGCGGCAACTACGAACGACTACGAGTTTTATGAAAACATGTGGATGCAATGCGCATGATGCTATGAGATGAGATGCATGACATGAACAAAATGCAAAACAAAAGACAAAAACCTAACCACGAAGGAAATAACATATCACATAGTCGGAAATGGCAAGAGTTGGAGTTACGATTATGGAAAGTTACATCCGGGGTGTTACAACACTCCACCACTACAAGAAGATCTCGTCCCGAGATCTAGGATGGCACCGGAGAGAAACGGAAGAGGAAGAGAAGAGGTAAAACTAAGTTGCTTCTTTGACAAACGAGTGAAACCAACAAACCTTGAGAGGTAGAAAACTTGAAGAAATGCCATGACAGAGACGAAAGGAATTGAAACACTCCGTTAGACAAGAGGAACAAGTGATACGAAAAGAACCAAGAAGGTTGCAAAGTCATGAACCAAGAGTTTAATGGAAAAGATAGAATTCGAAACCACTCCGGTTAAAACAAGATGAGAAAGGAATAATACGGGTAGCACTCTGGTTGCAAAGAGATGCATGAGTTGATAAGATGAAAGAACTTGAATGAGAACATAACACTCCGGTTGAATGGATGGGCAAGGAAAAAGAACATGATCTTGAGAAAACGAGATGATTGGTGAAGAGCACAACATCACAATGCCTCCGGAAGAAATGAAAGAACGGAATGGAATGAATGGAGGAAAACTTGAACTTGAAAGAGCACGCTTACAGGAAATGCTACAATGGAGTTGTTGGCTTATCAACAACAAAAGGATAAGCTTGTTGTGGGCTTATGGAAAACATCTCAAACTTGAGGTGAGATTCTACCACTAACGGAAACAATTGGTTTGATTGAGAGCACCAAAGAGATGAAGAACTTCTTCACCGAGATGATAGAGAGATAACTTGGACCATTGATAATCACCACAAATAGCTACATTCCTTAGGGAAGGCTGTAGGTGAGATATAACCCAATATAACTCCAACAAAAGATTGATTGGTTGAAAAGATCTCTTGAATGAACAGAAAATGATGGATTTAAATATACCTCATTCTTGACAACTTGTGAATCACAAAACATGAATAGAAAATGTCGAGAATGATATAACACCACCTCAAAAGATAAGGTAGAAAAAATTGCACTTTGGAATGCAACATGAAGAATACTTGAACTTTTCCGAGAACAATCTTGAAGAACACTTCGAGAATGAGTTAAATCTTTAGCGAACCACCATGTAGAGCCTCCATGAAGAACTCCGGTAATAAAAGAATGATCAAACGAAAGGAAAGTTGAAAACACAAGGTGAAGCCTTGCGATGATTTAGAAGGAGCTTCGTGATGAGATAATGCGGAAAACTTGGAACTCCGGAAAAGAAAAGATGAAACACTAGAACCAAGAATTACTTCATCATGAACAATCTCCTGAAGAAAAGAATTGAATCACCTCGCGGAAATAAGAATAAGATTTATTGTATGCTTATACTTCATCAAATTAAATTGATGACAAGCAATGGATTTGGCATACTACTTATTCCCCTAGAAAGGATTAAAAGAGATATAGCGCAAGCTTGAGAAGGTATTAATGGAACCACCGGTAGGATTTTTGTAAAAAAAAGAATGAATTGATATGATAACAAGGGAAGAGGAAATTTAGAACGAACCACCGTAAGGACTAAAAGAACGAACGAAGAAAACGAGCGCATCACCAGGAAGAATTGGAAAATGAACGAAGATTCTTGAGAGAATTTAGATACAAGAGAACGAAGAGATCATGAACTGATTAGAGGATATTTGGAGGATGCACCGGAAAGATTTGGAGAACAAGAGCTGAATGGTGAGATTGAGTAATATTCAGAAATGATGGCCTTCGGATGATCGAGAAAGGAAGCAACTCCTGAAATGCGTCGGATGGGTGAAAAGAATTCTCACAATCGAAAACAATTATGAGAGGATGGCATCAAGCTAGAACCACGCATCTTTGGAAGAACGGGTAAGGATTTAAGAGGAACTCTTCTTCGGTCTTCAAAATCCAAGAATGACAACGAGAAACACCACCATGAATTGTTGAGACACTCCGGAAGGATTAAAAGAGGAAAGGTTGAGCCAAAGATGAAAAGAATTTGAAAGCAACCCTAGAGAACATCTGACTGATGAAATTCATTCTTACGTCAAACTTCGAAAAGAATTTGGAATAGCTCCAGGAAAATTAGAAGACTCGGGTAAGATCCTGGGAAAAGACCTGTGGGTTAGGGCCCACTCGAAAGAAACATCGTTGAAGGATTGCTTGAAATAGAGATTGCACCGGTAGAATTAAATAGCTTGAATGAGAGAAAAAACCTCGAAATAACTCGAATGGATTAAGAATGGAAACATGATTCTTCTGAGATATCTTTAGCACTCCGGGTACGAATAGAGAGAGGTGAACGACTATGAGATGCACCAGCATGGGATAACATTTGAAACGAGGAAAGGGATATGATCAACA
Source organism: Aegilops speltoides (assembly GCA_021437245.1). Taxonomy (NCBI): domain Eukaryota; kingdom Viridiplantae; phylum Streptophyta; class Magnoliopsida; order Poales; family Poaceae; genus Aegilops; species Aegilops speltoides. Next base: position 88,178,271 of record CM038141.1, on the reverse strand, counting down.
CCGAAAGCTTGAGTTAAATCCACCGAAAAAGAATACGAGAATGAAGAATGATGAACTTGAAGCTCGTGAGCATCTTCACAAGGGACCACCGGATTAGAACATTGACAGAAAAGAATGGGGAGACTTCCCATCAATAAAGGATACTTGCTTAAGAAATCTGAGTCCTAGAAGAAAAGGGTGGGACGGCGGGAAAACCAAAGGCAACTTGGGTAGATGGAATGGATACCGTTGAGAAAACTTAGAATTGATCTCGCGAATGTTGAAATGATCGGATCCACTTGAAGAAAAGCACGCCGGTTGGATAAGAATTAACATGACAACCTCGATGGTCAAGAAGGATTAGTATTCACATAGCAATATGAGAACACCTTTTAGGAAATGTACGGATACGACATTTGACTTCGAAGCAACTCAAATACCACAAATAAAACAAAACAAAGGATTTGGCTTGCAGAATAAGTAGGAACAAATACATATGATAGAGATTTACCCAATTCCATATCATGCATCTGTCGGAAAGATATTCTAGGAGCTACTTGAATTCCCACCTATAAAACTCCCAAAACTTTATGGTTACGCAATCAGGTGTTGGGGATACAGGGGAAGCAATATATCTCACCCAAACTAACAATCCCTACATCCAGCTGTATCCATCCGTCAACACATAACCAAGAAAACTCCGGAAATAGTGTACCTCAACCTTCGAAAAGCATCCGTTATACGAGCTATGGCAATACTCCCAAACTCCCCAGTACTGGGTGGCGTCGAGGTTATCTTACAACTATCTGCATAAAAGAGATTTTTGATGTCGGCAAAAATCGTGTATTCCAGAACTGCAACGATAAAATTATGACGACAACACCTCGGAGCTCAACTCCCCGGGACACTACTGTTGGGGAACGTAGTAATTTCAAAAATTTCCTACGCACATGCAAGATCATGGTGATGATATATCAACGAGAGGGGAGAGTGTATGTCCACGTACCCTCGTAGACCGTAAGCGGAAGCGTTATGACAACGCTGTTGATGTAGTCGACGTCTTCACGATCCGACCGATCCAAGTACCGAACGTCGGCACCTCCGAGTTCAAAGACACGTTCAGCTCGATGACGATCCCCAGTGTCCGATCCAGCAGAGCGTCGGGGATGAGTTCCAAGACGACGACGGCGTGGTGACAATCTTGATGTTCTATCGCGCAGGCCGCGCTAAGCTTCATGACGATATGACCGAGGTGGAATATGGTGGAAGGGGCACCGACACGGCTAAGGAACGATCCGTAGATCAACTTGTATGTCCATGGGGTGCCCCCTGCCTCGTATATAAAGGAGGGAGGGAGGAGGAGGCCGCCCTAGGAGGGCGCGCCATGGGGAGTCCTACTCCCACCGGGAGTAGGATTCCCCTTCCTAGTCCAACTAGGGGTCCTTCTATGTAGTAGGAGTAGGAGACTAGGAAGGGAAGAGAGAAGGAAGGAAGGAGGAGGCGGCCCTCCCTAGTCCAATTCGGACTAGGCCTTGGGCGCGCGCCTGCCATAGGCAGCCCTCTCTCTTTCCCGCAGGCCCAATAAGGCCCAATACTTCTCCTCGGCGAATTCCGTAACTCTCCCAGACTCAAAAATACCGAATCACTGGAACCTTTCCGAACTCGAATATAGTCGTCCAATATATCGATCTTTACGTCTCGACCATTTCGAGACTCCTCGTCATGTCCCCGATCTCATCCGGGACTCAACTCCTTCGGTACATCAAAACTCATAAACTCATAATATAAGCGCCATCGAAACCTTAAGCGTGCGGACCCTACGGGTTCGAGAACTATGTAGACATGACCTAGAACTATTCTTGGTCAATAACCAATAGCAGGACCTGGATGCCCATATTGGCTCCTACATATTCTCGAAGATCTTTATCGGTCAAACCGCATAACAACATCGTTGTTCCTTTGTCATCGGTATGTTACTTGCCCGAGATTCGATCGTCGGTATCCAATACCTAGTTCAATCTCGTTACGCAAGTCTCTTTACTCGTTCCGTAATACATCATCTCATAACTAACTCATTAGTTACATGCTTGCAAGGCTTAGGTGATGAGTATTACCGAGAGGGCCCAGAGATACCTCCCGACAATCGGAGTGACAAATCCTAATCTCGAATTATGCCAACCCAACATGTACCTTCTAAACACCTGAGAGCACCTTTATAATCACCCGATTCGTTGTGACGTTTGGTAGCACACAAAGTGTTCCTCCGTAAACGGAGTTGCATAATCTCATAGTCATAGGAACATGTATAAGTCATGAAGGAAGCAATAGCAACATACTAAACTATCGGGTGCTAAGCTAACGGAATGGGTCAAGTCAATCACATCATTCTCCTAATGATGTGATCCGTTAATCAAATGACAACTCTTTTGTCCATGGTTAGGAAACATAACCATCTCGATAAACGAGCTAGTCAAGTAGAGGCATACTAGTGACACTATGTTTGTCTATGTATTCACACATGTATTATGTTTCCGGTTAATACAATTCTAGCATGAATAATAAACATTTATCATGAAATAAGGAAATAAATAATAACTTTATTATTGCCTCTAGGGCATATTTCCTTGATCTCCCACTTGCACTAGAGTCAATAATCTAGTTCACATCGCCATGTGATTTAACACCAATATTCATATCGTATATGATTAACACCCATAGTTCACATCATCATGTGACCAACACCCAAAGGGTTTACTAGAGTCAATAATCTAGTTCACATCGCTATGTGATTAACACCCAAAGAGTACTAAGGTGTGATCATGTTTTGCTCGTGAGAGAAGCTTAGTCAATGGGTCATCACATTCAGAGCCGTATGTATTTTGCAAATATTCTATGTCAACAATGCTCTTGCACGGAGCTACTCTAGCTAATTGCTCCCACTTTCAATATGTATCCAGGTTGAGACTTAGAGTCATCTCAATTAGTGTAAAAGTTTGCACCGATGTAACTTTTACAACAAACTCTTTTATCACCTCCATAATCGAGAAACATCTCCTTAGTCCTTACTAAGGATATTCTTGACCAATGTCCATGATCTACTCCTAGATCACTATTGTACTCCTTGCCAAATTTAGAGCAAGGTATACAATAGGTCCAGTACATAGCATAGCATACTTTATAGAACCTATGACCGAGGCATAGGGAATGACTTTTCATTCTCTTTCTATTTTCTGCTGTGGTCGGGATTTGAGTCTTACTCAATTTCATACCTTTGCAATCTGAGCAAGAACTCTTTCTTTGACTGCTCCATTTTGAACTATTTCAAAATCTTGCCAAGGTATGTACTCATTGAAAAACTTATCAAGCGTCTTGATCTATCTCAATAGATCTTGATGCTCAATATGTAAGTAGCTTTTCTCGAGGTCTTTTCTTTTAAAGAACTCCTTTAAAACACTCCTTTTATTCTTTGTAGAAAAATTCTACATCATTTCGATCAACAATATGTCACTCACATATACTAATCGAAAAGGCAGTAGTGCTCCCACTCACTTTATTGTAAATACAGCTTCATCGTAAGTCCATATAAAACTATATGCTTTGATCAACTTATCAAAGCGTATATTCCAACTCGAGATGCTTGCACCAGTCCATAGATGGATCGCCGGAGCTTGCACATTTTGTTAGCATCTTTAGGATTGACAAAACTTTCGGTTGCATCATATACAACTCTTCTTTAATAAATCCATTAAGGAATGCAGTTTTGACATCCATTTGCCGATTTCATAAAATGTGGCAATTGCTAACATGATTCGAGACAGACTTAAGCATCGATACGAGTGAGAAAATCTCATCGTATTCAACACCTTGAACTTGTTGAAAACCTTTCGCAACAAGTCGAGCTTGGTAGATAGTAATACTACTATCGTTGTCCGTCTTCCTCTTGAAGATCCATTTATTTGACATGGCTTGTCGATCATCGAGCAAGTCAATCAAAGTCCATACTTTGTTCTCATACATGGATCATATCTCGATTTTATGGCCTCGAGCCATTTCGCGAATCTGGGCTCATCATCGCTTCCTCATAGTTCGTAGGTTCATCATGGTCTAGTAACATGACTTCCGAACATGATTACTACACCACTCAGTGCGGATCTTACTCGGAAGACCTACGAGGTTCTCAGAGTAACTTGATCTGAAGTTTCATGATCAATATCATTAGCTTCCTCACTAATTGGTGTATTTGTCACGAGAACTGATTTCTGTGATGAACTACTTTCCAATAAGGGAACAGGTACAGTTACCTCATCAAGTTCTACTTTTCTCCCACTCACTTCTTTCGAGAGAAACTCCTTCTCTAGAAAGGATCCATTTTTAGCAACGAATATCTTGCCTTCGGATCTGTGATAGAAGGTGTACCCAACTATTTCCTTTGGGTATTCTATGAAGATGCACTTCTCCGATTTGGGTTCGAGTTTATCAGGATGAAACTTTTTCACATAAGCATCGCAGCCCCAAACTTTAAGAAACGATAACTTGGGTTTCTTGCTAAACCACAGTTCATATGTTGTCGTCTCAACGGATTTAGATGGTGCCCTTTTAATGTGAATGCAGCTGTCTCTAATGCATAACCCCAAAACAATATTGGTAAATCAAGAAGAGACATCATAGATCGCACCATATCCAATAAAGTGCGGTTTCTGACGTTCGGACACACCATAACGTTGTGGTGTTCGGTGGCGTGAGCTGTGAAACTATTCCACATTGTTTTAATTGAAGACCAAACTCAGAACTCAAATATTCCTCTCCGATCATATTGCGAAACTTTATTTTCTTGTTACGATGGTTTTCCACTTCACTCTGAAATTCTTTGAACCTTTCAACTATTTCAGACTTATGTTTCATCAAGTAGATATACCCATATCTGCTCAAATCATCTTGTGAAGGTCAGGAAATAACGAACTTGCCACGAGCCTTCATACTTATTGGTCGCATACATCGGTATGTATTATTTTCAATAAGTCGAGAGCTCGTTCCATTGTTCAAGAATGGAGTTTTAGTCATCTTGCCCAAAAGGCACGGTTCGCAAGCATCAAATGATTCATAACCAAGTGATTCCAAAATCCATCTTTATGGAGTTTCTTCATGCGCTTTACATCGATATGACCCAAACGGCGATTACCACAAATAAGTTGCACTATCATTATTAACTTTGCATCTTTTGGCCTCAATATTATGAATATGTGTATCACTACGATCGAGATCCAATAAACTATTTTCATTGGGTGTATGACCATTGAAGGTTTTATTCATGTAAACAGAACAACAATTATTCTCTAACTTACATGAATAACCTTATTGCAATAAACATGATCAAATCATATTCATGCTCAACGCAAACACCAAATAACACTTATTTAGGTTTAACACTAATCCCGAAAGTATAGGGAGTGTGCGATGATGATCATATCAATCTTGGAACTATTTCCAACACACATCGTCACTTCACCCTTTAACTAGTCTCTGTTTATTCTGCAACTCTCGTTTCAAGTTACTAATCTTAGCAACTGAACTAGTATCAAATACTGAAGGGTTGCTATAAACACTAGTAAAGTACACATCAATAACATGTATATCAAATATACTTATGTTCACTTTGCCATCCTTCTTATCCGCCAATCACTTGGGGTAGTACCTCTTCAAGTGACCATTCTCTTTGCAAGAGAAGCACTTAGTCTCGTGCTTAGGACCGGACTTGGTTTCTTCACTTGAGCAACAACTTGCTTGCCGTTCTTCTTGAAGTTCCCTTCTTTCCCTTTGCCTTTTCTTGAAACTAGTGATCTTGTTAACCATCAACACTTGATGCTCTTTTCTTGATTTCTACCTTCGTCGATTTCAACATCACGAAGAGCTCGGGAATCATTTTCGTCATCCTTGCATACTATAGTTCATCACGAAGTTCTAGTAACTTAGTGATGGTGACTAGAGAATTCATCAATCACTATCTTATCGGAAGATTAACTCCCACTTGATTCAAGCGATTGTAGTACCTGCACAATCTGAGCACATGCTCACTAGTTGAGCAATTCTCCTCCATCTTTTAGCTATAGAACTTGTTGGAGACTTCATATCTCTCAACTCGGGTATTTGCTTGAAATATTAACTTCAACTCTGGAACATCTCATATGGTCCATGATGTTCAAAACATCTTTGAAGTCCCGATTCTAAGCCATAAAGCATGGTGCACAAAACTATCAAGTAGTCATCATATTGAGCTAGCCAAACGTTCATAACGTCGCATCCGCTCTGCAATAGGTTTGTCACCTAGCGGTGCATCAAGGACATAATTCTTCTGCAAAAATGAGGATAAACCTCGGATCACGGATCCAATCCGCATCATTGCTACTAACATTTTTCAACACAGTTTTCTCTAGGAATATATCAAAATAAACATATGAAAGCAACAACGCAAGCTATTGATCTTACAACATAATTTGCAAAATACTACCAGGACTAAGTTCATGATAAATTTAAGTTCGATTAATCATATTACTTAAGAACTCCCACTTAGACAGACATCTCTCTAGTCATCTAAGTGATCACGTGATCCAAATCAACTAAACCATAACAGATCATCACGTGAGATGGAGTAGTTTTCAATGGTGAACATCACTATGTTGATCATATCTACTATATGATTCACGCCGACCTTTCGGTCTCCGTGTTCGAGGCCATATCTGCATATGCTAGGCTCGTCAAGTTTAACTCGAGTATTCGCGTGTGCAAAACTGGCTTGCACCCGTTGTAGATGGACGAGAGCTTATCACACCCGATCATCACGTGGTGTCCGGGCACGACGAACTTTGGCAACGTTGCATACTCGGGAGAACACTTCTTGATAATTAGTGAGAGATCATCTTAAAATGCTACCGTCAATCAAAGCAAGAATAAGATGTATAATGATAAACATCATATGCAATCAAAATATGTGACATGATATGGCCATGATCATCTTGCGCCTTTGATCTCCATCTCCAAAGTACTGTCATGATCTTTATCGTTACCGGCACGACACCATGATCTTCATCATCTTGATCTATATCAATGTGTCGTCACATGGTCATCTCGCCAACTATTGCTCTTGCAACTATTGCTATCGCATAGCGATAAAGTAAAGCAATTATTTGGCACTTACATCTTATGCAACAAAGAGACAACCATAGGGCTTCTGCCAGTTGCCGATAACTTCAACAAAACATGATCATCTCATACAAAAACTTATATCTCATCACGTCTTGACCATATCACATCACAACATGCCCCGCAAAAACAAGTTAGGCGTCCTCTACTTTGTTGTTGCAAGTTTTACGTGGCTGCTACGGGCTTAAGCAAGAACCAATCTCACCTCGCATCAAAACCACAACGATAGTTTGTCAAATAGACTCGATTTAACCTTCGCAAAGACCGGGCGTAGCCACACTCGGTTCAACTAAAGTTGGAGAGATCGACACCGCCAGCTACACGTGTGCAAAGCACGTCGGTAGAACCAGTCTCGCGTAAGCGTCTGGCGTAATGTCGGTCCGGCCGCTTCATCCAACAATACTTCTGAACCAAAGTATGACATCTTTGGTCGGCAAGATGACTTATATCGTCCACAACTCACTTGTGTTCTACTCGTGCATATAACATCAACGCATAAAACCTGGGCTCGGATGCAACTGTTGGGGAACGTAGTAATTTCAAAAATTTCCTACGCACATGCAAGATCATGGTGATGATATAGCAACGAGAGGGGAGAGTGTATGTCCATGTACCCTCATAGACCATAAGCGGAAGCGTTATGACAATGCGGTTGATGTAGTCGTACGTCTTCATGATCCGACCGATCCAAGTACCGAACGTACGGCACCTCCGAGTTCAGCACACATTCAGCTCGATGACGATCCCCGGGCTCCGATCCAGCAGAGCGTCGGGGATGAGTTCCGTCAGCACGACGGCGTGGTGACAATCTTGATGTTCTACCGGCGCAGGGCTTCGCCTAAGCTTCGCGACGATATGACCGAGGTGGAATATGGTGGAAGGGGGCACCGCACACGGCTAAGGAACGATCCGTAGATCAACTTGTGTGTCCATGGGGTGCCCCCTGCCCCCGTATATAAAGGAGAGAGGGAGGAGGAGGCCGGCCCTAGGAGGGGCGCGCCATGGGGAGTCCTACTCCCACCGAGTAGGATTCCCTTTCCTAGTCCAACTAGGGGTCCTTCCATGTAGTAGGAGTAGGAGACTAGGAAGGGAAGAGAGAAGGGAAGGAAGGAGGGTGCGGCCTCCCCTAGTCAATTCGGACTAGGCCTTGGGCGCGCGCGGCCTGCCCTAGGCAGCCCTCTCTCTTTCCTTGAGGCCCAATAAGGCCCAATACTTCTCCCGTCGAATTCTCGTAACTCTCCCAGACTCCAAAAATACCGAATCACTCGGAACCTTTCCGAACTCTGAATATAGTCGTCCAATATATCGATCTTTACGTCTCGACCATTTCGAGACTCCTCGTCATGTCCCCGATCTCATCTGGGACTCCGAACTCCTTCGGTACATCAAAACTCATAAACTCATAATATAACTGTCATCGAAACCTTAAGCGTGTGGACCCTACGGGTTCGAGAACTATGTAGACATGACCTAGAACTATTCTTGGTCAATAACCAATAGCGGGACCTGGATGCCCATATTGGCTCCTACATATTCTACGAAGATCTTTATCGGTCAAACCACATAACAACATACGTTGTTCCCTTTGTCATCGGTATGTTACTTGCCCAAGATTCCATCGTCGGTATCCAATACCTAGTTCAATCTCATTACCGGCAAGTCTCTTTACTCATTCCGTAATACATCATCTCATAACTAACTCATTAGTTACATGCTTGCAAGGCTTAGGTGATGAGTATTACCGAGAGGGCCCAGAGATACCTCCCGACAATCGGAGTGACAAATCCTAATCTTGAATTATGCCAACCCAACATGTACCTTCGGAAACACCTGTAGAGCACCTTTATAATCACCCAGTTACGTTGTGACGTTTGGTAGCACACAAAGTGTTCCTCCGGTAAACGGGAGTTGCATAATCTCATAGTCATAGGAACATGTATAAGTCATGAAGGAAGCAATAGCAACATACTAAACTATCGGGTGCTAAGCTAACGGAATGGGTCAAGTCAATCACATCATTCTCCTAATGATGTGATCCCGTTAATCAAATGACAACTCTTTTGTCCATGGTTAGGAAACATAACCATCTCTGATAAACGAGCTAGTCAAGTAGAGGCATACTAGTGACACTATGTTTGTCTATGTATTCACACATGTATTATGTTTCCGGTTAATACAATTCTAGCATGAATAATAAACATTTATCATGAAATAAGGAAATAAATAATAACTTTATTATTGCCTCTAGGGCATATTTCCTTCAACTACCACAACCCCTAAATGTCAGGAGGCACCAAGAACAATGTTCTCGTCACAAGAATATCGGAACGATCCCAAGATACCCGCGTGATCCTAAAAAAATTAGTGAAATTTGAGGAGAGGGAAGACAAAACATCTATGTCAAGAGACCTCACCAGAGCGACGAAGGGGCTGAGGAGTAAAAAGAATCCTACTCTCCGATATATATAATCCTAAGACTCAAAACATTTTAGTTCTAGACTCAAAAACATCAGTGATTCGATCAAGCAGGGGGCTCCTAAGTCGAGGATGGCTCTGATTACCAACTTGTAACACCCATGATGCGGCTATATCTCCCACGTGTCAACGCACGGCTTAGAGGCATAACCGCATAGTGGTTTTGTTGCAAGAAGGGTCATCTTCACACAATCCCATGTAATGAACAAGAATGGGATAAAGAGTTGGCTTACAATCACCACTTAACACAATGAACATATAATTCATGCATCATTCAGAGCACACGCATAGTCTGACTATGGACGAAGCCAAAAGAAAAGAAGATAACCCAACTGTTAGATCCCCAATCGTCCCAACTGGGCTCCACTACTGATCAACATGAAACGAAACATAGCAACGACCAAGATCTTCATTGAGCTCCCATCTGAGCTCGGATGCATCAGCACTGGTATCATCGACACCTGCAACTGTTGTGATAGTATCTGGTGAGTCACGCGGACTCAACAATCTCAAAACCTGCGAGATCAAGACTATTTAAGCTTATGGGTAGGAAGTGGTAATGAGGTGGAGTTGCAGCAAGCACTAAGGAAATATGGTGGCTAACATACGCAAATAAGAGCGAGAAGAGAAGCAACGGAACGGTCGAGAAGCCCGAAGTGATCAAGAAGTCACCCTGAAACTACTTACGCACAATCATTACACAAAGACCGTTTTCACTTCCCGGACTCTGCCGAAAAGAGACCATGACGACTACACATGCGGTTGATGCTTTTTAATTAAGTCAAGTGTCAAGTTCTCTACAACCGAATATTAACAAATTCCCATCTGCCACATAACCGCGAGCACGGCTCTCAAAATTTTATACCCTGTAGGGGTGTCCCAACTTAGCCCATCACAAGCTCTCACGGTCAATGAAGGAAATTCCTTCTCTCGGGAAGACCCGATCAGTCTCGGAATCCCGGTTACAAGACATTTCGACAAAGGTAAAACAAGACCAACAAAGCCACCCGATGTGTCGACAATCCCAATAGGAGTCGCATGTATCTCGTTCTCAGGACACACCGGATAGGTCAAGCTATGTGTAAAACCAGCCCTCATGTTGCCCCGAGGTGGCCCCGCAGGCTGCCCGGTTCGGACCAACACTTAGAGAAGCACCGCCCGGGGTTAAAATAAAGATGACCCTCGGTTGGCGACCCAAGGAAGGGTAATAGGTTGTTAGGCAAATGTAAAACCAAGGTTGGGCCTTCTTTGGAGGAGTTTTATTCAAAGCGAATGTCAAGGGGTCCCATAAATCACCCAGCCGCGTCAGGAACGCAAAATCAAGGAACATAACACCGGTATGACGGAAACTAGGGCGACAAGAGTGGAACAAAACACCAGGCATAAGGCCGAGCCTTCCACCCTTTACCAAGTATATAGATGCATTAATTAAAATAAGAGATATTGTTATATCCCAAAATCATGATGTTCCAACATGGAGCAATCTTCAACTTCACCTGCAACTAACAAGGCTATAAGAGGGGCTGAGCAAAGCGGTAACATAGCCAAACAACGGTTTGCTAGGAAGGGTGAAAGGTTAGAGGCTGACATGGCAATATGGGAGGCATGGTAAACAAGTGATAGGTAGCACAGCATAGTGATGGAACGATGCAACTAGCAAGCAAAGATAGAAGTGATATCGAGGGTAATGGTCATCTTGCCTGAAATCCCGCAAGGAAGAAGAACGAGTCCATGAAGAAGACAAACGGACGTAGACGAACGAATCCTCACAACTCCGGAATGAAACCGAAGCTAACGAGAGAAGCAAACCGGAAAGAAGCAAACAACATGGTAAACAACCATCAAATAAGCATGGCACGATGCACAGCCAAGTATGATGCATGTCCAGTTTAAAGAGGCATGGCATGGTAAAGTGCACAAACAATACTACACATTAAGTGGAGCTCAATATGCAACGAGTTGCATATTGCCGAAACACCACATTCGAGTTATTTAGTTCACTCGCGTTTAGGTACACAACAATATTAAATGTCGTTAAACATGGCAAGAGGTGAAGCATAATTAACCTAACTAATTAGGCAAGTTTAAATGAGGCCGGAAACTCAAACAACAATTCTGGAAAATCCTCATGTGCATATTTCGAATTCGATACTGTTCTGCCCTAATACATATTTTAATGTTGTTAAACAGTAAAACAAAGTGCACCAAGTTAATCTATGCATTTTTCTAGACAATTTACATATATAGTTTATTTAATTCGGAGCTACGGTTATTTAACTATGAAATAAATCATTTTAACATGGCATTTAAGCAAATTTAAACAAACAGCAAGTTTAAACATTTTAAACATGGATGAAAGTTGCAAAATATGCAACTAGATGAAATTCTCAGCATTTTACATGTTTAAAACATTTTATTCTAACGCACGGTTTGTGAGTTATTGAATGCATGAAGAATAGGGGCTTTTTCTGCAAAACTGCGGATCCTGGAATAATAGCTAAATTCGCAGAACTGGGAAAAAAACTACACAGGCCGAATCTAAAACTGGAGCAAGCCCAACAAAAGAAAAACAAAGGGGCGCTGGGGGGTTTCTCACCATGGGCCAAGCCTAGATCGAGACGAGGGAGGAGGCACTGGGCCACGCGATGCAGGCATGGAGTGGTCAACGGGAGCGGGACTTGGCGCTGGCCAAGCGAGCACTGGGCGCGGCTCCGGTCGCTCGCAGACAAGGACGAGGCAGGGGGTCACGCGAGGTTCGCCAGGAAGACGGCAGCGGGCGGCAGACTTGACGCGCAGGAAGATGGATCCGGCCGGTCTTGAAGGAGATCGAGGCGCGGAGGAAGCTCGAAGCGAGGAGGCGAGCAATCAAGGCAGAGGCGTCGTCCTCTGCCGAACAACGTAGGTGCAAGACGGGCTTGAGCGCCGGCATGGCTCGCCTCGAGCAGCGCAGGGGAAGAAGACGAGACAGCATCGGAGCTGCGGGACTTGGGGACGAAGTTCGCTCGCGCGAGGACTTGGCGGGGGACGACTCGGTGGCATCGTCACACCAGTAGTACTTAGTGCGGACATAGGCGGCGGTGGACCTTGCGGGCATGCAGAGGAAGGTCAAAGACGGTGGGGCAGCGCCGGATCTCGGCGTGGGGGGTTCAGTCCAGGGCAGCGGTGGATGGATCCAGCGAACGGAGCAGAGCTCCATGCTTCGGGCGCAATGGACGAGCTCCATGCATCGCTCCTATTAACCCAAAGCAGAGAGAGGGCTGGAGAGATTAGAGAGAGCGAGGAATAAAAGAGAGAGGGGAGGAAGAAGGAGAGTGGGACAGCTCGGGGGTCCTGCTGGTGCTTGCCGGCGGCAAGGTTCGCTGGTGGCGGCGGGATCGCGAGGTGGAGGAGCGCTCAGGCAGGTGGTTGGATGGGGAATCGAGGGAGGTAGTTGATCGATGGCTTGGTAGCTTGAAGAAACAAAAATGCAGAAGAGGATTCAGAGAGGAAACACGGGAAGGAAAGCAGAGAGAGACGGCGGGCATGCGGGCAAGGCGAATCATCTGCTTGGTTTCGCCGGCAACGGCTGGCCGGAAGGAGGCGGAGATGAAGGGACACGGGGCCACAGGAGGAGCTCGAATGATTCCCTCGCGAGAAGATCGAGGGTTGCGGGGACGAAGACGACCGCGGCTTGAGGCGTGTGCGGACGACGGGGACGGGGCCAAGACGGCGGGATCCAGCGGAGCGGCGAGGTTCGGCAACGACGGGGATGACCGGCTGCTCCGGTTGGCGGCAGCGAGGCGATGGAGCTCGTGCTCCTGGATGACGGAGGCTCGGGGCATGAGCAGGGGAGGCTGTGCTTGGAGGCGAAGCACTCGATCCATCGAGATGCTCGGGCGGCTGCGCGGAAAATCAGGGATCTGGTCAGAGGCTGCGGTTGGTGGGGATGGCTCCCGAGGGGAAGAATGAGAGTGGTGGCTGCGCGGATGGGACTAGGTGGATGGGACGGCTAGGGTCCAGGGTTGCCCCGATATTTATATCAGATGAATTTAGGTTAGAGGATATCACATCCCTACGGTCGTAATCGGACGGTTGAGAAAATAGGCTAGGGGGTCCAAATAAGAAAACGGAGATGTTTTATATATGTTTGGGGATGAACCGAATGCAACGGTGATGACTGAGCGGGTTGGGTTCGGATAAGTTTCGGACGAGCGCAAGAGGGGGTGGTGGTTGTGCAGAGAGGTTAGGTGGTTTGACAAGAGGGAAATGCAAACACGGTTGGTCTCGGAACAGTTAACGAAGGCAAGGGGGATGCGGCCACCACGAACGACTACGATTTTTATGAAAACATCTTGATGCAATGTGGATGATGCTATGAGATGAGATGCATGACATGAACAAAATGCAAAACAAAAGACAAAACCCAACCACGAAGGAAATAACATATCACATAGTAGGAAATGGCAAGAGTTGGAGTTACGATTATGGAAAGTCACATCCGGGGTGATACAATTTATATTAACACGACCTTTTCAAATAGAGTTAACATCATGTTGGAAGTTCTATTCATGGTCGAAAATGGAACTACCAGCCAGTTAACATCATGCTGATCAACATTCATGCATAACACATCTTCATATGATGCACAGTCAAAAAGATATGCTATTTTCAAAATGCCCACACAATGTCGAGTGTGCGAAACACAGAGAAAACGAGGGACAAAGTTTTGGCAAGTGTTGGACATGGTGTGCGTAGATGACAATGGGGACCCACGTGTCAATAAAGGCAGAGGCAAAAAATTTGGAGATATTTTCCCTGCACAGGTGGAATCAAACCCGGGCGGAACAGCTGTCGGGTAATGTCACTTGGCCACTAGGCTAGTTCAGTAGTTTCATTAGTAATAAGGCACTTCCTCAGGTGGTCGGATCCCCTCCTGTGCCTTTTGTGTGCTCGCCGCGACGCCGCTGTCTGCCGTTGTGAACATGTTGAACAAACGAGAGGAATCTGGAGAGGACTGTACGTGGAGAGGCAAACAGTCGGGAACCACCAGGTCTATGGCCGTACGCAAGCAAGTGCCTCGTCGAAAAAATACTTCCTCCTAATGCTATACTGACGTTGGGGCCCACGGGTTTGTCAACATAGTTACATTTTTTAGGTGCTTCAACAATGTTACTATAAGAGATAAATTCACAACAAAGTCGGGGAGCTGGCAGGTATCATTTATTATCACTGGGGCAGCAAGTATCAGCTGGGTTTTGGGCTGCCCCGTCTTGGCTTTCTTTTTTAACATGCGCAGCCCATGACCTCGGATGGGAGGTCCATAGGCCTGTTTGTATTTTCTTGAGGGCCGTCATGTATCGACCGTCCTATGGACCTCCCATCCGAGGTTTTATTTTTCCTGAAACATCGGCAGCCCAATTTATGTATTTTTTTTAAGAAAACGCAAAGGTCTGTTCTATTTTTCTATATAAGAATAGGAACGCCAGGTCCAACTTATGTTTCCCTTCTAACTATATTATATATATTAGAATTATTTTATATGTTATTATATATTATTTTTATTGTCATCATATACTTAACAGATACTTACATATGTAAGAAAACAATATCCCACATCTTATTAACTTATAAAAATAATTTCTTAACAATAAAATCCTGGATTGTTTTGGCACGAGAATCCTAGTGATTGTGTATAAAAGCTTGATAAGATTTGAGGACGAATGTAATAATATCACCTATTATTTAAATATATTTATAACAAAATGCTCAGATCCTTTTTATTTTTTGATAACATTGCTGGCCCAACCAAACATTATAATTAGAATCAGCCCAATAAAATCGTGTTTTCGAGAAAGTGCAAATGGCCTGTAATTTTTTAGGAAAAAAAATAAATGGGTCGCATGGATGCTACATTATTTGTTCACCCAGCCCAGCTAATGGACTATAATTCAAAAAAAGAAGATCAAATTGATTGTAAATTCTACCGCGCAAAAAAAAGACTGTAAATTCTGAAAAAATGGGTTGAATACGTGCCACATTTTTGGAGGCTGAAATGTGGGCCAATAAGTGAAAGCCAACGCAAGTCGTTGTCAATTTAGTCAAAAAATGATTCTCACATATTTGCCGTTGGATTTACATCCAACAACCGGCATCCATCTTCAATCTCTCGTCTTCTTCCACCAGCGCCGCCGGGACCACCTCTTGCCTGCTGCTGCTAGCAGCTCTGCTTAGCACGCTTCACTGTGAAGCGCTACTCCACAATTGGTCAGGCCATCCTTCCACCCCTCCACACCTCTTGTTCTTCTCCACCGACTGCTGAACCACACCGCACTAGAACCAGTTAATCCTCGTGCACCTCTCCATCTGCGACTCTACTCCCGCGTCTTCCCATCTCTGGCTCGTTGTTGTCCGGGGCCTCGCTGTCGTCCACCACCTTGGATGCGCTCGGCGCGGCGTGGTCAACGTGGTCAACAAACGACACCATCGGAAGTAGACTGTGCGTGGAGAGGCTGACAGCTGGGTCCACAGCCGCACACAAGGAAATGCCTCCTTATTACGCGCAAAATAATTATTCCTCCACCTGACATCTGGGACCCACCGGAAGGGCCTCTGTATTTCGTGAAAAAAATGTGCCCCCCGCTGACAGGTCGAACCCACCACCTATCTCCGCACGCAAGGAAGTGCCTCCTTATTACGCACAAAAAATGAATACTCCCCCTCCCAGTTGGAACACAACATAGTGGGAGGCTGACTTGTGGGCCTACCAAGTTGACGGGGATGGAGGGCTTTGTCAACTTAGTCAATATGAACGATTCTAGCTCCTGTTACCGTACGATGTTCATCCAATGGCCGTAGTGCTTCTTCAACCTCTGGTCTTCTTGCTCCAGCCGCCCAAACCAGCGCCGGTCGTGCCGCGTGCTCCTGCCTCCCATGGCCGGCTGTGATGCCGTGGAGGCCTCACCGCCCCCTACTACTCCCACCGCTGGCTAGGCCATCCCTCTACTCACCCACACCCCCTGTTATTCTGCGGCGACGACAGCCTCACACCATAGCCGAACCAGTGAACCCTCGTACTCCTCTCCGTGTGGGCATCCACTGCCGCGTCTTCCTCGGCTCCGCGTCGTCCCCTTCCTAGGCCTCGCCGTCGTCCATCGCCCTGGTGCTCTCGATGCGCGTGGTCAACATGGTCAAGGAACGACTTCCATCGGATGTGGACTGGACTGTTGGGGAACGTAGTAATTTCAAAAAAATTCCCACGCACACGCAAGATCATGGTGATGCATAGCAACGAGAGGGAGAGTGTTGTCTCACGCACCCTCGTGATCCCGAAGCGAAGCGTTGACGCAACGTAGAGGAAGTAGTCGACGTCCTCCCGGTCCGACCGATCCAAGCACCGCACTCGGCACCTCCTAGTTCTTGACACGCGTACAGCTCGATGACGCACCCCGATCTCCGATCCAGCAGAGGCGCTGGAGGAGTTCCACAAGACGACGGCGTGGTGACGATCTTGATGTTCTATCGGCGCAGGCCGCCTAAGCTTCATGACGATATGACCGAGGTGGAATATGGTGGAAGGGGCACCGCACACGGCTAAGGAACGATCCGTAGATCAACTTGTGTCTCTATGGGGTGCCCCCTGCCCGTATATAAAGGAGTGGAGGAGGAGGGCGGCCCTCTACTATGGCGCATACAGGGAGTCCTACTCCCACCGAGTAGGATTCCCCTTCCTAGTCCAACTAGGAGTCCTTCCATGTATTAGGAGTAGGAGACTAGGAAGGGAAGAGAGAAGGAAGGAAGGAGGGGTGCGGCCCTCCCTAGTCCAATTCGGACTAGGCCATGGGGCGCGCAGCCTGCCCTAGGCAGCCCTCTCTCTTTCCCTGCAGGCCCAATAAGGCCCAATACTTCTCCCGGCGAATTCCGTAATTCTCCCAGACTCCCAAAAATACCGAATCACTTGGAACCTTTCCGAACTCCGAATATAGTCGTCCAATATATCGATCTTTACGCCTCGACCATTTCGAGACTCCTCGTCATGTCCCCGATCTCATCCGGACTCCGAACTCCTTCGTACATCAAAACTCATAAACTCATAATATAAATGTCATCGTAACGTTAAGCGTGCGGACCCTACAGGTTCGAGAACTATGTAGACATGACCTAGAACTATTCTCGGTCAATAACCAATAGTGGGACCTGGATGCCCATATTGGTTCCTACATATTCTACTTAAGATCTTTATCGGTCAAACCGCATAACAACATACTTTGTTCCTTTGTCATCGGTATGTTACTTGCGAGAATTTGATCGTCGGTATCCAATACCTAGTTCAATCTCGCCACCGCAAGTCTCTTTACTGCTCAGAATGCATCATCCGTAACCAACTCATTGGTCACATTGCTTGCAAGTCTTATAATGATGTGCATTACCGAGAGGGCCCAGAGATACCTCTCCGACAATCGGAGTGAAAAACCTAATCTCGAAATACACCAACTCAACATGTACCTTCGGAGACACCTGTAGTACTCCTTTATAATCACCCGATTCACGTTGTGACATTTGGTAGTACCCAAAGTGTACCTCCGGTAAACGGAGTTGCATAATCTCATAGTTCCGGAACATGTATAAGTCATGAAGAAAGCAATAGCAACATACTAAACGATCAAGTGCTAAGCTAACGGAATGGGTCAAGTCAATCACATCATTCTCCTAATGATGTGATCCCGCTAATCAAATGACAACTCTTTTGTCCATGGCTAGGAAACATAACCATCTCTGATAAACGAGCTAGTCAAGTAGAGGCATACTAGTGACACTAGGTTTGTCTATGTATTCACACATGTATTATGTTTCCGGTTAATACAATTCTAGCATGAATAATAAACATTTATCATGAAATAAGGAAATAAATAATAACTTTATTATTGCCTCTAGGGTATATTTCCTTCAGTCTCCCACTTGCACTAGAGTCAATAATCTAGTTCACATCGCCATGTGATTTAACACCAATATTCATATCTGTATATAATTAACACCCATAGTTCACATCATCATGTGACCAACATCCAAAGGGTTTACTAGAGTCAATAATCTAGTTCACATCGCTATGTGATTAACACCCAAAGAGTACTAAGGTGTGATCATGTTTTGCTCGTGAGAGAAGCTTAGTCAACGGGTCGGTCACATTCAGAGCCGTATGTATTTTGCAAATATTTTATGTCCACAATGCTCTTGCACGAGCTACTCTAGCTAATTGCTCCCACTTTCAATATGTATCCAGGTTGAGACTTAGAGTCATTCGGATCGGTGTAAAAGTTTGCATTGATGTAACTTTTACAACAAACTCTTTTATCACCTCCATAATCGAGAAACATCTCCTTAGTCCTTACTAAGGATATTCTTGACCAATGTCCAGTGATCTACTCCTAGATCACTATTGTACTCCTTGCCAAATTCAGAGCAAGGTATACAATATGCCCGGTACATAGCATAGCATACTTTATAGAACCTATGACCGAGGCATAGGGAATGATTTTCATTCTCTTTCTATTTTCTGCTTGTGGTCGGGATTTGAGTCTTACTCAATTTCATACCTTTGCAACATAGGCAAGAACTCTTTCTTTATGCTCCATTTTGAACTATTTCAAAATCTTGCCAAGGTATGTACTCATTGAAAATCTTATCAAGCGTCTTGATCTATCTCAATAGATCTTGATGCTCAATATGTAAGTAGCTTTTCTTGAGGTCTTTTCTTTTAAAGAACTCCTTTAAAACACTCCTTTATGCTTTGCGTAAAAATTCTACATCATTTCGATCAACAATATGTCACTCACATATACTAATCGAAAAAGCAGTAGTGCTCCCACTCACTTTATTGTAAATACAGGCTTCATCGTAAGTCCATATAAAACTATATGCTTTGATCAACTTATCAAAGCGTATATTCCAACTCGAGATGCTTGCACCAGTCCATAGATGGATCATTGGAGCTTGCACATTTTTTAGCACCTTTAGGATTGACAAAACCTTCGGTTGCATCATATACAATTCTTCTTTAATAAATCCATTAAGGAATGCAGTTTTGACATCCATTTGCCAGATTTCATAAAATGTGGCAATTGCTAACATGATTCAGACAGACTTAAGCATCGATACGAGTGAGAAAATCTCATCGTATTCAACACCTTGAACTTGTTGAAAACCTTTCGCAACAAGTCGAGCTTGGTAGATAGTAATACTACTATTAGTGTCCGTCTTCCTCTTGAAGATCCATTTATTTAACATGGCTTGCTGATCATCGAGCAAGTTAATCAAAGTCCACACTTTGTTCTCATACATGGATCATATCTCAGATTTTATGGCCTCGAGCCATTTCGCGGAATCTGGGCTCATCATCGCTTCCTCATAGTTCGTAGGTTCATCATGGTCTAGTAACATGACTTTCAGAACATGATTACTACACCACTCTGGTGTGGATCTTACTCTGGAAGACCTACGAGGTTCTGTAGTAACTTGATCTGAAGTTTCATGATCAATATCATTAGCTTCCTCACTAATTGGTGTATTTGTCACGAACTGATTTACGTGATGAACTACTTTCCAATAAGGAACAGTACATTTACCTCATCAAGTTCTACTTTCCTCCCACTCACTTCTTTCGAGAGAAACTCCTTCTCTAGAAAGGATCCATTTTTAGCAACGAATATGTTGCCTTCGGATCTGTGATAGAAGGTGTACCCAACTATTTCCTTTGGGTATTCTATGAAGACGCACTTCTCTGATTTGGGTTCGAGCTTACCAGGATGAAACTATTTCACACAAGCATCGCAGCCCAAAACTTTAAGAAACGACAACTTGGGTTTCTTGCTAAACCACAGTTCATATGGTGTCGTCTCAACGGATTTAGATGGTGCCCTATTAAATGCGAATGCAGCTGTCTCTAATGCATAACCCCAAAAAATAATGGTAAATCAATAAGTGACATCATAGATCACACCATATCCAATAAAGTGCGGTTACGACGTTCGGACACACCATGACGTTGTGGTGTTCCAGGTGGCGTGAGCTGTGAAACTATTCCACATTGTTTTAATTGAAGACCAAACTCGTAACTCAAATATTCCTCTCCGCGATCAGAGTCGCAGAAAATTTATTTTTCTTGTTACGATGATTTTCCACTTCACTCTAAAATTCTTTGAACCTTTCAACTATTTCAGACTTATGTTTCATCAAGTAGATATACCCATATCTGCTCAAATCATCTTGTGAAGGTCAGAAAATAACGATACTTGCCACGAGCCTTCATACTCATTGGTCTGCATACATCAGTATGTATTATTTCCAATAAGTCGGTAGCTCGTTCCATTGTTCAAGAACGGAGTTTTAGTCATCTTGCCCAAAAGGCACGGTTCGCAAGCATCAAATGATTCATAACCAAGTGATTCGAAAATCCATCTTTATGGAGTTTCTTCATGCGCTTTACACCGATATGACCCAAACGGCGATTACCACAAATAAGTTGCACTATCATTATTAACTTTGCATCTTTTGGCCTCAATATTATGAATATGTGTATCACTAGGATCGAGATCCAACAAACTATTTTCATTGGGTGTATGAGCATTGAAGGTTTTATTCATGTAAGCAGTAACAACAATTATTCTCGATTTTAAATGAATAACCGTATTGCAATAAACATGATCAAATCATATTCATGCTCAACACAAACGCCAAATAACATTTATTTAGGTTTAACACTAATCCCGAAAGTATAAGGAGTGTGCGATGATGATCATATCAATCTTGGAACTACTTCCAACACTCATCGTCACTTTCCTTCAACTAGTCTCTGCTTATTCTCAGAACTCTGTTTTGAGTTACTAATCTTAGCAACCAAACAAGTATCAAATACTTAGGGCTACTATAAACACTAGTAAGGTACACATCAATAATTTGTATATCAAATATACCCTTGTTCACTTTGCCATCCTTCTTATCCACCAAATATTGAGGGCATTTCCGTTTCGGGACCATATCCTTTGCGGTGTAAACACTCGGTTTGAGGCTATGGTCCAAAGATTGGGCTTCTTCGCAGGAGTGACAACCTGCTTGTCTTTCCACTTGAAGTTCCCTTTTTCCTTTGCCCTTCTCTTGAAACTAGTGGTTTTGTCAATCATCAACACTTGATGGTCTTTTCTTGATTTCTACCTTCGTCGATTTCAACATCACGAAGAGCTCGGGAATCGTTTTCGTCATCCCTTGCATACTATCGTTCATCACGAAGTTCTAGTAACTTAGTGATGGTGTCTAGAGAATTCATCAATCACTATCTTATCGGAAGATTAAGTCCCACTTGATTCAAGCGATTGAAGTACCTGCACAATCGAGCACATGCTCACTAGTTGAGCGATTCTCCTCCATCTTTTAGCTTTAGAACTTGTTGGAGACTTCATATCTCTCAACTCGGGTATTTGCTGGAAATATTAACTTCAACTCCTGGAACATCTCATATGGTCCATGACGTTCAAAACGTCTTTGAAGTCCCGATTCTAAGCTGTTTAAGCATGGTGCACTAAACTATCAAGTAGTCATCCTTTTGAGCTAGCCAAACGTTCATAACGTCTGCCTCTGCTCCTGCAATAGGTTTGTCACCTAGCGGTGCATTAAGGACATAATTATTCTGTGTAGCAATGAGGATAAACCTCAGATCACGGATCCAATCTGCATCATTGCTACTAACATCTTTCAACACAATTTTCTCTAGGAACATATCAAAATAAACATATGAAAGCAACAACGCAAGCTATTGATCTACAACATAATTTGCAAAATACTACCAGGACTAAGTTCATGATAAATTTAAGTTCAATTAATCATATTACTTAAGAACTCCCACTTAGACAGAAATCTCTCTAGTCATCTAAGTGATCACGTGATCCAAATCAACTAAACCATAACCGATCATCACGTGAGATGGAGTAGTTTTCAATGGTGAACATCATTATGTTGATCATATCTACTATATGATTCACGCTCGACCTTTCGGTCTCCGTGTTCCGAGGCCATATCTGCATATGCTAGGCTCGTCAAGTTTAACCTGAGTATTCTGCGTGTGCAAAACTGGCTTGCACCCGTTGTAGATGGACGTAGAGCTTATCACACCCGATCATCACGTGGTGTCTCGAGACGACGAACTTTGGCAACGGTGCATACTCAGGGAGAACACTACTTGATAATTTTAGTGAGAGATCATCTTAAAATGCTACCGTCAATCAAAGCAAGATAAGATGCATAAAGGATAAACATCACATGCAATCAATATAAGTGATATGATATGGCCATCATCATCTTGTGCTTGTGATCTCCATCTCAAGCACCGTCGTGATCACCATCGTCACCGGCGACACCTTGATCTCCATCGTAGCATCGTTGTCGTTTCGCCATCTATTGCTTCTACGACTATCGCTACCGCTTAGTGATAAAGTAAAGCAATTACAGTATGCGTTGCATTTCATACAATAAAGCGACAACCATATGGCTCCTGCCAGATTGCCGATAACTTAGGTTACAAAACATGATCATCTCATACAATAAAATATAGCATCACGTTTGACCAATATCACATCACAACATGCCTGCAAAAACAAGTTAGACGTCCTCTACTTTGTTGTTGCAATTTTTACGTGGCTGCTACGGGCTTAGCAAGAACCGTTCTCACCTACGCATCAAAACCACAACGATAGTTCGTCAAATAGACTCCGTTTTAACCTTCGCAAGGACCGGGCGTAGCCACACTCGGTTCAACTAAAGTGAGAGAGACAGACACCCGCCAGCCACCTTTAAGCACGAGTGCTCGTAACGGTGAAACCAGTCTCGCGTAAGCGTACGCGTATTGTCGGTCCGGGCCGCTTCATCTCACAATACTGCTGAACCAAAGTATGACATGCTGGTAGGCAGTATGACTTATATCGTCCACAACTCACTTGTGTTCTACTCGTGCATATAACATCAACGCATAAAACCTAGGCTCGATACCACCGCTGTTGGGAACGAGTAATTTCAAAAATTTCCTACGCACACGCAAGATCATGGTGATGCATAGCAACGAGAGGGGAAAGTGTTGTCTCGTACACTCGTGAGACCGAAGCGGCGAGATTGACGCAATGTAGAGGAAGTAGTCGACGTCCTCCCGGTCCGACCGATCCAAGCACCGCATACTCGGCACCTCCGAAGTTCTTGACACGCGTCAGCTCGATGACGCACCCGATCTCCGATCCAGCAGAGGCGCTGGAGGAGTTCCACAAGACGACGGCGTGGTGGCGATCTTGATGTTCTACGGCGCGGGCTTCGCCTAAGCTTCATGACGATATGACCAAGGTGGAATATGGTGGAAGGGGCACCGACACGGCTAAGGAATGATCCGTAGATCAACTTGTGTTCCATGGGGTGCCCCTGCCCGTATATAAAGGAGTGGAGGAGGGAGGGCGGCCCTCTACTATGGCGCATACAGGGAGTCCTACTCCCACCGGGAGTAGGATTCCCCTTTCCTAGTCCAACTAGGAGTCCTTCCATGTATTAGGAGTAGGAGACTACAAAGGGGAAGAGAAGGGAAGGAAGGAGGGTGCGGCCCTCCCCTAGTCCAATTCGGACTAGGCCATGGGGCGCGCCCTGCCCTAGGCAGCCCTCTCTCTTTCCCAGGCCCAATAAGGCCCAATACTTCTCCCGGCGAATTCCGTAACTCTCCCAGACTCCGAAAATACCGAATCACTTGGAACCTTTCCGAACTCCAATATAGTCGTCCAATATATCGATCTTTATGTCTTGACCATTTCGAGACTCCTCGTCATGTCCCCGATCTCATCCGGGACTCCGAACTCCTTCGGTACATCAAAACTCATAAACTCATAATATAAATGTCATCGTAACGTTAAGCGTGCGGACCCTACGGGTTCAAGAACTATGTAGACATGACCTAGAACTATTCTCGGTCAATAACCAATAGCGGGACCTGGATGCCCATATTGGTTCCTATATATTCTACGAAGATCTTTATCGGTTAAACCGCATAACAACATACTTTGTTCCCTTTGTCATCGGTATGTTACTTGCCCGAAATTTGATCGTCGGTATCCAATACCTAGTTCAATCTCGTCACCGCAAGTCTCTTTACTCGCTCAGAATGCATCATCCCGTAACCAACTCATTGGTCACATTGCTTGCAAGGCTTATAATGATGTGCATTACGAGAGGGCCCAGAGATACCTCTCCGACAATCGGAGTGACAAAACCTAATCTCAAATCGCCAACTCGACATGTACCTTCGGAGACACCTGTAGTACTCCTTTATAATCACCCGATTCGTTGTGACGTTTGGTAGTACCCAAAGTGTTCCTCCGATAAACGGAGTTGCATAATCTCATAGTTCCGGAACATGTATAAGTCATGAAGAAAGCAATAGCAACATACTAAACGATCAAGTGCTAAGCTAACGGAATGGGTCAAGTCAATCACATCATTCTCCTAATGATGTGATCCCGTTAATCAAATGACAACTCTTTTGTCCATGGCTAGGAAACATAACCATCTCTGATAAACGAGCTAGTCAAGTAGAGGCATACTAGTGACACTATGTTTGTCTATGTATTCACACATGTATTATGTTTCCGGTTAATACAATTCTAGCATGAATAATAAACATTTATCATGAAATAAGGAAATAAATAATAACTTTATTATTGCCTCTAGGGTATATTTCCTTCATGGACGTGGAGAGGCTGACAGCTGGGTCCACGGCCGCAGCAAGGAAGTGCCTCCTTATTACGCGGAAAATAATGATTCCTCCACCTGACAGCAGGGACCCACCGGACGGGCCACCGTATTTTGCGAAAAAATGTTTCCCACCCGACTGCTAGGACCTACCAGCTACATCTTTGCACGCAAGGAAGTGTGTCCATATTACTGGCAAAAAGTGATTCGCCCCTAACTGCTGGGACCCACCAGCTACATCTTCACACGCAAGGAAGTGTGTCCGGGCAAAAAAAACAATTCGCCCCCCTGACTGCTGGGATCCACCAGCTACATCTTCGCACACAAGGAAGTGCCTAACAGTCGGGACCCACCTGGTCGAAGCATACGTAGCATTGTCTTCTGGTCACGAACGTGTACGTACATACTAGTCGATGTAGAGGCACGCACGTGTCATAGTAGAGGCGCGCACATAGCTTGTACACGTACGTACAGTGGCCAGTGTGCAAGAAAGAAAATACAGCCACGTACGTGCATACGGGCGGGGTCTCGAACGCCTACTCGCGCATACGTACTGCCAGGGCTCATGTACATGGCTGGGTCGAAACGGAGAAACTGCGTCGTCGTCGTGTTCATGGTGAGGCAACGGAATGCATCGTGTTCATCAGGAGGCAACGGAACGCGTGGGAGCCAACCGGCTTGGACGGAACAGGCGATGGAAACGAGGCCTGGCGTCTCGCAGAATGGAGGAAGCGGCCTTGTGTTCGACCGCCACGTCAAACGGGATCCTGTTCATCGGGGAAGTCCAGCGATTGCAAAACGGAGAAAACGGACTTGTGTTGGACCTCCTACGGTCGAAACGGGGTCCTGTTGATCGGGAGGGGTGTGGCGTACCGCAAAACGGAGGAAACGGACTTTTGTTGGAGCGCTACGGTCGAAACGGTGGTCCTGTTCATCGGGAGGGGTGTGGCGTACCGCAAAACGGGACTCCACCGATATCGCTCATCTCCACTATCGACCTCCTCCGGCCTCCCAGGCTCTTGCTCATCCATCGTCGACCTCCTCCAGCCTCCACCTGCGACTGTTCATCCACGGGCTCCTGTTCATCCAGCCTCCACCTCGCGCTACTCCACCGGCTATTGTTCAACCACCCCTCTCCATGGGCTCCTGTTCAACCACTCCTCCACGAGCTCATCGCTCATCAACCCTCCACCGTCTCATCGCTCATCCAGCCCTCCACGGGTCGCCCTGCTCATCTAGCCCTCCACGGGTCCTGTTCATCCAGCCCCAACCGCTCGACGATCGGGTTCTGCTCATCCAGAGGCAACACCACGGGTCTGTTCATCCACCCCATCGCTCACTATTCATCCAACCCCCCGCAACACTCATTTGCTCATCCAGAGGCATCGATCGGCATCGCTTAGCGGCGATAGCGGCGAATCGCACGATCAAGTTCGATTAACGACCATCGATCGATCGCTCGGGTTCGATAACGCGTAGCCTCCAAAGGTCGCTCGCCGGTTGATTAGAGCCCAACGCCTCACACACACGCATACGCACGAGAGAAATGCGATCGCTTCGCCCCGACCACCCAATCGTAATCGGAACACCCGATATTTTCCTCGCCTTGCTTCTACCACGGTTTTTTCCATCATGGACGGCCCAAAGAATGTCATGCGATTCGTCTCCGCCCGCCCAAGACGAAAAGCCAATTTTCATCATGATTTTTTGTCATAGAAGTAGGAGCCCACCACATCTATGATGATACCGGTTTTGTCACAATTATCGTCATAGAAGTGTCATAAGTATGACAGAAAAAATCTCGTTCGGCCCAAAATGTCACGGATGTGTCTTTTTTTTGTAGTGATGCTTTTATGAACTGCCTCAGATGTTTATCCCTTTTGTTGTATGCACCCTTTGATTATGCAGTAGTCAATTATTAGGGTGATCTCTCATAGTAAATATCAAGTCAAAAGGTGCTCTTCCTAGTGTTGCAACCATCTATGACATTCTAACATCTCGGAATGTGTCATGTCCACATGAGCATAAACGAGATGAGAGATTTGTTGGAAATATGCCCTAGAGGCAATAATAAATTAGTTATTATTAAATTTCCTTGTTCATGATAATCGTTTATTATCCATGCTATAATTGTATTGATAGGAAACTCAGATACATGTGTGGGTACATAGACAACACCATGTCCCTAGTAAGCCTCTAGTTGACTAGCTCATTGATCAATAGATGGTTACGGTTTCCTGACCATGGACAATGGATGTCGTTGATAACGGGATCACATAATTACAAGAATGATGTGATGGACAAGACCCAATCCTAAGCCTAGCACAAAGATCATGTAGTTCGTATGCTAAAGCTTTTCTAATGTCAAGTATCATTTCCTTAGACCATGAGATTGTGCAACTCCCGGATACCGTAGGAATGCTTTGGGTGTACCAAACGTCACAACGTAACTGGGTGGCTACAAAGGTGCACTACGGGTACCTTCAAAAGTGTCTGTCGGGTTGGCATGAATCGAGACTGGAATTTGTCACTCCATGTGACGGAGAGGTATCTCTGGGCCCACTCGGTAGGACATCATCATAATGTGCCCAATGTGACCAAGGGGTTGATCACGGGATGATGTGTTACGGAACGAGTAAAGAGACTTGCCGGTAACAAGATTGAACAAGGTATCGGGATACCGACGATCGAATCTCGGGCAAGTACAATACCGCTAGACAAAGGGAATTGAATACGAGATTGGTTGAATCCTCGACATCGTGGTTCATCCGATGAGATCATCGTGGAACATGTGGGAGCCAACATGGGTATCCAGATCCCGCTGTTTGTTATTGGCCAGAGAGCTGTCTCAGTCATGTCTGCATGATTCCCGAACCCGTAGGGTCTACACTTAAGGTTCGGTGACGCTAGAGTTGTTATGGGAATTAGTGTGCGATTACGAATGTTGTTGAGTCCCTGATGAGATCCGGATGTCACGAAGTTCGGAATGGTCCGGAGGTAAAGATTTATATATGGAAGTCCTATTTTGGCCACCGAAAATGTTCGGGTTTTTCGGTATTGTACCGGAAGGTTCTAGAAGGTTCGGAGTGGGGCCCACCTGCATGGGGGACCCACATGAACGTGGGTAGTGGGGCAAGGCCCCACACCCCTGGTAAAGGAGCACCAAGATCCCCCCTTAGAAGGAATAAGATCATATCCCGAAGGGATAAGATCAAGATCCCTAAAAAAGGGGGATAACAATCGGTGTGGAAGGAAATGATGGGATTTCTTTCCTCCCACCTTTGCCAACGCCCCAATGGACTTGGAGGGCAAGAAACCAGCCCCCTCCACCCCTATATATAGTGGGGAGGCGCATGGGAGCTTCACCCTTCCCCTGGAGCAGCCCTCTTCCTCCCCAACACCTCCTCCGTAGTAGTAGTGCTTGGCGAAGCTCTGCCGGAGAACTGCAAGCTCCACCACCACGCCGTCGTGCTGCCGGAGCTCTCCCTCAACTTCTCCTCTCCCCTTGCTGGATCAAGAAGGAGGAGATGTCCCTGGGATGTACATGTGTTGAACGCGGAGGTGCCGTCCATTCGGCACTAGGATCTCCGGTGATTTGGATCACGACGAGTACGACTCCTTCAACCCCGTTCACTTGAACGCTTCCGCTTAGCGATCTACAAGGGTATGTAGATGCACTCTCCTTCCCCTTGTTGCTAGATTACTCCATAGATTGATCTTGGTGATGCGTAGAAAATTTTGAATTTCTGCTACGTTCCCCAACAGTGGCATCATGAGCCAGGTTTATGCATAGTTACTATGCACGAGTAGAACACAAAGCAGTTGTGGGCATAGATGTTGTTAATTTTCTTGCCACTACTAGTCTTATCTTGCTTCGGCGGCATCGTGGGATGAAGCGTCCTGGACCGACCTTACACGTACGCTTACGTGAGACAAGTTCCACCGACTGACATGCACTAGTTGCATAAGGTGGCTAGCGGGTGTCTGTCTCTCCCACTTTAGTTGGAGCGGATTCGATGAAAAGGGTCCTTATGAAGGGTAAATAGAAATTGGCATATCACGTTGTGGTTTTACGTAGGTAAGAAACATTCTTGCTAAAACACCTATAGAAGCCACGTAAAACTTGCAACAACAATTAGAGGATGTCTAACTTGTTTTTGCAGCAAGTGTTTTGTGATGTGATATGGCCAAGAAGAATGTGATGAATGATATGTGATGTATGAGTTGCATGTCGATGAGTATGACAACCGGCAGGAGCCATAGGAGTTGTCTTTATTATTGTATGACATGCGTGTCAATGAACAACGCCCTGTAATTACTTTACTTTATTGCTAAACCGTTAGCCATAGTAGTAGAAGTAATAGTTGGCGAGACAACTTCATGGAGACACGATGATGGAGATCATGATCATGGAGATCATGGTGTCATGCCGGTGACGATGATGATCATGGAGCCCCGAAGATGGAGATCAAAAGGAGCAAAATGATATTGGCCATATCATGTCACTTTTTGATTGCATGTGATGTTTATCATGTTTTGCATCTTGTTTGCTTAGAACGACGGTAGTAAATAAGATGATCCCTCATAATAATTTCAAGAAAGTGTTCACCCTAACTGTGCACCGTTGCGAAAGTTCGTCGTTTCGAAGCACCACGTGATGATTGGGTGTGATAGATTCTAACGTTCACATACAACGGGTGTAAGCCAGATTTACACACGCGATACACTTAGGTTGACTTGACGAGCCTAGCATGTACAGACATGGCCTCGGAACACGGAAGACCGAAAGGTCGAGCATGAGTCGTATAGAAGATACGATCAACATGAAGATGTTCACCGACGTTGACTAGTCCATCTCACGTGATGATCGGACACGGCCTAGTTGACTCAGATCATGTAATCACTTAGATAACTAGAGGGTTGTCTATCTGAGTGGGAGTTCATAAGATGAACTTAATTATCCTGAACATAGTCAAAAGATCTTTGCAAATAATGTCGTAAGCTCGCGCTTTAGTTCTACTGTTTTAGATATGTTACTAGAGAAAATTCAGTTGAAAGTTGATAGTAGCGATTATGCGGACTAGGTCCGTAAACTAAGGATTGTCCTCGTTGCTTCGTAGAAGGCTTATGTCCTTAATGCACCGCTCGATGTCTTTGAACCTCGACGTCGCTGCGTGGGTGTTGCGAACATCTAACATACACGCTTTTGATAACTACGTGATAGTTCAGTTAAACGGTTTAGAGTTGAGGCACCAAAGACGATTTTGAAACGTCGCGGAACATATGATATGTTTCGAGGGCTGAAATTGGGATTTCGGGCTCGTGCCCACATCAAGAGGTATAAGACCTCCGACAATTTTCTTAGCCTGCAAACTAAGGGAGAAAAGCTCAATCGTTGAGCTTGTCCTTAGATTGTCTGAGTACAACAATCACTTGAATCAAGTGGGAGTTGATCTTCTAGATGAGATAGTGATGTTTCTCCAAAGTCATTGCCACCAAGCTGCTAGAGCTTCGTGATGAACTATAACATATCAGGGATAGATATGATGATCCTTAAGAGATTCGCGATGTTTGACACCGCGAAAGTAGAAATCAAGAAGGAGCATCAATTGTTGATGGTTGGTGAAACCACTAGTTTCAAGAAGGGCAAGGGCAAGAAGGGATACTTCATGAAACGGCAAATCAGCTGCTGCTCTAGTGAAGAAACCCAAGGTTGAACCCAAACCCGAGACTAGGTGCTTCTGTAATAAGGGGAACAACCACTGGAGCGGAATTACCCTAGATACTTGGTAGATGAGAAGGCTGGCAAGGTCGATAGAAGTATATTGGATATACATTATGTTAATGTGTACTTTACTAGTACTCCTAGTAGCACCAGGGTATTAGATATCGGTTCGGTTGCTAAGTGTTAGTAACTCGAAATAAAAGCTACGGAATAAACGGAGACTAGCTAAAGGTGAGCTGACGATATGTGTTGGAAGTGTTTCCAAGCTTGATGTGATCAAGCATCGCACGCTCCCTCTACCATCGAGATTGGTGTTAAACCTAAATAATTGTTATTTGGTGTTTGCGTTGAGCATAGACATGATTTGATTATGTCTATCGCAATACGGTTATTCATTTAAGGATAATAATGGTTACTCTATTTATTTGAATAATACCTTCAATGGTCTTGCACCTAAAGGAATGGTTTATTGAATCTCGATCGTGGTGATACATATTTTCATGCCAAGAGATATAAGATAGTAATGATAGTACCACTTACTTGTGGCACTGCCATGTAAGTCATATTGGTGTAAAACGCATGAAGAAGCTCCATGTTGATGGATCTTTGGACTCACTCGTTTTGAAAAGTTTGAGACATGCGAACCATGTCTATTGGTGTATGCGCATGAAGAAACTCCATGCAGATGGATCGTTTGGACTCACTTGATTTTGAATCACTTGAGATATGCAAATCATACCACATGGGCAAGATGACTAAAAAGCCTCGTTTTTCAGTAAAATGGAACAAGATAGCAACTTGTTGGAAGTAACACATTTTGATGTGTGCGGTCCAATGAGTCTTTGAGGCATCAAATGAATATCGTTATGTTCTTACTTCACGATGATTCGAGTAGATGTTGAGTATATTTACTTGATGAAACATAAGTCTGAATTATTGAATGGTTCAAGTAATTTCAGAGTGAAGTTGAAGATCATCGTGACAAGAGGATAAAATTTCTATGATATGATCATAGAGATGAGTATCTGAGTTACGAGCTTTGGCACGCAATTAAGACATTGTGGAAATTGTTTCACAATTAATACCGCCTGGAACACCATAGTGTCCGAACATCATAGTTGCACCCTATTGGATATGGTGCGTACCATGATGTCTCTTATCAAATTACCACTATCGTTCATGGGTTAGGCATTAGAGACAACCACATTCACTTTAAATAGGGCACCACGTAATTCCGTTGAGATGACACCGTATGAACTATGGTTTAGAGAAACCTAAGCTGTCATTTCTTAAAGGTTTGAGGCTGCGACACTTATGTGAAAAAGTTTCAGGTTGATAAGCTCGAACCCAAAGCGGATAAATGCATCTTCATAGGACACCCAAAACAGTTGGGTATACCTCCTAATTCAAATCCGAAAGCAATAGGGATTGTTTCTTGAATCGGGTCCTTTCTCAAGGAAAAGTTTGTCTCAAAAAGTTGAGTGGGAGGATGGTGGAGACTTGATATGGTTATTGAACCGTCACTGCAACTAGTGTGTAGCAGGGCACAGGAAGTTGTTCCTGTGGCACCTACACCAATTGAAGTAGAAGCTTATGATAGTGATCATGAAACTTCGGATCAAGTCACTATCGTACCTCGTAGGGTGACAAGGATGCGTACTGCTTCAGAGTGGTAAAGTAATCCTGTCTTGAAGGTCATGTTGAGACAACGATGAACCTACGAGCTATGGAGAAGCAATGGTGGGCCCAAATTCTGACAAATGGTTAGAAGCCATGAAATCTGAGATAGGATCCATGTATCAGAACAAAGCATAGACTTTGGTGGACTTGCGCGATGATCAGCAAGCCATTGAGATAAATGGATCTTTAAGAAGAAGACGGACGTGGACGGTAATGTCACCGTCTATGAAGCTCGACTTGTGGCGAAGAGTTTTTCACAAGTTCAAGGAGTTGACTACAATGATATTTTCTCATCCGTAGTGATGCTTAAGTCCGTCGGAATCATGTTAGCATCAGCTGCATTTATGAAATCTGGCAGATGGATGTCAAAACAAGTTTCCTTGCCAGTTTTCGTAAGGAAAGGTTGTATGTGATACAATCAGAAAGGTTTTGTCGATCCTAAGGATGCTAAAAGGTATGCTAGCTCCAGCGGTCCTTCCACGGACTAGAGCAAGCATCTCGGAGTCAGAATATGCACTTTGATGAGATGATCAAAGATTTTGGGTTTGTACAAAGTTTATGAGAAACTTGTATCTCCAAAGAAGTGAGTGGAAGCACTATAGAATTTCTGATGAGTATATGTTGTTGACATATTGTTGATCAGAAATGATGTAGAATTCTGGAAAGCATATAGGGTTATTTGAAAGTGTTTTCAAGGAAAACTGGATTAAGCTGCTTGAACGTTGAGCATCAAGATCTATGAGGATAGATAAAAACGCTTAATGGTACTTTCAAATGAGCACATACCTTGACATGATCTTGAAGGTGTTCAAGATGGATCAGTCAAAGAAGGAGTTCTTGCCTGAGTTGTAAGGTATGAAGTTAAAACTTAAAGCTCGACCACGGCGGAAGAAAGAGGAAGGACGAAGGTCGTCCCTATGCTTTGTCATAGGCTCTATACGGTATGCCATCTTTGAGTACCGCTTTGATGTGTGCCTTGCCACATGTCTGGCAAGAGGGTACATAGGTGATCAAGGAGTGGATCATCGGACAGCGGTTAAAATTGTCCTTGGAGTAATAAGGACATATTTCTCGATTATGGAGGTGATAAAGAGTTTGGCGTAAAGGGTTACGTCGATGCAAGCTTTAACACCTATCCGAATGACTCTAAGTAGCAAACCGGATACGTATAGTGGAGCGACCATTTGGAATAGCTCCAAGTGGAGCGTGGAAGCAGCATTTACAATATGACCTAGAGATTTGCAAAGTACATACGGATCTGAATGTTGCAGACCTCTCTCACAAGCAAAACATGATCAAACTACAGAACTCATTGAGTCTTAATCACATGATGATGTGAACTAGTTTAATGACACTAGTAAACTCTTTGGATGTTGGTCACATGGCGATGTGACCTGTGAGTGTTAATCACATGGCGATGTGAACTAGATTATTGACTCTAGTGCAAGTGGGAGACTATTGGAAATATGCCCTAGAGGCAATAATAAATTAGTTATTATTATATTTCCTTGTTCATGATAATCGTTTATTATCCATGCTATAATTGTATTGATAGGAAACTCAGATACATTTGTGGGTACATAGACAACACCATGTCCCTAGTAAGCCTCTAGTTGACAAGCTCGTTGATCAATAGATGGTTACAATTTCCTGACCATGGACATTGGATCGTTGATAACAGGATCACATCATTAGAAGAATGATGTGATGGACAAGACCCAATCCTAAGCCTAGCACAAAGATCGTGTAGTTTGTATGCTAAAGCTTTTCTAATGTCAAGTATCATTTCCTTAGACCATGAGATTGTGCAACTCCCGGATACCGTAGGAATGCTTTGGGTGTACCAAACTCACAACATAACTGCGTGGCTATAAAGTTGCACTACGGGTATCTCCGAAAGTGTCTGTTGGGTTGGCATGAATCGAGACTGGAATTTGTCACTCCGTGTGACGGAGAGGTATCTCTGGGCCCACTCGGTAGGACATCATCATAATGTGCACAATGTGACCAAGGGGTTGATCATGGGATGATGTGTTACCGAACGAGTAAAGAGACTTGCCGGTAACAAGATTGAACAAGGTATCGGGATACCGATCATCGAATCTCGGGCAAGTACAATACCGCTAGACAAAGGGCATTGAATGCGGGATTGATTGAATCCTCGACATCGTGGTTCATCCGATGAGATCATCGTGGAACATGTGGGAGCCAACATGGGTATCCAGATCCCGTTGTTGGTTATTGTCCAGAGAGCTGTCTCAGTCATGTCTGCATGATTCCCGAACCCGTAGGGTCTACACACTTAAGGTTCGGTGACGCTAGAGTTGTTATGGGAATTATTGTGCAATTACTGAATGTTGTTCGGAGTCCTGGATAAGATCCCGGACATCACAAGGAGTTCCGAAATGGTCCAGAGGTAAAGATTTATATATGGGAAGTCCTATTTTCGCCACCGGAAAATGTTCGGGATTTTTCGGTATTGTACCGGGAAGGTTCTAGAAGGTTCCGGAGTGGGGCCCACCTGCATGGGGGGACCCACATGAACGTGGGTAGTGGGGGCAAGGCCCCACACCCCTGGTAAAGGTGCACCAAGATCCCCCTTAGAAGGAATAAGATCATATCCCGAAGGGATAAGATCAAGATCCCTAAAAAAGGGGGATAACAATCGGTGTGGAAGGAAATGATGGGATTTCTTTCCTCCCACCTTTGCCAACACCCCAATGGACTTGGAGGGCAAGAAACCAGCCCCCTCCACCCCTATATATAGTGGGGAGGCGCATGGGAGCTTCACCCTTCCCCTGGCGCAGCCCTCTTCCTCCCCAACACCTTCTCCGTAGTAGTAGTGCTTGGCGAAGCTCTGCCGGAGAACTGCAAGCTCCACCACCATGCCATCGTGCTGCCGGAGCTCTCCCTCAACTTCTCCTCTCCCCTTGCTGGATCAAGAAGGAGGAGACATCCCTGGGCTGTACGTGTGTTGAACGCGGAGGTGTCGTCCGTTCGGCACTAGGATCTTCGGTGATTTGGATCACGATGAGTATGACTCCTTCAACCCCGTTCACTTGAACGCTTCCGCTTAGCGATCTACAAGGGTATGTAGATGCACTCTCCTTCCCCTTGTTGCTAGATTACTCCATAGATTGATCTTTGTGATGCGTAGAAAATTTTGAATTTCTGCTACATTCCCCAACAAGATTTAAGACGGAGATGGTCAGACCATGTATGCAAATAACACTCGGATGTCTTGAAGTTTTGACAAAATTGTTTTGAGCTCAAAGCACAAAGCATCGAAAGATGAACAAGTGTCATATGATGATATGATTGTCAATAGTTTGCCCCTCCTGGGCTCGGTAGAATTGCGCAGCATCGACGACGCACTTCGGAAGATCTGCAAAGACGTCTGGAGAACTCCATAGTCGATTAAGCAAGGCATACCTTTGATCGCCGAACTGAGACTGTAAAAGAAAGGGCTGGTGCTATCTGTCTGCCTGTCGTATCTCCTCGCGAGCCACTCGGGATCCGGACCTCGCTTTTTGGGCTTCCTAAAGGGCCTTGGCGAGTTCGGCCGCCTTAGCTTTATTCTCCTCCTCTAGGAGCTCGCACTTGTGAGTGGCGTCCTTGAGCTCTTGCACAACTTGGGATACCCGCCCCTCGAACTGGCGCCAGGTGGATTGTTCGGCCTTCGAATCACCAGCCGCTTTCTCAACGGCCACATCGCTCACCCTTGCCTGCTCCTTCGCGCGGGCAAGGTCACTCCTAAGGGTCTCGACCTCAGCAGCGCCATCTGCAATTATGCATATAGCAGCGCGTCAGCTTCAACTTTGCATTTGCAAACTAATTCAAGTATATATGGAGTACTTGAAACATACACTGCGCCTCGTCGAGCCTCTTATTAATACGGATATTGTCCTCGTCGACCAGCTGCAGTTTTTGCTTCAGTTCGGAAACCTCGGCGGCGTGAGCGGTCGCCGCTAACAGTGAAGCCTGTTTTTTGTCAAAAAGATAAGTATTTTATTTCCTGCGGATATCTACAGACCCGCTGTTCGCTCTCTGATACGTCTCCAACGTATCTATAATTTTTGATTGTTCCATGCTATTATATTACCCGTTTTGGATGTTTATGCTCTTTACTTTACACATTTATATCATTTTTGGGACTAACCTACTAACCGGAGGCCCAGCCCGTATTGCTGTTTTTTGACTATTTCAGTGTTTCGAAGAAAAGGAATATCAAACGGAGTCCAAACGGAATGAAACCTTCAGGAGCGTGATTTTTGGAACGAATGTGATCCAAAGGACTTGGAGTGCAAGTCAAGAAGCAGTCGAGGCGGCCACGAGGGTGGAGGGCGCGTCCACCCCTACAGGGCGCGCCCCCTATCTCGTGGGCCCCTCGGGCGGCCACCGACGTACTTCTTCCTCCTATATATACCCACGTACCCAGAAAACATCAGGGGAGCCAACGAAAACCTAATTCCACCGCCGCAACCTTCTGTATCCGCGAGATCCCATCTTGGAGCCTTCGCCGGCGCTCCGCTGGAGGGGGAATCGACCATGGAGGACTTCTACATCAACACCATAGCCCCTCCGATGAGTTGTGAGTAGTTTACCACAGATCTTCATGTTCATAATTATTAGCTAGATGGCTTATTCTCTCTTTTTGGATCTCAATACCATGTTCTCCTTGATCTTCTTGGAGATCTATTCGATGTAACTCTTTTTGCGGTGTGTTTGTCGATATCCGATGAATTTTGGGTTTATGATCAAGTTTATCTATGAGAAATATTTGAATCTCCTGTGAATTCTTTTATGTGTGATTAAGTTATCTTTGCAAGTCTCTTTGAATTATCAGTTTGGTTTGGCCTACTAGATTGATCTTTCTTGCAATGGGAGAAGTGCTTAGCTTTAGGTTCAATCTTGCGGTGTCCTTTCCCAAAGGATGAGGCAGCAAAGGCACGTATTGTATTGTTGCCATCGAGGATAAAAAGATGGGGTTTATATCATATTGCATGAGTTTATCCCTCAACATCATGTCATCTTTATTAATGCATTACTCTGTTCTTTATGAACTTAATACTCTAGATGCATGTTGGATAGCGGTCGATGTGTGGAGTAATAGTAGTAGATGCACGCATGAGTCGGTCTACTTGTCGCGGACATGATGCCTATATACATGATCATGCCTAGATAATCTCATAATTATTCGCTTTTCTATCAATTGCTTGACAGTAATTTGTTCACCCACCGTAATACTTATGCTATCTTGAGAGAAACCACTAGTGAAACCTATGGCCCCGGGTCTATCTTTTATCATATAAGCTCTCAATCTACTTTTATTTGCATCTTTACTTTTCTTATCTATATTATAAAATACCAAAGATATATTTATCTTATCATACTATCTCTATCAGATCTCACTTTTGCAAGTGGTCGTGAAGGGATTGACAACCCCTTTATTGCGTTGGTTGCGAGTTCTTTGTTTGTTTGTGTAGGTGGATGGGACTTTTGAGGAGCCTCCTACTGGATTGATACCTTGGTTCTCAAAAACTGAGGGAAATACTTACGCTACTATTGCTGCATCACCCTTTCCTCTTCAAAGAAAACCAACGCAAGCTCAAGACGTAGCAAGAAGGATTTCTGGCGCCGTTGCCGGGGCGGTCTTCGCTCAAGTCAAGACATACCAAGTACCCATCCTAAACCCATCTCCCTCGCATTTACATTATTTGCCATTTGCCTCTTGTTTTCCTCTCCCCCACTTCACCCTTGCCGTTTTATTTGCCCTCTCTTTCCCAATCTCCTCCTCTCTTTTTCGCTTGCCGTTTTTCTGTTTGCTTGTGTGTTGGATTACTTGTTGCCATGGCGCAAGATAATACCAAATTGTGTGACTTCTCGAATACCAATAATAATGATTTCCTTAGTACTCTGATTGCTCCTCTTAATGATGTTGAGTCTTGTGAAATCAATACCGCTTTGCTGAATCTTGTTTTGAAAGATCAATTTACCGGACTTCCTAGTGAAGATGCCGCTACTCATCTAAACAAATTTGTTGATTTGTGTGATATGCAAAATAAGAAAGATACGGATAACAATATTGTCAAATTGAAGTTATTTCCGTTTTCACTTAGAGATCGTGCTAAAGTTTGGTTTTCGTATTTGCCTAAAAATAGTATTGATTCTTGGAACAAGTGCAAAGATGCTTTTATCTCTAAGTATTTTCCTCCCGCTAAGATCATCACTCTTAGGAACGATATTATGAATTTCAAACAACTTGATCATGAGCATGTTGCCCAATCTTGGGAAAGAATGAAATTGATGCTTCGCAATTGCCCTACTCATGGTTTGAATTTATGGATGATCATACAAAATTTTTATGCCAGTTTGAACTTTGCTTCTAGAAATCTCTTAGATTCGGCCGCGGGAGGCACGTTTATGGAAATTACGTTAGGAGATGCTACAAAATTTCTTGATAATATTATGGCTAATTATTCTCAATGGCACACCGAAAGATCTTCTAGTAAAAAGTGCATGCTATAGAAGAAATCAATGTTTTGAGTGGAAAGATGGATGAACTTATGAAGATGTTTGCTACTAAAAATA
The DNA here is from genome assembly GCA_021437245.1 of Aegilops speltoides. NCBI lineage: Eukaryota > Viridiplantae > Streptophyta > Magnoliopsida > Poales > Poaceae > Aegilops > Aegilops speltoides. The sequence continues at coordinate 88,138,883 of CM038141.1, read as the reverse complement.
CTCCTCTTGATCCCAATGATATGCCTTTGTATTCCTTGATTGAGAATAATAATGAATCTATGGATGTGAATTTTGTTGGTAGGAATAGTTTTGAAAATAATGTTTATAGAGGAAATTTTAATGCTAGACCGTTCCCTAGTAATCTCTCTAATAATTATGGAAATTCCTACAATAATTCTTATGGTAATTTTAATAAGATGCCCTCTGATTTTGAGAATAGTGTGAAAGAATTTATGATTTCTCAAAAGAATTTTAATGCTTTGCTTGAAGAAAAATTGCTCAAAGTTGATGATTTGGCTAGGAACGTTGATAGACTTTTGCTTGATGTTGATTCTCTTAAAATTAGACCTTCTCCTCCTAAGCATGATATCAATGAGTCTCTCGAATTAATGAGAATTTCCATTGACGAGTGCAAGGAAAGAACCGCTAGATTGCATGCTAAAAAAGAAAGCTTTATAAAAGCGTCTTCTTCTAGTTTCCACGAAAATAATGATGAGGATCTTAAAGTTATTGATGCGTCTCCAATTAGATCTATGTTTTGCAATATGAATTTTGATGATTATGGGAGTGATTATGAATCCACTTTGCCTAGAAGGCATCCCAAAAATTCGGAGTCTTTAGATCTTGACGCTAAATTTGGTAAAAGAGAGATTGGAGAATCCTCAACTTCTAATAATGTTGAACCTACTATCTCGGATTTCAAGGAATTTGATTATGATAATTGTTCTTTAAAAGGTTGTATTTCCTTGTTGCAATCCGTTGTTAATTCTGCTCATGCTTACAGTCAAAACAAAGCTTTTACCAAACATATCGTTGATGCCTTGATGCAATCTTATGATGAAAAACTTAATTTGGAAGTTTCTATACCTAGAAAACTTAATGATGAGTGGGAACCTACTATAAAGATTAGAATTAAAGATTATGAGTGTTTTGCTTTGTGTGATTTGTGTGCTAGTGTTTCCACGATTCCAAAAGCTTTATCTGATATTCTAGGTTTCCATGATCTTGATGATTGCTCTTTAAATTTGCACCTTGCGGATTCCACCATTAAAAAGCCTATGGGAAGGATCAATGATGTTCTTATTATTGCAAATAGAAATTTGGTGCCCATAGATTTTATCGTTCTTGATATAGATTGCAATCTTTCTTGCCATATTATTCTTGGTAGACCTTTCCTTAGAACGATTGGTGCGATTATTGATATGAAGGAAGGGAACATTAGATTCCAATTTCCCTTAAAGAAAGCCATGGAACACTTCCCAAGAAAGAAAGTCAAATTACCTTATGAATCTATCATGCGTGCTACTTATGAATTTAGTGCCAAAGATGGCACTCGTTAGATCTGTCTTTGCTTTTTATGCCTAGCTAGGGGCGTTAAACGATAGCGCTAGTTGGGAGGCAACCCAATTTCTTTATGTTTTTTGTTTTTGCTCCTGTTTAGTAATAAATCTTGCATCTACCTTCTGGTTAGATGTGTTTTTATCTTTTAATTAGTGTTTGTGCCAAGTAGAACCTATAGGATAACCTACGATGATAGTTGATTTGATTCTGCTGAAAAACAGAAACTTTGCGCGCACGAATATAATTTTGTTAAATCACAGGAACATGCTTTTGCGTTGATTCTTTTTGCTGCTATTCAATAAACAAATTTTCCAGGACTTCCTATTTTGGTAGGATTTTTGGAGTTCCAGAAGTTTGCGTTAGTTACACATTACTACAGACTGTTCTATTTTTGACAGATTCTGTTTTTCGTGTGTTGTTCGCTTATTTCAGTGCATCTATGGCTAGTAATTCAGTCTATGAACCATAAGGAAGTTGGAATACAGTAGTTTTAACACCAAAATAAATAAAGAATTAGTTCATTGCAGTACCTTATGTGGTGTTTTTGTTTTCTTTCACTAACGGAGCTTATAAGATTTCCTGTTGAGTTTTGTGTTGTGAAGTTTTTAAGTTTTGGGTAAAGCTTTTATGGACTATGGAATAAAGGGTGGCAAGAGCCTAAGCTTGGGGATGCCCAAGGCACCCCAAGATATTCAAGAATAGCCAAAAGCCTAAGCTTGGGGATGCCCCGGGGAGGCATCCCCTCTTTCGTCTTCGTTCATTGGTAATTTTACTTGGAGCTATATTTTTATTCGCTACATGATATGTGTTTTGCTTGGAGCGTCGTGTATTATATTAGTCTTTGCTTTTTAGTTTACCACAATCATCCTTGCTGTACACACCTTTTGGGAGAAGCCTATTTGATTAGAATTTGCTATAATACTCTATGTGCTTCACTTATATATCTTTTGAGCTTGATAGTTTTTGCTCTAGTGCTTCACTTATATCTTTTAGAGCACGGTAGTGTCTTAATTTTGAAGAAATTTCTAGTCTCTCATGCTTCACTTATATTATTTTGAGAGTCTTTTAGAACAGCATGGTATTTGCTATTATCATAAAGTTGGTCCTAGAATGATGAGCATCCAAGTTGGGTATAATAAAAACTATCATAGAAAGTGAATTGGATGCTATGATCAATTTGATACTTGATAATTGTTTTGAGATATGGAGGTAGTGATATTAAAGTCATGCTAGTTGGGTGATTATGAATTTAAGGAATGCTTGAGTTGAAGCTTGTGATTCCTGCAGCATGCACGTATGGTGAACCGCTTTGTGATGAAGTTGGAGCACAATATTTATTTATTGATTGTCTTCCTTATGAGTGGCGGTCGGGGACGAGCGATGGTCTTTTCCTACCAATCTATCCCCCTAGGAGCATGCGCGTAGTGCTTTGGTTTTTGATGACTTCTAAATTTTTGCAACAAGTATATGAGTTCTTTTGATTAATGTTGAGTCCATGGATTATACGCACTCTTTCACCCTTCCACCATTGCTAGCCTCTCTTGTATCGTGCAACTTTTGCCGGTACCATACACCCACCATACTCCTTCCTACCTACCTATTATGACATTTCCATAGCCATTCCGAGATATATTGCCATGCAACTTTCCACCGTTCCGTTCATATGGCACGCATTACTTTTGTCATATTGCTATTTGCATAATCATGTAGTTGACATTGTATTTGTGGCAAGGCCACCTTCATAATTTTCATACATGTCGCTCTTGATTCATTGCATATCCCGGTACACCGCCGGAGGCATTCATATAGAGTCATTTCTTGTTCTAGCTTTGAGTTGTAAATCCATAAAAGTGTGATGATCTTCATTATTAGAGCATTGTCCTAGTGAGGAAAGGATGATGAAGACTATGATTCCCCCACAAGTCGGGATGAGACTTCGGACTTTACAAAAAAGGGAAAAAAAGAGAAAGGCCAAAAAGAAAAAAAGGCCAAAGAAAAAAAAAGAAAAAGAAAAGAAAATGAGAGAAAAAGAGAGAAGGGACAATGCTACTATCTCTTTTTCCACACTTGTGCTTCAAAAATAGCACCATGATCTTCATGTTAGAGAGTCTCATATGTTGTCACTTTCATATACTAGTGGGAATTTTTCATTATAGAACTTGGCTTGTATATTCCAATGATGGGCTTCCTCAAAATGCCCTAGGTCTTTGTGAGCAAGCAAGTTGGATGCACCCCACTTAGTCTCTTTTGTTGAGCTTTCATATATTTATAGCTCTAGTGCATCCGTTGCATGGCAATCCCTACTTACTCACATTTATATCTATTAATGGGCATCTCCATAGCCTGTTGATACGCCTAGTTGATGTGAGACTATCTTCTCCTTTTTGTCTTCTCCACAACCACCATTCTATTCCACATATAGTGTTATGTCCATGGCTCACGCTCATGTATTGCGTGAAAGTTGAAAAAGTTTGAGATTATTAAAAGTATGAAACAATTGCTTGGCTTGTCATCGGGGTTGTGCATTATTAAATACTTTGTGTGATGAAGATAGAGCAACAACCAAACTATATGATTTTGTAGGGATAACTTTCTTTAGCCATGTTATTTTGAGAAGACATGATTACTTTGATTAGTATGCTTGAATTATTACTATTTCTTATGTCGATATGAACTTTTATTTTGTATTCATTTGGGTCTGAACATTCATGCCACAATAAAGAAAATTACATAATGAATTATGCTAGGTAGCATTCCACATCAAAAATTTCTTTTTTATCATTTACCTACTCGAGGACGGGTAGGAATTAAGCTTGGGGATGCTTGATACGTCTCCAACATATCTATCATTTTTGATTGTTCCATGCTATTATATTACCCCTTTTGGATGTTTATGGGCTTTATTTTACACATTTATATCATTTTCGGGACAAACCTACTAACCGGAGGCCTAGCCCATATTGATGATTTTTTGCCTATTTCGGTATTTCGAAGAAAAGGAATATCAAACGGAGTCCAAACGGAATGAAACCTTCGGGAGCGTGATTTTTGGAACGAACATGATCCGGAGAGCTTGGAGTGCAAGTCAAGAAGCTTCTGAGGGCCCCACGAGATAGGGGGCCGCCCCTCTATAGGGCGCGCCCCCCTGTCTCGTGGGCCCCTCGGGCAGCCACCGACGTACTTCTTCCTCCTATATATACCTATGTACCCCGAAAACATCTAGGGGCACCACGAAACACAATTTCCACCGCCGTAACCTTCTGTATCTGCGAGATCTCATCTTGGAGCCTTCGCCAGCACTCTACCAGAGGGGGAATCAACCATGGAGGGCCTCTACATCAACATCCTTGCCCCTCCGATGAGTTGTGAGTAGTTTAACACAGACCTACGAGTCCATAGTTATTAGCTAGATGGCTTCTTCTTTCTTTTTGGATCTCAATACAATGTTCTCCTCCTCTCTTGTGGAGATCTATTCGATGTAAACTCTTTTTGCGGTGTGTTTGTCGAGACCGATGAATTTTGGGTTTATGATCAAGTTTATCTATGAATAATATTTGAATCTTCTCTGAATTCTTTTATGTATGATTGAGTTATCTTTGCAAGTATCTTCGAATTATTAGTTTGGTTTGGCCTACTAGATTGGTCTTTCTTGCCATAGGAGAAGTGCTTAGCTTTGGGTTCAATCTTGCAGGGTGTCCTTACCCAGTGACAGAAAGGGTTGCAAGGCACGTATTGTATTGTTGCCATCGAGGATAACAAGATGGGGTTTATATCATATTGCATGTGTTTATCCCTCTACATCATGTCATCTTGCTTAATGTGTTACTCTGTTCTTATGAACTTAATACTCTAGATGCAGGTAGGAGTCGGTCGATGTGTGGAGTAATAGTAGTAGATGCAGGTAGGAGTTGGTCTACTTGTTATGGACGTGATGCCTATATACATGATCATGCCTAGATAATCTCATAACCATGTGCTTTTCCATCAACTGCTCGACAGTAATTCGTTCACCCACCGTAATACTTATGCTATCTTGAGAGAAGCCTCTAGTGAAACCTATAGCCCCCGGGTCTATCTCTTATCATATTTGATTTAAATCTACCTTTATTTGCATCTTTACTTTTTGCATCTATATTATAAAATACCAAAAATTTATTTATCTTATCATACTATCTTTATTAGATCTCACTTTCGCAAGTGGCCATGAAGGGATTGACAACCCCTTTATTGCGTTGGTTGCGAGTTCTCAGTTTGTTTGTGTAGGTGCGTGGGACTTTTGAGGAGCCTCCTCTTGGATTGATACCTTGGTTCTCAAAACTGAGGGAAATACTTACGCTACACTTTGCTGCATCACCCTCTCCTCTTCGAGGAAAACCAACGCAAGCTCAAGACGTAGCACGGTGCTCCTCCAAGACGGACGCATTTTGCAGAGCATCCATCAGCATGTTCGGCGCCTCTGCATTAATAGAGGTTGCCACTAGAATAGTCGTCTCCCCCTCCCGCAAGGGGGCTGTTGATTCGGTTCTGGAGCCGTTTGTGTCTCCGAAATGGTATCCGGCCGGGGGTCGGATAATCCAGGACCCCCGTCACTAGTCTCCATGAGGGTTGCACCCCTCATGTTCTCGACAGCCAAGGCGTTATCCTCTGGCGCCGTCATGGTCCCCTCCCGCACTCCTCCTGAGCCCGGAGAAATCCTTTGGGACAACACCTCGGCGTCTTCCGCCCTAGGAGGCGAGGAAGCTTGGTGGAGGCGTCTTGCTCTCCATCTTCTTCGGCGAAAGATCCCCCGATGACGATGATTCTTGAGGAATGTCACGGGCCGGACTGAAACACATAATCTGATATTATTCTATAATTTATAAAAAAGATTTGATGTACGTAAGGCATCCTAAGGTACTTACGATTCGGCAAGGGGCTTGGCTCGGGGGGCGGTGCTTGGGGACAGCTTCGGTGCCTGAATCTGAATCATCCGTGAGGGATATCTTTCCCCTCTTGGACGCCCCTCCTCCAGATCTAAGGAGGCCGCCCTCTTTTTCCCTTTGAGAGGAGGGTTCTCTTCTTCCTCCTCCTCGTCCTCGTCCTCGTCTTCGTCTCCCTCGTGAGAGGAAGGAGCCTCGGTTCCTCCGGACATAGCGCCTGAAGTATCTTCGTGATGGAGGCCACCTTCGGCCTCCTTGCTCTTCTTCTTGTCCTTCTTCGCCGGCGCCTGGTAGGGCGCCGGAACCAGCATCCTCATCAATAGAGGCTCGGATGGGTTTTTGGGGAGCGGGGCCGGACACTTAATCTGCTCTGCCTTCTTTATCAAATCCTATTCAGGGGATGGAATTTTCAGTATCCTTCCCTAAGATTAACAAGCTAAGTAATGTTCAGAAATATGATACTTACTGGGGATGCCGGATTTTTGCAGTCGAGACTAGTGTCGTCAGACGTCCTTGCCCACGTCTTCTGCTTCTTGAAAAGCAGCTTCCAGATTCCTTTGTACGTCATGCCAAAGAATCGCTGCAAGGTCTATGGCCCCTCCGGATTAAACTCCCACAATTTGAGAGGTCGTCGTTGGCAGGGAAGTACTCGGCGGATAAGCATCACCTGGATCACATCAGCAAGGGTGATGTCATTTTTTATCATGCTCTTGATACGCTTTTGCAGCGTCGACACTTCATCAAGGGATCCCCAATCTAGACCCTTGTTGGTCCAGGATGCGAGCCGCAGTGGAGGTCCGGATCTGAAAGCAGGAGTGGCTGCTCACTTGGAGCCGCGGGGTTCGATGATGTAGAACCACTCCTGCTGCCATACCTTGACAATGTCCACAAATGTCCCCTTGGGCCAGGTGACGTTGGGAAGCTTGCTCACCATGGTGCCGCCGCACTCTGCGTGTTGGCCCTCAACCACCTTCGGCTTCACATTGAAGACCTTGAGCCATAGGCCGAAGTGGGGGGGGACGCGGAGAAATGCCTCACACATGACGATGAACACCGAGATGCGGAGGAAGGAATTTGGGGCCAGATCATGGAAATCCAGCCCGTAGTAAAACATGAGGCCTCAGAAGAAGGGATGAAGGGCGCACCCAAGTCCTCAGAGGAAGTGGGGGATGAATACCACCCTCTCGCCGGGCTTTGGGGTAGGGATAACCTGCCCCGGGGTAGGAAGCATGTGGGTGATCTCCGCCGTCAAGTACCACGCCTCACGCAGGTCCTAGATGTTCTTCTCCGTTACGGAGGAGGCCATCCACTTGCCCTGGAAACCGGATTCGGCCATTGCCAGAGAAGTTTGGGGCAAAGGGAAAGTTTAGAACTTGGGCACTGGAGCTCGGGGGCAGAAGGGCAGAGGAAGAAGAAGGCGTGAGGTAAAACGGATGGGTCCTTGTCCTCTTATAGAGGCAGTGAATATCAAGCCCCCTGAGGGAGTCCTGGACTAGGGGGTGTTCGGATAGCCGAACTATCATCATCGGCTGGACTCCAAGACTATGAAGATACAAGATTGAAGACTTCGTCCCGTGTCCGGATGGGACTTTCTTTGGCGTGGAGGGCAAGCTTGGCGATACGGATATGTAGATCTCCTACCATTGTAACCGACTCTGTGTAACCCTAGCCCTCTCCGGTGTCTATATAAACTGGAGGGTTTTAGTCCGTAGGACACAACAGCAATAAAAACAATCATACCATAGGCTAGCTTCTAGGGTTTAGCCTCCTTGATCTCGTGGTAGATCCACTCTTGTACTACCCATATCATCAATATCAATCAAGTAGGAGTAGGGTTTTACCTCCATCGAGAGGGCCCGAACACAGGTAAAACATCGTGTCCCTTGTCTCCTGTTACCATCCGCCTAGGCGCTTGCAGCTTCGGGACCCCTACCCAAGATCCGCCGGTATTGACACCGACATTGGTGCTTCCATTGAGAGTTCCTCTGTGCCGTCACAATCAGGAAGGATGCCTCTTCCCATCTTTAAAGACGGTACCATTGCCAAAGGAGCTTTGGCCACCGGCCAAACTGTCCGGCTAGGTGGTTTTCTTATGACCGCTGTTGTTAACGCCGCTCAACGATGACCTCTCGGGTCATCAAAAGCGATCTTCACGTCAACTTGGAATTCGCCGAGCAGCTAGATCCGATGGATCTCTCTTACGTAAACAAGCTCTTGGATCGCTTCATGCCAGGAGTCGCTTCTGACTACGATCGATTGGGCTTAAAACCGATCTAAGAGATCAACTCTCCCAGCTACCCACCACGTTGCTGTGGTGGAGGAACAACGCGGCGACTCTTCTCCTATATTAAAGACCAGTTATGTCCGGATTCCGGATCCCTCCATGCCAGATTCCCGCGGAGGTACGGATGCCAATCAAGCACTGAACCTAAAGTCAGGCAGCGGACCAGATTTGTTGGACGATATCCAGCAATCCAAGCTTCCAAATTCAGAAACTTCTCGGCCCTTGAGCCTCAAGTTGGGCAGGGTTCCGGACTTAATTCCACCTGCCCACCCAAACATAAGCGATCTATCTCAAATCCGGGAAATAGTACATCATTACTGGGCCAGATTCCTCCTGGTTATGGACAGGATAAAGGACTGCCGTGAGGAAAACGCTGTCTCAATTTTCTGCAACAATTGCACGGACAAGGGAATCTTGAACGCCATAAGTCGTCGCGAAATTACACACTTGACGACCAAGCGTCCATAATACGAAAGTACTCTGCGATGGAGAGTGCTCGAAAACCGAAACTAAGTTTTGGGACAATCCGCTCGAACACAACCCTAGTTGAAACAAAAGGGTGCATCATACTCGAGCACACAGGACAAAAGCCAAAAAGCAAAAAACCCTAAAGGGCACGGAACGTCTTTGAGGGATGGCTCGTGGACGCTGTAAAATCCATAATCTGAGGGCGCCACTCCAACACATAGCCTTGAGCATGTTGGATCTTTGCGGCGAGTAGCAAAAAGTGGCGAAGAGCTTCTAGCCCCGGAAAACTAGCCTAGCAGTACCAGTATGGTATTAAAAGTCTTCGAGACTTTCGCATCAAACAATATGCGGAAACGAACAATCCGCAGCCTCGTCGAAGTATGTAATTTTGAAGGGACAACAGATCCATGGAGCGACACGGCTATCACCTTCAACGCCAGCGACGAACCAAAATTCCGAATAGCCCGAGCACCAGCCGCATTGGTCCTCTGTCCAATAGTGGACGACTTTCATCTTACCAAGGTACTCATGCATGGCGGCAGCGAATTAAACCTCATATACGAGGAAACCCTTTGAAAAATGGAAATAGACTGGAGCCGCATTGAGCGAAGCAGCACAACCTTCAGAGGAATAATCCCTAGTCGGGAAGCACGCTGCACAGGAAAAATTACACTAGATGTGGTGTTTGGCGCGCCGGACAATTACAGGTCCGAGGAGGTCACGTTCCAAGTGGCCCCGTCCAGCAGCGGATATCACGCTCTATTAGGGCGAGAGGCATTCACAATTTTTCAAGCTATACCCCATTACGGGTACATGAAGCATAAAATGCCCGGGCCCAATGGAATCATCACTTTTGTCAGTGATCCGGACATAGCACTCCGCGTCGAAAACAAGACAGCCGCACTAGCCCTAGAGGCACTATCCAAAGCCCTAGCGGCAGAGGAACTCACTGCGCTGCGCTCCACGGTGAACAGGGACGATGTGATACTCGATAAGAGATCCAAGTCCACCTCTTTTAAACCAGCGGACAAAATAGTCAAGTTCCAGGTCCATCCAACGGACCCCACAAAGACGGCCTCCATTGGGGCACAATTAAACCCCGATGTAGACGCCGCACTACGAGAATTCCTTTGGGAAAATTGGGACATTTTTGCCTGGCACCCTTCAGATATGCCAGGAATCCCACGCAGGCTGGCAGAACACAGCCTAAACATCATCAAAGGATTCAAGCCAGTCAAACAGGCTCTTCGGCGATTTTCCGAACCCAAAAGACAGGCAATGGGAGAGGAGCTAGCCAAGATTTTAGAAGCCGGATTCATCAGAGATATAAAACATCCGAACTGGCTAGCAAACCTGGTAATGGTACCAAAGAAGGACAAATCCTGGCGCCTTTGTGTCGATTTTAAAGACCTTAACAAGGCATGTCCAAAGGATCATTTCCCCCTTCCCCGCATCGACCAAATCATCGATGCTACCGCAGGACACGATTCATTGTGCTTCCTCGACGCATACTCCGGATACCATCAAATCAAGATGGCGGAAACAAACCAGGCCGCAATGGCATTCATTACTCCATATGGACCATTCTGCTTCAACACAATGCCCTTCGGGCTCAAGAACGCCGGCGCAACATATCAGCGCATGATTCAGACATGTCTGGCAACCCAGATCGGCAAAACAGTGGAGGCATACGTAGACGACGTGGTCGTTAAGACCAAGCACGTCGAAACTCTAGTAGACGATTTGAGGCTCACATTCGACAACCTCCGAGCATACGATATTAAGCTCAACCCAGAAAAATGCGTTTTCGGCGTACCAGCCGGAAAGCTCTTGGGCTTCATTGTATCCGGTAGAGGAATTGAAGCAAACCCAGCCAAGATCCGAGCTCTGTCACAGTTGGATATCCCAAAAGATCTCAAACAAATACAAAAATTGACTGGATGCATGGCAGCTTTAAGCCGCTTCATCTCCCGCTTGGGAGAAAAGGCGCTACCCCTTTATCGCCTCCTCCGGCGCATCAAACATTTTGAGTGGACGGACGCTGCCACAGTCGGACTCGAAGAAATAAAGGCCATATTGGCAACAAACCCGGTCCTGTCCGCACCCAACTTGGGCGAACCAATGTTGTTATATATCGCGGCAACACATCAAGTTGTAAGCGCGGTGCTCGTCGTCGAACGAGAAGCAGAAGGGCACAAATTCCCTCTTCAAAAACCAGTGTACTACGTATCCACTGTCTTAACTCCATGCAAGTCCCGGTACCCACATTGTCAAAAGATAGCGTACGCGGTGTTCATGGCATCCCGGAAGCTGCAACACTAGTTTCAAGAGTGTTTGATAACAGTGGCCTCCGAAGTACCTCTCAACGACATTATAAACAACCTCGACGCGATGGGCGGGATTGCAAAATGGGCCATGAGCTCTTACCATTCGACATAACCTACAAACCACGGCGAGCTATAAAATCGCAAGTTTTGGTGGACTTCATCGCTGAATGGACCAAGCGAACTCCCTAAAGAGTACGGCGCATACTCAATGGATTATGCACTTGACGGCTCTAAAATGTTGGCGGCTTGAAATTTGGCGTCGTCTTGACATCCCCAACCGGAGATACAGATCCAATCGTACTTCAAATAATGTACACGGACTCCAACAACGAAGCGAATCGAGGCCCTTCTACATGGTCTCCGGATGGCAATCTCCATGGGCATTCAACGCCTAGAGGTCATGAGGATTCAAACCTCGCAATATCCCAAGTAAATGGAGATTTTGACACCAAGGATCCGAAAATGGCAGCCTCACCGTAACGTCGTCTTAAAATGTCATTTCGGTTGAAGGACTCGAATTCCACCATGTAGCCGGACAATAACCAGGTGGCCGACGTGTTGGCGCATCGGTATAAGCGCGACGCCGTCCTCAAACATCTTCCTGGAGCGGCTCTTTAAGCCATTCGTAGTATGGGAAGAGGAGTCCGGAAATAACAATCCGGAACCAACCGCACCGCCCAACACCGAACATACTGACACAACCGGTGGCTTAGCCAATGAAATAACACCTTCAGCCCACGAAATAATGGCAGTCATTGCCCTGTGGACGGAACCATTCCTAGCCTACTTAATTAGGTAGGAACTACTCAAAGACCAAAATGAGGCCCGCTGCATAGTACGGCGATCTAAAGCCTACAAAGTCCATGAGGGAGAACTTTATAAGAAAAGCACAACCGGAGTCCTTCAAAGGTGCATCTCCGAAGAGGAAGGGCGAAATCTTCTGGCTGAAATTCATGCCGGACTCGGCGGGCACCACGCTGCAGCCCGGGCCCTTGTAAACAAGGCCTTCCGTAAAGGATTTTATTGGCCAACGGCCCGGGCAAATGCTCAGGACTTAGTCCAACGATGCGTTGGTTGCCAGCTCTTTGCTAACCAGAGCCACATGCCACCCACCGCCCTCAAAACTATACCCATCACCTGGCCATTTGCGGTCTGGGGGCTTGACATGGTTGGACCCCTTAAAGGGGGAACCCACAAGCAAAAGTACCTATTGGTCATGGTGGACAAATTCACCAAATGGATAGAGGCCAAGCCAGTTAAAACGGTCGAATACGGACATGTGATAGACTTCATATCCGGGGTAGTACAACGTTATGGCGTCCCCCACAGCATCATCACCGATAACGGCACGAACTTCACGGCCGATGAGGTTAAACTCTGGTGCAAAAACATGGGCATCAAGCTTGACTACGCTTCAGTCTATCATCCTCAAACTAACGGTCAAGTCGAACGAGCAAATGGTCTAATCATGAGCGGCATTAAACCCAGGTTAGTGCGATCCCTTAAGGAATCTAACACGCACTGGGTGGAGGAGCTTGACTCCGTACTCTGGGGGCTGCGGACCACGCCAAATCGTACTACCAAATTCACGCCATTCTTTATGGTATACTACGCAGAGGCAGTCTTGCCCTGCGATATAATTCATGACTCACCTCAAGTGCGCATGTACAAAGAAAGAGAAGCCGAGTTGGATCGGCAGGACAGTTTGGATGCATTGGAGGAGGAGCGCGACGTGGCAAAGGCCCGTTCCGCATTCTATCAGCAGCAGACTCGAAGATATCAAAGCAGAGAAGTACGGGCCAAAGCTTACAATGTTGGCGAACTAGTTCTACGCCTGCCGGACACTAAAAAGGACAAACTCAAGCCCAAATGGGAAGGTCCCTTCATCATCGACCAAGTCCTGACCGGCAGAGCATACCGTCTGCGAAACGCATCGGACAACCGACTCGAGCTGAACCCATGGAACGCAGCCCGCCTCCGAAGATTCTACGCCTAGCGCCGGACTTAGAGTTCGTCTCCTTCCTCCGTCCACATTTTATACTTCAGTTGTCTTTTGTTTCTCTCTTTTTTCCTCCCTTTTCATAGAGCCTTTGAAGGCTGATCTGCGCATTGTTCTTTTACACTTGACGTGCTATCTGCACTCATTATACAGGGGGCTTCTTTAATGAAGCTTATTTATCGGGCTTTATGCCCAACACATGCGCAAACTTCCACATGAACCTTTTATTCACCATTATATGCATCGATATGACTTAAGTTTTGGCCAAGCTGGGTTGCTGGCTCTGTGCTTACCCCTCGTTCCCGATTGTTCGGCTAGGAGGTAAAGGAGCACCTCTGCGATTATTCTTGCGGGTCGGCGGATGTGTACCTCGGTGGGTGAAGCCAAAGCTAGCATTCTTAAGGGAATATTCGATCGGTGACTCGAAGATGATTTCTTATTTATTTATTTATCTACCCCGGATGCTTTTACGCTCTTTTTGCAGTCCGGACATGCACTTTAGGGCATGCCTCCCGTGAAAGGAACCCCTAACGGAACTATTCTCCCTGGAAGATGTTTCTTACTAACCATGTAATATAACATAACTAGTTGGGCACTTGTCTGATAAAGCACTAATGACCCCTACGCCTGGTATCCATGCATGCCCCGGTTTTTTCATAACCAAGAAGGTATTCGGACACACTCCGGACTCTAGGGTCCCGAGGTTGAAGCGAAAAGGTCGGCAAAGACAAACGATCTACAATCCGGCTAGAAGGCATTTTACATGTCATTTTAAATACATCGTCAAATTGACTGACTGTACTCCTCTTCAATCCCGTCTAACAAGCTGTCTAATTTATAGTCCCGTTGGGAATACTTAGCAGCCAACTCTACTTGGCCGTAGATTAAGCTCACAGGGATCTCCTTCCCATCGGGCCCCACAGGTCCGACCTCGGCCATGTGGTTCGTATCCGCCTTCTTGTACCGTGTCTTCACCATGGCCCAGGCCTCCCTGGCGCCTTGACGGCAGGCCGATATCTTCCACAGACGGAAGCGCTGCCGTGCTCCCTAAAGCTTCTCCGCAGGCTCTCCAAGGCCCTCGGGTAGGGAGACGGACGACCATAAGGCCTGGGCGACGCCACTCATCGCCTGCCGAACACGTTCGTGCAGTTGCACCAGCTCAGGAAGTTGGTCACCCGTTGAACCGGGCATTTCCTCCGCAGGGCGACCTGTGAGCACACCTAAAGACACATTTCTGTCAATCGACTTCCTCGCCGAACTCTTCTTTTCAAAGGAGTTTGCTCACGCACTTACTATAAATGTCGCGACGAAGCCGCTGATTCTCCTTCACGGAGCTGCACAATGGGCGAACACCTTTCAGCTCTTCTCCCAGCTGGGTGTGGGCATCTTGGAGTTTGTTACTCTCCTGCTGCACCTTCATAAGCACCCTCTAGCCGGCCTTCAGCTCGCGTAGTAGTTGTTGCTTGTCCGGATCAAGTCCGGCAACATCTGCAATATTATTGTCAGATTCATACGCATGTCGCACGCCATAAACTGCTCATCTTTTCGAAATGTGTGTTACCTGTGGGGGTCTCTGTGCCGCCTCATGCGGCTACTACGGCCTCAAGTTGGGCCTTTCACTCTTGAAGCTCCTGGGACAGTTGGGTATTCTTCTTCGTAAGATCCTACATATCATATGATCCTTAAATCAGTTATTCTAACCACTTTAAGTCTCGGGGGCTACTGGCATATATAACTATTAAAATTCCTTACCCGTATGTCTTTTACATACTGCTCCGTGGCTCTGGTTAAACCATCTTGAGCGGCACGGAGGTGCACGTCTCCCGCATTGAAGGCATTCAACGCCTCCGGGGAGAAACACGCGTCACGAAGAACTGTCGTGGCGCCAGTGATTCATGGCGCTCTCCACCTCAGACCTGGTGGCGGGCAGCCTGTCGGCATCCTCCGTTGGAGGAGCATCCGACTCGCGCCTCGCGCTCGCCTCCCCCTCTGGTCCAGGTGCTGGAGCTTGGCTGGCGGAGGCTTGAGTGGCGACCTCTCCGGGCACAGTTCGGCGAGCGCTCTTTCTCCTAGAAGAATCAGGAGTGTTAATACACCTCCCAGAAATCTTTCCCTTAAATACGGTGGTGCTCCATACCGTTGCGGCGACGTTTCCATTCGCGCCGCACTCCTCTTCCGCCTGCTGGGCCGAACTGACCCTTGTTGGTCAGCCGCCGTGGATCCAGCTTCCCGCCCTAAAGGTATCTCCTACGGGACACCGTTGGTATACAGTGTTCAGAAATAGGCATGGATGAGTAATGGTGTCAGGGCTCCGGTCATAGTTACCGGGGAAGCCGGAGATAAACCGGGGTAGTCAGCCGTAATGGCGACTAGAGCATTGTCCATGCTAAGTTGGTGGAACACCCCATCAATCAACTCCACCTTTATGTCCGGATCCTCTTCGGAGGCCGGATCAAGGGATCTTCCCGGATCCTCAGGTTGTGGAGCCGGACTGTGTATGCCCTCCACATCCCGGTGCAGTTCCTGCGTCGAAATCATAAAGTAAGACATTTAATTTTGAAAGCACGGATCGGATAAATAAACGTCCGCTTACCCAGCTCCGAGGGTTATTCATGGAGAATCCATTCAATGGACTCGTTTGGAGGAAGTCCTCCTTCTCCCCCTTGTACAAGCCGGACAGGATCTTCACCAGATCTGCGGCGATCCGGCCCTTGCGGCCATGACGGGTGGTGTCATTCTCCCGTTGAAATCCCACATGGGTGGCCCCTATATTTGGGCGGCTGCACCCTCGCATAATGCACGCGTGGCCATGACTCCAATCATGGTCAATCCGAATGATCCAAAGAGCCTTATCCGCCCATCGATAATGGACGCTCTGTCATCTTCCGTTGAGGCTCATGGCGCCAACTCAGCGTTTCTTGAGGAGCATTGCTGAACTCCGGGAGGCCGATCCGAACTGGGTCCGGCAGTGGAGCATCTTCCACATAAAACCATTCCGAAGGCCAGTCTTCGGACGCCTTCTTTGGGGTTCCGGATAGATATCCGGTCCTGGCGATACGCCATATTTCGGCTCCGCCCACTTGATATATCGACCCCTCGTGAGAACGGGGAAAGAGGCAAAATAATCTCCTCCACAGTGCGAAATGGGGCTCGATGCCCAAGAACAACTCGCAAAGATATACGAAACCCGCGATGTGCAAAATGGAGGCGGGTGTAAGGTGATGGAGCTGGAGTCCGTAGAACTCCAAGAGCCCCCGGAGAAACGGATGTATGGGAAATCCGAGCCCCCTTATTAGATAAGGGACCAAACACACCCACTCTCCTTTGGAGGGACTGGGGGTGTTCTCCGCCTGCTTCCCACCTTTGTAGGTGGCCAATCCGGCTCGAACCGGGACCATGAAGGTTGGAGGGAGGTATCCCTCCGCTTGGGCGCCACCACTCGCTATCTGGAATCTGAACACCTCCTCCAATCTCTGGTGAGGGCCGGAGCGCGAGAGGAGGAGCGCGACGTATCCATGATGGAGTGGATTTTTGTCGAGGCGCCCGATGAGTACTCATGAAGGAGGATGGTGTGATTTGGATCTAGATCTTGGCCTCTCTTATAGGCAGCCTATCCGTGCAGCTTGGGGGTAAAACGTAAAAATACCCTGGCTTTTCACATTCATGCGACACGTGGAAGAGGGCCATTATTGGGCGTAGAAGCCAAGGAGCGCAACATTTATAAGGAAGCCGGACACTATTCGGCAAGCACATGGAATTTGGAGGAGAACCCACCTTGCAACGCCGAAGACAATACGCGCGCCTGACTAATCGTCATTGAAGCCTGGTTCGGGGGCTACTGAGGGAGTCCTGGACTAGGGGGTGTCCGGATAGCCGAACTATCATCATCGGCCGGACTCCAAGACTATGAAGATACAAGATTGAAGACTTCGTCCCGTGTCCGGATGGGACTTTCCTTGGTGTGGAGGGCAAGCTTGGCGATACGGATATGTAGATCTCCTAGCCCTCTCCGGTGTCTATATGAACCGGAGGGTTTTAGTCCGTAGGACACAACAGCAATAACAACAATCATACCATAGGCTAGCTTCTAGGGTTTAGCCTCCTTAATCTCGTGGTAGATCCACTCTTGTACTACCCATATCATCAATATCAATCAAGCGGAGTAGGGTTTTACCTCCATTGAGAGGGCCCAACACAGGTAAAAACATCGTGTCCCTTGTCTCCTGTTACCATCCGCCTAGACGCACAGTTCGGGACCCCCTACCCGAGATCCGCCGGTTTTGACACCGACACCCCCCCTCATAAGCCTTAAACCTCGCCTATTCCCAAGGAGACATGTGAACGACACAGTTGGATTACCCAAACCCGCATTGATGAGGATCCCGTAATAAGGGGACACAATCTCTGCTTTGACAAGACGTGTTGATGATCGTGCCTCGATACGCGAAGCGAGGGCTGTAAAATGGTTCGGAATAATGGCAAGGCCAGAACATAACGTCTCGCCAAAAAAGTCGCCCATGGACGTGACTTATTTTAAGTATTGTTACCTTTTACAGCTTAGGGTTGTACGTGTTAAGCAGGGCTGGATACAACTCTTATGTGCGGAAGACTGCTTTGGAGTATTCAGAGGAGGAACCCGCCTTGCAATGCCGAAGACAATCTGCACGCTGGATACATCGTCATTGAAGCCCGGTTCAGGGGTTACTGAGGGAGTCCTGGACTAAGGGGTCCTCGGGCGTCCAAGCTATGTGATATGGGCCGGACTAATGGGCCATGAAGATATGAGATTCAAGACCTTTCCCCGTGTCCAGACGGGACTCTCCTTTGCGTGGATGGCAAGCTTGGCGTTCGGATCATGCATCTTCCTTTCTCTGTAAACCGACCCTGTACAACCCTAGATCCCTCCGGTGTCCATATAAACCGGAGGGTTTAGTTTGTAGAGGCAATCACAGTCATACAGGCTAGACATCTAGGGTTTATCCATTACGATCTCGAGGTAGATCAACTCTTGTGACCCCTATACTCATCAAAGTCAGTCAAGCAGGAAGCAGGGTATTACCTCCATCAAGAGGGCCCGTGTAACGCCCACGATGCGGCTATATCTCTCATGTGTCGAGGCACGACTTAGAGGCATAACCGCATTGTGGTTTTGTCGCAAGAAGGGTCATCTTCACACAATCCCATGTAATGAACAAGAATGGGATAAAGAGAGTTGGCTTACAATTGCCACTTCACACAATACATAAATTAATCCATACATCGACCAAAATACACTCATAGACCGACTACGGTCAAATCCAAATGAAAAGAAGATAACCCCAAATGCTAGATCCCCGATCGTCCCAACTGGGCTCCTCTACTAATCATCAAGAAACGAAACATAGTAACGGCCAAGGTCCTCGTCAAACTCCCACTTGAGCTCGATTGCGCCACTTGCACTGGTATCCTCAGCACCTGCATCTGTTTTGGTAGAATTTGTGAGTCACGGGGACTCAGCAATCTCACACCCGCGAGATCAAGACTATTTAAGCTTGTAGGTAGGAAAGGGGTAATATGGTGGAGCTGCAGCAAGCACTAAGCATATATGGTGGCTAACATACGCAAGTGAGAGCGAGAAGAGAAGCAACGATCGGTCGAGAAGCTAGAAGTGATCAAGAAGTGACCCTGAAACTACTTACGTTCATACATAACCCAAACCGTGTTCACTTCCCGGACTCCGCCGAAAAGAGACCATCATGGCTACACACACGGTTGATGTATTTTAATGAAGTCAAGTGTCAAGTTCTCTACAACCGGACATTAACAAATTCCCATCTGCCTCATAACCGCGGGCACGGCTTTCGAAAGATAATACCCTGCAGGGGTGTCCCAACTTAGCCCATCGCAAGCTCTCACGGTCAACGAAGGATATACCTTCTCCCAGGAAGACCCGATCAGTCTCGGAATCCCGGTTTGCAAGACATTTCGACAATGGTAAAACAAGACCAGCAAAGCTGCCTGATGTGCCGACAAATCCCGATAGGAGTCGCACGTATCTCATTCTCAGGGCACACCGGATGGGCAAGACGTCGTGTTGGCATAGACCCTGGTTGCCTAGGGGGCGACGAACATCGCCCAGGTTGGACCAGCACTCGGAGGAGCACTGGCCCGGGGGGGTAAATAAAGATGACCCTCGGGCTCGCGAAAACCCAAGGGAAAAAAGGCTTAGGTGGCAAATAGTAAAACTAAGGTTGGGCCTTGCTGGAGGAGTTTTATTCAAAGCGAACTGTCAAGGGGGTCCCATAAATCACCCAACCGCGTAAGGAACGCAAAATCAAGGAATATAACGCCGGTATGACGGAAACTAGGGGCGGCAAGAGTGGAACAAAACACCAGGCATAAGGCCAAGCCTTCCACCCTTTACCAAGTATATAGGTGCATTAATTAAACAAGAAATATTGTGATATCCCAAAATAACCTGGTTCCAACAAGGAACAAACTTCATCTTCACCTGCAACTAGCAACGCTATAAGAGGGGCTGAGAAAAAGCGGTGACATAGCCAAACAACAGTTTGCTAGGACAGGATGGTTAGAGGCTTGACATGGCAATATGGGAGGCATGATAAACAAGTGGTAGGTAGAGCTAACATAGTGATAGAGCGAGCAACTAGCAAAGCAAAGATAGAAGTGATATCGAGGGTATGGTCATCTTGCCTGCAATGTTCTCAGAGTTGTCGAAAGCTCGATCCTCGTTAGTGTACTCAATAGGTTTCTCGTTCACGTACTCGTCTCCCAGCTCTACCCAAAGCAAGAACACAAGCAATGGAACCACAATAAATCACGGTGCAATGCACAAGCAACATGATGCAATACATGGCATGATATGCGAGATGTGATATGCAATGCATATGCGTGCTCCGGAAGGAAAATGATGAACAAGGCATCAACTTGGCAAACCAAGTATGCCGCTGGAAAGATGAGTTGATTTCGGTTGAAATCGATATAAAGATCACCGGAATCGGATGCACGGTTT
Organism: Aegilops speltoides; assembly: GCA_021437245.1. Classification (NCBI taxonomy): domain Eukaryota; kingdom Viridiplantae; phylum Streptophyta; class Magnoliopsida; order Poales; family Poaceae; genus Aegilops; species Aegilops speltoides. Next base: position 88,118,533 of record CM038141.1, on the reverse strand, counting down.
GCAAATGGCAAGCAAAACAAGGATGGCACAATTCTGCGATTAACAGCATGATTGCAGTTAGAATACATCAAGAAACTATGCTACAGCACCCCAACATATCAACAAAGCACATGGCAGTGATCTACAAGAGATGCTTGACAAAAGATGAACAATGAGCTACGGCTAATTCACACATTAACAGGTTCAAACAAGCATGGCAAAAGTGCAAAAGATAACAGCAGCACAGACTTGGTGAAAATACTAACATGGCAGAAACAGCATCAGGAAGCAATGTTTAGGGCAAGCAAACATCATGCTATAGGAACATATCATAGAAACTTAAGGCATGGCATGACACTACTAAATGCATAGAACCAAAGTCCCTTACTGACCATGAGCCCAAAAGGACCAGAAGATATGATGCCACCCATGTAAACATAGCAAGTTTCGTTAACAGATTCAGGAAGCAGAGCATGGCATTAACAGCATTATGAAGGCATATTTGCGAGCTGGATTCACTCACCTCAAGCCATTGCATGACAATATAAGCATATAACCAGAAAGAATACATGTTTATGAAACTAAAAATGGCAAGAACAAGTTTATAGCATGCAAGGATCAACTACAACAACCTTGGCAAAATTGAATAACATGTAAACAATCTGCCAGGAAACATTTTATAGCAAACGTAGAGCAAGAAAATGACATGCTAGACTACTCCATAATTGCAAACAGGGGCATGGATGGATAGAGCATAACCATATGTTCAAAACATCCTTATTGAAGTATCTCAAAATAAGCATGGATCTCTCTGTAGCATCAAGTTTACATGGCATCAAAATAATAGCAGAACAGGGACTGAAATCAGCAACATCACGAAGCTTAGTTTGCATGCTTGTTCTATTCACCACATAGATCACAAAAATACATGGCAAGAACCTCTGTAAAGATGGCATGGCATAATTCAAAACACATGTAGAGCTCATGCTCAAAAGATGCACACATTAAATGCAACAAAAATGACAAAACATCAAGTTCTGTTAACAGATAGCAGTAAACATCATATAGCACTCTTGCAACACTGATTTGGGCGTCAATACGAACTCAAACAAGCATGGCACACTGGAACAAAATGAAGAGAATCTCCTGATGAACATTTTGATATATCATGCACAAGAGACAGAGCAGTATGCATGGAGTTATGATGCAATGAACAGGGATAAATAATGTGACAGAAAAATGACTTGGAGGATTTTCGGGGTCAACCCTAGAAACTGGATCTGGATCTGGCGCGGAACGGAGACCGAGGTTTGCCGGAGCTGCAGGTTGCAGTGGCCGGAGAAACGCTCGGGGAGGTCGGAGAAGGCGCCGGCGGGGACGGGGCCGACCGGAGAAGGCGGATCTCAAGGGCGGCGGGCGGCGCGCGGAGGCGCTGGGGACCCTCCTGTTCGGGCGGCGGCGCCAAAGGGCGGCGAGGGCGAGGATCAGCGGCGGCGGGTCGGCGGCAAGGGAGGAGGCGGAGGCGGGCGTCCATGGGGCGGCGCGACGGATCTGGGCCGAGAGGGCCCTCCTGTGGGCCCTGCAAGGGCTTCGGCGGGCGGGCAAGTGGGCGCGCCACGTGGCGTGGCGCGCTGCAGTAGTCTTGGCGGGCGGGATTTGTTCAGCCTAGGACGGGACGTGTCCGGCGCGGAGGAGCGGGCTAGGGTTTTTGATCAAGGGATTTCGGGAAGGCTCACATATTTATAGGTAGAGGGAGCTAGGAGACTCCAAATGGAGTGCGGTTTTCGCCCACACGATCGTGATCCGACGATGGAGAGCATGGAAGTGACTTAGGTGGGTTATTGGTCTGTTTTGGAGGCATGTTGGGCTGCATCACAAAAGAGGCCTTTGCGGATACCCGGTTAACCGTTGGAGTATCAAACGACCTCCAAATGGCACGAAACTTGACAGGCGGTCTACCGGTGCTATACCAAGGACACTTGGCAAGCCTCGGTCCATTCCGAGAATTTTAACACCCGCTCACGAAAAGAGGCAAGAGGGGTGCGTCGGTGCATGTGGGAGTGTCGGATTGCAAAACGGACAACGGAGAAAATGCTCGGATGCATGAGACGAACACGTATGCAAATGAGATGCACATGATGACATGATAGGAAATGCATGACATGAACAAAATGCAAAACGAAAGACAAAAACCCAACCACGGAGGGAATTGAAGGAAATATGCCCTAGAGGCAATAATAAAGTTATTATTTATTTCCTCATATCATGATAAATGTTTATTATTTATGCTAGAATTGTATTATCCGGAAACATGATACATGGGTGAATACATAGACAAACATAATGTCACTAGTATGCCTCTACTTGACTAGCTCATTAATCAAAGATGGTTATGTTTCCTAACCATAGACATGTGTTGTCATTTGATTAACGAGATCACATCATTAGGAGAATGATGTGATTGACTTGACCCATTCTGTTAGCCTAGCACTTGATCGTTTAGTATGTTGCTATTGCTTTCTTCATGACTTATACATGTTCCTGTAACTATGAGATTATGCAACTCCCGTTTACCGGAGGAACACTTTGTGTGCTACCAAATGTCACAACGTAACTAGGTGATTATAAAGGTGCTCTACATGTGTCTCCAAAGGTACATGTTGAGTTGGCATAATTCGAGATTAGGTTTTGTCACTCCGATTGTCGGAGAGGTATCTCTGGGCCCTCTCGGTAATACACATCACTTAAGCCTTGCAAGCATTGTGACTAATGAGTTAGTTACGAAGTGATGTATTACGGAACAAGTAAAGAGACTTGCCGGTAACGAGATTGAACTAGGTATTGGATACCGACGATCGAATCTCGGGCAAGTAACATACCGATGACAAAGGGAACAACGTATGTTGTTATGCGGTTTGACCGATAAAGATCTTCGTAGAATATGTAGGAGCCAATATGAACATCCAGGTTCCACTATTGGTTATTGATCGAGAATAGTTCTAGGTCATGTCTACATAGTTCTCGAACCCGTAGGGTCCGCATGCTTAACGCTACGATGATGATTTATTATGAGTTTATATGTTTTGATGTACCGGTTTGTTCGAGTCCCTGATGTGATCACGGACATGACGAGGAGTCTCGAAATGGTCGAGACATAAAGATTGATATATTGGACGGATATATTTGGATACCGGAAAGGTTCCGGATGAGATTGGGACTATACCGGAGCTCCGGGAGGTTACTGGAACCCCCCCGGTAAGTATATGGGCCTTATTGGGCCTTAGTAGAAAGGAGGGAGAAGGAGCAAAGGAGGGGGCGCCCCCCTCCAAGCCCAATCCGAATTGGGAAGGGGGTCGGCCCCCTTCCTTCTTCCTCCCTCTCTTCCTTCCTCTCCTACTCCTAATAGAAAGGGGGCCAAACCTACTTGGAGTAGGATTGCCCCCCTAGGGCGCCGCCTCCCCTTGGCCGCCCCTCATCCTCTCCCTTTATATACGGGGAGGGGCACCCCAAGGACACACAAGTTGATCTACGGATCGTTCCTTAGCCGTGTGGCGGTGCCCCTCCACCATATTCCACCTCGGTCATATCGTCGCGAGTTTAGGCGAAGCCTGCGCCATGAGAACATCATCATCGCCACCATGCCGTCGTCTTGTGGAACTCATCCCCGACGCTTTGCTGGATTGGAGCCCGGGGAACGTCATCGAGCTGAACGTGTGCTGAACACGGAGGTGCCGTACGTTCGGTACTTGGATCGGTCGAATCGTGAAGACGTACGACTACATCAACCGTGTTGTCATAACGCTTCCGCTTACGGTCTACGAGGGTACGTGGACAACACTCTCCCCTCTCGTTGCTATGCATCACCATTGTCGTGGATTTGTCACGGCAGATGTCCTTGTGAAAGGACTTAGTCGTGGAGCCATCGCTACGGGTTAACTTGAAGGGGTTAAAGCGGACACAAAGACACAAGGGTTTATACTAGTTCGGCCCCTTCGATGAAGGTAAAAGCCTACGTCTAGTTGTGATGGAATTGATGTGGTCTCGATGACTAGGAGCAAACAAGCTTCGCTTAGGCCTCGAGTTGTAGTTGTTCATCTTGAACCACCGCCGGGTCGTCCCCTTATATACACGGGTGACGCCCGTCGGTCCATAGAGTCCCACACCGGTTCATATTCGTATCCCGGTTGGTCTCTCTCTATTCCTAACTTACAATGCAAGTTTACATATCAAGCCGGTTCACGGCTACAGGTTCTAAACCGACTACAGGCCTTGGGCCTTCATCTGCTTAAGCACCTTTATACTACTAATGAAGCTAACCCGGCCCAGGTAGGCCGGTTCATGCCCAGTGGTAATATCCCCAACATTAGGCCCCAGATTGATTTGAACCGGTTCATGTCAATCCTTCACAAAAATCTTTGTCTTCAACATCTTCTGGTAATTGGTAAACCGCCATGTCATCATTATCTTTGGTTGTCAGAAACCGCATGACGCTATCACGGTTAACATTTATGACGCCTTCTTTCATTAATAGATCTGCGATACCCAAAGCAGCAGCTCCACTTCCAATTTTGTGGCTACCGGATTCGCGGCCGACACACGCCCCCGCCTTATAAATAGGACCAAGGGTCATTTCCTTTTCTCCTTCGCTCTTTCTCTTCGTCTTCCTCGCGTCCACCCGGAGCTCTGCCGCCGCCGTTGACCTCTGCACTGCCTTGGCCCACAGATCAACCTCGAACGCACGAGCACCGCGGTATCCTTCCGCCTTCCTTGATTCTCGTAAGCCTTCATTCCTCTTAACATAGATCTGTTCTAGGGTTTCGTGTTCTTGCCGTGTTCATCACTTGTTCATGCTCGCACCTGCACTCTCGGATAGATCTGCGAAACCCCGCTCGACTAGCAAGAGCTTTTAGCATCCGCTAGTAGTTTCACGCCAAGTCTATAGATCTCATCCACATACTTGCCCATTGATTTACTTTCGCTCGCTTTAACCTTTTGAATATTTTCTCGCTTTCTGAACTTGCTTCGATCCATTGCTGCAATAAGACCTTGTGAAACCTGTTTCACGATACTTAGCCATCCGCAACCTCAATTGCTTTCAATTTTTAGATCAGCGGTTTAACTTAATATAGAAAAAGTTAATAAACCGTATATACCATTAGTCCCCTTGTTGAACCGCCGTAACTCTTTAGCCATATGAGGCCACTTCATAGAAATCCGGTTTAAATATCGCCTCCGGTTTAGCATTGTTCATACCAGCGCCTTCTTTTATCCAACATATTCTTGAACCGAATCACCTGCTTTTGTAGATCTCACCATGGCCAAACAAGTATATGAGTGCAATCGGGTTCCTTCTCGTGTCACGTAAACTCAGCTTGGATAATTTAGTCTCGATCGGCGCTTTAGACAAAGAAAGAGACTATCCAATCGGAGGGTTCCCGTGATGAATGTCTTCCCACACCTCAAGAGGGAGAGGTTGTGATCTTTGCGGATCATTTAGCCCGGCTTCAAACCGCTCGGCTCTAAATTTTACCGGATGTGTTAGCCAATTTTCAACTCCGCCGCAAGATATCGCCCCAATTCATACCAACTTATGTCACTTCCAAGTGCTCTGTGAGGTATACCTTCAAGAGGAACCCACAGCTTGAATTGTTCGAGATCGCTTCCACTTAAACCGCCGCATGAATTCATCGATGGTCCCAATACCGAATTGGGCGGTATGGTAATTCAAAAAAGGAAAGAAATCACTTATCCCCATGCCAGACTACACAGTCACCCCAAGGAGTGGAATGCAACATGGTTTTACTGCAAAGATACTTCCCCTGATGATGAAAATCCTTTGCCTGGCTTTCGTCCGGAGCGGCTCAGCAATACACACCCCTTCCCACAAAGGTTAAGTGCCAAGGAGAGGAGTAAATACGCTCCGCAATTATCCAAGCTCCGAGCCTTCATGGCCAACGGTTTAACAGGAGTAGATTTCGCACGCTGTTGGATATCATGGAGCATACTGCCTCTCACCAAGCCCGGTTTAATGTGCAATTATACCGTAGCGTTGATGACCCACTCCGACACACCAACATCCAGCTCTCCGATGATGAAGTCACAGAGGCTGTGAAGAAAATGCCGAACGAACCGAACACCTCAAGGCCAAACCGGTCTGCTTCCTTTCGTATACCAACAAACCGCCAAATTGTAAGATTTTGATTGTACTTTTTATCAACTCGTTATTGCTATCTCGCTCGACATCAATTGCTGCTAACCAGGGTGATAATCCGCTTGCAGCAAGAAGCTTCTGCAAGACAAACCGGAGAAAACAGAACGGTCAACCGGGCCAAAGACCAAGGTTATCAAGAAGCCTGCTAAAAAGAGGAAAACCATTGCTTCATCTGATCCGGCTGTTGATGATGATGTGGGTAACTCGGACCTTGAGGTAGAACTCGATTCACTAGGCTTACTTTTTACACGCCTTATTCATGATGATACTTGTCAGGACGACGCTGAAGCCAGTAATGCTGATGTTGCTGAGGTAACTATTCTCTCTTCCGATTCAGATCCTTTGCCTTTGCCAAAATTTCGCCAGGCAAACCGGAAAGTTAAATTTTCTCATCCTCTTGCTTACTTGGATCCCAAATTTCTTATGAAGACTCAAAGAACATGAAGCTCGCCAGACAACCCGCAAGACAAGCCAGTAGTTACCTCCACGGTTTACCAAATAGTCCGGTTCGAAAACGCCATTCGAGGTCTCCGACCTTTTATTAATTTATATCCTAAAGCGGGTTTCATCCATCAACCTCTTAATCCGTCCGACTCGATTATCGTGTTACTTCTCATTCTTCCTCCGTGAATCATCGCCACCAAATGCCGCCATCGAAAACGGTTCTTGGGTAAGCTAGGCTAAACATATGCTTCGTATATCTTGTGTTATAACTTATGTTGTTCCTTGACTCTTTGTTTCTCTTTCGGCTAAACCTAAACCGAGCAAGAAAGCCCGCTGGATAAAGCGGCCGAGGAAGATGTCGCCTCGATCAGATAAAGCACCGATCTTGAAGCGTTCGCTCATGAGGATATTCCCAATGATCCTCCCTTGCAAGATGATGCTATTCTCGAGAAAAGGCCTATCAATACTTCATCCTCGCTGACCAGCTCGCCACTCCGTCCGGATTGAAAGATCCTGCATTCTTCAAAACTCGCCGATAAACCGATCGCGCCAACGCAAACCGGTGAGTCCAAGGATGATGACGTTGTAATTACCGCGAGGTCGCTTTGAACTGAGGGAATCTCATCGCTTTGGCAAGCATACCGTGAAAGAAGATTTTTTGCCATGAACAAAGGCAAATGGGATGTTGATCTGAAACATATGTTTGCCTCGAGTGCCCAAGATCTTCATTCGTTACTTGAACCGCTATATACTAGTCGTGGATCGTGAAGCTGGCCCAGTAAAGATGATGAGAGATAAATTTGAGGTAACTTCCTTGTGCTTCTTCTTTCTTTAATTATCGCCATCAGATAATCCTCCTAGTCCCCAAGGGCCGGTTTGTAACCTTCTTCAAGCCGACTTGAATATAGTCCTCAATATTTTGAAATCCATCAATGTAGCCCCAAGGGCCGGTTCAACTTAGTATAGTTAAACCGACTCCAACAAAGATTCTAACATCAGAACATAACTGAGCAAATAGCCATTAGCCCCCAAGTATCAAGTTGATTACCTGTAATGAGCTTGGGACTTTGCGATTTAGTAATAGATGAAGATTGAAGGTGCATTAGCCCCAAGTATCAAGCGATAACTTGTTATGAGGTTGGTACTTCAAATTCTTGTACCGCTTTGTTTAAAGCCAAGCACCGCTTTATGCAGTCAAGTGAGGATCAAAGAGGACCGGATTATCGATCTGCAGGAAACTTTGAAAACCCAACAAGCTGAAACCGACAAGGCAAGGGAAGAATTAACCAAATAGCTTTGAGCATCACGTAACAGTGAAGGAGGGCTTCAAAAGGAGCGGGCTGATTGGGCCAACGAGAAGGCCGCTTTAATAAAAAAAGTCAAAACGCCGGCTGCCCTTAAACCGGTGGTAGATGAGCTGACCGCCATAAAGCGGCAAGTACACGCCATGACCGCTGCTATCTTTGGTAAGCTCCTTTTGGTTTCTTTGACAACTTTGGCCTTCTTATAATAGATCTGGTTTGTGATATTTTCTGTATTGTTGCAGGTACACGCATTGGTCACTTAGGGTCAGATGTTCGGAAGAAGTTCAAGGTTGCCTACACTTTAATTGAACAGTTGTATACCGGAGCGCAGCGGATCATCACCACTGCATCTCATAACAATCCGGCACCCACTTTAATCCAAGATACTCTGAATAGGTTGTCAACGCTTCCTGCTCGGATTGAAGAACTGAAAAAATCTGCTGCTCGAATCGGAGCCATTAATGCCTTGATCCGGGCAAAAGCATGGGTGCGATTTCAATCTGCTGAAGGAGCTCAAGGCTATCCCAATTTGAAGGAAGATGGCTCGAGTTCAATGAAGATGATTTGAGGGCGATAAACCGTGCAAGACGCCCTCCGCTTGTCAATTGGTCAAGAGGCGATTTGTCGATTATCAAGCTCGAGACAATGATCGTAACAAACGAGTGGCTGCACCAATTCCTGAAGCGTAGAATCTGATTCCTCCAATCCGTAAGCATACTTACGCTCCTGATATTGAACCGTCTTCTCTGATCCATGAAGAGGTTGTATTTCAAGCTTTAATGGGAATCGACTGGACCACTATTGATTTCCAGCCAATGGATAGAGATGAGGAAGCTGAAGCGGCGCGGGACGACCCACAATCATCAGACCGGGGCGATGAGTAGGCTTGAACCGGAAGCCGGTTTAAATAGCTGCTTTATTATGATCCGCCGGAACAACAATGACCTTATTTGGGCACCGCGTTGCCTTGTAATAGGATAGTCAATACTTCGCCTTGAATATGCCTTCGCATAAGTAATCGATGCTTTTGCTTGAAACCCTCAATTTATTTCCTGCAATCAGAAAATCTTGAACTGCGGTGGCGGTTATACCGCCAACCGGTTTATGACCTTTATATATATATATCATCAATGTATTTAAGACATATAATCAAATATGTGATACAAAATACCTGCCATCGCTGGGCATGAAGTTGGCTTAGCCAGGCTTGAAACGGAGTATTTATAAACCGTTACCATCAAAGGGGAGAAAACAACTCCCATGTAAACCATGCTGGGTCATTATGAGCCCCCCTGCCACTCCATGATGTTAACAGGAAAGTTAAACCGGGCATATTTCTCCAGATTAAAAATGAACCGAATTCCGTCACCGAACTGTAAAAAAGTGTTGTTGGTTTAAAGGAAACACAACAAAAATTGAGGAATAGTCATAAAAGAAATATGGAAGCAAAGGCAATGATAAAAACCGTTTGCAAAAACATGCTTTATCGAGCTGATCGATGGTGTTACCATGGTCGGACAGACCAAGCCCCCAATAGGAGTGACAATGGTTCAAGTCAGCCAGGTCCCCAAATGAAACCGTGGCATTTATGTCGATCAAAAGGCGTGGCAATGGTTCGGGTTCGACCAAGCCCCCAAGTGATTTTGTGGACTTAGGCCGATCAAGAGGCGGATCGGTTCAGACTTGACCATGTCCCTGTGATCTGGTGGCTTTCGCTTATCAAAGGTGTCGCATTGGTTCGGACACGACCAAGGCCCCAAGTGATATCACAAAGCTTTTTGGAAAAGCAAATTTCAAGGGGTAAACCGGAGGCCGCTTTAAAACAGAACCACTCCATGTAACCACACATGATATGAAAGGACAAAGACCCCGCTTTAGCTGAGGCTCCGGTTTTATTATATCAATGATAATATATACACTGTCATAATATGTACATAGATAGAGCCGATGGCTCAAGTGTAGTAAGGCCAAAGATGAGATATGTTCCACGGCCTGTTGGTCTCCTCCTCTGATGTGCGTGAGTCTTTATGCTCTCGAATATCAATCAGATAGTACGACCCGTTGTGCAGATTCTTGCTAACCACGAAAGGTCCCTCCCAAGGTGGGGATAACTTGTGCATATCCGTCTGGTCTTGGATGAGCCGAAGCACCAAATATCCTTCTTGAAAAGCTCTGGTTCTGACCCGGCGACTGTGATAGCGACGAAGATCTTGTTGATAAATCGCCGAGCGGGCAGCCGCTATGTCACGCTCCTCATCTAATAGGTCCAAAGCATCTTGCCGTGTTGTCTCATTGTACGCTTCAACATAAGCCGCCACACGAGGCGAATCGTGCCGGATATCACTAGGGAGAACCGCCTCTGCTCCGTAGACCATGAAAAACGGCGGTATCCTCAGATCGGTTGGGCGTAGTATTGATACTCCATAGCACGACGGTAGCTCTTCAACCCAACAACCCGGTGTTCTTTGCAATGGAACCATAAGCCGGGGTTTGATGCCTCGCAAGATCTCTTGATTAGCCCGTTCTGCCTGCCCATTGGACTAGGGGTGAGCCACTTATGATACGTCAAGTCGGATGTGCTCACGTTCACATAATTCCTTCATAGCACCCTTGGATAAATTGGTACCGTTGTCAGTAATGATACTGTGTGGAAAGCCAAACCGGAAAATCACCTTTTTAATGAACTGCACCGTTATAGCTGCATCACCCTTGCTGACAGTCTCCGCTTCAACCCACTTGGTAAACTTGTCAACTGCCACCAAAAGGTGGGTTTTCTTATCCTTGGATCTTTTAAAAGGTCCCACCATATCCAGCCCCATGTTGCAAACGGCCAAGTAATTGGAATCATCCTCAATTCTTGAGCCAGTACATGAGCACGCCTTTGAAAATTTCGACAGCCATCACACCGCTTAACCAAGTCCTCCGCATCAAGATGAGTCACAACCAAGAGAACCCGTGATTTAAACGCTTTTGCCACCAGAGACTTTGAACCGGCGTGGTGACCACAATCCTTCATGGATTTCACGTAAGATTTCACAAATTCCTCGGAGAGACGCAGCATTGAAACGCCTCGATACCTTTGCAATGATGCAATTCGCCATTGACAATGGTCATAGACTTGGATCGCGGACTATCTCGCTCGCTAGAGTTTCATCCTCTAGCAACTCTCCCGGTTCATGTACGCAATATAAGGAACTGTCCAATCCGTATAATATATGCGGGCTGCCACCAATTGAGCCTCCGGATCAGGAATAGCCAAATCCGCTTCACCCGGGAGCTTGACTGACGGGTTGTGCAACACATCCAGAAAGACATTAGGCGGGACCGGTTTACGCTGAGAGCCCAACCGGCTTAAAGCGTCTGTCGCTTCATTTTTTTGACGATCTACGTGATCCACCTGATAACCTTTGAAGTGACCCGCGATCATATCCACCTCATGACGATATGCATGAAGGAAATATGCCCTAGAGGCAATAATAAAGTTATTATTTATTTCCTTATTTCATGATAAATGTTTATCATTCATGCTAGAATTGTATTAACCGGAAACATGATACATGTGTGAATGCATAGACAAACAATATGTCACTAGTATGCCTCTACTAGACTAGCTTGTTAATCAAAGATGGTTATGTTTCCTAACCATGAACAAAGAGTTGTTATTTGATTAACAAGGTCACATCATTAGTTGAATGATCGATTGACATGACCCATTCCATTAGCTTAGCACACGATCGCTTAGTATGTTGCTACCGCTTTTATCCATGACTTATACATGTTCCTATAACTATGAGATTATGCAACTCCTGCTTACGGAGGAACACTATGGGTACTACCAAACGCCACAACGAATCGGGTGATTATAAAGGAGTACTACAGGTGTCTCCAAAGGCGATGTTGGGTTGGCGATTTCGAGATTAGATTTTGTCACTCCGATTGCTCTGGAGAGGTATCTCGGCCCTCTCGGTAATACACATCACTGAAGCCTTGCAAGCATTACAACTAATGAGTTAGCTGTGAGATGATGTATTACGAACGAGTAAAGAGACTTGCCGTAACGAGATTGAACTAGGTATTGATACCGACGATCGAATCTCGGGCAAGTAACATACCGATGACAAAGGAACAACGATGTTGTTATGCGGTCCGACCGATAAAGATCTTCGAGAATATGTAGGAGCCAATATGGGCATCCAGGTCCCGCTATTGGTTATTGACCGAGACGGTGTCTCGGTCATGTCTACATTGTTCTCGAACCGTAGGGTCCGCACGCTTAAGGTTTCGATGACGGTTATATTATGAGTTTGTGTATTTTGATGTACCAAGAAGTTCGAGTCCCGGATGTGATCACGGACATGACGAGGAGTCTCAAATGGTCGAGACATAAAGATTGATATATTGGAAGCCTATATTTGAGTTCGAATGGTTCCGTGAAATCGGGATTTATCGAACACCGGGGTTACTGAACCTCCCGGGGTTATTGGGCCTTAGTGGGCCATGAGGGAGAAGAGGAAGGGCCGGCCAGGGCAGGCCGCGCCCTCCCCCTAGTCCGAATAGGACAGGAGAGGGCGGCGCCCCTTCCCTCTTTCCTCCCCCAATCCTACTCCAACTAGGAAGGGGGAGTCCTACTCCCGGTGGGAGTAGGACTCCTCCGCCCCTCCTCCAAGGGCCGCCGCACCCCTTCCTCCTTTATATACGGGCAGGGGGCACCCTAGAACACACAAGTTGATCTACGGATCGATCCTTAGCCGTGTGCGTGCCCCTCCACCATATTCCACCTCGGTCATATCGTCAGCAAAGCTTAGGCGGCCTCGCCTGCAGAGAACATCAAGATCGCCACCACGCCGTCGGCCGACGAAACTCTCCTCCCCGAAGCTCTCTTGGATTGGAGCCCGAGGAGCGCCATCGAGCTGTACGTGTGTCAAGAACTCGGGCGCCGAGTAACGGCGCCGGATCGGTCGGATCGCGAGGAGAACGTCGACTACTTCCTCTACGCCAGATCGCTTCGCTTCGGTCTCACGAGGGTACGAGACAACACTCTCCCTCTTGTTGCTATGCATCACCATGATCTTGCGTGTGCGTGGAAAATTTTTGAAATTACTACGCTCCCCAACAAAGGTATCGAGCCTAGGTTTTATGGTTTGATGTTTTGCACGAGTAGAACACAAGTGAGTTGTGGGCGATACAAGTCATACTACCTACCAAATGTCATATTTTGGTTCAGCGGTATTGTGAGATGAAGCGGCCGACCGACATTACGCCAGACGCTTACGCGAGACTGGTTTCACCGCCACGAGCACTCGCTGCTTAAAGGTGACCGGCGGGTGTCTGCTCTCTCACTTTAGTTGAACTGAGTGTGGCTACGCCCGGTCCTTGAGAAGGTTAAACGGAGTCTATTTGACGAAGTATCGCTGTGGTTTTGATGCGAGGTGAGATTGGTTCTTGCTTAAGCCCGTAGCAGCCACGTAAAATTTGCAACAACAAAGTAGAGGACGCCTAACTTGTTTTTGCAGGCATGTTGTGATGTGATATGGTCAAGACGTGATGCTATATTTTATTGTATGAGATGATCATGTTTTGTAACCGGTTATCGGCAATCGCGAGAGCCATATGGTTGTCGCTTATTGTATGAAATGCATCGCTTCGTAATGCTTTACTTTATCACTAAGCGGTAGCGATAGTCGAGAAGCATAAGATTGGCGAGACGACAACGATGCTACGATGGAGATCAAGGTGTCGCGCGGTGACGATGGTGATCATGATGGTGCTGCAGAGATGGAGATCACAAAGCACAAGATGATGATGACCATATCATATCACTTATATTGATTTGCATGTGATGTTTATCTTTATGCATCTTATCTTGCTTTAATTGACGGTAGCATTATAAGATGATCTCTCACTAAATTATCAAGAAGTGTTCTCCCGAGTATGCACCGCTGCCAAAGTTCGTCGTGCCTGCACACCACGTGATGATCGGTGTGATAAGCTCTACGTCCATCTACAACGGGTGCAAGCCAGTTTTGCACACGCAGAATACTCGAGTTATACTTGACGAGCCTAGCATATGCAGATATGGCCTCGGAACATGGAGACCGAAGGTCGAGCGTGAATCATATAGTAGATATGATCAACATAAGATGTTCACCATTGAAAACTACTCCATTTCACGTGATGATCGGTTATGGTTTAGTTGATTTGGATCACGTGATCACTTAGATGACTAGAGGATGTCTGCTCTAAGTGGGAGTTCTAAAGTAATATGATTAATTGAACTAAAATTTATCATGAACTTAGTACCGATAGTATCTTGCTTGTCTATGTTTGATTGTAGATAGATGGCTCGTGTTGTTGTTCCGCTGAATTTTAATGCTCCTTGAGAAAGCAAAGTTGAAAGATGATGGTAGCAACTACACGGATCGGGTCCGTAACTCGAGGATTATCCTCATTGCTGCACGTAAGAGTTACGCCTTGGATGCACCGCTAGGTGCCAGAACTCTTGCTAATGCAACCGACGATGTTAAGAACGTCTCGCGAGCAAAGCTGATGACTACTCTATAGTTCAATGTGCCATGCTTTACGGCTTAGAACCGGGACTTCAACGACGTTTTGAACGCATGGAGCATATGAGATGTTCCAGAGTTGAAGTTGATATTCCAACAGTAATGCCCGATTGAGAGATATGAAGTCTCCAATAAGTTCTATAGCTGCAAGATGGAGGAGAATAGTTCATCGGAGCACATACTCAAAATGTCCGGGTATTACAATCACTTGACTCAACCGGGAGTTAATCTTCCGGATGATTGTGTCATTGATGAAATTCTTCAATCACCGCCACCAAGCTACAAAGGCTTCGTGATGAACTATAATATGCAAGGGTTAGTAAAGACTATACCGAGCTCTTCACAATGCTAAAGGTCATGGAGGTAGAAATCAAGAAGGAGCATCAAGTGTTGATGGTCAATAAGACCACTAGTTTCAAGAAGAAAGGCAAAGGGAAGAAGAAGGGAACTTCAAGAAGAATAGCAAGCAAGTTGTCGCTTAGGAGAAGAAACCCAAGTCTGGACCTAAACCTGAAATCGAGTGCTTCTACCGCAAGCGATCGTCACCGAAGCGGAACTGCCCCAAGTATTTGGCGGATAAGAAGGATGGCAAGGTGAACAAAGGTATATGTGATATACATGTTATTGATGTGTACCTTACTAGAGCTCGCAGAGCACTGGTATTTGATATTGGTTCATGCTAATATTTGCAACTCAAACAGGGACTACGGATTGCTTAACACCGCAAAGGACGAGGTGACGATGCGCTGGGAAATGGTTCCAAAGTCGATGTGATCGCAATGGCACGCTACCTCTACATCTACCTTCGGGATTAGTTTTAGACCTAAATAATTGTTATTTGGTGCTGCGTTGAGCATGAACATTATATCTGGATCTTGTTTGATGCGAGACGGTTATTCATTTAAATCGAGAGAATAATGGTTGTTCTATTTATATGAGTAATATCTTTTATGGTCATGCACCCTGAAGAGTGGTCTATTTTGATGAATCTCGATAGTAGTGATACACATATTCATAATGTTGAAGCCAAAAGATGCAGATTTGATAATGATAGTGCAACTTATTTGTGGCAATCGCCGCTTAGGTCATATCGATGTAAAGCGCATGAAGAAACTCCATACCGATGGACTTTGGAGTCACTTGATTATGAATCACTTGGCACTTATGAACCGTGCCTCATGGGCAAGATGACTAAAACCCCGCTTCTCCAAGACTATGGAGAGAGCAACAGATTTGTTGGAAATCATACATACTGTATGTATGTGGTCCGATGAATGTTGAGGCTCGTGGCGGATATCGTTATTTTCTCACCTTCACAGATGATTTAAGCGATATGGGTATATCTACTTAATGAAACATAAGTCCAAACATTTGAAAAGTTCAAAGAATTTCAGAGTGAAGTTGAAAATCATCGTAATAAGAAAATTAAATTTCTACGATCCGATCGTGGAGATGAATATTTGAGTTACGAGTTTGGTCTACATTTGAAACAATGCGAATAGTTTCAAAACTCACGCCACCCTAACACCACAACAGTAATGGTGTGTCCGAACGTCAGAATCGCACTTTACTAGATATGGTGCGATCTATGATGTCTCTTACAAATTTACCGCTATCATTTTGGGGTTATGCTCTAGAGACGGCCGATTCACACCGAATAGAACACACTCAAAATCCGCTGAGACGACACCTTATGAACTATGGTTTAGCAAGAAACCAAAGTTGTCGCTTTCTTAAAGTTTGGGGATGCGATGCTTATGTGAAAAAGCTTCAACCTCGATAAGCTCGAACCCAAATCGAGAAATGTGTCTTCATAGGATACCCAAAGGAGACAGTTGGGTACACCTTCTATCACAGATCCGAAGGCAAGACATTTGTTGTTAAGAATGGATCCTTTCTAGAGAAGGAGTTTCTCTCGAAAGAAGTGAGTGGGAGGAAAGTAGAACTTGATGAGGTAATTGTACCTTCTCCCTTACTTGAAAGTAGTTTGTCGCAGAAACCGTTTCGAGACATCTACACCAAATAGTGAGGAAGTTGATGATGTTGATCATGAAACTTCGATCAAGTTACTACAGTAACCTCGTAGATCAACCAGAGTAAGATCCGCACTGAGTGGTACGGTAATCCTGCTCGAAATCATGCTACTAGATCATGATGAACCTATGAACTATGAAGAAGCGATGGTGAGCCCAGATTCGCAAAATGGCTTGAGGCCATGAAATCTGAGATGGGATCCAT
The DNA here is from genome assembly GCA_021437245.1 of Aegilops speltoides. Lineage (NCBI taxonomy): Eukaryota > Viridiplantae > Streptophyta > Magnoliopsida > Poales > Poaceae > Aegilops > Aegilops speltoides. The sequence continues at coordinate 88,101,794 of CM038141.1, read as the reverse complement.
GTATGAAAACAAAGTATGGAATTTGGTTGACTTGCCCGAGGGTAGGCAAGCAATAGAAAACAAGTGGATCTTCAAGAAGAAGACCGACGCGACGGTAATGTTATCGTTTACAAAGCTCGACTTGTCGCAAAGGGTTTTCGACAAGTTCAAGGGATTGACTACGATGAGACCTTCTCACCCGTGGCGATGCTTAAGTCCGTCCGAATCATGTTAGCAATTGCCGCATTTTATGATTATGAAATTTGGCAAATGGATGTAAAGACGCATTCTGAATGGATTTACGGAAGAAGAGTTGTATATGATGCAACCGAAGGTTTTATCGATCCAAAGGAGCTAACAAAGTGTGCAAGCTCCAATGATCCATTTATGGACTGGTGCAAGCATCTCGAGTTGGAATAAACGCTTTGATAGTGTGATCAAAGCATTTGGTTCATACTGCACTTTTGGAGAAGCTCAGATTTACAAGAAAGTGAGTGGGAGCTCAGAGCATTTCGATATTATATGTAGATGACATATTACTGATCGGAAATGATATAGAATTTCTGGATAGCATAAAGGGATACTTGAATAAGAGTTTTCAATGAAAGACCTCGGTGAAGCTGCTTACATATTGGGCATCAAAATCTATAGAGATAGATCAAGACGCTTAATTGGACTTTCACAAAGCACATACCTTGACAAAATTTTGAAGAAGTTCAAAATGGATCAAGCGAAGAAAGGGTTCTTGCCTGTGTTACAAGGTGTGAAGTTGAGTAAGACTCAATGCCCACCACCGCAGAAGATAGAGAGAAATGAAAGATGTTCCTATGCTTCACCATAGGCTCTATCATGTATGCAATGTCAGTACTGCACTGATGTGTGCCTTGCTATAAGCTTAGCAGGAGGTACCAAAGTAATCCAGAGTGGATCATCGACAGCGTCAAGAACATCCCAAATACCTAAAAGGACTAAGGATATGTTTCTCGATATGGAGGTGACAAAGAGCTCATTGTAAACGGTTATGTTGATGCAAGCTTTGACACCGATCCGGACGATTCTAAATCGCAGACCGGATACGATTTACACTAAACGGAGGAGTCGGTTAGTGCAGTTCTAAACAAAGCGTCGAGGCGGGATCTACATGTGAAGCGGAGTACATAGCAGCTTCGTAGCAGCTAATGAAGGAGTCTGGATGAAGGAGTTCATATCCGATCTAGGTGTCATACCTAGTGCATCGGGTCCAATGAAAATCTTCGTGACAATACTAGAGCAATTGCCTTAGCAAAGGAATCCAGATTTCACAAGAGGACCAAGCACATCAAGAGACGCTTCAATTCCATCCGGGTCTAGTCCGTGGGAGACATAGAGATTTGCAAGATACATACGGATCTCGAATGTAGCGCACTGCTGACTAAGCCTCTTCCACGAGCAAAACATGATCAACACCAAGACTCCATGGGTGTTAGAATCATTACTATGTAATCTAGATTATTGACTCTAGTGCAAGTGGGAGACTGAAGGAAATATGCCCTAGAGGCATTATTTCCTTATTTCATGATAAATGTTTATCATTCATGCTAGAATTGTATTAACCGGAAACATGATACATGTGTGAATGCATAGACAAACAATATGTCACTAGTATGCCTCTACTAGACTAGCTTGTTAATCAAAGATGGTTATGTTTCCTAACCATGAACAAAGAGTTGTTATTTGATTAACAAGGTCACATCATTAGTTGAATGATCTGATTGACATGACCCATTCCATTAGCTTAGCACACGATCGCTTAGTATGTTGCTACCGCTTTTATCCATGACTTATACATGTTCCTATAACTATGAGATTATGCAACTCCCATTTACCGGAGGAACACTTTGGTACTACCAAACGCCACAACGTGAATCGGGTGATTATAAAGGAGTACTACAGTGTCTCCAAAGGCGTATGTTGGGTTGGCGATTTCGAGATTAGGTTTTGTCACTCCGATTGCTCTGAGAGGTATCTCTGGGCCCTCTCGGTAATACACATCATCAAGCCTTGCAAGCATTACAACTAATGAGTTAGCTGTGAGATGAAGTATTACGGAACGAGTAAAGAGACTTGCCAGTAACGAGATTGAACTAGGTATTGATACCGACGATCGAATCTCGGGCAAGTAACATACCGATGACAAAGGAACAACGATGTTGTTATGCGGTCCGACCGATAAAGATCTTCGAGAATATGTAGGAGCCAATATGGGCATCTAGGTCCCGCTATTGGTTATTGACCGAGACGTGTCTCGGTCATGTCTACATTGTTCTCGAACCGTAGGGTCCGCACGCTTAAGGTTTCATGGACGGTTATATTATGAGTTTGTGTATTTTGATGTACCAAGAAGTTCGAGTCCCTGATGTGATCACGGACATGACGAGGAGTCTCAAATGGTAGAGACATAAAGATTGATATATTGGAAGCCTATATTTGAGTTCGAATGGTTCCGGTGAAATCGGATTTTACCGAACACCGGGGTTTACTGAACCCTCCGGGGTTATTGGGCCTTAGTGGGCCATGAGGGAGAAGAGGAAGGGCCGGCCAGGCAGGCCTCCCCTCCCCTAGTCCGAATAGGACAGGAGAGGGGCGGCGCCCCTTCCCTCTTCCTCCCCCAATCCTACTCCAACTAGGAAAGGGGGATCCTACTCCCTGGGAGTAGGACTCCTCCGCCCTCCTCCAAGGGCCGCCGCACCCCCTTGCTCCTTTATATACTGAGGGCAGGGGGCACCCTAGAACACACAAGTTGATCTACGGATCGATCCTTAGCCGTGTCGGTGCCCCCTCCACCATATTCCACCTCGGTCATATCGTCGCAAAGCTTAGGCGAAGCCTGCGCCATAGAACATCAAGATCGCCACCACGCCGTCGGCTTGACGAAACTCTCCTCCCCGGCTCTACTAGATTGGAGCCCGAGGAGCGCCATCGAGCTGTACGTGTGTCAAGAACTCGGGCGCCGAGTAACGGCGCCGGGATCGGTCGGATCGCGAGGAGAACGTCGACTACTTCCTCTACGCCAGATCGCTTCCGCTTCGGTCTCACGAGGGCACGAGACAACACTCTCCCTCTCGTTGCTATGCATCACCATGATCTTGCGTGTGCGTAGGAAATTTTTTGAAATTACTACGTTCCCCAACAATGCAGCCAGAAGTGGGTCTTTAGAATCCCAAGTGCCAGACACCTGTTGAGCCACGAGATCCGAGTCTCCGAAGCACTTAACCCGACTTAGGTTCATCTCCTTAGCCATCCGGAGACCATGGAGCAAAGCTTCATACTCAGCTGCATTATTAGTACAAGGGAACATTAAGCGGAGAACATAACAAAACTTATCACCTCGTGGGGAAGTTAATACGACTCCAGCCCCCGAGCCCTCCAATTGCCTGGATCCATCAAAATGGATAGTCCAATATGTGTGATCCGGCTTCTCCTCTGGTGCTTGCAACTCAGTCCAATCATTGATGAAATGCACAAGTGCTTGAGACTTCACCGCCGTCCGAGGTACGTATTTCAATCCGTATGCCCAAGTTCTATAGCCCACTTGGCAATCCGCCGATCACCTCCGGTTCAGATGATATCGCCCAAGGAGCCGAATCGACCATCGTGATGGGGTGCCCTTGGAAATACTGCTTCAACTTCCAAATTGCCATAAAACTCCATATACCAGCTTCCGCCAATGCGGAACCTTTGCTTGGATTCAATAAGCACCTCGCTGATATAGTAAACCGGCCGCTGAACCGGATATTCCTTGCCCGCCTCCTTGCGTTCTACCACAATAGCCACGCTAACTGCGCGAGCATTGGCCGCTACATATAGTAATAACGGCTCCTTGTCGACCGGAGCTGCAAGAACGGGCGGATTGGCTAATTGCCGCTTCAAGTCCTCCAACGCTTCATCGCAAAATGACTCGGATGAATTGATCTGTCTTTCTCAAAGATCTCGTATAAAGGGATGGCCTTCTCTCCGAGGCGGCTAATAAATCGGCTCAGCGCGGCAATCCGACCTGCCAAACGTTGAACATCGTTGATACACTTCGGTTTAGCCAGGGAGGTGATAGCCGTAATCTTCTCCGGATTAGCCTCAATTCCTCTGTTGGACACAAGAAAGCCCAGTAACTTGCCTGCCGGAACACCAAAGACACATTTGGCCGGGTTAAGCATCATCTTGTAAACCCGCAAGTTGTCAAAGGTTTCCGCAAATCATCAACCAAAGGTCTCTTCGCCTTGACTTGACTACAATATCATCCACATAGGCGTGCACATTACGACCGATCTATTTATGCAGCAGTTACATGACGCACCGCTGATAAGTGGCTTGGCGCTCTTGAGCCCAAAGGGCATAGATACATAGCGTAGGCTCCAAAGGGAGTAATAAACACCGCCTTCTCCTGGTCCTTAACCGCCATCTTTATCGATGATACCGAATACGATCCAAAAACTCAAACGCCACAACCCGCCGTGGCATCAATAATCTGGTCAATGCGGGAGGGCAAAAGGATCCGCCGGACAAGCCTTGTTAAGATCCGTAATCCACACACATACGCCAAGTGCCGTTTTCATAAGAACCAGCACCGGATTAGCAAGCCACTCGATGGAACACTTCAATGATAAAACCAGCGGCTAAGAGCCCGCCACTTCCTCTCCAATAGCTTTGGCGCCTTTCTTCGTTAAACCGGCGGAAACCGCTTTACCGGTTTATACTTGGGATCAACATTAAGAGTGTGCTCACGAGTTCTCTCGGACACCGGCATGTCGAAGGCTTCCATGCAAAATGTCCCGATTCTCACGGATGAACTCGATGAGCGCTTTCCTATTTAGGGTCCAAGTTGGCATCGACAAAGTGAACTGCTTGGACGAATCGCCGCACGAAGTCAACAAGCTTGGTCTCACCACTGATTTGAACTTCAGATCTGAATCATGCTCCGTAGTTGGCTTCTTCAAAGGGGTCATGTCCGCGGATCAACATTGTCCCTATAATATTTCAACTCCTTCGTGGCACAAACCGACTCTGCATAGGCCGCATCACCTTCCTCACATTCCAAAGCAATCTTGCGGCTCCCATGAACCGTTATTGTCCCTTTGTGACCCGGCATCTTGAGCTGCAAATAGATATAACAAGGCCGTGCCATGAATTTGGCATAAGCCGGCCGCCCAAACAAGGCGTGATACGGGCTCCGGATTTTCACCACCTCAAAGGTTAGTGTTTCGGATCGGGAATCATGCTCGTCCCCAAAAGCCACCTCCAGGGCTATCTTACCAACAGGGTACGTATGCTGATTTGCCAGGCACCACACCATGGAACATCGTATTAGATGGTCTGAGATCTTTGTCCGTTAGCCCCATGCGGCGGAATGTCTCATAGTACAGGATGTTAATACTGCTCCCTCCATCCATGAGCACCTTGGTGAATTTATAACCTCCCACCTGAGGGTCTACCACTAATGCCAATTGGCCCGGATTATCAACCCGGGGTGGGTGATCCTCCCTGCTCCACACGATAGGCTGCTCCGACCAGCGTAAGTAACGCGGTACGACCGGTTCAACAGAGTTCACCGCTCGCTTGTGGAGTTTCCGGTCGCGCTTATCCAAGCTAGTTGTGAAAACGTGATACTGCCCATTGTTCAACTGTTTTGGATGGCTCTGATAACCCGACTGCTGCTGCTGCCATCGTTGGTTGTAACCCTTGACCACTCGATTATTCTGGTTGTTGTGACCCACGATTGAAACCTGAACCAGAAGCTCCATCATGACCCGGCCCATGGAAACCGGATCCTGAGCCACCACCTGACCCACGGTCATACCGGAAGGCATTAGAGTTCTTAAATTCCTGCATAATGTAACAATCCTTCCAAAGGTGTGACCACTTCACTTTCAGGAATTTGATTGACTTGTTGCGAGTCTTGCGCTCGGTTTCTTCAAGAATAGCAACGGGGTGCTCATGATAAGAGAGATCTTCTTGGAGGTCAATTTCTTTGAAGTTGATAGTGCGCTCAGGAGTCTTGAAGCACTTGCAAAGCTGTTACACGTGAAACACATCATGCACGTTTGCAAAGTTGGACGGAAGCTCAAGTTGATAGGCGAGATCGCCTCTTTTGCCAATGATCTTGAAAGGACCCACGTATCTAGGGGCAAGCTTCCCTTTGATACCGAAGTGACGAGTGCCTTTCATTGGAGAGACACGGAGGTAGACATGGTCTCCGATTTCAAAAGTCACATCACGGTGCTTGTCATCATAATAGCTCTTCTTGCACGATTGCGCGGCTTTGAGATTCTCACGAATGACTTTGCACATTTCTTCGGCTTTTGTGATCAAGTCGTTGCCAAGAAGTTGGCGTTCACCTGTCTCGGACCAATTGAGAGGAGTACGACACTTTCTGCCATAGAGAATTTCGAATGGGGCCTTGCCCGAACTCGCTTGGAAGCTGTTGTTGTAGGAGAACTCGGCAGATGGAAGACAATCTTGCCACTTCAAACAGAAGGAAATGACACAAGCCCTGAGCATATCTTCGAGAATTTGATTGACTCGCTCGACTTGGCCACTTGTTTGAGGATGGAAAGCTGTGGTGAAACGAATGTTGGTGCCCATGGCCTTCTGAAAGGAGTCCCAGAACTTAGAAGTGAAGATGCTTCCACGATCTGAAGAAATCAATTGCGGAATACCATGCAAGGAGACAATTCTGGAGGTGTATAACTCTGCTAGCTGAGCTGCTGGGATCAGGGCTGGAATTCGAGCCGAGTCGAGCCAGCTCGGCTCGACTCGCTAAAGCTTGTTTCATTAACGAGCTAGCTCGACTTGACTCGTTACTATAACGAGTTCAAATTCAAGATTGGCTCGACTCGTATAACTCACGAGCTGGCTCGTTTTAGCTTGTTAAGCTCGTTAAGGATATGAACATAAAACCTTACGAATAAGATAAAAATGAACATTGTTTGTTAACATTGTACATGTTTAATATGTACATTTTACATTCACAAGTAATCATTTTTTCATATTTGTAGTGCAGCTGGGCCTTGTGTTGTGTGCCTAGGACGCAGGGTGCTTAGCTGATCTCTTGTAACGAGCCTAACGAGTTACACGAGTACTCGTGAGATTGGCTCGTTTAACTTGGTCTATAAACGATCTTAAACTAAAGCTCGACTCGACTCGTTATTCTTCGAGTTCGAGTCGATTCGAGCTGAGTCACGAGTTACTCGTTTAGCTCACGAGCTTCGAGCTTTTTTTCCAGCCCTAGCTGGGATGGATTCTTTGATAGGAAGAAAATGAGCCACTTTTGTAAGCTTGTCAATGACAACGAAGATAGCATCATTTCCACGCTTGGACTTAGGAAATCCAGTCATGAAGTCCATCTCGATATGATCAAACTTCCATTCTGGAATAGCAAGAGGTTGGAGGAGACCAGATGGTCGTTGGTGTTCTGCTTTCACCCTTCTGCAGACATCACATTCATTCATGAATTGAGCAATCTCTCGCTTCATTCGAGTCCACCAATACGACTACTTGAGGTCATGGTACATCTTCGTACTTCCAGGATGAATGGATAGAAGGGAATTGTGTGCCTCATTCATAATGACTTTTCTCAGATCGCCTTTAGGAACCACAATTCGATCCTCGAAGAAAAGAGTATCTTTGTCATCAATGTGGAAGCACTTGTATTTGGAAATGCCCTTGTCGGTACCACGCTTCACCTTTTTCACCATGGTATCCAGGAGTTGTGCCTCACGAATTTGATCTTCCAAAGTAGGAGAGACTATGAGGTTGGCAAGAAAGCCTTGAGGAACAACTTGAAGATCCAGTTTGCGGAAAGTTTCACAAAGGTCTGGTTGGAATGGCTTCAGAATTAAGCTGTTGCAATAAGCCTTTCTGCTCAGAGCATCCACAATCACATTCGCCTTGCCAGGAGTATATTCAATACTTGGATTGTACTCTTGAATCATTTCGACCCATCGAGTTTGTCTGAGGTTGAGGTTGGGTTGAGTGAAGATATACTTGAGGCTCTTGTGATCGGTGAAAATTTCCACTTTCCTTCCCAACAAGAGATGTCTCCATGTTATCAATGCATGGACAACTGCCGCCAACTCAAGATCGTGAGTGGGGTAGTTCTTTTCATTGGGCTTCAACTGGCGGGAGTAGGCCACAACTTTCTTCTCTTGCATTAACACAACACCGAGACCTTGAAGAGAAGCATCACAGAAAACTTCGAATGGCTTGGATTCATCAGGAGGAGTCAAGACAGGAGCTGTGACTAGCTTCTTTTTGAGGGTGTTGAAATCAACATCACACTCAGGCGACCAGACATACTTGACATGCTTCTGGAGGAGGTTGGAAAGAGGCTTTGCAATCTTAGAGAAATTCTCAACGAATCTTCGCAATAGCTTGCAAGACCAAGAAAATCATGAGTCGCTTGACATTCGAGGAGGTTCCCAATTCACAATTGCGTACACCTTCTCGGATTAATGATGATGCCTTTGGCGGAGATGATGTAACCAAGATAAAGAACTTCATCAAGCCAGAACTCACATTGGGAAAACTTGGCATAGAATTGATACTCTCCGAGCTTGTCTAGCACCAATCGCAAATGTTTGGCATGATCCTTCTTATTCTTGGAGAAGACCAAGATATCATCGAGATACACCAAGACGAATTGATTGGTGTAGGGGTTGAAAATGAAGTTCATCATTCGAGAGAATGTTGGAGGAGCATTGACAAGGCCGAAAGACATGACAATATATTCATAAGAACCAAAGCTTGTTCTGAATGCTGTCTTGGGAATATCTTGTTCACGAATGTGAATCTGATGATAACCCATACGGAGGTCAAGCTTGGAGAATACTTTAGCCCCTTTGAGTTGCTCGAAAAGCTCATTGATGTTGGGAAGTGGATACTTGTTCTTGATTGTCTTCTTGTTCAATGGACGGTAATCGACGCTGCAATCGGTCCGTGCCATCCTTCTTCGGACAAAAGAACTCCACAACCCCATGGAGATGAACTCGGTCTGATCAAACCCAGACGCTCTTGTTCACCGAGCTGTTTCTTCAATTCCTTCAGCTCTTTAGGTCCAAGCTTGTATGGACGCTTGCAAACGGGTTCAGTGCGAGGCTCAAGATTGATAACGAACTCAAGCGGCGATGCGGAGGCATACCCTAAGCTCTTCCGAAAGACATCTTGGTACTCACAAACGATCGAATCGAGAGATAGCATCCAACTCGCCCTTCTCATTGAGAGAAAACAACCTAATGGTTTCATCACGAGCGGCATAGATGATAACATCCTCAGAAGAGTGTGTCAACTAAATTTCCCTGGCAGCACAATCGAGTTGAGCTTTGTGCTGAGAAAGCCAGTCCATCCCGAGAATTAGATCAATATCAGAGTCACCAAGGACCATTGGAGAAGACAGAAATCTATAGTCGCCCATCTTGATAGAAACATCCGGAGCCATCATTTTGGTATTCATGAACAAACCTGAAGAGGAAACCGCTATCGGCTTAGGGAGATCAACAGTATGCAAACCGTGCATGGATGCAAAAGGCTTTGATATGAATGAAATAGATGCACCCGTATCAAATAAAACTTTTGCAGGAATATCATTTACTGGAAGATTACCCATAATCACATCAGAAGATTCCTCCGCTTGTGTTGCATTCATCATGTTCACCTTTGCAGACTTGGGATTATGCTTGACCACCGCATTGCTTGAAGATCTCACAGGAGGAGGAGGCGGAAGGCGCCTTTGGTTGAAGCACTTGTTCGCGTAGTGACCTTTCTGCTGGCACTTGTTGCAAGTCACCTCTGAGAGCGGACGATGATACGGAGCATTTGACCTTGGAGCTTGAGAATTTGACTTGTTCTGATAGCCTGGGTTGGGTGGGTGGGAAGATCCACGACCACCTGAGTTCTTCTGCTGGTAAGGCTGACGAAACGGAGGAGGAGGAAGGTAGAACTTCTGCTGCTTAGCTGCCACTTGTGAGGAAGAAGAAGACTGAACTGCATCCATGATTCTCTTCTTAGAAGCCTCACACTTGAGCTGAGCACCTTCTTGCTTGAGGGCCATATTGTAGAATTGATCAAACTGAGTAGGCTCAACAAGAACGAGAGCTAACTGCAGATCCTCTCTAAGGCCACCTCTGAATTGATAGATCATACTCTTTTCATCAGGAACGTCTTGTTTAGCGAAATGAGCAAGTTTCTGAAACTGCTTGTTGTATTCGTACACAGACATGCTGCCTTGCTTGAGATTGCGGAACTCCTCACGCTTACTCTCAACAACACTGGTAGGAATGTGGTGAGCTTTAAAGTCCCGATAGAAGTCAGTCCAAGTAATCACTCTACCTCCTCTGGAATCCTTGTATTGCTGGAACCAATCAGCTGCTTGGTCCTTGAGCTGAAAAGAAGCAAACTTGACGTAGTCCTCAGGCCTGACATTCTACATTCAAAATGCTTGTTGATATCCACGAGCCAATCATCGGCGTCTGTGGCCTCGGCACAGTAGCTGAAAGACTTCGGTTGATTTGCAAGGAACTGGTTGAGGGTAGGAAACTAAGGCTGATGGTTGAACTGCCCTTGACCTTGATTCCCTTGGTTGCCTTAGCCTTGGTTGCGCTCTTGCATGAGCTGAATCATCATCTGAGCGTTGGCGTTTGTGGCTGCCATCAAAGCTTACAATACCTCCGGAGGCGGAGGTGGAGGTGGAGGGTTCTCCTGACTCCCATCATTGCGTTACGGATTCTGACGCAAAATGGAGACCGAGGTTCGCCGGAGCTGCAGGTCGCGGTGGCCGGAGAAACGCTCGGGAAGGTAAGAGAAGGCGCCAGCGGGGATGGGGCCGACCGGAGAAGGCAGATCCGGCGCCGGCGGACGGAGGGAGCGGCGGCTCGGGCGGCGCTTCGGGGCGCGGACCCTCCGTTCAAGGCGGCAAGGCTCAAGGGCGGCGACGCGAGGATCGGCGGCGGCGGTCGGCGGTCGCGTGTGATGAAAGCGCGAAGCGGGGTCAGGGCGGCGCGACGGATCTGGCGGGAGGGCCTCCATGAACCTCTGGGCTTCGGCGCGGGCGGCGAAGTGGGCGCGGCTCGCCATGTGGCGCGCGCTGGTAGGTGCGCGCGGCGGGTTTTGTCAAGCGACGGACGTGTCCGTAAGCCATGGAGGAGCTGGGCTAGGGTTTTTGGATCATGGATTTCGGGAGGCTCACATATTTATAGGTAGAGGGAGCTAGAAGACTCCAAATGGAGTGCGGTTTTCGCCCACACGATCATGATCCGACGACGGAGAGCATGGAAGTGACTTAGGTGGGTTATTGGGCTGTTTTGGAGGGGTGTTGGGCTGCATCACAAAAGAGGCCTTTGCAGATACCCGGTTAACCGTTGGAGTATCAAACGACCTCCAAATGGCACGAAACTTGACAGACGGTCTACCGGTGCTATACCAAGGCCACTTGGCAAGCCTCGGTCCATTCCGAGAACGTTTAATACCCGCTCACGAAAAGAGGCAAGAGGGGTGCGCCGGTGCATGTGGGAGTGTCGGATTGCAAAACGGTCAACGGAAAAAATGCTCGGATGCATGAGACGAACACGTATGCAAATGAGATGCACATGATGGCATGATATAAAATGCATGACATGAACAAAAATGCAAAACGAAAGACAAAAACCCAACCACGGAGGGAATATCATAACACATAGCCGAAAATGGCAAGAGTTGGAGTTAGAAATATGAAAAGTTACATCCGGGGTGTTACAGCCCGAACCTAGATAAACATCGTGTCCCCTACCTCCTGTTACCTTCGATCCTTAGACGCACAGTTCAGGACCCCCTATCCGAGATTTGCCGGTTTTGACACCGACACCTACAGCCTCGCTGGCAGCTCGGCCCACCCGCGAGCTGACTCAACACACGAGTCCAAGGCCCTGAGTGGGCGTGACGGCCGCTCACCTACTTACGCTCCAGTCGGCATCAGTAAGCGGCATCCAGTGGATCACAGTTTGGCAAAGGCGGCACGACGCCTCCCTGTTCTTCAGATCCCCTTCCCCTTCCTCCCAATTCTTGTACCTTGCCTATAATCACTACTGCTACAGCCTTGCTGGCAGCTCGGCCCACACGCGAGCCGACTCAACACACGAGTCCAAGGCCCTGAGTGGGCGTGACGGACGCTCACCTACTTACGCTCCAGTCGGCATCAGTAAGCGGCATCCAGTGGATCACAGTTTGGCAAAGGCGGCACGGCTCCTCCATGTTCTTCAGATCCCCTTCCCCTTCCTCCCAATTCTTGTACCTTGCCTGTAATCACTACTGCTACCTGAATTCGTGAGTGGAGTGCTAGATCGATTAATATACCAATGGGCTGTTAACAGTGCAAGGTCAGGACACATCACAAAACGAGTAGGTGTAACGACACTTGGGTGTCATTCATGTATTTGTTTTGTTAGGCTCAGTTGAAAAATATAATAGAAATGGCTGTGTTTTTTTTTTAAAAGTCACCAAGCAATAGTGCGGCCAACCGACTAGGCGTCCCCTGCGAATTTCCTTTCCTTTTCCCCGTTCCCGGGCATTCCCAAAATGAAATTCCGCTCTCCCTCCATTCCCCTGATCCCCCGGGCCGAAATCTCTCGAAACACCCACCGTGCACCCGGTCTATGAACCGCCCACTGCCCACCCTCCACCAATCACATTCCACCTCACAAACCGCGCCCTCCTCTCCTCCCGTACACCGCCGCCGCTCCCCCCACAAACCACACCGCACACCACCAACGGCAAAACCCTCCCCAAAATCGAAACCTCCCCCCCTCCCCTCCGCCGATTCGATGGAGGCGCCGCCGCCGCTGACGGCGGGCGCGGTGATGGAGATATGGGAGCTCCCGAACGGGCCGGCGACGTTCCAGCCGGTGCTGCAGGTGGCGGACCTGCGCCCCGTCATCGCCAAGAACACGACCGCGGCGGCGGCCGCGGCGCAGCACTCGGAGCGGTTCCGCATGCTGCTCTCCGACGGCGTCCACTCCCAGCAGTCCATGCTCGGCACCGGCCTCAACGACCTCATAAAGGACGGAACCCTCCGCGTCGGCTCCATCGTCCACCTCACGGACATGACGTGCAACACCATCCAGAAACGCAGGTGCGTCAACCGACATTTGTTCTCTCCCTCTGGCCTCGATTGGATCTTGATCTGCCTGCCTGGCTTAGTATTCGGCTGTCGATTTGTCCGGGGCACCGGCGGTTTCAGCAAAGGTGGTATCTTTGTGTTAGTTTCTTGATTGAGTTGCAGGTAGGCTCGTCTAGTTGGTGCCTGTCAGTTGTAGATCCAGGAATTGAACTTGCCGGGGCGAAACATTTAAGGTCTAATTTTTTTAACGTACAAATGCAAGTCCGTTGAACCAAAACTCATAAAACTAAAATGCGAAGCTAGATGCACCGGAAAATTAACATAACTAATGGTTCAAAATAGTTCAATATTCTCAACAACTAGGTGGCGCAACCACCAAAAAGCACAAAAGACAACATAAATGCCACAGAGAGCTGCTAACATGGATTCCCGCTGCTTGAATCATTCATTCCCTGGCCCAAAATGTCCAACTCCAAGTCTAATAGGTACCTACAACCAGTGAACAAGCTGCATATTAATATATCTTAGCACAAGTATGCTAACAGTTTGAAACAATAGATAAGAAAAGTATTTACTCAAGTTGTAATTATACAAGGATGGTTTGGTAGATGGCCTCTAAGGTTCCTCAAGCCATGAAAATTTTCAATAATCTTCTTGTTATCAATTCTAGCAAATATTTCTTGCTCAAGATAGCATATCATCATATCATTCAACCAATTATCAGATATCTTATTTCTCAAATCTGTCTTTATGATGTTCGTGGCTGAGAAAACTCTTTCAACTGATGCTGTCGCTACTGACAAAGTCAAAGCAAGTTTGGTGAGCTGATAAACCAAAGGAAATTGTAAATGTTCCTTAGTTTCAACCAACTTGAGAGGAAGATTAGTGAGACTATCGCAACCACAAAGAACAGCAGACCTTTTCATCGTATCAACGTATATCTTGAGCTGACCATCCAAATGATATTGGTCTTTTTGATTGAAGTCAACTGGGAAAATAGATGCAAGCTCAAGTAGCTTCTCATGATTAGATCTGCTAAATGAGTCTCTAGGATCTAGACTCGCAATGCATATCAATAATCTTGTTGAAGTCTTACTAAGTCGATTGTTCACCTCAGCTATGCTTCTTCAAGAACCTTAAATATTTCAACCTTGTAATGATGGAAGCCAATGTTTTTAAAGTGGTAAAGCGAAGCGAGGCGCTGGGGGGTGCCTCAATGCTTAAGCGTAAAGCGAGGCGAAGGTTTAGACAGACTCTGAACCTGATGGGTAGTAGAATAGAGTACCATTTAGTGAGACATACGTACCTTGATTCTAATCCATCAGTGAGCACATATGCATTAAGAGCCATTATTCTAATCCATCCACTAAGCAGTAAGCAACCAGCTAACTAATATAAGAGAGGCAGCAGCAGCACCTGACAGCAGAGGAGCTGTGCATAGCATAACACATAACAGGAGCAGGAAAGGCATGACAAGCTGGTGCAGATCTGAGCATGGAAGAAAGAGCAAAGGGAGGGGAATGGGGAGAAGAGAGGGCAGGAGCCATACATTGTGGTTGCACAAGAGGGATGGGGGGAGGAGTTGTGGCCAGAGATTTGCATGCTCTGGTTTTGGTTCTCTCCCTCTTTCTTTCCCCTCTTGTAACTCTTTTCACGTGTGAGCCCAGTTTTCCCACACTTGTGTTCCCGCCCAGCTCCTTTTCCCGCCAGAAATCTCTGTTCCCCTGCCTGGAAGTCTAAGGCGTCCTCTCTGCACTAAAGCGCTAATCAGGGCACCTAAGCGGGCACTTAAGATGCTTTAATGTCTATAAGGAGGACACCTTAGACACATGTCTAAAGCGAGCTGGACGCTTTGAGCCTGGAGGGCGCTCTGACGCTTAAGCGATGCTTTAGGGACGCTTTACAAACAGTGATGGAAGCACAAACCATTTTGTGGAAACTCCTTGCTGGAATATTCTCATTCATACCAGGCACTAGTATCTCTCTCTTAACACAAAACGAAGTGGCAGCCTCCAACAGTGGCTCCTACCTCCTATCCTTCATCCCTCAGCTGCTGCAATAAACTTTTCACAGACACAATCATTTTCATTGCACTTACTACTCTATTTTAGTCCTTCTGTTGCAATGCTTGTGACAAGTCATTAGTCAAATCAAGCACTTTAAGCATCAAATGCAAGATTGAGAACAAATTCAAAGACCTCCATAGATTTCATCAAACCTGATGCTTTGCCTCCAACATCCGCATCTTCCCCATCATGAGAAATTGCATGCACTTGAATCACCGAATCGATGTTCTATGATGAGATCCCCATCGTGTATCACCAGGTCTTGCTAAAGTTGTCTCTTGATGTTTGCCTCTTCCTTTAAGAATCTCCCCATTCTCTAATTGCCACACAATTTTGGCATGATGCTTTTGTAGAAATGCATCTTTTCTTTCACAAGAAGCACTGAACTACAAAACACAGCATCTGAAACAAGTCAACAAAAGATCACTAACCATGGTTACAACCATATTTGCATATCCAAAGAAATCACTAACGGCAAGAATGCCCTTCACAAAAGCCACAACTAGTAATTGAAGCTGATGGGCGGAACGGTGAACATATAATGCATGAGGATTTTCATCTAACACTAGTTTCTTTAAATCATTTAGTGCCCACGTGTATTTGAGGCTCCATCA
Source organism: Aegilops speltoides (assembly GCA_021437245.1). Lineage (NCBI taxonomy): Eukaryota > Viridiplantae > Streptophyta > Magnoliopsida > Poales > Poaceae > Aegilops > Aegilops speltoides. The sequence goes on along the minus strand of CM038141.1, from coordinate 88,086,018 downwards.
TACCCTTGACCTCTCAACCTAGACATGGATAATTTATGGTTAGCAAACACTCAAGGATCTTTTGAGAGATGCAGATGTGGTGTCGACAACATGCTTGACACCAAGTAGCCTTTCCAAATATCTCCTTTTATGTTTAGAAACCTCACAATGACAGCCATTTGCCGTTGGTGGAGAGAAATGACCACCCCCAAGCTCAGTCATGATGACCTCGGTGGTTTTTCTGCGCAAGCATGTACAATTTGCTTCTGGATATCATGACAAGCCATTTGATGATTCCAAGGAGCATTATCAATTTATCATTGAGTTCATCAGCTGCAGCTTTGCATCTTTTAGCATACCAATTCAACATCTCATGAAAACTACCTATGTTTCTTGAAGCCTTAGACTCATCATGGCCACGGAAAGCAAGTCCTTGCCTAAGAAGAAACATCACAATACCCATAACAGCCAGCAAACGTCTTGATATTGAAGATGGCCCCTCTCAGTTTGAGTAGTAATTGCATACGCCACACTTTGTTTCTGATTCTTGAAATCTGCACAATGTCTTCTTGCATTGTTGTGAGCACTCTTTATCGAACTTACATGAAGCCTGCAATATTCCACTGCCTTCTTCCAGTTTTTATACCCATCTTGCTTGAAGACATTACCCCCCAAACTTACATGGCTTGCTGACTGCTTAAATAGAAAGCAGCAAAAAACATTATTCACGGTTTTTGTGTACACTGTACTCTAGCCAATCAAACCCCTAAAACCATTCCTCTCTGGTTTCATTTTCTTATAGATTCCCTACATTACAACATCACCATGTTCAGTAATTGGCTAGAAAAGTAGAAATCGAAGGTGAATGTCAGAAGAAAATGGATTGGACAGTATCACTGTGTACCTGCTGGTCGTGCTTGCTGCCTATTCAAACTGCAACTCTCCGTTTGCATGAGCTTGATGCTGTGCCGCCGCTGCTGCCTCCCACGCAGGACGCCCCCGGGACTGCTTCTCGTTCACCCATTCGTGGATTCGCCAGGTGCCGGGCGTCCGGCGATGAGGAGCTCAGTGTCGGCGGCGGCCGACGGCGACACCCAAGTTAGGGATCACGCTCGCTCTGTTGGGGATTTCCTGGTGCGTGGTCGGCTTGGGTGTGGGATAAGCTGCTAGCTAATTTTGGGCTTTGGGCTGCATGTGCTTGCTCTGTTAGTTAAGTGTTGGCCCACGTAAAAAACAAATAGTAATTTTTGTTCGCCTTAGTTCAGCTTCAGGCCTTCAATTGATTGTTTTCTGATAATCCTATAGCATTTTACTAGCAGAACATATGCCATTACTCATTTTCTTTTCAGTTTTCATTCAATCCCACCAGAATAATTTCTCTTTGCCATGGGTACTGTTGACAAAATGGGGGGGGGGGAGGGGGTTGGTGTTTGATGCAGTGCTATGTCAATGAATGTGTTGAACGTTTCATGTTGATCTAATGCAAATAATATGCATAGCCTGTTTGCAATCTCATTCTTCCGAGGACCCTAAGAAAAGTTTGATTTCATATTCTACTGTGATTTCACATGCAGTTGTCTGTTTGTGAGTGCACTCTCATCCAATGAAACACACTTCGCTTCTCATGTTTTGCCAAGCTACCAGCGACAAGAAAGCTCCATCCTCCTAGTTTGTGATATATAATTTTCTGAGAACTACCTTCCTTATGTAGGAATTTATAACCCATGGCATCATGTCTGTATGTTTGTTGCAGAAAAAAAGGTGTTCTATTTTGTGCCAATGCTTATGGCCTACGATCTGTTGATTGTTGATTGCTGTGTCAATTAATGAAACAATTTACATCATGTGTTTGGAACCTTGTTTGTTCCCTTTGCGAAAACATGAAGGCTGGATTTTTAATTCTAAAGACATTAGGGACATGTTAGCTATTATATTCTCTGATGTCTTCAAATTGCTTGTTTTTGTACCATTTTATGAGCTCAGTTTGTTTCTAGAAACAAATATCTTCTGGTAGAACTAACCAGATAACTTTAAAACAATTTGATGCTTGTATATGGATTTCTAATCAGTTGAGCTGAATTCTTTTCCATTGCTTCAGGATCGTTATTGTTGTCAAACTTGAAGTTCTCCAAAGTGAGTGCCCCAAAATTGGGACACCAAAGACTTATGAGAAAAGCTTACCTGAGGGACAGGAGCCTAACTTACCGGCCAATGCTGCTCAAACAAACAGTGGAAACTATTCTGGTGGCCCAGGCATGCTGGGGTCTGCAGTTGCTCCAAGGGTGGAACAGATTGGTAACAATCTGTCATATGGTAGACCCTACAACGGTGGCCCAGGCGTGGACTCTTCAATTTGTCAGTCCGTTCAACCTGGTGCCAACAATGTGTTGTCTGGTGGAACTTATGGTACAATGTCAGCACAGAACACAATGAATGCCAACGTGGTGCAGCCAAACTCTCATCAAAACCAAAGTTTTGTGGTTCCTGGCACAGGTGGGGGCTTTGGCCCTCCTCGCAATATATATGGGCGCCCTGCACAGTCTTCATATCAGCAGCCACCTCCACCCCATAGAAATAGTGGCCCAGTTGCTAAAAATGAAGCTGCTTCTCGTGTTATTCCAATTTCTGCACTGAACCCGTACCAACGTACATGGACAATAAAGGCTAGGGTGACTGCGAAGGCTCATGTCAAGAACTTCAATAATGCAAGAGGTCCAGGAAAAGTCTTCTCCTTTGATCTCCTTGATGCAAATGGTGGAGAAATTCGTGCAACATGCTTTGGCGCGGCAGTTGATCAGTTCTATGACTTAATTGAGGTTGATAAGGTGTACTTGGTATCTAGGGGATCGCTAAAACCCGCAAACAAGAGGTTTAGCCCTTTAAACAATGACTATGAAATAAACCTTGAGCCTTCATCATCTATAGAAGTTTGTTCTGGTGATGATAGCAGCATCCCTAAGCAGCAGTACAATTTTCGGCAGATCAGCGAAATTGCAAACATGGATAAAGATAACACAGTAGACTTGCTTGGGGTTGTTACTTCAGTTAGGCCTTCTTTTACAGTAATGCTTAAGAATGGCGGGGAAACCCAGAAAAGAGTCCTTCAACTGAAGGACATGTCTGGTTGCAGTGTGGAAATGACCTTTTGGGGTAACTTCTGTGATGCTGAAGGTCAGCAGCTGCAGTCGCTGTGCGATTCTGGTTTGAATCCTATACTTGCGCTGAAATCTGGCCGAGTTGGTGAATTCAACGGCAAAACAGTGAGTACAACTGGCTCAAGTTTGTTAAAAATAAATCCAGATTTCCCTGAAGCTGAAAGGCTGAGGCAGTGGTACATAACTGAAGGAAAAATTGCTGCCTGCACTTCTTTATCTGGGGAAATGTCAAGCATGGGCAGGACTGATGTCCGGAAAAAAACTGCACAGATCAAGGATGAGCGCATGGGGCAATCAGAAAAGCCTGATTGGATCACCGTTCAAGGTGCAATTTCACAAATCTACACTGATAATTTTTGTTACCCAGCATGCACCAGGGAGGTTAATGGTAAAAGCTGCAACAAAAAGGTAACAAATAATGGTGATGGGATGTGGCTATGTGAGAAATGCGATCAGAGCTCTGAAACGTGTGAGTATAGATACCTGCTGTCGTGCCATATCCAGGATCATACTGGGTCCACCCATGCAACTTCGTTCCAAGAGGCTGGCCAGGAGATAATCGGCCTCTCAGCACAAGATCTTTTCAGGATAAAGCATGAAGATGATGTACGGTTTGCAGAAATCATACAGCAGGTCCGTTTTCAGCAATACCTATTCAAGCTGAAAGTCAAGGAAGAAGTCTATAATGATGAGCCGCGTGTGAAGTGCAACATTGTTAAGGCTGAAATATACGACCCAGTGAAAGAGAGTCGTTTTTTTCTGGGGGCCATTGATAGCCTTCTGGCGGAGGACGCTTCAGGCTCTTCCCCTGGGCTGAATGGTGGTCCTGCTGTTAATGCTGGCTTCGCCAACTCAGAAGCTGGGCAGAGTGTGCCAGCTTCCAACAATTCCTATGCCGTGAATATGGGTGGCCCAAATCAGTTTGGGCAGCAATTCAGCGCATCTCGCGGGATGCCGACTGCACCATCAGCGACACCAGCAGCAGGTAGCGGCTTCACGGTTCATTCCTATGGTCCTTCAGCTGCCAATGCCAGCTCAGGCTTGTGCTTCAAATGTAACCAGCCTGGGCACTTTTCAAGAAACTGTCCAGGGCAGGCTGCCTCCTACAGTTCTTCGGTTGGCGGTAACGCCAACACTGGTCTGTGCTTCAAATGTAATCAGCCTGGGCACTTAGCAAGAGACTGTCCGGCGCAGGCTGCTGGCCACCAGCACCAGACGTATGCGAATGGCGCCGCATCAGGAGGATACAACAGGCAATCCTATGTTGGTAGTTAAGTAGTTTGGCCGATCACCTGTTTTCTGTTCTCTACTTTGGTACTGCTTGTAGTATTTTCATGTATCTGCACTGCTTGGTCTTGATTGTCAATAGATGTTGACTGGATAAGGGAACTATTTTGCTATATTTAAAAAACAAACTGGGTAGGAGCTCATAAACTGGTAATTGGTAATGGAGCTCGGGCTCCATGGAATCCTTAATTTGAAATTTTTGAAACTTCAAAAGTTGAATTTCAATTTTTTGAAAATTTCGGGCTCCATGGAACCTGAGAGCAAAGAATCCACTCTCAAACATAAGAGCATCTCTTTGTTTTGTAACTTGATGCATCTTCTTTGTACAATACACAGACCACACGGATTACCGACCAAATTTGTCAAGAGTGTTTTGGATCGGTGTGGCTTTCACACCCGTGTCGACTGTCCGTCTGACTGTCAGAACCATTCCATCTTTAGTGTCTTAACATTAATCAAACCAAGAGAGACTGCTAAACGAGTGGCAACTTTCTCGGTCACCACAAGACCAAAAATAGATACTGTTGAGTAATGTTGAGTAATGTGATTGTATTAGGAAACATAGCTTAGACTAGGAAATATTCTGGCTTGCCTTGTACTCCAAGTAGATCATGTACTCCTATATATATGCCCACGAGGCTCAAGCAATAAAACAACAACTATTCCACCAATTCCCTCTCTCCCTTCTAACATGGTATCTATCGCAAGTCGATCCTAAACCCTAGCCGCCGCCGCTTCAAGATTTCATGCCGCCCCGGGCGGTCGGCCTCCATGACCGCCGCCGAGGCAGCAGGCCGCCAGATTTAGGGTTCGTCCACGGCCGTGTTGGCCGGCTGCCCTAGAGAGTCTTTTCCCGATCCTTTGATCCGGTTTTTCTCTCTCTCGCGGCCGCTTTGATCGGCGTCTACTTTTTGGTTTTTCGGTCTATGTGATCCGGTTTGCGCCGCCCGCCGCCGCCGACCCCGTCGCGCTCTACTCCAACATCGGCATGATTGGCGGCTTCTTCACCGACTGGCGGCCTCGCGCGTCGTCCGTAGCGTCTGCCGTCGGTCGCCCGACTCAGCGGCCTCACGCGCGTCGTCCGTAGCGTCGGCCCATTGGTCGCCCGACCCGGCGACCTCGCGTCATCGGCGGACCTTCACCGCCGCTTCGCGACAACAACCGCCCGTCGGTCTCACGCCGGCCGTCACCGCTTCGCTCCGACCGGACTCTGATCACCCGACCCGCGGCCTCGCATCATGCGGCGCCTAATCATAGCCGCCACGCCGCCGCCGCCCGGCTTCATCTCGAACTCGCCGCCACGCCTCCACCGAAGGCGGCGTCCCCGACCTCGCGCCCGACCGCTTGATCACCCGCTTCGCCGCGCGATCCGCCTCATCTACGCCACGCGACCGACCTGGCCCGTCCGTCGCTTCTGCAGCGCATCCGCAGTCCCGTGAAGATCATCCCGAGTTCGGCGCCTCTCCGCCGATCGAGCAACGGCCGCTGCGTCTCCCCGTCGGCCGCGCCGCCGCCGCCCGTGGTTCTTCTCCCGGTTGCACCGACCAGCGTCATCTGCGTCGCCCGCCGAACAGTAGTGCGCGGCCCGCGGTCCATGGCCGCCCGGGGCCGTCCGCTCGAGCCGTCCCTGGCTGCACCGACCCTCGCGCGCCGCTTCGCCGCCCGTCGGGCAGAAGCGAGCATGGCACGCGTCCACGCCACCGCCCCGAGGCCTTCCCAGCGGTTGCACCGACTTCGCGAACCGCCGTTCGCGCCGCCCGCCGGACGCGGCGTCGCGGCCCGCGATCCCCGCCGCCGCCGAGGTTTTCCGCCGTCGCCATCGACCCGCCTACGCGCTGCGCGTCGCCGCCGGGTCAGAAGCGCCCGGCCCGCATGTCCGCTCCGCCGTCACCCGCGCGCGGCCTCACGTGGTATCGCCGCGCCGTCTTCCTTAAGCGCGAAACGCCACCGTCCCGCCGGTCTTAAATCGCACGCTGTCGGGGTTCTTCGCCTACTTCGAGCACCGCCGCGCTTTCCTAACCTTGCCGCCGCCGTCGAGCCGCCGCTGCCGCTCTTCTTTGGCCGCCGCCGCTGCTACCTTTGTAGCCGCCGCCGCCCGTCCACCCTCTTCGTCTTCGTCCAGCACCAGCTCGTCGCCAACATCGCCGTCATCTACCCCGACCGCTTCATCTACTCCGACAACAATCGCGGGCGACATTGGCCCCAGCTGATTGGCGCCGCAACCGTCGTCGAGTCCTTCTCTCATCGCCTCTCCGAAGTTCTCCGACATGGCGTACAGCTCGTGCAGGTCCTCGTCTCACGCATGCCCGTCTTGGCAACACCGATCGTGCCTTCATCCACGACGTGTCCCGGGCTCAGCAAGCCCGGTCGGCGCTTCATCAACTTCGTCTTCGTCCGTCTCACGCATGCCCGGTGCTGGCAACACCGGTGCGTGCCTTCGTCTGATGTGTCCCGGGTTTGGCAAACCTGTCGCGACGCTGTCGTCAACAACATCTTCTTCCGGCGATCACTACTTCGACACCAATGCGCCCATGCTAACTCGGCGCCTCATTGCGCCCGCGGCTCCACGGCGACCTCCTCGACACCGGCCACCCCGACTCGACATCGACCACGGCATTCTTCGCACGGCTACCTCGACCATGGCTCCACCACCCACGCTCTTGGCTACATCGACAACGGCACAAAGGGCTACCGTCTGCTTGAGCAACCTCGTTGGTTTCCTGTAACGCCCCGGATGTAGCTTTCCATATTCGTAACTCCAACTCCTGCCTTTTCCGGAGATGCGATATATTATTTTCTCCGTGGTTGGGTTTTTGTCTTTCGTTTTGCATTTTGTTCATGTCATGCATTTCATCTCATAGCATCATGCGCATTGCATCCGCATGTTTTCATAAAACGTGCATCCGTTGTTAGTTGCCGCTTCTTCCTCGTCTCTGTTGACCTTTCTCAGACCAACCGTTCTTTTGTTATCCGACCGTTTGGCCCTATCCATGTTTTTTTTCCTTGGACGATTTTGCCTATTATCCAGAAAACTGCCTGTTTTACAGAAAAGACCCTAAACTTCATGCATTAATAACTCCACAACCGTGCATCGGATTTAAATGATTTAAATATGAAAAATGCTTAGTTTTTCATCTAGTTTCATAATATGCCATTTTCATCCATGTTTGAAATGTTTAAAATGCTGTTTGATTAAATTTGCTTAAATGCTATGCTAAAATGATTTATTTCATAACTAATTAACCGTAGCTCAGATTTTAATAAACTTTATATGTACTTGGGGTGGAAAAATGCCTAGATTAACATGGTCCACTTTATTTTCCTGTTTAACAACTTTAAAATATGTTTTAGGGCAGAACAGTAGCAAATTCATAAATTGCATATGATGGTTTTCCGGAAATGTTGCTTGTTTTTCCGGCCTCATTTAAACTTGCCTAAATATTTAGTTTACTTTTCTTACACCCCTTGACATGTTTAACAACATTTAAGATTGTTGTGTACCTAAACGAGAGCGAACTAAATAACTCGGATGTGGTGTTTCGTCAATATGCAACTCGTTGCATATTGAGCTCCACTTAACTTGTAGTATTGTGTGTTGCACTTTGCCATGCCATGCCTCATTAAACCGGACATGCATCATACTTGTTTGTGCATCATGCCATGATTATGCTTGCGTGTTTACGATGTTGTTTGCTTCTTTCCGGTGTTGCTTCTTCTTGATAGTTCCGGTAACGTTGCGATTGTGAGGATCCGTTCGACTACGCCCGTTTGTCTTCTTCATGGACTCGGTTCTTCTTCCTTGCGGGATTTTAGGCAAGATGACCGCTACCCTGGATCTCACTACTATCATTGCTATGCTAGTTGCCTCGTTCTTTCGCTATGTTGCGCTACCTATTACCTGTTTGTCAAGCCATCCCATATTGCCATGAACCCCTAACCTTTGACACCATTCCTAGCAAACCGTTGTTTGGCTATGATACCGCTTTTGCTCAGCCCCTCTTATAGCGTTGCTAGTTGCAGGTGAAGTTGAAGATTTCTCCATGGTGGACAGGGTTTATGTTGGGATATCACAATATCTCTTATATTATTAATGCATCTATATATTTGGTAAAGGGTGGAAGGCTCGGCCTTATGCCTGGTGTTTTGTTCCACTCTTGCTGCCCTAGTTTCCGTCATACCGGTGTTATGTTCCCGGATTTTGCGTTCCTAACGCGGTCGGGTGATTTATGGGACCCCCCTGACAGTTCGCTTTGAATAAAACTTGTCCAGCAAGGCCCAACATTGACTTTTACCATTTGCCTCACCACCACCTACCTTTTCCCTTGGGAGTCGCTCTCTCGAGGGTCATCTTTATTATAGCCCCCCCGGGCCAATGCTTGTCTAAGTGTTGGTCCAAACCAGAGCCACTTGCGGTGCCGCCCCTAGGAAACTTGGGGTATCGTCGGTTGCCGTACGTACTGCTCATCCGGTCGTGGCCTGAGACGAGATACGCGCGGCTACTATCAGGATGTCGGCATGCCGGGAGGTCTTGCTGGTCTTGTTTTACCATTGTCGAAAGGCCTTGATGTACCGGGATACCGAGCCTGATCGGAGTGTCTCGGGTGAAGGTCTATTCCTTCGATGATCGCGAGAGCTTGTCATGGGCTAAGTTGGGACACCCTGCGGGTATAAACTTTCGAGAGCCGTGCCCGCGGTTATGTGGCGATGGGAATTTGTTAATGTCCGGTTGTAGATAACTTGACACCAGATCCGAATTAAAACGCATCAACCGTGTGTGTAGCGTGATGGTCTCTTCTCGGCGGAGTCCGGAAGTGAACACGGTTTCGGGTTATGTTTGGCGTAAGTAGGTGTTCGGATCACCTCTTGATCATTGCTAGTTGACGACCGTTCCGCTTGTTTCTCTTCTCGCTCTCATTTGCGTTGGTTAGCCACCATACTTGCTTAGTCGCTGCTTTGCAACCTCACCACTTTACCCCTTCCTTTCCCATTAAGCTTTGCTAGTCTTGATACCCATGGTAATGGGATTGTTTGAGTCCTCGTGGCTCACCGGATACTTCCAAAACCAGTTTGCGGTGCCTATGTTACGAAAGGTGACACAACCAAGCTCAAGGAGGAGCTCGTTGAAGATCTTGCCCTTTGTGTTGTTTCGTTCTAGTTGATCGAGAGTGGAGCCCGGTTAGGGTCGATCGGGGACCTTTGTCGATTTGGGGTTCTTCTTTTATTTTGGTTCCGTAGTCGGACCTTGATTGTATCTGGATGATGTAATGCTTTATTCATGTATTTGTGTGAAGTGGCGATTGTAAGCCAACTATGTATCTCTTTCCCTTATGTATTACATGGGTTGTGTGAAGATTACCTCACTTGCGACATTGCTTTCAATGCGGTTATGCCTCTAAGTCGTGCTTCGACACGTGGGAGATATAGCCGCATCGAGGGCGTGACAAGTTGGTAATCAGAGCCTTCCCCGACCTTAGGAGCCCCACTGCTTGATCGTTTTTAGCGGCCGAGTTGTGTCTAGAAAAATGTTTTGAGTCTTTTAGGATTATATATATCGGAGAGTTAGGAATTCTTTTTACTCCTCAGTCCCTTCGTCGCTCTGGTGAGGTCTCCTGACATAGAGTTTTGACTCTTCTCTTCTCAAATTTCACTAATTTTTTTTAGGATCACGCGGGTATCTTAGAATTGTTCCGATGATTTTATGATGACAACATTGTCTTGGTGCCTCCCGTCAGCAGCGGTTTTTTTAGTGGAGGTGTCCCGGGGAGTTGAGCTCTGAGGTGTTGTCGTCATAATTTTATCGTTGCAGTTCTGGAATACCTGAGTTTAGTACCGCCGACATCGAAATCTCTTTTATGCGTTGTTGGTGAGATAACCCGATAACCCGATCTTGAGGTGAGTACGGGAGTATTGCCATGAGTCGATAACGGATGCTTTTGAAGGTTGAGGTACACGATTTCGAAGGTTTCTTGGTTATGTGTTGACGGATGGATACTGACTTGGATGTAGGTATTGTTAGTTTGGGTGAGATATATTGCTTCCCTGTATCCCCAACACCGATTGCATAACCGAAAGTTTCGGAGTTTTATAGGTGGGAATTCAAGTAGCTCCTAGAATATCTTTCCGACAGATGCATGATATGGGATTGGGTAAATCTCTATCATATGTTTGTTTCCGGCTTATTCTGCAAGCCAAATCCTTTGTTTTGTTTTATTTGTGGTATTCGAGTTGCTTCAAAGTCAAGTGTTGAATCCATACCTTTCCTAAACGGTGTTCTCATATTGCTATGTGAATACTAATCCCTTTTGATGATCGAGAGTGTCATGACAATTCTTCTCTAACCGGCGGGATTCTCTCCAGGCTAATACTATCATTCTCCCCATCCACAAGATCATTTCTAAGTTTTCTCAACGGTGTTTGTTTCATCCATCCCAAGTTGCCTTTGTTTTTCCCGCCCTCCCACCCTTTTTCTTCAAGGACACAGATTTCTTAATCAAGTATTCATTTATTCATATGAAGTCTCTTCATTCTTTTCAATCAATATTCTTATCCGGTGATTTCCCATGAAGATGCTCAACAGTTTCAAGTTCATCATCCTTCATTGTTGTTTCTTCTCCGGTGGATCCTATTCAAGCTTTCGATATTCATCACATTCCTTTCCTCATTTCTAATGCTTTCTCATGCCGATGCACCTCATTATCATTCTACTTCTCGCTATTTGTTATTCCGGAGTGCTCAAGATATCTCGAAGATTCGTGTTTCCACTCTGCATTCATTCAAGCTCTTTCGAGATTGGTATCTCATTCAAGTCATTTAATTCAACCGGTGCAATATCTCTTTAAATCTTTTCAACGGTGTTCTTTTGAGTGGGCCCTAACCCACGTGTCTTTTCCTGGATCTTACGACTCTTCTATTTTCCCGAACTATCCTAAATTCTTCTCCAAGTTTGACGTAAGAATGAGTTATCATCAGTCAAATGCTTTTCTCCAAGTTCTTTCAAATTCTTTTCATAGTTGGCTCAACCTTTCCTCTTTTAATCCTTCCGGTGTGCCTCAATAATTCTTGGTGGTGTTCTCGTTGTCATTCTCATCATTTGAAGACCGAAGAAGAGTTTCTCTTTAATCTCGCTCTATTCTCTTCAAGATTCATGGTGCTAGCTTGTTGCCATCCTCTCATAATTGTTTTCGATTGTGAGAATCTTTTTCAACCACCAGGAGATATTCAAGAGTCTTCTCAGTTTGTCATCCGGAGTCCATCAATTCAGGTTTATTCATTCTCACCGCCGCTTATCATTCTCCTATCTTGCCGGTGCACCAATCGAATATCCTCTAATCAGTTCTTCATCTCTTTGTTCTCATGTATCTAGTTTGTCTCAAGCACCTTCGTTCATTTGCTAATTCTTACCGGTGATGCACCCCTACTTCGATCATTTTCAATTCTTACGGTGGTTCGTTCAAGATTTCACCTCTTTCGTTATCATTTAATTCATTCGTTCTTTCCAATCCTACCGGTGGTTCGTTGAAGACCTTCCCAAGCTTGCGCCGTATCTATCTTAATCCTTTCTACGAGAATAAGTGGCATGCCAAATCCATTGTGGGCCATCAATTTAATTGATGAGGGATAAGCATAATGTAATTCTTATTCTTGTTTCATCGAGTAAATTCAATTCCTTATTCCGGAGGTTCATAAAAAATTCTTGGTTTCAATTGCTCATCCTTCTTTTTCGGAGTTCCAAGTTCTCTCGGTTATATAATCGCGAAGCTCATTCTAAATCATTGCAAGGCTTCACCTTGTGTTTTCAACTTCTCTTTCTTTTCATCATCCTTCTATTACCAGAGTTCTTCATGGAGGCTCTAAATGGTGGGTCGTCAAGGATTCTTTCATTCTTCAATTGTTCTTCAAGATTTCTCTCAAAGTTATGATCCCCCAAGCTATACTCTAAAATAAACCTTGTGCCCAACACATGTTTTGTTTTGAGGAGTTCAAGCATTCTTTATCGTGCATTCCAAAGTGCAATTCTTTCTACCTTATCTTTTGAGATGGTGATATGTCATTCTTGATAATTCCTCTTCGTGTTTCATGATTCCCATGTTGTCAAGAATGAGGTATTTTAAATCCATCAATCTCTTCATTGGAGTTATCTTGTGTCATATTTCACCTAAAGATTTCCCTAAGGATTGTTGCTATTTATGGTGCTTATAAATGACCCAAGTTCTTCTTTATCCTCCCGGTGATATAGCTTTCTCGTCTCCTTGTTCGTATCAATGAAATTCTTTTCCCGCGCTTGGCAGGTTGTCGCCTCATAATTTGAGATGCATTCCTTAAGACCATATCAAGCTTATTCTTTTCGTTGTTGGGTTTTTTCCAACAACTCCGTTCTAATCTTCTTGAAAGGGTGCTTTCCAAGCTCATTCGTGGCAGAAGTTGGCATTTCATTCTCCGTTCTCTTATTCCGATGATCTATCTTCTATTCATCCGTCCCGGAGGCATTGTGAAGTTGCTCCCTTCGTCCAATAGTCTCGTTTTGCCAAGATCATGTTCCTTTTTCCTTGGTTATCTATTTAACCGGAGTGTTGTGTCTATCGTTCCTCTTTTAACCGGAGTCTCATCCAAGTGCGTTCATTTTGCCAAGTTCAAATTCTATTCCTCCATTTCCAACCGAAGTGTTGTATCATCTCCTCAATATCTACTCATCCTATCAAGTTTTCCTTCTTCTTTCAGTCGGAGTGCTGCCCAAATTATATCAATCTTATTCCTCCTCTATCTAGTTTTAACAGGAGTGGTTTCAATATCTATCTTATCACTAAACCTCTTGGTTCTCGTTGTATCCCTTGTTCCTCTTTTCTAACGGAGTGTTTTCAACTTTGCTCATCTTTGTTATTTTCTTCCTTTCATTTTGCTCAACCTCTCAAGGTTCATGGTTTCACTCGTTCGTCAAAGAAGCAACTTAGTTTTACCTCTTCTCTTTCTCTTCCGTTTCCCTCCGGTGCCATCCTAGATCTCGGGACGAGATCCTCTCGTAGTGGTGGAGTGTTGTAACGCCTCGGATGTAGCTTTCCATATTCGTAACTCCAACTCCTGCCTTTTCCGGAGATGCGATATATTATTTTCTCCGTGGTTGGGTTTTTGTCTTTCGTTTTGCATTTTGTTCATGTCATGCATTTCATCTCATAGCATCATGCGCATTGCATCCGCATGTTTTCATAAAACGTGCATCCGTTGTTAGTTGCCGCTTCTTCCTCGTCTCTGTTGACCTTTCTCAGACCAACCGTTCTTTTGTTATCCGACCGTTTGGCCCTATCCATGTTTTTTTTCCTTGGACAATTTTGCCTATTATCCAGAAAACTGCCTATTTTACAGAAAAGACCCTAAACTTCATGCATTAATAACTCCACAACCGTGCATCGGATTTAAATGATTTAAATATGAAAAATGCTTAGTTTTTCATCTAGTTTCATAATATGCCATTTTCATCCATGTTTGAAATGTTTAAAATGCTGTTTGATTAAATTTGCTTAAATGCTATGCTAAAATGATTTATTTCATAACTAATTAACCGTAGCTCAGATTTTAATAAACTTTATATGTACTTGGGGTGGAAAAATGCCTAGATTAACATGGTCCACTTTATTTTCCTGTTTAACAACTTTAAAATATGTTTTAGGGCAGAACAGTAGCAAATTCATAAATTGCATATGAGGGTTTTCCGGAAATGTTGCTTGTTTTTCCGGCCTCATTTAAACTTGCCTAAATATTTAGTTTACTTTTCTTACACCCCTTGACATGTTTAACGACATTTAACATTGTTGTGTACCTAAACGAGAGCGAACTAAATAACTCGGATGTGGTGTTTCGTCAATATGCAACTCGTTGCATATTGAGCTCCACATAACTTGTAGTATTGTGTGTTGCACTTTGCCATGCCATGCCTCATTAAACCGGACATGCATCATACTTGTTTGTGCATCATGCCATGATTATGCTTGCGTGTTTACGATGTTGTTTGCTTCTTTCCGGTGTTGCTTCTTCTTGATAGTTCCGGTAACGTTGCGATTGTGAGGATCCGTTCGACTACGCCCGTTTGTCTTCTTCATGGACTCGGTTCTTCTTCCTTGCGGGATTTTAGGCAAGATGACCGCTACCCTGGATCTCACTACTATCATTGCTATGCTAGTTGGCTCGTTCTTTCGTTATGCTGCGCTACCTATTACCTGTTTGTCAAGCCATCCCATATTGCCATGAACCCCTAACCTTTGACACCATTCCTAGCAAACCGTTGTTTGGCTATGATACCGCTTTTGCTTAGCCCCTCTTATAGCGTTGCTAGTTGCAGGTGAAGTTGAAGATTTCTCCATGGTGGACAGGGTTTATGTTGGGATATCACAATATCTCTTATATTATTAATGCATCTATATATTTGGTAAAGGGTGGAAGGCTCGGCCTTATGCCTGGTGTTTTGTTCCACTCTTGCTGCCCTAGTTTCCGTCATACCGGTGTTATGTTCCCGAATTTTGCGTTCCTAACGCGGTCGGGTGATTTATGGGACCCCCCTGACAGTTCGCTTTGAATAAAACTTGTCCAGCAAGGCCCAACATTGACTTTTACCATTTGCCTCACCACCACCTACCTTTTCCCTTGGGAGTCGCTCTCTCGAGGGTCATCTTTATTATAGCCCCGGGCCAATGCTTGTCTAAGTGTTGGTCCAAACCAGAGCCACTTGCGGTGCCGCCCTAGGAAACTTGGGGTATCGTCGGTTGTTGTCGTCGTCTCGCTCATCCGGTCGTGGCTTTGAGACGAGATACGCGCTACTACTATCGGGATGTCGGCATGCCGGAGGTCTTGCTGGTCTTGTTTTACCATTGTCGAAATGTCTTGATGTACCGGATACCGAGCCTGATCGGAGTGTCTCGGTGAAGGTCTATTCCTTCGATGATCGCGAGAGCTTGTCATGGGCTAAGTTGGGACACCCTGCGGGTATAAACTTTCGAGAGCCGTGCCCGCGGTTATGTGGCGAGATGGGAATTTGTTAATGTCCGGTTGTAGATAACTTGACACCAGATCCGAATTAAAACGCATCAACCGTGTGTGTAGCCGTGATGGTCTCTTCTCGTGGAGTCCGGAAGTGAACACGGTTTCGGGTTATGTTTGGCGTAAGTAGGTGTTCGGATCACCTCTTGATCATTGCTAGTTGACGACCGTTCCGCTTGTTTCTCTTCTCGCTCTCATTTGCGTTGGTTAGCCACCATACTTGCTTAGTCGCTGCTGCAACCTCACCACTTTACCCCTTCCTTTCCCATTAAGCTTTGCTAGTCTTGATACCCATGGTAATGGGATTCTTTGAGTCCTCGTGGCTCACGGATACTTCAAAACCAGTTTGCGGTGCCTATGTTACCGAAAGCGGTGACGCAACCAAGCTCAAGGAGGAGCTCGTTGAAGATCTTGCCCTTTGTGTTGTTTCATTCTAGTTGATCAAGAGTGGAGCCCGGTTGGGGTCGATCGGGGACCTTTATCGCATTTGGGGTTCTTCTTTTATTTTGGTTCCGTAGTCGGACCTTGATTGTATCTGGATGATGTAATGCTTTATTCATGTATTTGTGTGAAGTGGCGATTGTAAGCCAACTATGTATCTCTTTCCCTTATGTATTACATGGGTTGTGTGAAGATTACCTCACTTGCGACATTGCTTTCAATGCGGTTATGCCTTTAAGTCGTGCTTTGACACGTGGGAGATATAGCCGCATCGAGGGCGTTACATTTCCACTCCAGTCACGACTCCGCGATGCGTCGACCGTTACGACTGTGGGGGGGGTGTCCGTCGGCTTGCCTTCGGATTCTTCTCCAGTCTCATCGTCTGCGTCGCTACCGTTGTGACTGCGGGGGGATGTTGAGTAACGTGATTGTATTAGGAAACATAGCTTAGACTAGGAAATATTCTGGCTTGCCTTGTACTCCAAGTAGATCATGCACTCCTATATATATGCCCACGAGGCTCAAGCAATAAAACAACAACTATTCCACCAATTCCCTCTCTCCCTTCTAACAGATACAACTGCAAACGGAACTGCCTGTGGTATGCTCAATGTTGTGAAGCTTGGCATTGCGCATAACACGGCTGCGTTGTGTGCCATCCGCATTGGGCTTGGCCGCGATGCGCGTGCTCAACGGCAAGCCCGCCTCGACATTTGGTAATGCCCCTAGAGCCATAGTATAGTACTCCCTTCGTTCCTAAATATAAGACTTTTGAGAGATTCCACTATGAACAACATACGGATGTATGTAGATGCATTTTAAAGTGTAGATTTACTCATTTTACTCCGTATGTAGTCCATAGTGAAATCTCGAGTAAATTGCAAAAAACCACCACATTAGGGGACGCTGAAACAGAAAGCCACCAGCTTTCGTAATTTTTCCAAAAAACCACCACGTTTGCGCTGACAGTTTTCAAATAACGCTGATCGCACGATTTGGCGCGTCTGAGTGGAAAACTGATCGGTTGGACCCGCGGTCAGGCGCCACGTGGGCAGGGGCTGATGGCGCCCGTGACGCGCGCCGTTAGACGGCGCCCGTGACAAGAGGGAGTACTTCCTAATGTGTTCTTCCAGTTCTAATAGTGCTTGGTGATCCAAAGTGACCAGACCCTATGCCAGAAAAAGGTTTCTTCGCTGCCCTTGCGGCTTGTACCAACCGGTCTGTCTGGCAGGTGCTTGTCATTTTCCTTTTACCTTGGATGTTTTTTCTCTCGAAGTGAGGGATAAAACCTTCAGCCTCTGCATTGGTTGGTGCACACAACTCTTAATTAATCATTGCAACGTTTACAAGGTCATCATTGCAACGTTTACAAGGTCTAGATAAGTCGAAAAAGGATAAAAAAAAACCCACACATGGCTACAGGAGGGAAACACAAACCGGACATAATGACAAAAGGATGAAGTCTCATGCACCACCAATCCTATGACTAGGTCGCCACCCATGTCGACTGAACCTTAATTTTACCTCAGATGCTAAGTTAGTTGCACTTCTAATCACATCAATCTCGATAATGCAATGTGAAACCTTAAACTCTTTTCTCCTTGCCCACCTTGGTGGCAAACCAGCTACCCGTTTCCCAGAGCTGGAACTTGACACTTGGAACAAATTCTTGAAGCTGTTCCCTACCCCATGTAGTACATAGCAAGCAGCTTCCTGCTCTTTGCAGATTGATATGATCTATACGTAGGCCCTATGATCACTGAAGTTTGTATCAACCGTACATAGATAGACCAATAGATTCTGCCTACACTTCTACTGCCATGAGTGCCTAATTTCAAAAAAGGGGAAAAATATCAGTTCAGACGGGTAACGTCGTTGGCGAATCACCTTGATTCCAGACGCATGCAACACCTGCCGGCGTCAAGTCTTCCGGTCCGCGGTAGGCATCTGATGCATGCACACCGTGCCTTCGTTACTTTGCACTTTGCGGTAACTGATCGGGGGCGGCACTAAGAGTATTCTTGGGTTTTCATGTGAATACCCATAATTTTTACAAAACAGTGTTGATTTTGGTAAAAGAGTGACAATTTTCAAAACACATCAATGATTTTGGCAAAATGAATACATATGAATACCAGGTTGCAAATTCCTGGAGCCGCCAAACTGATGGTTCATGGGTAGCGGCGATTGTATAGGTCGATCGATGTTACATCGGCAAAAGCAGGCGAAGATGGAGCAGGATTTGGATCAGCTAATTAATTTCTCAGTGCTCGACAAACATCACTCCTGTTACTCTGAAATTGATATATTAAGTTTCAATAGATCCAATCTCTTCCCATCTTTAGGAATTACTCCCTCTGTAAAAAAATATAAAATATTTAGATCACTACTCTAATTATCTAAACGCCTTTATATTTATTTACGGAGCGAGTAGGATCTTGGTTCCCACACCATGTGTAAGCAACTGAAATCTCAGATGATATGTGGAGACAAGCCTATAGCAGTTGAGGCTATATCCCTCGGCCTTGCGCAAACCTCTTTTTACCGGTGGAAGAAGGTACCGGTCAAGCATCCATCATTAGTCTAGTTTGGGATTCGTGCCTTCATGTGGCCCGCCTCTCGTATAGCATTGTATTCCCATAACCCACCTCTCGTATAGTACTGTTTTATGTCAGATGGCTGACCCACATCTTTTCACCACTTTGCACTAGTATGTCAGCTACAGCCTACATGTACTTCTTTTGTAAGCCCACTGTACACATGCATGCAACTTCTTTCCTCTCTCTGCCCTTCCAAACAAATCCATCCTTTTATTTTGCTTACAATTTTAGATGGTCACTATCTTTCACACTAAAAATTCATTTTTTTAGATATTCAAATTCCTTCAGCATGATCTTCAGAACAAGTTCAATCTTGAATATTTTTAAACTAGATTTTAAAATAACGTGTTTCACATTCTCCCAAAAATATCTCGTTTCCTAGATTTCACTTAGTCCAAAAAATAAATTTGACTAAGTTCATAAATTTAAATTATTTCAAAGAATTGAAACATATATTTTAAGTCAGAATGATTGAAAATCAATCTTTCATAACGGCTGAAATCGTTTTTTTAAAATGAGTGAAATAATTCAAGCACATCTTTTCAAATGAAATGAGCGAAATTTGTATTTCCAAATGAGTGAAATTAGTTTTCTAAAATGATTGAAGTAGAATTTATTTGAATGATATTTTTTTCAATAAGTGAAATTGTTTTTAAATTGAAATATTATTTTTGTGAAACCCCTTATTTCAGTGTGTATACGTGAGTGTAATATGTTTTCTGAAACTAGTGAAATGAGTGAAATCTATCTTTTGTAATGAGTGAAATCACTTTTTTGAAACAAGTGAAATGTAGTATTTCAATTGAGTGTAATATGGTTTCAGAAATTAGTTTCTTGAAATAATATATTTGTGAAATATTATATACCAGCTTATTGATATATAGTATTTCAAATATATTACACTCATTCAAATTGCATGTATTCAGTTAAGAAAATATAGTATTTCAATTGAGCGAGCGGATTTGTTTTTTAAATTGAGTGAAATCGGTTTTTGAAATACTTGAAATGAGTTATTTGAAACTAGTGAAATCAAATGAGTGAAGTTTGTTTTATGAAATGATTTAAGTTTATTTTTATTTGACATATACCAGCTTCTTGAAACAAGATTTTTATTTTAAATTGAGTTAAATTATCTTTTGAAAATTATTGTAAAATGTTTTTCTTTCAACTGAAATGTTGGATCAAATGTGTGAAATCATTTGTTTGATGAAATCAATTTTTGTAATGTATGAAATAAATTTTGGAATGAGTGAAATCCATCATTTTGAATGGGCCTAAATCCATCTTTCGAAAATGAGTGAAATATGTTTTCTCAAATGAGTGAAACTAGGAAAACTCAAAACTCTCAAAATACTTTTACCGAAAAGGCTCACGCCCCGCTTTATATATAAAGCAATGGCCACCATACAAACCGACACATACAACTCACCCCACACCAGACCACACTGAAGGCAAAGATACAAGATCACCCCATCCACTTCAAGCAACTACATGTAGGCAGAGGGAGCACCACTTGGAGTTTCCGGAGACCTCAATCATGAGCGAGTCACCGCGAAGAGAGAAAGCTGTGCACGACAAGCCGAACACTCCAAGGCGATGCCTTTAAGAAGGGCACGACACAGGAGTATCGCCACTGCCCAATCCCGCGATCAAGATTTCCCTCGGAGCAATCAGAGCATGTAGAGGAGCCACAATGACGCCTTCAAGGAGGCGACACGCATAGGTGACGTCGCCGTCGGCTTGGCAGAGCCAAAGCAGGTTTTCACCCCGGGAAGTCCTCAAAGCCATAGAGGTGAGGCATAGCAAGCCAGGCCCACCGCACCCACCCCTCCGATTGTCGCACCCTGACCACCACACCGCCCGCACGGTCATGGTAGACAACTCACGCCGAGTTGTGAGCTCCGCGCATGAGCCCACACCTCCGACCTTCAGGGTCGCCGCCTCGACATCCATGACCCCGACACCACCCCCAACTAAAGCTTACAGCCATGACTGGCAAAGAGACGCGCGGGAAGGCACCTCCTTCCCTGCCCCTGGACGACCCCCAGGTCCGAGGCCCACCCCTGGGCCGGCCGCACTCGGCCATCACCGCCCCGTCCTGCCAGGCCGTGCAAGGACGAGCTCCCCGGTGCGCCACCTGATGGGAGGCAAGGATGATTCCGTGGTCCTCCTGGCCTCGGATCCATCTCTCAACGGTGGCCATCGCTGGGAAAGGTCCAGCCCTATGCCATGACATGTGCAAGCTCAGCAGGGGCTGGATTCGAGCCGCACTGGGACCGCCGTGGCTAGACAAGATCTCACCAGCGGCCACCATCCACCACCAGCATCCACACAGCCGGACGGCGAGGTGCAACGGCGACCTAAGCCGCCGCCCGCCGAGCTCCCCCGCGCGCCGAGCCACGTAGGCAGCCTTGAGCCCGCGCCACCCGAGGCGCAGCCGTCTCCAGATCTGGGCGGGCCCAAACACAGCCGCCAGCAACACAACAGCCACCTCCGCCGCCGCAGAGCCGCCCACATGAGCACCTGGCCAGGTCGTCGCCGCCCCGCGCCCGGATGCCATGCCGCCGCGCCTTCGCCGGCCACGCCATCCCGTGCCACAAACGACCACATGGAGAGGGGAAGACACCCCCACCGCCAGAGCCGACCGGGCTTCGCCTGGCGGAGCTCGCAGGTCACTCTGTGCATTTTGAAACCGAACCGAAAAACCATACCGAAAATAAACCGAACCAAACCAATTTTACAGTTTTTATGGTTTATGGTTTTGATATGGTATGAACTTTTCATACCGTTTTGAACTTTGGTTTTTTTGGTATATACCGAAAAACCGAATGGTTAACCGAATAAACCGAAGTAAAAAATAAATTTATATTTCTTGAGGCGAACAACCATACAAGTTATCATTTTTCTTCTACATGAGTCAAATTCACTGCCAATCACATACATTTTCTCGTAACATAGTAATTTTTCTCTTTAAAAAATGCTAAGAATGTCGATAAATATCAAGGGATAAATCCATTCATGCATATATACTTGTATATATAGTTATATACTATTTGTGTAAATTAGTATGTGTTTCGAGTCATAAATTTGTAAATTGTTATTATGTCATTTTCAAATTCGCGTCAACTTGGGTTATTATGGTATATACCGAAAACATACCGAAATAATTTGGTATATACCGAAACCTATCCGTATTTTAATTTCATACCGTATTTACCGAAGTATTAATATCATACAAACCAAAAAATCATATAAACCAAACCATGTAAACCGAATAAACTGAACGCACAGAGTGACTCGCAGGCGGCAACGTGGGAGGGGAGAAGGGGAGGAGGAAG
This sequence comes from Aegilops speltoides, assembly GCA_021437245.1. Lineage (NCBI taxonomy): Eukaryota > Viridiplantae > Streptophyta > Magnoliopsida > Poales > Poaceae > Aegilops > Aegilops speltoides. The sequence continues at coordinate 88,064,193 of CM038141.1, read as the reverse complement.
GGGTCCCGGCGGCGATGCTAGGGTTTCTCCCGTGACGCCGTCGCAGGAGGAGAGAGGCCCGCGGGAGAAGAGTTACAGTTACTCTCAAGAAGTAATAATTAAGGCGGCTATATTGGTCCCAAAATACTTCTATGAAATAGCGAAACAATCTTATGTTTTATGAAAGTGACTTCAAAGATAATTGAAATATATAAAATAAAAAGGTAGTCCAAATATAACCAAGATTTATCTTCATCCAAACGTCTTGTCACCATGATTTCAAATATATAAAAAGTTTCAAAAATGGACATTTGGTTTAAAACATATCACTCATTTGAAAAACAAAGATGAAATAAAATGCATGTCATTATGTGGGGTGAAACAATGCATGCTTGCGGGGTCACTCTCCATAATCTGTGCGTACTCTCCGTCTCTCTTCTGTGGCAAAAAGCTGACATGCAGGATGTATTCTAGAGTATTGCTGTTGGAAAGAATTGTCTTGTTTATAGCTAACCAGCTGCATCAATCTTGATGAATTTAATGAACGATGGATTGTCCACCGGTAGATACCTAAATTTATTTATTCGCTCGGCCTTGTAACAATAGTCTCTTTTACAATTTCTTCTTGTCGAGTATACAAAATTCACTCAAGCTAGCTTAGTCCTAGGCGTAACCTGATGCTAGGTGATACAAAATTCTAGAGTGAGAGACAAAGCAGAGGAATCTTATAGCCGAAAAAAAAGGAAGATCTTTTGCTATTGAAACGTAGCTTTTGCTCCAGCTTTGTTAATAAGCACTGCCGAACTATGCACTGTTTCCCCTAATCTTTTTTAATGCAGGCGCATACTACCGAACTAAGCACTGTTTCCCCCTATCAACTTTACCGGGCTGCCAGTTGTTTATCACGTTTGGAAACCCTGCAAGTGCAAATCAACAACATTTTAGTTTATTCCTCTTCCTAAAGAAAGAAGACGACACCTCTTTCTACCTCAACGAGTTACATGTACTCCACATGGAATCTCTCCTACCCGATTAGTTCGGCAGCGGAATCAGATTAGCCGCAACAACTCACGCGATTAAGTATTTAAGTATCTTAAAATCCTTGACTACCGCAGGCATTGGCCAAGTGTGAATTGTTGCATACTTTTTCCCGTGTTGCATGAGGTTCGGAGTCCACTGACGGAGAAGAGAGATGCGGAAACATGCAATGAACTGCCCAGCCTTGCTCTAAACGAAACAAGCAAATTAATCAAACTAACTACCCACCACAAAAGGCCGAGCTTGTCAGCTTTGCACATGATTCGATCAAATTGGCATATTTTAGCTGCTCGTACACTTGCCATGCGCAGAGAGGCACCATCTAGCAACCGGGTCATCTCACTGTCGCCACGCGTGTAGATCAGCTCTCTACTGCTTCAGTGGAGGCACGTCTTCCTCACTTTTATGTCTTTAATAAGGTGGCGCGTGCTGACTTTAAGATGGAGCAGGCTGATGATGAGTCGACACCAATCACAGATTCCACTGGCAAGATAGAGATGCAATCATACAATGTTCGGCAATGGTGGAAACTTAAAAGCACCAGAAAATATGAAGATCTTCTCGCGGTGCTTTATATGGTCGATATTGATAAGATGGCCGCATGCATCATCATGATGCAGAGGCCCGGGGCATATGCCTCCATTTCCAAAAAATATATGGTCGATACTGATGCGGTAGTACCAAATGTTTTCCTTCTAGAAAGACTGAGTGTTTTTTCACTCATTACTGTTGGTAGTGATCTAAGGCCCAACGGGCCAAAAGGATAAACAAGAAATAAGTTGCGTTAAGGCACGAACCAACGTTCGTACCCCTCGATCTCAACTAATGCGTCTTGATCGGGGCGACCCAAACTAACGTGGTTTAGGTCCCCTGATCGCCAACGTCACATATAAAGAGGGGGAAGTCGGCCACGCACGATCTGACTAGTTCACGTGCATCTACTTTGCCCTTTTAAATTCCAAAACCCTAATCCGATCTAGGGGAGCGCTATGCGACGGGAAGGTCTTCTCCTACCTCTGTTCCGGTGCCAGGGCAGTGCTGCTAGCGCCCGAAGGGATGCTGCTACCCGCTGTGAGCATCTACATCGAGCCCGCATCACGCTTGCATCGAGCAAGCACGGGACTTCGCATTGACTACACCATGTCTGCTTTCATTGGTGGTAAGATCTTAATCTACTTCTCCGATGTATGCAATTAGGTGATCTAAAGTCTAGGCTAACGTTCCTGTTAGGTAAATCCTATGAGATTATTTCTAACAATTACGTCTAGAGTTGTGGGTATTACTACTAGTTAACAACCCATAGGCTTGTGATTTTGTGTTGCCCCGGCTATAAAGGTTGTGTATTTGCTTGTCGATAATTTACATTATAGTTTTAAATCCCAATTACAGAAATATTTCAGTGGTTTCCTAAATCACTGAATGTCGCTGAAATTCAGTTATTTCAGTTTTCATTTCGACCAAATGACCAAAATTTCCAATTGAATTTGACTGAGGTCCAATCAAATATTATGAAAATTAAAAAAATAATTGAAAAATTATTTGAATTTGTGTGTGCTACCCAAATTGTTGAAATATTTTGGTCGAGAGTCAATTATTTCAGTATGTACCGAAATTAATGAAATTTCAACAAACTTACAAGTAAAAAAAACATCAGCTTGTCATAGTTTACATTCAGCTTCAGAGCTGCAACATCGGGATAGTTCAAGGGAGCGCAGAGCCATAGATCCATAGACCCATAGGCCCAATGGCTGCTTTTACTTTTATGGTTTCATCGTCTTAAAGAAAATCTCCACTACAAGGACGACAGAGCAGCAGCAGCTGATAATTGTGTCCCTACATACTTAATCCCCTATGGCAGCCACCACTGAACATTCCAGACAACAAACGGCGACACCTGGTGCTTGCTCCTGGAGCCTATAAATGGAGGTCCCATCATCCCAAGCCATGGAAGGAAAATCCTGACATCTCCTCCCCCGCCACAGAACCACAAAGCATGGCTCGCGCCATGACCGCCACCGCCGGCAACGGAGACGTGTGGCTGGAGAAGGTGGACAAGATCAGGTACGTCTACAACGCCGTCACCAGGCCTTCTGTTTCCCCTAACCCGCGGCCGGCGACGGTGACGAAGAAGCTGGCCGCCGCCAACGTCGCCATCTCCAGGAAGAACAGCGGGACGACCCTGGTCCGCGGCGTGGCCTCGCCGGAGGACATCGACGACTACATCGCCAGGAAGAAGAGGGAGTTTGCTCTAGGACTGTAGCTCAAGTCGATTTCAGCCCCCGATGGCATGATCATGAGCTAGGATGCTTTAAATTAACTAGTTAGCTATGAAAGCTGCCTGTTGCGGTTGTGATTATGTGTGATATATGGAGTTGGTCATGCTCATGCATCAACTTAATTAGCGTGTGCATCATAAGTTCTCAGCGAGTTTCTTCTTCAGGTCTTTGTTCTTTTATGGCTTGTCTGAATTATATTCTAGTATGTTCCAATGGTCATTTCAGTTTTCTGAATATCTTGAATGGCTATTCTGGATGCTTCATCTCAGCAGGCAGAGACTTGGTTACATCAATTTTCGCATGATCATGTGACCCAACTGAGTTTTGTATTCTGCTTTCTGTTGCCCCACGCAAGCTGGAGTGGATAGACACCGGACACCTTGATGCGAATAAAGTATGCAAGATCTTTTGGACTCGATTAAGCAAGAGGATTCTTCTCCTTAGGTGATCCATTGTGATATTCACGCGTAGGCCCTTATCTTAAACGCAATGAATTTGTCTCTAGCTGCTAGTGAGCATCTCTAGCCTTTCCCCCTAAAATTTATAACTTCTCAAAATCGTGTAAGTCGACTGAAAAAAAAAACGTTTGGGTCGTCGATCTATTTTGAATCGTTGGATGCAAGATGAGCGGCTAGAACATGTTCTTCAGCCTCCAACCACTCAGTTCATCTCTTTTCTGAAACCACCTGCGTACCACAGGCCCAACCGCTTGCCTCCGCCGCTCCCACACCAACCTCGCCGCACCGCCCTTCCCTCAACCGCAGCCCACTGCCGTGCTGCCTCTGCCCTTGGTCATCCCTCTATCCCCGGGGATGACCATTTTTTTTCTCCGGCGAACTTGCACTACCGCCGTGCTGCCGTGCTGCCTCTCCACCCCCACCTAGCTTGCCGGTGAGCTTCTTCCTCCCCTCCGGCTGTTTCTCCCTTCAATCCCAAATCAATTGACCCCAATTCAAAAGTCAGGCGACTGACATGCAGCTATTGTGTTAAAAATAATAATAATACTTGTTTGAGAAGCCACCTCTTCTAGCCTTCCCCAAAACCATTAACTCCTCAGTCCTCAAGTTGCACCTCAAAACTTCCACCCTCTCTTCAATACTGAGAAGCTCCTACTAATTCTCCCTAAACCTTCTCTCTCCATCATGTCACTAGATTTCAAGGTGCAACAGATGGCACGCCGCCGGAACAAACACGACCCAGCTAAAAAACCTTCTGTCTCCATGCTGTCACTAGATTTCAAGGTGTAATAGCCGGCATGCCGCCGAAAGAAACGTGACCCGGCTATAAATTCCCAGTGCCGCCCCTCCTTCATAGTCAAGGTGTTGTCCGGTCGCACCCCCTCCCAAGCCCGACCATGGTGAGGAGCCGGCCCACCATCTTGACGTAGTTATTAATGTGCTGTCATGCCAAAATCGAGCGGAGGTCGCTGCAATCATCGCCATGCAGCACAGGACCGCTGTCGTCTACTCGAGCTCCACATCAGAGGAGGACGAGGACGATTGCGATGATGTGCAGCTCCTCATGTACGAGGCGACAGAGTGTCACTATGAGCTCATGCCTGCGGAGGAGGCGGAGCACCGCACTAGTCCTCACTGATCGTAAAGCGGTGGAGGAGAGCATGAAATCCTAAGTGCGACGCCGCTGCCAACCCGCGACATAGAGGGGTATTGAGTTTATGTTCGTGGAGCTCGGCTCTGACGACTCCCCGATGATCCTAATTCCTGGACTTGGATTGGGCCCACTTTCACCAGGTGCCAGGCCTGACGAGGAGTAGATGTATCTCATTTTAGCTGGAATGAAGAGTGGTAATTAGTTTAATTTAGGTACTTTTATGTTCTATTAATGTGGCCGTGTTTTATGAAGAGTGGTAGTTAATTTAGTTTGTAGTCATCACTTGGTGGTCCATTGACCTGATTGTAATTTTTGGTACTCTCTGTATTGTCATGGTGGATGGTGAATAGACTGAAAGTTTCTCGTACAGGAAAATGTGGCGCTAATGAATGATGTGCATGTCGTACGTCATGCAGTTCTTTCACAAATGAAACGAACCATGCACACGCTGCCAGAAGATTGAGCCCCTTGAGTTCCTGCCTACAAAGTTCCCAGATACGGCCAAACACGCATCGCACAATAACTCATCCTCCTTCATCGAGTACCCCATCATCGCGCTTACTCTAGAAAATAATAAGAGGTTCAACAAAAAAACGCAATGACATTGGATCGAACACATGTGGTGTGCGCCATGGACGTCGTCGGCAGGGGGTCATACCTGGTTGCGGAGGGATCCTGGGTGGACGGTGGCGTAGTCCAAGGAGGGCAGGCGCACTGGTGGGGGCTACAGACTTCCTAAGGTGCCTAGGTGGCTGTTGGAAAGGTACAGCAACCACGTCAGACGAGGAGAGTGCATCTGCATAGCAAGAGGGAGGAGGGGTGGAGTGAAAGAAAAGTGGACCGAGAGGGGGATTTGAGTGGGCTGGGGTGTCGGAGTCCTACATGGCAGCGGTACGGACTCCCCTAATACTCCCCTCACCCCCAGTTTGCCTCTGGTTTACGGAAAAACAGACGACTGGACCACTCTATGGCCCGATGGGGTACCGCGTTGGATGACATAGTATGTTCGGACAGTTCGATTCAGACGTATGCCGGCAGTTTGAGGGTCAGCGTTGAACATGCCCTAGCTCCTCAAGATTGAAGTTAAGTTTTAGAAGGGGGTGTGTCATTTGAGGAGTTAATGTTTACGGCAAGGAGCAGAGTTGCTGTTTGGACATTTCGTGCGTATATCGCAACATCCGTATCATTTGAGCTGCCGCAGCACGTAACCTGGAATACGGACAGATGCTGCACTCCACGTTTCAGGTGACTAACGTCTATCTATGCCACTGCTTTCTAGCACAAGTCCCGTCACTTCCACATTTCACGTATGAACGTACTTCTCATCGGATAACCTTACTGCTTTCCGGTCGCACCCAAGCAACCTTCTTCTCCTACCACCGTACATTTACCAATAAACCAGAGCAATACACAAAATATCTATCTAATTTAGTGAAATATATAACTCACACTTTTCAGTTAATACAATTTTTTACAGCGGTTGAATATTTTAGGAACCATCCATCCATCCCAATCTGAGGAACATAAGAGGTGTCATACCAGAAATACTTGAGGTACCTGTCGGACTGATACCAAAATTATGTGGGACCTGTTCGAAGGGTTATAGAAGGATTGGTGGAATCGTTGTTTATTGCTTAAGCCTCATGGACATATATATAGGAGTACATGATCTACTTAGAGTACAAGACAAGTCAGAATACTTCCTAGTCTATCCTATGTTTCCAATACAATCACGATACACAATATCCCCCCGCAGTCACAACGGTAGCGATGCAGACGGTGAGACTGGAGAAGAATCCAAAGGCAAGCCCACAGACACCCCCCACACTCGTAATGGTCGATGCATCGCGGAAGTCGTGGCTGGAGTGGAAACCCACGAGGTTGCTCAAGCAAGGCGATAGCCCTTTGTGCCGTAGCCGAGAGCGTAGGGTGGTGTACCCGTGGTCGAGGTAGCCGTGCGAAGAATGCCGTGGTCGATGTTGAGTCGGGGTAGCTGGTGTCGAGGAAGTCACGGTGGAGCCATGGGCGCAAGGAGGCACCTAGTTGATCCTGGGCGCAGTTGTGTCAAAGTAGTGGTGCGTCAGGAAGAAGACGTTATTAACGAGGCGTCGCCAAACCCGAGTAGGGGACACGTCGTAGACGAATGCACGCGTCGGTGTTGCCAGTACCAGGCATGCGTACACGGACGAAGACAAAGTTGACGAAGCCACACGAGGCTTCCCAGGCCCGGGGACACGTCGTGGATGAAGGCACACATCAGTGTTGCCAGCACCGAGCATGCGTAGACGAGAACCTGCACGAGCTGTACGCCATGTCGTAGGAGTCGGAGGGGTCAGCAGAGGAGGACTCGACGACGGTTGCATTGTCAGTCGACGTGGGGCCAATGTCGCCAACGATGGTCGGAGTAGATGAAGTGGTCTGGGAAGAAGACGGCGATGACGGTGATGAGCTAGTGCTAGACGAAGACGAAGGGGGTGGACGGGCGGTGCGGCTCGGGTGAGAGCGGCAATGATGCCGAAGAAGAGCAGCGGCCGCCACTGGGTTAGGAGCGCGGCGACGATGCTCGAAGTAGGCGAGGAGAACCCAACAGCGTGACGAAGACCGGCACAGACGGTGGCGTTCCCGCGCCGAGGGAGGCGGCGCGGCGCATACCAAGGGAAGTCAATGCATGGTGACGGCGGCTCAAAGGCATGACGTAGCGGCAGCTTGCAGGTCAGGAGACAACGGGAAGACCTCGGGGGCGGCGACGTGGACCACCGGCCACGGTGCTACAGCCCGAAGGGGCGGTGCAGCTGCAGGATGCAGATCGATGGAGCCGCGGCAATGGTCTCAGGACGGCAGCGTGGACCGCATGCCATGCTTGCTACGGCCCGACGGGGCGACGTAGCGGCGACGCGAGCATCGGTGCAGCCACGGAAACGGCCTGAAGCGGACGACCTCGGGGCGACGGTGGACTGGGGGCTGTGGCACTGCGGCCCGAAGGGACGACACAACGGTGACACAGGTCGGTACAACCACGGGAGAACCACCAAGGCGGCAATGCAGCAGCTTAATGGAGCGATGCCGCGGCAGCCCGTTGCTCGATCGGTGAAGATGTGGAGATACTCGATGACGATTGTTGCGGGATCCAGTGAGAACACGCGTATACAGCTAGCAAGGCTTGCTCCCCGGGAATCCCCCCTCCCCCTTGTGACGCCGCCGTCCCTCCCCATGACCTGCTCCTGGGGCAACGGCTCGGGGCGCTCCAAGCAGCCCCTGGATGACCCTCGTCCGTCGGGGCACGCCTCGCCAGAGGGCCAGCGGCGCGAGGCCGACCTCCACCGCCAGCTGGCCAACCGCGACGGCCGCGACGCCCGCCGGTCTCTGGTCGCGATGCTCGCCATTCCCGCCGCATGACCCCCGCAGTTCCCCCCCGAGATGCTCGCTGGTCGCCTCCCGCCCGACCGTCGCTTCGCCCGGGCTGGAGTGCCGCTCCCGGTGCGGGCGGCGGCGGCGCCCCCTCCGGGATAGCCGTCGCGACCGGCCCCGCTCCCCCTCCCGTGCGCCGGTGTGGTCGGTCCTTGTCGCCCCCTCGGGCCGCGCCCTCCGATGCCGCTGCCACCCGCCAGTACCAGCCCCCCAAGACCCAACCAAGCCTTCCTCCGGGCAATGGTGGCACCGGGGCTTGCGGACGCCAAGGCGCCAAGAAGAAGAAGAAGAAGAGGGGTCCCGCCCGAACCCCCTCTACCACGGCTCTGGCTCCCGCGTCCTCGGCCGCGCCCAACTCCTGCTCCCGGCGACCCTCCTCCGTGCTTCAACTGCGGTGTTGTCGGCCACTTCCAGGTTGAGTGCCCCAACCCGCCGATGTGCTACCTCTGCAAGGAGTCGGGCCATCCCGCGGCTCTCTGCCCGGACCGGCCGTTGACGGAGGAGCTCATGATGTATGAAAACGGCATCAAGAGCCTCGGATTCTTCCACATCGAGGTGGAGGATGTCCCCCCACCGTCCCCGTCGCTCCTTGCGGGGCCGGGGTCGCTTCGCCGGAGATGATCGAGGCGGAGCTTAACCACCTCTGCCGTCGCGTCTGGGACTGGCAGGTGACTCCGACCTCGGATAGCTCCTTCACCGTGGTATTCCCCGACGCTCTCAGCCTGGGCCTCTGCACCCGTAGCGACGACATCACCCTCGCCCTCAACAAACTCGTCGTCAACATCTCTGAGCCCCTGTTGGACCCCAAGGCGGTCGCCGTGCTAGACACTGCTTGGACCTCATAGCGGGCCTCCCCGACATCGCCCGCTCTCAGAAGGTGATCCGTAGCATGTCCAAGCTCCTGGGCAAGGTGGTGGTGGTGGACGAGCTCTCCCTTCGCAAGGAGGAGGAGGTTCGTGTCAAGGTCAAGTGCTTGGACTCTTCCACCCTCCGTGCCACTGTTCGAGTGTTCTTCAACGACCAGAGATTTGACCTCAAGATCTTCCCCGAGCCTCCCAACCACATCGGCCGCCCTCGACACCTCGCTAATGGCCACTGTCGGTGTCAAAACCAGCGGATCTCGGGTAGGGGGTCCCGAACTGTGCGTCTAGGCGGATGGTAACAGGAGACAAGGGACACGATGTTTTACCCAGGTTCGGGCCCTCTCGATGGAGGTAAAACCCTACATCCTGCTTGATTAATATTAATGATATGGGTAGTAGAAGAGTGGATCTACCACGAGATCAAGGAGGCTAAACCCTAAAGCTAGCCTATGGTATGATTGTTGTAATGTATGTTGTGTCCTACGGACTAAAGCCCTCCGGTTTATATAGACACGGAGGAGGCTAGGGTTACACAGTCGGTTACAATGGTAGGAGATCTACATATCCGTATTGCCAAGCTTGCCTTCCACGCCAAGGAAAGTCCCATCCGGACACGGACGGAGTCTTCAATCTTGTATCTTCGTAGTCTTGGAGTCCGCGGACGATCATTGTCCGCTGTCCGGACACCCCTAGTCTAGGACTCCTCGGTAGCCCTGAACCAGGCTTCAATGACGATAAGTCCGGCGCGATAATGTTCGGCATTGCAAGGCGGGTTCCTCCTTGAATAATCCACGAAGATCATGAACACCGGGATAGTGTCCGCTCGCAAAATAAATTCCACGTTCCACAGCAGAGAATAAAATGTACACAAGTCCAATCTGCTGACGTATTATGCGGCATGACATCACACCGCTACCAAGCCTTTATTTGATTCGTTTTTTATTATACCACCTCAGCACGTTTAGCGAAGCGGTTTCCTTGGCACGTCCTGTTGAAGCAGAGATCGTGTCCCCCTTACTCCGGGATTCTCATCAATACGGACGTGGGTAACCCAACCGCGCCATTGATGGTGGCACTTGGGAGATAAGCGAGTTTTACCAGGCTGGTGAGGGACGCATAGTCTCCGTCCGCCTATATATAAGGGATAAGGATTTACCTTCTCACCTATGCCTTCTTCCTCCTTTGCTTATCCATCTCCGCGCACCCAAGCTCCAATGCTCAAGCTCGCGCATCTCGCCTCGACCTTCTCCGACCATGTCCGGAGCGGGAGGCAAATGGTTGGCCTCCACCGTTAAGGAGGAGCACATCACCAAGCTGCGCAGCGCCGGATACCTTTCCGGCGACATCGCGCATCGGCTGCCCGACAAAGGGCAGCTCATCCCCACCCCGGGCCCCATGAGAGGGCTGTTTTCCTTCCCCACTTCCTCCGCGGACTGGGCTTTCCTCTTCACCCTTTTGTCCGGGGGCTCATGTTTTACTACGGCCTGGATTTCCATGATCTAGCGCTGAACTTCATCCTCAACATCTCGGCGTTTATCGTCGTGTGCGAGGCCTTCTTCTGCATCCGGCCCCACTTCGGCCTGTGGCTCAAGACCTTCAACGTCAAGCCGAAGGTTGTGAAGGGCATGCAAGTGAAATGCGGAGGCGCCATGTTGGGCAAGTTGCCCAACGTCCTTTGGCTCGAAGGGGCCTTCGTGGACTCCATCAAGGGGTGGCAATCGGGGTGGTTCTACATCACCGAGCCGCGCGAACCTACGTGGGCGGCGGCCCCCGAGTTTAGATCTGGCATCCCCACGCAGCTCAGCTCCTGGAAAGAGAAGGGCTTGTTGTGGGGCAATCCGAAGGAGCTGACGGGACTCCGAGCCTGTATCCAGAAGCTGGTGAGCAATAAGCTCAGGCTCGTCGACGTGGTCCAAGTCATGCTCATCCGCCGGATTCTCCCATGCCAAGAACGGGCATTCAATCTGTGGGAGTTCAATCCGGAACAGCACCAGGCGCTAAGCGGGCTCTTCGACACGACGTACGAAGGCGCCTGGGGGTGCTGTTTAAGGGCGCCAAAGCCCCTGCATCTGCGACGGAAGATCGCGGATTTCGCTCGCAGCATCCAGCTGACGAGGTTAGTGATTCAACCCCTTTACGGGACACTTGTGGTAAATAGATTGATTCTGGAGGGTCTCAATCTTTCTTTTCCTTTGGCAGCAATGGATGGAGAAGGCCGAGCAGCTCATCTGTCCGGCTCCCATGCCAGAAGACCCAGTGAACGCCTGTCTAGCGGGGCTGCTGGTTCCGGCATCGCACGTGGTGCCGGAGAAGAAGGCCAAGAAGGTGGCCACGGGGACTCGAAAGAGTTCCCGTAATCAGGCGTCCGACGACGAGGCGGACTCCTCCCCCGAAGATGAGGAGGAGGAAGAAGACTCTCTCCCGGAGGAGGGAGAGAGGAAGAGGAAGGCTTCCCCGATAGGGGAGGCCGAAGGGTCCAAGAGGGGGAGAACTATTCCCCCGGACAGCTCCGCCAACACCAACGTTGGCGGAGAGGAGTGGCCTTCAAGGGCCAGGCCTCCGGCGAGATCGTAAGTATCCGGATCCCAGTATAATCTGAAATTTCTTTCATGTCACATAGTGTCCTACTAATGCCGCATACTGTCCGCAGTCCGGCCGATGATGATCTCCCCGCTTCATCAAGCGGGTTGTTGGCCCCGTCGGATGTGGATTCACTTCCAACTGCCTCCACCCCCGTGCTGATGAGGACGCCGAGGTGGGATCCCAGAGAGGGACCCATCGGGAGGAGGCTCGGGCGCCGCAAGGCAACCTCCGGACTTTGCGCCGGACTCTACGCCGGAACTCGTAATGGTTCCGGAGTCCGCAGCGCCCCTTTGAAAGAAGGGCAAGACCGTGGCGCCGGCGGCCTCCGTCCCAACCGGGCGCGGACAACTTGTTGGAGGCGCTCAAAGGCGCTTCCATCGAGGAAGAACACCGCACTATCATGAGTGCGGTGATTGAAAGGTTCAGCTCGCCAAGAGCGGGCTGACCGAAGCTCGCAGCAGCCTACTAACGAGCTTTGAGGTAAGAAGTTATAATTATGTAATGTAATACCGCATAGACGGTAGCCTCGATGCTCATTTCGGTGTTCGGAAAGAAAACCGGATGAGGATCTAAGAAGATATCGCAGGTTGCTTTAAATATGTCAATATGGGTTTGCAGGCTGCGCTGCTGACCTCTGCCGCCTTGATCATGGAGGTCGGTGCGTTGAAGCGAGATCTCGGCGGTCCGAGCAAGAGCTCGGCCATGCCAAGAAGCAGCTCGAGGACAAAGAAGGTGAGTAACACCACTTTGAATAGTTACCTTACAGAAAAGGATTTTGGTTGCAATGAAATTAACAACGATAATATGGGTATTGCAGGGGCCACGAACTAGGTGGCAGCCCTGAAGGAAGCTGTGTCCGCGGCCAAACGCAGTGCAGCCGTGGAATGGGCAGAGTGAGAAAAGCAGGCGGCACAGGTGGCGGAAGTATGGCAAGAGCTCCGGGCTCTCATGGAGAAGCATGAGAGCTTGGAGCGTGACTCCAAGACTCGAGAGTCCGAGCTTGCCTCGGCTCTCGAAAGTGCCAAGTCCGCCAAGGCCGAGGCCCGTAAGGCCCTTCAGGAGGTTGAAGATTTAAAGAAGATAGCAGAAGGTAAGGCATTTTTCATGCAAAGCAAGCATGTTAACGTAAACTACCTGACACTTACCCGCATTCGGAGCTCTCCAGGGGCGTTTGCAGATCTGCCGTGTAGTGTGTCCGATGCCTCCGCATTCTATCGTGGCGAGGAGGGAGCTCGACGGAGAAGGTCTTACGGTCTCGAGACGCCGAGGCCGGCCATCCGGTGCCCCAAGTGACCAGGTGAAGCAGCTGGTCGAACTCCTAAGGTAGCCGAGGAGGCCATGAAGGGCCTTATAGTCCGGTGGCTCGGACAGCCATGCCGGGAGCTACTTCGGCCTCGTCTGGCGGCTGGTGGATCGTGCCCCAGGTGGAAGGTCATCAAGCGCTCGCTTTGTATTGAAGGTGCTCGTCGGGCCCTTGCCCGCACAAAAGGTGCACTGGGCAGGCTGGATGCGGAGAAGCTTCTCGACCCGCCGCCACCGGCAAGGAGTATCGTCGCCTTCGAAATGTATTATAAAACTGTCTGAAGGGAGCCCGCGATATTGCGGATGAATGCCCCGAGATGTAATTTTGAGTAAACTCGCTATGTATTATCCTCGCGCTGAAAACTATGTTCATATGCGCATTAAGCAACGCTTGTTTAATTTAAAATATTACCTTCAGGCGGCCGTTTATAAAATCCGAGAGATGGCAAGTCGTTGGCTTCACCCCGAGCCACAGTCTTTGGGGTGTTCGGGATAAACTTGAGCACTCTTGTTCCCATTTTGGGTCCATCTAGGAGGCGCTCAACACAACGAACAAGGCAACCGGACTTATAATGCTTGAACACTCTCACTTAGCCATAGAATTCTATAATTTTAAATTTGGCGCAGCCTCGGTATTCGGAAGACCGAATCAGGCGCTATCCACGCCTTCGCCGAACATTATCCGAAACTTAGCTCGGCGGCGTGAGTCTTTAAGGACCGAAAAGACCTCTCGAACAGCGACGGTCTCTCGCCTTATCATGCCGGTCAGTTTTAGCTTTCTCCATCGAGGCGCCGCCTGGCTCAACCGGGCGCAATCGCGATGGTTCTCCCAGGCCACCTTAGCCGGCGTAACGGAACGTAAGACACCAAAACGTGGGAGCCAGGCAAACCCAACTATTGACCCAAGACATGATTCGGAGCCGATTCATATAATGCTATAAGTTCGGGGTGCCGCACTTATGAAAGTGTTCGGACTTATCACACCATAATATGGGGAACATAAGCCCTGGTGTATTAGACCGTACCAAAATATCACAGGTGCAAGGTGTCTGTAATGAACATATATATATATATATATATATATATATATATATATATATATATATATATATATATATATATATATATATATATATATATATAAAAAATAATGTAATTGCAATCGAAAAAGTGCTGCATTATTTATTAAAGGAAGTCTGCTATGAGTGCGGACTGATACAAATAGTGCGATAAGCAAGGGATTTGGACTAATTAAACATTTCCCCCTCCAGGGTTGAGCTGCGGACTTGGTGTATATAATCGAATTTAATGCTCGTAATTGAGACCACACAGTGTTAAATGCAGCCTTCTTTCTCCTGGCTGTTGCATCGTGAGTTCGGCAGTTCACCACGGACAGGCCTCTCCGTTAACGGAGTCTGTGTATACAAAGAAGGAAAATAATAATAAAAAGGAGGCGCCTTGCAGGCCCCTGGTGTGGTCGAGCCACACTCTGGGTCCATTGTGATCGTGCCCTTCCCTGCGCCCATGGTATCTCCAAAGCGTAATGATGTCTGCGGAGAGTTGTTCTTGCAATCATGCGAGGGCGGGGTTAGGGCCGCATTGCTCTGCGATGCTCGATCGTGCGAGCTGTCTTGGTTGGTATTGCTTGGGCGCGTTTTGCTGTATCCGCCGTTTAACGGCGGACTCGAAATGCCTTAAAAGGCTGCTCAGACTTCCGCGAGAGTCGCCAGATGTTCCTCCGTTCGGAGGAGCGTTCAGATTTCCGTTGACCGTGATGACTCCACGAGGGCTGGCATCTTGAGCTTGAGATATGCATAATGCGGCACCGCATTGAACTTTGCAAACGCTGTTCGTCCGAAAGCGAGCATGATAGCCGCTGAAATGGGACTATGTCAAGATTAACTCTTCGCTCCGAAATTATCCGGGATCCGAAGACCACTTCGGTGTGGTGAGCCCGTACAATTGGCTTCCACACTGTATGACACCTTTGAAGGTTGTCTTTGTAGGTTTAATCCTTGAGGGGTCTATGCCCATCTTGCGCACTGTATCCTAATAAAGCAGGTTCA
This sequence comes from Aegilops speltoides, assembly GCA_021437245.1. NCBI lineage: Eukaryota > Viridiplantae > Streptophyta > Magnoliopsida > Poales > Poaceae > Aegilops > Aegilops speltoides. Next base: position 88,049,067 of record CM038141.1, on the reverse strand, counting down.
GGCTACTACCGCCGTCCATCAGGACTCTCGTGAGGTGAAATCCATCGACGATTGGGTCTAAAACCAATGCGGCGAATCCGCCATGGCGTATGCTGGTCGGGTGGTCTCTTCGATCGAAAGTGATCGGACAAGAGGACCATGGATTGAACTTCGGGGCGACTTGCTCCATTGCATAGACGTCCCTTAGTGCACGCTTCCTCTCCCTCTTGGGTATATGGGTTGCGTTAATCATGTTTACCGTCCGCACTTGTGGGGGGAAACCCTTCTGTCCTCTATTGTTCGGCGGTCGGGTCTCCTCGTCGTCGTCGCTGTTTAGCCCCTTGTCATTGTTTTCGGCAATTAACTTGCCTGCCTGCTTGAACACCCATCAATCTCTGTTGGCGTGATTGGCTGGCTTTTCGGGGGTGCCATGTATCTGGCATAAGCGGTCGAGTATTCGGTCCAAGTTGGACGGACCCGGAGTGGTTCTTTTAAATGGCTTCTTCCGTGACGGGTTTAGAGCCTCGAATCCGGCGTTGATCGTCGTATCCTCCTTATCATCGCCAAGCACGCGACGCTTGTTTTGTTTCGACGTGACCTGCCGTTGTGGTCCTTAGTATCCGGACTGCCAGAATTTTTATTGAGGTTGTTGCTGTGAGCTAGCCAGCTATCCTCTCTAGCAAAGCGGGTCATTAATGTTGTGAGGGCTGCCATGGATTTGGCTTTTCTGTCCCCCTGTGCCGGGCTAGCCACTCGTCATGGATGTTATGTTTGAAGGCTGCGAGGCCTCTCGTGATCCGGACGGTCGACGATTTGGTTTTTCTTTGTCAAGAACCGTGTCCAGAATTGTCTGGCCGATTCGTCTGGCTGCTGAATTATGTGGCTAAGGTCATCGGCATCTGGTGGCCGCACATAGGTGCCCTGGAAGCTGTCGAGGAATGCGGCTTCCAGGTCTTCCCAACACCCAATTGACTCTGCGGGCAAGCTGTTGAGCCAATGCTGAGCTGGTCCTTTAAGCTTGAGTGGGAGATACTTGATAGCATGGAGATCGTCGCCGCGGGCCATATGGATGCGAAGAAGATAATCTTTGATGCAAACCGCGGGGTCTGTTGTGCCATCGTAGGATTCGATGTTTATGGGTTTAAACCCTTCAGGGATTTGATGATCCATTACTTCGTCAGTGAAGCATAGCGGGTGTGCGACGCCTCTGTATTGAGCAATATCACGACGCAGCTCGAGAGAGCGTTGTCTGTTGTGTTTGGCCCGGCCGGGGTTATTGTATCCGGGGCGACGGTATTCGTCGCGGGTCGTTGGGAGCCCTCGTGATCCGTAGATGGATCTGGATTGCCTTGCTTTGTCCTCCAATACGTCTCGCAAGTCCGGCGCGTTCCCTTTTGGCTTCGTACTTTTGGAGCGATGTCGGGGTACGGTCTTGGTTGAGGGCCTGGATGCCTCTCTGTCGCGACGACGTGGTGGTCGGTCTGCCGTATCGTGCGCTGGTGATGAAGGTATGTATGCTTCCTCCTCTAGTCGGGGGAGCAACTTGCATCTTGGGTAGCTTTTGGAGGGGCGTTCGAGTTTATACTCTTCGGCCGCGAGGACCTCGGTCCATCGATCGGCCAGCAGGTCCTGATCAGCTTGAAGCTGCTGCTGCTTTTTCTTTAGGTTATTTGCCGTGGCGATAAGCCTGCGTTTGAAACGCTCTTGTTCGACGGGATCCTCGGGCACGACGAATTCATCGTCGTTGAGGCTTGCCTCGTCTTCGGAGGGAGGCATATAGTTATAATCCTCGACCTCTTCGCCCGCCGCCTCTCGTGAGGGCTTGCTTCGCTTGCCGAGTCTTGTTGGAGGGATTATCTTGACACTCTACGGGTATTATTATCTCTGTGCGGAATCTCCATTCTTCTTGTGGAGGATTTAGAGCGGCGCCACGACGCCGGCGCTTGGGCTGCTTCTTTAAAGAATCTGCCTCCGCGCTTCTTCGCCGTCCCGTCTTTTGGGGTGTCCACCATGTATATGTCGTATGACGAGGTGGTCTTCGAAAGCCTGTGGCGCGGTTCCTGTTCGTCTCCGGCATCGCCGTCCATAAGCGTCTATGTCTTGAGTCGTAGTCTAGCATGTCGGTTAGATCGCCGACGATGGCTACAAAGTGGGTGGTGGGTGGGCTCTGAATTTCTTCGTCGTCTCAGATCCCAACCATCTCGCCATAATCCGGCCAGACTTTCCGGATAGCGAGAGATGCTTTAGCGAATTTAGGATGTCGCCAAAGGGCGAGTGTTGGAAGATGTCCGTGGCGGTGAATTCCATAACCGGCGCCCAATCGATTGGCGGGGCGCGGGAGGTCCGAGTCCGCAAGGAGTCCGCACCTCGAGTCACGAAGCCATGAGGGACAAGGGTAGTGTTCGCTCCATCGCCGTGGAAGTTGAAGCCCCGAGGCGGTGTCCAACCACCGTCCCCGATCTGGCGGTCGGCTCGGTCTAAGGGCGGGCGGATTCTTGTCAGCGACCACCAAGGCACTTTCGGCGACAGAGCTAGATCATGCCCATTGTAACAAAGCGGCACGCTTATCGTGGCTCGAGCCCGTCGAAGATCAAGTCCCCACGGATGTCGGCCGTGAAGTTTAGGCTTCGAATCGACACGATGGCGGGCGTAGCTTTCGATCTGCTCCGGATGGCCAAGCGAATTAGCCCGCAGCGCGGCCGCCAATCTGAAGATCTGTCCGGGAGAAAAGTCTCACCTCGATAGCGTTGTTGGTTGAAGATGCCATCGAGCCTATCGGTGACGACATACGAGGAACTCTCAACGAAAGCACCAATGTCGGTGTCAAAACGGCAGATCTCGGTAGGGGGTCCCGAACTATGCGTCTAGGCGGATGGTAACAGAGACAAGGGACACGATGTTTTACCTGTTTCGGGCCCTCTCGATGGAGGTAAAACCCTACGTCCCCGCTTGATTAATATTGATGATATGGGTAGTACAAGAGTGGATCTACCACGAGATCAAGGAGGCTAAACCCTAAAGCTAGCCTATGGTATGATTGTTGTAATGTATGTTGTGTCATACGGACTAAAGCCCTCCGGTTTATATAGACACCAGAGGAGGCTAGGGTTACACAGAGTCGGTTACAATGGTAGGAGATCTACATATCCGTATTGCCAAGCTTGCCTTCCACGCCAAGGAAAGTCCCATCCGGACACGGGACGGAGTCTTCAATCTTGTATCTTCGTAGTCTTGGAGTCCGGCGGACGATCATAGTCCGGCTGTCCGGACACCCCCTAGTCTAGGACTCCCCCAGCCACTTTGGTGGGCGCGGCGAGGACCCCTGTGCTGACTCCCACTACCGCCGTCGCCCCTCCCACCACGAGGATCCGGAGGATGACGACGAGCGCTCTGGCCGAAGCCGCTCCCCCTCACGGGACCCCTCTCCACCTCCGGGGCGTGGGGGCGCGGGTGCGGGCTGGTCGCGTGGGTTGGACGCCTCCTCCGAGGCCACCCCCGCCGTGATGCTGGTCTCCTCTTCCTCCTCTTCGGCCGAGCTCAACGACATCTCCAGCGTCAGCCTCCTTGTCCTCCCGGCATCTTCGCCGCGCTCGCCGTGCGTCCTTCCCGTGGTGGCCACATCCCCCTCGTCTCCAGCTTCGGCTTCTCTGCTGCCTCCGGCCTCGCTGACGTCGGCGCCTCCCCCCTCGGATCCCCCTAATGGATCCCCGGGGCGGATGTGCCGCCGCCTCCCGCCTTCCCCCTGGATCCCTCCCCTGCCCCGGTTGATGACGCGCCAGCCCCAGATCCGCCGGCCCCGGACCCGCCCTCTTCTCAGGCGGAGTCTGGTGCCCGTCTGATGCCTCCGGCGCCTGCGTCCCTTACTCGTCTGCTGCCGTGGCCTCCGAGGAGGTGGTCACCCCCGTCGCCTTCCACCCGCCTCGGTCGGTGTCCTACGTCCGTCGGGCTCGGGCCTTGTCGACCCCGGTGACGGCTTCCCGCCGCAGCGCCTGGCTCGACACGAATCGCCCGGCCGGCTTCCTGGCACCGTCCATCTCCGAGCGGGCTGAGATCCGGGTTGTGGCCCGTAACCTCGAGACAGGTGCGACCAACATCCCTTCCAGTTCTTCCAGCTGCTCCTTTTCTGCGCTCGAAGCCGTCCCACTCTGCCGCCTTGCCAAGGTGGCCCTAGACTCGTCTATAGTTTCCAGGGGGGAGGTTGGCCCCTCCTTGGAGCAGATTGCGCCTATCCAGACCCGCGAGATCCTTGACGGGAAACACGCCGAGACCCGGGCCCGCCTCCTCCGCACCCCAGCACCCTAGCCCTCTGGGACGCCGGTCGAGGAGATCCGTGGTCGCACTCGCTCCCACACTGCCGCTCTTAGAGCCCACAGTGCTTTCACCATCCTGGGGTCAAGCAGCCCCTCAATGGCGGTTTAGATGCACGCCCTCTTCTGGAACATCCGTGGCTTCGGCCATGACAGCCGCCGCCGCCAGCTAGTTGAGTACATCCGTGACGAGCACATCTGTTGGGGAACGTTGCAGAAAATTAAAAATTTTCCTACGGTTTCACCAAGATCCATCTATGAGTTCATCTAAGCAATGAGTGATAGGAGTGCATCTACATACCCTTGTAGATCACGATCGGAAGCGTTCAAGAGAACGGGGATGATGGAGTCGTACTCGCCGTGATCCAAATCACCGATGACCAAGTGCTGAACGGACAGCACCTCCGCGTTCAACACACGTACGGAGCGGATGACGTCTCCTCCTTCTTGATCCAGCAAGGGGAAAGGAGAGGTTGAGGAAGAAGACTCTAGCAGCAGCACGACGGCATGGTGGTGTTGGAGAAGCAGTACTCCGGCAGGGCTTCGCCAAGCAACCGCGGGAGGAGGAAGAGGTGTAGCAGGGGGAGGGAGGTGCCAAGACTCAGGGTGCGGCTGCCCTCCCTCCCCCCTCCTTTATATAGGCCCCCAGGGGGGTAGCCGGCCCTAGAGATGGGATCTCTAGGGGGGCGGCGGCCAAGGGGGGTGGAGTGCCCCCCAAGGCAAGTGGAGGCGCCCCCTCCCCTAGGGTTCCCAACCCTAGGCGCAGAGGGGGCCAGGGGGGGCGCACCAGCCCACCAGGCTGGTCCCTCCCACTTCAGCCCACGGGGCCCTCCGGGATGGGTGGCCCCACCCGGTGGACCCCTCGACCCTTCCGGTGGTCCCAGTACAATACCGGTGACCTCAAACTTTCCCGATGGTCAAACAACACTTCCTATATATAATATTCACCTCCGGACTATTCCGAACTCCTCGTGACGTCCGGATCTCATCCGGACTCAACAACATTCGCAATCACATACAAGTCTTCCTAATAATCCTAGTGTCACCGAACCTTATGTGTAGACCCTACGGGTTCGGGAATCATGCGACATGATCGAGACAGCTCTCGGCCAATAACCAACAGCAGGATCTGGATACCCATGTTGGCTCCTACATGTTCCACAATGATTTCATCGGATGAACCACGATGTCGAGGATTCGATCAACCCCGTATACAATTCCCTTTGTCAATCGGTGCGTTATTTGCCCGAGACTCGATCGTCGGTATCCCAATACCTCGCTCGCCTCGCTCCCGCAAGTCACTTTACTCGCACCGTAATGCATGATCCGTGACCAAACACTTGGTCACTTTGAGCTCATTATGATGATGCATTACCAAGTGGGCCCAGAGATACCTCTCCGTCATATGGAGTGACAAATCCTGAGCCTCGATCCGTGTCAACCCAATGACACTTTCGAGATACCAGTAGTGCACCTTTATAGTCACCCGCTTATGTTGTGACATTTGGTACACCCAAAGCACTCCTACGGTATCCGGGAGTTACACGATCTCATGGGTCTAAGGAAAGGATACTTGACATTGGAAAAGCTCTAGCAAACGAACTACACGATCTTGTGCTATGCTTAGGATTGGGTCTTGTCCATCACATCATTCTCCTAATGATGTGATCCCGTTATCAACGACATCTAATGTCCATAGTCAGGAAACCATGACTATCTGTTGATCAACGAGCTAGTCAACTAGAGGCTTACTAGGGACATATTATGGTCTATGTATTCACACGTGTATTACGATTTCCGGATAATACAGTTATAGCATGAATAAAGACAACATGAACAAGGAAATATAATAATAATCCTTTTATTATTGCCTCTAGGGCATATTTCCAACAGTCTCCCACTTGCACTAGAGTCAATAATCTAGTTACATTGTGATGAATCGAACACCCATAGAGTTCTGGTGTTGATCATGTTTTGCTCGCGAAAGAGGTTTAGTCAACGGATCTGCGACATTCAGATCCGTATGTACTTTGAAAATATCTATGTCTCCATCTTGAACATTTTCACGGATGGAGTTGAAACGACGCTTGATGTGCCTTGTCTTCTTGTGAAACCTGGGCTCCTTGGCAAGGGCAATAGCTCCAGTGTTGTCACAGAAGAGTTTGATCGGCCCCGACGCATTGGGTATGACTCCTAGGTCGGTGATGAACTCCTTCACCCAAATTGCTTCATGCGCTGCCTCCGAGGCTGCCACGTACTCCGCTTCACGTGTAGATCCCGCCACGACGCTCTGCTTGCAGCTGCACCAGCTTACTGCTCCACCATTCAACATATACACGTATCCGGTTTGTGACTTAGAGTCATCCAGATCTGTGTTGAAGATAGCGTCGACGTAACCCTTTATGACGAGCTCTTCGTCACCTCCATAAACGAGAAACATGTCCTTTGTCCTTTTCAGGTACTTCAGGATATTCTTGACCGCTGTCCAGTGTTCCTTGCCGGGATTACTTTGGTACCTACCTACCAAACTTATGGCAAGGTTTACACCAGGTTTGGTACACAACATGGCATACATAATAGATCCTATGGCTGAAGCATAGGGGATGACACTCATCTCTTCCTTATCTTTTGCCGTGGTCGGGCATTGAGCCGAGCTCAATCTCACACCTTGCAACACAGGCAAGAACCCTTTCTTGGACTAATCCATTTTGAACTTCTTCAAAATCTTATCAAGGTATGTGCTTTGTGAAAGACCTATGAGGCGTCTCGATCTATCCCTATAGATCTTGATGCCTAATATGTAAGCAGCTTCTCCAAGGTCCTTCATTGAAAAACACTTATTCAAGTAGGCCTTAATGCTGTCCAAAAGTTCTATATCATTTCGCATCAAGAGTATGTCATCTACATATAATGTGAGAAATGCTACAGAGCTCCCACTCACTTTCTTGTAAACGCAGGCTTCTCCATAAGTCTGCATAAACCCAAACGCTTTGATCATCTCATCAAAGCGAATGTTCCAACTCCGAGATGCTTGCACCAGCCCATAAATGGATCGCTGGAGCTTGCCTACTTTGTTAGCATTCTTAGGATCGACAAAACCTTCCGGCTGCATCATATACAATTCTTCCTTAAGATGTCCGTTAAGGAATGCCGTTTTGACGTCCATCTGCCATATCTCATAATCATAGTATGCGGCAATTGCTAACATGATTCGGATGGACTTCAGCTTCGCTACAGGAGAGAATGTCTCATCGTAGTCAACCCCTTGAACTTGCCGATAACCCTTAGCGACAAGTCGAGCTTTATGGATGGTAACATTACCATCCGCGTCCGTCTTCTTCTTAAAGATCCATTTGTTTTCTATCCTCGCCGATCATCGGGCAAGTCTGTCAAAGTCCATACTTTGTTTTCATACATGGATTCTATCTCGGATCGCATGGCTTCAAGCTATTTGTTGGAATCTGGACCCGCCATCGCTTCTTCATAGTTCGAAGGTTCACCATTGTCTAACAACATGATTTCCAGGACAGGGTTGCCGCACCACTCTGTGCGGAACGTGTCCTTGTGGACCCACGAAGTTCAAGAGCAACTTGATCCAAGTACCTTGATCATCATCATTATTTTCCTCTCCGGTTGGTGTTGGCATCACAGAACATTTTCCCGAGCTGCACCACTTTCCTTCAAGAGGTAGTACTTCATCGAGTTCTACTTTACTCCCACTTACTTCTTTCGAGAGAAACTCCTTTTCGTAAAGGATCCGTTCTTGGCAACAAAGATCTTGCCCTTAGATCTTAAGTAGAAGGTATACCCGATGGTTTCCTTAGGGTATCCTATGAAGACGATTTTTCCGACTTGGGTTCGAGCTTTTGGTTGAAGTTTCTTGACATAAGCATCGTATCCCCAAACTTTTAGAAACGATGCTTAGGTTTCTTCCCAAACCATAATTCATACGGTGTCGTCTCAACGGATTTAGACGGTGCCCTATTTAAAGTGAATGTAGCTGTCTCTAGAGCGTATCCCCAAAATGATAGCGGTAAATCGGTAAGAGACATCATAGACCGCACCATATCCAATAGAGTGCGATTCGACGCTCGACACACCGTAACGCTGAGGTGTTCCAGCGGCGTGAGTTGTGAAACGATTCAACATTTCCTTAAGTGCGCCAAATTCGTGACTTAAATATTCTCCTCCACGATCGATCGTAGGAACTTTATCTTTCGGTCACGTTGATTCTGTACCTCATTCTGAAATTCCTTGAACTTTTCAAAGGTCTCAGACTTGTGTTTCATTAAGTAGACATACCCATATCTACTCAAGTCATCAGTGAGAGTGAGAACATAACGATATCCTCCGCGAGCCTCAACGCTCATTGGACCGCACACATCAATATGTATGATTTCCAATAAGTTGGTTGCTCGCTCCATTGTTCCAGAGAACGGAGTCTTGGTCATTTTGCCCATGAGGCATGGTTTGCATGTGTCAAATGATTCATAATCGTGAGACTCTAAAAGTCCATCAGCATGGAGCTTCTTCACGCGCTTGACACCAATGTGACCAAGGCGGCAATGCCACAAGTATGTGGGACTATCATTATCAACTTTACATCTTTTGGTATTCACACTATGAATATGTCTGACATTACGCTCGAGATTCATTAAGAATAAACCATTGACCATCGGGGCATGACCATAAAACATATCTCTCATATAAATAGAACAACCATTATTCTCGGATTTAAATGAGTAGCCATCTCGTATCAAACGAGATCCAGATACAATGTTCATGCTCAAACTTGGCACTAAATAACAATTATTAAGGTTTAAAACTAATCCCGTAGGTAAATGTAGAGGTAGCGTGCGACGGCGATCACATCGACCTTGGAACCATTCCCGACGCCAAGATCGTCACCTCGCCCTTCGCCATCTCCGCTTATTCCGCAGCTCCTGCCGTGAGTTACAAATATGAGCAACGGCACCGGTATCAAATACCGGTGAGTTACTACGAGTAATTGGTAAGGTACACATCAATTACATGTATATCAAATATACCTTTAGTGTTGCCGGCCTTCTTGTCCGCTAAGTATTTGGGGCAGTTCCGCTTCCAGTGATCCTTCCCTTTGCAATAAAAGCACTTAGTCTCAGGCTTGGGTCCATTGCTTGACTTCTTCCTGGCAACTGGCTTACCAGGCGCGGCAACATCCTTGCCGTCCTTCTTGAAGTTCTTCTTACCCTTGCCCTTCTTGAACTTGGTGGTTTTATTGACCCTCAACACTTGATGTTCTTTCTTGATTTCTACCTCCGCTGACTTCAGCATTGAAAATACTTCAGGAATAGTTTTCACCATCCCCTGCATATTGTAGTTCATCACAAAGCTCCTGTAGCTCGGTGGGAGCGACTGAAGGATTCTATCAATGACCGCCTCGTCCGGGAGGTTAATGTCCAGCTGGGACAGGCGGTTGTGCAACCCAGACATTTTGAGTATGTGCTCACTGATAGAACTATTTTCCTCCATCTTACAACTATAGAACTTGTCGGATACTTCATATCTATCGACCCGGGCATGAGCCTGGAAAACCATTTTCAGCTCCTCGAACATCTCATATGCTCCGTGTTGCTCAAAACGCTTTTGGAGCCTGGTTCTAGGCTGTAAAGCATGCCGCACTGAACGAGGGAGTAATCATCAAGACGTGATCGCCAAGCGCTCATAACGCCTTGGTTCTCTCGATGGGTGCTTCACCTAGTGGTCCATCTAGGACATATGCTTTCTTGGCAGCTATGAGGATGATCTCGTGTTCCGGACCAAATCCGTATAGTTGCTGCATCATCTTTCAGCTTGGTTTTCTAGGAACGCATTGAAGTTCATGTTGACATGAGCGTTGGCCATTTGATCTACAAGACATATTTGCAAAGGTTTTAGACTAAAGTTCATGATAATTAAGTTCATCTAATCAAATTATTTAATGAACTCCCACTCAGATTAGACATCCCTCTAGTCATCTAAGTGTTACACGATCCGAGTCGACTAGGTCGTGTCCGATCATCACGTGAGACGGACTAGTCATCATCGATGAACATCTCCATGTTGATCGTATCTTCTATACGACTCATGTTCGACCTTTCGGTCTCTGTGTTCCGAGGCCATGTCTGTACATGCTAGGCTCGCCAAGTTAACCCTAAGTGTTTTTGCATGTGTAAAACTGTCTTACACCCGTTGTATGTGAACGTAAGAATCTATCACACCCGATCATCACGTGGTGCTTCGAAACGACGAACTTTAGCAACGGCGCACAGTTAGGGGAGAACACTTTCTTGAAATTGTTATAAGGGATCATCTTATTTACTAACGCCGTTCTAAGTAAACAAGATGCATAAACATAATAAACATCACATGCAATTATATAGTAGTGACATGATATGTCCAAGATCATATAGCTCCTTTGATCTCCATCTCCGGGGCTCCATGATCATCTTCGTCACCGGCATGACACCATGATCTCCATCATCATGATCTCCATCATTGTGTCTCCATGAAGTTGCTCGCCAACTATTACTTCTACTACTATGGCTAATTGTTTAGCAATAAAGTAAAGTAATTACATGGCGTTGAATTATTGACACGCAGGTCATACAATAATTAAGACAACTCCTATGGCTCCTGCCGGTTGTCATACTCTGTAACGCCCTCGATGCGGCTATATCTCCCACATGTCGAAGCACGACTTAGAGGCATAACCGCATTGAAAGCACTGTCGCAAGTGAGGTAATCTTCACACAACCCATGTAATACATAAGGGAAAGAGATACATAGTTGGCTTACAATCGCCACTTCACACAAATACATGAATAAAGCATTACATCATCGAGATACAATCAAGGTCCGACTACGGAACCAAAATAAAAGAAGAACCCCAAATGCGACAAAGGTCCCCGATCGACCCCAACTGGGCTCCACTACTGATCAACTAGAACGAAACAACACAAGGGCAAGATCTTCATCGAGCTCCTCCTTGAGCTTGGTTGCGCCACCGCCGGGTAACATAGGCACTGCAAACTGGTTTGAAGTATCCGTGAGCCACGGGATTCAGCAATCTCGCACCCATGAGATCAAGACTATTTAAGCTTATAGGAAGGATGGAGTAATGAGATGGAGCTGCAGCAAGCGACTAGCACATATGGTGGCTACAATCGCAAAAGAGAGCGAGAAGAGAAGGCAAAGCACGGTCGATAAAAGTATGATCAAGAAGGGATCCTATAGAAACCTACGTCAAGCATAACTCCAACACCGTGTTCACTTCCCGGACTCCGCCGAGAAGAGACCATCACGGTTACACACGCGGTTGATGTATTTTAATTAAGGTCAACTTCGGGTTTTCTACAACCGACGCTAACAAATTCCCATCTGCCACATAACCGCGGGCACGGCTCTCGAAAGTTTATAACCCTGCAGGGGTGTCCCAACTTAGCCCATGACAAGCTCTCACGGTCAACGGAGGAATAGACCTCCACCCGAGACACTCCGATCGGACTCGGTATCCCGGTACAACAAGACATTTCGACAGGTAAAACTAAACCAGCAACACCGCCTCGAATGTGCCGACAAATCCCGATAGGAGCTGCACATATCTCTTTCTCGTGGCACACTCGGATGAGACTAGCTACGAGTAAAACCAACCTCAAGTTTCCCGAGGTGGCCCAGCAGTAGCTCGGTTCGGACCAACTCAGAGGAGCACCGCCCGGGGTTAAAATAAAGATGACCCTTGAGTCTGCAGAACCCAAGGGAAGGTGGTAGGTTGTTAGTGCAAATGGTAAAACCAATGTTGGGCATTGCTGGAGGAGCTTTACTTAAGGCGAACTGTCAAGGGGTTCCCATTATAGCCCAACCGTGTAAGGAACGCAAAATCCGGGAACATAACACCGATATGACGGAAACTAGGGTGACAAGAGTGGAACAAAACACCAGGCATAAGGCCGAGCCTTCCACCCTTTACCAAGTATATAGATGCATTAATTAAATAAGATATATTGTGATATCCCAACAAGTAAACATGTTCCGGCAAGGAACAACATCTCCATGTTCCAACAAGGGACAAACTTCAATCTTCACCTGCAACTAACAACGCTATAAGAGGGGCTGAGCAAAGCGGTAACATAGCCAATCAACAGTTTGCTAGGACATGGTGGGTTAGAGGTTTGACATGGCAATTTGGGAGGCTGACAAGCAAATGGTAGGCATCGTAGCATTGGCATAGCAAAAGAGCGAGCAAACTAGCATAGAAAAGATAGTAGTGATTTCGAGGGTATGATCATCTTGCCTGAAATCCCGCAAGGAAGAAGAACGAGTCCATGAAGAAGACAAACGAACGAAGTCGAACGGATCCTCACAACTCCGGAACGAAACCGAAGCTAACGAGAGAAGCAACCCGGAAAGAAACAAACAACATAGTAAACAGCCATCACATAAGCATGGCATGAAGCACAATCAAGTATGGTGCATGTCCGGTTTAAATGGCATGGCATGGCAATATGCACAAACAAAACTACAAGTTAAATGGAGCTCAATATGCAACGAGTAGCATATTGACGAAACACCACATCAATTATTTAGTTCTCTCTCGGTTATGAACAAGACAAGATTAAATGTTGGTTAACATGGCAAGAGGTGAAGCATAATTAAACTAACAATTTAGGCAAGTTTAAATGAGGCCGGAACAACAAACAACAATTCCGGAAAAATCCCCATATGCATTTAGCAATTTAATGCAACAACAAGTTTAAACATTTTAAATGTTGTTATCATGATGCGGATGACAATGCAAGTTTTATGCATTTTTTATGAAAATGTTGACATGAGCATGATAAGGAGCATTTGGTCACCATGGCGGAACGAAAAGGGTGCCACGGCGGCGAAACAAAAATGGTGCCACGACAACATATCCGAAAATGATGCCACGGCAACATATCGGTCCCGGCAACTCACTGAGATATCGATGCAAAAGGAAGGTGTGCGGATGTGTGGAACACGTAAGAGATGGTGGGGTGCTCCCGACTATCGGGTTCCCACGGGTCGACGGCATGGCAAACGAGGAACGTGCAAAGACCTCTCGGGCACGATGCAAACGTAGGGTGCCACTCATACAACATGCATTCGTTCACGGGCATCGTCTCGGGGTTATACCTTCGAAGCGAGCAATCGGGACGGGTCGAGTTTCGTAGAGGGAAGTAGACGTTCACGGGTCGACGGTAGTGGTACATCTCGTAGACGTTCACGGGTCGTCGTGGAGGTAGACGTACACGGCGTAGTGGAAGTCGTTGTTCACGTGGCGACGGTAGTTGTACACGTGGCGACGGTAGTGGAAGTAGTGGTACACGGCGGCGGCGGTAGTTGTTCAGGGTCTTGCGGGTCGTCGTGTAGCCGTACATGTTCGTCGTGGTACACGGTTCAAAGTCGTACATATCCCGTAGATGTACACGCAATCGTAGTGGTACTTGGCGGTTCCATGTAGTCGAACTTGACGATTCGAGGGGGGATGACCGGCTGGGCTGCTACTCCGGTTGGCATGGCAGCGAGGCAAAGGAGCTCGTGCTCCTTGGCGACGGGAGGCTCGGGGCATGAGCAGGGTCGAAGAGGGCCGAGGCAGGGGGCGAGCCGCGCGGTTGGCTGATAGTAGCCGCGGCCATGGAGGTCAACGAGCGCGGACATGCGTTTATCCTCCTGCTCGAGGCAGAGGATGCAGAGGCGACGACCACGCCGGACTTGAGGACGGGGACGGCGAGGGGAGGCGGAGGCGGAGATGGTCCGGCACGGAGAAGTCGCAGGCGAGGTGCGGGCGAGCTCGTGCTCGAGTGCCTGAAGACGATGGTGCGGCGGCAGAGAAGCGGGCGGTGGCGCTGGAAGAAGGCAGCGACGGCGGACGGGAAAGGGCAGGGCGGCGCGGAGGCGACAGAGGGGGTTGCGGGGACGCGAGCGTACCGCAGCTGCGACAGGAAGCAGGGGCGGCTAGCTTGGCGCGCCGGAGGTGGCGACTGGCCCCTGCCGGCGGGATCCGGCCGGGAACGGGCGAACGGCAGCATGGGCGGAGGCGACAGAGGCGAAGGCCGGCGGCCATGGCGTCAGGCGGAGCGAGGGAGGAGAGGGAGGCGAGCGAGGAGAAGACGGCGCTCGGGAGGGAGATGGGGATCGAGAGATGGGATCGGGGCTGCGGTTCCCTGGCGGCGCTGGGTGGAAGGGAACGAGAGGGAGAGGGTGAGATCGAGAGGATTAGCTAGGGTTCGGTCGGTGGGGCGGCTGGGCCTGCTTAGGCTGCAGATGATGTTGGGCTGCGCTGCAGCTTGCATTGGTTGCCCATCGCTGCTTTTTCTTTTCTTTTCTTCAAATGTAAAAATAAAACAAGAAAAGCACAGAGAGCTAGGGGAGGAGTTAGGGAGAGATAAAAATATGGCTGGGGTCCATGGAATATGCCCAATTAAATAGAAGTGGTGTGGGGATTTTACAGACTATAAATTTAAACATGTTTGAATTTAGTTCAAACTTGCATGAATTTATAATCCAACCAAACCGAACCCAAATGGACTTAAATTTGATAGAGACATTGTTGGCATGGAGCAAGATTTATAGGGAAAAGATGAACATTTATTGAGGCGGAAAAAATGACACTTGCAACAATGAAAGAAAGGATAAGGAAGTGGGAGGTGATGATACATGGTATGGCTTGAGAGAGAGATTGCAAGGGCTGATGCACACACAACATGAAAGTAACATGTAACATAAGGATGAGTGCAATGCACAAGATGCAAGGATGAATGCAACGAACAAAACAAATCACACGACGAATCTCGGAATAGCTGGAAGTCTTCTGGAGCGTCGGTCTCGGGGTGTTACATACTCATCGACATGCAAGTCGTGATTCCTATTACAAGAACATGATCTCATACATCACAATATATCATTCATCATTCATCACAACTTTTTGGCCATATCACATCACAAGACACTTGCTACAAAAACAAGTTAGACGTCCTCTAATTGTTGTTGCAAGTTTTACGTGGCTTCTATAGGTGATCTAGCAAGAACGTTTGCTTACCTATGTTAAAGCCACAACGTGATTTGTCAACTTCTATTTACCCTTCATAAGGACCCTTTTCGTCGAATCCGCTCCAACTAAAGTGGGAGAGACAGACACCCGCTAGCCACCTTATGTAACTTGTGCATGTCAGTCGGTGGAACCTGTCTCACATAAGCGTACGTGTAAGGTCGGTCCGGGCCGCTTCATCCCACAATACCGCTGAAGCAAAATAAGACTAGTAGCGGCAAGAAAGTTGACAACATCTACGCCCACAACAAAATTGTGTTCTACTCGTGCAATAGAGAACTACGATAGACCTAGCTCATGATGCCACCGTTGGGGAGCGTTGCGTAAAATTAAAAATTTTCCTACGGTTTCACCAAGATCCATCTATGAGTTCATCTAAGCAACGAGTGATAGGAGTGCATCTACATACCCTTGTAGATCGTGGCCGGAAGCGTTCAAGAGAACGGGATGATGGAGTCGTACTGCTGTGATCCAAATCACCGATGACCAAGTGCTGAATGGACAGCACCTCCGCGTTCAACACACGTACGGAGCGGATGACGTCTCCTCCTTCTTGATCCAGCAAGGGGAAAGGAGAGGTTGAGGAAGAAGACTCAAGCAACAACCGACGACGCTGCGTGGTGGTGGTGGAGAAGCAGTACTCCGGCAGGCTTCGCCAAGCAACCGCGGGAGGAGGAAGAGGTGTAGTAGGGGGAGGGAGGCGCCAAGACTCAGGGGTGCGGCTGCCCTCCCTCCCCCTCCTTTATATAGGCCCCCAAGGGGGGTAGCTAGCCCTAGAGATGGGATCTCTAGGGGGGCGGCGGCCAAGGGGGGTGGAGTGCCCCCCAAGGCAAGTGGAGGCGCCCCCTCCCCTAGGGTTCCCAACCCTAGGCGCAGAGGGGGGCCCGGGGGGCGCACCAGCCCACCAGGGGCTGGTCCCCTCCCCACTTCAGCCCACGGGGCCCTCCGGGATGGGTGGCCCCACCTGGAGGACCCCCGGGACCCTTCCGGTGGTCCCGGTACAATACCAGGTGACCCCGAAACTTTCCTGATGGCCGAAACAGCACTTCTTATATATAAATCTTCACCTCCGGACTATTCCGGAACTCCTCGTGACGTCCGAGATCTCATCCGGGACTCCGAACAACATTCGGTAATCACATACAAGTCTTCCTAATAACCCTAGCGTCACCGAACCTTAAGTGTGTAGACCCTACGGGTTCGGGAATCATGCAGACATGACTGAGACAGCTCTCCGGCCAATAACCAACAGCGGGATCTGGATACCCATGTTGGCTCCCACTGTTGGAAATATGCCCTAGAGGCAATAATAAAAGTATTATTATATTTCAATGTTCATGATAATTGTCTTTTGTTCATGCTATAACTGTATTATCCAGAAATCGTAATACACGTGTGAACACTTAGACCCAATGTGTCCCTAGTGAGCCTCTAGTTGACTAGCCGTTGTGATCAATAGATAGTCATGGTTTCGACTATGGACATTGGATGTCGTTGATAACGGGATCACATCATTAGGAGAATGATGTGATGGACAAGACCCAATCCTAAGCATAGCATAAAAGATCGTGTAGTTCGCTTGCTAGAGCTTTGCCAATGTCAAGTATCTCTTCCTTCGACCATGAGATCGTGTAACTCCGGTTACCGTAGGAGTGCCTTGGGTGTATCAAACGTCACAACGTGGCGGGTGACTATAAAGGTGCATTACAGGTATCTCCGAAAGTATCTGTTGGGTTGACACGGATCGAGATCGATTTGTCACTCCGTATGACGGAGAGGTATCTCTGGGCCCACTCGGTAATGCATCATCATAATGAGCTCAAGGTGACCAAGGTGTTGGCCACGGGATCATGCATTACGGTACGAGTAAAGTGACTTGCCGGTAACGAGACTGAACAAGGTATTGGGATACCGACGATCGAGTCTCGGGCAAGTAACGTACCGATTGACAAAGGGAATTGCATACAGGGTTTGATCGAATCCTCGACATCGTGGTTCAACCGATGAAATCATCGAGGAGCATGTGGGAGCCAACATGGGTATCCAGACCCCGCTGTTGGTTATTGCCCGAGAGTCGTCTCGGTCATGTCTGCGTGTCTCCCGAACCCGTAGGGTCTACACACTTAAGGTTCGGTGACGCTAGGGTTAGTAGGAAGTCAAGTATGTGACTACCGAATGTTGTTCGGAGTCCCGGATGAGATCCCGGACGTCACGAGGAGTTTTGGAATGGTCCGGAGGTAAAGAATAATATATAGGAAGTGGTATTTCGGCCATCGGGAAAGTTTCGGGGTTTCCCGGTAATGTACCGGGACCACCGGAAGGGTCCCGGGGGTCCACCGGGTGGGGCCACCTATCCCGGAGGGCCCCATGGGCTGAAGTGGGAGGGGAACCAGCCCATAGTGGGCTGGTGCGCCTCAGGCCCACCCCGCGCCTAGGGTTGAAACCCTAGGGGGGGCGCCCACTGGCTTGGGGCACTCCACCCCTTGTCGCCGCCCCCGGAGATTGGATCTCCAGGGCAGCCTCCCCGGGGCCTATATAAGGGGGAGGAGGGGGATGCTGTACCCATCTCCAAGGCGCAGCCCTCCTCCCAACACTTCTCCTCCTCCGTAGGCGCCGGGCGAAGCCTGCCGAGATCTTGCTTCTCCACCATCACCACGCCGTCGTGCTGCCGGTGGAGCTGTCTTCCTCAACCTCTCCTTCCTCCTTGCTGGATCAAGACGGAGGAGACGTCGCTCGTCCCGTACGTGTGTTGAACGCGGAGGTGCTGTCCGTTCAACACTTGGACATCGGTGATTTGGATCACGTTCGAGTACGACTCCATCATCACCTTGCAAGCTTCCGCACGCGATCTACAAGTGGTATGTAGATGCAATCTCTCTCCCATTGCTCGTTGCTTAGATGAACTCATAGATGGATTTTGGTGAAGCCGTAGGAAATTTTTTAATTTTCTGCAACGTTCCCCAACAGTGGCATCATGAGCTAGGTTTATGCGTAGTTCTCTAATGCACGAGTAGAACACAATTTGTTGTGGGCGTTGATCTTGTCATCTTACTTGCCTCTACTAGTCTTTTCTTGCTCAACGGTATTGTGGGATGAAGCGCCCGACCAACCTTACACGTGCGCTTACGTGAGACCGGTTCCACCGATCGACATGCACTAGTTGCATAAGGTGGCTGGCGGGTGTCTGCTCTCCCACTTTAGTTGGAGCGGATTCGATGAACAAGGCCCTTATGAAGGGTAAATAGAAGTTGACAAAATCACGTTGTGGTGATTCGTAGGTAAGAAAACGTTTTGCTAGAACCCAATCGCAGCCACGTAAAAGATGCAACAACAATTAGAGGACGCCTAACTTGTTTTTGCAGCGATTGATCATGTGATGTGATATGGCCGAAGTTGTGATGAATGATGAATTGTGATGTATGAGATCATGTTCTTGTAATAGGATTCACGACTTGCATGTCGATGAGTATGACAACCGCAGAGCCATAGGAGTTGTCTTTATTTTTTGTATGACCTGCGTGTCATTGAAGAACGCCATGTAAACTACTTTACTTCATTGCTAAACGCGTTAGTCATAGAAGTAGAAGTAGTCGTTAGGCGTGACAACTTCATGAAGACACGATGATGGAGATCATGATGATGGAGATCATGGTGTCAAGCCGGTGACAAGATGATCATGGAGCCCAAGATGGAGATCAATGGAGCTTTATGATATTGGCCATATCATGTCACAACTATATAATTGCATGTGATGTTTATTATGTTTATGCATCTTGTTTACTTAGGACAACGGTAGTAAATAAGATGATCCTTACAAAATTTCAAGAAGTGTTCTCCCTAATCGTGCACCGTTGCTATAGTTCGTCGCTTCTAAGCACCACGTGATGATCGGGTGTGATGGATTCTTACTTTCACATACAACGGTGTAAGACAGTTTTACACAGCAAAAACACTTAGGGTTAACTTGACGAGCCTAGCATGTGCGCACATGGCCTCGAACACGGAGACCGAAAGGTCGAACACGAGTCGTATGGAAGATACGATCAACATGAAGATGTTCACCGACGATGACTAGTCCGTCTCACGTGATGATCGGACACGGGCTAGTCGACTCGGATCGTGTAACACTTAGATGACTAGAGGATGTCTAATCTAAGTGGGAGTTCATAATTTGATTAGAACTTTATTATCATGAACTTAGTCTAAAACCTTTGCAAATATGTCTTGTAGATCAATGGCCAATGCTAATGTCAACATGAACTTCAACGCTTCCTAGAGAAAACCAAGCTGAAAGATGATGGCAGCAACTATACGGATCGGGTCCGGAACCCGAGGATCATCCTCATAGCTGCCAGAAGCAATATGTCCTAGAAGAACCGCTAGGTGACGCTCCGTCGAAGAACCAAGACGTTATGAACGCTTGGCAATCTCGTGTTGATGATTACTCCCTCGTTCGAAGCGGCATGCTCTACAGCTTAGAACCGGGCTCCAAAAGCGTTTTGAGCATCACGGAGCATATGAGATGTTCAAGAGCTGAAACTAGTTTTCCAAGCTCATGCCCGGTCGAGAGATATGATGTCTCCGACAAGTTCTACAGCTTGTAAGATGGAGGAGAACAGTTACACAAGTGAGCACATCCTCAAGATGTCCGGTTGCACAATCGTATGACCCAGTTGAACATTAACCTCCTAGATGAGGCGGTCATTGACAGAATCCTCCAGTCGCTCCCACCAAGCTACAAGAGCTTTGTGATGAACTACAACATGCAGGGGATGGAAAAGACCATTCCTGAAGTGTTCTCGATGCTCAAGTCAGCAGAGGCTGAAATCAAGAAAGAACATCAAGTGTTGATGGTCAATAAGACCACTAAGTTCAAGAAGGGCAAGGGTAAGAAGAACTTCAAGAAGGACGGCAAAGATGTTGCCGCGCCCGTAAGCCTTGTTGCGGGAAGAAGTCAAAGAATGGACCCAAGCCCGAGACCGAGTGCTTTTATTGCAAGGGAAGGGTCACTTTGAAGCGGAACTGCCCCAAATACTTAGCGGATAAGAAGGCCGCAACACCAAAGGTATATTTGATATACATGTAATTGATGTGTACCTTACCGAGACTCGTAGTAACTCCCGGTATTTGATACCGGTGCCGTTGTTCATATTTGTAACTCACAGCAGAGCTGCGGAATAAACGGAGACTGGCGAAGGGCGAGGTGACGATCGCGCTGGGAATGGTTCCAGAGTCGATGTGATCGCCGTCGGCACGCTGCCTCTACATTTACCTCGGATTAGTTTTGAACCTTAATAATTGTTATTTAGTGCCAAGTTTGAGCATGAACATTGTATCCGGATCTCGTTTGATACGAGATGGCTACTCATTTAAGTCTGAGAATAATGGTTGTTCGATTTATATGAGAGATATGTTTTATGGTCATGCTCCGATGGTCAATGGTTTATTCTTAATGAATCTCGAGCGTAATATTACACATGTTCATAGTGTGGATGCCAAAAGATGTAAAGTTGATAACGATAGTCCCACATACTTGTGGCACTGCCGCCTTGGTCACATTGGTGTCAAGCGCATGAAGAAGCTCCATGCTGATGGACTTTTAGAGTCTCTTGATTATGAATCGTTTGACACATGCGAACCATGCCTCTTGGGCAAAATGACCAAGACTCCGTTCTCCGAACAATGGAGCGAGCAACCAACTTGTTGGAAATCATACATACCGATGTAAAAGCGGTCCAATGAGCGTTGAGGCTCGCGGAGGATATCGTTATGTTCTCACTCTCACTGATGACTTAAGTAGATATGGGTATGTCTACTTAATGAAACACAAGTCTAAGACCTTTGAAAAGTTCAAGGAATTTCAGAGTGAGGTAGAGAATCAACGTGACCGAAAGATAAAATTCTTACGATCAGATCGTGGAGGAGAATATTTAAGTCATGAATTTGGCACACACTTAAGGAAATGTGGAATCGTTTCACAACTCACGCCGCCTGGAACACCTCAGCGAAACGGTGTGTCCGAACGTCATAATCGCACTCTATTGGATATGGTGCGGTCTATGATGTCTCTTACCGATTTACCGCTATCATTTTGGGGATACGCTCTAGAGACAGCTACATTCACTTTAAATAGGGCACCGTCTAAATCCGTTGAAACGACACCGTATGAATTATGGTTTGGGAAGAAACCTAAGCTGTCGTTTGTAAAAGTTTGGGGATGCGATGCTTATGTCAAGAAACTTCAACCTGAAAAGCTCGAACCCAAGTCGGAAAAATGCGTATTCATAGGATACCCTAAGGAAACCGTCGGTATACCTTCTACTTAAGATCCAAGGCAAGATCTTTGTTGCCAAGAACGGATGCTTTCGGAAAAGAGTTTCTCTCGAAAGAAGTAAGTGGGAGGAAAGTAGAACTCGATGAAGTACTACCTCTCGAACGGGAAGGTGGTGCAACGCAGGAAACCGTTCCTGTGATGCCCACACCAACCGAAGAGGAAAACAATGATGATGATCAAGGTACTTCGGATCAAGTTGCTACTGAACTTGGAAGGTCCACGAGGACACGTTCTGCACCAGAGTGGTACGGCAACCCTGTCATGGAAATCATGTTGTTAGACAACAATGAACCTTCGAACTATGAAGAAGCGATGGCGGGCCCGGATTCCAACAAAGTCTTGAGGCCATGAAATCCGAGATAGAATCCATGTATGAAAACAAAGTATGGACTTTGACAGACTTGCCCGATGATCGGCGAGCGATAGAAAATAAATGGATTTTTAAGAAGAAGACGGACGCGGATGGTAATGTTACCATCTATAAAGCTCGACTTGTCGCTAAGGGTTATCGACAAGTTCAAGGGATTGACTACGACGAGACATTTTCTCCCGTAGCGAAGCTAAAGTCCGTCCGAATCATGTTAGCAATTGCCGCATACTATGATTATGAGATATGGCGATGGACGCCAAAACGGCATTCCTTAACGGACATCTTAAGGAAGAGCTGTATATGATGCAGCGGAAGGTTTTGTCGATCCTCGAACGCTAACAAAGTATGCAAGCTCCAAACGATCCATTTATGGACTGGTGCAAGCATCTCGGAGTTAGAACATTCGCTTTGATGAGATGATCAAAGCGTTTGGTTTATCTGACTTATGGAGAAGCCTGCGTTTACAAGAAAGTGAGTGGGAGCTCAGAGCATTTCTCCTATTATATGTAGATGACATACTCTTGATGGGAAATGATACGAAATTTCTGGACAGCATTAAGGCCTACTTGAACAAGTGTTTTTCAATGAAGGACCTTGGAGAAGCTGCTTATATATCAGGCATCAAAATCTATAGAGATAGATCGAGACGCCTCATAGGTCTTTCACAAAGCACATACCTTGAGAAGATTTTGAAGAGGTTCAAAATGGATCAGTCCAAGAAGGGGTTCTTGCCTATGTTACAAGGTGTGAGATTGAGCTCGGCTGAGTCACCGACCACGGCAAAAGATAAAGAAGAGATGAGTGTCATCCCCTATGCTTCAGCCATAGGATCTATTATGTATGCCATGCTTTGTGTACTGCACCGATGTAAACCTTGCCGTAAGTTTGGTTGCAAGATACCAAAGTAATCCCGCAAGGAACACCGGACAGCGGTCAAGAATATCCCGAAGTACCGAAAAGGACAAAGGACATGTTTCTCGTTTATGGAGGAGACGAAGAGCTCGTCAAAGGGTTACGCCGATGCTAGCTTCGACTCAGATCTGATGACTCTAAGTCACAAACCGGATACGTGTATATGTTGAATGGTGGAGCAATGGTGGTGCATCCGCAAGCGAGCGCCGTGGCGGGATCTACGTGTGAAGCGGAGTACATGGCAGCCTCGGAGGCAGCGCATGAAGCGATTTGGGTGAAGGAGTTCATCACCGACCTAGGAGTCATACCCAATGCGTCGGGGCCGATCAAACTCTTCTGTGACAACACCGAGCTATTGCCCTTGCCAAGGAGCCCAGGTTTCACAAGAAGACCGTACACATCAAGCGTCGTTTCAACTCCATCCGTGAAAATGTTCAAGATGGAGACATAGAGATTTGCAAAGTGCACACGGATCTGAATGTCGCAGATCCGCTGACTAAACCTCTCTCGCGTGCAAAACATGATCAACACCGAACTCTATGGGTGTTCGATTCATCACAATGTAACTAGATTGGTGACTCTAGTGCAAGTGGGAGACTGTTGGAAATATGCCCTAGAGGCAATAATAAAAGTATTATTATATTTCAATGTTCATGATAATTGTCTTTTGTTCATGCTATAACCGTATTATCCGGAAATTGTAATACACGTGAACACTTAGACCCAATGTGTCCCTAGTGAGCCTCTAGTTGACTAGCCCGTTGTGATCAATAGATAGTCATGGTTTCGACTATGGACATTGGATGTCGTTGATAACGGGATCACATCATTAGGAGAATGATGTGATGGACAAGACCCAATCCTAAGCATAGCATAAAAGATCGTGTAGTTCGTTTGCTAGAGCTTTGCCAATGTCAAGTATCTCTTCCTTCGACCATGAGATCGTAACTCCGGTTACCGTAGGAGTGCCTTGGGTGTATCAAACGTCACAACGTAATCGGGTGACTATAAAGGTGCATTACGGTATCTCCGAAAGTATCTTGGGTTGACACGGATCGAGATCGGGATTTGTCACTCCGTATGACGGAGAGGTATCTCTGGGCCCACTCGGTAATGCATCATCATAATGAGCTCAAGGTGACCAAGGTGTTGTACACGGATCATGCATTACGGCACGAGTAAAGTGACTTGCCGGTAACGAGACCGAACAAGGTATTGGGATACCGACGATCGAGTCTCGGGCAAGTAACGCATCGATTGACAAAGGGAATTGCATACGTGGTTTGATCGAATCCTCGACATCGTGGTTCAACCGATGAAATCATCGAGGAGCATGTGGAGCCAACATGGGTATCCGCACCCGCTGTTGGTTATTTCCCGAGAGTCGCCTCGGTCATGTCTGCGTGTCTCCCGACCCGTAGGGTCTACACACTTAAGGTTCGGTGACGCTAGGGTTAGTAGGAAGTCAAGTATGTGACTACCGAATGTTGTTCGAGTCCGGATGAGATCCCTGACGTCACGAGGAGTTTCGAATGGTCCGGAGGTAAAGAATAATATATAGGAAGTGGTATTTCGCCATCGGGAAAGTTTCGGGTTTCCGTAATGTACCGACCACCAGGAAGGGTCCCGGGTCCACCGGTGGGGCCACCTATCCCGGAGGGCCCGTGGGCTGAAGTGGGAGGAACCAGCCCATAGTGGGCTGGTGCGCCTCAGGCCCACCCCCGCCTAGGGTTGAAACCCTAGGGGTGGGCGCCCACTTGGCTTGGGGGCACTCCACCCCTTGGCGCCGCCCCCCGGAGATTGGATCTCGAGGGCCGGCCTCCCAGGGGCCTATATAAAGGGGGAGGGAGGGTTGCTGTACCCATCTCCAAGGCGCAGCCCTCCCTCCCAACACTTCTCCTCCTCCATAGGCGCCGGGAAGCCCCGCCGAGTATTGCTTCTCCACCATCACCACACCGTCGTTGCCGGTGGAGCTGTCTTCCTCAACCTCTCCTTCCTCCTTGCTGGATCAAGACGGAGGAGACGTCGCTCGTCCCGTACGTGTGTTGAACGCGGAGGTGCTGTCCATTCAGCACTTGGACATCGGTGATTTGAATCACGTTCGAGTACGACTCCATCATCACCTTGCAAGCTTCCGCACGCGATCTACAAGTGGTATGTAGATGCAATCTCTCTCCCGTTGCTCGTTGCTTAGATGAACTCATAGATGGATCTTGGTGAAGCCGTAGGAAATTTTTTAATTTTCTGCAACGTTCCCCAACACCCACATGTTCCACGATGATTTCATCGGATGAACCACGATGTCGAGGATTCGATCAACCCCGTATACAATTCCCTTTGTCAATCGGTACGTTACTTGTCCGAGACTCGATCGTCGGTATCCCAATACCTCGTTCAGTCTTGTTCCCGGCAAGTCACTTTACTCGTACCGTAATGCATGATCCCGTGACCAAACACTTGGTCACTTTGAGCTCATTATGATGATGCATTACCGAGTGGGCCCAGAGATACCTCTCCGTCATACGGAGTGACAAATCCCAGTCTCGATCCGTGTCAACCCAATAGACACTTTCGGAGATACCTGTAGTGCACCTTTATAGTCACCCAGTTACGTTGTGACGTTTGGTACACCCAAAGCACTCCCACGGTATCCGGGAGTTACACGATCTCATGGTCTAAGGAAAGGATACTTGACATTGGAAAAGCTCTAGCAAACGAACTACACGATCTTGTGCTATGTTTAGGATTGGGTCTTGTCCATCACATCTTTCTCCTAATGATGTGATCCCATTATCAATGACATCTAATGTCCATAGTCAGGAAACCATGACTATCTGTTGATCAACGAGCTAGTCAACCAGAGGCTTACTATGGACATATTATGGTCTATGTATTCACACGTGTATTACGATTTCCGGATAATACAGTTATAGCATGAATAAAGACAATTATCATGAACAAGGAAATATAATAATAATCCTTTTATTATTGCCTCTAGGGCATATTTCCAACAACATCGACATCATCGCCATCCAAGAAACCATGCGCACGGATTTCTGTCTCCCCGAGCTTGACAGTCTTAGCTCCCACCTGTTCGCCTGCCATTGGCTCCCTTCTAGTGGGAACAATGGCCACTCGGGTGGCATCCTCTTAGGTGTTAAGGATGCCACCTTTGAGGTGGGAGGTATGGATCGGGGTGAGTTCTTCGTTAATATGGAGATCTTCGAGCGTGCGCTCAACTTCAAATGGGAGGTCATCATTGTCTACGGACCAGCGGACCACAGCCGCTACCCGACCTTCCTCGCCGAGCTGCAGCAGAAGATCTCCGCTTCCCCCCTACCTGTTATGGTGGGTGGTGACTTTAACCTCATCCGCTCCCCGGATGAGAAGAGCAATGACCGGGTTAATCGCCCCTGGATGCAGATGTTTAACGACTGCATCGCAGAGCTTGGCCTCCATGAGCTCGAGCGCACGGGGGCCCGGTTCACCTGGACTAACCATCAATCGAACCCGACGCAGTCTGTCCTAGACCATGTCTTAGTTTCCCCGGAATGGGAGCTCAGATGCCCCCTGGCCTTGGTTCAGGCTATTACCAGGATTGGCTCTAACCATGTCCCTCTCCTCCTCTCCTTGCTGATGAACGCCCCCCCATTCCCCCCGGTTCCGGTTTGAGCTCTTCTGGCTCAACCAAGCCGGGTTCCGCGAGGCTGTTGCGGCTAAGTGGACCGCCGCGCGCAATTCCCCTCACCACGCCATGTCCGCGGTGGACTCCTGGCAGTTTTGCGCCAAGCTAGCCCGCCAATTTATGAAGGGATGGGGGACGAACCTCGGCTGTGATATCCGTGACCGCAAGAAGGCCCTCCTGAGCGCCATCTAGGCCCTAGACGCGCGTGCTGACTCGTCCGGGATCTCCCCGGATGAGTGGATATTGAGATATGATCTCGAGGACCAGCTCTCGGTCATTTATGCCGACGAGGAGGCCTACTGGCGGTTGCGTGGCACCCAACGGTGGGTGCTCCAGGGCAACTCCAACACGGCCTACTTCTAGGCGATTGCCAACGGCCGGCGTCTTCGCAACTCCATTCACTCCCTGTGGGCGGGTGATACTCAGCTTGTTCGACCCTCGGACATTCGTGCCCATGTAGACGGCTTCTATGAATCCCTTTTCACCCCCACCCCTTGGGGTGGGGCTGCACTGGCCCCCGATACCTGGTCGGGTGCCCAGCTTGTCTCCGCCGAGGCCAATGCCACTTTAGTGGCGCCTTTCTCGAAGGAGGAGGTCCTTGCGGCGATCAAAGGAATGAACCCCTCCTCGGCTCCGGGTCCAGATGGATTGCCAGTCTTGTTTTTTAAAACATTCCGGCAAACCATCAAACCGGAGGTCATGGCCCTCTTCGACGAGTTCTTCTCTGGGACCATGGACCTTGGGCGCCTGAACTATGGGATCATTACCCTCATCCCAAAGGTTTCGGGGGCCTCGGACATCCGCCAGTTCTGCCCGATCACCGTGATTAACGTGATCCTCAGGATCCTGGCCAAAGGGTACGCCAATAGGGTGACCCTTCTTGCGGACTCTGTCACCCACCCCAACCAATCCGCCTTCATCCAAGGCCGATTTATTTTGTATGGGGTGTTGGTCTTTCACGAAGTCCTCCATGAAGTTTGATCCAAGCACCACCGTGGAGTGTTCCTTAAGCTCGACTTTCACAAGGCCTACGACACAGTCCACTGGCCCTTCCTTCGGGAAGTATTTCTTCGGAAGGGCTTCGACGACCGCTGGGTGACCCGCGTTATGCAACTCGTCAACTGCGGTCGGACGGCGGTCAACATTAACGGTGAGATCGGTCCCTACTTCCCCACCTTATGTGGGGTGCGCCAGGGTGACCCGTTCTCCCCGTTCATTTTTAACATGGTTGTCGATGCCCTTGTAGTCATCCTGGATAAGGCCAAAGCCTGCGACCATATCCGGCGTGTTGTCCCACACCTTGTGGACGGAGGAGGGGTCTCCCTCCTCCAATATGTGGACGACACCATAGTCATGGTGGAGGGCTCCGCGTCTGACATCGCCAACCTGAAGTTCCTCCTCCTGTGTTTCCAATAGATGTCGTCGACAAGAGCGAAGTGATGGTCCTCGGCTACCCCCCGGACGAAGCTTTGTCCATTGCGAACTGGCTGAACTGCCGCCTGGGCACCTTCCCCACGACTTACTTGGGGGTGCCCATTTGTGACTCCAGACTCACCATCGCGGATCTTCGCCCGACGGTGACTAGGATGCAACACAGGGTTGAACCCTGGAGGGGACGCTGGTTGTCGAAAGCTGCCAGGGTGATCCTAATCAACTCCTCGCTTGCCAGCCTTCTCTGGTTTCTCATGAGCTTCTACAGCCTACATGAGACCCTCCATCAGGAGGTGGCCAAATACCAGTCGAGGTTGTTCTGGGATGGCGAAGGCGACAAGCAGAAGTACCATATGGTGAGCTGGCCCGACATCTACAAACCCAAAGACCAGGGGGGCCTTGGGATCCTATCATCCCGACGCATGAACATTGTCCTCCTGACCCGATGGCTATGGCGTATTGCCAATGGGGAGGGAGGCCTCTGGCTCACCATCATCCGTAATAAGTACCTCTGTGGCCAACCTCTTGCCTTTTGCCAACATACGGGTGGTTCCCAGTTCTGGCAGTCCGTGATCCAGCTTCTACCCGTACTACGCATCGGCACATCCATCTCGGTTGGCTCTGGAGCCTCGACCTTGTTCTGGTTCGACCGCTGGCTAGGGAACTCCCCCTGGCGGCGCGATTCCTAGAAGTTTTTGCCATTGCAGTTGACCCTCGGGTCTCTGTCGAGACGGCCCTTATTGACTTAGCGTGTCTCGCCTTCTGGCGCCCCTTTGGCCCCCTCGAGGTGGCTTCCTGGGACTCCCTCCTCCAAGACATCGCACTTATGCCGATGGACGTGGTGGAGGACCGGGATGTTCTTTACTGGCGCCTCGAGCCCTCTGGCCGTTTCTCCAAGAAGTACCTGTATGGCGCCATTGCTCCCTCCACGACCCCGGAACCATTTAGCCTGATCTGGGACATCTGTCTCCCGCTGAAGATCCGAATCTTCCCGTGGCAATGGATCCGTGGACGCCTCCCCTCTAGGGTTGAAGTCCTCAAGCGTAATGGCCTGGGTGATGGGATGTGCCCCATCCGTGGCACGATTGAGGATGCTAACCACATCTTTTTCTCGTGCCACTCTGCCCAGTTCCTTTGGGCCCGCTTCCATGAAACGGTTGGTGGACAGTGGTGTAATACCAACTTCCCCGACCTGCTTGCCGAGCTTAATGCTTGCCCTACTCACTACCGCCATATTAGATGGCTGTGCGTTGGGGTTCTCGCCTGGACGGTTTGGAACATTCGCAATAAGCTTTTTATTCAGAAGGTGCCCCTGTGACGTGCGAGTGACGCAATCTTCAAATTGTGTGGTTACCTCCAGCTTTGGCGGCCGCTTAGCCGCCCCCAGGACCGGGACGTCATCACCATCCTCCTCTCCGATCTCCGCTCGATGGCGCTTCGCGTGGCTCCCCCGCTGCCGCCTCCTCCACCTGAGCCTGACTAGATCGCCTGGCGGCTATGTGGCTTGTGGCGTGTGTGTTTTGGGTTTAGGGCTTGTTGTGCTGTGCCCTCAGCATTGACCCTTTCATGTACTATTTGTTCTAGTGGACTTCCGTGTGTGTGTGCGTGATTGTGTGTTGGACCTTGTTGGATGCTTGTTGTGCGGTTGGCTTTATAATATAAAGCGGGGCGAAAGCCTTTTTCGGTAGATGTTGTTGCCTTAGCTGTCTATGGATGTCCGGATGTGATGCCTAATTGTAATTATGTCATGTATAATCGCCGCGGCGCGAATGTGGCGGGAGTAGGACCTGGGAGAGACACATGTTGTGCAGGGACTCGTCCTGACTTGCAAGTGGCAACACCTGCCTAGGATGCAACGCGCGAGCTGCCAAACAGGCGCAAGACGTGAGTCAGATGGGATCCTGCTCATGATCTCCAAAACATCCTCGTCCAGGACATTGCTGTTGGGTAACGTAGCATGCAATTTCAAAAAATTTCCTACGCTCACGCAACATCTATCTAGGAGATGCATAGTAACGAGAGGGGGAGAGTGTGTCTACGTACCCTCGTAGACTGAAAGTGGAAGCGTTTGATAACGCGGTTGATGCAGTCGAACTTCTTCTCATTCCGACCGAGCAAGCACCGAACGTACACCACCTCCGAGTTCTGCACACGTTCAGCTCGATGACATTCCTCGAACTCTTGATCCATCAAAGTGTCGAGGAAGTAGATGAGTTCCGTCGACATGACGGTGTGGTGACAGTGATGGTGAAGTAATCGCCCAGGGCTTTGCCTAAGCACTACGAGAATATGACCGAGGGTGTAATCTGTGGAGGGAGGCGTGATAACCCACAAGTGTAGGGGATAATTGTAGCCTCTTTCGATAAGTAAGAGTGTCGAACCCAACGAGGAGCTAAAGGTAGAACAAATATTCTCTCAAGTCCTATCTGCCACTGATACGACTCGACGCACGCTTAGTGTTCGCTTTACCTAGAACAAGTATGAAACTAGAAGTATTTTGTAGGTGTGATAGGATAGGTTTGCAAGATAATAAAGAGAATGTAAATAAAAGCTAGGGGCTGTTTAGATAAAGAAGCAATAAAGTAATATAGCGATGTGGAAAAGTGGTGGTAGAAGTTGTGAGATTGTCCCTAAGCAATTGACTACTTTACTAGACCGATAGCAAGTTTTATGTGGGAGAGGCATAAGCTAACATACTTTCTTTTCTTGGATCATATGCACTTATGATTGGAACTCTAGCAAGCATCCGCAACTACTAAAGATCATTAAGGTAAAACCCAACCATAGCATTAAAGCATCAAGTCCCCTTTATCCCATACCACAACCCCCTTACTCGGGTTTATGCTTCTGTCACTCAAGCAACCAACTATAAGCGAATCATGAACATATTGCAACACCCTACAGCATGAGTCCCTCACGCTTGCGCGACATGGAGGGCACAATAGGACAGCAACATAACCACACACAAATTAAACCAATCATAGCAATTCATCAATCACCGGTAGGACAACAAAAATCTACTCAGACATCATAGGATGGCAACACATCATTGGATAATAGTATGAAACATAAAGCACCATGTTCAAGTAGATGGTATAGCGGGTTGTGGGAGAGTGTACTACTGAATATAGATGGGGGAAGGTGATGGAGATGTTGGTGAAGATGGCAGAGGTGCTGGTGAAGATCGCGGTGATGATGATGGCCCCGGCGGTGTTCCGGTGCCACCGGAAGCAAGGGGGAGAGAGCCCGCCTTCTTCTTCTTCTTCCTTGACCTTCTCCCTAGATGGGAGAAGGGTTTCCCCTCTGGTCCTTGGCTCCCATGGCGTGGGAGGGGCGAGAGCCCCTACGAGATTGGATCTCTCTCTCT
Organism: Aegilops speltoides; assembly: GCA_021437245.1. Taxonomy (NCBI): domain Eukaryota; kingdom Viridiplantae; phylum Streptophyta; class Magnoliopsida; order Poales; family Poaceae; genus Aegilops; species Aegilops speltoides. The sequence continues at coordinate 88,017,593 of CM038141.1, read as the reverse complement.
CTCTCTCTCTCTCTCTGTGTGTGTGTGTGTGTGTGTGTGTGTGTGTGTGTGTGTGTGTGTGTGTGTGTGTGTTTCTGTGCTCCCAGATTCTGCCCTGGCACCGTTTCTTTTATATCCTGGGATCCGTAACTCTGATTGGATTGAAACCTTCGCCTAGATATTTTTCCAAAAATTAGCTTTCTTGCGGCCAAAGAAGGGCATCAACGCCTTACGAGGGGCCCACGAGGGTCAATATTCTCCGTCCGTTTTTATCCCATTTGGACTCCGTTTGATACGGGGTTTCTGCGAAACATAGAACATGCAACAAACATGAACTGGCACTAGGCACTGGATCAATATGTTAGTCACAAAAATAGTATAAAAGGTTGCCAAAAGTATATGAAAGTTGAATAATATTGGCATGGAACAATAAAAAATTACAGACACGACAGAGACGTTTCAAGGCGCCGCACACAGCTAACGATTGTTTGTGTGTGTTCTAGGCGCCCCTCCCCATGTATATATAGGTGGGAGGGGGAAGGGAGCAGCCTCGGGGCGCCCCAAGTAGGAGGAATCCTACTTGGGGCCCTAGTCCAATTTGCCCCCTTTCCTTATTACCGGAAGGGGAAAAGGGAAGAGGGAAGGGGGGACGGAAAGGGGGGTGGCGAACCCCCTCTTCCTCCTCCTATTCGGCCACCTACCTTAAGGGGAGGGGGCGCACCACCCCTTGTGGGATGGTGTGCTCCCCTCTTATGGCCCATAAGGCCCATTATTCCCCGGGGGGTTCCGGTAACCCCCCAGTAGTCCGATAAATACCCGATACTACCCGGAACACTTCCAGAGTTTGAATACTATCATCCTATATATCAATCTCTATCTCTTGACCATTTCAAGACTCCTCGTCATGTCTGTAATCTCATCCGGGACTCCGAACAACATTCGGTCACAAAATCACATAACTCATATAATACAAAATCGTCAACGAATGTTAAGCGTGCGGACCCTACTGGTTCGAGAACTATGTAGACATGACTGAGACACCTCTTCGGTCAATAAACAATAGCGGAACCTGGATGCTCATATTGGCTCCTACATGTTCTACGAAGATCTTCATCGGTCGAACCATAATGACAATATACGTTATTCCCTTTCTCATTGGTATGTTACTTGCCCGAGATTCGATCGTTGGTATCTTCATACCTAGTTCAATATCATTACCGAAAATTCTCTTTACTCATTCCTTAATACATCATCCCGCAACTAACTCATTAGTTACTTTGCTTGCAAGGCTTCTTATGATGTGCATTACTGAGAGGGCCCAGAGATACCTCTTCGATACTCGGAGTGACAAATCCTAATATTGATCTATGCCAACCCAACAAACACCTTCGAAGATACCTGTAGAGCAACTTTATAATCACCCAGTTGGGTTGTGACGTTTGATAGCACACAAGGTATTGCTCCGGTATCCGGGAGTTACATAATCTCATAGTCAAAGGAATATGTATATGACATGAAGAAAGCAATAGCAATAAAACTGAACGATAAGCTAATGAATAGGTCCTTTCCATCACATCATTATCCTAATGATGTGATCCCGTTCATCAAATGACAACACATGTCTATGGTTAGGAAACTTAACCATCTTTGATTAACGAGATAGTCTAGTAGAGGCTTACTAGGGACACGGTGTTTTGTCCATGTATTCACACATGTATCAAGTTTCCGGTTAATACAATTCTAGCATGAATAATAAACATTTATCATGAATAAGGAAATATAATATATCAAATTTATTATTACCTCTAGGGCATATTTCCTTCAGTCTCCCACTTGTACTAGAGTCAATAATCTAGATTACATTGTAATGATTCTAACACCCATGGAGTCTTGGTGCTGATCATGTTTTGCTCGTGGAAGAGGCTTAGTCAACGGGTCTGCCACATTCAGATCCATATGTATTTTGCAAATCTCTATGTCTCCCTCCTTGACTAGATCACGGATGGAGTTGAAGTGTCTCTTGATGTGTTTGGTCTTTTTGTGAAATCTAGATTCCTTCGCTAAGACAATTGCTCCAGTATTGTCACAAAATATTTTCATTGGACCCAATGCACAAGGTATTACACCTAGATCGGATATGAACTCCTTCATCTAGACTCCTTCATTTGCTGCTTCCGAAGCAGCTATGTACTCCACTTCACACGTAGAACCCTCCATGATGCTTTGCTTGGAACTGCACCAACTGTCAGCTCCACCATTCAATATAAATACGTATCCGGTTTGTGACTTAGAGTCATCCGGATCAGTGTCAAAACTAGCATCGACGTAACCATTTACGACAAGCTCTTTGTCACCTCCATAAACAAGAAACATATCCTTGGTCCTCTTCAGGTACTTCAGGATATTCTTGACCGCAGTCCGGTGATCCACTCCTGGATTACTTTGGTACCTCCTTCCTAAACTTATAGCAAGGAACACATCAGGTGTGGTACACAACATAGCATACATGATAGAACCTATGGCTGAGGCATAGGGAATGACTTTCATTTTCTCTCTATCTTCTGCAGTGGTCGGGCATTGAGTCTGACTCAACTTCACACCTTGTAACACAGGCAAGAACCCTTTCTTTAACCGATCCATTTTGAACTTCTTCAAAACTTTATCAAGGTATGTGCTTTGTGAAAGTCCAATTAAGCGTCTTGATCTATCTCTATAGATCTTGATGCCTAATATATAAGAAGCTTCACCGAGGTCTTTCATTGAAAAACATTTATTCAAGTATCCTTTTACGCTATCCAGAAATTCTACATCATTTCCAATCAACAATATGTCATCCACATATAATATTAGAAATGCTATGGAGCTCCCACTCACTTTCTTGAAAGACAGGCTTCTCCAAAAGTCTTTATAAAACCATATCCTTTGATCACCTCATCAAAGCGTATATTACAACTCCGAGATGCTTGCACCAGTCCATACATGGATCGCTGGAGCTTGCACATTTTGTTAGCACCTTTAGGATCGACAAAACCTTCTGGTTGCATCATATACAACTCTTCTTTTAGAAATCCATTAAGGAATGCCGTTTTGACGTCCATTTACCAAATTTCATAATCATAAAGTGCGGCAATTGCTAACATGATTCAGACAGACTTAAGCATCACTACGGGTGAGAAAGTCTCATCGTAGTCAACTCCTTGAACTTGTCGAAAACCTTTTGCGACAAGTCGAGCTTTATAGATAGTAACATTACCATCAGCGTCAGTCTTCTTCTTGAAGATCCATTTATTCTCTATGGGTCGCCGATCATCGGGCCAATCCACCAAAGTCCACACTTTGTTCTCATACATGGATCCTATCTCAGATTTCATGGCCTCAAGCCATATATCAGAATCTGGGCTCATCATAGCTTCTTCATAGTTCATAGGTTCGCCATGGTCTAGTAACATGACTTCTAGAACAGGATTACCAAACCACTCTGGTGTCGATCGTGTTCTGGTTGACCTACAAGGTTTGGTAGTAACTTGATCTGAAGTTTCATGATCATCATCATTAGCTTCCTCTCTAGTTGGTGTAGGCATCACGGGAATAGATTTCTCGGATGAGCTACTTTCCAAATTGAGAGAAGGTACAATTACCTCATCAAGTTCTACTTTCCTCCCACTCAATTCTTTTGAGAGAAACTCCTTCTCTAGAAAGGTTCCATTCTTGGCAACAAAGATCTTGCCTTCGGATCTGTGGTAGAAGGTGTACCCAATAGTTTCTTTTGGGTATCCTATGAAGACGCACTTCTCCGATTTGGGTTTGAGCTTATCAGGCTAAAGTGTTTTCACATAAGCATCGCAACCCCAAACTTTAAGAAACGACAGCTTAGGTTTCTTGCCAAACCATAGTTCATATGGTGTCGCCTCAACAGATTTAGATGGTGCCCTATTTAACGTGAATGCAGCTGTCTCTAATGCATAACCCCAAAACAATAGTGGTAAATCAGTAAGAGACATCATAGATCACACCATATCTAATAAAGTACAATTATGACGTTCGGACACACCATTACGCTGTGGTGTTCCCGGTGGCGTGAGTTGTGAAACTATTCCACATTGTTTCAAATGAAGGTCAAACTCGTAACCCAAATATTCGCCTCCACGGTCAGATCATAGAAACTTTATTTTCTTGTTACGATGATTCTCCACTTCACTCTGAAATTCTTTGAACTTTTCAAATGTTTCATACTTGTGTTTCATTAAGTAGATATATGATATGTCTCCAACGTATCTATAATTTATGAAGTATTCATGCCATGTTTATAATAAATTTATATGGTTTTTGTATGATTTGCATGGAACTAACCCGGACTGACGCTGTTTTCCGCAGAACTACCTGGTGTTGTTTTTTGTGCAGAAATGAAAGTTCTAAACACCGCAAAACTTTTTGTGGATTTTTTATGGACTAGAAGACTACCAATGGGCCAGAGCAGCACCTGGGGGGTGCCCCGAGGGGGGCACAACCCACCATGGCGCACCTGGGCCCCCAGGCGTGCCCCGGTGGGTTGTGCCCACCTCGGTGGCCTCCCGCACTCCCTTTTCACCCTATAAATTCTCAAATATTCCAAAAACCCTCGGGGAGACCCTAGATCGGAAGTTCCGCCGCCACAAGCCTCTTTAGCCACCGAAAACCAATCGGGAGACCGTTCCGGCACCCCGCCGAAGGGGGAGATCATCACTGGTGGCCATCTTCATCATCCCCACGGCCCCCACAATGAGGATGGAGTAGTCCACCCTCGGGGCTGAGGGTTTGTACGAGTAGCTATGTGTTTAATCTCTCTCTCGCGCGATCTCGAGATGTCACGATCTTGATATATCATGGGCTTTGTTAACATAGATGGATCATATGATGTTTCTACCGTCTCTACTCTTGTTGTGATGAATTGAATCTTTACCCTTTGAAGTTTTTTCATGTCGGATTGAATGTTCAGATTTGAGAACACATGATGCATGTCTTGCGGTATGAATACTTGAGGTGACAATGGGGTATCATATTGATTCACTTGATGTATGTTATGGCACTCAACTCACGGATTCCCGCGGTGACATTGGGGTAATCTATGCATAGGGGTTGATGCATGTTTTTATTATCTTTTCTCTGATAGAAACTTTGGGGCCCCCTTGTAGTTCTTTGTGTGGATTGAATATTATGATCATGAAGCTGTTTGATGCATACCATAGAATTAACTCACGGATACTTGTGGTGACATTGGAGTATCTAGGTGACATTAGAGTTGGTTGATGTGTGTCATATGGTGTTATTTTAGTATGAACTCTTGGCTAGATTGATCGAAAAGAATAGTTTTGTGTTATTTTAGTACAAACTCTAGGATAGATTGATCGGAAAGAATAGCTTTGATGTGGTTTCGTACCCTACAAACAATTTCTATCTTTTGTTCTCCACTAATAGGAATTCGTAAGTGATTCTTTACTGCACTTTGAGAGATAATCATATGATCCAACTATGTTAGCATTGTTGAGAGATTGCACTAGTGAAAGTATGCACCCTACGCCTCATTTTCCATCATTGCAATACCGTTTGTGCTCCATTTTACTATTTACTACCTTGCTGTTTTTATTGTTCGCACTGCAATAACTCATATCTACTACCCATACTACATTTTAATCACCATCTCTTCGCTGAACTAGTGCACCTATACAATTTGCCATTGTATTGGGTGTGTTGGGGACACAAGAGATTTCTTATATCTGGTTGCAGGGTTGCTTGAGAGAGACTAGCTTCATCCTACGCCTCCCATGGATTGATAAACCTTAGGTCATTCACTTGAGGGAAAATTGCTACTATCCTACAAAACTCTGCGCTTGGAGGCCCAACACGAGTCTACGAGAATAAAGTTTCATAGTAGACATCAATATACCCATATCTGCTCAAATCATCTGTGAAGGCCAAAAAATAACGATACCCACCACGAGCCTCAACACTCATTGGACCGCATACATCGGTATGTATTATTTCCAATAAGCCATTGGCTCGCTCCATTGTTCCAGAGAACGGAGTTTTAGTCATCTTGCCCATGAGGCATGGTTCGCAAGTATCAAATGATTCATAACCAAGTGATTCCAAAAGTCCATCTGCATGGAGTTTCTTCATGCATTTTAAACCAATATGACCTAAACGGCAGTGCCACAAATATGTTGCACTATCATTATCAACTATGCATCTTTTGGTATCAATTTTATGAATACGTGTATCACCACAATCTAGATTCAATAGAAATAGACCATTCTTCAAGGGTGCATGACCATAAAAGATATTACTCATATAAATAGAACAACCATTATTATGATTTAAATGAATAACCGTCTCGCACTAAACAAGATCCAGATATAATGTTCATGCTCAACGCTGGCACCAAATAACAATTATACAGGTCTAAAACTAATCCCAAAGGTAGATGTAGAGGTAGCATGCCGACGGCGATCACATCGACCTTGGAACCATTCCCGACGCGCATCGTCACCTCATCCTTAGCCAATCTTCGTTTAATCTGTAGTCCCTGTTTTGAGTTACAAATATGAGCAACCGAACCGGTATTAAATACCCAGGCACTACTACGAGCATTAGTAAGGTACACATCAATAACATGTATATCAAATATACCTTTGTTCACGCCATCCTTCTTATCCGCCAAATACTTGGGGCAGTTCTGCTTCCAGTGACCTGTCCCTTTGCAGTAGAAGCACTCATTTTCAGGCTTAGGTCCAACTTTGGGCTTCTTCCTGGGAGCGACAACTTGTTTGCCATTCTTCTTGAAGTTCCCCTTCTTTCCCTTGCCCTTTTTCTTGAAACTAGTGGTCTTGTTAACCATCAACACTTGATGCTCCTTCTTGATTTCTACCTCTGCAGCTTTGGACATTGCAAAGAGCTCGGGAATAGTCTTCTCCATCCCTTGCATATTATAGTTCATCATGAAGCCTTTATAGCTTGGTGGCAATGATCGGAGAACTCTGTCAATAACACTATCTTCTGAAAGATTAACTCCCAGCTGAGTCAAGTGATTATGATATCCAGACATTCGGAGTATGTGTTCACTGACAGAACTGTTCTCCTCTATCTTGCAGTTATAGAACTTGTTGGAGACTTCATGTCTCTCAACTCGGGCATTTGCTTGAAATATTAACTTCAACTCTTGAAACATCTCATATGCTCCATGACGTTCAGAACATCTTTGAAGTCTTGATTCTAAGCCGTAAAGCATGGCACACTGAACTATCGAGTAGTCATCAGATCAAGCTTGCCAGACATTCATAACATCAGCATCTGCTCTTGCAGCAGGCCTTTCACCTAGCGGTGCATCAAGGACATAATTCTTCTGTGCAGCAATGAGATAACCCTCAAGTTACAGATCCAGTCCGTGTAGTTGCTACCATCATCTTTCAACTTATCTTTCTCTAGGAACGCATTAAAATTCAAGGAAACGGTAGCACGGCCATTGATCTACAACAAAGATATGCAAATACTATCAGGACTAAGTTCATGATAAATTAAGTTCAATTAATCAAATTAATTAAGAACTCCCACTTAGATAGACATCCCTCAAGTCATCTAAATGATATGTGATCCAAATCAACTAAACCATGTCTGATCATCACGTGAGATGGAGTAGTCATCAATGGTGAACATCTCTATGTTGATCATATCTACTATATGATTCACGTTCGACCTTTCGGTCTCCAGTGTTCTGAGGCCATGTCTGTACATGCTAGGCTTGTCAAGTTTAACCCGAGTATTTCGCATGTGCAAAACTGTCTTGCACCCGTTGTATGTGAACGTAGAGCCTATCACACCCCATCATCACATGGTGTCTCAACACCAAGAACTGTCGCAACAGTGCATACTCAGGGAGAACACTTATACCTTGAAATTTTAGTTAAGGGATCATCTTATAATGCTACCGCCGTACCAAGCAAAATAAGATGCATAAAAGATAAACATCACATGCAATCAAAATATCTGACATGATATGGCCATCATCATCTTGTGCTTTTGATCTCCATCTCCAAAGCATCATCATGATCTCCATCGTCACCGGCTCGACACCTTGATCTCCATTGTAGCATCATGGTCGTCTCGCCAACTATTGCTTCTACAACTATCATTACCGCTTAGTGATAAATTAAAGCAATTACATGGCGTTTGCATTTCATACAATAAAGCGACAACCTTAAGGCTCCTGCCAGTTGCCAATAACTACTACAAAACATGATCATCTAATACAACAACGTATACCACATCATGTTTTGACCATATCACATCACAAGCATGCCCTGCAAAAACAAGTTAGACGTTCTCTACTTTGTTGTTGCAAGTTTTACGTGGCTGCTACGGGCTTCTAGCAAGAACCGTTCTTACCTACGGCACAAAACCACAATGGTGATTTATCAAGTTTGATGTTTTAACCTTCAACAAGGACCAGCCGCAGTCAAATTCGATTCAACTAAAGTAGGAGAAACAGACACCCGCCAGCCACCTTTATGCAAAACTAGTTGCATGTCTGTCGGTGGAACTGGTCTCATGAACGTGGTCATGTAAGATTGGTCCGGGACACTTCATCCAACAATACTGCCGAATCAAAATAAGACATTGGTGGTAAGTAGTATGACGATCACCGCCCACAACTCTTTGTGTTCTACTCGTGCATATCATCTACGCATGCATAGACCTGGCTCATGATGCCACTGTTGGGTAACACAACATGCAATTTCAAAAAAATTCGTACGCTCATGCAAGATCTATCTAGGAGATGCATAGTAACGAGAGGGGGAGAGTGTGTCTACATACCCTCGTAGACCAAAAGCGGAAGCGTTTGATAACGCGGTTGATGTAGTCGAACTTCTCCTCATTCCGACCGATCAAGCACCAAACATACGGCACCTCCAAGTTCTGCACACTGCTACGTCTTGAGCTTGCGTTGGTTTTCCTCGAAGAGGAGAGGGTGATGCAGCAATAGTAGCGTAAGTATTTTCCTAAGTTTTTGAGAACCAAGGTATCAATCCAGTAGGAGGCTCCCCAAAAGTCCCACGCACCTACACAAACAAACAAAGAACTCGCAACCAACGCAATAAAGGGGTTGTCAATCCCTTCACGGCCACTTGCGAAAGTGAGATCTAATAAAGATAGTATGATAAGATAAATATATTTTTGGTATTTTATAATATAGATGCAAAAAAGTAAAGATGCAAATAAAAGTAGATTGGAAGCAAATATGATAAGAGATAGACCCGGGGGCCATAGGTTTCACTAGTGGCTTCTCTCAAGATAGCAATAGTATTACGGTGGGTGAACAAATTACTGCCGAGCAATTGATAGAAAAGCGAATAATTATGAGATTATCTAGGCATGATCATGTATATAGGCATCACGTCCGCAACAAGTAGACCGACTCCTGCCTGCATCTACTACTATTACTCCACACATCGACCGACTCCTGCCTGCATCTAGAGTATTAAGTTCACGAGAACAGAGTAACGCATTAAGCAAGATGACATGATGTAGAGGGATAAACTCAAGCAATATGATATAAACCCCATCTTGTTATCCTTGATGGCAACAATACAATACGTGCCTTGCAACCCTTTCTGTCACTGGGTAAGGACACCGCAATATTGAACCCAAAGCTAAGCAATTCTCCCATGGCTAGAAAGATCAATCTAGTAGGCCAAACCAAACTGATAATTCGAAGAGACTTGCAAAGATAGCTCAATCATACATAAAAGAATCCAGAGAAGATTCAAATATTATTCATAGATAAACTTGATCATAAACCCACGATTCATCGGATCTCGACAAACACACCGCAAAAAGAGTTTACATCGAATAGATCTCCACAAGAGAGGGGGAGAACATTGTATTGAGATCCAAAAAGAGAGAAGAAGCCATCTAGCTAATAACTATGGACCCGTAGGTCTGTGGTAAACTACTCACAACTCATCGGAGGGGCAAGGATGTTGATGTAGAGGCCCTCCATGGTCGATTCCCCCTCCGGCAGAGTGTCAGCGAAGGATCCAAGATGAGATCTCGTGGATACAGAAGGTTACGGTGGTGGAAATTGTGTTTCGTCTGTCCCCTAGATGTTTTCGGGGTACGTATGCTTATATAGGAGGAAGAAGTACGTCGGTGGATGAGGGAGTCCTGGATTAGGGGGTATCCGGATGGCCGGACTATATACTTCGTCCGGACTATTGGAGCGTGAAGATACAAGACTCAAGATTCCGTCCCGTGTCCGGATGGGACTCTCCTTTGCGTGGAAGACAAGCTTGGTGATCCGGATATTGTATTTCCTTCCTTGTAACCGACTCCGTGTAAACCCTAGCCCTCTCCGGTGTCTATATAAACCGAAGATGTTGGTCCTTAGAAGGCCGATCACAATTACAATCATAATCATCATAGGCTAGCTTCTAGGGTTTAGCCTCTAGGATCTCGTGGTAGACCTACTCTTGTACTACTCATATCATCAATATCAATCAAGCAGGAAGTAGGGTTTTACCTCCATCGACAGGGCCCGAACCTATGTAAACATTGTGTCCCTTGCTTCCTGTTACCATCAACCTAAGACGCACAGATCGGGACCCCCTATCCGAGATCCGCTAGTTTTGACACCGACATTGGTGCTTTCATTGAGAGTTCCTCTGTGTCGTCGCTGCAAGGCTTGATGGCTCCCTCAATCATCAACGACACGGTCCAGGGCGAGACTTTTCCCCCTGGACAGATCTTCGTGTTCGGCGGCCTCGCACTGCGGGACAATTCGCTTGGCCATCTGGAGCAGATCGACAGCTATGCCCCTGGCCACCAGATCAGGTTCGGAAACCTGAACTACACGGCCGATATCCGCGGAGACTTGATCCTCGATGGAATCGGGCCTGTGCCAGGAGTGTCGGACAGTCACGATGAGCACGACTTAGACCTGCTGTCGGACAATGCTCGGGATATCACCCCTGCAGCAGCCCCGGGCCAAAATCCGGAGCAGACTGCGTGGCCCAAGGACGGGTGGATGGACCCCGCCCCGCCGGTCGCACACTCATCGGCGGTAGAGCCGAACACAGGCCTCACCTCTAAGGAAGCCTGTGACTCCGGACCCCCGGACTCGCATCCGGTTGTAGGTCCTAGTCTGCGCGCTCCCGAGCCCGTCGAGCCGGTTGGCTCCGGTAATGGAGTTTACCGCTGCGGATATCTTCCAGCAATAACCCTTTGGCGACATGCTGAACTCATTAAAATCTCTCTCTTTGACAGGAGACTCTTGGCCGAACTATGTCCGGCTCGAGTGGGAAGCAGGTGACGAAGGAATTCGTTGCCCACCCACCACCCATTTCATTGCCATGATCGATGAATTAACAAACGTGCTTGACTTCGACTCCGAAGACATCGACGGTACGGACAATGATGCAGGAGAAGAACAAGAACCACCACTCACAGGACGGTGGACAGCCACCCCATCATACGATATATACATGGTGGACACGCCTAAGGAGGATGACGACGACAATCCGGAAGATAAAACCCCTGGGCAAAAACCAAAGCGACGACGCAGACGCTGCTCCAAGTCCAGCAATAGTAAAAATAGCGACAAGAGCGCCAGAAAGATCGATACCCCAGTCAACTCCGAAGGCAACAACGACCATACAGACCCAACGTTGGAGCAGGACGAGCCAGGTCACGCCGAACACAGTTCGGAGCGGACGCCCGATCACAATGATCCCGAGGGACGAGTTCATCAAACTGCCCTAGGACAAGAACAAAGTCCGGATGACGATGCATTCATCATCCCGGAAACACGCGTGGAACGAGATAACCTCCACAGAAGGCTTATGGCCACAGCGAGAAGTCTAAAGAAGCAGAAGCAACGGCTAAAAGCCGCACAGGAAACGCTCAATCGCAGATGGAATAAAGTGCTAGACACTGAAGAAAGATACGGCGATGATCGCCATACAAAGAGCTATCCAAAATGCAAGCTACTGCCAGAATTCGACGACGAGGCCGTTCTACCAAAGATTAACATGACCAGGAGGCCAGATGTACCACTTCATAACCGCAACAGAGCATCTACCGACGCCGCGCACGATTTACTTGAGCACCTGGATAAGAAAGACGACGCAGCCAGGTCCATCTACGGATCTAAAAGACACACGCTGGCGAGGGACTATGGTCACCAAAATGATCATACCAACCAAATACCAGTTCGGAATAAACACCGGACACAACAACAGCCGACGGCATGCCACAACACGTCCAGATACAGAGAGGTTGCTCACCCCCTGTGCTTCACCAAGAAGCATCTTGGACCATGAATTTCGTAAGGTTTTAAACACAGTGAACATAGAGGCATATGACGGAACGACAGACCCAGGGGTTTGGATCGAGGATTTTATCCTACATATTCACATGGCTCGTGGGGATGACCTCCACGCCATCAAATACCTTCCCCTCAAGTTGAAAGGACCAGCTCGACACTGGTTGAAAAGCCTCCTGAAAATTCAATTGGGAGTTGGGAGGAACTCGAGGACGCTTTCAGGGCCAATTTTCAAGGGACTTATGTCCGGCCTCCGGATGCGGACGATTTAAGTCACATAATCCAACAGCCCAGAGAGTCCGCCCGCAAGCTTTGGAACAGATTCCTCACTAAGAAGAATCAAATTGTTGATTGTCCGGATGCCAAAGCGTTAGCGGCATTCAAACACAACATCCGCGACAAGTGGCTCGCCAGACACCTTGACCAAGAAAAGCCAAGGACAATGGCAGCCTTAACAAGCCTTATGACCCGCTTTTGCATGGGTGAAGATAGCTGGTTGGCCCGTAAAGGCACCAGCGACCCAAGCACATCCGAAATAAGGGACGGCAATGGGAAGCCACGGCGTAATAAAAACAAACGTCAAAACAAGGAAGAGAGCCCGGACAACACAACGGTCAACGCCGGATTCAGGGGCTCTCGACCCGATCAGCAAAAGAAGCCATTTAAATGCAAGAAGAGGCACCGCTCGTGCGAACGAGTCTCGACAGACTGTGCCAAATTCATGGCACCCCGACAAACTCATAACCACACGCACGAGAGAGTCTTTGGGTCTTCAAGCAGGCCGACAAATTAAATGCCGAACACAAGGGAAGGGAAACACCAAGTGAAGACGAGGATGAACCTCGCCAGCCGAACACTGGAGGACAGAAAAAATTCCCACCAGAGGTTAAAACAGTAAACATGATCCACGTGACTCACACATCCACGAGAAGGCACGAACGCGCGCTCAGAGACGCGTACGATATAGAGCCCATCGTACCCACACCTAACTACCGGATGGCTTGTCCGATCACCTTCGATCACATGGACTGCCTGACTAGTATTCGGCGCGGAGGATCAGAGTGCTTGACCCAATAATCGACGGATACCATCTCACCCACGTCCTCATGGACGGCGGCTGCAGTCTCAATTTAATATACCAGGACACTGTCTGCAGGATGGGGATAGACCCATCCAGAATTAGCCAAAGCAACACCACCTTTGAAGGGGTGATACCAGGCGTTCAAGCCTACAGCAGGGGCTCCGTCGTACTAGAGGTAACATTCGGCTCACCAGGCAACTCCAGAAGCGAAGAACTACTCTTCACCATCACACCCTTCCAAAGCGGCTATCACGCATTGCTTGGAAGAGCGGCCTTCGCCCGCTTCAACGCAGTACCACACTATGCCTACCTTACACTCAAGATGCCCGGTCCACGTGCCGTCATCACCGTTAATGGAAACACAAAGCGCTCTTCACGCGCGGAGGAATACGCAACGGCTCTAGCGGCCGGACTCTAAGCGGCCTCCGATACCAAAAAACATGACTGGTCGTTAAGACCACGGACACGGTTGGACGAGTCCGGCAGCCCGGATAAAAATGAGCCAGGGTGCCATATATGTAATCCCATAGAGGACACCAGGGGCTATAAATATTTAATAAAACCCCACAGTTGGCCTGACCTTATTTACAGGCCAATGCCTTACACTTTTACCATCCATCGCACGCTTACGTCGTACTCTTTTACACGAGTTTTTCTTTTTTACAGACACAATGCATGCGATACCCTTCCAGGAAACGGCACAACAGAGACAAAGGCGTAGACGTGCAGCAGGGCCCCGCTCAAAGGTTTCTCTTTATATTATGCCCCTGTGTAAACCTTTTTATTGCCTCTTGTTGTTTACACATCCCATGGGTACTATACCCATAGAGGATACTGCCGTTATTGGCATTTCGCCATGACAGACCGATGCATGTACCTGGAAATACAGGGTTTATAATGAAAGGGTGCTCTTCAGCCCATTTTCTGTTACAAAGTCCGAATACCTTCGGGAGTGTTTGGCGTCACGAGTTTGGCCTTATATGCATCAGCTCCGAATCATGTCTTTGGTCAAATGTTGGGTTTGCCCGGCTCCTGGGTTTGCCGCCTTACGTTCCGTTCTTATCGGCTAAGGCGGCCAAAGGAGAACTACTGCGATTGTGCCCTAGTTATTCCGGATGAGCACCTCAGTAGAGAAAGCCGAAAACTGATGTCATGATACATCGAGAGACTGTTCAACCACTCAAAGACTTATCAGAATCTTTAGGATTCCTCCGCATTAACGAAGGACTGTTTCCCGGTCATGTACAAACGCGCCCGTATTCGGATGCACGCGAAGGTACCAGGGGCTACATAGTAGCCCCACCGTTAAATTCCCATGGCTAAGCGAAAGTGTTACAACTATATAGTCCGGTTGCCTAGTTCGACGTGCAATCACCTCCTTAATGGCCAAGACGTTGGATCAAGTGTGATTACGCATATTTTTCGCGAACACCCCCGCATTGTATGCGTGGGGGCTGAAGCCAACGACTGCTAACTTTCGGATTACACATATACATAAAAACGGCCGCACATGAGACACAATAATACTTTCGGGCAAAAAGTATAAATATAGCCTTGTAATCAAAATAACATTGTTTTTACAATGATTCGATTTGTCACTCAAACTAGACATTCTTCAAGCACTGCGCTTCTATTAAGCGGGCACCTTCTGTTACCTGCTCCAAGTAGTGCTCGGCTGGATCCTGGCCTCCCGCCGGATTCTGGGTTGCAATGAGGGTGGCCTCCATATCTGTCCAAAATGCTCTAACGCGGGCAAGTGCCATCCGTGCACCCTCTATACATGCCGACCTCCTCATGGGATCAATCTGAGATACGGCACCGAGGAATTGTTGCACCAAACCAAAATAACTGTCTGGCTTCGGCTCGTTCGGCCAAAGATGGTCTGTTACAGACCACATTGCAAGCCCGGACAGCCTACGAAACTCCGCCATAGCATGCATCTTCTCACTCAATGGCAGCGGGCGCGCGGGAGCATTGAATTGCGACCAGAACAGCTTCTCCACTTCTTTATCACCTTGATCCTCGAAAAACTTGCCTGCATCAGCTGTACTCTTCGCCAAGTTTGCATACGCGTCTGCAGGACTCCAGCATCCATCCAGGGGAGCATACTTCGGATCCAAAAACTTCGTCCGCAGTAAGTAGGATCCCCTAGCCACGATTTTACCGGCCTGTCGAAGCTCCTCCCGCACACCCCTGACTTCGATCCGCATCTCCTTGGTCGCATTAAGTGGCTTGTTCAGGTCAGCCGAATTCACCTGACTCTCCTTCTCAAGCAGCTCATAACCGTCGGCGGCATTTTTTAACTCCACAGCCATTTCGGCTATCTTTTCCTTGCTTCGGTGATGAGCAGCCTGTTCGGCTCTCAACTCTTCTGCCGCCTTTAGGGAAGCCGCATTGCTAACCCGAGCTTGTTCCTTGGCCTGGGCAAGTTCCGCCCTCAGGGCTTCCACGGCAGCAGCACCATCTACAGTCCAAATATATTGCATCAATATCATGCCCCTCTCAAATTTTCCTATAAAATATAATTAGGAAAGCTGAGCACATACCTTGTGACTCATTCAGCCGCTCATTCACCAGTGTGATATCAGCATCAATAGCCCCACTCTGCCTCCTTAGTTCGGCAACTTCAACAGACTGGTTGGCTGCCGGACCCTTAGATACCTGCGCATATGTACATCGCAATCATTCCCTACACAATATGATCCCCCGTTTGCCGCCTTGGGCGGGCAACCAGAGTCTCAGGAGCTACTATCCATATGAAGCACACCTAGAGCATGCCTCATAGCCAAAAAATAGTGTATTTTTCACTACATAGCTCAAAGCCTCTAAGCAGGCTCGTAAATGCTTCATTCAAGCCGCTTGTGGCGGATGAAATCTTCTTGAGCACCATGCTCATTAATGAGCGGTGCTCCTCCGAGAGCGCAGCTCGCTCCAGAAAGCCCGTCAGTATGTCCGGCCAGACACCGAACTATGCTGGACCCTTCTCATCGCCCCCCGTGGGAGCCGAACGCTCCGGGCTTAGGGCGGCTGACGTATTAGCTTCCGGCTTCGGCAGATCCGGACTCCTCCGTGACGACACCTCGGTGTCGCCCACCTCATGAGGTGGAGAGGTGGGTGGGGTCTTGCTCTCCATCATCTCCGGAGGAAGATCTCCCGAAGATGAACTCTGTTGAGAAGAGCTGCTAGCTGGACTGCAAAAAATGAATCCTAGTTATTGATCTCGGAGAAATGCAGTACTTTCGAATTAACGATTAACTCACAGCTCGGTTGAGGGCTGGCCCGTTGGTGGGCGTGACGTGGTGAGGATGCCCATCGGGGCAGAGCCCCCCGGTGGCGCTTTCTTCCCCTGTTTGGGCATCTCCGTCTCCAAGTCTTCAGAGGCAGCCCTTTTCTTCCCGCGCGGGGAGGAGGCCTTGGATTCCCCTCCCCAACTATCCTCCTTTGGGGAGGAAGCAATTTCCCCGGTTCGGATGTGCAGTGTGTGAAGTTCGGCTTCACTGTCCTTTCCTTCGTCTTTCCCTGAGGGAATTTTGCTAAGCACCTAGCCAAGCATCTTGTCTATGGTAGGACTAGGCGAGCCTTCGGGAAGTGACGCCGGACACCTGATTCTCTCCGCCTTACTGAGCCATTCCTGGCCACGGAGGGTTTTCAGAATAATGACTATGACAAATAAAAACAAAGTGTCCGGTTTTAAGGTTACTTACTTGGGCATCTAGGCGATTGCAGCTTAGGCCCGCATCCTCGGTGGTGTCCGGACACTTTACTTGTGGTCCGAAGAATAATTTACACACCCCTTCGAGCTTCATGCCGAAAAAGTGCTTAATAGTCCGCGGACCCTCTGGATTGAACTCCCACATCCGGAGAGGCCAGCGTTTGCACGGCAACATCCGTCGGATTAGCATTACTTGAATTATGCTGACAAGGTTAATGTCCTTCTCAAGAAGCTCCCGGATACGGCTCTGCAGTATTGGTACATCACCAGCGGGCCCCTAATTCTGTCCTACGTCGGTCCATGATGCCAATTGTGACGGAGGGCCCGAGCGGAACTCGGGGGCGGCCACCCACTTTGTGCCTTTGGGAGCCGTGACATAAAACCACCTCCGCTGCCATACATCAGATACTTCTGGGAAAGAACCCTCTGGCCATGGGGCATCAGCGTTCCTACTTATTATGGCACCTCCGCACTCCGCATGTCGCCCCTCGATCATCTTCGGCTTCACATTGAAGGTCTTGAGCCATAAGCCGAAGTGTGGAGTGACGTGGAGAAAAGCCTCGCACACAATGATGAACGACGAGATATGGAGGATAGCGTCCGGAGCTAGATCATGAAAATCTAACCCGTAATAGAACATGAGCCCCCTCACAAAGAGATCAAGGGTGAGGCCCAAGCCGCAGAGGAAGTGAGGAACAAATACGACGCTCTCATTGGGCTCGGGTGTAGGGATGACCTGCCCTGGAGCAGGAAGCCGGTGCTAGATGTCAGCAGTCAGATATCCGACCTCCCTAAGCCTCGCAATGTCCTCCTCTTGGAGCGACGAGGCCACCCACCGGCCTTAAGGGTTGGATTCGGACATATTGGAGGGTCTGGGGTGTTTGAGCTTGGGTCTCGAGTGTTAGAACTCGAGGTGCGAAAAGGTGCAAGGGTGGTGGAAAAGAGGCATAGGCCTTGGCCCCTTTATAAAGGGGGTGAATATCAAGAGTCCTCAGCGTGACCGCTCGAGGCTTATCTAAAAACACACGGAGTCATACCAACGGTCATCGTGGGGTTACGCACGCCCATATTGATGGAAGATCTCGTAATAGGAGGAACATGATCTCTGCTTCGGCAGGGCGTGCCAATAAAACCGCCCCGCAACGCGAGTCGAGGTGGGCCAAGAAATGCCGGTTCGTATTGGACTGGGCCACGATGCAAGGGCACGATTTACGAAGATTGCCAGCAGATCAGATTTATGCTATGTTCCCTACGATAGTATGTGAGGATCATCTCGCAAATCCGGACACGGTCTAAGTGTTCGATAATTACCTTGGAGTATTCGGAGATGGAACCCGCCTTGCAATGCCGAAGACAAGACTGCGCGCCGGACTCATCGTCATTGAAGCCTGGTTCAGGGGCTACTGAAGGAGTCCTGGATTAGGGGGTATCCGGACGGCCAGACTATATACTTCGTCTGGACTATTGGAGCGTGAAGATACAAGACTCAAGATTCCGTCCCGTGTCCGGATGGGACTCTCCTTTGCGTGGAAGACAAGCTTGGCGATCCGGATATTGTATTTTCTTCCTTGTAACCGACTCTGTGTAAACCCTAGCCCTCTCCGGTGTCTATATAAACCGGAGAGGTTGGTCTTTAGAAGGCTGATCACAATTACAATCATAATCATCATAGGCTAGCTTCTAGGGTTTAGCATCTATGATCTCGTGGTAGATCTACTCTTGTACTACTCATATCATCAATATCAATCAAGCAGGAAGTATGGTTTTACCTCCATCAACAGGGCTCAACCTGGGTAAACATTGTGTCCCTTGCTTCCTGTTACCATCAGCCTAAGACGCACGATTGAGACACCCTACCAGAGATCCGCCGGTTTTGACACCGACAGTGGACGCCCGAGGGGCCCACGAGATAGGGGCACGCCCTATAGGGGGGGGGTGCCCTCCTATATCGTGGGAGCCTTGGCTGCTTCTTGACTTGCACTCCAAGTCCTCTGGATCACGTTCGTTCCAAAAATCACGCCCCGAAGGTTTCATTCCGTTTGGACTCCGTTTGATGTTCCTTTTCTTCGAAATACTGAAATAGGCAAAAAAAACAGCAATATGGGTTGGGCCTCCGGTTAGTAGGTTAGTCCCAAAAAATGATATAAATGTGTAAAATAAAGCCCATAAACATCCAAAAGGGGTAATATAATAGCATGGAACAATAAAAAATTATAGATACGTTGGAGACGTATCAAGCATCCCCAAGCTTAATTCCTGCTCGTCCTCGAGTAGGTAAATGATAAAAAAGAGAATTTTTGATGTGGAATGCTACCTAGCATAATTCTCAATGTAATTTTCTTTATTGTGGCATGAATGTTCAGATCCAAGAGATTCAAAATAAAAGTTCATATTGATAAAAGAAATAGTAACACTTCAAGCATACTAATCAAGGTAATCATGTCTTCTCAAAATAACATGGCAAAAGAAAGTTCATCCCTACAAAATCATATAGTTAGGCTATGCTTCATTTTCTTCACACAAAGATGTTCCCAACTTCTATACCCCCAATGACAAGCCAACCAATTGTTTCATACTTAATAATCTCAAACTTTTTCAACCTTCATGCAATATATGAGCGTGAGCCATGGATATAGCACTATGGGTGGAATAGAATATGATGATGGGGATTGTGTGGAGAAGACAAAAAAGGCGAAAGTCTCACATTGACGAGGATAATCAACGGGCTATGGAGATGCCCATCAATTGATGTCAACATGAGGAGTAGGGATTGCCATGCAACGGATGCACTAGAGCTATAAATGAATGCTCAACAAAAGAAAACTAGTGGGTGTGCATCCAACTTGCTTGCTCACGAAGACCTAGGGCATTTGAGGAAGCCCATCGTAGGAATATACACGCCAAGTTCTATAATGAAAAATTCTCACTAGTATGAAAAAGACAACTTATGAGACTCACTATATGAAAAACATGGTGCTACTTTGAAGGACAATATATGAGACTCACTACATGAAGAACAAGGTGCTACTTTGAAGCACAAGTGTGGAAAAAGAGATAGTAACATTGCCCCTTTTATTTATTTTCTTTTTTGGGGCCTTTCTTTTTTTTCTTTTGGCCTTTCTTCTTTTTTCTTTTTGGGCAATGTTCTAATAATGATGATCATCACACTTGTATTGATTACAACATATGAATTACAACTCGAAACTAGAACAAGATATGACTCTATATGAATGCCTCCGGCGGTGTACCGGGATGGTGCAATGAATCAAGAGTGACATGTATGAAAAATAATGCATGGTGGCTTTGCCACAAATACGATGTCAACTACATGATCATGCAATGGCAATATGACAAAAGTAAAGTATGTCATGATGATGATAAACGAAACGGTGGAAAGTTGCATGGCAATATATCTCGGAATGGCTATGGAAATGCCATAATAGGTAGGTATGGTGGCTGTTTTGAGGAAGATATAAGGAGGTTTATGTGTGATAGACCATATCGTATCACGGGTTTGGATGCACCGGCAAAGTTTGCACCAACTCTCAAGGTGAGAAAGGGCAATGCACGGTACCGAAGAGGCTAGCAATGGCGGAAAGGTAAAAGTGCGTATAATCCATGGACTCAACATTAGTCAAAAGAACTCATATACTTATTGCAAAAATTTAGAAGTCATCAAGCCCTACGCGCATGCTCCTAGGGGGATAGATTGGTAGGAAAAGACCATCGCTCGTCCCCGACCGCCACTCATAAGGATGCACAAGCCAGGTACACTTCATGTTTCAAATTTGTTACACAACTTTAACCATACGTGCATGCTACGGGACTTGCTAACTTCAACACAAGCATTCTTTTAAATTCATAATCACCCAAGTAGCATGACTTTAATATCACTACCTCCCTATCTCAAAACAATTATCAAGTATCAAATTGATCATAGCACCCAATTCACTTCCTATGATAGTTTTTATTATACCCAACTTGGATGCCTACCATTCTAGGACCAATTTTATAACCATAGAAATACCATGCTGTTCTAAAAGACTCTCAATAAGACATAAGTGAAGCTTGAGAGACTAGCAATTTCTACAAAAATAAGTCACCACGGTGCTCTAAAAGATATAAGTGAAGCACTAGAGCAAAAACTATCAAGCTCAAAAGATATAAGTGAAGCACATAGAGTATTCTAGCAAATTCTAATCAAATAGGAATCTCCCAAAAGGTGTATACAGCAAGGATGATTGTGGTAAACAAAAAAGCAAAGACTAATATAATACACGACGCTCCAAGCAAAACACATATCATGTGGCGAATAAAAATATAGCTCCAAGTAAAGTTACCAATGAACAAAGATTTAAAGAGGGATGCCTTCCGGGCATCCCCAAGCTTAGGCTTTTGGCTATTCTTGAATATATTGGGGTGCCTTGGGCATCCCCAAGCTTAGGCTCTTGCCACTCCTTATTCCATAGTCCATAAATGCTTTACCCAAAACTTGAAAACTTCACAACACAAAACTCAATAGGAAATCTTATAAGCTCCGTTAGTGAAAGAAAACAAAACCACCACATAAGGTACTATAATGAACTCATTCTTTATTTATTTTGGTGTTAAACCTACTGTATTCCAACTTCTCTATGGTTTATAAACTATTTTACTAGCCAAGATGCATCAAAATAAGCAAACAACACACGAAAAACAGAATCTGTCAAAAACAGAACAGTCTGTAGAAATCTGTAACTAATGCAAACTTCTGGAACTCTAAAAATCCTACCAAAATAGGAAGTCCTGTACAATTTGTCTATTGATCAGCAGCAAAAAGAATCAACGCAAAATCACGTTCCTGGGATTTAACAAAACTAAATTCGTGCGTGCAAAGTTTCTGTTTTTCAGCAGAATCAAATCAACTATCATCATAGGTTATCCTATAGTTTCTACTTGGCACAAACACTAATTAAAAGATAAAAACACATCTAAACAGAAGGTAGATGCAAGATTTATTGAATAACAGCAAGGAAAAAAATTGGGTTGCCTCCCGACAAGCGCTACCGTTTGACGCCCCTAGCTAGGCATTGCTAATTTTAATGATGCTCACATGAAAGACAAGAATTGAAGCACAAATAAAGCATCATGAAACACGTGACAAACACATCTAAGTATAACATACTTCCTATGTATAGGCATATTATAAGCAAACAAATTTTCAAGGCAGGCAAAAACTAGTATACGCAAGGAAGAAGAAAGAGACGATAACAATCTCAACATGACGAGAGGTAATTTAATAATATAAAAATTTCTACGACCATATTTTCCTCTCTCATAATAATTACATGTAGGATCATAGGCAAATTCAAAAAAATAGCTATCACAAAACATATTCTCAACATGATCCACATGCATGCAAAGTTGACACTCTTCCAAGATAGTGGGATTAACATTAACTAAAGTCATGACCTTTCCAAACCCACTTTTATAAAAAATATCATAAGATTGAACATACTTCAAATATGTGGGATCTAAAGTTGACACTCTTCCAAGCTGAAAGTGCAACTAATCCCCGGGTGGTTTTGGTAATTAATAACAACATATATATCATTGAACTAATAGTTTCTTGAGAATCATTTCAGAAAGTTCAGTGATATGGGTATGGCAAGGACTGAAGAAGTGGACCCCTCAAAATGCTAAGGCAAGCATTGGCAAAAGCTCAAGACTCCATTTTTGGTTTAGTGATCCAAGATCACATTGAGTCTATAGGAAAGGCAATACTATTAAAAGGGGATGAGGTTATGATAATGATCTGGTTGCTCAAAGTGCTTAGTGATATATCTCCTAAACTATCAGCAACTCTCACTTCCATAATACACTCATAAGTAATCTCGGTCCCACCGATTTCCTAAACTCAGTCACACCGAGATGAACCATCTCAGCCATTAGCCAAACCCTAGAAATCTCGGATTTTCCGATTCTGAACTCGGTCTCACCGAAACTTGAGTTGCCAAGCTTCAGAATCATACGTCATCAAATCGGTGTCACCGAGATGATGAAGTCGGTCCCACCGAGATTGGCAAGCCCTAGTCTTTACACGAATCGGACTCACCGAGATTGTATTTTCGGTCCCACCGAAAATCCCAACGTTCACATGATTTGAACTTTCGGTCTCACCGAGTTGTCAACTTCGGTCTGACCGAGATTGGTCAAATGTGTGTAATGGTTGGATTTTGTGTGGAGGCTATAAATACCCCTCCACCCCCTCTTCACTCGTTGAGAGAGCCATCAGAAAGTACTACCACTCCTACCTTACATTTCTGAGAAGAAAACTACCTACCCTTGTGTTGAGATCAAGTAGCTCCACTCCCACCATATGAAGCTTGATCTCTAGCCTTCCCAAGTTGCTTTCCGCTCAATCCTTTCTTCCACCATAGCCAAATCAGTGAGGAGAGTTGAGTGTTGGGGAGATTATCATTTGAAGCACAAGAGCAAGGAGTTCATCATCATCAACACCATCTATTACCTTTTGGAGGGTGGTGCCTCCTAGATTGGTTAGGTGTCGCTTGGGAGCCTCCGCCGAGATGTGGAGTTGAACCAAGAAGTTTGTAAGGGCAAGGAGATCGCCTACTTCGTGAAGATCTACCACGAGTAAGGCTAGCCCTCCGTGGGCGTGAGGCCATGATGGCATAGACAAGGTTGCTTCTTCGTGGACCCTTCGTGGGTGGAGCCCTCCGTGGACTCTCGCAGCGTTACCCTCCGTGGGTTGAAGTCTCCATCAACGTGGATTGACGATAGCACCACCTATCGGAACCACGAGAAAAATCTCCGTGTCTTCAAATTGCGTTTGCTCTTCTCCACCTCTCTTTACTACATGTGCAATTTACTTTCCGCTGCCTATACTCTAGAATTGCATGTGTAGGGTGATACTTGACTTGATCATCATTGTGAATTTGCCAAAAACTTGTCTTTATCAAAAGGCTGAATTTTTATATTGTCAAGTAGTCTAATCACCCCCCCTTCTAGACATACTTTCGATCCTACAAGTGGTATCAGAGCTTTGGTCTGCATTGTATTGGTTTCCATTGCATTGGACTCCATAAGCTTGGTTTCACAACCTAGGAGAGTACGGCGTCTAGTGAGGGTAATTTTCGTAGAGGTCCTTACTTTGATGGTTCAAACTTTGCTAGTTGGAAGCATAAAATGAAAATGCATATTCTTGGCCATAACCCTGCCGCATGGGGCATTATTTGTGTTGGTTTGCAAGGTGAATTCTTGAGGAAGGAAAAGTTCCGGATCGCGGCTTCTAACGGATGAATTGCGGATGTTGCAAAACAATGCTCAAGCTTGTGACATTCTCTTCAATGCTTTGTGTCCCGAGGAGTTCAACAAAATCAGCCGTCTTGAGAATGCAAAAGAGATTTGGGATACTTTGGTCGAAATGCACGAAGGTACCGAGTCCGTGAAGGAATCAAAGCTAGATGTTCTTCAAGGTCAACTTGACAAGTTCAAGATGAAGGAAGGTGAAGGAGTCGCTGAAATGTACTCTAGGCTTGCTCTCATGACAAATGAGATTGCCGGCTTAGGAAGCGAAGAAATGACCGACCGATTCATCATCAAGAAGATTCTCAGAGCTTTGGATGGAAAGTATGACACCGTGTGCACTTTGATCCAAATGATGCCAAACTACAAGAATCTCAAGCCAACCGAAGTCATTGGAAGAATTGTTGCTCATGAGATGACACTTAAAGATAAGGAACAGCTTCACAACAAGTCAAGTGGTGCTTACAAAGCTACAAGTGATGCTCCCACAACCTCTAGTGACAAGCTAGTTTCCAATGAAGAGATAAGCCTAATGGTGAAGAACTTCAACAAATTCTACAAGAGTAGAAGCAAAGAGAGAAGCTCAAAGTCTAGATCATATGATGAAAAGAGATCTTCTAGTCGTGATCGAATCTGCTACAATTGTGGAAGACCGGACACTACTCAAATGAGTGTTCGGCTCCCCACAAGAGAAGAGAAGAATCTCCAAGAAGAAGAAGCTCAAGAGAAGAGTCACCTCGGAAAGAGAGAAGGAGTAGAGATGATCGTTATGAGCGAAGACCCTCTCGGAGAAGCAAGGATTCGGAGAGGAAAGACAAGTCATCAAGGAGCTACACAAGAAGAAAGCATCAAGCTCATGTAGGTGAATGGGTTTCCGGCTCCGACTCCGGCAATCATTCGAAAGAAGCTATCACTCCAACTCCGACTACATCCAAGATGAAGGTGTTGCGGTCTTGCTCTCGTGTCCTCCAACTCCAACTCCTACGACTTATTTGATTCACCAAATGAGGGAATTGGAAGATGCTTCATGGCAAAAGGCCCCAAGGTATCACACCCTGAATTTATTGACTTTGATAGTGATGAGGATGACTTGCTTGGTGAAGATGAGCTTTTACATGACAAATCTAGTGAGCCTAGTAATGATGAACATGCTAGTAGTCTTTATAGCCGAGAAGAGTCGAATGTCAATGCTATGAAGGAGATTGAGCGTCTAACTAAAGAACTAAACACTCTTAAGTTAGCTCATGAAACAACTCAAGAAGATCATAGAGAGCTCCTAAGATCTCATGAGAAGCTACGCTTCGAGAAGCTCAATCTAGAGCAAGAACATGAGTTTCTAAAAGCAATCAATGACGATCTTCGAAAGAAGAGTTCTTCATATCTTGCCAAACGACTTCTCTTGTCTAATTTCTTGCCACCTATTAAAACTAAGCATGACAAGCATAAGAAAAATTCTTCATCTAGAAGCAACAATATTGGTTCTAGTAGTTCTCTTGATTCCACTAACAATGTTTCAAGCCAAGTTACACTTGAGCAAGAAAATAGTTTATTGAAAGGGATTATAGAGAAAGGTGTCTACAAGAGCCTTGTCGGAAGCAAGAACTTTGAGGAAATTGTTCGCAAGCAAGGAAGACACCGGAAGAATCAAGGAATTGGTTTTGAGCGAAAGTTCAACGCCGAGGGTGTTGAATGGGAAGAAGGTCAATATCCCACTCCAAAGTTTGTTTCTCAAAAGGAGAAGTATGATCCTACTTCTTCCAATGTGGAACAAGCTCAAGATGATCTTCCACCACAAGACCACAAGCTAAAAGGCAAGGACAAGCTTCAAGAGGAGATTGATGCATTTATTGAAGCACCTAAAACCATGGTCAAGTGGGTTCCCAAGGAAACGTCAAGTTCTACTTCGTCAAGCTCAACTACAACCCCAAGGATTCCCATCAAGATGATGTGGATCCCGAAGAAGAAGAACTAGAGAGTTCTTGAGGGTGACTCCGCCAACATATTTCACTCACACTCATTTTGGCAAGAACTTGTGCAATCAACTTCCACATCTTGCACTAGTTCATGGAGTCACAAACCCTCTTGTTGGTAAGTCAAGGGACAAGGTAATCATTGCTTTCATGGACATCATCTATTGTGTACTTCAATCTATGTCCATGGATATCCTTGTTTGTTCCTTGTGGGACTAACCCATGTAGGTATTGAAAGTGCCCGAATCCAAAGGATTGCTCCCAACTCTTGATGATCTTCATCAACATTGAGCATCCACATCTTCAACATCTACATGAAGTCTTCTACGACAACCCAAGGTTAGCTTGACCCTTTAAAAGGGGTTCTCACATCTAGGGGGAGCTTTGCTCTAAAAGAAGTGAGCTAAAGCATCTTCAAATGATGTGAACACATCAATGCTTTATGTAAAAGTGGTAACCCCACTTGTGCTTAAACGATGAGTATGACCTATGATCAAATGTTCTCATTTGACTCCTAAGTCAATATACTCATATATAGATGACCTAGTCATTGACAAATTGTGTGATAGTAGCTAGAGTTTTGATTGTGCATGTTTGACATATATTTCATTTGCTATCTTATTGTGTGAGCATGTTGGATGCATGATTTTATCCATTCGAGGACATCCATTTGTTGCTTTGGTCTTTTGGATTTTTCTGACCAAATGGATGGACAAGAATGCCTAAGTACCTCCCCTAGCTATCTATGCTTTCTTGTCTCAAATTCTATTCATGCTTACATCACAAACTTTGAACAAGTCAATTTCGGACTCTCCGAGTGAGGAGCACTCGGAGCCACCGATCCGTCAAAGGCTAACTTCCAAAACCTTCTAAGTGATTTCGGTCAGACCAACCCACTCAAACTCGGTCGAACCGAAAACATTCAGATTGATCTAGGTTTTCACCTCGGTGAAACCGAGTTGTGAATTTCGTGTGACGAAGTGCATAACGCCTGCGATTATCCATCTCGGTGCCACCGAGTTTTACAACTTCGGTCCCACCGACAAACAAGGGGTATATATACTCCGTGGGTCGCGCGCATTGATTTCTACTTCAAACGCTTCGCCCCACACCCTTTCTTTGCCGTCGCTTTGGTCTCCGGATCGTCTCCGTCGCCGCTCAGGCGCCTCGCCGCAGGTCTCCGTCGCCGTCAACGGACATTCTCTCCGCGCCGTTGCCGCCGTAGAGGAACTCCACCAAGTTAGGGTGAGTTTCGACCCCACTCGTGCTCCCATCTCCGATTCAATGCAAGTTTGGTTTGCCTAGCATCTTGCCACGTTTGAAATCTTCCTGAACACAAGATTAGTTCCTTTGAACGAAATTCGAGTAAAAGTTTTAGGGTTAGGTTTCCGCCGAACACATCTCGGTGAGACCGATTTTACAATCTCGGTATGACCGATTTGGCCTCTGGCCAATGCATCAGACCTTCGGTCCAACCGAAGTTGTGCAAATCGGTGTGACCGAAATGAGGATTTAGTGAAACCCTAGTGTTTTCGGCAGGACCGAAACCCACTTCGGTCCAACCGAAAGTGGTGTGAATGCTTCTGTTAGAACACTTCGGATTCACCGAATTTTAAACTCGGTCTGACCGAAATGTCTTCTGTGAAAACCTAAAACTGAAATTTGAACTCATTTTCTTTGCAAAATCTTCTGCAGTTTGTGATAACTCTTCTACTCTGCCTACACCTTATCTATTCACAGGTTATCAGCCATGTCAGATGCCAGTGACAGCCAGAACAGGTCTGAGTCACCTATTGCTGATATTCCAGAGGCAGGCACTAGTCCTGAACCTAGCAGCTCATTAGATGATATTGAGAGGAGCACACCAAGTGGTTTGCCTCCTGCAGCCACCAGGGCCAGAAAGAAGAGGAACTCTGATGAAGAAGATTCTGATTTCATTGTTGAGGAAGAGGTCTCCTCCAAGCCAAAGAGAAAGGTTGTTGCCAAAGAGCCTCAAGGGCAGCAAACCAAGAAAGGCACTAGGAAAGTGAAGCAGTCCACTGTTGCCAAGAAGCTGAGTATGGAAGAGGAAACTACAAGCAAGGTGAAGAAAACTTCCAAGAGGAAGAGGATTGTGCATGATGATGCAGCAGAGGAAGATGAGGATGAGGAAGCACCCCAGCCTCCTCAGAAGCCTAAGCTCATGGGTGATGCCATCAGGGCTGGAGCCACTTCAAAGTCCAAGCCATCTGCTCCAGTCAAGGCAGCTCCAAAGAAAGCCTCTTTGCCAAGCCAAAGAAGACAGTCAGGAACATCCCTGCATCTGAGAAGAGGAAAGATGATGTGCCACCAGCTGTGTCAGATGATGAAGCACCAGTTCTGCTGAAACTTCGTCCAAAACTGCCAATTCACAATGATGCTCATCCTCAAGCTGAGAACATGAAGGAAAGGAAGGATAGAGGTCTCAGGCTATGGAGACAAGCTGATCCATATCCTGTGAGGAGAAGAACTGCTGTTGATCCAAGATTCCACACCAGAGAGTAGCAGGACTTCTATGAGACTGTGCTGATGGACAAGAAGCCCATAGTGGCAGACACCAGATTTGTTGATTGGAAATACATTGACAGTGAAGAGCACAGAGACTTCTTTCCACATGTGCATGAGAGCTTCACTGCATGTGGTGTTGCAGAGTTTGTTGGTCAAAAGTTGACAAGTTGGAATGATGAAATGATTATGCAATTCTATGCCACAACTCATTTCTATCCAGATGGAAAGATCACATGGATGACTGAAGGCCAAAGATTCTCTTCAACTGTTGAAGAATGGGCAGAACTTCTGAATGCTCCAGTGCAGAGAGAGGATGATGTTGATGTCTATGGCATTCCCAAGAAGAACCATGAATCTATGAAGAATATGTACAAAGAGGTTCCAGCTAAGGATTTGGCAATCTGGAAGCTTGGCTCAGTGTATTATCTCCAGGCAGGTCTACCTACTACAAACACTATTCTGAGGCATACCTTGATGCCCAAGTCTGGAGATCATCGCATGATCAGAGGGTACTCTATCAACATGCTGCATATACTTGATGAGAAGGCACCTTTCAAGGTGATGGACTTGATAGTTGAGACCATCAAGAGGACTGCAGCTGACCAGAAGAGGTCATGTGGATTTGCCCCGCATATTCAGATGCTTATCAATGCCAAGTTTGGCACGGGCACATTCTTGTTGGATAGAGAGCACCTACCACTGCAGCCTGAGCATGAGGACAATGATGTTGTGATGGATGAGGAGGACCCAACGTCTGTTGAAGGTCAAGCAAAGATTGAAGCTGCCAAGAAAGCTAAAGCTGAGAAGGAAGCAGCAGCAGCAGCAGCAGCTAAACCGAAGAGTGTTGGAGAGCAGCTCCTTGAAGCTACCCAGAGGATTGAGCAACACCTGGCCAGCATTGTACAGTCTCAGGAGAGTCTTGAAAGGATTGTTGAAGACAAGATCCATGCTCTGGATGTGAAGCTGACTAAAGTGCAAGTAACTGTCAACAAGCTTGAGGCAGATATTGAGGAAGCAAAGAGGGAGAAGGAAGAGCTCATGCGTGAGATGCAGGATGACCTAGTCCAGGATGCTTATGAACAGATCTCCGGTTCCCACAGGACCCCGATCACTGCTATTCCATGGGATGACACCGGACTACAGCCTCAAGACCTCCCACAGCTCCATCAGTTGCTCCAGCTCCAGCTCCAAAGTGACCACTCCTCCAGCTCCACGGACATCACCAAGTCTTCGCAGATGCTGCCATCTCAACTCCATCAACCTGCATAGAGCCGCCAACAGAGTCCCTAGTGACGTTTAGCTCTATGCCTTTTCGAACTTTTTGGTAACTTGTTGCCAAAGGGGGAGAAATTGTATAGATCATAGGACTTCGAGAGAGAGAGTGCTTTGTCTTTGCGCTTTTGCTCTTTCGTTCATTTGCGGTCTTTTTGAGATACTTTTGAGATACTACGTTTGATGCTCATTAATGAGTGCTTGGTCGTACTATGCCTTAATGTGTGCTTAATGCTTATCATATGCTATTCATATCTTGTATGACCATTTACTCATGTCTTGGTGATTGGGTGCATGCTATTCATTCTTATCATTTTGTGCGCTCCACCAAGATGTATGTGACATGGAAGAGTGACCCATGATCCTAATCGATTGTGCATTTGCATTCAAACGCAAATCTTAAATAATGCACAAATTTCGGGGGAGCTCTTGCTTATCACATACTTCTCAAAGCGACGATATTATTCATTGATTATATCCTTTGTCGAAGCTTTGATCTATATGTTGTCATCAATTACCAAAAAGGGGGAGATTGAAAGTGCAACTAATCCCCGGGTGGTTTTGGTAATTAATAACAACATATATATCATTGAACTAATAGTTTCTTGAGAATCATTTCGAAAGTTCATTGATATGGGTATGGCAAGGACTGAAGAAGTGGACCCTCAAAATGCTAAGGCAAGCATTGGCAAAAGCTCAAGACTCCATTTTTGGTTTAGTGATCCAAGATCACATTGAGTCTATAGGAAAGCCAATACTATTAAAAGGGATGAGGTTATGATAATGATCTGGTTGCTCAAAGTGCTTAGTGATATATCTCCTAAACTATCAAGCAACTCTCACTTCCATAATACACTCATAAGTAATCTCGGTCCCACCGATTTCCTAAACTCACCACACCGAGATGAACCATCTCAGCCATTAGCCAAACCCTAGAAATCTCGGATTTTCCGATTCGAACTCGGTCTCACCAAACTTGAGTTGCCAAGCTTCAGAACCTTCATCATCAAATCGGTGTCACCGAGATGATGAAGTCGGTCCCACCGAGATTGGCAAGCCCTAGTCTTTACACGAATCGAACTCACCGAGATTGTATTTTCGGTCCCACCGAAAATCCCAACGTTCACATGATTTGAACTTTCGGTCTCACCGAGTTGTCAACTTCGGTCTGACCGAGATTGGTCAAATGTGTGTAACGGTTGGATTTTGTGTGGAGGCTATAAATACCCCTCCACCCCCTCTTCACTCGTTGAGAGAGCCATCAGAAAGTACTACCACTCCTACCTTACATTTCTGAGAAGAAAACTACCTACCCTTGTGTTGAGATCAAGTAGCTCCACTCCCACCATATGAAGCTTGATCTCTAGCCTTCCCAAGTTGCTTTCTACTCAATCCTTTCTTCCACCACAGCCAAATCAGTGAGGAGAGTTGAGTGTTGGGAAGATTATCATTTGAAGCACAAGAGCAAGGAGTTCATCATCATCAACACCATCTATTACCTTTTGGAGGGTGGTGCCTCCTAGATTGGTTAGGTGTCGCTTGGGAGCCTCCGTCGAGATGTGGAGTTGAACCAAGAAGTTTGTAAGGGCAAGGAGATCGCCTACTTCGTGAAGATCTACCCCGAGTAAGGCTAGCCCTCCGTGGGCGTAGGCCATGATGGCATAGACAAGGTTGCTTCTTCGTGGACCCTTCGTGGGTGGAGCCCTCCGTGGACTCTCGTAGCCGTTACCCTCCGTGGGTTGAAGTCTCCATCAACGTGGATTGACGATAGCACCACCTATCGGAACCACGAGAAAAGTCTCCGTGTCTCCAAATTGCGTTTGCTCTTCTCCACCTCTCTTTACTACATGTGCAATTTACTTTCCGCTGCCTATACTCTAGAATTGCATGTGTAGGGTGATACTTGACTTGATCATCATTGTGAATTTGCCAAAAACTTGTCTTTATCAAAAGGCTGAATTTTTATATTGTCAAGTAGTCTAATCACCCCCCCTCTAGACATACTTTCGATCCTACACAAGCCCACTTTCAATATTATTGCAAACACTATTATCAATCTCATATTCATCATGGGGCTTAAATAAAGTTTCAAGGTTATAAGAAGAATCACCCCAATCATGATCATTGAAACAAGTAGTAGACATAGCAAAACTAGCATCCCCAAGCTTAGGGTTTTGCATATTATTAGCACAATTGACATCAAGAGAATTTATAGGAAAATCATTGCAATCATGCTTTTTATTCAAGGAGTTATCGTGAATCTCTTCATAAATTTCTTCATCATAATTTTTAGATTCACAAATTTTGAGCAAAGCTTCATAAAGATAATCTAGTGCACAAAACTCACTAGCAATTGGTTCAACATAATTTGATCTCCTAAAAAGATTAGCAAGCGGATGAGGATCCATAGATCTTAGGTTCTCTGTTTAGCAATAAATAAGCATCTAATCCAACCAAACGAGAAAACGAAAGGGCAAGCAGAAGATAGAGGAGGAGATTGGGAAAGGGAGGGCGAAATAAACGGCAAGGGTGAAGTGGGAGAGAGAGGAAAACGAGAGGAAAATGGAAAATAATGTAAATGCGAGGGAGATGAGTTGGTGATGGTTACTTGGTATGTCTTGACTTGAGCGAAGACCTCCCCAGCAATGGCGCTAGAAATCCTTCATGCTACGTCTTGAGCTTGCGTTGGTTTTCCTCGAAGAGGCGAGGGTGATGCAGCAATAGTAGCGTAAGTATTTCCCTCAATTTTTGCGAACCAAGGTATCAATCCAGTAGGAGGCTCCTCAAATGTCCCACGCACCTAGACAAACAAACAAAGAACTCGCAACCAACGCAATAAAGGGGTTGTCAATCCCTTCACGGCCACTTGCGAAAGTGAGATCTAATAAAGATAGTATGATAAGATAAATATATTTTTTGGTATTTTATAATATAGATGCAAAAAAGTAAAGATGCAAATAAAAGTATATTGGAAGCAAATATGATAAGAGATAGACCTGGGGGCCATAGGTTTCACTAGTGGCTTCTCTCAAGATAGCAATAGTATTACGGTGGGTGAACAAATTACTGCCGAGCAATTGATAGAAAAGCGAATAATTATGAGATTATCTAGGCATGATCATGTATATAGGCATCACGTCCGCAACAAGTAGATCGACTCCTGCCTGCATCTACTACTATTACTCCACACATTGACCGACTCATGCCTGCATCTAGAGTATTAAGTTCACAAGAACAGAGTAACGCATTAAGCAAGATGACATGATGTAGAGGGATAAACTCAAGCAATATGATATAAACCCCATCTTGTTATCCTCGATGGCAACAATACAGTACGTGCCTTGCAACCCTTTCTGTCACTAGGTAAGGACACCGCAAGATTGAACCCAAAGCTAAGCACTTCTCCCATGGCAAGAAAGATCAATCTAGTAGGCCAAACCAAATTGATAATTCGAAGAGACTTGCAAAGATAACTCAATCATACATAAAAGAATTCAGAGAAGATTCAAATATTATTCATAGATAAACTTGATCATAAACCCACAATTCATCGGATCTCGACAAACACACCACAAAAAGAGTTTACATCGAATAGATCTCCACAAGAGAGGGGAGAACATTGTATTGAGATCCAAAAAGAGAGAAGAAGCCATCTAGCTAATAACTATGGACCCGTAGGTCTGTGGTAAACTACTCACAACTCATCGGAGGGGCAAGGATGTTGATGTAGAAGGCCTCCATGGTCGATTCCCCGTCCGATAGAGTGCTAGCGAAGGCTCCAAGATGAGATCTCGCGGATACAGAAGGTTACGGTGGTGGAAATTGTGTTTAAATGCGCCTCTGGATGTTTTCGGTGCGTGAGGCTTATATAGGAGGAAGAAGTGCGTCGGTGGGCGCTGAGGGCCACGAGATAGGGGGCGCACCCTATAGGGGGGGGCGCCCTCCTATCTCGTGGGAGCCTTGGCTGCTTCTTGACTTGCACTCCAAGTCCTCTGGATCACGTTCGTTCCAAAAATCACGCTCCCAAAGGTTTCATTCCGTTTGGACTCCGTTTGATATTCCTTTTCTTCGAAATACTGAAATAGGCAAAAAACAGCAATATGGGTTGGGCCTCCGGTTAGTAGGTTAGTCCCAAAAATGATATAAATGTGTAAAATAAAGCCCATAAACATCCAAAAGGGGTAATATAATAGCATGGAACAATAAAAAATTATAGATACGTTGGAGACGTATCACACACGTTCAGGTCGATGACGTCCCTCGAACTCTTGATCCAGCAAAGTGTCGAGGAAGTAGATGAGTTCCGTCAGCATGACAGTGTGGTGACGGTGATGGTGAAGTAATCCGCGCAGGGCTTCACCTAAGCACTACGACAATATGACCGAGGGTGTAATCTGTGGAGGGAGGCACCGCACACGGCTAACAATCGTTCGTGTGTGTTCTAGGCACCCCCTCCCCATGTATATATAGGTGGGAGGGGGAGGGGAGCAGCCTTGGGTCCCAAGTAGGAGGAATCCTACTTGGGGCCCTACTCCAATTCGGCCCCCGCTTTCCTTGTTACCAGAAGGGGGAAAAGGGAAGAGGGAAGGGAGGAAGGAAAGGGGGCGGGGGGACCCCTCTTCCTTCTCTTATTCGGCCTCCTGCCTTAAGGGGGGAGGGGGCGCCCCCCTTGTGGGCTGGTGTGCTCCCCTCTTATGGCCCATAAGGCCCATTATCCGGTAGTCCGATAAATACCCGATACTACCCGGAACACTTCTGATGTCCAAATACTATCATCCTACATATCAATCTTTATCTCGACCATTTCGAGACTCCTCGTCATGTCCGTGGTCTCAGCCGGGACTCCGAACAACATTCAGTCACCAAATCACATAACTCATATAATACAAAATCATCATCGAATGTTAAGCGTGCGGACCCTACGGGTTCGAGAACTATGTAGACATGACCGAGACACCTCTCGAGTTAATAACCAATAGTGGAACCTGGATGCTCATATTGGCTCCTACATATTCTACGAAGATCTTTATCGGTCAAACCGTAATGACAATATACATTATTCCCTTTGTCATCCATATGTTACTTGCCCGAGATTTGATCGTCGGCATCTTTAGACCTAGTTCATATCGTTATCGGCAAATCTCTTTACTCGTTCCATAATACATCATCCCGCAACTAACTCATTAGTCACTTTGCTTGCAAGCACTAGTAGAAAACGACCCATTAATCCCGGTTCCAGAGGGCCTTTAGTCCCGGTTCTAAAACCCAGACTAAAGGGTCGAGACTAAAGCCCAAAACCTT
Source organism: Aegilops speltoides (assembly GCA_021437245.1). Lineage (NCBI taxonomy): Eukaryota > Viridiplantae > Streptophyta > Magnoliopsida > Poales > Poaceae > Aegilops > Aegilops speltoides. The sequence continues at coordinate 87,982,095 of CM038141.1, read as the reverse complement.
TAGTCCCGGTTCACTTACGAACCGGGACAGAAGGGGCTCCACGTGGCCACAGTGGGGTGCCCAGGCAGGAGGACCTTTAGCCCCGGTTGGTAACACCAACCAGGACCAAAAATCTGCCACGCGTCAGCAGCTCGCAGGCGCTGGGGTTTTTGGTTTTTTTTGAAAGGGGGAGGGGGTGGGTGTAGGGGTTTTGGAGGGTTTATTTTGGTGTTTCATATTGTGTTAGCTAGCTAATAGAGAGAAGTGACCTCTCTTTCTCCGTGCTTGATCGACGCTAGCTACTATACATATAGACAGAACTCGACTCGCTAGCTAGTAAGCAAATGAAGGGACCATTAATTACACAAGATCGCCATGAACATATACAGAGAGAAAGTGACCTCTCTTTCTCTGATGGATTGGTCGACGTATATCGATCCGACGCTACTACATATATACAATATAGCATCTCTTACAATCCCTAACATCTATAATCAATTTCCACATGGTATTCTCCCTTCTCATTTATGACGTGGTCAAGAAAGAATCCCGCCAATTCCTCTTGAATTGCTTGAATGCAATCATGTGGTAGGAGTTCATCCCGCATCTTCCACATCTAATTTAAAGAAGGGGGTCAATACATATATATGAATGAAACTCAACACAAATGATTGTAATAAAATAAAATTATGAACATTATTGTTTATGTACTTCATATTGTTTTGCAGAGTAGCACTGCTGAGAGGTCGCGTTATAGATGAACTCACAAACGTAGTATCCACATAAATTATTCCCGCCTTCCTGCCACAAGACCTTTACGAGAAATAGAGTTCAATCAAACTGATAATCAAGCATGATAAATGGTATTGATGAAACTAGAATAAATGGGAGATGCGCAGAACTAGCTAGTACTACTTACTTTCGAGTGTGTAAATCGCAGCTCCCTCGGCAGTCCCGGAACTATTCCGGTGAACTCTTTCCAAACCCTGTCAGAAAAAGAAAATAATTAATAGATATCAGGAAATGAACAAAGTTGCCGTTATGGTGCGATAATGATCGATTGAACTTACTTTTGGAGCATTGCAGTCATGTCTGCATAGTCCTGGGGATCTTTTCGTCTCGAGTCTAAGACAATTACTACTCCCCGGTCAAGCTTAATCTCTAGCAGAATAAAGTGGAAGATGCGCACGCATGCATAACTCATCAATTACATTACAATAATTAACCTTGAGTAAGCGAAACCGAATATGCACAAGACAATAACACTCACTTGAAGTTGTAAGGAAAGAGTATTTTCTCTTTGTTTTGATTTTGAAGCAATGATTGTAGCAAGTTGTCCACAGTATCTTTGTCTATGGTTTTAACCAATCATTAATTTATGGTATTTGGGTTAATGAAAGCAATGTCATAGAATTTTTTTTGCATTCGACGGTCTTAAATCTGCATAATATAGTGAAGATAATTATATATACATGCAATGAAAGAGCTGAGCTATGGAGACTTAATTACCGAAGTAATACTTACACACAGTAGCAAGTCATGAGTTGTTTGTCGAGGGCATCTTGATTGTATAACTGGAATAACTCCGCAAATTGAACATGCAACACCTTAGTTCCAACGAGCTCGTGCCCCTCTTTAATTCCCAGCATCAAAGTATCCTACCCAGACTTGCTGCAGGTATCCATGTACCATTCATGCAATCTTTGCATCATCGTTGTTAGAGGAGGATGATCAGGTTTGACGACAGGCTTCTCGTACTCGTATCTGAGGATGTCTACCTCCATTATTTCGAACTCTACATCATTGCTCAGGTAATCAGTAGGATTGGTACCGGGCACTAGCCCCGGTTGATTAGCGATGATATCGCTAGACACCCTGAGTGGGGGGCATGATTGCTTCGCTTGTTCGCCGAGCTGGGGAATTGTTTTCCCACTTCTTCATTGTGCTAATCCTGCATCATTGGAAGTACTTCCCGACCACTGCGCTTCCTTATATGTCCTTTCAATAATGCGCTCATAGTTGGATTGCGGTGGGGGCGGTGGTGGTCGCTTAAGGGCATCCAGAGTGCGCTTCACTTTCACCGGTGATACGTCTCCAACATATCTATAATTTTTGATTGTTCCATGCTATTATATTACCCGTTTTGGATGTTTATGGGCTTTACTATACACTTTTATATCATTTTTGGGACTAACCTACTAACCCGAGGCCCAGCCCAAATTACTGTTTTTTTGCCTATTTCAGTGTTTCGTAGAAAAGGAATATCAAAGGGAGTCCAAACGGAATGAAACCTTCTAGAGAGATCTTTTTGGAACAAACGCAATCCTGGAGACTTGGAGTGGATGGCAAGAAGCTGCCGAGGCGGCCACGAGGGTCCAGGGCGCGCCCTAGGGGGGTGGGTGCGCCCCCACCCTGGTGGGCCCCTGACCAACCTCCTTCGCCTATATATACTTGCATACACTAAAAACATCAAGGAGCACCACGAAACCCTATTTCCACCGCCGCAACCTTCTGTACCCATGAGATCCCATCTTGGAGCCTTTTCCGACGCTCCGTCGGAGGGGGAATCGATCTCGGAGGGCCTCTACATCATCGCCAAGGCCTCTCCGATGAGTTGTGAGTAGTTTACCACAGACCTTCGGGTCCATAGTTATTAGGTAGATGGCTTCTTCTCTCTCTTTGAATCTCAATAAAAAGTTGTCCTCGATCTTCTTGGAGATCTATTAGATGTAACTCTTTTTGGGTGTGTTTGTCGAGATCCGATGAATTGTGGGTTTATGATCAAGTTTATCTATGAGAAATATTTGAATCTCCTATGAATTCTTTTATGTATGCTCGGTTATCTTTGCAAGTATCTTCGAATTATCAGTTTGGTTTGGCCTGCTAGATTGATCTTTCTTGCAATGAGATAAGTGCTTAGCTTTGGGTTCAATCTTGCGGTGTCCTCTCCCAATGACAGCAGGGGCGGCAAGGCACGTATTTTATTATTGCCATCGAGGATAAAAAGATGGGGTTTATATCATATTGCTTGAGTTTATCCCTGTACATCATGTCATCTTGCCTAATACGTTACTCTGTTCTTATGAACTTAATACTCTAGATGCATGCTGGATAGCGGTTGATGTGTGGAGTAATAGTAGTAGATGTCGGTCTACTTGTCGCGTACATGATGCCTATATACACGATCATGCCTAGATATTCTCATAACTATGCACTTTTCTATCAATTTCTCGACAGTAATTTGTTCACCTACCATAATAATTATGCTATCTTGAGAGAAGCCACTAGTGAAACCTATGGCCCCCGGGTCTATTTTCCATCATATAAGTTTCCAATCTATTTTATTTTGCAATCTTTACTTTCCAATCTATATCATAAAATACCAGAAATATTTATCCTATCTTATTATCTCTATCAGATCTCACTTTCGCAAGTGGCCATGAAGGGATTGACAACCCCTTTATCGCGCTGGTTGCGAGGTTCTTGTTTTGTTTGTGTAGGTACAAGGGACTTGCGTGGAGCCTCCTACTGGATTGATACCTTGGTTCTCAAAAATTGAGGGAAATACTTACGCTACTTTGCTGCATCACCCTTTCCTCTTCAAGGGAAAACCAACGCAGTGCTCAAGAGGTAGCAAGAAGGATTTCTGGCGCCGTTGCCGGGGAGGTCTTCGCACAAGTCTAGACATACCAAGTACCCATCACAAATTCTTCTCCCTTGCATTACATTATTTGCCATTTGCCTCTCATTTTCCTCTCCCCCACTTCACCCTTGCCGTTTTATTCGGCCTCTCTTTTCCGTTCACCTCCTTTTCGCTTGCCTCTTGTGTGCTTGTGTGTTGGATTGCTTGTCACGATGGCTCAAGATAATACTAAACTGTGTGACTTTTCCAATACCAATAATAATGATTTTCTTAGCACTCCGATTGCTCCTCTTAACGATGCTGAATCTTCTGAAATCAATGTTGCCTTGTTGAATCTTGTTATGAAAGATAAATTCTCCGGCCTTCCTAGTGAAGATGCCGCTACTCATCTAAACAACTTTGTTGATTTGTGTGATATGCAAAAGAAGACAGACATGGATATTGATATTGTTAAATTGAAGTTATTTCCGTTTTTACTTAGAGATCGTGCTAAAACTTGGTTTTCGTCTTTGCCTAAAAATAGTATTGATTCATAGAATAAGTGCAAAGATGCTTTTATCTCTAAGTATTTTCCTCCCGCTAAGATCATCTCTCTTAGAAATGATATTATGAATTTTAAGCAACTTGATCATGAACATGTTGCACAAACTTGGGAGAGGATGAAATTAATGATACGTAATTTCCCTACACATGGTTTGAATTTATGGGTGATCATACAAATTTTTTATGCTGGATTGAATTTTGCTTCTAGAAATCTTTTAGATTTGGCCGCGGGAGGTAATTTTATGGAAATAACTTTAGGAGAAGCTACGAAACTCCTAGATAATATTGTGGTTAATTATTCTCAATGGCACACCAAAAGATCTACTAGTAAAAAGGTTCATGCGATAGAAGAGGTTAATGTTTTGAGTGGAAAGATGGATGAACTTATGAAATTGTTTGCTAATAAGAGTGCTCCTATTGATCCTAATGATATGCCCTTGTCTACTTTGATTGAGAATAATAATGAATCTATGGATGTGAATTTTGTTGGTAGGAATAATTTTGGTAACAACGCGTATGGAGGAAACTTTAATCCTAGGCCGTTTCCAAGTAATTCCTCTAATAATTATGGTAATTCCTACAACAACTCTTATGGAAATTTTAATAAGATGCCCTCTGATTTTGAGAATAGTGGTAAAGAATTTATGATCTCTCAAAATAATTTCAATGCTTTGCCTGACGAAAAATTGCTTAAAGTTGATGTATTGGCTAGGAACGTGGATAGAATTTCTCTTGATGTTGATTCTTTGAAACTAAGAACTATTCCACCAAAGCATGATATCAATGAGTCTCTCAAAGCCATGAGAATGTCCATTAATGAGTGCAAAGAAAGAACCACTAGGATGCGTGCCAAGAAAGATTGCTTTGTAAGAGCGTGTTCTTCTAGTTTTCATGATAATAATGATGAAGATCTAAAAGTGATTGATGTGTTTCCTATTAAATATTTGTTTTGCAATATAAATCTTGATAATGATGGGACTGGAGGTGAGTCAACTTTAGTTAAAAGGCGTCCCAATGATTCAGAATTTTTAGATCTTGATGCTAAATTTGGTAAAAGTGGGATTGGAGAGGTCAAAACTTTACATAGCAATGAACCCACTATTTTGGATCTCAAGGAATTTAATTATGATAATTGTTCTTTAGTAGATTCTATTTCCTTGTTGAATTCTCCTCATGCTATGTTTAGATGTGGTTTTATGTTTATAGTCAAAATAAAGCTTTTACCAAACATATCGTTGATGCTTTGATGCAATCTTGTGAGGAAAAACTTGAATTGGAAGTTTCTATCCCTAGAAAACTCTATGATGAGTGGGAACCTACTACTAAAATTAATATTAAAAATCATGAATGCTATGCTTTGTGTAATTTGGGTGCTAGTGTTTCCACGATTCCAAAAACTTTATGTGATGTGCTAGGTTTCCGTGAATTTGATGATTGCTCTTTAAACTTGCACCTTGTGGATTCTACTATTAAGAAAACTATGGGAAGGATTAATGATGTTCTTATTGTTGCAAATAGGAATTATGTGCACGTAGATTTTATCATTCTTGACATAGATTGCAATTTTTCATGTCCTTTTATTCTTGGTAGACCTTTCCTTAGAATGATTGGTGCAATTATTGATATGAAGGAAGGAAATATTAGATTCCAATTTCCATTAAGGAAAGGCATGGAACACTTTCCTAGAAAGAAAATCAAATTACCTTATGAATCTATTATGAGAACCACTTATCATTTGAAAACCAAAGATGGCAATACTTAGATCTATTCTCGCTTTTATGCCTAGCTAGGGGCGTTAAACGATAGCGCTTGTTGGGAGGCAACCCAATTTTATTTTTGTTCCTTGCTTTTTGTTCCTGTTTAGTAATAAATAATTCATCTAGCTTATGTTTAGATGTGGTTTTATGTTTTAATTAGTTTTTATGCCAAGTAGAACCTATAGGATAACCTACGGTGATAGTTAATTTGGTCTTGCTGGAAAACAGAAACTCTTGCACGCACGAGAATAATTTTAATAAATCACAGAAACGTGACTTTTAGTTTATTCTGTTTGCAGTAGATCAATAGACAAATTTCCTAGGACTTCCTATCTTGTTAGGGTTTTTAGAGTTCCAGAAGTATTCAAAAGTTACAGATTGCTACAGACTGTTCTGTTATTGACAGATTCTGTTTTTCGTGTGTTGTTTGCTTATTTTAATGAATCTATGGCTAGTATCGGGGGGTATGAACCATAGAGAAGTTGGAATACAGTAGGTTTAACACCAATATAAATAAATAATGAGTTCATTACAGTACCTTAAGTGGTGGTTTTTCTTTCTTGCACTAACGGAGCTCATGAGATTTCCTGTTGAGTTTTGTGTTGTGAAATTTCAAGTTTTGGGTAAAGATTTGATGGACTATGGAATAAGGAGTGGCAAGAGCCTAAGCTTGGGGATTCCCATGGCACCCCAAGATAATTCAAGGACAACCAAACGCCTAAGCTTGGGGATGCCCCGAAAGGCATCCCCTCTTTCGTCTTCGTTTATCGGTAACTTTACTTGGAGCTATATTTTTATCCACCACATGATATGTGTTTTGCTTGGAGCGTCTTGTATGATATGAGTATTTGCTTTTTAATTTACCACAATCATCCTTGCTGTACACACCTTTTGGGGAGATACACCCTTGATTCAGAATTTATTAGAATACTCTATGTGCTTCACTTATATCTTTTGAGCTAGACAATTTTGCTCTAGAGCTTCACTTATATCTTTTTAGAGCACGGCGTTTATTTTGTAGAAATTATTGATCTCTCATGCTTGAATTATATTATTTTGAGAGTCTTTTAGAACGGAATGATATTTTCCATGGTTATAAAATTGGTCCTAGAATGATGGGCATCCAAGTTGGGTATAATAAAAACTATCATAGAAAGTGAATGGGATGCTATGATCAATTTGATGATTGATAATTGTTTTGAGATATAGAGGTGGTAATGTTAGAGTCATGCTAGTTGGGTAATTATGAAATTGAGAAATACTTGTGTTGAAGTTGGCAAGTCCCGTAGCATGCACGTATGGTAAAAGTTGTGTAACAAATTTTTAGCATGGAATGCTCTTTTGATTGTCTTCCTTATGAGTGGAGGTCGGGATCGCGCGATGGTTAACTCCTACCAACCCTTCCCCTAGGAGCATGCGTACTAGTACTTTGCTTCGAGGGATAATAAAACTTTTGCAATAAGTATATGAGTTCTTTATGACTAATGTGAGTCCATGGATTATACGCACTCTTACCCTTGCATCAATGCTAGCCTCTACGGTACCGTGCATTGCCCTTTCTCACCTTGAGAGTTGGTGCAAACTTCGCCGATGCATCCAAACCCCGTGATATGATACACTCTATCACACATAAACCTCCTTATATCTTCCTCAAAACAGCCACCATACCTACCTATTATGGCATTTCCATAGCCATTCCGAGATATATTGCCATGCAACTTTCTACCATTCCGTTTATTATGACACGTTCCATCATTGTCATATTGCTTTTGCATGATCATGTAGTTGACATCGTATTTGTGGCAAAGCCACCTTCATAATTCTTTCATACATGTTGCTCTTGATTCATTGCATATCCCGGTACTCCACCGGAGGCATTCATATAGAGTCATATTTTGTTCTAGTATCAAGTTGTAATCCATGAGTTGTAAGTAAATAGAAGTGTGATGATCATCATTATTAGAGCATTGTCCCTTGAAAAGAAAGGCCAAAAAAAATAAGAAGAGAAAATAAAAAAGGGGGACAATGTTACTATCCTTTTCCACACTTGTGCTTCAAAGTAGCACCATGATCTTCATGATAGAGAGTCTCTTATGTTGTCATTTTCATATACTAGTGAGAGTTTTTCATTATAGAACTTGGCTTGTATATTCCAACGATGGGCTTCCTCAAAGTGCCCTAGGTCTTCGTGAGCAAGCAAGTTAGATGCACACCCACTTAGTTTCTTTTGTTGAGCTTTCATACATTTATAGCTCAAGTGCATCTGTTGCATGGCAATCCCTACTCCTCATGTTGACATCAATTGATGGGCATCTCCATAGCTCGTTAATTAGCCTCGTCAATGTGAGACTTTCTCCTTTTTTGTCTTCTCCACACAACCTCCATCATCATATTCTATTCCACCCATAGTGCTATATCCATGGCTTACGCTCATGTATTGCGTGAGAGTTGAAAACAAAAGCTGAAGCGCATTAAAAAGTATGAACCAATTGCTTGGCTGAAACCGGGGTTGTGCATGATGGGAGTATTTTGTGTGACGAAAATGAAGCATAGCCTAACTATATGATTTTGTAGGGATAAGCTTCCTTTGGCCATGTTATTTTGAGAAGACATGATTACTTGTTAGTATGCTTGAAGTATTACTATTTTTATGTCAATATGAACTTGTATCTTGAATCATTTGGATCTGAACATTCATGCCACAATAAAGAGAATTACATTGAGAAATATGCTAGGTAGCATTCCACATCAAAAATTCTGTTTTTATCATTTACCTACTCGAGGACGAGCAGGAATTAAGCTTGGGGATGCTTGATACGTCTCCAACGTATCTATCATTTTTGATTGTTCCATGCTATTATATTACCCGTTTTGGATGTTTATGGGCTTTACTATACACTTTTATATCATTTTTGGGACTAACCTACTAACCGGAGGCCCAACCCAAATTACTGTTTTTTTGCCTATTTCAGTGTTTCGGGGAAAAGGAATATCAAACGGACTCCAGATGGAATGTAACCTTCGGGAGCGATCTTTTTGGAACAAATGCAATCCAGGAGACTTGGAGTGGACGTCAAGAAGCAGCCGAGGTGGCCACGAGGGTCCAGGGCACGCCCTAGGGGGGTGGGCGCGCCCCCCATCCTCGTGGGCCCCTCGTTGCTCCCCTGATTGACCTCCTTCGCCTATATATACTTGCATACTCTGAAAACATCAAGGAGCACAACGAAACCCTATTTCCACCGTCGCAACCTTCTGTACCCGTGAGATCCCATCTTGGAGCCTTTTCCGGCGCTCCACCGGAGGGGGAATCGATCATGGAGGGCCTCTAGATCATCGCCAAGGCCTCTCCGATGAGTTGTGAGTAGTTTACCACAGACCTTCGGGTCCATAGTTATTAGGTAGATGGCTTCTTCTCTCTCTTTGAATCTCAATACAAAGTTCTCCTCGATCTTCTTGGAGATCTATTTGGTGTAACTCTTTTTGCGGTGTGTTTGTCGAGATCCGATGAATTGTGAGTTTATGATCAAGTTTATCTATGAGAAATATTTGAATCTCCTCTTAATTCTTTTATGTATGATTGGTTATCTTTGCAAGTCTCTTTGAATTATCAGTTTGGTTTGGCCTACTAGATTGATCTTTCTTGCAATGGGAGAAGTTTTTAGCTTTGGGTTCAGTCTTGTTATGTCCTTTCCCAGTGACAGCAGGGGCAGCAAGGCACGTATTGTATTGTTGCCATCAAGGATAAAAAGATGGGGTTTATATCATATTGCTTGAGTTTATCCCTCTACATCATGTCATCTTGCCTAATGCGTTACTCTGTTTTTATGAACTTAATACTCTAGATGCATGTTGGATAGCGGTCGATGTGTGGAGTAATAATAGTAGATGCAGGCAGGAGTCGGTCTAGTTGTCGCGGACGTGATGCCTATATACATGATCATGCCTAGATATTCTCATAACTATGCACTTTTCTATCAATTGCTTGATAGTAATTTGTTCACCTACCATAATACTTATGCTATCTTGAGAGAAGCCACTAGTGAAACCTATGGCCCCCGGGTCTATTTTCCATCATATAAGTTTCCCATCTACTTTATTTTGCAATCTTTACTTTCCAATCTATACCATAAAATATCAAAAATATTTATCTTATCTTATTGTCTCTATCAGATCTCACTTTCGCAAGTGGCCGTGAAGGGATTGACAACCCCTTTATCGCGTTGGTTACGAGGTTCTTGTTTTGTTTGTGTAGGTATGAGGGACTTGCGTGGAGCCTCCTACTAGACTCATACCTTGGTTCTCAAAAACTGAGGGAAATACTTATGCTAATTTTCTGCATCACCCTTTCCTCTTCAAGGGAAAACCAACATAGTGCTCAAGAGGTAGCAACCGGATCTAATATTTCCTTCGGAGGTGGAGGTTTCCGTGCAAAAAAGTCCCTTACTTGGGCAAGAAATATGTCCGTGTTTTCCTTGTCGGTCCTCTCATATGGTAATTTTTCCGGAGCCTTGAGAGATGGTCCATATTTGAATTGCTTCCCGCCTCTGCTTGTACTGCTAGCCGCCGGAGCGGCGACGTCCCTCTTCCGCTGTTGCTGACGCGGCGGAGTCTGCCGACACACTGGAGGAGGCGGAGTGCTCCAACGCGCTAGAGGAGGTGGAGGAGGAGGCGGAGTGCTCTCATGTACCAGAGGAGGCGGAGTGCTCCGACACGTCCAAGGAGGTGGAGGAGGAGCCAAAGTGCCCTTACGTGCCGGAGGAGGCAAAGGAGGATGTGTCTAGTTTGGAAGCTTGATGTAATCCTTCCTCCATAGACAGGTATTCCTTAAAGCAACTCGCAGATGATTCTCCCCTTCACCTGTAGGGAAGTCAAGCTCCAGCTCATCAAATCTCTCCATAATTTCATCCATTGTCACAACAGCATAGCCATGTGGAATCGGATGGCAATGAAAAGTACCCTCAGCAAGAGGAGGTATAGCAGAGCTGACCCCCGCCTTCAAAGTCAGGTTCATGAATTTCTTCATTAGCTCTCAATTTTCAGCCTCCGTGATACTATCCACGGGGTAGCAAGTGAAGGAAATATGCCCTAGAGGCAATAATAAACTTATTATTTATTTCCTTATATCATGATAAATGTTTATTATTCATGCTAGAATTGTATTAAACCGGAAACAAATACATGTGTGAATATATAGACAAACAGAGTGTCACTAGTATGCCTCTACTTGACTAGCTTGTTAATCAAAGATGGTTATGTTTCCTAACCATGAACAAGGAGTTGTTATTTGATTAACAAGGTCACATCATTAGTTGAATGATCTGATTGACATGACCCATTCCAGTAGCTTAGCACCCGATCGTTTAGTATGTTGCTATTGCTTTTATCCATGACTTATACATGTTCCTATAACTATGAGATTATGCAACTCCGTTTACGGAGGAACACTTTGGTACTACCAAACGTCACAACGTAATCGGGTGATTATAAAGGAGTACTACAGTGTCTCCAAAGGCGATGTTGGGTTGGCGTATTTCGAGATTAGGATTTGTCACTCCGATTGTCGGAGAGGTATCTCTGGGCCCTCTCGGTAATGCACATCATTTAAGCCTTGCAAGCATTACAACTAATGAGTTAGTTGCGAGATGATGTATTACGGAACGAGTAAAGAGACTTGCCGGTAACGAGATTGAACTAGGTATTGGATACCGACGATCGAATCTCGGGCAAGTAACATACCGATGACAAAGGGAACAACGTATGTTGTTATGCGGTCTGACCGATAAAGATCTTCGTAGAATATGTTGGAGCCAATATGGGCATCCAGGTCCCGCTATTGGTTATTGACCGGAGACGTGTCTCGGTCATGTCTACATTGTTCTCGAACCGTAGGGTCCGCACGCTTAATGTTTCGATGACGGTTATATTATGAGTTTGTGTATTTTGATGTACCTAAGGAGTTCGGAGTCCCGGATGTGATCACGGACATGACGAGGAGTCTCGAAATGGTCGAGACATAAAGATTGATATATTGGACGGCTATATTCGGACACCGAAAGGTTCTCGAAGTTTCCGAGAAAACCGGAGTGCCGGGGGGTTACCGGAACCCCCGGGAAGTAATGGGCCTTAGTGGGCCAAGAGGGAGAGAGAGGGCCGCACCAGAGGTGGCGCCCCCCCTGGGAGTCCGAATAGGACAAGGAGGGGGCGCGCCCCTTCCCTCTCCCTCTCCCTCTCCTTCCTTCCCCCTTCCTCCTTCCTAGTTGGACTAGGAAAGGGGAGTCCTACTCCCACTAGGAGGAGGACTCCCCCTCCCTTGGCGCGCCCCTAGGCCGGCCGGCCCTCCCCCTTGCTCCTTTATATACGGGGGCAGGGGGGCACCCTAGAACACACAAGTTGATCCTTGAGATCGTTCCTTAGCCGTGTGCGGTGCCCCCCTCCACCATAATCCACCTCGGTCATATCGTTGTGGTGCTTAGGTGAAGCCCTGCGTTGGTAGAACATCAAGATCGTCACCACGCCGTCGTGCTGACGGAACTCTCTCCCCGGAGCTTTGCTGGATCGGAGCCCGAGGAGCGTCACCGAGCTGTATGTGTGTCAAGAACTCGGAGGTGCCGGAGTAACGGTGCTTGGATCGGTCGGACCGGGAGGACGTACGACTACTTCCTCTACGCCAGATCGCTTCGCCCGGTCTCACGAGGGTACGTAGACAACACTCTCCCTCTCGTTGCTATGCATCACCATGATCTTGCGTGTGCGTAGGAAATTTTTTGAAATTACTACGTTCCCCAACAGTGGCATCCGAGCCTAGGTTTTATGCGTTGATGTTATATGCACGAGTAGAACACAAGTGAGTTGTGGACGATATAAGTCATACTGCCTACCAGCATGTCATACTTTGGTTCAGCGGTATTGTGAGATGAATCGGCCCGGACCGACATTACGCGTATGCTTACGCGAGACTGGTTTCACCGCTACGAGCACTCGTTGCTTAAAGGTGACTGGCGGGTGTCTGTCTCTCTCACTTTAGTTGAACCGAGTGTGGCTACGCCCGGTCCTTGTGAAGGTTAAAACGGAGTCTATTTGACAAACCATCGTTGTGGTTTTGATGCGTAGGTAAGAACGGTTCTTGCTAAGCCCGTAGTAGCCACGTAAAATTTGCAACAACAAAGTAGAAGACGTCTAACTTGTTTTTGCAGGGCATGTTGTGATGTGATATGGTCAAGACGTGATGATATATTTTATTGTATGAGATGATCATGTTTTGTAACCGGTTATCGGCAATCGGCGGAGCCATATGGTTGTCGCTTTATTGTATGAAATGCAACGCTACGTAATTGCTTTACTTTATCACTAAGCGGTAGCGATAGTCGAGAAGCAATAGATGGCGTAAACGACAACGATGCTACGATGGAGATCAAGGTGTCGCGCGGTGACGATGGTGATCATGATGGTGATTCGAGATGGAGATCACAAGCACAAGAAGATGATGGCCATATCATATCACTTATATTGATTGCATGTGATGTTTATCCTTTATGCATCTTATCTTGCTTTGATTGACGGTAGCATTTTAAGATGATCTCTCACTAAAATTATCAAGTAGTGTTCTCCCCGAGTATGCACCGCTTGCCAAAGTTCGTCGTGCCTGACACCACGTGATGATCGGGTGTGATAAGCTCTCACGTCCATCTACAATGGGTGCAAGCCAGTTTTGCACATGCGAATACTCAGTTACACTTGACGAGCCTAGCATATGCAGATATGGCCTCGAACACGAGAGCGAAAGGTCGAGCGTGAATCATATAGTAGATATGATCAACATAAGATGTTCACCATTGAAAACTACTCCATCTCACGTGATGATCGGTTATGGTTTAGTTGATTTGGATCACGTGATCACTTAGATGACTAGAGAGATGTCTGCCTAAGTGGTAGTTCTTAAGTAATATGATTAATTGAACTTAAATTTATCATGAACTTAGTACCGATAGTATCTTGCTTGTCTATGTTTGTTTGTAGATAGATGGCTCGTGCTATTGTTCCGTTGAATTTTAATGCGTTCCTTGAGAAAGCAAAGTTGAAAGATGATGGTAGCAATTACACGGATCGGGTCCGTAACTCGAGGATTATCCTCATTGCTGCACGTAAGAGTTACGCCCCGGATGCACCGCTGGGTGCGAGCTGCTTCTGATGTAACCGACGACGTTAAGAACGTCTGCGAGCAAAGCTGATGACTACTCTATAGTTCAATGTGCCATGCTTTACGGCTTAGAACCAGGTCTTCAACGACGTTTTGAACGTCATGGAGCATATGAGATGTTCCAGAGTTGAAGTTGATATTTCAACAGTAATGCCCGGATTGAGAGATATGAAGTCTCCAATAAGTTCTATAGCTGCAAGATGGAGGAGAATGGGTCATCGGTGAGCACATACTCGTAATGTCCGGGTATTACAATCACTTGACTCAACTGGGAGTTAATCTTCCGGATGATTGTGTCATTGATGAATTCTTCAATCACCGCCACCAAGCTACAAAGGCTTCGTGATGAACTATAATATGCAAGGGTTAGTAAAGACTATGCTCGAGCTCTTCGCAATGCTAAAGGCTGCGGAGGTAGAAATCAAGAAGGAGCATCAAGTGTTGATGGTCAATAAGACCACTAGTTTCAAGAAGAAAGGCAAAGGGAAGAAGAAGGAACTTCAAGAAGAACAGCAAACAAGTTGTCTGCTCAGAGAAGAAACCTAAGTCTGGACCTAAACCTGAAATCGAGTGCTTCTACCGCAAGCGATCGTCATTTGGAAGCGGAACTGCCCCAAGTATTTGGCGGATAAGAAGGATGGCAAGGTGAACAAAGGTATATGTGATATACATGTTATTGATGTGTACCTTACTAGAGCTCGCAGAGCACTGGTATTTGATACTGGTTCATTGCTAATATTTGCAACTCGAAACAGGGACTACGGATTAAGAGAACACTGGCAAAGGACGAGGTGACGATGCGCGTGGGAAATGGTTCCAAAGTCGATGTGATCGCGGTCGGCACACTACCTCTACATCTACCTTCGGGATTAGTATTAGACCTAAATAATTGTTATTTGGTGCCTGCGTTGAGCATGAACATTATATCTGGATCTTGTTTGATGCGAGACGGTTATTCATTTAAATCAGAGAATAATGGTTGTTCTATTTATATGAGTAATTTCTTTTATGGTCATGCACCCTTGAAGAGTGGTCTATTTTTGATGAATCTCGATAGTAGTGATACACATATTCATAATGTTGAAGCCAAAAGATGTAGAGTTGATAATGATAGTGCAACTTATTTGTGGCACTGCCGTTTAGGTCATATCGGTATAAAACGCATGAAGAAACTCCATACTGATGGACTTTTGGAGTCACTTGATTATGAATCACATGGCACTTGCGAACCATGCCTCATGGGCAAGATGACTAGAACCCCGTTCTCCGGTACTATGGAGAGAGCAACAGATTTGTTGGAAATCATACATACAGATGTGTGTGGTCCGATGAATGTTGAGGCTCGTGGCGGATATCGTTATTTTATCACCTTCACAGATGATTTAAGCAGATATGGGTATATCTACTTAATGAAGCATAAGTCTGAAACATTTGAAAAGTTCAAAGAATTTCAGAGTGAAGTTGAAAATCATCGTAATAAGAAAATAAAGTTTCTACGATCTGATCGTGGAGGCGAATATTTGAGTTACGAGTTTGGTCTACATTTGAAACAATGTGGAATAGTTTCGCAACTCACGCCACCCGGAACACCACAGCGTAATGGTGTGTCCGAACGTCGTAATCGCACTTTACTAGATATGGTGCGATCTATGATGTCTCTTACAGATTTACCGCTATCGTTTTGGGGTTATGCTCTTGAGACGGCCGCATTCACGCTGAATAGAACACCGTCAAAATCCGTTGAGACGACACCTTATGAACTATGGTTTAGCAAGAAACCAAAGTTGTCGTTTCTTAAAGTTTGGGGATGTGATGCTTATGTGAAAAGCTTCAACCTGATAAGCTCGAACCCAAATCGGAGAAATGTGTCTTCATAGGATACCCAAAGGAAACAGTTGGGTACACCTTCTATCATAGATCCGAAGGCAAGACATTTGTTGCTAAGAATGGATCCTTTCTAGAGAAGGAGTTTCTCTCGAAAGAAGTGAGTGGGAGGAAAGTAGAACTTGATGAGGTAATCGTACCTTCTCCTTATTGGAAAGTAGTTTATCGCAGAAACCGTTTCGAGACATCTACACCAAATAGTGAGGAAGTTGATGATGTTGATCATGAAACTTCGATCAAGTTACTACGTAACCTCGTAGATCAACCGAGTAAGATCCGCACTGAGTGGTATGGTAATCCTGTTCGGAAGTCATGCTACTAGATCATGATGAACCTACGAACTATGAAGAAGCGATGGTGAGCCCAGATTCGCAAAATGGCTTGAGGCCATGAAATCGATATGGGATCCATGTATGAAAACAAAGTGTGGACTTTGGTTGACTTGCCCGAGGGTCGGCAAGCAATAGAAAACAAGTGGATCTTCAAGAAGAAGACCGACGCCGACGGTAATGTTATCGTCTACAAAGCTCGACTTGTCGCAAAGGGTTTTCGACAAGTTCAAGGGATTGACTACGATGAGACCTTCTCACCCGTGGCGATGCTTAAGTCTGTCCGAATCATGTTAGCAATTGCCGCATTTTATGATTATGAAATTTGGCAAATGGATGTAAAGACTGCATTCTGAATGGATTTACGGAAGAAGAGTTGTATATGATGCAACCAGAAGGTTTTATCGATCCAAAGGGAGCTAACAAAGTGTGCAAGCTCCAGCGATCCATTTATGGACTGGTGCAAGCATCTCGGAGTTGGAATAAACGCTTTGATAGTGTGATCAAAGCATTTGGGTTTATATGACTTTTGGAGAAGCTCAGATTTACAAGAAAGTGAGTGGGAGCTCACAGCATTTATGATATTATATGTAGATGACATATTACTAATTGGAAATGATATAGAATTTCTGGATAGCATAAAGGGATACTTGAATAAGAGTTTTTCGATGAAGGACCTCGGTGAAGCTGCTTACATATTGGGCATCAAAATCTATAGAGATAGATCAAGACGCTTAATTGGACTTTCACAAAGCACATACCTTGACAAAATTTTGAAGAAGTTCAAAATGGATCAAGCAAAGAAAGGGTTCTTGCCTGTGTTACAAGGTGTGAAGTTGAGTAAGACTCAATGCCCGACCACTGCAGAAGATAGAGAGAAAATGAAAGATGTTCCCTATGCTTCAGCCATAGGCTCTATCATGTATGCAATGCTGTGTACCAGACCTGATGTGTGCCTTGCTATAAGCCTAGCAGGGTGGTACCAAAGTAACCCAGGAGTGGATCACTGGACAGCGGTCAAGAACATCCTGAAATACCTGAAAAGGACTAAGGATATGTTTCTCGTATATGGAGGTGACAAAGAGCTCATCGTAAATGGTTACGTTGATGCAAGCTTTGACACTGATCCGGACGATTCTAAATCGCAAACCGGATACGTATTTACACTAAACGGAGGAGCTGTCAGTTGGTGCAGTTCTAAACAAAGCATCGTAGCGGGATCTACATGTGAAGCGGAGTACATAGCAGCTTCGGAGGCAGCTAATGAAGGAGTCTGGATGAAGGAGTTCATATCCGATCTAGGTGTCATACCTAGTGCATCGGGTCCAATGAAAATCTTTTGTGACAATACTAGAGCAATTGCTTTAGCGAAAGAATCCAGATTTCACAAGAGAACCAAACACATCAAGAGACGCTTCAATTCCATCCGGGACTTGGTCCAGGTGGGAGACATAGAGATTTGCAAGATACATACGGATCTGAATGTAGCGCACCGTTGACTAAGCCTCTTCCACGAGCAAAACATGATCAGCACCAAGACTCCATGGGTGTTAGAATCATTACTACGTAATCTAGATTATTGACTCTAGTGCAAGTGGGAGATCAAGGAAATATGCCCTAGAGGCAATAATAAAGTTATTATTTATTTCCTTATATCATGATAAATGTTTATTATTCATGCTAGAATTGTATTAAACCGGAAACATAATACATGTGTGAATATATAGACAAACAGAGTGTCACTAGTATGCCTCTACTTGACTAGCTTGTTAATCAAAGATGGTTATGTTTCCTAACCATGAACAAGGAGTTGTTATTTGATTAACAAGGTCACATCATTAGTTGAATGATCTGATTGACATGACCCATTCCATTAGCTTAGCACCCGATCGCTTAGTATGTTGCTATTGCTTTTATCCATGACTTATACATGTTCCTATAACTATGAGATTATGCAACTCCGCTTACGGAGGAACACTTTGGTACTACCAAACGTCACAACGAATCGGGTGATTATAAAGGAGTACTACAGTGTGTCTCCAAAGGCGATGTTGGGTTGGCGATTTCGAGATTAGGATTTGTCACTCCGATTGTCGGAGAGGTATCTCTGGCCCTCTCGGTAATGCACATCATTTAAGCCTTGCAAGCATTACAACTAATGAGTTAGTTGCGAGATGATGTATTACGGAACGAGTAAAGAGACTTGTCGGTAACGAGATTGAACTAGGTATTGATACCGACGATCGAATCTCGTGCAAGTAACATACCGATGACAAAGGAACAACGATGTTGTTATGCGGTCTGACCGATAAAGATCTTCGTAGAATATGTAGGAGCCAATATGGGCATCCAGGTCCCGCTATTGGTTATTGACCGGAGACGTGTCTCGGTCATGTCTATATTGTTCTCGAACCGTAGGGTCCGCATGCTTAAAGTTTCGATGATGGTTATATTATGAGTTTGTGTATTTTGATGTACCGAAGGAGTTCGGAGTCCCGGATGTGATCACGGACATGACGAGGAGTCTCGAAATGGTCGAGACATAAAGATTGATATATTGGACGGCTATATTCGGACACCGGAAAGGTTCCGGAAGTTTCCGGAGAAAACGGAGTGCCGGAGGGTTACCGAACCCCGGGAAGTAATGGGCCTTAGTGGGCCAAGAGGGAGAGAGAGGCCGCACCAGAGGTGGCGCCCCCAGGGAGTCCGAATAGGACAAGGAGGGGCGCGCCCCTTCCCTCTCCCTCTCCCTATCCTTCCTTCCCCTTCCTCCTTCCTAGTTGGACTAGGAAAGGGAGTCCTACTCCCACTAGGAGGAGGACTCCCCCCTTGGCGCGCCTCTAGGCCGGCCGCCCTCCCCTTGCTCCTTTATATACGGGGCAGGGGCACCCTAGAACACACAAGTTGATCCTTGAGATCGCTCCTCAGCCGTGTGCGGTGCCCCCTCCACCATAATCCACCTCGGTCATATCGTTGCGGTGCTTAGGCGAAGCCTGCGTCGATAGAACATCAAGATCGCCACCACGCCGTCGTCTTGACGGAACTCTCTCCCGAGCTTTGCTGGATCGGAGCCCGAGGAGCGCCACCGAGTTGTACGTGTGTCAAGAACTCGGAGGTGCCGAGTAACGGTGCTTGGATCGGTCGGACCGGAGGACGACGACTACTTCCTCTACGCTGTGCTCGCTTCGCTTCGGTCTCACGAGGCGTACGACAACACTCTCCCCTCTCGTTGCTATGCATCACCATGATCTTGCGTGTGCGTAGGAATTTTTTTGAAATTACTACGTTCCCCAACAGCAAGGAGCCGTGAAATCAGGCTGAACAAGCTCCATGGAAGCCACGCTACTTCTCCGCTGAGATGGTGGGGTAGCTTCTGGGGCAGCGTCGAAGCAAGGATCTTTGTGCCACTCAGATGGTTTGCCGGTAGCTCACTGGCTCTCAAGTTCCTCTAGCGCTGCTATTCTTGCATTGAGCTTCTCCATTTCGCTCGCTTCCGCTTTCCTCTTCCTCTCTCGGGTTCTGTAACCACCGCTGCCAGGAAACCCATGCACCCACGGAACAGAGCCTGGTGTGCCTCGTGTTCGTCCAGGGTGCTCAGGATTCCCAAGGGCCTCTGTTAGCTTGTCCTTCTCTCTGTCGGGAATGAACGTCCCTTCTTGCAATGCCCTGATATATTTTTGAAGCTTCTCGATGGGTATTGCAAGTTGCTCGTCCGTCCAAACACACTCCCCTGTTTCTTGGTCCAAAGTTTCCCCAACCCTGAAGAACCAAGTCCTTGCATGGTCTGGCCAGTTCAATGTCGCTGGTTGGACCCCTTGAGCAAGCAGCTCTTGCTCACCTTTATCCCACAAAGGCCAAGCTTTGTAGTAACCACCTGACCCCGTGTGATGGTGATACTTCTTCTTTGCAACATTTTTCTTGTTTGTCACTGACCTTTCCAAACCCTTCTTCGATTTCTTGTAGGCCACAAATGCGGGCCAGTGATCTCTTATCTTCTCATATCGACTGGTGAATTCTGGAGTCTTCCCTTTGTCGACAAACTTTGTGTTCAACTCTTTCTTCCAGTTTCCTGAATAGATATGCCATCTTCTAAGAGCAAACGCCTTGACCTTTGGCTCTATAACAGGGTTATTTGGATCCTCCTCTGGCGGGGAGGCTGAAATTTGTCATCAGCGGGGTCCAAAGATCACCTTTCAGTCTATCCTAGACATAAGAAACTTCAGGGTTGTCCTTACTCTTAGTCCATTGCTGGATGCTTATCGGGACGCTGTCCCTAACAATAGCTCCGCACTAAGATACAAATGTGTCCTCGGTCTGCTTGGGAGCAATCGGTTGGCTATCTTCCGCGAATTTTTTGATCATGAACTTTTCATCCCGGCGCAACCTTTTCTTCGGGCCTCGTCTCCTTATGGAAGTTCGGCTTGATTCGCAGGGCTATAAAAGAAGAAAGAAACGTTAATATATGTACATACCAAAACAATTAATGCACCAAGTCAGCACATGCTTAATTAATATATATACCTCATCGGACTTTGCAATAGCTCCCTCCTCCATTTGGTCACTGGGGCCGTCATCATGATCTCCTTCTTCCTCCACCATTCGATCACTGGAGCCATCATCATCTCCTTCCTTCTCCATTGTTGGATTACCGGAGCCGTCATCCTCTCCTTCCTGACCATCTGTGTCGTTGAGAAACGACAAGGGATCAACTCCGTCGCGGATTATATCCCCCAACAACTCTTCTTGTTCCAAGTCTTTGTCCATGGTTTCTGCAAATATTACAACATGGCAATATATACAAACATGAGAGATGGATATGTTAATGGCAAACATAGACCAATAGCTAATCACAACAAGGAATCATATGCATATATGAGCAATGGATTAGTTATGGACCGCCTCTCTCATGCATATCTGATGTCCCCCCTCATGCCGAAGTTATCGGGTAGGGGCGGGAGGGGGTAGGAGATCGACAACGCTCTTTCTTCTAGGGTTTGGGTGGCCTCGAGAGTTGGTCGGGCGAGCAGACCGGGAGTAATTTTTGAATGTATGAGTCTTTTAACTCATTTGAATATATGAACATTTTAACTTAGTAACTTAGTAACTTGTAAATTTTGAATATATGTTGAATTCTTGAGAGAGTTAGGGGTGTTCTAACGCAGTACTACACGATATATAGGTGAAGGGGGATAACATCCGGGAATGTTCGGACAGATGAACCGGAGGGGGACTCCTCCCTCATGTCTGATGAGGTTTTACTCCTTCTCTTCCATGAAACATTCATCGAACAAACTTAATATGAGTTTTAATAGAAAACATTCATCGAACAAAATTACAACAGAAAAGAATTGACCAAGTTTTCATATATCATCATCATCATCTACTACAAAAAAATTGACCCAGTTTTCATATATCATCATATCATCATCATCATCATCATCTACTACTACAAAAAAAATTAACCAAGTTTTTATATAGATACTACAGAAAAATTATCTAACAAAATGTTCATCCATCCATAAACAAAAGGTTCATATTCTACAATATCACCAAAAAAAATTCTATGAACATAAAAAATTCTAACTTTTGCATATTCTTTGCATATGAACATACATACTTTTTTTTTCTTAAATGTAACTTTTGCATATGAACATACATACATAAAAATTTATGAACAAAAAATAGACTTTTTTGTGAGCACTACATAATCTCCAATATTTTTCTAAAAATGCAAAAAAGAGCATATACCTAAAATTTCAAAAAGAGCATATATAGAGCATTACACAATCTCCAATAATCTCCATTACATAATTCAACTTGAACAAAGGAGAAAAAGAAAAAGAAAATAGGGGCGGTCGTCAGAGTGGCCGGAGCGCGGGCGGCATCGGCGTCGGGGCGGGTGGCGGCGTTGGGGCGCAGGGGGGAGGAGAGGAGGTGAATGGTGAGGCGCGGTTCGCAGTGTTGCAGGGGAGCGGGGACGGCGTCGGGGCAGGGCTCGGCGATGGCGATGTCGGGGCAGGGTGCGGCGAGGTCGAGACAGGGCACGGTGTCGGGGCAGAGGCTCAGCGATGGCTAGGCGATGGCGATCTCCGACGCAGCAGTCTGGCGGCGTCATGCTATGGTTCGGCCATCGCAAGAGAGAATGGGAGATTTGGGGAAATTTTTCTAAGTGTGGCCTTATATACCACAACCTTTGGTCCTGGTTGGTGGAACAAACCGGGACCAATACCCACCTTTGGTCTCGGTTCGTGCCACCAACCGGGACCAATACCCACCTTTGGTCCCGGTTGGTGGCACAAACCGGGACCAAAAGTGGGTATTGGTCCCGGTTTGTGCCACAAACCGGGACGAAAGGGTGGTGCTATTCAGGGCCAAATGTGTAGTCCCACCTCGCTAGCTGAGAGGGCTTGAGAGTGGTTTATAAGCACTGCTGCGCCAACCCTCTCGAGCTCCTCTCAACTACAGGCTTACGGTCCTAATCTCACACTTCACTGCCTGTGGGCCTACTAGGCTTGCTGCGGGCCTGAATCCTGGCCCAAGTAGCGGTTGGGTTTCTAGTCGTATTCAGGCCATGGTGTCCCAATGGGCGGCATTTTTTTTAATTTTTTTTTCCAGTTTTTTGTTTTGTTTTTTGCTTTATTATTTTCTTTTTCTCTACTTATAGCGAAATACTTACAATTTTTCAGTGATTCTTTTTGCTTTTAGGTCACAAAAATTATAAACTTCCTGTTAGTGCCATTAGTTTTCAAACTTGAATAGTTTAAATTTGAATTCTTTGAAATTTGTGTGAATCACTAGTTTGTGAATAACTTTACTACAAAAATAGATTTTTGAGCGATTCTTTTTCCTGCAATTTAATATTACTGTGTTTTATCATTATATTCAATTTGATAATTTTTAGGTTATCTCAAATGTCTGTTTTAATCAAAAATAGGTTTTGTTATTTTAGTTTGCTATTAAAGTTTCCAACCAAAATATTCTTTATGAAAATTCTTTTTGCTATTAATGTTTTGAACAAAAAAATACTTTGATAATTTTAGTTGCATACATTTTATATAATTTTAGTTTAAAAAATACTAGAGGTTTATAAAATCTTTTTAGTTGATTCCTTTTGCTATTAGAGTTTTATAAAAGCTTTTTAGTTGATTGTTTTTTCTATTGAAGAATATTATAGTTTTGTTTTAGTTGATCATAACCGAGTATTTTAATTGATTGTTTTTTGTTCATTCTTTTTGCTATTAGAGTTTCCTAAAAAATTTCTAGTTCATTCTTTTTGGTATTGGTTCATTTTTTGAGCAAAATGACCCTGAAATTGAAAAGCACTTTAAATGAACTCTGAAAAGGTTGAAAGTTGGCATGGTATCATCATTTCACCCACATAGCATGCTCTAAAAAGTTGAGAGGGTTACAACAAAAACTGGATGCACTTCGTGTACAAAATGAACAATCTCTTTCGAAGTATCAGGGTTTCAGACCAAAACTCATCTATTATAAAGGGGTTTCATTTTTTGAATTTATTTGAACTTCAGACTTTTTGTGTGTTCAAAATGCACCATTCAAAGCCACATCATCAATTTTCAACCCTTTCTGACTTCATTTGGTATTTTTCATGCATTTTCTGATTTTTAAGCTAAATGATCCTAAAATTGGAAAGCACTTCAAATGAACTATGAAAAGGTTGAAAGTTGGCATGGTATCATCATTTCACCCACATAGCATGTTCTAAAAAGTTGAGAGGGTTACGGCAAAAACTAGATGCACTTGGTGTACAAAATGGACAATCTCTTTCAAAGTATCAGGGTTTTGGACGAAAACTCATCTGTTACAAAAAAGAAGAACCCTAGAACAAAATGAGAAGTTTATAACAAACTTCTAGGAGAGACATAATTAACTACATTGATCTCGGTAGCTACGCCACCCACAGAATTTAAAGAGCCTAAAGGAGCATGGGTCATATATTCTGTCGAGCGTCGTTCTTGCCAAGGTTGTATGCCTTTTATCAACCTACTCAAGTGGGATTTCATTTTTTTGAACTTATTTGAAACCTAGACTTTTGTGTGTTAAAAATACACTATTCAAAGCCACATCATCAATTTTCAACCCTTTCTAACTTCATTTGGTATTTTTCATGCATTTACTGATTTTTTAAAGCTAAATGACCCTGAAATTGAAAAGCACTACAAATGAACTCTGAAAAGGTTGATAGTTGGCATGGTATCATCATTTCACCCACATAGCATGTTATAAAAAGTTGAGAGGGTTACGGCAAAAAATGGATGCACTTCTCTACAAAATGGATAATCTCTTTCGAAGTGTCAAGGTTTCGGATGAAAACTCATCTGTTACAAAGGGATTTCATTTTTTTTGAACTTATTTGAACTCCAAACTTTTTGTGTGTTCAAAATGCACCATTCAAAGCCACATCATCAATTTTCAACCCTTTCTGACTTCATTTGGTATTTTCATGCATTTACTGATTGTTTTAAGCTAAATGACCCTAAATTGAAAAGCATTACAAATGAATTCTGAAAAGGTTGCAAGTTGGCATGGTATCATCATTTCACCCACATAGCATGTGCTAAAAAGTTGAGATGGTTATGGCAAAATATGGATGCACTTCGTGTACAAAATGGACAATCTCTTTCGAAGTATCAGGGTTTCATACGAAAACTCATATGTTACAAAAGGCATTTCATTTCTTCACATGTAGCTGCAGTGAAAGTCTTCACTTTTTCTTCGCTTGTGTCCTTTGCTTACTGCGCCATAACCATGGATAATCTTCATTGTTTAACAGGGTGCTTGGGTCATCCCTGACTTTGAAGGGAGGAATTTCATGAAACTTTTCATAATCTTCAGACATGCCTGTCTTGCCCTTCACTCCCACGATGTCTCTTTTTCCTGAAAGAACTATGTGGCGCTTTGGCTCAACGTATGATGTATTCGCTTCCTTATCTTCTCTTTTTCTCGGTTTGGTAGACATGTCCTTCACATAGAAAACCCACGCCACATCATTGGCTAGGAAAAATGGTTCGTCTGTGTACCCAAGATTGTTCAGATCCACTGTTGTCATTCCGTACTGTGGGTCTACCTGTACCCCACCTCCTGACAGATTGACCCATTTGCACTAAAACAAAGGGACCTAAAAATCATGTCCATAGTCAAGTTCCCATATGTCCACTATGTAACCATAATATGTGTCATTTCTCCTCTTGGTTGCTGCATCAAAGCAGACACCACCGGCTTGGTTGGTGCTCTTTTGATCTTCGGGATTGTGTAAAATGTATTCCCATTTATCTTGTACCCTTTGTAAGTCAATACAGTCGAAGATGGTCCCCTCGTCAACGAGTACAGTTCATCAGAAACAGTGTTGTCACCCATGAGACGTGTTTGCAACCAACTGCTGAAAGTTTTGATGTGTTCACATGCAATCCAGTCATCACACTGCTTCGGGTGTTTGGAGTGCAGACTATTCTTGTGTTCATTGACATACGGGGTCACCAAGGTAGAATTATGTAGAACTGTGTAGTGTGCTTGAGACAAAGAATGCCCGTCCCTACATATTATTGAGTCCTCTTCTAGCGTGCCTTTTCCAGTCAGTCTCCCCTCATACCGCGATTGAGGGAGACTAATCTTCTTAAGGTCAGGAATGAAGTCAACACAAAACCCAATGACCTCCTATGTTTGATGGCCCATGGAGATGCTTCCTTCTGGCCTAGCATGGTTATAAACATATTTCTTTAAGACTCCCATGAACCTCACAAAGGGGAACATATTGTGTAGAAATATAGGGCCTAGAATGGCAATCTCGTCAACTAGATGAACTAGGACATGTGTCATGACTTGGAAGAAGGATGGCGGGAACACCAGCTCGAAACTGACAAGACATTGCGCCAAATCACTCCTTAACCTTGGTAGGATTTTTGGATTGATCACCTTCTGAGAGATTGCATTGAGGAATGCACATAGCTTCACAATGGCTAATCAAACATTTTCCGGTAGAAGCACCCTCAATGCAACCGGAAGTAGTTGCGTCATAATCAAGTGGCAGTCATGAGACTTTAGGTTCTGGGACATTTTCTCTGCCATATTTATTATTCCCTTTATATTCGACGAGAAGCCAGACGGGACCTTCATACTGAGTAGACATTCAAAGAATATTTCCTTCTCTTCTTTGGTAAGAGCGTAGCTGGCATGACTGTCATACTGCCATCTTTTTCGTGCACACGTTGCTAGTCCTCCCGTGCCTCAGGTGTATCTTTTGTATTCCCATACACGCCCAAGAAGCCTAGCAGGTTCACCCAAAGATTCTTCATCATGTGCATCACATCGATTGCAGAGTGGACCTCTAGGTCTTTCCAATAGTTTAGGTCCCAAAATATAGATTTCTACTTCCACATGGGTGCGTGTCCCTCAGCGTCATTTGGATCAGATAGTCCGTCGGGACCCTTTCCAAAGATTACTTGTAAATCATTGACCATAGCAAGTAAGTGATCCCCAGTATGGACGACGGGCTTCTTCCGGTGATCTGCCTCGCCTTTGAAATGCTTGCCTTTCTTCCGACATTGATGGTTGGTTGGAAGAAATTGATGATGCCCGAGGTACACATTCTTCCTGCATTTGTCCAAATATATACTTTCAGTGTCATCTAAACAGTGTGTGCATGCGTGGTATCCCTTGTTTTTCTGTCCTGAAAGGTTACTGAGAGCAAGCCAATCATTGATGGTTACAAATGGCAACGCATGTAGGTCAAATTCCTACTGGTCGTGCTCATCCCACACATGTACACCTTTTCCGTTCCATAGTTGTAAAAGTTCTTCAAATAATGGCCTTAGGTACACATCAATGTCATTGCCGGGTTTCTTAGGGCCTTGGATGAGCACTGACATCATAATGAACTTCCGCTTCATGCACAACCAAGGAGGAAGGTTATAGATACATAGAGTCACGGGCCAGGTGCTATGATTGCTGCTCTGCTCCCCAAAAGGATTAATGCCATCCGCACTTAAACCAAACTATACGTTCCTTGTGTCACCTGCAAAGTCCCCCCACTTTCTCTTGATTTTTCTCCACTGCGACCTGTCAGTGGGTGCTCTCAACTTCCCGTCTTTCTTACGGTCCTCTTTGTGCCATCGCATCAACTTGGCATGCTCTTTGTTTCTAAACAGACGTTTCAATCGTGGTATTATAGGAGCGTACCACATCACCTTCGCAGGAACCCTCTTCCTGGGGCGCTCATCGTCAACATCACCAGGGTCATCTCGTCTGATCTTATACCGCAATGCATCGCATATCGGGCATGCGTTCAAATCCTCGTACGCACCGCGGTAGAGGATGCAGTCATTAGGGCATGCATGTATCTTCGGCACCTCCAATCCTAGAGGGCATAGAACCTTCTTTGCTCCGTACATGTTGTCGGGCAATTCGTTATCCTTTGGAAGCTTCGTCTTCAATATTTTCAGTAGCTTCTCAAATCCGTTGTCAGATACACCATTATCTGCCTTCCATTGCAGCAATTCCAATGTGGTACCGAGCTTCGTGTTGCCATCTTCGCAATTGGGGTACAACCCTTTTTTGTGATCCTCTAACATGCGATCGAACTTCAAGTTCTCCTTTTCAGTTTCGCATCGTCTCTTTGCATCAACAATGACCCGGCGAAAATCATCATCGGGCACATCGTCTGGTTCCTCTTGATCTTAAGCTTCCCCCATTGCAGCATCACCATATTCAGGGGGCGGATAGTTGTCATCATCCTCTTCTTCTTTGTTGTCTTCCATCATAACCCATCTTTCTTCGTGCTTGGTCCAAACATTATAGTGTGGCATGAAACCCTTCTCAAGCAGGTGGACGTGAGGGGTTTTCCGGTTAGAGTACGACTTTGTATTCTCACATTTAGGGCATGGACAACACATAAAACCATTCTGCTTGTTTGCCTCAGCCACTTCGAGAAAATCATGCATGCCCTTAATGTACTCAAAGGTGCGTCTGTCACCGTACATCCATTGTCGGTTCATCTACGTGCATTACATATAATTAAGTGTGTCAAAAATTATTACAGAACATCATGAATAGACTAGTGACCAAATTAATAGAAGTTCATCATAATAACAAGCAGTAATAAAAGTAAGAAAATTATACAAGTACCTATCTAAATCGTACAAGTAAGATTTTTTTTCTTTTAGAAAGAAGATAAGAACAAGAGGCTCACCACTTTGGTGTCGGCGACGAGATCGGCGCGGGCGATCGACGGCGGTGAGGACGGGGACGGGACATGACGGACCGCCAAACCTAGACAAATCTTGAGGAAAATGGAGCTTGGACAAGGAGCTTCGAGAGGAGAAAGCTTAAGTGTGGCTCGGGCATTTCATCGAACACCTCATGTGCATAGGAGGTGAGCTAGAGCACCATAAAGCTCTCCCACGACCGGCCAAAAAACAGAGCAGTGGCTCTGCTCGTGGGCAGGGGAGGCCTCTCTTTAGTCCCGGTTGGTGGTTAAAATCGGGACTAAATGTCTACATTTGGTCCTGGTTCCAGTCTGGAACCGAAACCGAAGGGGTCAGACGAACCGGGACCAATGGCCCCCGAGGCCCGGTCGGCGCCCTGGCCTCACGAACCGGGACTGATGCTCCCTTTGGTCCCGGTTCGTGAGTGAATCGGGATTGATGCCCCTATCATAGCCTCAACCAAAGCCCTGTTTTCTACTAGTGAAGGCGTCTTATGATGTGCATTTCCAAGAGGGCCCAGAGATACCTCTATGATACTCGGAGTGACAAATCCTAATCTTGATCTATGCCATCCCAACAAACACATTCGGAGATACATGTAGAGCATCTTTATAATCACCCAGTTACGTTGTGACATTTGATAGCACACAAGGTATTCCTCTGGTATCCGGGAGTTGCATAATCTCATAGTCAAAGGAATATGTATATGACATGAAGAAAACAATATCAATAAAACTGAATGATCATAATGCTAAGCTAACGAGTGGGTCTTGTCCATCACATCATTCTCCTAATTATGTGATCCCGTTCATCAAATGACAACACATGTCTATGGTTAGGAAACTTAACCATCTTTGATTAACGAGCTAGTCTAGTAGAGGCTTACTAGGGACACGGTGTTTTGTCTATGTATTCACACATGTATCAAGTTTCTGGTTAATACAATTCTAGCATGAATAATAAACATTTATCATGAATAATAATATATAAAATAACAACTTTATTATTGCCTCTAGGGCATATTTCCTTCAATTACATCGTGCATGCAATCACCTGAAGCATGCGAGCACTGCACTGAAGCTAGCCTGGAGACGAAGCATCAGACCACCCTCGCCTGTCGTTGAAGTTGCTGGAGACGGTCGGGACGAAGGAGGCGGAGGCCACTGCAGTGTCAGCCAAGGTTGAAGTTGAGGCGCGCGAAGGGTCGACGAGCGGCGGCGGGCGACGGAAACCGATTTTAGATCAGAAAACCAAAAAGAAGTATCGATCAAGAGGATCAACGTGAGAGCAAAAATCTTGATCAAAGATCCAAAGAAAAGACTTTATAGGGCAGCTGATCAACATGATCGGCGGACGAACCCTAGGTACGAGTTGCGCAGCCCCCCGTGGCGATCATGTAGATCGACCGTCCCGGGGGCGGCGCGGAGCGGAAGCGGCGACAACAGCTAGTGTTTGGATCGGTTAGGCTGATACCATGTTAGAAGGGATAGAGAATGATTGGTGGAATCGTTGTTTATTTCTTGAGTATCATGAACACATATATAGGAGCACATGATCTACTTAGAGTACAAGACAAGGCAGAATACTTCCTAGTCTATCCTATGTTTCCAATACAATCACGATCCTCAACAGGACCGATACCAAAATCAGGCAAGTGAGATTTTGCTAATCCAACAATATAAAATTTTAATTTATTATGGTAATTTGCTTGTTCTTTGTCAACAAATCTTGATGAGTGCAAGCCATGCATTCGAGGCTATTTTTTTTATAGTGGGGAGTATCATAAATTAGCACAATGCACAAAATACTAATCTATGACACTACCTTCCCAATACATAGTATACACTAGTTGTCATTTCCTTAATTCAATTGTAGAATTCCAATATAAAATTACGGCGAAGATCTACTAGTTTAAAAAATAAATCAATATGCTATAATATTGTATCATAATATGATATACTTCATCACATATCATTAATTGTAGCGCCACATCATAATTTTGCTCAAGTCACAATGGATGATACTCCCACCGTGACAAGTCTAAGAGCATAAAGGCATGACATCAATTTGCTTTCATTCGTCCACGTCACAATTTTTGTCTCACCGTTTTCCCATGCTCGAACAGGTCGAATGGCTTTGCTAGAAACATATCTTTTTCCTCGTGATCATCAGGTGTACGTCCACGTCGCTACGTCTTGATGAGTTCCTTATTCACGGTCATGTGGCTCCTTGTCATTGCTTCCACTTCATTCTTTTCAGCGAATTTACCTTTTGGTGTTGCATTGTACTAGACACAACTCCATCAACGCTTGTCCGAAGAAAAAAACCACCAGAGGAGTTAATCTTAACGTAAAATACTTTTAAAGGGGTAAAAACTAGCAAAACTGTCGTTAAATGGGGTAATCCGGATGGAAATCGTTAAAAGGGATAATTAGCATAAAATATATCAACGTAGAAGGTAAAAACTGGAACTCCCTTCAAAAGCTAATATAAGGATATTACAAAGTGTATAGAACGTTGAGTCGTACTTGAAAATTTTGAGGACTTGGGACAACCCTGATACCTTTACAAGGTAGGTTACAGAGATGCTACCTTGAATATAAAATCAATGCCGCCTGAAGCGTGTTCCATGCTTACTTTTCAGAACTCAAAAACTATGAGGCCAATCAACCCGATCACTTCTCACACGTACTGTATCTGACAAATGCAGGTTAGGTTGGGATTCTAATCATGATATGATGCCAGACACACTGATTAATTAATCTGCCAAACTGAATGTAAAGCCGCTAACTAAGCTCCATTAATTTGTAACTGCCCTTATCTTTAGGGTCATACTAACTGCCACACGTGAGGCAGGAAGGAAGACGCACCATACATCTTTAATGTAAACAGATTGTCACGTCATCGCATGCATGCATGCAGGAATTTTTTTGGATTTTCAGTTTTTAAAATGTTTTATCTCTTAAACGAAAAATCCGATTGAAAATCCGTTTTCACCATTAAATCCCTCGCGATGAGATCTTCGAAACTAGATCCCATGTTGATATGTTTTGATTAAATTTTTTTTGGATTAAAAGTTGCCATGTCTATTGCATATGAATTGCCATGATGTTTACACTGAAGTTGCCATGATATGTTTCAGCTATTTTCTTCTACATTTAAAAGTAAATCTTGACATTTATAAAACGGGGAATTAAGAAACTAGACTTGCCATGAACCATAAACTAAAATTGCCATGATACATGCACGTAAAATTGCCATGGTTCATACAAAAAATAATTTTTATGGTCAAAGTACTGGAGTTGCCATCATTAAAATACTAAAATTGCCATGATCTACAAACTAAAATTGCCACATGGCAACTTTAGTTTAAGCCCTATGGCAACTGCAGTGTAAACATCGTGGCAACTTCTGGCAAAAAAAATATTCGTCGAAACATATCAACATGGGGTCTAGTTTTGAAGATCTCGTCGAGACGGATTTAATGGTGAAAACGGATTTTTGGTTCGCTTTTTTATTTAGGAGATACAACATTTTTAAGCCGAAAACCAAAAAAAGTTCTGCTGATGTCATCTATTCATACGTGGCAAAATGAATGGTGATGGAGGCGTGTGTGCGATGTGCAAACGCCCACATGTGTGGGCGTTAACATTTCCGTATCTTTATCATCAAGGATACGGTTTTGCCGGCGGTCACCCAGGGCCAGTGGTACACTAGTGACTAGTGTAGTGCAGTTTCTTTTTTCTGATCTATGGGTGCAATTATTTGGAGCTGGTCCCATAAGATTTACTAGCAAAAAGGCCCGTGCGTTGCGACGGGAGAAAAAAATCCAGTCATATCTCTAGCTGGGTCAGTTGGATAAACTATGCGTGGCCGGTTGGCAAGTTGTGAGATCGAACCCTCCCATCGGCAATTTTATTTTTCTCCGGACCTGGGCCACAGTGCGCCGCCAGATGGGCTTCCTCTTCCTCCGTTGGGCCAAAACGGGTGTTAAGTAACGAAACCAAATAGCGTACGTGAAATTAATTGAAGCGGGACCAAACAAAACGGACGAAACCAAGAATATCACCTCCCTTTAATAGTAGGTATAGATTTAACTGATTGAGATGGCGGTTTAGCAGTTCAGATTAGTAATGCTTATGTGTTTTTATGTGATCTTTATTCTTGTGGCAGAGTCCTTTGTGATTTCTTTATTTTTTTACTGAAATTATAAACTTTGCAATAAAATGGTGTGTGCATGAACCGATGCAGAGGTTGAGGTACGGCCTCACATAAAAACACATCTCAAAAAATTAGGTCATCAACCTCTGTAGTCTAGCCTCTTCCTTTACACACACACACACGAGATTTTCTCCTCGTAGTCGAGATCTTTTCTGGTTCTATACTTGTCCATACTTTAAAGCATGACATCGATGCTATAATACTTGACGATATTTTGGCACAAGAGGCTCCACAAAGATGCCCAAATGATAAGTAACCGCAATCACTTGCTCATTTTCCATAGCATGTACCAGACGAATTCAGGCAAGAAGATTATGAGAATATAAAAATGTGGTGAGGGAGAATTTCAGAACAAACATAAACCAAGCGAGAATAATGCCACTTGCGCGCTACCGGCGAGGAACAGGCCAGGCCTGAATAATCCCACCACACCGAACCACTTCCAGCCTAGCTAGCGCTCTGGCCTATAAATGGAGACTATCCGCCATCCATCGCCAAGCCATCATAGCCCAAGCAAAAACACATATCAAAACCGGCAGCCGGTCGCCACGATGTTTCGACGAGCCAAGACCACGGCGATAGCCACGCCACCCTCCGATGGCGAGGTGCGGGTGCATAAGGTCGAGAAGATCGAGCTCGTCCGCAACCTTGTGACCAAGCCGTCGATATACTACGGTGCCAACCCGATGGCAGCATCGACCATGAGGCGAGGTGCAGCCGGTCACGGCACAGCCACCAACACCGGTAAGGCTACCGGCGCCTCGAGGCCGGGGGTCGTGTCCATAGAGGATATTAACAAGAGGTCTGAGGCTTACATCCGGGAGAGGAAGAGGCTCTTCCAGGGCCTGAAGTAGCTCCAGATATATGGAGATGATCTTGCACTACTATTGATCACGTCTACATATACACACCGATTAATGGATGTATGCATGTGTGGAATTTCCCCTCGATGGAATGTAAGATGTGCTATGTAAACGTGTTGTCGTGTGATATCGATCCACTTGTTGCAATTAATTGTGTGTCCTCTTAGAAAGTGTGTAGTCAAGTCCTCTTAGAAAGTGTGTAGTCAAACCTTTACTACCGATATATAAATAAACGATTATTAAGTGCAGATATATCAGCGAAATATAACTCAGACTTCAGATTGTTTTGGTTTGTTCACTGCTATACTCGTATATGAAATGACGATCATCGTTTTATTTCAAAGACCTTGCCAGTGCATTTATATTCTCTTTCTTTGGCGACATATATATCTAGTGCAAACAAGGAGGACTAGCGCTCAAACAAGAGAATCGTATGTAATCAGGCAAATGTCTTTCAAATCATCAAGAAAAGGGTTTTCTTGGATATAATCTTGCAAGTGTCCTTCAAATCGTCAAGAAAGGCCGAGTCCAATCTTTGGGGACCGGCGGATCCTAAGCTTGATGTTGTGAGTACCCAATTCAACATCAAGACATAGTTTCTGCCTCCTTTCCATAGTTTGTTTTCATCAAGAGATAGTTTTGTAGACAAATTAAGAAAGTGCCAGTCCTTGATAATGTTGCAACACAATCTTTTCTCGGTGTTGTCGTTGCTGTTCTCCCTGTTAGAAAGCCAGATTCTTCGATTCGTGTTTCGACAGTAAATAAACTGAGTTACTCAAAAATTATGCACTGTCGACAGACTTAAATATCAGTTCTTTTTGTGAATTACCCCAATTAACTATCAGTTAGACATATAGATTTTTTTGCGAGATAGTTAGACATATATAGTTGCAAGGCAATAAAAATTCCCTCTTTCTCTTCATGGTTTGGCGTACTTGTGAAAATCCATGCAAAACAGGGTGAGCAAGGCAATGTGTCATGACACGCTAAATCACCAACGGGGTTTGTTTTCCTAAAAGATATTGGACATTGGTCGATTCTAATTTTCATATTTAAAAAAAACTGAATTAGATATTTAAATAAAATGAATCCAACTTTCATATTTAGAAATTTTGAATTAGATATTAAAAAAATATAAATTAGATATCAAACATGTGAACCTTGCTAAGAATTTTTTTTGCGGGTATAGTCTTGCTAGGCTGACGTGGTGCTTTGTTAGTCGAGAATAACGAGCCGGGTTCAACGTTTTTAGTGCCACCAGTCTCATAGGCTCCTGATTTGGCGCTTAGTCATGAGCCATGTTTTCCTTTTTTTGCGGGCATATGTTGACTTGAGGTGTGAGCCCAATTTGCCGTGAAAATGTTAAATTGGGTAAACATGACACAAGCAATAATTATGGTGTAAAATATGACACACAATCTTAAAATGGGATAATAGTAAAACTTATCACAATTGAAAAAAATACCGTGCATAAAAGGGGTAAAATAAAATTCACTTAAAAAAATCAAATAATAGCGTGAGGGATCCTTGCCGACCTCCAGATGTCGACTGTCAGGTCAAGTCAATTAGTCAAGTCACCTAGAGCTAGGATACTTGGCGATGGGCAGCCATTTCAACTGAACAAAATCAGCCAGGGAAGTCGTTGGAGCTATCTCTGTAGCTAGGGTGCTCCCAAAAAGAACGCTAGGGCCACAGACCACACGCAGCGCCAAGAGCGAGACTCCGATCTCTGGCTACTCAGTGAGGTAGCCTCGATGTCGATCCAGGTGTGGAAAGCACCAGATGCACCTGCAGATTGAGCATCGCGTAAACGGACTCGCCACATAATAATGGCTCGCGTCTATGTATGCCTCTGCGTGCGGAATCGCGCGCAGATCACGTTTTGTTCCGATTCGGATTCCGATCGCGACGGCCGGCCCGCGTCGTCGACGTCTTCGGCTAGCTGTCGATCACGCACTCCGGCACCAATCGCTTTATAGCTTTGCTTTGCTCCATCGGTCAAGTCTCGGTTGCTTGTTCTTACTTGTAGTGACCTTAGGTTGGACATACTTGGTATGAAAATTGCCGATACAGGTAAAGTCCCCTTCTTAGCTCAGAGCTCATATGCAGCTGCCGCTAATATTAAATTCAAAAACAATTGTTAAGAATTCAAGATATTCTGATTTTTTTGTGTGGCAAACATTGGTGAAAGTTTTGAGTACTTGCAAAGTCTTATCACGACTTCCAAGAATATTATTACATGATGAAACTTTGCAAGCACTTAAAACATTCATCAATGTTTGCAAAAGAAAAAAAATGGATTTTACTGCTCATCTGAGCTCATTTGAGTCGAGGTAAGATACTCAAGGCCCACGATATAGTAGCAAAGAAAGGGAAAGAAGACAATCTCGCTCACCTTGTTTGAAAATGGGTGATGATTAAGATATAGGCAAAGCTACTTGCCGATCATCTATATGCTAGTAAGAAAATTATACAAAAATGCTAAAAATATGACGTTAGATTTTTAGGAATGGCAAATCAAACGTTTTCATGACAATTTGTGTTGGCGCAAGGATGGCAAATGTAGTTGGTGAGCACGGCAATTTTTTGGCAAATGTTTTTTTAACTAGGAGGGATTTGCCATGCTCGCCAATTAAACTTACCACCATCGGCAAACATATTTTGCCATGGAAAATGTTTGATTTGCCATGTCTCAAAATCTGACGTTCGTTGGATATCCGGGTTCAAGTTATATTAGTGTGATGTTTCATATGTCCAATGACCAAACAGTGGCACTATTTTAACATTACAAACTTTGTACACTAGAGAAGTTTGAATTTATTCTTTTTAGGAATGTTTCGCTGGACATCTCTCAGGGCGTCATGTGCGTATGGATGATTTTTTTTCTGAACCGGGCATAAACCCCTTTTCATTACTCATAACAAAAACACATCAAGATTCAGCCAGAGAGAATAGATACGAAAAAAGGGATGAGTGTAACGCCCTCGATGCGGCTATATCTCCCACGTGTCGAAGCACGACTTAGAGGCATAACCGCATTGAAAGCAATGTCGCAAGTGAGGTAATCTTCACACAACCCAAGTAATACATAAGGGAAAAAGATACATAGTTGGCTTACAATCGCCACTTCACACAAATACATGAATAAAGCATTACATCATCCAGATACAACCAAGGTCCGACTACGGAACCAAAATAAAAGAAGAACCCCAAATGCGACAAAGGTCCTTGATCGACCCCAACTGGGCTCCACTACTGATCAACTAGAACGAAACAACACAAAGGGCAAGATCTTCATCGAGCTCCTCCTTGAGCTTGGTTGCGTCACCGCTTTCGGTAACATAGGCACCGCAAACTGGTTTTGAAGTATCCGTGAGCCACGGGACTCAACAATCTCGCACCATGAGATCAAGACTATTTAAGCTTATGGGTAAGGTAAAGGCATGAGGTGGAGCTGCAGCAAGCGACTAGCATATATTGTGGCTAACATACGCAAATGAGAGCGAGAAGAGAAGGCAAAGCACGGTCGATAAAAGTATGATCAAGAAGTGATCCTATAGCAACCTACGTCAAGCATAACTCCAACACCGTGTTCACTTCCCGGACTCCGCCGGAAAGAGACCATCACGGTTACACACACGGTTGATGTATTTTAATTAAGGTCAACTTCAGGTCTTCTACAACCGGACGTTAACAAATTCCCATCTGCCCATAACCGCGGGCACGGCTTTCGAAAGATCAAATCCCTGCAGGGGTGTCCCAACTTAGCCCATGACAAGCTCTCACGGTCAACGGAGGAATAGACCTCCACCCAAGACACTCCGATCAGACTCGGTATCCCGGTACAACAAGACATTTCGACAGCGTAAAACTAAACCAGCAACACCGCCCGAATGTGCCGACAAATCCCGATAGGAGCTGCACATATCTCTTTCTCAGGGCACACTCAGATGAGACTAGCTACGAGTAAAACCAACCCTCAAGTTTCCCCGAGGTGGCCCCAGAGTAGCTCGGTTCGGACCAACACTCGAGGAGCACCGCCCGGGGGTTAAAATAAAGATGACCCTTGAGTCTGCAGAACCCAAGGG
Organism: Aegilops speltoides; assembly: GCA_021437245.1. NCBI lineage: Eukaryota > Viridiplantae > Streptophyta > Magnoliopsida > Poales > Poaceae > Aegilops > Aegilops speltoides. The sequence continues at coordinate 87,944,370 of CM038141.1, read as the reverse complement.
AAAAAAAAAGGCTAGGTGAGGCAAATGGTAAAACCAATGTTGGGCATTGCTTTGAAGCTTTACTTAAGGCGAATCTGTCAAGGGTTCCCATTATAGCCCAACCGTAAGGGACGCAAAATCCGGGAACATAACACCGATATGACGGAAACTAGGGCGGCAAGAGTGGAACAAAATACCAGGCATAAGGCCGAGCCTTCCACCCTTTACCAAGTATATAGATGCATTAATTAAATAAGATATATTGTGATATCCCAACAAGTAAACATGTTCCAGCCAGGAACAACATCTCCATGTTCCAACAAGGAACAATCTTCAATCTTCACCTGCAACTAACAACGCTATAAGAGGGGCTGAGCAAAGCGGTAACATAGCCAATCAACGGTTTGCTAGGAATGGTGTCAAAGGTTAGAGGTTTGACATGGCAATTTGGGAGGCTGACAAGCAAAAGGTAGGCATCGTAGCATTGGCATAGCAAAAGAGCGAGCAAACTAGCAAGCAAAGATAGAAGTGATTTTGAGGGTATGATCATCTTGCCTGAGATCCCGCAAGGAAGAAGAACGAGTCCATGAAGAAGACAAACGGACGTAGTCGAACGAATCCTCACAACTCCGGAACGAAACCGAAGCTAACGAGAGAAGCAAACCGGAAAGAAGCAAACAACATAGTAAACAACCATCACATAAACATGGCATGATGCACAACCAAGGATGATGCATGTCCGGTTTAATGAAACATGGGATAGCAATATGCACAAACAACACTACAAGTTAAGTGGAGCTCAATATGCAACGAGTTGCATATTGACGAAACACCACATTAATTATTTAGTTCTCTCTTGGTTATGAACAAGACAAGATTAAATGTTGGTTAGCATGGCAAGAGGTGAAGCATAATTAAACTAACTATCTAGGCAAGTTTAAATGAGGCCGGAAATAACAAACGATAATTCCGGAAAATCCCCATATGCAAATTATGGATTCGGTACTGTTCTGCCCTAAAACACATTTTAAAGTTGTTAAACAGGAAAATAAAGTGGACCATGTTAATCTAGGCATTTTTCCACTCCATTTACATATAAAGAACATTTAAATCCGAGCTACGGTTATTTAGTTATGAAATAAATCATTTTAACATGGCAATTTAGCAAATTAACACAAACAGCATTTTAAACATTTTAAACATGGATGAAAATGACATATTATGAAACTAGATGAAAAACTAAGCATTTTTCATATATAAATTGTTTACATATGATGCACGGTTGTGAAGTTATTATATGCATGAACTTAGGGGGGTTTTCTGCAAATCTGTAAATACACTGGATAATGCAAAAATGGCAGCAACGGGAAAAAAAACCACTACGGGCCGAAATCTGCTGGGGAGCTGGGCTTGGGTGGCTCACCATGGGCCAAGGCCCGTTGAGGAAGAGGAGGCCACCGGCCGAGGAGATGGGCCGTGGGGACGCTGGGCCGCGGGCAGGACAAAGGCCCACCGGGAGGGCGCGCTGCGTGTGCGCCCGCACGCACGCACGGTCGGGGAAGGCTGCGCCGGCGGCGGCTTCCGGCGATGGAGGGACGGCGGCGAGGCGGGTGGTGGTCCGGCGAGGCCAGGATGCATCAGATCCGGTGGAGGACGAGGCGGGGGACCCATTCCCGGCGACGGCGCTCGTGACGACGGGGACAGGAGACGAGGAGGAGAAGACCGGCAAGGTAGTCGCAGGGCTTCGCCGGCGCGATGGAGAGCTTCGCGGCGGGACGGGTCCAGGCGGCGAGATCCGGTCGTCGGTTCGTCCCCGGGGTTGGCCGCGCCGGAGGTTGAGGCGGAGCCCAGCGGCGGCAACGGCGCGGCGGAGGGAGCCGGGCAGAGGAGCGGTCGACGGGGAAAGCGCGGGTGACCCAGGGCGCTCGGGCCCAGATCGGCTTCGGGCGGGCCGCGCTCGGGCCTCGCGGCCTGTGGTGGAGGAGGCGCGCTGGGGAGGTGAGGTGGCGCGCAGGGAGAGGTGGAGAGCGACGGCGCGGTGGCGGCTGACCACTAGGGCAGCGCCAAGTGGCAAGGTGGAGGTGGAGGGCGCCGGAAAACGAGGAGGAGGTGGGAGGCGACGGCGGCTGATGATTGGGATGGCGCGGAAATCAAGGAGGGGGTATGAGAAGACCAAAAATGGCATGAGGGGTTCTATATATAGACAAAGGCTAGGGTTTGGTGGGTTTAGGGGGATTTTCGGACCCTCGGATCGCGATCGAGCGGCTCCGGACAGAGGAGGAACTAGGTGGGCTGCGGTGGGCTGTGTTGAAGAGTTAGGCTTAGAGGAGAGAAGAGAAGACAGCCCGGCAACGGTTTCCGGATACCGAAAACGTCCGACGTATAGACCGACTATATTGCGGTTGTAGGTTTAACGGTTGGGCTATCAAATGGACTCCGAATGCGATGAAACTTGGCAGGCGGCCTGTCTACACTATAATAAGACTGCACAACAAGTTGCAACCCATTCCGAGAACATTTTAAGCCACTTATAAAATAATATTTCGGACATGCCACGGCGCGTCGAGTGTGAAAGGGCTCGGAACAGACAACGAAGAGAAGCGACGGAACCGAACGGATGCAAGTTTTGAAAAACATGCGATGAAATGCGGATGATGACATGGTGAAATGCAACACGCAAGCACATGACAAAGCAACAACAGCGAATAACTGGCGGACACCTGGCGCATCGGATCCGGGGTGTTACAACACTCCACCACTACGAGAGGATCTCGTCCCGAGATCTAGGATGGCACCGGAGGGAAAAAGGAAGAGGAAGAGGAGAGGTAAAACTAAGTTGCTTCTTTGACGAACGAGTGAAACCACAGAACCTTGAGAGGTTGAGCAATTTAAAAGAAAGAGTACAACAGAGATGAACGAGATTGCAAACAATCCGGTAGAAAAGAGGAACAAGCAGCATGATGAGAACCAAGAGGTTTAGTGATAAGATAGATATTGAAACCACTCCGGATAAAACAAGATAGAGAAGGAATAAGAATGAAATAATTTGGGCAGCACTCCGGTAGAAAAGAGAAGAAAAACTTGATGAGATGAAAAGATATTGAATGAGAACACAACACTGCGGTTAAATGGATAAGCAAGAAAAGAACATGACCTCACAATCGAGATGATGAGTGAAAAGAGCAACATCACAATGCCTCCGTAACGAAAGAATAGAAGTTAGACCGTTGGGACAAAGGGATGGAGAAGAAAATGACAACTTTTGCCACAAGTGAACTTGGAAAGCATCCTTCCAAGAAGGTTAGAACGGAATTGTTGGTAAACCAACAACGAAAAGAATAAGTTTGTAGTGGGCTTATGGAAACATCTCAAAATTATGAGGTGACAACCGGCCACTAATGGAAACAATTGATTTGATTGAGAGCACCAAAGAGATGAAAGCTTCTTCCACCGAGGTGATAGAGAGACAACTTGGACCATAGATAAACACCACAAATAGCAACATTCCTTAGGAAAGGCTTTAGGTGAAATCTATACCAAGATAACTCCAATGAAGAGACTGATGGATTTAACATACCTCATTCTTGACAACAATAAGAATCATGAAACATGAAGAAAATTGTCAAGAGTGACATAACACCATCTCAAAAGATAAGGTCGAAAGAATTGCACTTCGAAATGCAAGATGAAGAATGCTTGAACTCCTCAAAACAAGACATGTGTTGAACACCATGTTTAATTTTGAGTATAGCTTGGCTGATCTTAACTTCAAGAGAAATCTTGAAGAACAACTGAAGAAAGAAAAGAATCCTTGACGAACCACCATGTAGAGCTTCCATGAAGAACTCCGGTAAGAAAAAGGATGATAAAAAAGAAAGAGAACTTGAAAACACAAGGTGAATCCTTGCAATGATTTAGTTGGATCTCCGTGATAATGAGAACTTGGAGCTCCGGGAAAAAGAGAAGATGAAACAAATGAAACCGAGAATTTTAAGGGCCTCCGAAATAAAGAATTAATCACTTGGATGAACAAGAATAAGAATTATGTTATGCTTATCCTTCACCAATTAAATTGATGACAAACAACGGGTTTGGCATACTACTTATTCTCGTAGAAAGGATTAAAGAGATATGGCGTAAACTTGAAAAAGGTCTTCAACAACCACCGGTAGGATTGGAAAGAACGAATGAATTAAATGATAACAAAGGAAGTGAAATCTTGAACGAACCACCGTGAGATTGAAAATTTAAGCAAAGGCACCATTCACCGGGAAGAATTGGAAAACGAATGAAGATACTTGAGGGGATTTAGATACATGAGAACGAAGAGATGAAGAACTGATTAGAGGATATTGAGCAATTCGCCGGTAAGATTTGTAGAACGAGAGCTGAAAGCTTGAATGAATAATACTGAGATGATGGGCTTCAAAGAATGGAACTGAAAAGACTCCTAAAATGCTCCGGATGGGTGAAAAAAAATTCTCACAATCGAAAACAATTATGAGAGGATGGCAACAAGCTAGCACCATGAATCTTGAAGAGAATAGAGCAAGATTAAAGAGAAACTCTTCTTCGGTCTTCAAATGATGAGAATGATAACGAGAAACACCACCAAGAATTATTGAGGCACACCGGAAGAATCAAAAGCGAAGAGGTGGAGCCAACTATGAAAAGAATTTGAAAGATCTTGGAGAAAAGCATTTGACTGATGATAACTCATTCTTCCGTCAAACTTGGAGAAGAATTTAGGATATCTCTGGGAAAATAGAAGAGTCAGGTAAGATCCTGGGAAAAGACCTGTGGGTTAGGGCCCACTCAAAAGAACACCGTTGAAAAGATTTAAAAGAGATGTTGCACCGGTTGAATTAAATGGCTTGAATGAGATAGGAACCTCGAAATCTCTTGAACGGATTGAGAATGGAAACACAAGTCTTGTAAGATATCTTGAGCACTCCGGAATAACAAATAGCGAGAAGTAGAATGATAATGAGGTGCACCGGTATGAGAAGACATTGAAATGAGGAAAAAGGTATGATCAACAAAACTTGACTTGAAATCACCGGAGAAGAGAAAGGAATGAGGAATGACGAACTAGTAGAACATCTTCTTGAAAACCACCGGGTAAGAACATTGACGGAAAAGAATGGAGAAACTTCACACGAATAAATGGATGCTTGATTAAGAAATCTGAGTCCTTGAAGAAAAAGGGTGGGTGGGCGGGAAAAAACAAAGGCAACTTGGAGACGGATGAAACAAACACCGTTGAGAATAAATGATAATTGGTCTTGCTGATGTTGAAGTGATCGGATCCACTTGAAGAGAAACACGCCGGTAGAAAAGGATTGACATGACAATCTCGATTGTCGAGAAGGATTGGTATTCACATCGGAGTATGAGAACACCATTTAGGAAAGGTATGGATTCAACATTTGACATCGAAGCAACTCGAATACCACAATTAAAACAAATCAAAGGATTTGGCTTGCAGAATAAGCCGGAACAAACATATGATAGAGATTTCGTCCGAAGTTTTCGTGGTGGGGCCTACACGGGCTCAATCGTACAGCACCATCATGTACAAGGCAGTGCACATGACATACGAAGCGTCCCCGAGTCGGCATAGCCAAGGACTCTTTAAGACACAATGAGACCATCAGAAACCAACCGTGAATAGGCGGACCACTAGACGTCGAACCCCAATTTCATATCATACATCCGTCGGAAAGATATCCTAAGAGCTACTTGAATTCCCACCTATGAAACTCCGAAACTTTCGGTTATGCAATCGGTGTTGGGGATACAGGGAGCAATAATATCTCACACAAACTAACAATCCCTACATCCACCTGTATCCATCCGTCAACACATAACCAAGAAACCTTCGAAATCGTCTACCTCAACCTTCAAAAGCATCCGTTATACAAGTCATGGCAATACTCCCGTACTCACCTCAAGATCTTTGGGTTAGCGGGTTATCTCACCAACAACTGCATAAAAGAGATTTTCGATGTCGTGAACTAAACTCGGTATTCCAGAACTGCAACGATAAAATTATGACGACAACACCTCGGAGCTCAACTCCCGGGACACCGCCACAACCCCTAAATGTCGAGGCAACCAAGACAATGTTGTCATCATAAAACCATCGAACGATTCTAAGATACCCGCGTGATCCTAAAAAATTTTTAGTGAAATTTGAGAAGAGAAGAGTCAAAACTCTCGTCGGGATACCTCACCGTAAGGTCGAAGGACTGGGGAGTAAAAAGAATTCCTAAACTCTCCGATATATAATTCCTAAATGACTCAAAACATTTTTCTAGACACAACTCGGCCACTAAAAACGATCAAGCGTTGGGGGCTCTAAGGTCGGGATGGCTCGATACCCAACTTAGCGCCTCGATGCGGCTATATCTCCCACGTGTCGAAGCACGACTTAGAGGCATAACCGCATTGAAAGCAATGTCGCAAGTGAGGTAATCTTCACACAACCCAAGTAATACATAAGGAAAAAGATACATAGTTGGCTTACAATCGCCACTTCACACAAATACATGAATAAAGCATTACATCATCCAGATACAACCAAGGTCCGACTACGGAACCAAAATAAAAGAAGAACCCCAAATGCGACAAAGGTCCTTGATCGACCCCAACCGGGCTCCACTCTTCGATCAACTAGAACGAAACAACACAAAGGGCAAGATCTTCATCGAGCTCCTCCTTGAGCTTGGTTGCGCCACCGCTTTCGGTAACATAGGCACCGCAAACTGGTTTTGAAGTATCCGTGAGCCACGGGACTCAGCAATCTCGCACCCGCGAGATCAAGACTATTTAAGCTTATGGGTAAGGTAAAGGCATGAGGTGGAGCTGCAGCAAGCGACTAGCATATATTGTGGCTAACATACGCAAATGAGAGCGAGAAGAGAAGGCAAAGCACGGTCGATAAAAGTATGATCAAGAAGTGATCCTATAGCAACCTCGTCAAGCATAACTCCAACACGTGTTCACTTCCGGACTCACGGAAAGAGACCATCACGGTTACACACACGGTTGATGTATTTTAATTAAGGTCAACTTCAGGTCTTCTACAACCGGACGTTAACAAATTCCCATCTGCCCATAACCGCGGGCACGGCTTTGAAAGATCAAATCCTGCGGGGTGTCCCAACTTAGCCCATGACAAGCTCTCACGGTCAACGGAGGAATAGACCTCCACCCAAGACACTCCGATCAGACTCGGTATCCGGTACAACAAGACATTTCGACAACAGAAAACTAAACCAGCAACACCGCCCGAATGTGCCGACAAATCCCGATAGGAGCTGCACATATCTCTTTCTCGGGCACACTCGGATGAGACTAGCTACGAGTAAAACCAACCTCAAGTTTCCCGAGGTGGCCCAGAGTAGCTCGGTTCGGACCAACACTCGAGAGGAGCACCGCCCGGGGTTAAAATAAAGATGACCCTTGAGTCTGCAGAACCCAAGGGAAAAAAAAAGGCTAGGTGAGGCAAATGGTAAAACCAATGTTGGGCATTCTTGGAGAAGCTTTACTTAAGGCGAATCGTCAAGGGGTTCCCATTATAGCCCAACCGTAAGGGACGCAAAATCCGGGAACATAACACCGATATGACGGAAACTAGGGCGGCAAGAGTGGAACAAAACACCGGGCATAAGGCCGAGCCTTCCACCCTTTACCAAGTATATAGATGCATTAATTAAATAAGATATATTGTGATATCCCAACAAGTAAACATGTTCCACCAGAACAACATCTCCATGTTCCAACAAGGAACAATCTTCAATCTTCACCGCAACTAACAACGCTATAAGAGGGCTGAGCAAAGCGGTAACATAGCCAATCAACGGTTTGCTAGGAATGGTGTCAAAGGTTAGAGGTTTGACATGGCAATTTGGGAGGCGACAAGCAAAAGGTAGGCATCGTAGCATTGGCATAGCAAAAGAGCGAGCAAACTAGCAAGCAAAGATAGAAGTGATTTTGAGGGTATGATCATCTTGCACGAGATCCCGCAAGGAAGAAGAACGAGTCCATGAAGAAGACAAACGGACGTAGTCGAACGAATCCTCACAACTCCGGAACGAAACCGAAGCTAACGAGAGAAGCAAACCGGAAAGAAGCAAACAACATAGTAAACAACCATCACATAAACATGGCATGATGCACAACCAAGGATGATGCATGTCCGGTTTAATGAAACATGGGATAGCAATATGCACAAACAACACTACAAGTTAAGTGGAGCTCAATATGCAACGAGTTGCATATTGATGGCTACACCACATTAATTATTTAGTTCTCTCTTGGTTATGAACAAGACAAGATTAAATGTTGGTTAGCATGGCAAGAGGTGAAGCATAATTAAACTAACTATCTAGGCAAGTTTAAATGAGGCCGGAAATAACAAACGATAATTCCGGAAAATCCCCATATGCAAATTATGGATTCGGTACTGTTCTGCCCTAAAACACATTTTAAAGTTGTTAAACAGGAAAATAAAGTGGACAATGTTAATCTAGGCATTTTTCCACCCCATTTACATATAAAGAACATTTAAATCCGAGCTACGGTTATTTAGTTATGAAATAAATCATTTTAACATGGCAATTTAGCAAATTAACACAAACAGCATTTTAAACATTTTAAACATGGATGAAAATGACATATTATGAAACTAGATGAAAAACTAAGCATTTTTCATATATAAATTGTTTACATATGATGCACGGTTGTGAAGTTATTATATGCATGAACTTAGGGGTTTTACGCAAATCAGAAAACACCGGATAATGCAAAATGGCAGCAACGGAAAAAAAACCACTACGGGCCGAAATCTGCTGGGAGCTGGGCTTGGGGTGGCTCACCATGGGCCAAGGCCGGTTGAGGAAGAGGAGGCCAGGCCGTGCCGAGGGAGATGGGCCGTGGGGACGCTGGGCATGCGGCGGGGATGAGAGGCCCACCGGAGGGCGCTGCTGCGTGTCGCCCCGCACGCACGCACGGTCGGGAAGGCTGCTGCCGCGGCGCTTCCGGCGATGGAGGGACGGCGGCGAGGCGGGTGGTGGTCCGGCGAGGCCAGGATGCATCAGATCCTGTGGAGGACGAGGCGGGGGACCCATTCCCGGCGACGGCGCTCGTGACGACGGGGACAGGAGACGAGGAGGAGAAGACCGGCGAGGTAGTCGCAGGGGCTCGCCGGCGGCGCGATGGAGAGCTTCTGGCGGCGGGGACGGGTCCAGGGCGGCGAGATCCGGGGTCAGGGGTTCGTCCCCGGGGTTGGCCGCGCCGGAGGTTGAGGCGGAGCCCAGCGGCGGCAACGGCGCGGCGGAGGAGCCGGGCAGAGAGCGGTCGACGGGGGCGCCTGGGTGACCAGGCGCTCGGGCCCAGATCGGCCAGGCGGGCAGCGCTCGGCCTCGCGGCTCTGTGGAGGAGGCCTTGTGGAGAGGTGAGGTGGCGCGCAGGAGAGGTGGAGAGCGACAGCGCGGTGGCGGCCGACCACTAGGGCAGCGCCAAGTGGCAAGGTGGAGGTGGAGGCGCCGGAAACGAGGAGGAGGTGGGAGGCGGCGGCGGCTGATGATTGGGATGGCGCGAAATCAAGGAGGGTATGAGAAGACCAAAAATGGCATGAGGGTTCTATATATAGACAAAGGCTAGGGTTTGGTGGGTTTAGGGGGATTTTCGGACCCTCGGATCGCGATCGAGCGGCTCCGGACAGAGGAGGAACTAGGTGTGCTGCGGTGGGCTGTGTTGAAGAGTTAGGCTTAGAGGAGAGAAGAGAAGACAGCCCGGCAACGGTTTCCGGATACCGAAAACGTCCGACGTATAGACCGACTATATTGCGGTTGTAGGTTTAACGGTTGGGCTATCAAATGGACTCCGAATGCGATGAAACTTGGCAGGCGGCCTGTCTACACTATAATAAGACTGCACAACAAGTTGCAACCCATTCCGAGAACATTTTTAAGCCACTTATAAAATAATATTTCGGACATGCCACGGGCGCGTGCGAGTGTGAAAGGGCTCGGAACGGACAACGAAGAGAAGCGACGGAACCCGAACGGATGCAAGTTTTGAAAAAACATGCAGATGAAATGCGGATGATGACATGGTGAAATGCAACACGTAAGCACATGACAAAGCAACAACAGCGAATAACTGGCGGACACCTGGCGCATCGGATCCGGGGTGTTACAATGAGCGAGTTCAAGACGCTACCATGAAACCCAGAACATCTGCTGGCAATCGAAACACACGCTATAGGGCGAAGACCTGATAGGACACTAAGACTACTTGGCTCGATAATTGTAGCGGTCAACATCCGCGCCACTGCTCCACTTATTCTAATTTATGCCACATTTTCAAGCAGAATCTAACTAAAAGAACCTTCCGGTTGTTCAAGTATTCATAACATATTGCTTGCCGTGTCTAACTACCAGATGCGGTTATTAGTGGTGGTGCATTAGCATCAAAGCAAGGTGCATGATGATAAACCCTTGAACTTTTGGAAATTGGTGAGTAGAATTGTGGCGGTCACGGATTAATTGCTAATCATGTCAGCTATTGTGGTTAATCAGAATCAACTGCCAAACTAATCTGGTAGGAGAGATTCCATACTAACATTACGGCTTCCGATTGGCAACGCGAAGAACATCCAGCAGTATTTTTCTTTTCTTTTTTGAAGAGAGTATTATATTAACAGCAAGGAAACCATGCAGTTTAGGAATCTCCTGCAAAGGTGAAAGAGAAAGTGAATCTTATGATACGGCACACAACAAAGTTCTTTTACAGGATGCGGTCGAGCAATTTATTAGCTACTCGTGCCGCATACCTAGAATATATACTACCATGGGCGTAGTTAATTTTGCTTTCTTTGAGCTCATTTGTCTGCCAGTATTAAGTTTCACCGACAGTGTACTACTAAGCAGTCAGTGAGGACTTCCTCTGTGGCTTTACTTGGGAAAATATGGTGTGCTATCACTATCAGTTTATTTGGAGTGAGCTAGGTTGATTCACCTATAGTTACCTAGTTATTAGGTCTAAGAAAAACACACACACGCTTTCCGATAATTTCAACCATGGGACAAAGTTGCCGGTCCTTTATCTGCATTTTAGGCTATTTTGTTCTACATCTAGCAAGTGAGTGCACACATTTCATATACGATACTTCATCCGTTCTAAATATAGGTGCAATAAAATTTATACTTATTAGTCCCGCATTAGGGAACGCTAGCCTTAGGAACGATGGGAACTTCCCGTTTTGGCCAATGTGTATTTTCAACTCGATGAAACAAGCTTTCTTTGAAAAATATTATGGAGCACAAATTTTACGGAAGAATATGATCTCACAGAGAACATGATTAACTAACCCATGTCTGAGAGACAACATCATGTGTACAATGTCTACAATTTTCGTAAAATAGAATCACTCCTGGTCTTTGCATCAATCTACACATATTCATTTATTAAAAAAAATTAAGATCCATACAAAATTGTGTATGCTAGGATAGCAAAGAACAGGATACGTTTACTAAAATAATGACAGCAATTGGGATACAACGACGTTACTCATGCATCGCCTATTCTATAGAGAAAATTACACATATAGTCGTTGAACTCGCTGACGCGTAACCGAAAGGTCTTGGAACTTGAGAAACACTCCAATACGATATTAACATGCGAATAAATAACATATATGATCCTGTGTACGCCTCCATATATGTTAGTACATATTCGCTTTTATGTATGTTATGTATTCGCATGTAGAAGTATAGAGCGACCATATCTAACTAGTTGCACCTTCTACCGATAGGATCCTGCATATCCACGTGCTATTATGACTTGTGAGTGCCAGATATATAGCGATCTATAGCTAGAAAAAATAATGCCAGCTCTATTGAAAATATGTGACGTTAAGATTTACACTCTATAGCCATCATCTGTTCGGATATGTTTTTTATTTGTTTGTGATGTTTCATGCCACATAGTGACTCTATTTTGACCTTGTCAATTTAAATATGCATAAATAGAAACTTTTGGACAAAATATATTTTAGGAAATTTTTGCTGTACAACTATTCGGCCGTCATGTATATATGGGCGAATGTATAGTAACACTATCTTCCTGTAGTAACCAGACAATCATCGACTTGAGATCATACTTGTCTCGATTAGGGATGTCAATGGGGTCCCGTTTAATCTAACAGTTCAAAAATTTGTTTTTTTTTTCAGGTAAAGCTAACTAAACGGGACTTGCGGATGCCGCTTATTTGTCATTTACATCCCTACTCTCGATGTGGCGGTCACATCTGTGCCACTACTAAGATCTAAAAAAACATCTGTGCCACTACTCTTATTCTAGTTTATGCCGCATTTTCAAGCAGAATCCGAGTAAAATAACCTTCCAAACGTTTAAGTATGCATATATACTATATTGCTTGGCATGTCGAGCTAACATATGTTGTTTAGTAGTGAGGTATATTTGTAATAGAACTTGATGCATGATGATAGGCCCTTGAAATTTTGAAGATGGATGATTACAACTGTCACAGTCACTGATTAGTTCCCAATCTGTGTCAATTATAGTGGGTAATCAGAATCCACTGCCAAATTAATCTGGTAGGAGAGAGATTCGGTACTAACTTTACGGCTTACGATTTGGAACGTGTGGAACATCCGACACTACTTGTTATTTTGAAGGGAGTATTACATTGATGTCATGCATTCGCATGTAGAAGTAAATAGCGAGCATGTCCTTGTATCCATAGGATCCTGCATATCCACGTGCTATTGGGAGCCCCAGATATATAGGGATCTAGTGTATAGCTAGAAAAAAATAATACCGGTTCTGTTGCCTTTTTCGGTAAAAATATGTGACGTTTAAGATTTACACTCTATAGCCATCATCTGTTCAGATATGTTTATTTGTTTGCGATGTTTCATGCCACATAGTGACTCTATTTTGACCTTATCAATTTAGAAAATGTTGGACAAAATATATTTAGGAAATTTTTGCTGTACAACTATTAGGCCGTCATGTATATATGGGCGAATGTATATTAACGTTGTCTTCCCGTAGTAACCAGACAATCATCGACTTGACATCGTACTTGTCTCGATTAGGGATGTGAACCGGGCCCTGTTCAATCTAACAATTCAATTCATTTATTTTGAGAAAATGAACTATGGAGCTAGCTAAAGCTAACTAAACGGGACTTGCGGACACTGCTTATTTGCCATTTACATCCTAGTCTAGATGTGGCGGTCACATCTGTGCCACCACTAAGATCCAAAAACACATATGTGCCACTACTCTTATTTCAGTTCATGCCGCATTTTCAAGCAGAATCCAAGTAAAATAACCTTCCAAACATTTAAGTATGCATATATACTATATCGCTTGGCGTGTCCAGCTAACATCTGTTGTTTAATAGTGAGGTATATTCGCAATAAAGCTTGGTGCATGATGATAAGCCCTTGAAATTTGAAGGTGGATGATTACAACTGTCGCGGTCACTGATTAGTTCCCAATCTGTGTCAATTATAGTTGGCAATCAGAATCCACTGCCAAATTAATCTGGTAGGAGAGATTTGGTACTAATGTTACGGCTTACAATTTTCCTGGAACATCCGACACTACTTGTTATTTTGAGGGGAGTATTATATTGATATCAAGGAAAACACGCAGTTTCATCAGGAATCTCCTGCGGACCTGAAATATATAGTGAACTTTGTGACACAACATGTACAAAATTCTTTTATAGGCTGGGATCGGGTAATTAATTATTACCTACTCATGTTGCTTACCTTGACGACAACCACGGGCGTAGTTAACTAATTATTAACCTTTAGAAATCAAGGCGGCGGTCTGGAGTCTTTGAGTTCTCCTCTATTTGCTAAGTATATTGAGCTTCCCCGACAGTGCGCTACTAAGCCATCGGTGATACATGACTTTTTACGTGCCTTTGCTTGGGAAAAAAGGCTTGTATGGACAATCACTATTAGGTCCAAGAAACAACATTGCTTTCTTCCTATAGTTGCTATTAGGTCCAATACCGGCTCTGTTGAAAATATGTGACGCCTATAGTTTTTTGGGGAGAGCGAGCTAGGTTGATTCACCTATGGTTACCTAGTAATTATTAGGTCCAAGAAAAATGCTTACATGCTTTCGGATCCTTTCAAACAAAGTTGTCAGTCGATCATCTACTTTTCAAGGGTATCTGTGCTCGATCTAGCTAAAGGGCACACATTTGGTAGAGCATACTCCATCCAACCTAATATAGGTGACATATCTTTTACCCCCTCTATAAAGAAATAAGAGTGCTTATATTACTACTTCAGTGATCTAAACGCTCTTATATTTCTTTATAGAAGGAGTAACTTTTTTTGTCCCACATTAGGTGGCGCTAGTCGTATAAATGATAGACCGTTTTTCTTGATGTGTGTCACTTCCACTATGAAATAAGTTTTCTTTGACAAAATGTTACGAAGCATAATCCTTAGAGTATGTGATATTTCAAAGAACGTGATTAACCCATGTTTGAGAGAAAGCTTCATGTGTACCATGTCTAAATTGTCCCATAAAATGTGATAAATCTTAGTCACTGCATCAATTGATGCACTTATTAAATTATTTAACATCCATATAAAATAGTGATCCTGCACTAAGATAGAAATAACAGGACATGCTTCCTAAAAAATGATAGAAATAGTACAAGGACATCACTCATGTGACCCAAACCTGGTGTACAAGTCCAAAGCGATTGTCTTCAACTGGTTGCACCCTGTATCCACAAAATCATGCAGACCCACATGCTACATTGAGCGCTAGGTAGTGATCAAGCATGTAGCTAGAACAATTGCTTATAACAAGACATTTTTCTTTTATTAGGTACATCACTATAGTGCCATATGGACTAACATATTGCACACACGTATTACATGCATGAATTTGCAAGCAAAATTATTTTTCCAAACTTCAAGGCCAATTTAGGAGCATATTAGAGATACTAGAAGGCAGTATATAGAAGGTTCAAAGAGACATACATCACTTAGCCCACAAGTTGAGAAAAAGGACAGAGGAGAATAGATATTGGATTGATTCATTCTGCTAAAGAAACTATTAGGTCCAATAATACCGGCTCTATTTGAAGAATCGATGTTGGATTGATTCATTCTGCTAAAGAAGCAACATTGCTTTCTTACTTTCCAATTATTTTTTAATAAAGTTGCCTATTGTTGTTAGTACGACCACTTTACATAGGCAACACAAAATGGTTTTAATTTTTCATTTCCAAATTAATGAACATATTTTCCCATACCGATACCCTAAGTCGGCCAACCTTGAATATTTCGTTTGTACAAAGCACAAGTATGATGTGCACATACTCCATTAAACCATATTGTTATACCAAATGTGGTTGACATGAGCTAGCTAGCCTGATAAGTTATTACTATGCAAGAAATTTATGGTCGGTCACTAGTGACGGGATCAGCCATAATTCGCGTGTATTCCACTGATGATGTGTGCAATTTAAATGCATGTTTTCCTTTTTCTTAACATTTTTGCACTTTAGGAGTAGTATTATTATATTTGCTCAGGTGATGCTGCCCTATTGCTCTCTGTGTGTCAGAATTCAAAAGTGGGGAGCTTTTTTATCATTTAGTGGAGAAAACCTTAGTTTCTTCTGATATTTATGAAGATTTCGAGTCATCAACACCTTACTTGTGAGGAGAGGAGGCCGCTAGAAAACCACACCTTGTTGGAGCTTCATGAGCTCAAAACTGCTGGTTGTACGAATGCATTCGCTCATACCAACAACCATATCTCACGGATATAGCACCACACCCATAAATATATTCCATATGTAAGAGGGGGGAGGGGGCCACCCCGGCTAGGGTTTTGGGGTCGCCTGCTCAGGAATGACATGGGATCTAGGCTGGGCCGTTTCCATCTTGCCATTTGATTCTAGAGTGATAGAACCATTCTTTTCGGCACCCATTGAGGCATCACGAAGAATCATAGTATGAACATGGATAGAACGAGCCAGAACCCATAGGACGGAAGTTCTTGCTCTTCCAATTGCCACGATATCGTTCGAAGGGTTCTTCCACTCCCTTCTAATCTCTTCAGTAATTAACTTCCATGTGTACAATATTCATATATGCACTTTCCATGACTTGGCATCCTTGTCTACGTTGAAAATTTTAATTGCACCATTAAACAGTAGTAATTTAAATACAAAAGAAAAGATTTTTTTAGAAAACTTTTGGTTTTTCATCAACCCTCATGATAGTATAGAAAACAAGTAAAAATTACATCCAGGTCCGTAGACCACCTAGCGACGACTACAATCACTGGAGTGAGCGGAAAGCGCGCCGCTGTCATCGCCCCTCCCTCATCTGAGCCGGACAAACATAACGTTGTAGTAGACAGTCGGGAAATCGTCGTGCTAAGGCCCTATAGGACCAGCGCACCAGAACAACAACCGATGCCGATGAAGAGGAGCGTAGATCGAAAGGATCTAACCTGCAGACACACAACAGATGAACGAAGACTGTATCAAATGGATCCACCGAAGACAAACGTTGACCGAATCCCACGAGACCCGCCGGAGATAAACCTCCACATGCCCTCCGACGAGGCTAGACGCACCATTGGGACGGTGCTAGACGGTGAGGACATTGTTCCATCTTTAGGAAGCCGCCGCTGCCTCGCCTTCCTGAGCAAGACACAAATCCTAAACAGATATCAAAAAACACCTAAAAACAGAGTTGGAGCCCTCCTGCCAGCAAGGACTGAGATTCACCATGCTCCCATGGCCTAAGGCCACAACAGATGGATAGACCCGCACTGGCGCCGGCAGGAGGCGAGCAACCCAGCCGCCTTGCCTTCGAGTTGGTAGGGCAGCCAAGGGGTACGCGTCTTAACGCAAATAAAAATGGAGAGTTATGATCATAAGTGTATAGTAGAATAAAACAAAAGGATGAAAACACGTCAATGAAGTTAAAATTTCCGGATTTTGCACTATTCAATCAAATATAATAATGTTCCCCGCCAACTTTTGTAATATATATGTGGTGTATTTTTTGGAAGTGTACAAAAGTACACAAACTCATGAGTTTGTTCATCACAAGTGAATCTATGTTGCTGGAATTATGCATTGTAAATTCGCGGTTATGAATACCTAATGCAGCAGTTGCTTTATAGTATGCGTATCAGAAGATTTCGTTGCCAAATTTTAATTAACTTCGTTTGAGTGGGAGTTGCCAAACTAATCTGGCCGAAGTTATTCTCTAGTAGCTTGGTAGTGCCGTGACTACTTTCAGCGAGCAAAAACGTGAAAATCACTTGGCAATAATATAATGATAGAAGGTACTAACTAAAGGTTACAGCGTCACATGAACTCTCACCAACCATCTCCCGTGACGGTAAAGAACTACTAGCATTTCTCCAATGTTCGGTCGCTCCTCAGCGTATGAATTGACTAGAGCAGGGTCATTCTCCCTTGTTCTCCCTTCGTCCATTGCTTGGAAATATCCGGAGATGCTGCTAGAGGCTTCGTCCGATTGAGACGCCTTTCGCCTTCGAACCTTCGATTTTAATTAGTGCGAAACGCGCAACACGCCTGCTAGCTTTATCCAATCAGTAGCTTCCACTGGAGTAGTCTGGGGATGCTTTCAGATGCTCCATGCATCTCCGTGTAGCAACAACACACAACGTATCACATCACTAAAGCAGAAGAACATGACAGTACCATAGGCAATTCAGTATCCGTAAGCATACATACATACAGCTCAGCTAGCCCTCAGCTCAGGGTGACAATTACTCGATCCTATCCAGCAGGGGAAAGGGCACTTAGTAGGACTTCTAGAACAATCTACCGTACTGCTCCCTGACAGTTAGTCGATCCTATCCAGAGTCAAAATTAATTATTGATAATGGAAATGGTTTGGGCTCAAAAAAGAAATTAAAAAAATAGGCCAGCACTGAGGGTCGGTCGGGTGATAGTTTTACCGTCTATGACTCACAATCTTTTTTTTAACACAGTACAGACACAAGCGATCATACATATGCACATACACTCATCCCTATAAACGCACACACACGCACCCTACCCTATGAGCACCTTCGAGATACCGAGCCGGCATATCATCTTGACATTTATGAAGTCACCGTAGGCGCCTCGTCGTCGACGAGAACGTTTCCTCGGACTAAAAATGCATCACCGAAAATCCTGAAATAAATCGAGAAATAATGCAAACATCAGGACTTGAACCCTGTTAGGTTGGAGATATTGATGTTCCTCTAACCATCCAACCACAGGTTGGTTCGCCTGACTCATGATCTTGTGAGGTTTGATTATTGCAGTAGAAAACCTCCATTTAAAATATTTTTCCTTTGTGTTTGCAGTTTTCTTGGAACATATATCATGTAAAAAATCATCCAAATTCATTGCAACATTTTAAACACACTCATATAGCAAAGAAAAAGAACCCTCATGACCAGCAAATGTTCGCTGGCGGGATGGCAATTGCGAATGATTATCATCGCAATTTGTGTTGGTCGAGCATGACAATTTTAGTTAGAGAGCATGGCAACCGGAAAATATAATTATGAAAATCTATTGGACATAATCTATTTGGACACAATTATGTATATCTAGGTACGATCTGAATAAGTATGACTATACCATATCTAACGGCTGTGATTTCTTTCGTTTTTCTTTTTCTTTATTTCTAGCTAGCATGTGCTTCTCTCTATTTCGTTTTCCTTTCCTTTTCTTTTAGTGCATAATATAATAGAGAGATACATACATAGATTGCACCATGCATTTATACAAAGTTTCTCTGTAGGTCAAGCTACATGGAACATTTTATCTTCAGTCCTTCAACATTGCTTTGAGATCCGTACTCTTCAACTAACTTGCAACAAGAAGATTTCTCTTTTTTGTTTCTCTCAAATGAAAGAACATATGGACTTCAAACTTTGCAGATCAAACAAACTTTACAACTTCAATGTGTGAAAAAACTTTCAGATTTTTTGGACTGAAGATAAAATTTAGAATCTTAAATGCATGAAAAAATCTGAAAGTTTTTTCCCACGTAGTAATTAGAATGTTTTGTTGTCCTACAAAGTTTCAAGTTTATACGTTGTTTCGTTTGAGAGAATTTTTTTTTTTGACAAATGTGCCTGCACGGACCGCGACGCAAAAATGGATGACTAAAATAAGGGGTATCATGAAGCTCAACCTACACAAAACCACACTCATTTACATGCATTTATGATGTGGCCTGGAAGAAAGCTTCCAATTATCAAAAAAAATATTAGGGCATATTTTGTTCGCATGATTCTAAAAGCGAAGGAACAGAAAGAACACAAGAACATGATAAAAATGCATGTGCAAAACAGAGGATTGGCAATCATAGAAATTCTGTCAACTTGATGTTTGGTTCACAGGAATCGAAAAAACAAAGGAACCCTAATTAACATGGTCAAATTAGAAGTCACACCACATGAAAATATATAGCTAGAACATTATTATGCCACTAAGGATCTCAATCTCATTCTTTTGTGCATAATAATTTGGAAAGACGTCCAAGCAGATGTTAGAATTCATGTGTTTTTCCTTCAAATTGAGATAAGAGGAAATTTTCTTTCATTTTTTTCCTTTGTCCCATTCCTGTACCAAAGGCATATGAATAATATCGTCATAGGAAAAATTTGCATTCCTGTCTTTTGCCTCTACATTTCCTTTGAACCAAAAGAGGCATAAGTTTTTACTGCCTCCGTCCCATAATATGAGACGTTTTTTAATACTATACTAAAGTCAAAAAGCGTCTTACATTGTAGGACGGAGGGAGTACATGGTATTATGGTGTTGGAGATATGCCAAAAAAGCTCAACTGACTCGACAACGGTGTGTGCAGAATTACAAATCGCTGTCGTATAGTAACATAGTACAAAAATAAAAGCGGTCGTAGACATATACTCCAGGTCGGTCATATACTCATGTAAATCGAAGGAACAAACATATTCGCTCTACCTTAGCAGCGACAGCCATCCGTCATCCGTGCCATGAGAACCGAACATCACATCTACTGATGACCGCATTGACCTCATGGTTAATGAGGGAATTTCTATGCGAAAACTACAGTATAACTTTATGGTATGAACATGTAACTACAAAAGCACATATGCCTCGCTATATAAAGGGGCTATCCGTTCGCCATTCCCATTCATCTAACCTCAGGAAACAAACAAGCATCATATTCATATATACCAGCTAGGTCGAAGATGTTCCGGTGGGGCAAGAGCACCAAGAACCCAGCTCCGGCCGCCGGGGAGGAGGTGGCGGTGCAGAAGGTGGAGAAGATCGAGTTCCGCAACCTCGTCCACATCAAGCCTCCTGTCGGCACCGGCGGCGGGGCCATCGGCAACGCGTGGAAGCCACAGCCATGGACGGCCAGCGCCGGCAGCTCCGGCGCGGCTCGGAAGCCCGACAGCCCCGGAGACGACATCAACTCGAGGGCGGGCAGGTTCATCGAGGACACTAAGAAGAGGTGGCGCCTCGGCGTCAAGTCATTCGGCGGCCGTTAGCGAGCTAGCTGGCTAGCCCGCCGCCGGCCACCTTCTCGTCCATGCATGCATGCGTGTCACGCTCCCTGCTCCGGCCGTCCTCGTCAGTAAAAATTAACTTATACTATATGTAAGTGTTAGCCGGCCCGATTATGATGTGATCCTGCTCTAAACAATTTATCTGTAGTACAAAAAGGATATTGTATACGGCGCGCGATGCATGCATGATACGGTGTGGTTGTTAAATTCATCGGTATGACTGATGGATATACCAGCTAAATAATTTGGGTTTGTATGATGTTCGTTGGTTGCACGTGTGAGTTTGGTTAATGTACGTATGTTTTTAGTCACTGTCAGGGCATCGATGATTGGATTCGCAGTCCTCTCAGTTATTACGGCTAATCATCTTCCATTTGCCGAATTAATTCGGAAGGATAGATTCCCAGATGTTGTGGTAGGTGGTGCCGTGACGATCACAATAACACAAGGTTTTAGGCTTTGCAAAGTGATCAACAGTTGGTAATAATGTAAGCACGTTTAAACGAGGAGCATATATGAAATTTCATCAAATATACTTCCCTGGTTTGAAAATTACATGATGTTATTATACCCAATCATTAGTATGCAACCACCTTCCCTGCCGGCGTGGGGGAACCCTCGCCAGTGCCGCCACAGGCCCCTTCCACCTCGCCCCATCTCCTCGCCGCCACCGGAGGAGCGGTCGGCGAAGCCGCGCCGTCTCCCAGGAAGATAGAGGCGGGGCATGTGTCGTCCCATCCTCGCGCTCTCAGCCCCCACCCGGCAGCGGCGAGTTCTCTAGTGGGGAACCCTGTGTCCATTGACGTCGACCTTCAGGCCACCCGGATTCGCATCGGCGGCTGCCGTGTCAAGTCCTCCCTCGCAGCGCCTCGGTCGTGGTATTGGTGGCGGCGCCTAGGGTTTCGGCCTAGATGCATCACCGTGGGGTCGGGATGCCGCCTCCCTTTCATGCCCGTGGAGTTCTAACTGGCTGGGGTTTTTTGTCGTCGTCCGGCTCGCTGATCCATCGTCTCCGGTCGACGGTGAGGACGGGGAGACAGGACTGCCGGTGAAAACTGGGCCGTCCTTGACGGCAGACGATGCGGCATCTTGGGGCGTTGTTACCTTGATGAAGGCATCATCGGTGCATCTCTTGTCTTCTCCCTCGGGATGCTCCGGGGAAAACCCTAGATCTAGGCCTCCCGGATCAGACGATAGCGACGTTCGGCGTCATTCTACCTCATGTGGACATCATTTTGGAGCAACTGTTGGCTAGAGGCGTGGTTGAGCGCAGGTCTCCGCATGCTTCTCGTGCGGTGACGACCAAGGTGGAGCGGTGTGCCATCTACAATATCGATGACGGTGAGTCTTGGTAGCAAGGTGCAACGTGGTCTCGACGTTGGATACCGTTTGATGGGCGCGGGCAGGAGGCTGGTGATGTCCGACATCGTGGTAGCGTCGACGGCAAAAGGGCCTGGCAAGATCAGTGCATTGATTGCTCCTGAAGATGGGACTGTGGAAGAAGGCGATGACGGAGTCTTCCGCGTGCGCATGTGGTGCATGTTGAGAGTTTGCTAGATCAGTTGGTGTTCCTAGCTAGTCAGCGGGCAGCTTGATGAGGCCACCAGATTTCTTAGTGTGCGTGACGCAAGGTTAGGGCACATCATCAACTCGGGAAGGTGACTTTGGGTTGATCTATGTATTTATTTTGTAAGGCCTTGTTAAATAATGCAATAAAAATGGCTGCGTGCATCTCTTGATGCGGAAGCCGGGGGTAATCATCCTTTTCAAAACAAAAATACAAAATTGTTAGTGAAAAAGTTACGTATTACGAAAACATTCTTTTGGCAGATTTCATACCATTGTATTACTTTTTATATCACCAAAAAAATTGGTCAAATTTCATTGATAAATCTTGAATGTTTTAGCTTTATCCTTGCAAAATTCTAGTTGTGGGTTCATTTATTTATTGCCTTATTTCATTTGTGTTTAAAGTTGTCCTTGCACAACCCCCCACCCCACCCCACCCCAACAACTTCTATATTTTTCTCTCTCTATAGTGGGTGCTTTTATTGACTCGTAATGAAGCATCAAGCGGATACAAACACGATGAGCAAATGTTTTTATAATTAACTAATTAAGAAAATATTTTGAAGATTTATTTTCCTATGGGGATGGTGTTGTGGCAACTAGTATGAAGCAAATTGCAGAGGCAGGGGTCAACCCTCCTTTTGGGGGACTATTAATCAAGTAAATCACAATATGAACAGACCCTAAAGTTATCATCCAAGTGGCAACCCATTATCCTAAATTTGTTAAGGTCTTATTTGCACCCTTCTTAGAGCTCTCAAGGACAAACTGTCAGAAACTTTGTTCAGGTGAAAAAAATGGCTATCATCGCATCCTTTAGGATGCTTGTTTTCAGAAACAAACCAAACCTCCCGGCCTTTGCATCTGCCTATGCACACATCTATAGTTTTATTAAAGTAGATATAATACAAAGAAGCCATTAAGCAGAGTACATGAAGTAGACAACAATCAACAATGGTAGAATATTGACATGATATGACAAAAAAATATAAGTACGATTCGATTCTTCCACTACAAAGGCGTTCAAGAAGAAAGAACATATTCACACCGATGTCGCGAAATCTAGCCTAGGTCGCGAAATCTAGCCTCTCACCTCTAGGACAAAGATGTCTGCCCTTGATGATGGGTCTACCCAATTAGGCCAAACACATTGGTTGAACTGGTGCAAACAAATCAAATTTCTTTGAGCCTTTGTTGTTTCAATGCAGAAATAACACGTACATCTCGGAGACAAGACTCAAGAAAATGAGCTTCTCCTCTCAAATAGTCGGGCAAACACCTGCAAATCCCCATACACGGGTCAGCGACACGAACCGTTAAATTTAGGATTTTTATTTTTAACTAAAATAATTATTTTTCTTAGCGTTCATACACAAGATCATTTTGTCAAAATCATTTCAAATATAGTAAAAGGTAAAACGGAAAAAAAATGAAAAGTATTCGTGTGTGTACATATATATGTTCACATGTACTCCCTCTGTTCCAAAATAGATGACTCAACTTTATACTAACTTTAGTACAAAGTTGGGTCATCTATTTTGGAACAGAGGGAGTATGAATCAAAGATGTTCATTGTATATCTAAAAAATATTTTTGTGCATATTTTTCTTACATTCACGTATTTGATATAAATGTTCATAGATTTAAAAAATGTTTTTCATAGACATCTGAATATATGTTCACATAAAGTAAAATAATATAAATTGAAAAACGAAAAAAAACAGCAAAAAAAAAGTTGGAAAAAAGGAGACAATCCTAAAGAAAGAAAACTTGAAAACTCAAAATAAGTTGGAAGAAAATTTGAAAACTCAAAATAAGTTGGCCCCTGGACACGCATAAGTGTCAAATATAATTTGCGGTGGAAAAGGCCATGAGACAAAAAATCAATCGCTTCGGGATGACAGATTCCTCGGAGGCCTGGCTAGGTGTGTCAATGCAATGCGGTTGCTCCCGTGGGCCAAAATGCAGCTATTCCCGGCTCTACTTGGTGCTGATATGTTGTTGTATCGCAGTAAGAGCGAAATAGCTAGTCAAGTTAAGAGTTCTAAAAAAAAGTTATTTAAGGCATACCTCTTGCAAATGTCACTTTCATCTTCTCTGGTCTTGACAAACAACATAGTGCATGTGCATCACTTGTTGCAGCTTGAATTTTTATTTTTATTTTTGTAGATCTGATTTTTTAAAACAATTTATCTCTTAAACCGTGCATCCAAATCACGAACCGTTTTCATTATTAGATTCTCACGCAAAGATCTTTGGAACTAGATCTCATGTTACTAGGTTTCAAAAAAAAAAATCCACGAAAAAACAGGAATCAGAAAAACCATAAACAAAAAAAATCAGAAATTGAAAAAAAAAAAGAAACAAGAAACAAATAGAAAAACCGAGTTACCCCGCCAAAGACACTGCCTTTCAATCCTCTCAAGTTGCTTGATTATACCCAGACGTATGTCCAACAAGCATAGGAAATAGATGAGCATAGATGATAAAATATAGGTTATGAGCTGAAGCCTTGAACCCTGGTTTAACATAGCAAAGCTAGCAGTCTGACGCCTTTCCACAGGATCCACCAGTGGCATAAGATCTTGTATCCTAGGCTTTGTGGTCCCCATGGGAAGACCAAGGTTGGTGAAAGGAAGAGCACCAAAAGAGCATCCAAAAGCTGAAGCTAGCCTGATTGCATCTTCATCACTGACATTTAAAGGAACCATCATAGATTTATGAAAATTGACCTTCAGACCAGTGGAAGCATAGAAAACATGCAACATGTCCTTGATGGCAATCAGTTGGGACTCTTCAGCAGGTACCAACATGATTGTATCATCTGCATATTAGATTATGGGCGGATCATTGGAGGGAATTGGTAAAGAGTTGATTCCATCATGCAACATTTTATTGACTACAGACTGGAGCAAATCAGCCGCTAGCACAAAGAGAAGTGGAGAAAAGGGATCTCCCTGTCTCACTCCCCTCTTGCAGTGAAACTGTTTCCCTGGGACCCCATTGAGCAACATAGAGGATGAACCAGATGACAAAATCTCTCTTACCCACCCAATCCAATGATCATTGAAACCCTTGGCTTTCAGAATCTGCAAGATGGCATCATGCTCAATGGTGTCAAAGGCTTTAGCGAAATCAAGCTTCAAGATTAGGATTGGTCTTTGAGATTGTTTGCACTGATGGATATACTCAAAAGCCCATGCAAGGCAATCGTGGATTGATCTACAACGCAGAAAACCATATTGGTTTTTATGAATGCACATAAGAAAACACACTCGTGGGGCCAGAAAAGTGACCGTTGTGGTTGCCCCCGAATGGGTACGCATCAGCTAGTTGCTCCCAGGTAAATGGCTTGCAAATGTAATTCCAAGCATGGTGGGGCGGGCTGGAGAATCCTATTTGTCACGGGTTGTGACAGATAGTCGATGTATCGCACAACTCCTTCACTCGTACGTGGGTCGGCCCAAGTAGCCTTCTGTTTACGTGCGAGCACTCCGGTTTTGGAACTTTCTGGAAGGTTCCTGAATCGATTCACAACTTTCTAGAAGGCTCTTGAACCAGATTTTATAGTTATTCTGGTTGTTTTTTGTTTATTTTTATTTTCAAGAGTTCACAATTTCAAAATATGTTCAATATATTAAGAAGTTCTTTTGCTATTTAAAAAATGTTTGAAATTTCAAAGTTTATTCGCGTTTCCAGAAAAAATTCAGAGAGTATTCACATTTGGAAATATTTTGGAGTTTATAATTTTTTTAAAAATTTAAAAAATGCTGGGAAATTTAGATATTTTGAAAAAAGGTTCTATATTCTTGAAAACAAATGTGATTTTATAAAAATAGACCATAATTTCAAAATTTCTAATAAATTTTGAGAAATTTTCAAATTTCCAGGAAGTTTATTCATAAATTCACATTTTTTTGCTTTTTCCAGAAAATGTACACAGTTTCAAAATTTGTCCATTATTACTGAAAAAGTTCTCATTTTTCAAATATTGTTCAATTTTTCATAATTGTGTTCACGTTTTCATAAAATATGGGAGCTTCTAAAATTGTTCGTAATTTCAAAATTTTGTTTGGAATTTTAGATAATGTTTTAAAAAATGCTATTTCAAAAATATTTCACAATTCTTTTCTAGAATTTTTTCCATACCTGCCTTTGGAGTTAGTTCATAAACTTTTGGTGCTTCTTTTAGTCTTAAAGGCTCTTGGGGTCCATTGCCTAGTGACACAAGAACATGAGTGCACGGTCGTGGTTACAATTCCTTGCGAGCGCTCCCTCCTGTTGTTGAATTTTTAGGTCACACGATTTAGTATAGTTCTTCCCTCCTATGTGGCCCTGCCCAGTACAGAGGTGACCTGTGTGTCACATCGTCAATCTGTCACAAAATGTGACGAATGGGAGGTCCCGGGCCTGGATGGCCCATTAGCCACCTAGGAGCTCTTAGCATACGTACGATTTGTGTTTTTTCCTCTCTCATTTTCCTTTTTCCCTCACTGCATACGATTTGACAAAAATAGTGAATTAATCAAATTTTGTGCATTTGAAAAAAAAGTTCACAGATTAAAATACTGTTTTATAAGTTTGAAGAGAAAAATGGGTCGGCCCTGTCGAGGGGTGCCCTGTGTGTCGCATCATCAATCTGTCGCAAAATGCGATGAATAGGAGGTCTCGGGCCTGGCTGGCCCATTAGCAACCTGGGAGCTCCAAGCATACACGTACAATTTGTGTTATTTTCCTCTCTTTTTCCCCCTTTTTTCCCACTGCATATGATTTAAAAAAATTAGTGAATGCAAAAGTGTTCTTGCATTTGAAAAGAATGTTCACAGAGTAGAATAATGTTTACAAATTTGAAAAAAGAGTTCATCAATGCAAAATGTACTTGAATCCAAGAAATTTCCATGAGTTTGAAGATTGTTCATAAATAAATTAATGTTCACAAATTGAAAAAAAATCATGAATTCAAAAATATTCCTGAATTTAAAAAATTTCACGAAATTGTATTAAAAAATAATGTTCATGGATTTGAAAAACATGTTGGTGAATTTGAAAAATGTTCACAAATTTGGAAAATGTTCATGATATGCGTGAACGTGAATTTAAAAAAATGTTCACGAGAAGGGAGGCCCACGGAGCGCCGTTGCCGCGATGGGAGACGGGGCCAATCTGGATATTCCGGATAGGGAACTTTTGCCTCCAAGCCCATTAGTTTAGTACTCCATCTAGGTTGCACAGTCCGTACTAAACCGTTCATCCATGAGAATTAAAAAAGTTGTTCTTTAGGTGTAAAGCCATTGTACCAAGAAGCTAAAAGCCCCGTCATGTGATAGTAGGTACGCTTCCTTGACAAAATAGCAGGGAAAATACTTATTGTCATGGATGTGATAATAGGTACGCTTCCTTGACAAATAAGTATGAAGGAAACCGTCTTGGGCGGGCAAACTACGCGCTTGGATGACATTCTTTGGGCCTTTTGTGACAAAAATCTGTGTGGC
Organism: Aegilops speltoides; assembly: GCA_021437245.1. Taxonomy (NCBI): domain Eukaryota; kingdom Viridiplantae; phylum Streptophyta; class Magnoliopsida; order Poales; family Poaceae; genus Aegilops; species Aegilops speltoides. The sequence continues at coordinate 87,916,702 of CM038141.1, read as the reverse complement.
AGCAGTGAGGGCAAGAATTTTTCGGCGATTGCTCGGGTGAGTCATGGCTCGCTCTATATACGGTTGATAGTTCCAACCTTGTCGGCCCGAGTTTTTAGTCTCTTATACAGGAGCGCGATGCTAGATTGTTGGCGCGATAGTGCACGATCGTGGGAGACTCTCACATGGACATAGCGATCTCAGGCCCGATCGATGCGAGACTGAAGCTAGTATGATTCTAGTGTGTGATAGTTGGAAACCCATTATGCGCGAGTAGAGACCTTATTGTGATCTTGTGTGAGTCGTTGGAGACCCCATATGTTCAAGTAGTAGTTGGAAACCCTTGTATGCCCGAGTAGCAGCTAGGGCTGCAAGAAAAGCTCGAGGTTCGTGAGCCGCTCGAGATCCACTCGTTTTTTGACTCGACCCGAGATCGACTCGAAAAGAAATGAGCTGAGTTTGAACACTTTATGTAGATCGACCAAGAAACGAGTCGATCTTGAGCCAATGTTGGCTCGCTCAAGTTTAGCTCAATAGCTCGACATAATATTATTATGTTAAATGATCATGTCATATATTAAATGGATATAAGATAATCTGTTACCATATATGTTGTCCATAATTTTTTGTCATTTTATTGACCAACGAACATGGAAACTTAATTAAGTGCAGAGAAAACTTAGGCCTAATTATGGCATGTGGTCGACTATGTGTTAAATATCCTATATTTTTGGCAAAGGTTCCCAGCATATTCGCCTTAATTTTTATTGTTTTTCATCCATAGATTTATAATTTTTACCATCTTATTTAGCTCGAAACTAGCTCGAGATCGACTCGAGATCGTTACAAGCTGAGCACGAATCATGTTCTACAGCTCGATCATGAGCTTCACTTAATTTGAGCTCGCTCGAATTTTTATATGAGTTGAGCTGAGCCAACTCCAACTCGCTCGAGCTCGACTCGTTTGCAGCCGTAGTAGCAGCTGAGGAACCTGTTTGGATCGTGCTCAAGTGTAGTCAGAGACCCTCGTGTGTGTGTGTGTGTGTGTGTGTGTGTGTGTGTGTGTGTGTGTGTGTGTGCTAGTTGTAGAGATGAACACGTGAAGACCCCATATGCGATTGCGATCGGACGTTGCAGTCTCTCAATATAGGAGCATGTTGATGCTAGCGGTCTGCGCGATAGGTAGTTGCCCCAACCGGGTGCAATCCATCGTGTAGAAGTGCATGCTCTAACCAATGCAACCAAAAAACCGATCTGATGGAAGAGACTAGGCAACACATTATACGTCAACACTTCCTCCCACGTGTGGCTCCCTTAGGCCTAAACGTGGACCGATAGTGGGCTAAAATTTAATTGCGCTAGTCGGGTCTTGAACTCAAGACCACTTGGCTTTGATACCATGTAGAAATGCATGCTCTAGCCAATGCAATCAAAAGACCGGTCTGATGAAAAAGACTAGGCGGCACATTATACGTCAACGCATCGGACGTTGCCTCATTCTCAACTCTCAAGACAGTAGCCGGATAATATGTGCAGGGCGCGGTTGGTGCACATGATAGGTAGTTGGAGACCCTAGTCGGTTGCGAGCCACCGAACGCCACCGAACGTTGCCTCTCAACACAGGAACTTGACCTGTATAAGCGCACGTCGATATATATATTTTCTTACACTCTCTTTTTACATATAAAATAAGGCAAAATTTACAAAATGTAAAAATATGGTGCATTGATGTCAAAATAGAGAGGTGATGAAAAATAACTATTCCTCACCCAGGGTGATGAATAGCGCAACCCTGCTTTTTACATAGTTTTGACACTAGTTTTTATTATTTTTCTATACTATCTTATTAATTCAATACGTTGGGAGTAGTTGACTTTGGACTTTTCAAGAGAATCAAATTTTCGGAACTAAAAAAGTAAGGGAAAATTCCAGAAGTTTCAATTCCATAAGCTTTCGAAACAAATGACCTACTTGGGGAGAGCCATGTGGGCCCAATGCAGCCAGGCGGCATGACAAGGGAGTGGCCGCGTGGGCCCCAAGGGACTCCGCACCACTGTCTCTCGGCGCCCATGCCTTATGTGTTCATATGTCTTTTTATTTTATTACTTTTGGTTTTTGGTCTTGGTTTTTTAATTTTCATTATTTTTTCCCTTTCAACCAATTTTTATATAAATAAATAAAATTCCTCACAAAATTAATAAATGATCAAGAATTTTTAAAAATATTTGAAATTTTCAAGAAAAACATAAAATTTAACATGTTCATAAATATAAAAAATGTGCTCAAATTTTGATAGTTTTAGTTTTATAAAATTTCCATCAATTTAATTTTTCTATGAATTTGAAAAATGTTCTTGGAATTTAGAAAATATTCATGTATATTTATGTTGAAGAATGTTAAATTGTTCATGATATAAAAAATTACGAGTTTTCAAAATATTTTCAAACTTAAAATTATCATATGTTTTTGAAATGTTCTCAAAATTTGAAAAATGATCACTATTTTTTGAAAAACTTCATGAATTGTAAAAGAAAATACAAAGAATGAAAAAAATGAAAGAAAAATGTAAATGTAAAATGGCAAAATTTAAAAAATGTAGGAAAAAATAAACGATAGGGGAAAAAAAATCTCAAATGAGACCGAAAGAAAATCCACCTAAAATCATAAACCAAAAAAGAAACAAGAAAGGGCAAAACTAAGCACACTTGGCACATGCGTAAAACATGGCGAAGCTGATGGGTGTATGGCTGGGTGGCAATTTAACACGTCAAATAGGGAATCCCGTTCATGACAATATCCGTTAGAGGAACCCCAACAAGTCGCCTTAAAAGCTATCTCTAAAAGTGGTTATACAGGGTGTTCATATAATTTAGGAGAGGTTTGCAGGTGAGCATGTACAATAAGTCCCCTTAAAAACTCCCCCTATAAGTGGTTTTGGCAGTGACGCGGCTGGCGGGCAACGACGTTGGACGTCGGTGTTCGGTGGCGGCGAGCGCTGATGTGACATTTTTAGGGGAAGATTTACGGGAAGAGTTATCTTTCCCTAGATGGAGGGGAAGTTGGGTTGATTATACGGGGTCTTCTAAAATTTTGTTTCCGCATTTACAAGACTTGTTGGAGCATGTTTTTTTTTTTTTTTGGTCCAACTCCTTCCAAACCAGTTTTCTATACCGGACAGGGGACTTGTTGAAGATGATCTTAGCTTGCCGATTTTGTACTTCTTCAGGTTTACAAGGGTTTTTCACCCTCCCTGTTGTACTGTAATGCATCAAACCTGCAGCCTTCATTTTGTATTTTCAGACCAAGTCAACTCCTTGCCCTGATCACGACGAAGGTCACAAACGCAATCATTGGAAATGGAACGGCGTCGTTCTCTTCTCATGGTACTGATCGAAGAAATGCTGTTGCTATCTACCTCAACATGTGAACATTAATTAAGCACGTTCAAATGGCAGCCTAAGCTGATTAGATAGATGCTACTCCATGGCATGGCGGTTCAACGGTCAGGATTCCACGCACCGGCTCCGCTATTTCGGGATCTTGACGCGCAGGGTGGACAGATCATAGACAGGGGATGATTATTAACACATGAGATCTTGCTGTTTCCAGGCAACACCGGAACAAACCGACTAAAGAAACTCTGCCTGACCCCAATGACAAGCCACCGCCAACATGCGCACACACTATCACGACGGTCAATTCTGTCGGACCGTCAAACCAGGCAAAGGACCAGAACAACGTCGTGCCGGCAAGGACTGTTTACTATGACTAGAAATGCATCCACGAATTCCTGCAGTACATAAACTAGTTTTCCCGAGACACACGCTGGCTCAGGATTACGATGTGGATACATCATTAGTAGCAACAACAATCATCACATGGTATGTGTGGCAAGGTGTCTCCATAAATACAAAATATCTTCTAAAAAACAAAAGTAGCAGCAATCCGTGGGGGGGAATAGTTGGGAAAAGGAAATCTGTTGCAATGCAACTAGCAAAGGAATCTATGCACGTGAAAACTGAAAAAAAATATATGCCCGGATAAAAGAATACTTTTGCTGCCAAAGGAAATGCTCGGGTACTACAGTGCTCGTTGCATGTGAACAGAGACTACCAAACAAAATGCTCAGATGATAATGCTCTGGTGTTCTCTTTCTCAAAACAGACCTGTAAACTCCTCACAAAAGATAAAGTAAACATTAAATACTTTTTTTTTCAAAACAAAGCCGTAGAAAAGGACTGTGGTTGTTAATTGCTACTCCCTCTGTCCGGAAATACTTGTCATCAAAATAAACAAAACGGGATGTATCTAAAACTAAAATACATCTAGATACATCCCCTTTTATTCATTTTGATGACAAGTATTTCCGGACGGAGGGAGTAGATAAGAAACGTGCAGAATCATATCTAGCTAAAGATATTTCCCTTTTTTTACTGTGCAAATAATCTTGATAGATTTTCAGTTGAAATGAAGTGTAAAGCAGGAGTCAGAGATATTCCCATTTTCAAAGCACAGACAAACTTGGAAAATAAGTATAAAAACTAAAACTAAAGCCTAAATCATATTCAGAGTCTAGTTATGAACAGGTTAGAGATTGAACCAAAAATCATCCTATTCCAAATAAACTTGGCAATAAGCATGAGGAAACCTCCAGATATATCATTATCCAAGGCTCTGCTCTCAACCAGAGCACCCCCTTCTGCATTTCCCCAAATAGCAACTCAGTGTATAACTACTACAGTATGAACAAGAACTACTAAGAACAGGTTGCAAATTCAATGAGCATGGTCCTAATAGACTTGGCAATCAGGACGAGACGGAAACCAAAACATGCAGAAATATCAATCTCCAAGACTCTGTTCTCAACCAGAGCACCCGCTTCTGCATTTCTCCAAATCGTATCTCAATGTCTAGCTACTATGAACAGGTTTCAAATTCAACAAAAGGGAAACCAGCGACGGCTACATCCATCCATGGCGGGAGACACTAGCAGTATCAAATCTGAAGAACTTTGACGAAACTAACGAAAGAGCAGGTCAGTTCGGATACTCCAACAGCTCGATCTTGCCATTCTCTTCTTCTGAATCCTCCCGGTTGGTTGTCGAAGAACTTCGCGACGAAGGAACGAACGAGATGTGCAGTTGCAGTATCAAATTGGAACAAATTCTAAGGAACTACTAAGGGAAAGGGGAGCGGGTTGGTTACTCCAGGGACTTGATCTTGCCATCGTCTTGTTCCTGGCGCTTGTCGTTCCCCTCCCCCTCCTCTGGCGGATCGTTCCAGTTGTCGAAGAAGGTGGCCATGAAGGAGGAGCACTCCTCGGACCAGCTGCGGCGGTTGGCGGAGGCGCGCCACTGCTGGTCGGTGATCATCTCCGGCGACAGGCCCCACTCCTCGAGCTCCTCCTTGGTGTGGTGCATGAGGAGGCTGTACTCGCCGCCGGGCCCGAGCTGCATCACCCTGAACTCGCAGTTCTCGAAGTTGTTGAGGCGCTCGAACTGCTCCACGGTCCACTTGAACCACTTCATCATGAAGACGCGCGAGGTGAGGCCGTGCGAGACGATCACCAGGTTGGTCTCGCAGGTGGTGCTCGGATCCAGCCTCCCGTTGTCGATGTCCCTCCACAGCGACTCCAGGAAACCTGCATTGCGAACGGCCGGTTCGGTTCATCCATCGAATCGGAATGGGCGGAAGGGGAATCGGAATGGGCGGAAGGGGGCGGGGGTGCTTACTGGCGACGCGGTCGAAGACGTCGGCGGCGGACTCGCCCTCGGGGAAGCGGAAGAAGAAGCGGCCGAAGCGCTCGCGGGTCTCCTTGATGGCGCGCATCCGCTCCTCGACCTGGAAGTTGCCGAAGTCCTGCTCGCGGACGCGGCACTCCTCGCGGGCCCCGATGACGCGGTCGCGCGGGAAGGCGGCGCCGATCCCGCGCAGGGTGGCCCGGGTGCGCTCGTAGGGGGAGACGTAGAAGTAGACCTTCCAGTTGGCGTCGGGGCCCCCGGAGGAGACGACGTCGAGGATGCCCCGGCCGGCGGCGCGCGCCTGCTCGACCCCGCGCGGCGTCAGCGGGATGCGGTAGTCCGGGGTGGTGGAGTAGGCCGACATGTCGAGGTTCCCCTGGCTCTCGCCGTGCCGCACCAGGATGATCCGCTTGGGCAGCCGCCGCGCGCACCCGGCCGCGTGCTGCCTCGACATCTCGCAGAAGGGGCACGACTCCTTGCCGCACCCGCCCGGGCTCGCCACCGTCTCGCGTGGTGAGAATGACATCGCTGGCGCCAGGGCGCGTGCCGGCTTATATAGAGGAGAGAGGAGGAGGTGGTGGGTGGGTGATGGAGAGCAACAAAGTCTCTCAAGTTCCTTCTTGCCGCCGCGCGCTGATTGGTCCACCTGCAACGCTGTCTCTCTGGCTTCCGCCCCGCTGTCCGGCTTCTTACGCAGCAAGGAACTGTTACTATCAAGCACTCCAGACATTTCTTTTTTACTGCAAGTTTGCAAAGCTACTGCACATGCTGCTCCTCCTGCAATACATTTAAAACAATGGATTTCAATTTCCTTGCACAAATTTTCAAATTGTATTAGGAGTAATGTGTTAATTTTTACCATTTCCATAGTTTTTTTTCCATCGCTTTACAACCATGTATGCTACCACTGTATCACATATGAAATGTTTACTGCTACAACAAGTTTTCAACATTTGCGGTTTGTTATGATGAAATCACCAGGGTTAAAGCATCTCAACCCGTTATTGCAAAGCAAGTTAAACAAGCCTCTTGATTAAGGAGAGAAGATAACGCGGTGCAAGCAAAGGCACGTGATACGGCGCATAGCGTATCGCAGTCGCGTCGCCACCGATTCCAGTCCCATCGCCACCGCCGCTGCTGCTTTTGTCTCCGTGAAGCATGTGCGGCGCACCGCGAAAATACCCCACACACACACATGGCGGCTGCAATGTGAAACGGGGGCTAATAATCGGCATCAGAAGCAGCCAAGCAGTTCCCTGCTCCACGACCCTCCGCCTCCTCTGCATGCACGACACAGCGCCTCCGGGTCGGTGCTTTCGTTTTGGATATGTATGGTGGAGGCCGGATGATGCGTGTAGCGGTGTAGGGGGCGTGTCGTGGGACCTGACACGGCATTGACGCATGAAGCTCTGTTCAGACGCACGGCGAACACGGCTCAGGTGATCCGTGATCGGGTCGGACCCATGCGCGAACACGTAGAGTACATCTTCTGCTACCATATGCTTCAAGTAATCACACACAAGGCCTTTGCATTCAATGATCGATAGCCACGTATACTCGGCCGGCCATGGCATCATTATATGCATGGTCAAGATGAATAATAGCAATCTATCCATTTAGCAAATCGGTTGGTCTATCAAGTTAGTGTGCCCAATTGGTCGGTTGTACCACAATTTTTTTTTTTTTTTGGCAAACCATTGTACTGCAAGTTAAGCATTTTGTGGTAACTAAACACTACACACAGTAAAGATTGCTTTGCGCGAGGAAAGATTGTATAAGATTCATGAAGTAAAGCACATGTGTGTAGAATAAGTAACAAAGGATGCATGTCATAAAGCTACAAGTTAGTGTGCCCTATTGGTCGGTTGTACTACAAGTTAAGCATTTTGCGGTAACTAAACACTACACACTACACATGGTAAATATTGAATTCCTGCTCCAGCCAACTCATCCAAAAGTCTGAACTGATGGAGGGAGACAGGCAATATATTTCAACACTCCCCCTCACGTCTAGTCTATTTTAGTCCTTAGACGTGGGATCGATGTAGGCCGCAGAATTATTTTATTTAATACTGCGTTGGCAGGGTCTTGAACTCAAGACCTCTTGGCTCTAATACCATATTGAATTCATGCTCCAGCCAACTCATCCAAAAGTCCGAACTGATGGAGGGAGGCGGGCAATATATTTCAACAGTAAAGATTGCTTTTGCGCGCGGAAAGATTGTATAAGATATTTAAGATTCATGAAGTAAAGCAACGTATGTGTAGAATAAGTAACAAAGGATGCATATCATAAAGCTAGCAGGAACTGCTCTCAAAGGTTTGTTTTCAGGAGGCAGGGTTGGTATCACTTGGAAGCAACCTAAAGCGTGCCGAATGCAAGTCCAAATTGGAGCATCAGTGGGCACTTCCAAGGACAGGTAAACTAGCCTTGAAAGCCCGGCTAGAATCGAATAACAGCGCAATACTTGTACATAAACAATCCTCCAGTCCATCAACTAAATGTATGGGCCCTGAACCTGAACCTGCTCTGCCCATTTTTAACAAGCCGCTGAATACCTTGTCAAGGTTCCGTATAATCATTCCAATCTCACGGTGAGGAATTGTGCAACTTCTTGGTGGTTATTCCAGATGTGAAATGGGCAAATGGCTTGCACGCCAAAATAAGAGAAAAGACATCAGCAGAGCACCGAGCCTAGTCACAAGTCACAACCAGGTCCAGGCGTGCAGCTCAAGGATACCATCTCTTCTCACCGCCACATGCAGCCCCCAAAAAGGTCGACACGCTAGCTCGTGGGAGCAAGTCCTCTCCCCCAAGGAAGAAGAACATCTCATGTGGGGCTCCAAGGCACGGAACCGGATAAGAAGATCATCATGGGTCCAGCTCGGAACTGCATTGCTGTTTCAGCTTCACCTTTCCTTGGCCACATGTCTTTGACGTCCAGCTATCCGTTAGACAGATCTACTCCCTCCGTAAACTAATATAAGAGCGTTTAGAATACTAAAGTAGTAATCTAAACATTCTTATATTAGTTTACAGAGGGAATAGTAGATTTCGTGTTGTTTTAGACCGTCAACAGGGCACAAATGTTCTCCACATGCAGAAGATCATCTAGAGTCTGCGCATTCTCTGCGTGTATCTTGCGGATCGTCTGAAGTCTGAACAGGCTTGACCGGACAGAGAGAAGAGAGGGACTGGACAAGGAGAAGAGAGGGACTGGAACCAATGCCCCCAGGCGTCAGCGTCAGCATTGAAGATGTGATGGCTGTTGGTTTCAGTTCAGATATAACCAGCTAATCCCGGAATGAGCGTGTCCAAAACGAGGAAGAAACAAGGAGGAACCCACAGCTATGGGCCTATGGCCAATGGATCCCTACAAAGCTACCAGCCTGTAATTTGGACATGCTATGAATAGAACAGCTTACCTAACCTCGAGAGATCCACCGTTTTTTCCGACCCACAACTGACGCCCTGGATGAGTTCCGTATTTAACAGAGTTAGTGCAAATGCGGCTTAATCTTTTCGAAAGGTTAAACAAAAACACTTGTTTGTGTTTTCAAAAAAAAAAAAAACAGTTGTGTGTTGCCTAATACGTACTACTTCAGAATAGAATTAGCTAGTTGTCTTCTTCGCTGTTGATCGTGGGGTAACCTTAAGGTAGATGGTACAAAACGAGCACTGCTATATCCGTCTACTGTAGTCCTGATTGGCCAGTACCGGATAATGCGCCTAATGCAGTTCATCATGACCTTTTTCAATGGGCTGCTAATAGATGGTGGTGCATGGTCAAGTTGAGGTAACAAAGCTGTCTCTTTGCCCCTACCTATAAACGGATATAACCAAAATTTGAGATGGGCAGGCACTTTATCTGACTGGTTCTGCACTCAAATACAGAAAAATTGATAGTACGAAAACAAAAAGGCATTATGATTGTGGAAAGGAGAAAAGGAAATGATTCTTCCTCTCGGTGATGAGCAATATCATCAAGTCAACTGTATGTAGCACTATCATCGTTGCTACTACAGAAGTAGAGGTACCACAGCCCAAGTCAAGGCACAAGTCACTCTCAAGAACAAAATAAGGTCATGCTACACTTGCAGGGTGGAATGTAACCTCAAAAGGTTCCCTCAGCTGATTTTAGTGAGTTCTATGTCGAATTTATTGGCACCCACTCAACATCTTTATGTTAGCTACTCAAATCTGTCCGTTTTCCTAGTTGGATATTAGTTGGAACAATGCGATGTTCTCTGCACAACAGTAGGATATTGTTAAACCCTGCTGTAGCTAAAACAGTTCCTTACAAAAGGATAAAAATATGTCTCCACCGTCCCCATCATTCTCATCCCTCTTCTCTAGCCCGTGATCTCACAGTTTCGCATATTACGTGTTTAGATAGAAGTTACCGAAAAAGAGTTTCCGCCCGCTTTGTATTCCAAAGCAAACCACCATTGTACACATCACAGTGCTGGGGCGAGCAGCACATCACGCCCAAAAGAAAAAAAAAGAAGAAACAAATGCCAACAACGGCAGCTCGACAAAGCGCGGAAGACCCGCGACCGCTGCGCTGGAAACAAATCACCACAGTCCGAAGCTCCGATCTACCGCGTACTAAGCAGCACCTCCAAGAAGGGATATGCTGCTGCCCAGACAAGTCCGAGGGTTTCCCCCAGTACGCGGAGGGAGGTGGGGGATGGCTACTACCGACACCCTCCAAGAAGGAATAGTGGCACCCGCCGGTGTCACCGCATCGGAGCCGGACGAGCCGGCAATGATTTCTCCCGCACTCCAAACCCCACCGCCCAGCTGGAGCCGACCAACCAAACCACCGCCCAACACCATGTGCCATCACGGTTGCGCCACCACCCACGCCGTCTCACTGCGAGCACCAACACAAGGCCAAGTGGACCGGAGAGAAGAGCCAAGCGACGGGAGCAGCAACACCAAGGGCGAGCGGGAGGGAACCACCTCCACCGCCGTCGTGCGAGAGGCCCGCGCCTCCGGCACCGTCGCGGTAGTCGTCCGGACACGGCAGTGGGGCATACCAAGCCACCCCTGGCCCGGCCAGGCCCGAAACAGGCCCGCTAAGCCCCACGGGCCACGGTCGCGAGAGGAGGAGGAGGGAAGGGCCACCCCTCTAATATATATTTTTAGAGCAAGTGATCAGGAGATAGAAGTTTACAATGCTTTACGATATAGCTTGAGAGATTTCGCAACACAGTTGAACTATCAATAGCTACTAATTAGCAGTTGGTGTCCCCACTGTGTTAATGGTCTAGTTGTTAACCAATGTATATCATTGGATTGTATGATAGCTATGATCCATCATTATAAGAACAAATAGATATACAGTTTATATAACAGCATACCAAAGTGTAGCTGTTGTGCCAACAAAACCAAAATACAACTTCCTTTTTGATGCCCCAATTATTATCTACTTGTTTTCAATTGCAATTTACAATATTTAGTTTCCTACCAACAGCAATTTAGAACTAGGTTTATCTGGTGAACTGTGTGGTAGGCAATTACGCATCCAACTACTTAAGTGGCAGAAGTTAAAAATGAAACTAGTTGTAATTTGTCAGTGCCCAGTCTGTAAAGGACAAAGGCTAAAAAGAAAAATCATTAACCATCCCTGTTATTCTGTTTCAATCAATAAATGCATCATTGGAGAGTTAGTTTTACCTTGTGCAGAAAATTTCTCATAGGGTGATGATTGGTAGGTAACAATAGAATATAATCGCTCAAATGCATTGCTCAGATTTTTAAGGGCTACTTCATTTAGATTGCTGACATCATGCAATGTTTGAAGTCTTTTTTTAGCGCAATGTTTGAAGTTACCAAAGGGTAAGCATCACAATTATGGGCTCATGGAAGTCGTCAGTTCTAGATAATGATATGCACAAAACAAATAAAGGCAAGTGAGCATACTTCAACAAAAAGTGATGGTACAAGAAACAAGATTTAGTGATTACCAGGAAGTGGTCTCTCCTTATTTCCAACTCAATCAATTATATGAGTCTGAGATCTGGCTGAAACAAGAACAGGTTTCACTCTTGTATAAATTCCTTAATCCATATGATGAGAATATCTACAAAAGCAAATTAAGTAATAAATCATAACAGTACTACTAACGAATGCAAGATAGTAGAGCAAGTATCTTCTCAATTCCACTATGCATCGTAACACTAAATCACAACTTGTTTTCCATCTTTCAAACTAAAGAAATGGAATGCCAAGAATCCACACGTATTTTCCTTTGTAATATATACAAAATGGGTCAATGGGTGGGCTACTGAGAAATAAGAGCAACTCTAACACGGATCACCAAACCGAAGACACCAAACATCCGCGGACGCGTCCGCAAGCACCGATAGGGGAGCCAGACATCCAATCCTATGCAGCAAATGTCCGCACATGTTTTTTTCTAGCCGGTCATCGTGCTTGCTTCAAAGTAAACAATGATAACATTGAAAAAAATTCTCACTGGCATTTGACCGAACACTTGCAGGGCATGGTGTTGGAAGGCGTCGGCAGAGCCTTTGGATACCTGGCTGCGGACGGATCGGGGTGACACGGCGGTGTAGTCCAAGGCAGGCAGGCACGTGGATGGGGCGGCGGATGGTCAGCAAGGCCTGGGCGGCTGCTAGGGTGGTAGAGCGGCGGCGGCGGACTGGGAAGGTGCGGATACAGAGCAAGGGGGGAGGGATGGAGTGGGGGAAGGGAGGGGATTTTGGTAGGCTAGGGGTGTCGGAGGCCTAAGTGGCAGAGGTTCGGACTCCCGCAAACCTCCCACGAGTTTGTGGCCGGTTTGTGGGATTTCGGATGCCCAGACGAGCCCGCGGACGTTTGAGGCACCGCGTTGGATGGAAAAAAAATGTCCGAACACCCCAGTCTGAACGTTTAGGGGCGGTTTGTGATCCACGTTGGTGTTGCCATAAGGAACTGGTTTTTACTAGTTTGGGCTTTTTGTGCACCTTTTTACATATAGATTGCTATGAATTTCACCAGTAGTAGTAAAATCTGGAAACGTAAGAAGATGACTAACTAGAGGCTGTAATCAAGATAATTCTTTTGTTTTTTGTGCTCAATAAAAGGTAGTTAAACTTGTTTACCATAACAGTGCTGTGGGAAGTGTACATTATCAGTAGGATTTAGCAAACAAAAATTTCTTTCTAGGGCAACGTGTGAATGCATAGAGTGCGGCCGCTTGGCTCCATGGATTTTTTTAAAAAAAAGCAGAAAATCATGTTGATAAGCTTCCAAATAATTTGGAAAAAAACCAGCATGATATAGATTTGGCCTCCGTATCTACAAATTTCATTGAAAATATTTTAAATGCGGCATACAAAAAATATAAATGTGAGAATATGTAATACTCCCTTCATTCCATAATATATCGCGTGTAGATTTTTTGAAAATTTCAAACATTGTAGAGTATGACAAAGTTTATTGAGAAAAATATCACCATACAAAAATACCAAATAAGTACAATATAAAAGTACGCCTCATGATGTATCTAATGATATTTATTTGGTATTTTAGATGCAGATATTTTTCCCTACGAATTTGTTCAAAGTTTACGAAGTTTGGTTTTTGAAAATATCTGTGTGCACTACACTATGAAACGGAGGGTGTAGCAAATAGTACACATGTTAAGATCTACATATTTGTAGCCCAGAAATTAATATTCCAATTTACAGGCATGTAGTGAGCATCTACATGTGAAAACAAAATCAGAATTTCTGAAGCTCCAAACTGTGTTTACTGTTTTTTTTATTGAAAAGCCAGGCTGAGACCCCGGGATCCATTTTTTGTTTCCTTAGGTGAGTGTGGCTATTGAGAAATGTCATCATTCATGGCGATAAAGAGACAGCGTTGTTTTCCTTTGTGGAGAACAAAGTTGTTGAGGTGTCCTTTTCAAAAAGTGACACAATGTCAATTCAAAGTTTCCAACTATGCTAGCGACACAAATAGAGTTAGTTGCAAGGTGATAAGAAGTGGAAAACTGACATCCATATCCCCCCTTAAAAAGGCAATACGCCCCTATGCGTGCATCTCCACTGCACCTTCTACCAATTCAGCAATTTGATATTGCAGACTCAGCAACCATTTTCCGTCAAGAATCTGAAGTGCAGCCCAACGCAGCCATGCATTCCAAATCCTTAATCCGCGAGTCGGAGCCTCTCAATGAACAACACCGTCAGATCCAATCAGGGGGGCACAAACCAGCACCAGCTCTGCAATCCCGCGTCATCATCCGATCCCCTCAAACGAGCCCCCATTTCCCAGCTCCCGTCCAATCGAATCCGCTCCAGCTCGCGGGCGAACAACGAACAAGGAGGACGACGAATTCCACCCGAATCGGCAATCGAGCCCTCAAAACAAACGAGCACCGGCCACAAAACTGATGCCCATGGTCAAACTATAGCGCAAGGCAGAGGACCGGATAATTCCACCACGAAATCGCGGATTTCGCCCGAACCACACATAAATAGAAACATCTGGAGAGAGGGAAAGCTCGCATCGTACGTACCTCGTGGCCGTGGCGTGGTCCGGCGGCTCCTCCGTCGGGCGGAGGAGGAGGATGGGACGGAGGAAAGGCGCCCCTGCTCGTGAGAGGTCCAGAAAGGGAGAGAGAGAGAGAGAGAGAGGTGTTTGAACGATCGAACTGCATTATTTTTCTCTCTCTGGTTTTAAACCGTCTGGCTGGCGGGTGGGGTTGCGTGAGCACTGTGCGTTGGGCCGCGCGAGTAGAAACAAGACCTTTTCTTCGGGGGAGGAAGAGGGGAAATCGCATTCTCGATGTCATGTGGGCCCGCCACGCGGCACCGGATCTCTGTGGGTGCGGGTAGGTTAGCTGGTTTCCGTCACAACGAGGTGGATCGCACGCGCGAGGGGGGCGGGTCGGATCTCCGGATGGGAACGTCGTGCTGACAGCTTTCCCTTTTATGGCTTCTTTGCATCACAGGATTTGCAAAGCATAGGTATAGGAAAAATAGAGGATTTGGTTGCCATGACATAACCAATCCTATGGAATTTTTCCAGAGGTCGGACTTCATGCATGAATTCCACTGGAATCGGCACCTTGGCGACCCAATCCTAAGGAATTTCAATGGCCAAATCCTGTGATCCAAATGTGTTCCGTAGGAAACAATCCTGAGGATTGATATCCCGTAAGAACCCTGTGAAAATCCTTCGATCCAAAGAAGTCGTTAAAGGGAAAATATATATTAATATGGGAAACGCTCCGTCGCCTCCGTGTGCGTCAGATTGACCCTTGATCAGACGGTCGAGCGCACCCCCTTCATGTCCACGTTTCTGCAACTCATCCTTTGTTTCAAAAAAGAAAGTTTGCGACTGCCTGGCTGGATCCCACAGCGGGCGGAGACTCGTGCGGCTGGGAGGGCGACGTCGGCGAGGATTCTAACCGGATCCGGCAAGTATGGTGCGTGTGCAGGAGGCCGGGGCATCCGGGAACGGCGGGGGCGAAGACTCGTGTGGCTGGGAGTGCGACGGCGGTGAGGATTCCACCCGGGTAGGACGAGGATGTCGTTGGCAAGAGGCAGGGATGTCCGGGAGCGGCGAGGGCTCGGCGAGCTCCGGCGGGGTTGGAAGCGAGCTTCATCCCGAGGACCCGCGACGGCAGCAGCGCATGGCGCTCTTCCGTCAAATGATGGGCAGATGGAAAAAACATAAGGAAGGGATGGAGGCGAGGTGACCTGGCGAAGGTCCGGCGCTCGTCGGCGGAGGCGCGAAGGCAGGGACGGACGGCGTCGATCCTCCCTCACCACCATCCTGGTGGAGCCCGTGGCCCGCTCTTGCTGCTACCAGGCGATGAAGAAGACAATCTCCGCCCGCCACTGATGGCAAGGCTGCCATCTAGTTCTGCAACATCACTTTTGTTGCAAAAACCAAATGTGCAACAAGAACTTTGTTGCAAAAATAAATCCACAATAAAACCTTTGTTGCAAAAAAAAATCCATGACAGACACGACTGGGAGCCGTAGATGCTTTTCTAAAAACATAGATGTTGTTGCCAAAAAAATGCAACAACTATCTTGTAGCAAAAGAATTCTAACATGTGACCTTTATTACAAAAGTTTCTGCAACACGACCTTTGTTTCAAAAAATTCTGCAACATCTGTTGTAATGGGAAGGACGACGCTCGGCCACTTGATGGCGTGGGATCTGAGGGCTCGCGACCGGGCCGATCTTTTAGAAAGATCAGCCGGCAGACGCGTAGCACATCCATATTAATGTCAAGAGGATGTCAATTACATCCAGACTCTGCATCAACAAGATGCCTAAAAACATCCAGGATGTACACAGCAAATAATAAAATAAAAAGAAACAAAATGAGAAGAAAAAAAAGACTTCGCCACGGTGATCAATCACCCGTAGTAGCAGCATTCTAACCACCACCAAAGACAACACCTGGATTGCAAAGGAGGTTCTCCAAAAGCAACGTCTTAATGAAGTAAACAATACATAAGCGTTGTCGTTGCCCAATCAAAGATCTTAAGTTTTTACCCTTGAGAAAGACCGCGTTCCCAAAACAATGCCTTCAACATGGCCACTGCCATGCACAACCAATAAAGGCCAGACCTTGGGCTTTCACCCTGGAAATCATGACTCGATTGCACCACCAACAAAGAAGTCCTCCAATGCTACCGCCCCACTTGCGGAGGCCACTGCTAAAAGTCACGTACCACCAGCTCACAGGAACTCGTGTCCGGTCTGGATGGGAACATATCCAGCAAGCCAAGTCTGAACAACTTCATGTGAAGCAAAGTTTTTATCGCATCCAAGACCCCGCCTTTGCCACTTGCGGGCCCCCCAATCATGCCATGGCATTCTCCGCATGTGTTGATCCCTTGGAAATCTTGGTACAAACATGTCCCAAGGTGTCAACAAAAACAGAGCTTCGCGATACCCCAGTGAAGCTAGTTATGATGATGTTGCGTGTGCATAAGACCGAGCCCCTATCCAATCAGGGTGTCCAAAGAGAGCCATATGCATTAGTCCTTGTTTTCTTTCGAAGGATAAGTTCGAAACTCGTTGATACCTCCTTTTATGATCCGGTATTGGAACATAAAAGAGTATCCTGCGCATATTTCCCTAGAGGTGACCTTGAGTTATCAAACCCACGAGAGAAAGATTCCCTTGAAGCGATGGTCTCTAGCAAGCTTTCGTCAAAGTGCCAAATCCAACTTTTGGCCGGATCAGCAAGTAAATAGTGATTCTAACACTTCTAATAAAAAGAGGTACGGGTATGAGGTCTTATGCTTACACCTTGTATTTGAGCTGGGATCAAATAAGATATTAATTTGTGCGCTGGAAGTCACCCATCGAGATGTGCTTGTTACAGATCGAAGTGGCGTGTGTGTCCAAATAACATCTTCACCGGCATGAGTCATGCTCAAGAATCAGTTGTCCTATCACTTGCCTTATCCGTCGTGTGGGGTTGCCTTGATAATTAAGATAATGAAATCAGACAAGAGCTTTGGGCGTTTAATGACTACACCTCATTACTCCCCAAGGATATGATCCATGCTACCCTACTGAACCTTACTGTCACCGGTGTTCGGTATAACACTTCATGGTCTCCTTGCTCCTAGCCTCACCGGTACTCGATCTCCATGATCCTAGGTACATGCAGGGATGTATAGCGGGGACAAGACAAGAGACATCTACATGGAACAATTTTATTTCACACATACGAGACGTTATGTCAAAGTATTCTGTTGATCCCCTCAACAAATACCTCGGGTTGCAAGGCTTATGCCTCAACCCATACCTTACCGAACTACTCACACATGGAGATCAAATCACGGGAAGAAAACATTGAAGACCACATCTTGAGATTGATTGATTGCAATATGTCTTACAGCGGATGCCTTGTGCGATGCATGATTACAAGTATGAATGAGATGGATGATCACTATGGTGGTCGTGGAGATGGCTATGGAGATGGCGACGGCTACTAAGGGAGTCCTGGACTAGGGGGTGTCCGGACAGCCGGACTATCATCGTCCGCCGGACTCCAAGACTACAAAGATGCAAGATTGAAGACTCCGTCCCGTGTCCGGATGGGACTTTCCTTGGTGTGGAAGGCAAGCTTGGCAATACGGATATGTAGATCTCCTACCGTTGTAACCGACTCTGTGTAACCCTAGCCTCCTCCGGTGTCTATATAAACCGGAGGGCTTTAGTCCGTAGGACACAACATACATTACAACAATCATACCATAGGCTAGCTTTAGGGTTTAGCCTCCTTGATCTCGTGGTAGATCCACTCTTGTACTACCCATATCATCAATATTAATCAAGCGGGGCGTGGGGTTTTACCTCCATCGAGAGGGCCCAACACAGGTAAAACATCGTGTCCCTTGTCTCTGTTACCATCCGCCTAGACGCACAGTTCGGGACCCCTACCGAGATCCGCCGGTTTGACACCGACATTGGTGCTTTCATTGAGAGTTCCTCTGTGTCGTCACCGATAGGCTCGATGGCATCTTCAATCAACAACGCTGTCCAGGGTGAGACTTTTCTCCCCGGACAGATCTTTGTATTCGGCGGCTTCGCACTGCGGGCTAATTCACTTGGCCATCTGGAGCAAATCAAAAGCTACGCCCCTGGCCATCAGGTCAGATTCGGAAGCCTAAACTTCACGGCCGACATCCGCGGGGACTTGATCTTCGACGGGCTCGAGCCAAAGCCAAGCGCGCCCGCCTTTATTGCGATGGGCATGATCTAACTCTGCCGCCAAGCAGTGCCTTGGTGGCCACACGAATCCGCTTGCCCTTAGTCCGGCCCGATCCCCAGATCGAGGACCGGTGGATGGACACCACCTCGGGGCTTCAACTTCCACGGTGATGGGCGAACACTAACCTTGTCCCTCGCGAACTTCGTGATTCCGAGGTGCGGACTCCTTGCGGACTCCGACCTCCGCGCCTTACCAATCGAATCGGATTGGGCGCCGGTTATGGAATTCACCGTCGCGGACATCTTCAATGCCGCCCTTTGGCGACATCCTAAATTCGCTAAAGCATCTCTCGCTATCGGGAGAGTCTGGCGGACTATGGCGGGGCGGTTGGGATCTGACGACGAAGAAATTCAGAGCCCACCCACCACCCACTTCATAGCCACGCCGGCGATCTTACCGACATGCTAGACTACGACTCGAAGACATCGACGCTATGGACGGCGATGCGGAGATTTAACAGAACCAGCGCCTACAGAGGCATCGAAGACCACCTCGTCATCGACATATATATGGTGGACACCCCAAAGGACGGGGCGGCGAAGAAGCAGCGGAGGCAGATTCCTTAAAGAAACAGCCCAAGCGCCCGGCGTCGGGCGCCGCTCTAAATCCCGCCACAAAGAAGAATGGAGATTCCGCACAGAGATAATAATACCCCAGAGAGTGCCGAAGATAATCCCCTCCAGCAGGACTCAGCGCAGGAGGATGCAGAAGCAAGCCCTCACGAGAGGGCGGCAGACGAAGAGGTCGAGGATTATAACTATACACCTCCCTCCGAAGACGAGGCAAGCCTCAACGACGACGAATTCGTCGTGCCCGAGGATCCCGTCGAACAAGAGCATTTTAAACGCAGGCTTATCGCCACGGAAAATAGCCTAAAGAAAAAGCAGCAGCAGCTTCAAGCTGATCAGGACCTGCTGGCCGATCGATGGACCGAGGTCCTCGCGGCCGAAGAGTTTAAACTCGAACGCCCCTCCAAAAGCTACCCCAGATGCAAGTTGCTCCCCCGATTAGAGGAGGAAGCATACATACCTTCATCACCAGCGCACGATACGGCTGACCGACCACCCCGTGGTCGTGATAGAGAGGCATCCAGGCCCTCAACCAAGACCGTACCCCGGCATCGCTCCAAAAGCACGAAGCCAAGAGGGAACGCGCCGGACTTGCGAGACGTATTGGAGGACAAAGCAAGGCAATCCAGATCCATCTACGGATCACGTGGGCGCCCCACGACCCATGACGAATATCGTCGCGCCGGATACAATAACCCCGGCCAGGCCGAACACAGCAAACAACGCTCTCTCAAGCTGCGTGGTGATATTGCTCAATATAGAGGCGCCGCACACCCGCTATGCTTCACCGACGAAGTAATGGATCATCCAATCCCTGAAGGGTTTAAACCCGTAAACATCGAATCCTACGATGGCACAACAGACCCCGCGGTTTGGATCGAAGATTATCTCCTTCACATCCATATGGCCCGCGGCGACGATCTCCATGCCACAAATATCTCCCACTCAAGCTTAAAGGACCAGCTCGGCATTGGCTTAACAGCTTGCCCGCAGAGTCAATTGGGTGTTGGGAAGACCTGGAAGCCGCATTCCTCGACAATTTCCAGGGAACATATGTGCGGCCACCAGACGCCGATGACCTAAGCCACATAATTCAGCAACCAGAGGAATCGGCCAGACAATTCTGGACACGGTTCTTGACAAAGAAAAACCAAATCATCGACTGTCCGAATGCAGAGGCCCTCGCAGCCTTCAAACATAACATCCGTGACGAGTGGCTAGCCCGGCACCTGGGACAGGAAAAGCCGAAATCTATGGCAGGCCTCACATCATTAATGACCCGCTTTTGCGCGGGAGAGGATAGCTAGCTAGCTCGCAGCAACAACCTCAATAAAAATTCTGGCAGTCCGGATACTAAGGACCACAACGGCAGGTCACGTCGAAACAAAAAACGCCGTGCGGCGGCGATAAGGAGGATACGGCGGTCAACGCCGGATTCGAGGCTCTAAACCCGTCGTGGAAGAAGCCATTCAAAAGAACCACTCCGGGTCCGTCCAACTTGGACCGAATACTCGACCGCTTATGCGAGACACATGGCACCCCCGAAAAGCCAGCCAATCACACCAACAGAGATTGCTGGGTGTTCAAGCAGGCAGGCAAGTTAATTGCCGAAAACAATGACAAGGGGCTAAACAGCGACGACGAGGAGGAGACCCGACCGCCGAACAATAGAGGACAATGTTGGGGAACGTAGTAATTTCAAAAATTTTCCTACGCACACGCAAGATCATGGTGATGCATAGCAACGAGAGGGGAGAGTGTTGTCTCGTACCCTCGTAGACCCGGCGAAGCGATCACAACGTAGAGGAAGTAGTCGTCGTTCTCCTCGCGATCCGACCGATCCGGCGCCGTTACTCGGCGCCCCGAGTTCTTGACACACGTGCAGCTCGATGGCGTCCCTCGTACTCCGATCCAGCCGAGTGTCGAGGAGAGTTCCGTCAAGACGACGGCGTGGTGACGATCTTGATGTTCTACGGTGCGAGCTTCGCTAAGCTTCGACGATATGACCGAGGTGGAATATGGTGGAGGGGGCACCGCTGCACGGCTAAGGAACGATCCGTAGATCAAACTTGTGTGTTCTAGGGTGCCCCTGCCCGTATATAAAGGAGCAGGGGGTGCGGCCGGCCTAGAGGAGGCGCTGGAGGAGTCCTACTCCCACCGGGAGTAGGACTCCCCCCCTTTCCTAGTTGGAGTATTATTGGGGAAGGGGGAAGAAGGAAGGGGGGTGCCGCCCCCCTCCTTGTCCTATTCGGACTAGGGGGGAGGGGGCGCGCGGCCTGCCCTGGCCGCCCCTCCTCTTCTCCCTCGAGGCCCACTAAGGCCCATTTAGTTCCCGGGGTTCGGTAACCTCCGGTACTCCGATAAATTCGATTTCACCCGAACCATTCGAACTCCAAATATAGGCTTCCAATATATCAATCTTTATGTCTCGACCATTTCGAGACTCCTCGTCATGTCCGTGATCACATCCGGACTCGAACTTCTTCGGTACATCAAAATACATAAACTCATAATAACCGCTCATTGAAACCTTAAGCGTGCGGACCCTACGGTTCGAGAACAATGTAGACATGACCGAGACACGTCTCCGGTCAATAACCAACAGCGGACCTGGATGCCCATATTGGTTCCTACATATTCTATGAAGATCTTTATCGGTCGACCGCATAACAACATACGTTGTTCCTTTGTCATCGGTATGTTACTTGCCCGAGATTCGATCGTGGGTATCCAATACCTAGTTCAATCTCGTTACATCGCAAGTCTCTTTACTCGTTCCGTAATACATCATCTCACAGCTAACTCATTAGTTTTAATGCTTGCAAGGCTTCAGTGATGTGTATTACCGAGAGGGCCCAGAGATACCTCTCCGACAATCGGAGTGACAAAACCTAATCTCAAATCGCCAACCCAACATCGCCTTTGGAGACACCTGTAGTACTCCTTTATAATCACCCGATTACGTTGTGACGTTTGGTAGCACCAAAGTGTTCCTCCGTAAACGGAGTTGCATAATCTCATAGTTACAGGAACATGTATAAGTCATGGATAAAAGCAGTAGCAACATACTAAGCGATCGTGTGCTAAGCTAATGGAAATGGGTCATGTCAATCGATCATTCTACTAATGATGTGACCTTGTTAATCAAATAACAACTCTTTGTTCATGGTTAGGAAACATAACCATCTTTGATTAACAAGCTAGTCTAGTAGAGGCATACTAGTGACATGTTGTTTGTTTATGCATTCACACATGTATCATGTTTCCGGTTAATACAATTCTAGCATGAATGATAAACATTTATCATGAAATAAGGAAATAAATAATAACTTTATTATTGCCTCTAGGGCATATTTCCTTGATCTCCCACTTGCACTAGAGTCAATAATCTAGATTACATAGTAATGATTCTAACACCCATGGAGTCTTGGTGCTGATCATGTTTTGCTCGTGGAAGAGGCTTAGTCAACGGTCTGCAACATTCAGATCCGTATGTATCTTGCAAATCTCTATGTCTCCCACCTGGACTAAGTCCCGGATGGAATTGAAGCATCTCTTGATGTGCTTGGTCCTCTTGTGAAATCTGGATTCCTTCGCTAAGGCAATTGCTCCATATTGTCACGAAGATTTTCATTGGACCCGATGCACTAGGTATGACACCTAGATCGGATATGAACTCCTTCATCCGACTCCTTCATTAGCTGCTTCGAAGCTGCTATGTACTCCGCTGCACATGTAGATCCCGCTGACGCTTTGTTTAGAACTGCACCAACCGACAGCTCCTCCGTTAAGTGTAAATACGATCCGGTCTGCGATTTAGAATCGTCGGATCGGTGTCAAAGCTTGCATCAACGTAACCGTTCACGATGAGCTCTTTGTCACCTCCATATCGAGAAACATATCCTTAGTCCTTTTCGTATTTCAAGATGTTCTTGACGCTGTCCGATGATCCACTCTGGATTACTTTGGTACCTCCTGCTAAACTTATAGCAAGGCACACATCAGGTCCGTACACAGCATTGCATACATGATAGAGCCTATGGCTGAAACATAGGAACATCTTTCATTTTCTCTCTATCTTCTGCGGTGGTCGGGCATTGAGTCTTACTCAACTTCACACCTTGTAACACGTGCAAGAACCCTTTCTTTGCTTGATCCATTTTGAACTTCTTCAAAATTTTGTCAAGGTATGTGCTTTGTGAAAGTTCAATTAAGCGTCTTGATCTATCTCTATAGATCTTAATGCCCAATATGTAAGCAGCTTCACCGAGGTCTTTCATTGAAAACTCTTATTCAAGTATCCCTTTATGCTATCCAGAATTCTATATCATTTCCGATCAGCAATATGTCATCTACATATAATATCGAAATGCTACTGAGCTCCCACTCACTTTCTTGTAAATACAGGCTTCTCCAAAAGTCTCAGATGAACCCAAATGCTTTGATCACACTATCAAAGCGTTTATTCCAACTCCGAGATGCTTGCACCAGTCCATAAATGGATCGCTGGAGCTTGCACACTTTGTTAGCTCCCTTTGGATCGATAAAACCTTCTGGTTGCATCATATACAACTCTTCTTCCAGAAATCCATTCAGGAATGCAGTCTTTACATCCATTTGCCAAATTTCATAATCATAAAATGCGGCAATTGCTAACATGATTCGGACAGACTTAAGCATCGCTACGGGTGAGAAGGTCTCATCGTAGTCAATCCCTTGAACTTGTCGAAAACCCTTTGCGACAAGTCGAGCTTTGTAGACAGTAACATTACCGTCGGCGTCAGTCTTCTTCTTGAAGATCCACTTGTTTTCTATTGCTTGCCTACCCTCGGGCAAGTCAACCAAAGTCCATACTTTGTTTTCATACATGGATCCCATCTCAGATTTCATGGCCTCAAGCCATTTTGCGGAATCTGGGCTCACCATCGCTTCTTCATAGTTCTTAGGTTCATCATGATCTAGTAGCATGATTTCCAGAACAGGATTACCGTACCACTCAGTGCGGATCTTACTCTGGTTGATCTACGAGGTTCTGCAGTAACTTGATCTGAAGTTTCATGATCAACATCATCAACTTCCTCACTACTTGGTGTAGATGTCTCAGAAACCGGTTTCTGCGACAAACTACTTTCAAGTAAGGGAGAAGGTACTATTACCTCATCAAGTTCTACTTTCCTCCCACTCACTTCTTTCGAGAGAAACTCCTTCTCTAGAAAGGATCCATTCTTAGCAACGAATGTCTTGCCTTTGGATCTGTGATAGAAGGTGTACCCAACTGTCTCCTTTGGGTATCCTATGAAGACACATTTCTCCGATTTGGGTTCGAGCTTATCAGGTTGAAGCTTTTTCACATAAGCATCGCATCCCCAAACTTTAAGAAATGACAACTTTGGTTTCTTGCCAAACCACAGTTCATAAGGTGTCGTCTCAACGGATTTCGACGGTGTTCTATTCAAGGTGAATGCGGCCGTCTCTAGAGCATAACCCCAAAACGATAGCGGTAAATCTGAAGGGACATCATAGATCGCACCATATCTAGTAAAGTGCGATTCGACGTTCGGACACACCATTACGCTGTGGTGTTCCGGTGGCGTGAGTTGCGAAACTATTCCGCATTGTTTCAAATGTAGACCAAACTCGTAACTCAAATATTCACCTCCACGATCGATCGTAGAAATTTAATTTTCTTGTTACGATGATTTTCAACTTCACTCTGAAATTCTTTGAACTTTTCAAATGTTTCAGACTTATGTTTCATTAAGTAGATATACCCATATCTGCTTAAGTCATCTGTGAAGGTGAGAAAATAACGATATCCGCCACGAGCCTCAACATTCATTGGACCACATACATCAGTATGTATGATTTCCAACAAATCTGTTGCTCTCTCCATAGTACCGAGAACGGGTTTTAGTCATCTTGCCCATAAGGCACGGTTACAAGTGCCAAGTGATTCATAATCAAGTGACTCCAAAAGTCCATCAAGATGGAGTTTCTTCATGCGCTTTACACGATATGACCTAAACGGCGAGTGCCATAAATAAGTTGCACTATCATTATCAACTCTGCATCTTTTGGTTTCAACATTAAGAATATGTGTATCACTACTATCGAGATTCATCAAAATAGACCACTCTTCAAGGGTGCATGACCATAAAAGATATTACTCATATAAATAGAACAACCATTATTCTCTGATTTAAATGAATAACCGTCTCGCATCAAACAAGATCCAGATATAATGTTCATGCTCAACGCAAGCACCAAATAACAATTATTTAGGTCTAAAACTAATCCCGAAGGTAGATGTAGAGGTAGCGTGCCGACCGCGATCACATCGACTTTGGAACCATTTCCCACGCCGCATCGTCACCTCGTCCTTTGCCGGTGTTAAGCAATCCGTAGTCCCTGCTTGAGTTGCAAATATTAGCAATGTAACCAGATCAAATACATAGGTGCTATGCGAGCTCTAGTAAGGTACACATCAATAACATGTATATCACATATACCTTTGTTCACTTTGCCATCCATCTTATCCGCCAAATACTTGGGGCAGTTCCGCTTCCAAAGGACTAGTCGCTTGCAAGAGAAGCACTCAGATTTCAGTGCTTAGGTCCGGACTTGGGTTTCTTCTCCTCGCAGACAACTTGCTTGCTTGCTGTTCTTCTTGAAGTTCCCTTCTTCTTCCCTTTGCCTTTCTTCTTGAAACTAGTGGTCTTATTGACCATCAACACTTGATGCTCCTTCTTGATTTCTACCTCCGCAGCCTTTAGCATCGCGAAGAGCTCGGTATAGTCTTTACTAACCCTTGCATATTATAGTTCATCACGAAGCCTTTGTAGCTTGGTGGCGGTGATTGAAGAATTCATCAATGACACAATCATCCGGAAGATTAACTCCCAATTGTGTCAAGTGATTGTAGTACCCGGACATTACGAGTATGTGCTCACTAATGTAACTATTCTCCTCCATCTTGCAGCTATAGAACTTATTGGAGACTTCATATCTCTCAATCCGGGCATTCTGTTGGAATATCAACTTCAACTCTGGAACATCTCATATGCTCCATGACGTTCAAAACGTCGTTGAAGTCCCGGTTCTAAGCCGTAAGCATGGCACATCGAACTATAGAGTAGTCATCGCTTTGCTCGCCAGACGCTCATAACATCCGGTGTTGCTCCAAAGAAGAGTTCGCACCCAGCGGTGCATCCAGACGTAACTCTTACAGGCAGCAATGAGGATAATCCTCGAGTTACGGACCCATCCGTGTAATTGCTACCATCATCTTTCAACTTTGCTTTCTCAAGGAACGCATTAAAATTCAACGGAACAACAAAGACGAGCCATCTATCTACAAACAAACATAAACAAGCAAGATACTATCAGTACTAAGTTCATGATAAATTTAAGTTCAATTAATCATATTACTTAAGAACTCCCACTTAGACAGACATCCTCTAGTCATCTTAAGTGATCACGTGATCCAAATCAACTAAACCATAACCGTCATCACGTGAAATGGAGTAGTTTTCAATGGTGAACATCTTATGTTGATCATATCTACTATATGATTCACGCCGACCTTTCGGTCTCCGTGTTCCGAGGCCATATCTGCATATGCTAGGCTCGTCAAGTATAACCCGAGTATTCTGCGTGTGCAAAACTGGCTTGCACCCGTTGTAGATGGACGTGAGCTTATCACACCCAATCATCACGTGGTGTGCGGGCACGACGAACTTTGGCAACGGTGCATACTCGGGAGAACACTTCTTGATAATTTAGTGAGAGATCATCTTATAATGCTACCGTCAATCAAAGCAAGATAAGATGCATAAAGGATAAACATCACATGCAAATCAATATAAGTGATATGATATGGTCATCATCATCTTGTGCTTCGTGATCTTCATCTCCGCAGCACCACCATGATCACCATCGCCACCGGCGACACCTTGATCTCCATCGTAGCATCGTTGTCGTCTCGCCAATCTTATGCTTCTCGACTATCGCTACCGCTTAGTGATAAAGTAAAGCATTACAGAAGCGATGCATTGCATACAATAAAGCGACAACCATATGGCTCCAGCCAGTTGCCGATAACTTCGTTACAAAACATGATCATCTCATACAATAAAATATAGCATCACGTCTTGACCATATCACATCACAACATGCCCTGCAAAAACAAGTTAGACGTCCTCTACTTTGTTGTTGCAAATTTTACGTGGCTGCTACGGGCTTAAGCAAGAACTAGTCTCACCTCGCATCAAAAACCACAACGATACTTCGTCAAATAGACTCCGTTTAACCTTCTCAAGGACCGGCGTAGCCACACTCGTTCAACTAAAGTGAGAGAGACAGACACCCACCAGTCACCTTTAAGCAACGAGTGCTCGTGGCGGTGAAACCAGTCTCGCGTAAGCGTCTGGCGTAATGTCGGTCCAGGCCGCTTCATCTCACAATACCGCTGAACCAAAGTATGACATGCTGGTAGGTAGTATGACTTGTATCGCCCACAACTCACTTGTGTTCTACTCGTGCAAAACATCAAACCATAAAAACCTCGCTCTGATGCCACTGTTGGGGAACCTAGTAATTTCAAAATTTTCCTACGCACACGCAAGATCATGGTGATGCATAGCAACGAGAGGGGAGAGTGTTGTCTACGTACCCTCGTAGACCCGAAGCGGAAGCGATCACAATGTAGAGGAAGTAGTCATACGTTCTCCTCGCGATCCGACCGATCCGGCGCCGTTACTCGGCGCCCCGAGTTCTTGACACACGTACAGCTCGATGACGTCCCTCGACTCGATCCAGCCGAGTGTCGAGGGAGAGTTCCGTCGACGACGGCGTGGTGACGATCTTGATGTTCTATCGGCAGAGCTTCGCTTAAGCTTCACGACGATATGACCGAGGTGGAATATGGTGGAGGGGGGCACCGCACACGGCTAAGGAACGATCCGTAGATCAAACTTGTGTGTTCTAGGGTGCCCCCCTTGCCCCGTATATAAAGGAGCAAGGGGGGGTGCGGCCGGCCTAGAGGAGGCGCGCCTGGAGGAGTCCTACTCCCACCGGGAGTAGGACTCCCCCCTCCTAGTTGGAGTAGGATTGGGGAAGGGGGAAGAAGGAAGGCGCCGCCTCCTCCTGTCCTATTCGGACTAGGGGGGGGCGCGCCTGCCCCCTGGCCGCCCCTCCTCTTCTCCTCGAGGCCCACTAAGGCCCATTTAGTTCCGGGGGTTCGGTAACCTCCGGTACTCGATAAATTCGATTTCACCCTAACCATTCCGAACTCCAAATATAGGCTTCCAATATATCAATCTTTATGTCTCGACCATTTCGAGACTCCTCGTCATGTCTGTGATCACATCCGGACTCGAACTTCTTCGGTACATCAAAATACATAAACTCATAATAACCGCATTGAAACCTTAAGCGTGCGGACCCTACGGTTCGAGAACAATGTAGACATGACCGAGACACATCTCCGGTCAATAACCAACAGCGGACCTGGATGCCCATATTGGTTCCTACATATTCTATGAATATCTTTATCGGTCGAGACCGCATAACAACATACGTTGTTCCTTTGTCATCGGTATGTTACTTGCCCGAGATTCGATCGTCGGTATCCAATACCTAGTTCAATCTCGTTACCGCAAGTCTCTTTACTCGTTCCGTAATACATCATCTCACAGCTAACTCATTAGTTGTAATGCTTGCAAGGCTTCAGTGATGTGTATTACCGAGAGGGCCAGAGATACCTCTCCGACAATCGGAGTGACAAAACCTAATCTCGAAATACGCCAACCCAACATCTGCCTTTGGAGACACTGTAGTACTCCTTTATAATCACCCGATTACGTTGTGACGTTTGGTAGCACCAAAGTGTTCCTCCGTAAACGGAGTTGCATAATCTCATAGTTACAGGAACATGTATAAGTCATGGATAAAAGCAGAGCAACATACTAAACGATCGTGTGCTAAGCTAATGGAAATGGGTCATGTCAATCAGATCATTCTACTAATGATGTGACCTTGTTAATCAAATAACAACTCTTTGTTCATGGTTAGGAAACATAACCATCTTTGATTAACAAGCTAGTCTAGTAGAGGCATACTAGTGACATGTTGTTTGTTTATGCATTCACACATGTATCATGTTTCCGGTTAATACAATTCTAGCATGAATGATAAACATTTATCATGAAATAAGGAAATAAATAATAACTTTATTATTGCCTCTAGGGCATATTTCCTTCAGACAAAAGGGTTTTCCCCCACAAGTGCGGACGGTGAACATGATTTACGCAACCCATATACCCAAGAGGGAGAGGAAGCGCGCACTAAGGGATGTCTATGCGATGGAGCCAGTCGCCCCGAAGTTCAATCCATGGTCCTCTTGACCGATCACTTTCGATTGAAGAGACCATCCGACCAGCATACACCATGGCGGATTCGCCGCATTGGTTTTAGACCCAATCGTCGATGGATTTCACCTCACGAGAGTCCTGATGGACGGCGTTAGTAGCCTGAACCTGCTTTATCAGGATACAGTGCGCAAGATGGGCATAGACCCCTCAAGGATTAAACCTACAAAGACAACCTTTAAAGGTGTCATACCAGGTGTGGAAGCCAATTGTACGGGCTCACCACACCGAAGTGGTCTTCGATCCCGGATAATTTCCGGAGCGAAGAGTTAATCTTCGACATAGTCCCATTTCGTAGCGGCTATCATGCTCTGCTGGGACGAACCGCGTTTGCAAAATTCAACGCGGTGCCGCATTATGCATACCTCAAGCTTAAGATGCCAGGCCCTCGTGGAGTCATCACGGTCAATGGAAATACGGAACGCTCCCTCCGAACGGAGGAACATACAATGCTCTTATGGCGGAAATACAGCAGCCTTTTAAGGCAATTTTGAGTCCGCCGTTAAGCGGCGGATACAACAAAAAAGCTCCAGCAATACCAACCAAGACAACCTGGCACGATCAGAGCACGCGTAGCAATGCGGCCCTAACCCCCGCCCTCTCTTGGTTGTAGGAACAACCCTCCGCGTACATCATTATGCTTTGGAGATACCATGGGCGCAGGGGAAGGGGCACGATTACAATGGACCCAGAGTGCGGCTCGACCACACCAGGGGCTCGCAAGTGCGCCTCTTTTTTTTTATTTTCCTTCTTTGTATACACAGGACTCCGTTAACCAGAGGCCCTGTCCGGCGATAAACCTGCCGAACTCACGATGCAACAGCCAGGGAACAAAGAAGGCTGCGACGAACACTCAGGTGGTCTCAATTACGAGCATTAAATTCGATTATATACACCAAGTCCACAGCTCATCCCTGGAGGGGGACCTGTTTAATTAGTCCAAATCCCTTGCTTACCGCACTATTTGTATCAGTCCGCACTCATAGCAGACTTCCTTTAATAAATAATGTAGCACTTTTTCGACTGCAATTACATAACTTTTTGCATATCTATGTTCATTACTTGACATCTTGCACCCGTATATTTTGGTACGGCCTAATACACCAGGGGCTTATGTTCCCCACATTATGGTGTTATAAGTCCGAACACTTTCATAAGTGCGGCACCCCGAACTTATAGCATTATATGAATCAGCTCCGAATCATGTCTTGGGTCAATTGTTGGGTTTACCCAGCTCCCACGTTTTGGTGCCTTACGCCCGCTTCACGGCTAAGGTGGCACGGGAGAACCACTGCGATTGCGCCCGGTTGAGCCGGCGGCGGCGCCTCGATGGAGAAAGCTAAAACTGACCAGCATGATAAGGCGAGAGATCTGGTCGCTATTCGAGAGGTCTTTTCGGTCCTTAAAGACTCACGCCGCTTGAGCGAAGTTCGGATAATGTCCGAAGGCGTGGATAGCGCCGGATTCGGTCTTCCGAATACCAGGGGCTTCACCGAAATTTAAAATTATTGAATTCTATGGCTAAGTGAGAGTGTTCAAGCATTATAAGTCCGGTTGCCTTGTTCATTGTGTTGAGCGCCTCCCTAGATGGACCAAAAAATGGGAACAAGAGTGCTCAAATTTATCCCGAACACCCCAGCACTCGCGGCTCGGGGGCTGAAGCCAACGACTTGCCATCTCTCAGATTTTATAAACGGCCGCACATAAGGTAATATTTTAAATTATACAAGCGTTGCTTAAAGCGCACATGAACAAAGTTTTCAGCGCACAGGATAATACATAGCGAGTTTACTCAAAAATTACATCTCTGGGGCACTCATCCGCAATATCGCGGGCTCCCTTCAGGACAGTTTTATAATACATTTCGTCGCGTCACGATACTCCTTGCCGGTGGCGGCGGATCGCTGAGAAGCTTCTCCGCATCCAGCCAGCCCGGTGCACCTTTTGTGCGGGCAAGGGCCCGACGAGCACCTTCAATACAGGCGGAGCGCTTGATGACCTCCACCCAGGGGCACGCATCCACCAGCCGCCGCACGAGGCCGAAGTAGCTCCCAGGCATGGCCTGTCTAGGCCACAGCCAGACTATAAGGCCCTTCATGGCCTCCTCAGCTACCTTGTGGAGTTCGACCAGCTGCTTCAGCTGGTCGCTTGGGGGCACCGGATGGCCGGCCTCAGCGTACTGAGACCAGAAGACCTTCTCCGTCGAGCTCCCCTCCTCGCCATGATAGAATGCGGCAGCATCGGACACACTACACGGCAGATCTGCAAACGCCCCTGGAAAGCTCCGAATGCGGGTAAGTGTCAGGTAGTTTACATTAACATGCTTGCTTTGGATGAAAAATGCCTTACCCGCCACTATCTTCTTTACATCTTCAACCTCCTGAAGGTCCTTACGGGCCTCGGCCTTGGCAGACTTGGCACTTTCGAGAGCCGAGGCAAGCTCGGACTCCCGAGTCTTGGAGTCACGCTCCAAGCTCTCATGCTTCTGCATGAGAGCCTGGAGCTCTTGCCGCATTTCCGCCACCCATGCCTCCTGCTTTTCTCGCTCCGCCCGTTCCGCGGCCGCACTGCGTTCGGCCGCGGACATAGCCTCCTTCAGGGCTGCCACCTCGTTTGTGGCCCCTGCAATACCCACATTATCCTTGTTAATTTTTTGCAACCTAAATCCTTTTCTGTAAGGTAAATCTTCAAAGTGGTGTTACTCACCTTCTTTGTCCTCGAGCTGCTTCTTGGCATGGCCGAGCTGTTGCTCGGACCGCCGAGATCCTGCTTGACGACCGACCTCCGCAGCCGGTCTGGCAGAGAGGTCAGCAGCAAGCACTGCAAACCCATATTGACATATTTTAAGCAACCTCACAGATATCTTCTTAAGATCCTCGGTCGGCTTTTCTTTCCGAACACCAAACCGAGCATCGAGGGCTACCGTCTATGCGGTATTACATTACATAATTTCAACTTCTTATGTCAAAGCTCGTTAGAAGGCTGCTGCGAGCTTCGGTCAGCCCGCTCTTGGCGAAGCTGAACCTTTCAATCACCGCACTCATGATAGTGCGGTGTTCTTCCTCGATGGAAGCGCCTTTGAGCGCCTCCAACAAGTTGTCCGGCACCTCCGGTTGGATGGGGGCCGCCGGTGTCACGGTCTTGCCCTTCTTTGAAGGGCGCTGCTGCGGACTCTGGAACCACCGCAGTTCCGTCGTGAGAGTCCGCGCAAAAGTCCGGAGGCTGCCTTGTGGCGCCTCTGGAGCCTCCTCCTGATGGGTCCCTTTCCGGGACCCCACCTCGGCGTCCTCATCGGCGCGGGGAGTAGAGGCCGTCGGAAGTGAATCCACATTCGACAGGGCCAACGACCCGCTCTAAGAAGCGGGGAGATCATCATCGGCCGGACTGCGGATAGTACGCGGCGTTAGTAGGACACTACGTGACACGAAAGAAATTGCATATCTGGGATCTGGATACTTACGATCTCGCTGGAGGCCTGGCCCTTGAAGGCCACTCCTCCTCGCCAACGTCGGTGTTGGCGGAGCTGTCCGGGGGAATAGTTCTCCCCCTCTTGGACCCTTTGGCCTCCCCTATCAGGGAAGCCTTCCTCTACCTCTCTCCCTCATCCGGGAGAGAGTCTTCTTCCTCCTCGTCTTCGGGGGAGGAGTCCGCCTCGTCGTCAGACGCCTGATTACGGGAACTCTTTCGAGTCCCCGTGGCCACCTTCTTGGCCTTCTTCTCCGGCACCACGTGCGGTGCCGGAACTAGCAGCCCCGCTAGACGGGCGTTCACTGGGTCTTCTGGCATAGGAGCCGGACAGACGAGCTGCTCGGCCTTCTCCATCCATTCCTGCCAAAGGAAAAGAGAGATTGAAACCCTCTTAGAATCAATCTATTTACCACAAGTGTCCCGTAAAGGGGTTGAATCACTTACCTCGTCAGCTGGATGCTGCGAGCGAAATCCGCGATCTTCTGTCGCGGAGGCGGGGGCTTCGGCGCCCTTAAACAGCACCCTCCAGGCGCCTTCGTACGTCGTGTTGAAGAGCCCGCTTAGCGCCTGGTGCTGTTCCGGATTGAACTCCCACAGATTGAATGCCCGTTCTTGGCATGGGAGAATCCGGCGGATGAGCATGACTTGGACCACGTCGACGAGCCTGAGCTTATTGCTCACCAGCTTCTGGATACAGGCTCGGAGTCCCGTCAGCTCCTTCGGATTGCCCCACAACAAGCCCTTCTCTTTCCAGGAGGTGAGCTGCGTGGGGATGCCAGATCTAAACTCGGGGGCCGCCGCCCACGTGGGTTCGCGCGGCTCGGTGATGTAGAACCACCCCGATTGCCATCCCTTGACGGAGTCCACGAAGGCCCCTTCGAGCCAAAGGACGTTGGGCAACTTGCCCAACATGGCGCCTCCGCATTCCGCTTGCGTGCCCTTCACAACCTTCGGCTTGACGTTGAAGGTCTTGAGCCACAGGCCGAAGTGGGGCCGGATGCAGAGGAAGGCCTCGCACACGACGATAAACGCCAAGATGTTGAGGATGAAGTTCGGCGCCAGATCATGGAAATCCAGGCCGTAATAGAACATGAGCCCCCGGATAAAAGGGTGAAGAGGAAAGCCCAGTCCACGGAGGAAGTGGGGAAGGAAGACGACCCTCTCATGGGGCCCAGGGGTAGGGATGAGCTGCCCCTCGTCGGGCAGCCGATGTGTGATATCGCCGGAAAGGTATCCGGCGCTGCGCAGCTTGGTGATGTGCTCCTCCTTAACGGTGGAGGCCAACCATTTGCCTCCCGCTCTGGACATGATCGGGGAAGGTCGAGGCGAGATGCGCAAGCTTGGGCATTGGAGCTTGAGTGCGCGGAGATGGATAAGCAAAGGAGGAAGAAGACGTAGGTGAGAAGGTAAATCCTTATCCCTTATATATAGGCGGACGGAGACTATGCGTCCCCCACCAGCCTGGTAAAACTCACTTATCTCCCAAGCGCCACCATCAATGGCGCGGTTGGGTTACCCACGTCCGTATTGATGAGAATCCCGGAATAAGGGGAACACAATCTCTTCTTCGACAGGACGTGCCAAGGAAACCGCTTCGCTAAACGTGATGCGGTGGTATAATCAAAAATGATTTAAATAAAGGCTTGGTAGTGGTGTGATGTCATGCCACATAATACGTCAGCAGATTGGACTTGTGTACATTTTATTCTCTCTACGGTGGAATGTGGAATTTATTTTGCAGAGCCGGACACTATCCTGGTGTTCATGATCTTCTCTGGATTATTCAAGGAGGAACCCGCCTTGCAATGCCGAACATTATGCGCGCCGGACTTATCGTCATTGAAGCCTGGTTCAGGGGCTACTGAGGGAGTCCTGGACTAGGGGGTGTCCGGACAGCCGGACTATCATCGTCCGCCGGACTCCAAGACTACGAAGATGCAAGATTGAAGACTCCGTCCCGTGTCCGGATGGGACTTTCCTTGGCGTGGAAGGCAAGCTTGGCAATACGGATATGTAGATCTCCTACCGTTGTAACCGACTCTGTGTAACCCTAGCCTCCTCCGGTGTCTATATAAACCAGAGGGCTTTAGTCCGTAGGACACAACATACATTACAACAATCATACCATAGGCTAGCTTTAGGGTTTAGCCTCCTTGATCTCGTGGTAGATCCACTCTTGTACTACCCATATCATCAATATTAATCAAGCAGGACGTAGGGTTTTACCTCCATCAAGAGGGCCCGAACCTGGGTAAAACATCGTGTCCCTTGTCTCCTGTTACCATCCGCCTAGACTCACAGTTCAGGACCCCCTACCCGAGATCCTCCAGTTTTGACACCGACAGCTACGGTTTGCGGATGTGGATGATGAAGAGGTTTTGCCTTCTGTGCTCGTCTCCCTGTTGACATTTCGATGGGGCCCTTTGTACGAAAGTTGTTTAGGTGGATGATCTGCCTCAGAATTCATGCCATACGGGCACTCATACGGGCGCTTACGCCCATATGGAACATTGCCTTTTGTGTTGTCTTCATGTAGACGTCTCCTGTTGATTCCTTCTTCCTCCACTCTCCTTCCATTCCATTTTCACACGTGATTTCTTCCCTTTTTAGCCCATTTCCTGTGGAAACACATCAAAGAGACGATTTGTGGAATCATTTGCATTCATTAGTCCTTAGTACAAATATCAGAGCGAATATCTCTTTTCAATTGAAATCCCGATTTAAAGAAAGGTGATATGAGTGTAAAAGTACCACTCATCACTCGTCGATGGCCAGATCGGAGAGGACTAACCGCAAGTAGAACAGTGAGTTCGTGCGAAGACCACTAGGGCCACTGCCTGATCCTTTCCCTCCACCTAGCTCAAAGCCGGCCTGCCACGACCCACACCAGCCGCCAGAGTAAAATGGACCCAAAGGGACCCGCTTGAGCACCACACATGTCCAAGAGACGACACCGCTAACAGAGCAAATGCATGGCCATCTATCTGCTGAGCCATTGGCAAGGGAGCGCGCCACGAGATCTGGCCCTCCAGTTCCAGGCAGGGGACTCGTCTGCTCGCATGAAGGGCAACCGTTGTAGGACCAGCCGATGGAGAGGAGACCATGGCCACCACGCCACATGATGCCTGCTACTTGTAAACTGCATTGGGATTTTCCCCGAAGAGGAGAGGAGATGCAGTATAGTAGAGATAAGTATTTCCCTCAGTGAGAACCAAGGTTATCGAACCAATAGGAGAACCAAGCAAACTCTCGTCGTTAGCACCTACACACACAAAAGCAAATGCTTGCACTCAACACAGTCAAGAGGGTTTTCAATCCCCTTGAACTCGTTACCTGCAAGGATCAAATCTTGTATAGGTATATAGATAAATTGCGAAACAAAATAAAAGTAAATAAATTGCAGCAAAGTATTTTTTTTAGTTTTTATAATATGGTAAAAGTAGACATGGGAGCCATAGTTTTTACTAAAGGCACCTCTCCCACTGAAGATAAATCAATCTAGTTGGCCAAACCAAATGGATAGTTCGGAGAGAAATACAAAGCTATCATAATCATGCATAATTGAGACGTCTCCAACATATTTATAATTTATGAAGTATTCCTGCCATGTTAGCAATAATTTTATATGGTTTTGGTGCACTTTTATATAATTTTCCTAGACTAACATATTAACCTAGTACCCAGTGCCAATTGTTGTTTTCTGCTTGTTTTTGGTTTTCTAGAAAATCCATACAAAACGAAGTCCAAATGCGATGAAACTTTGTGATGATTTTTTTGGAACATAAGAGACCCCTGATGCTTCATGGGAGGATCAGAAGACCCACGAGGAGGTGACAAGGTAACTCGCGCGCCTAGGGGGTGGGCGCGCCAGGATACCTTGTGGGCACCTTGTAACTCCGTTTCACGTGATTCCAACTCTGAAAATTCTTATAAATAGGGAAACCCCTAGAAATAAACCTAGAAGTTCCACTCTGCCACCGCAAGCCTTTGTTCCAAAGAGATACCATCTCGAGGCATTTTTCCGCACCCTGCCAGAGGAGAAAATCATTACCGGATGCCATTTTCATCATCCCCGCGGTCTCCATGACGAGGAGGGCGTAGTTCGAACCCGGGACTGAGGGTATGTACCAGTAGCTATGTGTTTGATCTCTCTCTCTCTCTCATGTTCTTGATCCGGTGCGGTCTTGATATGACCATGGGCTTTGTTAATATAGTCGGATCATATGGTGTTTTTCCGTCTCTCTATCTTGTTGTGATGAATTGAGTCTTTCCCTTTGAGGTTTCACTATTATCAGATTGAATATTTTGGATCTGGACACTTGATGTATGTCTTGCATGTGGATACCCTTGGTGAAAATGGGGTGTTCATTGATTCACTTGATATATGTTTTGGCAATCAATTTGTGGATTCCCGCAGTGACATTGGGGTAATCTAGGCATACAGGTTGATGCACGTTTTTGTCCTACTTTATCCGGTAGAAACTTTGGGATACACCTTGAAGTTCTTTGTGTTGGATTGAACATTATGAATCTGAAGTTATTTGATGCATATCGTATAATTGACTCATGGATACTTGTGGTGACATTGGAGTATCTAGGTGACATTAGAGTTGATTGATGCATATCATATGGTGTTATTTTAGTACGAACTCTAGGGTTGTTTGTGACACTTATAGGAATAGATCAAGAGATTGATCGCAAAGGATATCCTTGAGGTGGTTTACTACCTACACCAATTTCTTCTTATGTTCTCTTCTATTGATAAGAACTTTGCAGTGATTCTTTGTCACACATTGAGGGATGGTTATATGATCCAATTATGTTAGCATTGTTGAGAGATTGCACTAGTGAAAGTATGATCCCTAGGCCTTGTTTCCAAGAACTGTAATACTATTTGTGCTCTGGTTTATCCCTTGCTACCTTGTTATTTTTATATTTTCATATTACAAAAACCTATATCTACTATCCATACTACACTTGTGTCACCATCTCTTCACCGAACTAGTTCACCTATACAATTTACCATTGCATTTGGTGTGTTGGGGACACAACAGATTTCTCGTATTTGATTGCAGGGATGTTTGAGAGAGACCATCTTAATCCTATGCCTCCCATAGATTGATAAACTTTTGGTCATCCACTTGAGGGAAATTTTTTGTTGTCCTACAAAACTCTGCGCTTGGGGGCCCAACACGAGTCTACAAGAATAAGTTGTGTAGTAGACATCTAGCTCTTTTCTGGCTTAGTTGCCGGCGAGGTGAGTGCTTGAAGGTATATCTTTAGATCTTGCAATTGAATATTTTGTTTCTTGTTTATTCACTAGTTTGGTTATAAAATAAAACTACAAAAAATGGAATTGAGGTTGCCTCAATTGCTTTATCATTAGAATGTCTTTTTGAAAATGATGGATCAGAAAATTGTGCCAAAGTGTTAGAAGAAGAATTCAATAAAAAGTTTTGCATAAAATATTTGAATGATAAAGCATGATTGCAATGTTGTTAGTAGGAATTCTTTGAATATCCGCGATGCTAATGATGTAGCTAAAGCTACAAGCTTGGGGATGCTATGTTTGATGAAGATGATATTTTTAGTCTCCCCCCCAGTTTTGATGAGAAAATTTATTATGATGATAGCATGCCTCCTATTTATGATGATTATATTGATGAAAGTGGGTTTGGAAGAGTGTCAACTCTAGGTAGTAATGATCCCACTATTTTGGAGGGTGTTGCATCTTATTGTAATAATTGTGAAAGTGGATTTGGAGAGGTCATGACTTTATTTAGTGATGAATCCACTATTTTGGAAGAGGTTTCAATTGTTTATGACAACAAAGTTGCTATCTATGATGATTATGGTGATGACATGTATGCTATAAAGAGTAATGATAACCATGAAACTTGCCATGATGATTTTAATGTTCAATTTAATTATGTCAATCAAGTATCTCCTGATAGTTATTTTTGTTGAGTTTGCTCCCACTACTATTGATGAGAATAAATTTGCTTATGTGGAGAGTAATAAAAAAATTATGCTTGTGGATCATGGAAGGAATGATTTATGTGATAGTTATATTGTTGAATTTGTTCTAATGCCACTGAAAATTATTATGAGAGAGGAACATATGCTTTTACATATCTCAATAATATCAAGTTTCCTCTGTATGTATTTAATTTTTTGAAGTTATGCTTGTTTTGTCTTCCTATGCTAGTTGATTCTTGCTCATAATTAAGTTATTTTCTCACAAAATCCTTATGCATAGGAACTGGGTTATGCTTAAATGTGTTTTCCATGTGATTCATGATGCTCTCTTGCATGTTTTAATTATTATTCTTACGTGGGCATCCTTAAAATCATGATGCATAGCTAAAAAGGCATTAAAGAAAATCTCTTGTTGGGAGACAACCCAATACTTATACCTACTATGTTTGTGTGTTCATATGATTAATATACTATAGTGATCATGTTTTATAGATTTTGTTTCAATAATTTCCAAGTAAAACCTTTGGGATGATTTGGATGATAGTTGAGTTGATTCTATGCAAACACATAAGCTTTTTCATCCTGTGCTGGAATTATTATAATTCACTGGGACATGATAAAATGCTGGAATTTTTACACATGATTGATATACAAATTGCCTATGTTGTCCTAATTTTTAAGAATTGTTGGAGTAACAGAAGTATCATGTTCCTTCAGATCATTACAGACTGTTCTGTTTTTGACATATTATGTTTTCGATTCATAATTTGCTATTTTTATAGTTTCTATGAATTATATCGAGCAATATAAGTTGTAGAAATGATAGGGTACAGTAGAAATTATGTGAGAACAATTATTAATCTTGTCTTGACAGTACCAAAGCGAATGATTTTCTCTTTATCATACTATCCTATCTCACGAAGTTTCGTTAAGTTTTGTGTGATTGAAGTTTTCAAGTTTTGGGTGGGATATCGATATGAGGAGAATAAGGAGTGGCAAGACCCTAAGATTGGGGATGCCCAAAGTAGCCCAAGGTAATCTTCAAGGAAGACTCAAGCGTCTAAGCTTGGGGATGCCCCGGAAGGCATCCCCTCTTTCGTCTTCAACATTATCGGTAACCTCACTTGGAGCTATATTTTTATTCGTCACATGATATGTGTTTTGCTTGGAGTGTCATTTTATTTCGTTGATATTTTCTTTCTGTTACTTAGAATAATGTTTTGTATCCTTTATTTCAATAAAAGTGTCGAGTATAGTCTTTACCATGCTTATTTTGCAAGTCTATATGTTGTTGTTTGGAAACAAAAAGTTTTCTATTATTGTTTGAATTCTTTAGAAAAGTAAGAACATGATAGAATCTTGAAATTTTCACACCGTAAGCTATAATTTTTTTTCTACAGTGTGGTAATTTTTCTGAATTTTTGGAGTAAAATAAGGATGAATCTTTCTTTATCCTTTACAAACACTTCTGTTTAGATAGTATTGCTGTTATGTTTGCATATGTTTGCTTGTTTAATGATTCCGTTTGATGATAGGAGTACTAAATATGTAGAGGCATTTAGTATGCAATGTTAGATTATTATTTTAGTATTTTTTACGGTAGAGAATGATAATGTTTTGCATTGATTTATACTAACTTATCTCGCGAGTTCTTATTGAGTTTTGTGTGGATGAAGTTTTTAAGATTTAGGAAAACCACGATTTGAGAGGAATTGAGAAAACACAAGAGCTCAAGCTTGGGGAT
This sequence comes from Aegilops speltoides, assembly GCA_021437245.1. Lineage (NCBI taxonomy): Eukaryota > Viridiplantae > Streptophyta > Magnoliopsida > Poales > Poaceae > Aegilops > Aegilops speltoides. The sequence continues at coordinate 87,876,028 of CM038141.1, read as the reverse complement.
GACCAAGGCATCCCAAGTTAATATTTTAAGAAGTCTCAAGCATCTAAGCTTAGGGATGCCCAGGTAGGAATCCCACCTTTCTTCATCAACAATTATCGGTTAGTTTTGTTGAACCTAAGTTTTTACTTGTTCACATGATCTGTGCTATCCTTGGTGTTGTAACACTCCCAGTGTCATGCTACAGTGACCTCACACTAATGGTGCCATGTCATCAAGTTTAACTAAGCCAAATTACCACTTGATAGAAATCAAAGCCAATTTCAAATTTAAAATAAAGTTAAATAAATTATTTCTTCAAACAGTAAAACAAAAATGTTCATAATATTGAAAATATTCACTAGATAATTTTCATGTAAGAACCAACCTCATTTTAATATTTTAAAATGGCATAAACATATTTAAAACAGGACCAACAACATTTAAATTAACCTTTTCCATTTAAACAAAATTCAAATGAATTCATTTAACTCCCCAACTTTTTGTGGTAGTGCTAGTTGTTGCAAAGTATTTAATTTGACCAAGTGAACATTTTTCAAAAAGTCATTTGCTACCTAAAGAAAATGCAAAGCAGAGAGGAAGAAAGAAAATGGAAAAGGGTAAAAGAAAAAGGAAAAGGGGACACCCCAGCACTAGGCCCTAGTCGACAGTGCCAGGCCTGACATGTCTCCAACGTATCTATAATTTATGAAGTATTCATGCCATGTTTACAACAATTTTATATCGTTTTTGTATGATTTGATAAGAACTAACCCGGACCGACGATGTTTTCAGCAGAACTACCGTGGTGTCATTTTCTGTGCAGAAATAAAAGTTCTCGGAATGGGCTGAAAATTTATGGTGATTTTTTATGGACCAAAAGAGACCCCCGAAGCACCAGTGCTGGGTCAGGAAGTGGACGAGGAAGCCACAAGCTCGCTAGGCGCGCCCTACCCACAGGGCGCTAGCGGCAAGCTTGTGGGCCCCTCGGGCACCCCCTTGACGTGAGACCGACGCCAAAATTCCTATAAATATTAAAAAAACCCAGAAAGAACCCCTGATGAGAAGTTCTGCCACCACAAGCCTTTGTATCCATGAAAAATCTATCAGGACCCTGTTCCGGCACCCTGCCGGAGGGGAAAATCATCACCGGAGGCCATCTTCTTTATTCCGGTGGTCTCCATGACGTGGAGGGAGTAGTTCACCCTCGGGGCTGAGGGTATGTACTAGTAGCTATGTGTCTGATCTCTCTCTGTCTTGTGTTCTTGATTTGGCACGATCTGGATGTGCCACGAGCTTTGTTAATATATTTGGATCTTATGGTGTTCTTCCCTCTCTACTTTTTTGTGATGAATTGACTCTTTTCCTTTAAGGTTTTGTTATGTCGGATTGAATCTTTTGGATGTGAGAGCACTTGATGTATGTCTTGTGATGGGATACCCGTGGTGACAATGGGATGTTCTATTGATTCACTTGATGTATGTTTTGGTTATCAACTTTCGGATTCCCGTCGTGACATTGGGATAATCTGTGCAAAGGGGTTGATACACATTTTCATATTCCTTTCTCCGATAGAAATCTTGGGGCACTCTTAGAAGTTCTTTGTGTTGTGTTGAATATCATGAATCTGAAGTTGTTTGATGTATATCGTATAATCAACTCACGGATACTTGTGGTGAAATTGTACTATCTAGGTGACATTGGAGTTGGTTGATGTGTATCATATGGTGTTATTTTAGTACGAAATCTAGGGCTATTTGTGACACTTATAGGAATATCTTAATCGGTTGATCGAAAAAAGAATAACTTTAAGGTGGTTTCGTACCCTACAAACAATTTCATCTTATGTTCTCCATGATAGGAACTTTGGAGTGATTCTTTGTTGCATGTTGAGGGATTGTATGATCCAATTATGTTATCATTGTTGAGAGATTTTGCACTAGTGAAAGTATGAACTCTAGGCCTTGTTTTCAAGCATTGCTATACTATTTTTGCTCACTTTTGTTACTTGCTACCTTGCTATTTTTATATTTTAAGATTACAAAAACCTATATCTACTATCCATATTACACTTGTATCAGCATCTCTTCGCCGAACTAGTGCACCTATACTTAATGGGTGTGTTGGGGACACAAGAGACTCTTTGTTATTTGGCTGTAGGGTTGTTTGAGAGAGACCATCTTCATCCTACGCCTCCCACAGATTGATAAACCTTAGGTCATCCACTTGAGGAAAAATTGCTACTACCTACAAAACTCTGCGCTTGGAGGCCCAACACGAGTCTACAAGAATAAGTTGTGTAGTAAACATCAAGCTCTTTTTTGGCGTCGTTGCCGTGGAGGTGAGTGCTTGAAGGTATATATTTAGATCTTGCAATTGAATCTTTTAGTTTCTTGTTTTATCACTAGTTTGGTTTATAAAAGAAAACTACAAAAAATGGAATTGAGGTTGCCTCATATTATTCATCTTTATAATGTCTTTCTTCAAAATGATGGATCGATTTTTTTGCCAAAGTGTTAGAAGAAGAATTCAATAAAATGTTTGGCATAAAATCCATGAATGATAAGCATGATTGCAATGTTGTTAGTATGAATTCTTTGAATATCCATGATGCTAGTGATATGAAAAGCCATAAGCTTGGGGATGCTATGCTTGATGAAGATGATATTTTTAGTCCCCCAAGTTTTGATGAGCAAACTTATTATGATGATAGCATGCCCCCTATTTATGATGATTATATTGACAAAAGTGGGTTTGGAAGAGTGTCAACTCTATGTAATAATAATCCCACTATTTTGAAGAGTGTTGAATCTTATTGTAACAATTATGAAAGTGGATTTGGAGAGGTCGTGACATTATTTAATGATGATCCCACTTTTTTGGAAGAGGTTTCAATTAACTATGATAATAAAGTTGCTATCACTACTGTAGGATGCTGCTAACGCGGCACTACAATCAGAGACCATTCGACAAAACTATGCGCGATGCATTAATCGCAAATGGTGATGTAAAAAACCGTCAAAATGATGCAAAACGTTTGCGATGGCAGATACATCAAACAAGGCTCAGATTTTAGATGTGTTTGCATTGCGGGGCATAGGGTTGATCCATACGAACTATTTGCAATGAGATAGAACAATAGAAATGGGCAGCCAGATCAAGGTGTGTGTGATATACATCATACAGTTCACCCCGATGAACTATTTGTGATGAGGCGGAACAAAAAAAAAACAGGAAGCCAGATGAAGGTGTGTGCAATATACAGCATACAGCTCACTCGGATGAACTGTTTGTGATTAGGCAACACAAAAGAAACGGTCAGCCAGGTGAAGGTGTGTGCAATATACGGCATATCGTTCACTCGGATGAACTGTTTGCGTTGAGCCAAGAGAACAGAAACGGTTCAACTTAACAAAATGTGTGTGATACGCATCAAACATGTCTGTAATCGGAAATGTGTGGGAAGACCGATAACAACACAGACAATTCCTGTTAACAAGTCGTGTGTGTTGTCAGCAAACGATTGTTGGTATACAATTGTGAGTGATTGATGAAATCATCACCGACTGGTTCCATTGTTTAGTCCGTGTGCGATGTGATTTTCTCTGTCTACAAGACATCAACATACATACTTATAAGAACATCATTGCATAACCAAATTAAGCATACAATTACATAAGTGACTACACACATAACATTTCCACACACCAAAGTAAGCAATTACATGCATACTAAACTAGGAGAAACGAGCATCTAATCAACTACATCTTGTTGTGATGATGCTTGCCATTGCTCTGCTTCCGGCTGGTGTTGGGGAACGTAGTAATTTCCAAAAATTTCCTACGAACACGCAAGATCATGGTGATGGCATAGCAACGAGAGGGGAGAGTGTTGTCTACGTACCCTTGTAGACCGTTAAGCGGAAGCGTTATGACAACGCGGTTGATGTAGTCGTACGTCTTCACGAATCGACCGATACAAGCACCGAACGTACGGCACCTCCGTGTTCAGCACACGTCCAGCTCGATGACGTCCCCCGGGCTCCAATCCAGCGAAGCGTCGGGGATGAGTTCCGTCAGCATGACGGCGTGGTGACGATGATGATGTTCTATCGGCGCAGGGCTTCGCCTAAACTCCGCGACGATATGACCGAGGTGGAATATGGTGGAGGGGGGCACCTCACACGGCTAAGGAACGATCCGTAGATCAACTTGTGTGTCTATGGGGTGCCCCCCTCCCCCGTATATAAAGGGGAAGAGGAGGAGGGGGCCGGCCTAAGGGGAGGCGCGCCCTAGGAGGGGGAAACCTACTCCAAGTAGGTTTGCCCCTCCCTTCCTATTCAAGAAGGAGGGAAAGGAAGGAGTGGGAGAGGGGAAGGCAAGGGGCGCCCCCTTCCTTGTCCTATTCGGACTCAAGGGAGGCGCGCGCCTTGCCCCGGCCGCCCTCTCTCTCTCCACTAGGGCCCATCAAGGCCCATTACTTCCCGGGGGGGGTTCCGGTAACCCTCCGGTACTCCGGTTTTTCTCCGAAAACACCCGGAACACTTCCGGTGTCCGAATATAGTCATCGAATATATCAATCTTTATGTCTCGACCATTTCAAGACTCCTCGTCATGTCCGTGATCACATCCGGGACTCCTAACAACCTTCGGTACATCAAAACTTATAAACTCATAATAAAACTGTCATCGTAACGTTAAGCGTGCGGACCCTACGGGTTCGAGACCTATGTAGACATGACCTAGAACTATTCTCGGTCAATAACCAATAGCGGAACCTGGATGTTCATATTGGTTCCCACATATTCTACGAAGATCTTTATCGGTCAAACCGCGTAACAACATACGTTGTTCCCTTTGTCATCGGTGTGTTACTTGCCTGAGATTCGATCGTCGGTATCCAATACCTAGTTCAATCTCGTTACCGGCAAGTCTCTTTACTCGTTCCATAATACATCATCTCATAACTAACTCATTAGTTACGATGCTTGCAAGGCTTAGGTGATGAGTATTACCGAGAGGGCCCAAAGATACCTCTCCGACAATCGGAGTGACAAAACCTAGTCTCGAATTATGCCAACTCAACATGTACCTTTGGAGACACCTGCAGAGCACCTTTATAATCACTCAGTTACGTTGTGACGTTTGGTAGCACACAAAGTGTTCCTCCGGTAAACAGGAGTTGCATAATCTCATAGTTGTAGGAACTTTGTATAAGTCATGAAGAAAGGAATAGCAACATACTAAACGATCAAGTGCTAAGCTAACGAAATGGGTCAAGTCAATCACATCATTCTCCTAATGATGTGATCCCATTAATCAAATGACAACACATGCCTATGGTTAGGAAACATAACCATCTTTGATCAATGAGCTAGTCAAGTAGAGGCATACTAGTGACACTATGTTTGTTTATGTATTCACACATGTATCATGTTTCCGGTTAATACAATTCTAGCATGAATAATAAACATTTATCATGATATGAGGAAATAAATAATAACTTTATTATTGCCTCTAGGGCATATTTCCTTCAGTCTCCCACTTGCACTAGAGTCAATAATCTAGATTACATAGTAATGATTCTAACACCCATGGAGTCTTGGTGCTGATCATGTTTTGCTCATGAGAGAGGCTTAGTCAATGGGTCTGCAACATTCAGATCCGTATGTATCTTGCAAATCTCTATGTCTCCCACTTGGACATGGTCCCGAATGGAATTGAAGCGTCTCTTGATGTGCTTGGTCCTCTTGTGAAATCTGGATTCCTTTGCCAAGGCAATTGCACCAGTATTGTCACAGAAGATCTTCATTGGTCCCGATGTACTAGGTACAACACCTAGATCAGAAATGAACTCCTTCATCCAAACTCCTTCATTTGCTGCTTCCGAAGCAGCTATGTACTTCGCTTCACATGTAGATCCCGCCACGACGCTTTGTTTAGAACTGCACCAACTTACAGCTCCACCGGTTAATAAAAATACGTATCCGGTTTGCGATTTAGAATCATCCGGATCAGTGTCAAAGCTTGCATCGACGTAACCATTTACGACTAGCTCTTTGTCACCTCCATATACGAGAAACATATCCTTAGTCCTTTTCAGGTATTTCAGGATGTTCTTGACCGCTGTCCAGTGACCCACTCCTAGATTACTTTGGTACCTCCCTGCCAAACTAATAGCAAGGCACACATCAGGTCTGGTACACAGCATTGCATACATGATAGAGCCTATGGCTGAAGCATAGGGAACTCCTTTCATTTTCTCTCTATCTTCTGCAGTGGTCGGGCATTGAGTCTGACTCAACTTTATACCTTGTAATACAGGCAAGAACCCTTTCTTTGCCTGATCCATATTGAACCTTTTCAATACTTTATCAAGGTACATGCTTTGTGAAAGTCCAATCAAGCGTCTTGATCTATCTCTATAGATCTTAATGCCCAATATGTAAGCAGCTTCACCGAGGTCTTTCAATGAAAAACTTTTATTCAAGTATCCTTTTATGCTATCCAGAAATTCTATATCATTTCCAATCAACAATATGTCATCCACATATAATATTAGAAATGCTACAGAGCTCCCACTCACTTTCTTGTAAATACAGGCTTCTCCAAAAGTCTCAGATAAAACCATATGCTTTGATCACACTATCAAAGCGTTAATTCCAACTCCGAGAGGCTTGCACTGCACCATAGATTGATCGCTGGAGCTTGCACACTTTGTTAGCTCCTTAGGATCGACAAAACCTTCCGGTTGCATCATATACAACTCTTCTTCCAGAAATCCATTCAGGAATGCAGTTTTGACATCCATCTGCGAAATTTCATAATCATAAAATGCGTCAATCACTAACATGATTCGGACAGACTTAAGCATCGCTACGGGTGAGAAAGTCTCATCGTAGTCAACCCCTTGAACTTGTCGAAAACCTTTCGCAACAAGTCGAGCCTTATAGACAGTTACATTACCGTCAGTGTCAGTCTTCTTCTTAAAGATCCATTTATTCTCAATTGCTTGCCGATCATCGGGCAAGTCAACCAAAGTCCATACTTTGTTCTCATACATGGATCCCATCTCAGATTTCATGGCCTCTAGCCATTTGCGGAATCTGGGCTCATCATCGCTTCCTCATAGTTCGTAGGTTCATCATGGTCAAGAAACATGACTTCCGAATAGGATTACCGTACCACTCAGTGCGGATCTTACTCTGTAGACCTACGAGGTTCATGAGATACTTGATCTGAAGTTTCATGATCAATATCATTAGCTTCCTCACTAATTGGTGTGTTTGTCACAGAACTGATTTCGTGATGAACTACTTTCAATAAGGGAGCAGGTACTGCTACCTCATCAAGTTCTACTTTCCTCCCACTCACTTCTTTCGAGAGAAACTCCTTCTCTAGAAAGGATCCATTCTTAGCAACGAATGTCTTGCCTTCGGATCTGTGATAGAAGGTGTACCCAACAGGCTCTTTTGGGTATCCTATGAAGACATATTTCTCCGATTTGGGTTCGAGCTTATCTGGTTGAAGTTTCTTCACATAAGCATCGCATCCCCAAACTTTAAGAAACGACAACTTTGGTTTCTTGCCAAACCACAGTTCAAAAGGCGTCGTCTCAACGGATTTAGATGGTGCCCTATTTAATGTGAATGCAGCCGTCTCTAAAGCATAACCCCAAAACGATAGCGGTAAATCAGTAAGAGACATCATAGATCGCACCATATCTAGTAAAGTACGATTACGACGTTTGGACACACCATTTCTCTGTGGTGTTCCAGGTGGCGTGAGTTGCGAAACTATTCCACATTGTTTCAAATGTAAACCAAACTCGTAACTCAAATATTCTCCTCCACAATCAGATCAAAATTTTATTTTCTTGTTACGATGATTTTCCACTTCACTCTGAAATTCTTTGAACTTTTCAAATGTTTCAGACTTGTGCTTCATTAAGTAGATATACCCATATCTGCTCAAATCATCTGTGAAGGTGAGAAAATAACGATATCCACCACGAGCTTCAACATTCATCGGACCACATACATCTGTATGTATGATTTCCAACAAATCTGTTGCTCTGTCCATAGTACCGGAGAACGGTGTTTTAGTCATCTTGCCCATGAGGCACGGTTCGCAAGTACCAATTGATTCATAATCAAGTGATTCCAAAAGTCCATGAGTATGGAGTTTCTTCATGCGCTTTACACCGATATGACCTAAACGGCAGTGCCACAAATAAGTTGCACTATCATTATCAACTTTGCATCTTTTGGCTTCAACATTATGAATATGTGTATCACTACTATCGAGATTCAATAAAAATAGACCACTCTTCAAGGGTGCATGACCATAGAAGATATTACTCATATAAATAGAACAACCATTATTCTCTGATTTAAATGAATAACCGTCTCGCATCAAACAAGATCCAGATATAATGTTCATGCTTAAAGCTGGCACCAAATAACAATTATTCAGGTCTAAAACTAATCCCGAAGGTAGATGTAGAGGTAGCGTGCCGACCGCGATCACATCGACTTTGGAACCGTTTCCCAAGCGCATCGTCACCTCGTCCTTGGCCAGTGCCTGCTTATTCCGTAGTCCCTGTTTCGAGTTGCAAATATTAGCAATAGAACCAGTATCAAATACCAAGGTGCTACTACGAGCTCTAGTTAGGTACACATCAATAACATGTATATCACATATACCTTTCTTCACTTTGCCATCCTTCTTATCCGCCAAATACTTGGGGCAGTTCCGCTTCAAAGACCATGCGCTTGCGGTAGAAGCACTCGTTTCAGGCTTAGGTCCAGACTTGGGTTTCTTCTCTTGGGCAGCAACTTGCTTGCTGTTCTTCTTGAAGTTCCCCTTCTTCTTCCCTTTGCCCTTTTTCTTGAAACTAGTGGTCTTGTTGATCATCAACACTTAATGCTCCTTCTTGATTTCTACCTCCGCAGCCTTTAGCATTGCGAAGAGCTCGGGAATTGTCTTGTTCATCCCTTGCATATTATAGTTCATCACAAAGCTCTTGTAGCTTGGTGGCAGTGATTGGAGAATTCTGTCAATGACGCTATCATCCGGAAGATTAACTCCCAGTTTAATCAAGTGATTATTATACCCAGACATTTTGAGTATATGCTCACTGACAGAACTATTCTCCTCCATCTTGCAGCTGTAGAACTTATTGGAGACTTCATATCTCTCAATCCGGGCATTTGCTTGAAATATTAACTTCAACTCCTGGAACATCTCATATGCTCCATAACGTTCAAAACGTCGTTGAAGACCCGGTTCTAAGCCGTAAAGCATGGCACACTGAACTATAGAGTAGTCATCAGCTTTGCTCTGCCGGACGTTCACAACATCTGGTGTTGCTCCTGCAGCAGGCCTGGCACCCAGCGGTGCTTCCAGGACGTAATTCTTCTGTGCAGCAATGAGGATAATCCTCAAGTTACGGACCCAGTCCGTGTAATTGCTACCATCATCTTTCAACTTTGCTTTCTCAAGGAACGCATTAAAATTCAACGGAACAACAGCACGAGCCATCTATCTACAACAAACATAGACAAGCAAAATACTATCAGGTACTAAGTTCATGATAAATTTATGTTCAATTAATCATATTACTTAAGAACTCCCACTTAGACAGACATCTCTCTAGTCATCTAAGTGATCACGTGATCCAAATCAACTAAACCATAACCGATCATCACGTGAGATGGAGTAGTTTTCAATGGTGAACATCTCTATGTTGATCATATCTACTATATGATTCACGCTCGACCTTTCGGTCTCCGTGTTCCGAGGCCATATCTGCATATGCTAGGCTCGTCAAGTTTAACTGAGTATTCTGCGTGTGCAAAACTGGCTTGCACCCGTTGTAGATGGACGAGAGCTTATCACACCCGATCATCACGTGGTGTGCGGGCACGACGAACTTTGGCAACGGTGCATACTCGGGAGAACACTTCTTGATAATTTTAGTGAGAGATCATCTTAAAATGCTACCGTCAATCAAAGCAAGATAAGATGCATAAAGGATAAACATCACATGCAATCAATATAAGTGATATGATATGGCCATCATCATCTTGTGCTTGTGATCTCCATCTCCGAAGCACCGTCGTGATCACCATCGTCACCGGCGCGACACCTTGATCTCCATCGTAGCATCGTTGTCGTTTATGCTATCTATTGCTTCTACGACTATCGCTACCGCTTAGTGATAAAGTAAAGCAATTACAGGGCGTTTGCATTTCATACAATAAAGCGACAACCATATGGCTCCTGCCAGTTGCCAATAACTTCGGTTACAAAACATGATCATCTCATACAATAAAATATAGCATCACGTCTTGGCCATATCACATCACAACATGCCCTGCAAAAACAAGTTAGACGTCCTCTACTTTGTTGTTGCAAGTTTTACGTGGCTGCTACGGGCTGAGCAAGAACCGTTCTTACCTATGCATCAAAAACCACAACGATAGTTTGTCAAGTTGGTGCTGTTTTAACCTTCGCAAGGACCGGGCGTAGCCACACTCGGTTCAATTAAAGTTGGAGAAACTGACACCCGCTAGTCACCTGTGTGCAAAGCACGACGGTAAAACCAGTCTCGCGTAAGCGTACGCGTAATGTCGGTCCGGGCCGCTTCATCCAACAATACCGCCGAAACAAAGTATGACATGCTGGTAAGCAGTATGACTTGTATCGCCCATAACTCACTTGTGTTCTTCTCGTGCATATAACATCAACGCATAAAACCTAGGCTCGGATGCCACTGTTGGGGAACGTAGTAATTTCAAAAATTTCCTACGCACACGCAAGATCATGGTGATGGCATAGCAACGAGAGGGGAGAGTGTTGTCTACGTACCCTTGTAGACCGTTAAGCGGAAGCGTTATGACAACGCGGTTGATGTAGTCGTACGTCTTCACGAATCGACCGATACAAGCACCGAACGTACGGCACCTCCGTGTTCAGCACACGTCCAGCTCGATGACGTTCTCCGGGCTCCAATCCAGCGAAGCGTCGGGATGAGTTTCGTCAGCACGACGGCGTGGTGACGATGATGATGTTCTTCCGGCGCAGAGCTTCGCCTAAACTCCGCGACGATATGACCGAGGTGGATTATGGTGGAGGGGGCACCTCACACGGCTAAGGAACGATCCGTAGATCAACTTGTGTGTCTATGGGTGCCCCTCCCCGTATATAAAGGGGAGAGGAGGAGGGGCCGGCCTAAGGGGAGGCGCGCCTAGGAGGGGGAAACCTACTCCAAGTAGGTTTGCCCTCCCTTCCTATTCCAAGAAGGAGGGAAAGGAAGGAGTGGGAGAGGGGAAGGCAGGGGGCGCCTCCCTTCCTTGTCCTATTCGGACTCAAGGGAGGCGCGCCTCTTGCCTGGCCGCCCTCTCTCTCTCACTAGGGCCCATCAAGGCCCATTACTTCCCGGGGTTCGGTAACCCTCCGGTACTCCGGTTTTTCTCCGAAAACACCCGGAACACTTCCGGTGTCCGAATATAGTCATCGAATATATCAATCTTTATGTCTCGACCATTTCGAGACTCCTCGTCATGTCCGTGATCACATCCGGGACTCCTAACAACCTTCGGTACATCAAAACTTATAAACTCATAATAAAACTGTCATCGTAACGTTAAGCGTGCGGACCCTACGGGTTCGAGAACTATGTAGACATGACCTAGAACTATTCTCGGTCAATAACCAATAGCAGAACCTGGATGTTCATATTGGTTCCCACATATTCTACGAAGATCTTTATCGGTCAAACCGCATAACAACATACGTTGTTCCCTTTGTCATTGGTATGTTACTTGCCTGAGATTCGATCGTCGGTATCCAATACCTAGTTCAATCTCGTTACCGGCAAGTCTGTTTACTCGTTCCGTAATACATCATCTCATAACTAACTCATTAGTTACAATGCTTGCAAGGCTTAGGTGACGAGTATTACCGAGAGGGCCCAGAGATACCTCTGCGACAATCGGAGTGACAAAACCTAGTCTCGAATTATGCCAACTCAACATGTACCTTTGGAGACACCTGTAGAGCACCTTTATAATCACTCAGTTATGTTGTGACGTTTGGTAGCACACAAAGTGTTCGTCCGGTAAACGGGAGTTGCATAATCTCATAGTTGTAGGAACTTTGTATAAGTCATGAAGAAAGCAATAGCAACATACTAAACGATCAAGTGCTAAGCTAACGGAATGGGTCAAGTCAATCACATCATTCTCCTAATGATGTGATCCCATTAATCAAATGACAACACATGCCTATGGTTAGGAAACATAACCATCTTTGATCAATGAGTTAGTCAAGTAGAGGCATACTAGTGACACTATGTTTGTCTATGTATTCACACATGTATCATGTTTCCGGTTAATACAATTCTAGCATGAATAATAAACATTTATCATGATATGAGGAAATAAATAATAACTTTATTATTGCCTCTAGGGCATATTTCCTTCAGCTGGATCCCTGGCCGTTTTGTGAAAGAGGCACTTCCTCATGTAAATGATCCGCCTATACATCTCGTAGCTTGTGTACGCCTCCTTGGCCGCGTACACGACGTGAGCTTTGTCGAGTTTCTCCTTCCAGGCCGAGTGCCAGACACGCTTGCCCCTGTTGCAGGAATCCTTCATGCCTCTGTAGTAGGAGTCAATGATGGCCTCGGCGAGGTGAACCAGTGAGTCCTTCTCATGCTCCTTGCTGCCCCAGATCTTGTATTGGCCCTGGATGTTAACAAGATTCTGGCATGCGATACCCAAATTCTTGATCACCTTTACACCATTGGTGATGTCCACTATAGCGAACATGTAGTGGGGGTTGTTGACCAACCTGGCGAAATGATCGCAAGGCCTTGTGGCCAGGTGATAACCCACAAGTGTAGGGGATCGCAACAACTTTCGATGGTAAAGTATTCAACCCAAATTTATTGATTCGACACAAGGGGAGCCAAAGAATATTCTTGAGTATTAGCAGTTGAGTTGTCAATTCAACCACACCTGGATAACTTAGTATCTACAGCAAAGTATTTAGTAGCAGAGTAGTATGATAATAAAGTTAACAGTAGCAAAAGTAATGTTTTTGGGTTTTTGTAGTAATTGTAACAGTAGCAACGGAAAAGTAAATAAGCGAAGAACAATATGTGAAAAGCTCGTAGGCAATGGATCAGTGATTGATAATTATGCCGGATGTGATTCCTCATGTAATAGTTATAACATAGGATGACACAGAACTAGCTCCAGTTCATCAATGTAATGTAGGCTTGTATTTCGTAAATAGTCATACGTGCTTATGGAAAAGAACTTGCATGACATCTTTTGTCCTACCCTCCCGTGGCAGCGGGGTCCTAGCGAAAACTAAGGGATATTAAGGCCTCCTTTTAATAGAGAACCGGAACAAATCATTAGCACATAGTGAATACATGAACTCCTCAAACTACGGTCATCACCGAGAAGTATCCCGATTATTGTCACTTCGAGGTTGTCGGATCATAACACATAATAGGTGACTATAGACTTGCAAGATAGGATCAAGAACACACATATATTAATGAAAACATAATAGTGTTGGAAATATGCCCTAGAGGCAATAATAAAATGGTTATTATTATATTTCCTTGTTCATGATAATTGTCTATTGTTCATGCTATAATTGTATTAACTGGAAACCGTAATACATGTGTGAATACATAGACCACAACATGTCCCTAGTGAGCCTCTAGTTGACTAGCTCGTTGATCAATAGATGGTTATGGTTTCCTGACCATGGACATAGGATGTCATTGATAACGGGATCACATCATTAGGAGAATGATGTGATGGACAAGACCCAATCCTAAGCATAGCACAAGATCGTGTAGTTCGTTTGCTAAAAGCTTTTCTAATGTCAAGTATCATTTCCTTAGACCATGAGATCATGCAACTCCCGGATACCGTAGGAATGCTTTGGGTGTGCCAAACGTCACAACATAACTAGGTGGCTATAAAGGTACACTACATGCATCTCCGAAAGTAGCTGTTGGGTTGGCACGAATCGAGACTGGGATTTGTCACTCCGTGTGACGGAGAGGTATCTCTGGGCCCACTTGGTAGGATATCATAATAATGTGCACAATGTGATCAAGGAGTTGATCACGGGATGATGTGTTACGGAACGAGTAAAGAGACTTGCCATAACGAGATTGAACAAGGTATCGGTATACCGACGATCGAATCTCGGGCAAGTACTATACCGGTAGACAAAGGGAATTGTATACGGGATTGATTGAATCCTTGACATCGTGGTTCATTCGATGAGATCATCGTGGAACATGTGGGAGCCAACATGGGTATCCAGATCATCGTGGAACATGAGTCCTGTTTTGGTCACCGGAAAAGTTTCGGGTGCTATCGGTAACGTACCGGGACCACCGGGAGGGTCCCGGGGGTCCACCAGGTGGGGCCACCGGCCCCAGAGGGCTGCGTGGGCCAAGTGTGGGAGGGGACTAGCCACAGGTTGGCTGGTGCGCCCCCCACCAGGGCCCAAGGCGAAGAGAGAAGGGAAAAGGGGAAACCCTAGGCTCAGATGGGCCTAAGGCCCACCTAGTGGTGCGCCCCCTCTCTCCCCCCTTGGCCGTCCCCTAGATTGGATCTAGGGCTGGCCGCCACCCCTAGGGGTGGAAACCTAGGTGGGGGCGCAGCCCCTCCCTTTCCCCTATATATAGTGGGGGTTTGGGGCTGCCATACACATGAGAACATCTCCCTCTTGGCGCAGCCCTACCCCTCTCCCTCCTCGTCTCTTGCGGTGCTTGGTGAAGCCCTGCTGGAGTGCCACGCTCCTCCACCACCACCACGTTGTCGTGCTGCTGCTAGATGGAGTCTTCCCCAACCTCTCCCTCTCCCCTTGCTGGATCAAGGCACGGGAGACGTCATCGGGCTGCACGTGTGTTGAACACGGAGGCGCCATTGTTCGGCGCTTAGATCGGAATCAACCGCGATCTGAATCGCTACGAGTACGACTCCTTCATCCGCGTTCTTGTAATGCTTCCGCATCGCGATCTTCAAGGGTATGAAGATGCACTCCCCTCTCTCTCATTGCTAGTATCTCCATAGATTGATCTTGGTGATGCGTAGAAAATTTTGAATTTCTGCTACGTTCCCCAACAGTGGCATCATGAGCAAGGTCTATTGCGTAGATTCTTTGCACGAGTAGAACACAAGTAGTTGTGGGCGATGGTTTGTACAATTTTCTTACCGTTACTAGTCCTATCTTGATTCGGCAGCATTGTGGGATGAAGCGGCCCAGACCGACCTTACACGTACGCTTACGTGAGACAGGTTCCACCGACTGACCTGCACTTATTGCATAAGGTGGCTAGCGGGTGCCAGTCTTGCCCACTTTAGTCGGATCGGATTCGATGAAAAGGGTCCTTATGAAGGGTAAATAGCAATTGGCATATCACCGTTGTGGCTTTGCGTAGGTAAGAAACGTTCTTGCTAGAAACCCATAGCAGCCACGTAAAACATGTAACAACAATTAGAGGACGTCTAACTTGTTTTTGCAGGGTATGTTATGTGATGTGATATCGCCAAAAGAATGTGATGAATAATATATGTGATGTATGAGATTGATCATGTTCTTGTAATAGGAATCACGACTTGCATGTCGATGAGTATGACAACCGGCAGGAGCCATAGGAGTTGTCTTATTTATTGTATGACCTGCGTGTCAATGATAACACCATTTAATTACCTTACTTCATTGCTAACCGTTAGCCATAGTAGTAGAAGTAATAGTTGGCGAGACAACTTCATGAAGACACGATGATGGAGATCATGATGATGGAGATCATGGTGTCATGCCGGTGACGATGATGATCATGGAGCCCCAAAGATGGAGATCAAAAGGAGCAAAATGATATTGGCCATATCATGTCACTATTTGATTGCATGTGATGTTTATCATGTTTATGCATCTTATTTGCTTAGAACGACGGTAGTAAATAAGATGATCCCTCATAATAATTTCAAGAAAGTGTTCCCCTAACCGTGCACCATTGCGAAAGTTCATTGTTTCGAAGCACCACATGATGATCGGGTGTGATAGATTCTAACGTTCACATACAACAGGTGTAAGCCAGATTTACACACGCGAAACACTTAGGTTGACTTGACGAGCCTAGCATGTACAGACATGGCCTCGGAACACAAGAGACCGAAAGGTCGAACATGAGTCGTATAGTGGATACGATCAACATGAAGATGTTCACGGATGATGACTAGTCTGTCTCATGTGATGATCGGAAACGGCCTAGTTGACTCGGATCATGTATCACTTAGATGACTAGAGGGATGTCTATCTGAGTGGAAGTTCATAAGATGAACTTAATTATCCTGAACATAGTCAAAAAGGTTTTTGCAAATTATGTCGTAGCTCGCGTTTAGTTCTACTGTTTTAGATATGTTCCTAGAGAAAATTTAGTTGAAAGTTGATAGTAGCAATTATGCGGACTAGGTCCATAAACTGAGGATTGTCCTCGTTGTTTCGTAGAAGGCTTATGTCTAATGCACCGCTCGGTGTGCTGAACCTCGAACGTCGTCTGTGGATGTTGTGAACATCTGACATATACGTTTTGATAACCACGTGATAGTTCAGTAATGTTAAACGGTTTAGAGTTGAGGCACCGAAGACGATTTCGAAACGTCACGGAACATATGAGATGTTTTGAGGGCTGAAATTGGGCTTTCAGGATCGTGCCCACGTCAAGAGGTATAAGACCTCCGACGAGTTTCTTAGCCTACAAACTAAGGGAGAAAAGCTCAATCGTTGAGCTTGTGCTCAGATTGTCTGAGTACCACAATCACTTGAATCGAGTGGGAGTTAATCTTCCAGATGAGATAGCGATGTTTCTCCAAAGTCATTGCCACCAAGCTACTAGAGCTTCGTGATGAACTATAACATATCAGGGATAGATATGATGATCCTTGAAATGTTCGCGATGTTTGACACGACGAAAGTAGAAATCAAGAAGGAGCATCAATTGTTGATGGTTAGTGAAACCACTAGTTTCAAGAAGGGCAAGGGCAAGAAGGGATACTTCATGAAACGGCAAATCAGTTGCTGCTCTAGTGAAGAAACCCAAAGTTTCAACCCACCCGAGACTAAGTGCTTCTTTAATGAGGGGAACAGTCATTGAAGCAGAACTACCCTAGATACTTAGTAGATGAGAAGGCTGGCAAGGTCGATAGAAGTATATTGGATATACATTATATTAATGTGTACTTTACTAGTACTCCTAGTAGCACCAGGGTATTAGATACCGGTTCGGTTGCTAAGTGTTAGTAACTCGAAATAAAAACTACGGAACAAATGGAGACTAGCTAATGGTGAGATGACGATGTGTTTTGGAAGTGTTTCTAAGGTTGATGTGATAAGCATCGCATGCTCCCTCTACCATCGAGATTGGTGTTAAACCTAAATAATTGTTATTTGGTGTTTGCGTTGAGCATATACATGATTGGATCATGTTTATCGCAATATGGTTATTCATTTAAGGAGAATAATGGTTACTCTGTTTATTTGAATAATACCTTCAATGGTCTTGCACCTAAAATAAATGGTTTATTGAATCTCGATCGTAGTGATACAGATGTTCATGCCAAAAGATATAAGATAGTAATGATAGTACCACATACTTGTGGCACTGCCACTTGAGTCATATTAGTATAAAACGCATGAAGAAGCTCCATGTTGATGGATCTTTGGACTCACTCGTTTTTGAAAAGATTGAGACATGCGAACCATGTCTATTGGTGTATACGCATGAAGAAACCCCATGCTGATGGATCGTTTGGACTCACTTGATTTTAAATCACTTGAGACATGCAAATCATACCACATGGGCAAGATGACTGAAAAGCCTCGGTTTCAGTAAGATGGAACAAGAAAGCAACTTGTTGGAAGTAATACATTTTGATGTGTGCAGTCTAATGAGTGTTGAGGCACGCAGTGGATATCGTTATGTTCTTACTTCACAGATGATTTGAGTAGATTCTGAGTATGTTTACTTGATGAAACACAAATCTGAATTATTGAAAGGTTCAAGTAATTTTGAAGTGAAGTTGAAGATCATCATGACAAGAGGATAAAATGTCTATGATATGATCATAGAGATGAATATCTGAGTTACGAGTTTGGCACACAATTAAGACATTGTGGAAATTGTTTCACAACTAATACAGGCTGGAACACCATAGTGTGATGGTGTGTCCGAACATCATAACTGCACCCTATTGGATATGATGCATACCATGATATCTCTTATCGAATTACTACTATCGTTTATGGGTTAGGCATTAGAGACAACCACATTCACTTTAAATAGGGCACCACACAATTCCGTTAAGACGACACCGTATGAACTATGGTTTAGAGAAACCTAAGTTGTCGTTTCTTAAAAGTTTGGGGCTGCGATGCTTATGTGAAAAGTTTTAGCCTGATAAGCTCGAACCCAAAGCGGATAAATGCATCTTCATAGGACACCCAAAACAGTTGGGTATACCTCCTGTCTCAGTTCCGGAAGCAAAAGGGATTGTTTCTAGAATCGGGTCCTTTCTCGAGGAAAAGTTTCTCTTGAAAGAATTGAGTGGGAGGATGGTGGAGACTTGATGAGGTTATTGAACCATCACTTCAACTAGTGTGTAGCAGGGCACATGAAGTTGTTCCTATGACGCCTACACCAATTGAAGTGGAAGCTAATGATAGTGATCATGAAACTTCAGATCAAGTCACTACCAAACCTCGTAGATCGACAAGGATGCGCACTACTTCAGAGTGGTACTTAATCCTGTCTTGGAGGTCATGTTGCTAGACAACAATGAACCTACGGGCTATGGAGAAGCAATGGTGGGCCCGGATTCCGACAAATGGCTCGAGGCCATAAAATCCGAGAGAGAATTCATGTATAAAACAAAGTGTAGACTTTGGAAGAACTACCTGATGGTCGTAAGGCTGTTGGGTACAGATGGATTCTAAAAGGGAAGAAAGCCAATGATGGTATGTGTCACCATTAAGAAAGCTCGACTTGTCGCTAAGATGTTTTCTGACAAGTTCAAGGAGTTTACTATGGTGAGACTTTCTCACTCGTAGCGATGCTAAGAGTCTGTTGGAATTGTATTAGCAGTTACTGCATTATTTATGAAATCTTGCAGATAGGATGTCAAGACATTGTTTCCTCGACAATTTTCTTGAGGAAAGGTTGCATGTGATACAACCAGAAGGTTTTTGTCAATCCTAAAAGATGCTAACAAGTATGCAAAGCTCCAGTAGTCCTTCTAAGGACTGGAGTAAGCATCTCGGAGATGGAATATATGCTTTGATGAGATGATCAAAGACTATGGATTTATACAAAGTTTATGAGAAACTTGTATTTCCAAAGAAGTGAGTGGGAGCACTATAGCATTTCTGATGAGTATATGTTATTGACATATTGTTGATCGGAAATGATGTAGAATTTCTGGAAAGCATATAGGGTTATTTGAAAGTGTTTTTCAATGGAAAAAACCTGGATTAAGCTACTTGAACATTGAGCATCAAGATCTATAAGGATAGATCAAAATCGCTTGATAGTACTTTCAAATGAGTACGCACCGTGACAAGATTTTGAAGGAGTTCAAAATAGATCGGCAGAGAAGGAGTTCTTGGCTGTGTTATTAGGTGTGAGTATTGAGTAAGACTCAAGACCTGACCAAGGCAGAAGAGAGAGAAAGTACGAAGGTCGTCCCCTATGCTTTAGACGTAGGCTCCACAGTATGCTATGCTGTGTACCGCACCTAAAGTGTGCCTTGCCATGAGTCAGTCAAGGGGTACAAGTGTGATCCAGGAATGGATAACAAGACAGCGGTCAAACATATCCTTAGTAACTAGTGTACTAAGGAATTTTCTCGATTATGGAGGTGGTAAAAGAGTTCGTCGTAAAGGGTTACGCCGATGCAAACTTTGACACTAATCCGGATTATACTGAGTAGTAAACGGAATCGTATAGTAGAATAGTTATTTGGAATAGCTCCAAATAGAGCATGGTAGCTACATCTAGGACATGACATAGATATTTGTAAAGCACACACGAATCTAAAAGGTTCAGACCCGTTGACTAATAAACGTCTCTCACGAGCGAGATATGATCAAAGCCAATGGGTGATTCATTGCAATCACATAGTGATGTGAACTAGATTATTGACTCTAGTGCAAGTGGGAGACTATTGTAAATACGCCCTAGAGGAAATAATAAAATGGTTATTATTATATTTCCTTGTTCATGATAATTGTCTATTGTTCATGCTATAATTGTATTAACTGGAAACTGTAATACATGTGTGAATACATAGACCACAACATGTCCCTAGTGAGCCTCTATGTAACGCCCCGGATTCGATGCGCCAGTTGTCTGCCAGTTATTCGCCGTCGTTGCCATGTCATTTGCTTGCGTGTTGCATTTTATCATGTCATCATGTGCATCTCATTTTGCATACGTGTTCGTCTCAGGCATCCGAGCATTTTCCCCGTTGTCCGTTTTGCAATCCGGCACTCCTATGTCCCCCGGCGTTCCCCTTTTGTCTCTCGTTGTGAGCGGGTATTAAACTTTCTAGGAATGGCCCAAGGTTTGCCAAGCGGCCTTGGTATAGCACCGGTAGACCGCCTGTCAAGTTTCGTGCCATTTGGAGTCCGTTTGATACTCCAACGGTTAACCGGGTAACTGCAAAAGCCTCTTTTATTGCAGCCCAACACCCCTTCCAAAGTGGCCCAAAGCCCAGCAAACTCCCCTCCATGCTCTCGGTCGTTCGATCACGATCGCGTGGCCGAAAACCGCTCCTCATTTGGACTCTCCTAGCTCCCTCTACCTATAAATTAGCCTTCCCCTCCGAAATTTCAGGCGAAACCCTAGTTTTCTTCCTCCCCGTGCCACCGGACACGTCCGCGCCGCCGCCGGACATGTCCGCCCGCTGCCCCGACGAATCGCAGCCCGACACCTGTCCGCCGCCGTCGTCCCATGCCGCAGCCTACCGAGCCCATCAGCGGGCCCGTCGCGAGCCCGACCAGCGCCGCCGCCGCCGCCGCCGGGCGCCCAGCGCCAGCGCCAGCGCCCGCCGCCGTTCGCCGCCGCCGCCGCCCGCCCGCCGTAGCCACGCCCGTGCTGCCGCCCATCCTCGCCGGCGCCGCCGCCGCGCCCCCTGCGCCGCCAAGCCCTCCGGTCCCGCCGCGAGCCTCGCCGGCTCCGTGCCGCCTCCGCGCCTTCCTTCGCCGGGTTCCCGTCGCTCCGCCGCCTGTCCTCCGCCCCCATCGCGAAGCGCCGCCGCCGCGAGTCCGATCCAGCCCGCTCCCTCCGCGCTGAGCTCCAGGAGAGGAGCTCCCGAGCCCAGCCCGCCCCCTGCCTTCTCCGGTCGCCCCCACCTCGTGGCGCCAGATCCGGTGGGGCCGGCGGATCCGGCGACCACGACTCGCGGGAGACCTTCCCGCCTGTCTCGGCTACCACCACGTCCAACTCCGGCGAGCCCCGGCCCTGCCTCGAATCCGTGCCGTGTTGACTTTTCCCCAAGGTGATATTTCGCCTAAGTCCCAGATTTCCGACATAATCATGCCATGTTCATCATGCTGTATCTCTGCATCCGTAGCTCAGTTTCCTGCATGTAGTATGTCGAATTGTTCGCCTCGACGAGTACTTCATTTCGTTCCATTGCATCATTTTCATTTGAGCTCATCTTGAAGCCCGAAATGCTGTTGGAAGAGTGCATGTTGATGTTAATCTGCTGAAACTGTTATAACATGCTCATTTGTCATTTTTGCCATGATTGATGTGTGCATCCTATGAGGTTGATGTCTTCATGTGTTTTGATCTATGCCATGCCATCTTTCCAGGGGTGTATGCCATGTATTTTTGTGGTCAATGTGGTGACTAGCACAAGCATGCAAACTAGGCTTCGTGATATTGCTGATTTTAGTCCCTGTTCTGCTGTTATTTTGATGCCATGTAAACTTGATGCTACAGAGAGATCCATGCATATTTTGAGATACTTCACTAAGGGTGTTTTGAACATATGGTTGTTGTCTATCCATCCCTGCCCTTGTTTGAAATTATGGAGTAGCCTAGAATGTCATTTGAGTGCTCTACTTTTGCTTCAAAATGTTTCCTGGCAGATTGTTTACTTGTTATTCAATTTGGCCAAGGTTGCTATATTTGATCCTTGCATGCTATGGACTTGTTTTTGACTTGGTTTGTTACACAAACATGCCTTCTTGATGATGCTATACTTATATTGTCATGCAATGACTTGTGGTGAGTGAATCGAGCTTGTTAAGTAGTGTACATGATGTTGCTGTTTTGCTAGACAGATTCTGTTATAGTTTGTTGCTATGTTAACATGCTTCTACTAATCATTCTATGCATAATCTGGAGATGTCCTATAAACATGTTTTGATCTACATGTCTTGCTCTATCCATTCATGCCCTTGGTTGCAATTATAGACTGCTGGAACATGTTGTTATCTTGCTCTAAAGTTGCTTGAAAATGTTGCTGTCATCCTCTTAACATGAAGTTCAATGTTTCCATGATTGTTTCCTAGTGATCCATCCACCCTATGCACTTGCTCTTGCCATTCCTAGCTTCATAAACATGCCTTCTTACTGTTGGTTGCCTTGCCATGCCATGTATTACTCTGTGGTGAGTGGTTCAAGCTCACAAACATGCCTACTTATTGCTGTTCCTGCCATGTATGAATCTGTCATATAACTTGCCATGTTTACATGGGTGCCATCATATTTTCTGTGCCTTTTTGGCTCATGGTCAGTAAGGGACTTTTGATCTATGCTATTAGTAGATTCATGCCATGCCTTTGTTTGCCATGATATGTTCCTGTAACATGTTGTTTGCTTGCTCTAAACATTGCAACCTGATGTTATTTCCTAATAAGTCTGAAACTGTTATTATTTGCAATCTTTCCATGTGTTTTGGAGCATGTTCTAGTGATTTCTGGAGATAGCTCAGTGTTCATGTTTTGTTGTCCTTTACCAGTACTTCATGCCCATGCCTTTCGTTTTTATGTTGGGGTGCTGTAGCATGTTGTTTTGATGCTTGCAATATGCCTAGTTGCTGTTATGGACAGATTGGTGCTATGACTTTTATAGAGTGTATGTGTTGCACCGTTGCTCCGTTTTGAGTGTGCTCTATATGAAACTTGCTTGATTTTGCATGTAGTTTCATATTATCATGTTGCATCCTTGTTTTGAGGTGTTTGCTTGATGTTTGGGTGCATTTTGCATCAATGCCATGTTTAACTTGATTTGCTCATATCTTCTAGGCCGTAGCTCCGAATCTAATGAACTTTATATGTAACTTGACTAGAATTTCGTGTAGATCATCTTGGTGCATCTTAACTTGCTATTTAACAACTTGAACTTAATGCTTGTTCAGTTCTGGACCAATTTCGAAATATGCATATGAGGACTTACCGGAATTGTTATATGTTCCCGGCCTCATTTAAACTTGCCTTGATGTGTTGTTCTTGTTTGCATCATCTCTTGCCATGAGTAGCTTCATGTAGCCTTGTCATGCATCATGCTTGTTGTGCATCATGACTTGCCTTTGTGTGGTGTGTTTAACATGTTGTGTGCTTCTTCTCGATAGTTCCCGTTTCGTTGCGATCGTGAGGATGCGTTCGTCTACGTGTGGTTCGTCTTCGTGGCTTCATCTTCTTCATGGACTCGTTCTTCTTCCTTGCGGGATTTCAGGCAAGATGACCGCTACCCTGGATCTCACTACTATCATTGCTATGCTAGTTGCTTCGTTCTATCGCTATGCTGCGTTACCTATCTTTTGCTCATCAAGCCTCCCAAATTGCCATGAACCTCTAACCTTTGAAACCATTCCTAGCAAACCATTGATTGGCTATGTTACCGCTTTGCTCAGCCCCTCTTATAGCGTTGCTAGCTGCAGGTGAAGTTGAAGATTTCTCCACGGTGGACAGGATTTTGGTTGGGATATCACAATATCTCTTATATTATTAATGCATCTATATATTTGGTAAAGGGTGGAAGGCTCGGCCTTATGCCTGGTGTTTTGTTCCACTCTTGCCGCCCTAGTTTCCGTCATACCGGTGTTATGTTCCCGGATTTTGCGTTCCTAACGCGGTCGGGTGATTTGTGGGACCCCCCTGACAGTTCGCTTTGAATAAAACTTGTCCAGCAAGGCCCAACCTTGGTTTTACCATTTGCCTCACCACCACCTACTTTTCCCTTGGGAGTAATTAACCCAAGGGTCATCTTTATTATAGCCCCCCGGGCCAATGCTTGTCTAAGTGTTGGTCCAAACTAGAGCACCGTGCGGGACCATTCCTTGGCAACTTGGATTCGTTGGTACCTGTACGCTTCGCTTATCCGGTGTTGCCCTGAGAACGAGATATGTGCAGCTCCTATCGGGATTGTCGGTGCATCGGGCGGCTTTGCTGGTCTTGTTTTACCATTGTTGAAATGTCTTGTAAACCGGGATTCCGAGACTGATCGGGTCTTCCTGGGAGAAGGTCTATTCCTTCGTTGATCGCGAGAGCTTGTCATGGGCTAAGTTGGGACACCCCTGCAGGGTATAAACTTTCGAGAGTCGTGCCCGCGGTTATGTGGCAGATGGGAATTTGTTAATGTCCGGTTGTAGATAACTTGACACCAGATCCGAATTAAAACGCATCAACCGCGTGTGTAGCCATGATGGTCCCTTCTCGGCGGAGTCCGGGAAGTGAACACGGTTTCTGTGTTATGTTTGACGTAAGTAGGTGTTCAGGATCACCTCTTGATCATTGCTAGTTCACGGCCGTTCCTTTGTTTCTCTTCTCGCTCTCATTTGCGTATGTTAGCCACCATATCTTGCTTAGCCGCTGCTGCAACCTCACCACTTCACCCCTTCCTTTCCCATTAAGCTTTGCTAGTCTTGATACCCATGGTAATGGGATTGCTGAGTCCTCGTTGCTCACAGATTACTACAACAACAGTTGCAGGTACAGGTTATGCGATGATCATGACGTGAGAGCGATGCTTGCTTGCGTTGAGTTCTTCTTCTGCTTCTTCGATCAGGGGATAGGTTCCAGGTCGGCAGCCTGGGCTAGCAGGGTGGATATTGTTTGAGTTTCTGTTTATGTGTCATCCGTAGTCGGATGTTGATCTCTTGTATGATGATATTGTATTCGTGTGGCATTGTGTGCCTTTTGTATGTATCCCCACTATTATGTAATGTTGATGTAATGATATCCACCTTGCAAAAGCGTTCCAATATGCGGGTCTATCCTTGGTGGGACCTTCGAGTTCCTTTTGGATAGGGTCGCATATTGGGCGTTGACAAGTTGGTAATCAGAGCCTCGACCGACCCTAGGAGCCCCCTTGATTGATCGTGTAGTTTGGCCGCTGTTGAGTCTAGAAGATAACTGTTTTTGGAGTCTAGTTATATCGGAGAGTAGGAATTCTTTTTACTCCTCTGCCCCTTCGTCGCTCTGTTAAGGAATCTTGACGTAGGTATTTTGAACTACTCCTCTTCCCGTTCACATTTTTCTTTAGGATCACGCGGTTAGTTTTCGTTCGTTGTCCATCCTCTTTTTATCCGGTGCACTTCTCGTCAAGTTGACTCGAGCCTCTTCATTTTTGCCAAGTTCAATCCTCAGTTCTTTTCGATCGAAGTTGTTTTTCCATCCTCAGTTGTTTTCTTTTCCCACCCGCCCTCCCTTCTTCTTCTCGAATCCGGAGTCCGTAATCGAGTATGCTTTCTACTCGTGCGAAGTATGTGCTTTCTTTCCTCAATGATTTCAACCGGTGTTTCTCTTCAAGATATTCGTCGATTCCCCTTCCCAGTTTCCTTTGTTTTCCGCCCTCCCACCCTTTCTTCTTCCCGGAGCTTGACTCTTTTTCGAGCATCAATTTTCATTCGTACGGAGTCTCTTCAGTCTTCCCTTAATTATTTCAACCAGAGATTTCTCATCTCGTTTGTCATTCTTCATCTCTTTTTCTTTTCCGGTGGATTCGATTCAAGTTTTTCTGGGTTGATCACATTCTTTTCCTTGGATCAAGTGTTCTCCTCGCTCGTTTTGCCTCTCGCCATTCAAACATTCCAGAGTTCGGAAGACATCTCAGGAGATTCGCCTGTGGTCGAATTAATTCGAGGTTGTCACCTCATTCAAATATTTCAATTGTTCCGGTGCATCATCTATCTGCTCTACAATCTTTTTCAACGGTGTTTTCTTTTAGTGGGCCCTAACCCACAGGTCTTTTCCCAGGATCTTACTTGACTCTTCTGATTCCCCGGAGTTATTCTCAAATTCTTTTCAAGTCTGACGGAAGTATGATTTCATCAGTCAGATGCTTTTCTAAGATTGATTTCAAATCATTTCATTTTTGGCTCAACCTCTTTGCTTTTTATTCTCCCGGAGTATCTCAGTAATTTTGGTGGTGTTTCTCGTCGTCATTGGAAGATTGAAGAAGAGTTTTTCCTCTAAATCTTGTCCGTTCCCCGGAGATTCGCAGTGCTAGCTCGATGTTATCCTATCAAATTGTTTCAAGTCATGCAAATTCTTTTCATCCATCCGGAGTATTTCAGGAGTTGCTTTCCCTCTCAACCATCAGGAGGCCATCTTTTCGGAAGATTTATTCGTTCTAAGTTTTCAGATTCATTCTCCAGTTATTCTATATCCGTGCCCCTTCGTTCATCTCAATATTCTTCCGGTGCTTCATTCAAGTGTTCTTTAATCAACTCATTATCTCTTCGTTCTTTTGCATCTAAATACCCTCTAGCATATTTGTTCTTCTAATTCTTCCCGGTGATTCATTCTCTTTCATCAGTCATTTCCGAATTCTTACGGTGGTTCGTTCAAGATTCTTTTCCTTGATTATCATATTAATTCATTCGATCTTTTCAATCCTACCGGTGATTCATGAAGACCTTCTCAAGTTTGCGATATATCCCTTCTCTATCCTTTTTTTTTCAATAAGAATAAGTAGTATGCTAAATCCATTGCTTGTCATCAATTTAATTGATGAAGGGTAAGCATACAATAAATCTTATTCTTATTCCATCCAAGTGAGTAATCCTTTTTCTTCGGAGTTTGTTCTTGATGAATAAATTCTAGTTCCAAGTATTTCATCTTTTCTTTTTCCGGAGTTCAAATTTTTCCTTGGCCATCTTGTCGGAACCTCCATTCAATTCACCGCAAGGCTCATCTTATTTTTTTCAGCCTTCATTCTGCCTCATCATCCTTTTGTCACCGGAGTTCTTCATGGTGGTTCTTCATGATTTAATTCATTCTTCAAGAGTTCATCAAGTATCATTCCATCCTCTCTAGTTCATGTTCTATTCTTTCCATATTCAGTCAGGGTGCTGCCTAAATCCTTTCAGTCTTATCCGTTTCTTTTCTCATTCTAACCACTCCGGTTAGAATGAGTGGTTTCATAGTCTATCTGATTCCGTGAGTTTTTTTCGATTCTCGGCATTCTCGTCGTCCTCTCTTCTTCTCGAGTGCTCTCGATTCTTTGCTTCTTCTCTTGAGTTCTTGTTTCACCTCATCCCTTTTCACTCCCGTCTCGGTCCTAAGATCTCGGGACGAGATCTCTTGTTAGTGGAGGAGTGTTGTAACGCCCCGGATTCGATGCGCCAGTTGTCTGCCAGTTATTCGCCGTAGTTGCCATGTCATTTGCTTGCGTGTTGCATTTTATCATGTCATCATGTGCATCTCATTTTGCATACGTGTTCGTCTCATGCATCCGAGCATTTTCCCTGTTGTCCGTTTTGCAATCCGGCACTCCTATGTCCCCCGGCGTTCCCCTTTTGTCTCTCATTGTGAGCGGGTATTAAACTTTCTCGGAATGGACCGAGGTTTGCCAAGCGGCCTTGGTATAGCACCGGTAGACCGCCTGTCAAGTTTCGTGCCATTTGGAGTCCGTTTGATACTCCAACGGTTAACCGGGTAACCGCAAAAGCCTCTTTTGTTGCAGCCCAACACCCCTTCCAAAGTGGCCCAAAGCCCAGCAAACTCCCCTCCATGCTCTCGGTCGTTCAATCACGATCGCATGGCAGAAAACCACTCTTCATTTGGACTCTCCTAGCTCCCTCTACCTATAAATTAGCCTTCCCCTCTGAAATTTCCGGCGAAACCCTAGTTTTCTTCCTCCCCGTGCCACCGGACACGTCCGCGCCGCCACCGGACATGTCCGCCCGCTACCCCGACGAATCGCAGCCCAACACCTGTCCGCCGCCGGAGCCCATCAAGGGCCGTCTGAGCCCGACCACCGCCGCCGCCCGCCATGGGGCGCCCAGCACGCCAGCGCCAGCGCTTCGCCGCCGTTCGCCGCCGCCAACCGCCCGCCCAAGCCGCCCGCGCTTGCGCTGCCGCCCGTCCTCACCGGCGCCGCCCACCGCCCGCCGGCGCCCCTGCGCCACCGCGCCCCTCCGGTCCCCGCCGCCGAGCCTCGCCGGCTCCGCGCCTTCGCCGCGGGTTCCCGTCGCCCCGCCGCCTGTCCTCCGCCACCATCGCGAGCGCCTCCGCCGCCGGAGTCCGATCCAGCCCCGGCTCCCTCCGTGCCGAGCTCCAGGGAGAGGATCTCCCGAGCCCGCGCCTCCGCCCCTTGCCTTCTCCGGTCGCCCCCACCTCCGCCGGCGCCAGATCCGGTGAGGGGCCGGCCGGATCCGGCGACCCCGACTCGCCGGAGACCTTCCCCGCCCGTCTCCGGCCACCACCACGTCCAACTCCGGCGAGAGCCCGGCCCTGCCTCGGAATCCGTGCCCGTGTTGACTTTTCCCCCGAAGGTGATATTTCGCCTAAGTCCCAGATTTCTGACATAATCATGCCATGTTCATCATGCTGTATCTCTGCATCCGTAGCTCCGTTTCGTGTGTGTAATATGTCAAATTGTTCATCTCGACGAGTACTTCATTTCATTCCATTGCATCATTTCCATTTGAGCTCATCTTGATGCCCGAAATGCTGTTGGAAGAGTGCATGTTGATGTTAATCTGCTGAAACTGTTATAACATGCTCATTTGTCATTTTTGCCATGATTGATGTGTGCATCCTATGAGGTTGATGTCTTCATGTGTTTTGATCTATGCCATGCCATCTTTCCAGGGGTGTATGCCATGTATTTTTGTGGTCAATGTGGTGACTAGCACAAGCATGCAAACTAGGCTTCGTGATATTGCTGATTTTACTCCCTGTTCTGCTGTTATTTTGATGCCATGTAAACTTGATGCTACAGAGAGATCCATGCATATTTTGAGATACTTCACTAAGGATGTTTTGAACATATGGTTGTTGTATATCCATCCCTGCCCTTGTTTGTAATTATGGAGTAGCCTAGCATGTCATTTGAGTGCTCTACTTTTGCTTCAAAATGTTTCCTGGCAGATTGTTGTTATTCAATTTGGCCAAGGTTGCTATATTTGATCCTTGCATGCTATGGACTTGTTTTTGACTTGGTTTGTTACACAAACATGCCTTCTTGATGATTCTATGCTTATATTGTCATGCAATGACTTGTGGTGAGTGAATCGAGCTTGTTAAGTAGTGTACATGATGTTGCTGTTTTGCTAGACAGATTCTGTTATAGTTTGTTGCTATGTTAACATGCTTCTACTAATCATTCTATGCATAATCTGGAGATGTCCTATAAACATGTTTTGATCTACATGTCTTGCTCTATCCATTCATGCCCTTGGTTGCAATTATAGACTGTTGGAACATGTTGTTATCTTGCTCTAAAGTTGCTTGAAAATGTTGCTGTCAGCCTGTTAACATGAAGTTCAATGTTCCATGATTGTTTCCTAGTGATCCATGCACCCTATGCACTTGCTCTTGCCATGCTTAGCTTCATAAACATGCCTTCTTACTGTTGGTTGCCTTGCCATGTCATGTATTGCTCTGTGGTGAGTGGTTCAAGCTCACAAACATGCCTACTTATTGTTGTTCCTGCCATGTATGAATCTGTCATATAACTTGCCATGTTTACATGGGTGCCATCATATTTTCTGTGCCTTTTTGGCTCATGGTCAGTAAGGGACTTTTGATCTATGCTATTAGTAGATTCATGCCATGCCTTTGTTTGCCATGATATGTTCCTGTAACATGTTGTTTGCTTGCTCTAAACATTGCAACCTGATGTTATTTCCTGATAAGTCTGAAACTGTTATTATTTGCAATCTTTCCATGTGTTTTGGAGCATGTTCTAGTGATTTCTGGAGATAGCTCAGTGTTCATGTTTTGTTGTCCTTTACCAGTACTTCATGCCCATGCCTTTTGTTTTTATGTTGGGGTGCTGTAGCATGTTGTTTTGATGCTTGCAATATGCCTAGTTGCTGTTATGGACAGATTGGTGCTATGACTTCTATAGAGTGTATGTGTTGCACCGTTGCTCCGTTTTGAGTGTGCTCTATATGAAACTTGCTTGATTTTGCATGTAGTTTCATATTATCATGTTGCATCCTTGTTTTGAGGTGTTTGCTTGATGTTTGGGTGCATTTTGCATCAATGCCATGTTTAACTTGATTTGCTCATATCTTCTAGGCCGTAGCTCCGAATCTAATGAACTTTATATGTAACTTGACTAGAATTTCGTGTAGATCATCTTGGTGCATCTTAACTTGCTGTTTAACAACTTGAACTTAATGCTTGTTCAGTTCTGGACCAATTTCGAAATATGCATATGAGGACTTACCGGAATTGTTATATGTTGTTCCCGGCCTCATTTAAACTTGCCTTGATGTGTTGTTCTTGTTTACATCATCTCTTGCCATGAGTAGCTTCATGTAGCCTTGTCATGCATCATGCTTGTTGTGCATCATGACTTGCCTTTGTGTGGTGTGTTTACCATGTTGTGTGCTTCTTCTCGATAGTTCCCGTTTCGTTGCGATCGTGAGGATGCGTTCGTCTACGTGTGGTTCGTCTTCGTGGCTTCATCTTCTTCATGAACTCGTTCTTCTTCCTTGCGGGATTTCAGGCAAGATGACCGCTACCCTGGATCTCACTACTATCATTGCTATGCTAGTTGCTTCATTCTATCGCTATGCTGCGTTACCTATCTTTTGCTCATCAAGCCTCCCAAATTGCCATGAACCTCTAACCTTTGAAACCATTCCTAGCAAACCATTGATTGGCTATGTTACCACTTTGCTCAGCCCCTCTTATAGCGTTGCTAGCTGCAGGTGAAGTTGAAGATTTCTCCACGGTGGACAGGATTTTGGTTGGGATATCACAATATCTCTTATATTATTAATGCATCTATATATTTGGTAAAGGGTGGAAGGCTCGGCCTTATGCCTGGTGTTTTGTTCCACTCTTCCGCCCTAGTTTCCGTCATACCGGTGTTATGTTCCCGGATTTTGCGTTCCTAACGCGGTCGGGTGATTTATGGGACCCCCCCTGATAGTTCGCTTTGAATAAAACTTGTCCAGCAAGGCCCAACCTTGGTTTTACCATTTGCCTCACCACCACCTACTTTTACCTTGGGAGTAATTAACCCAAGGGTCATCTTTATTATAGCCCCCCCGGGCCAATGCTTGTCTAAGTGTTGGTCCAAACTAGAGCACCGTGCGGGACCATTCTTTGGCAACTTGGATTCGTCGGTACCTGTACGCTTCGCTTATCCGGTGTTGCCCTGAGAACGAGATATGTGCAGCTCCTATCGGGATTGTCGGTGCATCGGGCGGCTTTGCTGGTCTTGTTTTACCATTGTCGAAATGTCTTGTAAACCGGGATTCCGAGACTGATCGGGTCTTCCTGGGAGAAGGTCTATTCCTTCGTTGATCGCGAGAGCTTGTCATGGGCTAAGTTGGGACACCCCTGCAGGGTATAAACTTTCGAGAGCCGTGCCCGCGGTTATGTGGCAGATGGGAATTTGTTAATGTCCGGTTGTAGATAACTTGACACCAGATCCGAATTAAAACGCATCAACCGCGTGTGTAGCCGTGATGGTCCCTTCTCGGCAGAGTCTGGGAAGTGAACACGGTTTCTGTGTTATGTTTGACGTAAGTAGGTGTTCAGGATCACCTCTTGATCATTGCTAGTTCACGGCCGTTCCTTTGTTTCTCTTCTCGCTCTCATTTGCGTATGTTAGCCACCATATCTTGCTTAGCCGCTGCTGCAACCTCACCACTTTACCCCTTCCTTTCCCATTAAGCTTTGCTAGTCTTGATACCCATGGTAATGGGATTGCTGAGTCCTCGTGGCTCACAGATTACTACAACAACAGTTGCAGGTACAGGTTATGTGATGATCATGACGCGAGAGCGATGCTTGCTTGCGTTGAGTTCTTCTTCTGCTTCTTCGATCAGGGGATAGGTTCCAGGTCGGCAGCCTGGGCTAGCAGGGTGGATATTGTTTGAGTTTCTGTTTATGTTTCATCCGTAGTCGGATGTTGATCTCTTGTATGATGATATTGTATTTGTGTGGCATTGTGTGCCTTTTGTATGTATCCCCACTATTATGTAATGTTGATGTAATGATATCCACCTTGCAAAAGCGTTCCAATATGCGGGTCTATCCTTGGTGGGACCTTCGAGTTCCTTTTGGATAGGGTCGCATATTGGGCGTGACACTCTAGTTGACTAGCTCGTTGATCAATAGATGGTTATGGTTTCCTGACCATGGACATAGGATGTCATTGATAATGGGATCACATCATTAGGAGAATGATGTGATGGACAAGACCCAATCCTAAGCATAGCACAAGATTGTGTAGTTCGTTTGCTAAAAGCTTTTCTAATGTCAAGTATAATTTCCTTAGACCATGAGATCGTGCAACTCCCGGATACCGTAGGAATGCTCTGGGTGTGCCAAACGTCACAACGTAACTGGGTGCCTATAAAGGTACACTACATGCATCTTCGAAAGTATCCGTTGGGTTGGCACGAATCGAGACTGGGATTTGTCACTCCGTGTGACGGAGAGGTATCTCTGGGCCCACTCGGTAGGACATCATCATAATGTGCACAATGTGATCAAGGAGTTGATCACAGGATGATGTGTTACGGAACGAGTAAAGAGACTTGCCATAACGAGATTGAACAAGGTATCAGTATACCGACATCGAATCTCGGGCAAGTACTATACCGGTAGACAAAGGGAATTGTATACGGGATTGATTGAATCCTTGACATCGTGGTTCATCCAATGAGATCATCATGGAACATGTGGGAGCCAACATGGGTATCCAGATCCCACTGTTGGTTATTGGCCGGAGAGTTGTCTCGGTCATGTCTGCATGGTTCCCGAACCTGTAGGGTCTACACACTTAAGGTTCAATGACGCTATGGTTATAAGGAATAGATGTACGTGGTTATCGAATGTTGTTCGGAGTCCCAGATGAGATCCCGGACGTCACGAGTAGTTCCGGAATGGTCCGGAGGTAAAGATTTATATATGGGACGTCCTGTTTTGGTCACCGGAAAAGTTTCGAGTGCTATCGGAACGTACCGGGACCACCGGGAGGGTCCCGGGGGTCCACCAAGTGGGGCCATCGGCCCCAGAGGGCTGCGTGGGCCAAGTGTGGGAGGGGACCAGCCATAGGTGGTCTGGTGCGCCCCCACCAGGGCCCAAGGCGAAGAGAGAAGGGAAAAGGGGAAACCCTAGGCTCAGATGGGCCTAAGGCCCACCTAGTGGTGCGCCCCCCCTCTCTCCCCCCTTGGCCGCCCCCTAGATGGGATCTAGGGCTGGCCGCCACCCCTAGGGGTGGAAACCTAGGTGGGGGCACAGCCCCTCCCTTTCCCCTATATATAGTGGGGGTTTGGGGCTACCATACACATGAGAACATCTCCCTCTTGGCGCAGCCTACCCCTCTCCCTCCTCGTCTCTTGCGGTGCTTGGCGAAGCCCTGCTGGAGTGCCACACTCCTCCACCACCACCACGCCGTCGTGCTGCTGCTGGATGGAGTCTTACCCAACCTCCCCCTCTCCTCTTGCTGGATAAAGGCACGGGAGACATCATCGGGCTGCACGTGTGTTGAACGCGGAAAACGCCGTTGTTCGGCGCTTAGATCGGAATCAACCGCGATCTGAATCGCTACGAGTACGACTCCTTCATCCGCGTTCTTGTAATGCTTCCGCATCGCGATCTTCAAGGGTATGAAGATGCACTCCCCTCTCTCTCATTGCTAGTATCTTCATAGATTGATCTTGGTGATGCGTAGAAAATTTTGAATTTCTGCTACTTTCCCCAACAAATAGGTTCAGATCTGAAATCATGGCACTCGGGCCCTAGTGACAAGCATTAAGCAGAGCAAAGTCATAGCAACATCAATCTCAGAACATAGTGGATACTAGGGATCAAACCCTAACAAAACTAACTTGATTACATGGTAAATCTCATCCAACTCATCACCGTCCAGCAAGCCTACGATGGAATTACTCACGCACGGCGGTGAGCATCATGAAATTGGCGATGGAGGATGGTTGATGATGACGACGGCGACGAATCCCCCTCTCCGGAGGCCCGAACGGACTCCAGATCAGCCCTCCCGAGAGAGATTAGGGCTTGGTGGCGGCTCCGTGTCGTAAAACGCGATGATACTTTCTCTCTAATTTTTTTCTCCCCGAACGTGAATATATGGAGTTGGAGTTGAGGTCGGTGGAGGTCCAGGGGGCCCACGAGATAGGGGGGCGCCCTATAGGGGGGGGGGGCGCCCCCTGTCTCGTGGACAGGGTGTGGGACCCCTGGTGTATTTCTTTCCGTAAAACAACATCATGGCAGTTCAGCTGAAAACAACGATAGTTTGGGGTAATTTCATTCAAATCATGCAAGTTATAGTCCAAAACAAGGGCAAAAGTTTGTGGAAAAGTAGATACATTGGAGACGTATCAACTCTCCCAAGCTTAAACCTTTGCTTGTCCTCAAGCAATTCAGTTGATAAACTGAAAGTGATAAAGAAAAACTTTTACAAACTCTGTTTGCTCTTGTTGTTGTAAACATGAAAAGCCAGCATTCAAGTTTCAGCAAATATTATGAACTAACCATACTCACAATAACACTTAGGTCTCACAATTACTCATATCAATAGCATAATCAGCTAGCGAGCCATAATAATAAAACTCGGATGAAAACACTTTCTCAAAATAATTATAACATGATATAACAAAATGGTATCTCGCTAGCCCTTTCCGAGACCACAAAACATAAATGCAGAGCACCTTTAAAGATCAATGACTGACTAAACATTGTAATTCACGGTAAAAGAGATCCAGTCAAGTCATACCCAATATAAACCAATAGTAATGAATGCAAATGACAGTGTGCTCTCCAGCGGGTGCTTTTTAATAAGAAGGGTGATGACTCAACATAAAAGTAAATAGATAGGCCCTTCGCAGAGGGAAGCAGGGATTTGTAGAGGTGCCAGAGCTCGATTTTAAAATAGAGATTGAATAACATTTTGAGCGGCATACTTATGCTATCAACGCAACGACTATGAGATGGCCGTATCTTCCATACTACATGCATTATAGGCAGTTCCCAAACAGAATGGTAAAGGTTTATACTCCCCCAACCACCAACAAACATCAATCCATGGCTTGCTCGAAACAACGAGTGCCTCCAACTAAAAATAGCCCTAGGGGAGTTTTGTTTAATTATTTTGATTTGCTTTGATCTTTTTGGATCATGGGACTAGGCATCCCGGTTACCGGCCCTTTCTCGTGAATGAGGAGCGGAGTCCACTCCTCTTGAGAATAACCCACCTAGCATGGAAGATATAGGCAGCCCTAGTTGAAACATGAGCTGCTCGAGCATACAAAACAGAATTTCATTTGAAGGTTTGGAGTTTGGCACATACAAATTTACTTGGAACGACAGGTAAATACCGCATATAGGAAGGTATAGTGGACTCATATGGAACAACTTTGGGGTTTAAGGAGTTTGGATGCACAAGCAGTATTCCCGCTTAGTACAGGTGAAGGCTAGCAAAAGACTGGGAAGCGACCAACTGAGAGAGCGACAACAGTCATAAACATGCATTAAAATTAATTTACACCGAATACAAGCATGAGTAGGATATAATCTACCATGAACATAAATATCATGAAGGCTATGTTGATTTGATTCAACTACATGCGTGAACATGTGCCAAGTAGAGTCACTCAATTAATTCAAAGGAGGATACCATCCCATCATACCACATCATAATCATTCTAATAGCATGTTGGCACGCAAGGTAAACCATTATAACTCATAGCTAATCAAGCATGGCACAAGCAACTATAATCTCTAAATGTCATTGCAAATATGTTTACTTCATAATAAGCTAAACCAGAAACAATGAAATCATCATATTTACAAAAACAAGAGAGGTCGAGTTCATACCAGCTTTTCTCATCTCAATAAGTTCATCATATGTCGTCATTATTGCCTTTCACATGCACGACCGAACGATGTGTATAATAATAAGAGTGCACGTGCATTGGACTAAGCTGGAATCTGCAAGCATTCAACTCAAGAGAGAAGACAAATAATATGGGCTCTAAGTTAAATAAACAATCATGCATATGAGAGCCACTTAACATTTTCAATATAGTCTTCTCGACTCCCAAAGAAAAGAAAAGAAAATAAAACTATTTACACGGGAAAGCTCCCGACAAGTAAGAAGAAGGACTAGAAATCTTTTTGGGTTTTCATTTTAATTTCTACCACAAGCATGGAAATTAAACTAACTAATTTTTTTTGGTTTTTCTTAAGGTTTATCAAACACACAAGAAGAAAACTAGAAAAAGAAATTTAAACTAACATGGATAATACAATGAAAGAGTATGAGCACCGACAACTAGTGTGTGAACATGAATGTAAAGTCGGTGAGAAATACGTACTCCCCCAAGCTTAGGCTTTTGGCCTAAGTTGGTCTAGTATCAAGGACCGCCGCTACTCTCCCCGGTGTACTGGGAGGTGTAATCAAGATACCACTGGCTGGTCATCTCCGGATCCCACTGGACAGATGATGCACGATAAGGGTCCAGTTCAGGTTCCGGCTCAGGTTCAGGTTCTGGAGTAAAAGCTGGGGCTCGATGGTTGTTCAACGCTTCCGGTGTGACAAGAAAATTTTCTGCAAGCAAATCAAACAACAGAGGCGCATGCAAATAATAATCTCAAAGTGTTTCTTATTAAATATAAGTTTATACAAGAGCATCCTATCTTCGTTGTCAACAATAAACTTGTGTGCTACCATGCTCTTGTAATCTAAAATGTGAGGAGGCAATTTTGTCTCCTCTTTCTCATGGTGCCTAATGGGTATATGAAAATGTCTAGCAAGACGTGAAGCATAGATACCTCCAAATATGGGGCCTTTTGTACGATTTAGGGCTAGCCGTTTAGCAACGACGGCGCCCATACTAAAAGTATTGTCTCCAAGCAATGCATGTTGAAGAATGATAATATCAGGAACACTCAAGTTTCCACTATTTCCACGACCAATCAAGCATCTGCTAGCAAATATGGCAAAGTAGCGCAAAACAGGAAAGTGTATGCTAGAGACTTTTGCCTCAGAACCCTTCTTTGGCTCCTCTACAGCTATAGTTTTAACAAAGCCATCCACATCTTCACGGGGTTCCTCTAATTCTCCCTCATAAGGTATCCTACATACCAATGCAAAAATTACATAAAGGCATCTCTTTGAATTCATCATATAAATGGAATGATACTGCAGGCGGTGACTTCTTAGGATAATAATAAAAGTTTTGCACGAAAGTATTGGTGAGTAAGAGATACTGATTGATTAGGTTGTTGATGAAACCGGTGAGGCCTGCAGTCTCGATCAAAGAATAAAAATCTTCATGAATTCCAGCTTCTTTTAAGAAATCCTCACACGGCCATTCACACGACCGTACTTCCGCTAAGCGA
The DNA here is from genome assembly GCA_021437245.1 of Aegilops speltoides. NCBI lineage: Eukaryota > Viridiplantae > Streptophyta > Magnoliopsida > Poales > Poaceae > Aegilops > Aegilops speltoides. Next base: position 87,838,160 of record CM038141.1, on the reverse strand, counting down.
GGAAGATTATACTTGGCTTTTCCTTCTCTTTGGCTTGCTTTTCCTGAGAGCTTTGGCTAGAAGAGCCCCTCAAAAGTTTCCTTAACATTTTCTGAAAAATTCTGAAATTTTAGTAACTTCAAAATAAAAGTGAATAAAACTGAACAAGATTGGTAGCAACTACTCCTACAAGTGCCTAGAGCCTATATCATGCATTAGAATTGCTTGGGACCTCATAAATTTAACATGCAAGCTCAAGAACATGGTCACCTATGCAGCAAAAATTTGCAATGAATAAAACACTAGAACAAAAACTAATTGGACCAGTGGAGGAGTCACATACCAAGCAACAATCTCCCAAAGCAGTTTTGTAAATGGAGCTTTGAGCAAGGAGACCGAAAATCACAGCAAAATGAGCTAGAACTCGTGCTTGAGTTGGATGGGAATTTTTTTGGGTAGAAGAAGTGTGTGGGTGCTGGCATAAGTGGAGGGGCCAACCAGGGGCCCACGAGGCAGGGGGCGCGCCCTATAGGGGGGGCGCCCTCCACTCTCGTGGCCTGGTGCTTGCCCCTCCTGCAGTGATTTCAGTGCCTCAAATCCTCAAATATTCCATAAAAAATCATACTAAATTTGCAGGGCATTTGGAGCACTTTTATTTTTGGGATATTTTTAATGCACGGATAATTCAGAAAACAGACAGATAATACTATTTTTTGCTTTATTTATTCTAAATAACATAAAGTAAAAAGTGGGTACAGAAGGTTGTGCCTTCTAGTTTCATCCATCTCGTGATCATCAAAATGAATCCACTAACAAGGTTGATCAAGTCTTGTTAACAAACTCATTCCGAATAACGCGGAACCGGAGAAATTTTGAATAACACTAAGTTACCTCAACGGGGATATGAAAATCCCCAACAATAATAATATCATACTTTTTCTTGACAGTAGGGAGAGGAAATTCAAAACCTCCAATAATAATAGTTGGAATTTTTCCAATAGAATTGATGCTATGAACTTGAGATTGTTTCCTCGGAAAGTGTACCGTATGCTCATTACCATTAACATGAAAAGTGACATTGCCTTTGTTGCAATCAATAACAGCCCCTGCAGTATTAAGAAAAGGTCTACCAAGGATAATAGACATACTATCGTCCTCGGGAATATCAAGAATAACAAAGTCCGTTAAGATAGTGATATTTGCAACCACAACAGGCACATCCTCACAAATACACTATTTGCAACCACAACAGGCAGATCCTCACAAATACCGACTGGTATAACAGTTGATTTATCAGCCATTTGCAAAGATATTTCAGTAGGTGTCAACTTATTCAATTCAAGTCTACGATATAAAGAGAGAGGCATAACACTAACACCGGCTCCGAGATCACATAAAGCAGTTCTAACATAATTTCTTTTAATGGAGCATGGTATAGTTGGTACACCCGGATCTCCAAGTTTCTTTGGTATTCCACCCTTAAAAGTGTAATTAGCAAGCATGGTGGAAATTTCAGCTTCCAGTATCTTTCTTTTATTTGTGATGATATCCTTCATATACTTAGCATAAGGATTTACTTTCAGCATATCAGTTAAGCGCATATGTAAGAAAATAGGTCTAATCATTTCAGCAAAGCGCTCAAAATCCTCATCATCCTTTGTCTTGGATGGTTTAGGAGGAAAGGGCATGGGCTTCTGAACCCATGGTTCTCTTTCTCTACCAAGCTTCCTAGCAACAAAATCTCCCTTATCATAACATTGATTCTTTGATTGTGGGTTATCAAGATCAACAACAGGTTCAATCTCTACATCATTGTTTCTGCTAGGTTGAGCATCAACATTAACATTATCATTAACATTACCACTAGGTTCATGTTCATCACCTGATTGTGTTTCAGCATCAGAAATAGAAATATCATTGGGATTCTCAGGTGTGTCTACAGTAGGTTCACTAGAAGCATGCAAAGTTCTATCATTTTTCTTTTTCTTCTTTTTAGAAGAACTAGGTGCCTCTAGATTGTTTCTCTGAGAATCCTGCTCGATTCTCTTAGGGTGACCTTCAGGATACAAAGGTTCCTGAGTCATTCTACCAGTTCTAGTAGGCACTCTAACAACAAAGTTAGGTTTATTATTTAATTCATCAAGCAAATTATTTTGAGCTTTAAGTACTTGCTCAGCTTGAGTAGCGACCATAGAAGTATATTTGCTAATGAGTTTGAGTTCACCTTTAACTCTAGCCATATTATCACTTACGCGTCCTATCTCGAAAGCATTATTCTTTAACTCTCTACCAACATAAGCATTAAAACTTTCTTCTTTATCCATAAAGTCATCAACTTCATCTAAGCATGGGCTATGAAATTTAGTAGAGGGGATTTCAACTTTGTTATATCTATAGAGAGAATTTACCTTTACTACCTGTGTCGGGTTATCAAGACAATGTGGTTCTTCAACATGCGGTATATTAAGACCATGTATTTCTTCAATAGGAGGTAAATTCTTAACATCTTCAGCTTTAATACCTTTTTCTTTCATTGATTTCTTTGCCTCTTGCATATCTTCAGGACTGAGAAATAAAACACCTCTCTTCTTTGGAGTGGGTTTAGGAATAGGCTCAGGAGTTGGCTCAATTGGTTCAGGAATTACTTCAGGAATTGGCTCGGGAAGAGTCCAATTATTTTCATTAGTCAACATATTATTCAATAATATTTCAGCTTCGTCGACTGTTCTTTCCCTAAAAACACAACCAGGACAACCATCCAAGTAGTCCTTGGAAGCATCGGTTAGTCCATTATAAAAGATATCAAGTATTTCATTTTTCTTGAGAGGATGATCAGGCAAAGCATTAAGTAACCGGAGAAGCCTCCCCCAAGCTTGTGGGAGCCTCTCTTCTTTGATTTGCACAAAATTATATATTTCCCGCAAGGCAGCTTGTTTCTTATGAGCAGGGAAATATTTAGCAGAGAAGTAATAAATCATATCCTGGGGACTACGCACACAACCAGGAGCAAGAGAATTATAGCAAGTCTTAGCATCACCCTTTAATGAGAACGGAAATATCTTAAGGATATAATAATTGCAAGACTTCTCATCATGAGTAAACAGGGTAGGTATATCATTCAACTTGGTAAGATGTGCCACAACAGTTTCAAATTCAAGGCCATAAAAAGGATCAGATTCAACTAAAGTAATAATCTCAGGATCAATAGATAATTCATAATCCTTATTAGTAACACAGATAGGTGAAGTAGCAAAAGCAGGGTCGGGTTTCATTCTAGCATTAAGAGACTGCTGCTTCCATTTAGCTAATAATTTCTTAAGATCATATCTATCATTGCAAGCAAAGATTTCCCTAGCAGCTTCTTCATTCATAACATAACCCTTAGGAAGAGCAGGCAATACATAATCATTGGGAGAACCTTCATCATCACTATCATCAATAATAGGATCTTCAGTAATATCATTCCCCATAACTCTAGCAAGTTGTTCATCAAGAAATTCACCTAATGGCAAAGTAGTATCACGCACAGAAGTAGTTTCATCATGCATAGCAGAAGTGGCATCATCAATTACATGCGACATATCAGAATTCATAGTAGTAGCAGGTTTAGGTGTCGCAAGTTTACTAATAACAGAAGGAGAAGAGTGCAAAGCTAGATGGCAGTTCCTTACCTCCCCTCGTAGTTGAGGGATAGATCGTAGTTCTGTCGTCTTTCAAGTTCTTCATAGTGATCAACAGATATAAATCCCAAGTGACTCAGAGAATAGAGCTATGCTCCCCGGCAATGGCGCCAGAAATTAGTCTTGATAACCCACAAGTGTAGGGGATCGCAACAGCTTTTGAGGGTAATGTATTCAACCCAAATTTATTGATTCGACACAAGGGGAGCCAAAGAATATTCTTGAGTATTAGCAGTTGAGTTGTCAACACCTGGATAACTTAGTATCAGCAACAAAGTATTTAGTAGCAGAGTAGTATGATAATAAAGGCAACAGTAGTAAAAGTAACATTTTTGGGTTTTTGTAGTAATTGAAACAGTAGCAAGGGAAAAGTAAATAAGCGAAAAACAATATGTGAAAAGCTCGTAGGCAATGGATCAGTGATGGATAATTATGCCGGATGCGATTCCTCATGTAATAGTTATAACATATGGTGACACAGAACTAGCTCCAGTTCATCAATGTAATGTAGGCATGTATTCCGTAAATAGTCATACGTGCTTATGGAAAAGAATTTGCATGACATCTTTTGTCCTACCCTCCCGTGGCAGCGTGGTCCTAGCGGAAACTAAGGGATATTAAGGCCTCCTTTTAATAGAGAACCGTAACAATGCATTAGCACATAGTGAATACATGAACTCCTCAAACTACGGTCGTCACCGAGAAGTATCCCGATTATTGTCACTTCGGGGTTGTCGGATCATAACACATAATATGTGACTATAGACTTGCAAGATAGGATCAAGAACACACATATATTCATGAAAACATAATAGGTTCAGATCTGAAATCATGGCACTCAGGCCATAGTGACAAGCATTAAGCATAGCAAAGTCATAGCAACATCAATCTCAGAACATAGTGGATACTAGGGATCAAACCCTAACAAAACTAACTTGATTACATGGTAAATCTCATCCAACCCATCACCGTCCAGCAAGCCTACGATGGAATCACTCACGCACGGCGGTGAGCATCATGAAATTGGTGATGGAGGATGGTTGATGATGACAGCGGCGACGAATCCCCCTCTCCGGAGCCCCGAACGGACTCCAGATCAGCCCTCCCGAGAGAGATTAGGGCTTGTCAGCGGCTCCGTGTCGTAAAACGTGATGAAACTTTCTCTCTGATTTTTTTCTCCCCGAATGTGAATATATGGAGTTGGAGTTGAGGTTGGTGGAGGTCCAGGGGCCCACGAGATAGGGGGCGCACCCTATAGGGGGGGCCTGTCTCGTGGACAGGATGTGGGCCCCCTGGTGTATTTCTTTCGCCCAGAAATTCTTATTAATTCCAGAAAGTGCCTCCGTGGATTTCCAGGACATTCTGAGAACTTCTCTTTTCTACACATAAAACAACATCATGGCAGTTCTGCTGAAAACAGCGTCAGTCCAGGCTAGTTTCATTCAAATCATGCAAGTTAGAGTCCAAAACAAGGGCAAAAGTGTTTGGAAAAGTAGATACGTTGGAGACATGTCACCAGGTAGTACTGGTATACGAGGACGTGGTTGCGCACGCACATCTAGGCAACGTCAACCTTGGAACGAGACCCGACACGGGCATGGGTGTACTCGAGGCCGAACCCGACCACCTTGTACTTCTCCTCAGCAAGCAACATCTCCATGATGTGGATGGAGTGCTCCACCCAGACCGGGGTGTTGGTGTACACCACCGAGAGCTCCATGAACCTTCTATGGGTGTCCACCACGGCATGCATGGTGAACTACTCCTCGTCGTCAGCAGCCGCTCGGAGCGCCACTTGAGCCACGCATGATACCCTCTAAGAATTTGTCGTGGTGGGTGTGCTTCTTGCAATTCTGGGGGGCAACCGGAAGGCTGAAGAGACACAAGGGTTAAATGGCCGCTATAGTAAATGGGGGCCAGTCGGCCTGTAATCGTCACATCTTGTCATAACGTTCATAGCAGAGGATTCTAGTGCACGCTTGAGCACGCCGCACGCATTTCGTTTGACCACGCGTGGGCTTGAAGAGGCGCCAAATGTATCATTGGTGAGCCTGTTCCCATGCAACCGCAGTTTACCGTGCAAGCTTCCCGCCTGGCTAGTGTGGCCACGCGTCGGCTAGAAGAGGGGCAAACTTTAGGCGTTTATTGGAAAAAAGCTTTGTAAAAACGAAGTGTGTGGAATGAGTTCGATCATAATTTTACTTGTGGGTGATGAGGTAAAAGTTACACAGAAGGGTGATGATGGACACTCGAGTGCAATAATTAATTCTGCGCTCTACAGGGCACACAGTTGAAGAAACCAAGTATGTGCAATAATGTCGAAGATCGCAGTCGAGTTAGCTATACAGGTCATGTGCTATGAGATCGACAAGGGAAACACATTCGAGAATGGTCAATAAAATCTAAGTCCATTCATATTAAGGTCAAAATAGTCACTACTGCAGGATGTTGCTAACGCGACACTACGATCAGAGACCCTTCGACGAAACTGTGTGCGATGCAATAATCGCAAACGGTGATGTAAAAAAACCGTCAAAAAAGTGCAAAACATGTGCAATGACGGATGCATCAAACATGGTTTAGATTTTCGTTGCGTGTGCGATGCAGGGCATACGGTCCAGTTCAATGAACTGTTTGCAATGAGGCGGAAGAACATAAATGGGCAGCTAGATGAAGGTGTGTGCGATATAGGCATACGGTTCAATCGGATGAACTGTTTGTGATTAGGCAGAACAAAAGAAACGGTCAGCCAGATCATGGTGTGTGCGATAGAGGCCAAACAGCTCAATCGGATGAACTGTTTGCGTTGAGCCAAGATAACAGAAACGGTTCAATCTAACAAGATGTGTGTGATACATGACAAACAGATCTGTAATCAGAAATGTGTGCGAAGACCGATAATAACACAGACGATTGCTTCTAACAAGACGTATGTGTTATGCTCTGTCTACACAACATCTAGTGGCCATTGGGCATTGAGCGGTCATCCGGGTACGCCATAAGGATGTGAAGAGGCATCCTATATCAGCAAGGACTAGTTGTTCCACCAATAGCTCATCTAAGAGAACTCTCAAGTTAACTGTGCTCAGGCTGGAGCAGCCATCAGATGGGTGACTGGATGGGAAGTTATCCTGATGTCAAATTAACTGATGGGATGAGTCATAGAGGTCAAATTAAATGACCTCTATGATCCATCCCATCACTTAAATTAACCTCGAGGTCCTTGTTTTTTTAACACATGTTAAAGAAGGTCTACCGCATTACTTTTTGAAAATGTGCGATACATGTTATACAGTTGATCCATCTGAGCTAGTTGTGATGGAATAAGCCGTGTGTGTTGTCGGCAAACGCTTGCTGGTATACAACCATTTGCGATTGATGAATTCATCACCGACGGGTTCCCTAGTGTGGTCCGTGTCCATCTGATCATCATCTACTTCTTGTGCTAGCTCGATGTTCCTTCTATGCTAAGTTTCTATCAATTGATGACATTTTATGAACACACCACTATTTCCCGCCATTTCCTCACATGTTTCCCACCAACCAGTGATATTGCGCATAAACCTAGGAGGCGCGCGACGCATGGAGGCAACAAGCGCAACCTGTAGCACATCCACCTTTTCCAAGCATGCCAACCCACCAAAGTGCCACCTCTGCCATCAACCTCATCGACGAGGAAAACGAGAAGGTGCCACGGCCCGTCGAGGCCGAGGCACTCCCCGGCAACGCATTGGATGATGTCATGATGCGCACCATCGCCAGGGTTGAGCAGACCCTTGGCGCTTCAGCACCGTAGATCAAGATAGGCATGTCAGCGCCAAGAGGCTGCATCTTGCTGCACAACATGATCGATGGCACGCCGTAGAGCAAGCTAGGCGCGCCCGCGCTGATAGGCTGCGGCTTGTCGCACGGTGAGACCGTTGGAGCACCGCAGAGCAAGAGGCGCGGTCCGCCGCACAGCAAGAGCGAACCCATTGGCACTTGCCTGCTGTCGACAGGGCGTCGCAGCTGGGTACATGTCCTGTCAGTACCCCCATTCCTCGCCAGGAGTGGGTAGAGCCCCTCTGCGCCGTACTTGCATGAGAGGCCGGCCGCGTCGTACTTGCATCGGACGCCCGCCGCGCCGTTCGCATGGGTCGTGCCGTTCGCCTTGTCCGCCCACTCGATGCCAACGCGCTGGTCGGTAGGCTCGACCGCCTCCTTGGCCCAGGTCTCCAGCTAGGAGCAATAGAGGAACATGGCCGTCACATCCTCGAGCTGGTGATCTTCGATGAAATAGCCAACTTGGAGCTCGAGATCGCACTCCAGATGTACCACGAGCGTGTTGACCGCTTGGACGAACGCCTGCACGAGTTCAGGCAGAGCCAAGAGCTACCGTAGGCAAGGGCTGCTGGTCATGGCTCATGGACGCGTTTTGTTTTGTCGACTCATTTCGACGTGGAAAGCTATGTATTCACAACAATCATAATATAGCTCCATTTATTGCTCTGTCTTAATGTGTGTACTCTGTTTTTCGTTCTTATATGTTCTGTTTCAATGTGTGTATATACGCTTTCCATTCTATATATGTGGAAGATAACAGCAAGATACAACAAAATTAGATATAAAATGGAATTCATAGTATATATATTAATTGTTCATTAGTTCATCACAGAATATATATAATATCATCACATATACGTGATGATACTTAACTACTAGGTACAATGCATAAAATTGAAAATGAACAATACTAAAACTAAAAATCCCTCCTGGGGGCTGTATTCCGACAGCCCCTTGCCAACACCTCCCTGGTGCGCGGTGTCTTCCCAGCGTGGTTGCAGTACTCCGCCTCCTCCGCCTCACAGCGCTTGATGTACCGATTTGTCTCTTGCTGTCGGACAAGCATGAATGATTTTGCCATTTTGTTGGGCGCCCATCGGAGCTCCTTGTCGGTGGCAAGCTGGAGCTTATCGACCCACCTCCACACAACAATGAGGCACCTAGCGCCGTTGACCTTCCTTGTGAAGTACCCGTCTTCGTATACCTCCTCCACACGACGACGCGCCCACCCCCAAAGCTCCACCGTCTCCTTTTGATAGGCGGCATCACGAGCTTCACAGGTCGCCTGGTACCTGGCTTCCTCCTCCGCCATCTCCTTCTTGAATGCCACTTGCCTAGCTTTCTTAACCGGCTGCAGCGACTTCCACACACAAATATTGTACTGGCCCCAAAACCAATCCAAAGTTGGGGGGTCCGGCGCAACCTCGTCCGGTGGCACGTAGGGGTCCTCCTTGTCGCTGCTCTTCGAGTAAGCGTCCTCGGGGGGCGGCGACTCCTCATTGGCGCATGGGTAGACCGGTGGTGCCATGGCAGAGATTTGAGAGAGAGAGAGAGAGAGGGCGCACGAGGGGGAGGATGTAGATGAGAATGCAGGCAGGACGACATGAGCAAGGTAGCATTTATTGGCGTCCGGAATCTAGATCAGCAGGAACAGTACACACGCCGGTCGCCAGGAATACTGTAGTTTGAATTACACATGATTCCCGCAGCAAAATTCGTGTGCGAATTTAATAGTTGACGATTTCCATTACAGAACCGTGTCTGATTAATAACCCCCGCCAATGACCTTCCAAACCTCAGGTGTGAAATAGAGTGCCAATCGTGTTGGGGCCGGTTGTCTTGCCAGGTCTTTACATTTTCTTTTTTGACCACCAGATATTTAAATCATCTGATGATTTTTTAACTCGCACACAAGTACACAAAAGTATGATTTTTCAAACCGTTATGGTTAGCCGTTGCATGTAGATGTAGTTCAAATTTGTATTACGGTCATTAAATGGCTAGGAAATCACTTAAATGTCTTTAAAAGGTCAAATGACCCTAGAATTTTCCAAATTTTTGCACGACAGTTGTATTAGTGCATGTTAAACTTAGAAAACAAATTGAAGGCCGTAAGAGGAAGCTATCTCCCGTTCGTCATCAAACATGCATTGTTCCCTCTCTGAACCACGAGCGTTCTAGTGAGTTGCTCCAATTTGTGAGGGGTGTGTGTCCAAACTTCCGTCAAACAAGCCAATTTTTTTACCACATCATCTTGGTGGCATGACATTACATCAAGCAAGGTTTCATGTTTTTTTGATAATTTTTTAATTTTTTGAACTAAAATGCCATGGTACTCCATGCATGTGCCTATGCCGTGAGACCCATATGTTTGAAAATTCCTTCTAATTTATTGCACATGGAATTAACTCGCACACAAGTGCGAAAATGTGATTTTTCAAACCGTTATGGTTAGCTGTTGCATGTAGATGTAGTTCAAATTTGAATTACAGTCATTAAATGGCTAAAAGTCACTTAAATGTCTATAAAAGGTCAAATGACCACTGAAATTTTCCAAATTTTCACATGGCAGTTGTATTAGTGCACGTTAAACGTAGAAAAAATTGAAGGTCATAAGAGGAAGCTATGTCCCGTTCGCCATCAAACATGCACTGTTCCCTCTTGGAACCACGAGCCTTTTAGTGAGTTGCTCCGGTTTGCGAGGGGTGTGTGTCCAGACTTTCGTCAAAAAGGCCAATTTTTTTACCACATAATCTTGGTGGCATGACATTACATGAAGCAAGGTTTCATGCTTTTCTGATCATTTTTATTTTTTTGGAATTAAAATACCATGGCACTGCATGCATGTGTCCATGCTGCGAGACTAATATGTTTGAAAAATTCCTTCTAATTTACTACACATGTAATTAACTCGCACACAAGTACACAAATTTTATTTTCCAAACCGTTATGGTTAGCTATTGCATGAAGGTGTAGTTCAAATTTGAATTACAGTCATTAAATGGCTAGAAAATCACTTAAATGTTTTTAAAAGTTCAAATGACCCCTATAATTCTCCAATTTTTCACATGATAGTTCTATTAGTGCACGTTAAACATAGAAAAAAATTGAAGGTCGTAAGAGGAAGCTATCTCCCGTTCGTCATCAAACATGCATTGTTCCCTCCCGGAACCACGAGCCTTCTAGTGACTTGCTCTGGTTTTTGAGGGGTGTGTGTCCAAATTTCATCAAACAAGCCAATTTTTTTACCACATCATCTTGGTGGCATCACATTACATCAAGCAAGGTTTCATGTTTTTCTGATCATTTTTTAATTTTTTTGGAATTAAAATGCCATGGCCCTCCATGGATGTGTCCATGCCGTGAGACAAATATGTTTGAAAATTCCTTCTAATTTACTACACATGGAATTAACTCACACACAACTAAACAAATAAGATTTTTCAAACCGTTATGGTTAGCCGTTGCATGTAGATGTAGTTCAAATTTGAATTACGATCATTAAATGGCTACAAAATTACTTAAATATTTTTAAAAGGTCAAATGACCCCTGGAATTTTCCAATTTTTCACATGACAGTTGTATTAGTGCACGTTAAACGTAGAAAAAATTTGAAGGCCATAAGAGGAAGCTATCTCCCATTCATCATCAAACATGCATTGTTCCCTCAGAACCACGAGCCTTCTAGTGAGTTGTTCTGGTTTGTGAGGGGTGTGTGTCCAAAATTTCGTCAAACAATATAATTTTTTTACCACATCATCCTTGTGGCATGACATTACATGAAACAGGTTTTCATGTTTTTCTGATCATTTTTCTGATGCATGTGTCCATTCCGTGAGACCAATATGTTTATTCCTTCTAATTTACTTCACACGGAATTAACTCGCACACAAGTACAACAATATGATTTTTCAAACCGTTATGGGTAGCTGTTGCATGAAGATGTAGTTCAATTTTGAATTACGGTCATTAAATGGCTAGAAAATCACTTAAATGTCTTTAAAAGTTCAAATGACCCCTAGAATTCTCCAATTTTTCACATGACAGTTGTATTACTGCATGTTAAACATAGAAAAAAATTTAAGGCCTTAAGAGGAAGCTATCTCCCTTTCGTCATCAAACATGCATTATTCCCTCTTGGAACCACGAGCCTTCTAGCGCGTTGCTTCGGTTTGTCAGGGGTGTGTGTCCAAACTTTCGTCAAACAGTCCAATTTTTTACCACATCATCTTGGTGGCATGACATTACATCAGGTTAGGTTTCATGTTTTTCTAATCATTTTTTAATTTTTTGGAATTAAAATGCCATGGTACTCCATGTATGTGTCCATGCCATGAGACCAATATGTTTGAAAATTCCTTCTAACTTACTGCACATGGAATTAACTCGCACACAAGTACATAAATATGATTTTTTTTCAAACCGTTATGGTTAGCCGTTGCATGTAGATGTAGTTCACATTTGAATTACGGTCATTAAATGGCTAGAAAATCACTTAAATATCTTTAAAAGGTCAAATGACCCCTGACATTTCCAAATTTTCACATGACAGTTGTATTAGTGCATGTTAAATATATATAATAATTGAAGGCCGTAAGAGGAAGCTATCTCCCATTCATCATCAAACATGCATTGTTCCCTCTCGGAACCACGAGCATTCTAGTGAGTTGCTCCGGTTTGTGAGGGGTGTGTGTCCAAACTTGCGTCAAACAAGCCAATTATTTTACCACATCATTTTGGTGGCATGACATTACATCAAGCAAGGTTTCATGTTTTTGTGATCATTTTTTTAATATTTTGGAATTAAAATTCCATGGCACTCCATGCATGTGTCCATGCCGGGAGACCAATATGTTTGAAAATTCCTTCTAATTTACCGCACATGGAATTAACTCGCACACAAGTACACAAATATGATTTTTTAAACCATTATGGTTAGCTATTGCATGTACATGTAGTTCAAATTTGAATTACAGACATTAAATTGCTAGAGAATCACTTAAATCTCTTTAAAAGGTCAAATGACCCCTGAAATTTTCCAAATTTTCACATGACAGTTGTATTAGTGCCTGCTAAATGTAGAAAAAAATTGAAGGCTGAAAGGGCAAGCTACCTCCCGTTCGTCATCAAACATGCATTGTTCCCTCTCGGAACCATGAGCCTTCTAGTGAGTTGCTTCGGTTTGTGAGGGTGTGTGTCCAAACTTTCGTTAAACATGCCAAAAAAATTACCACATCATCTCGGTGGCATGACATTACATGAAGCAAGGTTAGGTGTTGATGAAGCACGGTTTGATGTGTTTCTAATCTTTTTTTTAATTTTTTGGAATTTAAATCTCATGGCACTCCATGCTTAATTGTGTCATAGCCATTAGACCAAAATGTTTAAAAATTCCTTCCAATTTACTGCACATGGAATTAAATCGCACACAAGTACACAATATATGACTTTTTAAACCGTGATGGTTAGGTGTTGCATGTACATGTAGTTCAAATTTGAATTACGGTCATTAAATGGCTAGAAAATCACTTAAATGTCTTAAAAGGTCAAATTACCCTTGAAATTTTCCAAAATTTAACATGACAGTTGTATTAGTACTACAAATTTTCTCGTACATTTAAAACACCATCCGTTGCCACTTTACTCCAAATTTGTCTTTCATAGCTAATGAAAATATGGAGAACATCACGCATAGTTTTTGTAGGAACCGTTTGCGACGAAAATTTTTGGGTCTATTTAAGTCTTCCTCCTTAACCTTCGACGGCTCGTCTGCTCGAGTGCCGGCAACCCCCGCATCCACGAATCACGATCCCCATTTCTGCACCCCCTTCTTGCAAAGATGACACTATGGAAACACTTCGTGAAGGCCCGTACGATGGTCGTGTCCTGCCCGAGCGCCGCCGCCTACGCCGAGAGAGCGGCCACCTACACCGAGAGTGTCACCGCATCCGCATTTAGCGCGGCTGCATCTGCTGAGAGGGCATCTGCGGCAGTCGACAAGGCAGCTGCAGCAGCTGAGACGATTGAAGCTGCTGCTGTGACGACGGCTTCAAACACCGAGAGCGCTCGAGCTGCCGTCTGTGCCATCGATGTCGCCCTAGCCCGGATCGAGGCCATCCACACTAAGATCAAGGATGCACATGCCAAGATATTCCAGGCCACTTCGGAATCCAGCATGCAACCCACTCCGAAAAGGCGGTGGTGGCCATGGAGCACCTGCTTCCTCATGAGATCGTCGAGCGGGAGTTGGAGATGCAGGAGGCGGCGGAGATCGAGGAGCATCGTGATACGTCTCCAACGTGTCTATAATTTTTGATTGTACCATGATATTATATTATCTATTTTGAATGTTTTATATGCATTAATATGCTATTTTCTATTATTTTTGGAACTAACATATTAACCTAGAGCCCAGTGTCAGTTCCTATTTTTTTCCTTGTTTTTGAGTTTCGTAGAAAAGGAATACCAAATGGAGTCCAAATGGAATGAAACCTTCGCAGTGATTTTTCTTGGACCAGAAGACAACTAGGAGACTTGGAGATGAAGTCGGAGGAGCCACGAGGCGGCCACAAGGATGGAGGCCGCGCCCAGGGGGGTAGGGCGCGCCCCCACCCTTGTGCCCCCCCGTGACCCTCCTGACCTAATTATTTCGCCTATATATTCCCATATATCCCCAAACCACCAGAGGCATCCACGAAAACACTTTTCCACCGCCACAACCTTCTGTACCTGTGAGATCCCATCTAGGGACCTTTTCCGGCACCCTGCCGGAAGGGGATTCGATCATGGAGGACTTCTACATCAACTCTATTGCCCTTCCGATGAAGCATGAGTAGTTTACCATAGACCTACGGGTCCATAGCTAGTATCTAGATGGCTTCTTCTCTCTCTTTGATTCTCAATACCATGTTCTCCTCGATGTTCTTGGAGATCTATTCGATGTAATACTTTTTTGCGGTGTGTTTGCCGAGATCCGATGAATTGTGGATTTATGATCGGCTTATCTATGAATATTATTTGAATCTTCTTTGAATTCTTATATGCATGATTTGATATCTTTGTAATTCTCTTCAAACTATCGGTTTGGTTTGGCCAACTAGATTGGTTTTTCTTGCAATGGAAGAAGTGCTTAGCTTTGGGTTTAATCTTGCGATGTCCTTTCCCAGTGATAGTAGGGGCAGCAAGGCACATATTGTATTGTTGCCATCGAGGATAAAAAGATGGGGTTTTCATCATATTGCTTGAGTTAATTCCTCTACATCATGTCATCTTACTTAATGTGTTACTCTGTTCTTCATGAACTTAATACTCTAGATGCAGGCATGAGTCGGTCGATGTGTGGAGTAATAGTAGTAGATGCAGAATCATTTCGGTCTACTTGACACGGACGTGATGCCTATATTCATGATCATTGCCTTAGATATCGTCATAACTTTGCGCTTTTCTATCAATTGCTCGGCAGTAATTTGTTCACCCACCTTATTATTTGCTATCTCGAGAGAAGCCTCTAGTGAAACCTATGGCCCCCGGGTCTATTTTCCATCATATTAGTTTCCGATCTACTATTTTGCAATCTTTACTTTCTGATCTATAAACCAAAAATACCAAAATATTTACTTTATCGTTGACCTATCTCTACCAGATCTCACTTTTGCATGCAACCGTGAAGGGATTGACAACCCTTTATTGCATTGGGTGCAAGTTGTTTGATTGTTTGTGCAGGTATTCAGTGATTTGTGCATTGTCTCCTACTGGATTGATACCTTGGTTCTCAAACTGAGGGAAATACTTATCTCTACCTTTCTGCATCACCCTTTCCTCTTCAGGGGAAAAACTAACGCAAGCTCAAGAAGTAGCAGGAAGAATTTCTGGCGTTGTTGCCGAGGAGATCTACACCAAGTTAAGACATACCAAGTACCCATCATAAACTCTCATCTCTTGCATTACATTATTTGCCATTCGCCTCTCATTTTCCTCTCCCCCACTTCTAAAACGATTTCCAAAAAGATTTGCCTTTTCTTCGCCCTCTTCCGTTCATCTTCTTCGCTTGCTTTTTGTGTGCTCGTGTGTTGGTGTGCCTGCTTGCGTTTATGGCTCAACCAAAAAGCGTTGATTCTCACTTTAGGAGGTTGGAAGAAATTGAAAATAATGTTAGGAACTTCATGTCTTTACAATCTGAGCATAATAGTTTCTTTAGAAATGAGCTTAAGGAGCAGAAAAGTTTTATCGTGTACATGAATAAAGAGCTCGATTGAAAGATCGTGGATGTCGCCTAGAGGGGGGGGGTGAATAGGCGTTTTAAAATAATTACGGTTTAGGCTTGAACAAATGCGGAATAAACCTAACGCTTAATTTGTCAAGCACAAAACCTAAAGCAACTAGGCTCACCTATGTGCACCAACAACTTATGCTAAGCAAGATAAACAACTATGAGATAGCAAGATATATGACAAAGAACAATATGGCTATCACAAAGTAAAGTGCATAAGTAAAGGGCTCGGGTAAGAGATAACCGAGGCACGTGGAGACGATGATGTATCCCGAAGTTCACACCCTTGCGGATGCTAATCTCCGTTTGGAGCGGTGTGGAGGCACAATGCTCCCAAGAAGCCACTAGGGCCACCAGAATCTCCTCACGCCCTCGCACAATGCAAGATGCCGTGATTCCACTAAGGGACCCTTGAGGCGGTCACGAACCCGTACAAATGGCGACCCTTGGGGCGGTCACCAACCCGTACACTTTGGCAACCCTTGGGGCGGTCACGGTACCGTCAAAATGCTCGGGCGATCTCCACAACCTAATTGGAGACCCGACGCTTGCCGGAGCTTTACACCACAATGATTGAGCTCCGAACACCACCAACCGACTAGGGGGCCCAAGCACCCAAGATAAACAAGCTCAAGGGCACCAAGCACCCAAGAGTAATAAGCTTCTCAACTTGTAACTTCCACGTATCGTGTGGAGAACTCAAACCGATGCACCAAATGCAATGGCAAGGGCACACGGAGTGCCCAAGTCCTTCTCTCCCAAATCCCACCAAAGCAACTAATGCTAGGGAGGAAAATGAGAGGAAGAACGAAAGAAGAACACGAAGAACTCCAAGATCTAGATCCAAGGGGTTCCCCTCACTAAGAGGAGAAAGTGATTGGTGGAAACGTGGATCTAGATCTCCTCTCTCTTTTCCCTCAAAAACTAGCAAGAATCCATGGAGGGATTGAGAGTTAGCAAGCTCGGAGAAGGTCAACAATGGGGGCTTGAGACAAAGAGAATGATGAAGTCCCCTTAATTCTTCATAATGTAGCCAAGTCTCCAATGCCCTCCAAAAACACCTATTGATCAAGTTTGAGATTGTTGGTCCCCAACCAAGTTGGGTCCTAAGAGGTTAGTCACAATAGGCTTGGCTACCCAAATGGTTCTTTTCTTGACACCACTTTGAGTACCAACAAACTTGGCACACACATTGCCAACCTTATCCTTCCCAAGAGAATAGATATCGTCAATAATAATTGGGTTGGATAAGTTACCACTAGTGCATGAAGAAGCGACGTGACCTTTCTCACGACATAAGTAGCAATGTCTACTCTTCACTTTCTTCTCATTTGATTTCTCAACTTGAGAAGCATTAGCTTGAGTCTTCTTGGGAAGAGGCCTTTCTTCAACTTGAGGTTGAGCATGAGAATGCACTTGTAGCCGCTTCCCTTGTTGCTTGTCACTAATAGCCTTCTTCTTCAATGGGCAAGATCTAACATGATGCCCTTGAATTTTGCACTTGAAGCAAATAATCTTGGCCGAATCCTTGACTTGTTTTTGGCCCTTCTTCTTGTTGATCTTGGACTTATTCTTCTTGTTGGAGTTGAATCCAAGTCCACCTTTGTCATTGGGGATTTTGCACACTCAAGATATTGTTGAGTGTGGATTTCCTTGATGACTCTTTTCCAAGTCTTTCTTCAAAGAAGTGACTTGGGCCTTGAGCTCTTTGATTTCCTCTACATGGTTAGTCTCAACACAAGTACTAGAGGAAGTATAAGCTTCATCGTTAGAGCAACAAGGCAAGGAAAGCAATTCATCACAAGATGTGCCAACATTGTGAGTAGATGAATTACAAGGACTAGCACATGGCAATATACTATTTTGACTAGAAGTAGTGCTAGTATCCACATGAGGCTCACTAGATGTTACCTTGACCTTCATGGCCTCATGAGCTATATTTAGCACACTATGGGATACTAGAAGATCATCATGAGAGCTTGAGAGCTTTTCATGACTTTCTTCCAATTTCCCATAATTGCTAGATAGCACCTCAAGTTGAGCCCGTAGCTCAACATTCTCCTTCAAAATGGATGCTTCACAAGTAATAGAGTTAGTAGCACAAGCATCATCATTTACAACAATGGGAGAAGGCAACTTGGCAAGCTCTTTGAGATAAGAAGCTTCAAGTTGGGCATGAGACTCGGTGAGTTTGATGAGCTCACCCTTGATGACCCTTGAGCCATTTTCGAGGTGCTCAAAATCCTCAAGGAGTCTAGCATGAGCAACTTCAAGCTTAGCATTTTTAGTTTTAAAAACATTGGCCACCTCAAGGGCTCTATCAATAGATTCCTTCACTCTAGACAATTCTAGAGCAAAAGTCTCCTCAAGAGATTCCTTGGTGGTTTGTTCAAGTTCAAGAGCTTGAGAGAGGTCCGCAATCTCGTTAGCGTAATCACGCCCATGACCTTCCATTTTATCAATGGTGACCTCATGCTCCTCAAGACGAGATTCCAACTCATCAATATATTTCTTGCTCTCAATAGCAATGGACATGATTTCCATGAAGTTGGAACGAGCAAATTTATTTTTATGAAGAGCTTTAAAAACCATTTCCCCCTTAATTTTTAAGGAGGCCACATTATAATTCTCTTCATCATTATCCTCATCATCATTAGCATCAACATCATCATCAAGAGACATATTGGGATACAAAGTAGGAGATACCTTTGACGCCTTAGCCATAAGGCAAAACGCAATAGATGATGATGTAGGATCCCTTGAGGCACCATTAAGCACCACATCTTGTTCCATGGAGTGTTCGGTTTCCTCTTGTGGCAAACCACATGTAGGTGAAGTAGAAGAAGTTGAGAAGACTATATGACCGGAGGTGGAGGGAGAACAACCATCCCCACAAATCTTGGACACACCATATTTATCTTGAAGCTTTGTCCATAACTCATGAGCATCCCGGAACGGCATGAGTTCAAATATAACTACATTGCTCAAAGCATCGAAAAGCACATTAGAAGCTTGAGCATTGAGATAAGAGTTTTTCTCATCCTCTAAAGATAATATTTGGGGATCCTTTGGAGGAGAAAAACCCATATCTACAATTCGCTCTAAATTCGGGTCCATGACCCTAAAGAGATTAAGCATGCGAATTACCCAAACATCAAAATTTGTGCCATCGAAACTAAGAGTGTCAGAGAATCCTAATCCTCTAGTCGACATCTTTACTCTCTAGGCGGTTAAGCCCAACAAAGAGAGACGAGGCTCTGATACCAATTGAAAGATCGTGGATGTCACCTAGAGGGGGTGAATAGGCGTTTTAAAATAATTACGGTTTAGGCTTGAACAAATGCGGAATAAACCTAACGGTTAATTTGTCAAGCACAAAACCTAAAGCAACTAGGCTCACCTATGTGCACCAACAACTTATGCTAAGCAAGATAAACAACTATGAGATAGCAAGATATATGACAAAGAACAATATGGCTATCACAAAGTAAAGTGCATAAGTAAAGGGCTCGGGTAAGAGATAACCGAGGCACGTGGAGACGACGATGTATCCCAAGTTCACACCCTTGCGGATGCTAATCTCCGTTTGGAGCGGTGTGGAGGCACAATGCTCCCAAGAAGCCACTAGGGCCACCGTAATCTCCTCACGCCCTAGCACAATGCAAGATGCCGTGATTCCACTAAGGGACCCTTGAGGCGGTCACCGAACCCATACAAATGGCGACCCTTGGGGCGGTCACCGAACCAGACACTTTGGCAACCCTTGGGGCGGTCACGGTACCGTCAAAATGCTTGGGGCGATCTCCACAACCTAATTGGAGACCCGACGCTGTGCCGGAGCTTTACACCACAATGATTGAGCTCGAACACCACCAACCGACTAGGGGCCCAAGCACCCAAGATAAACAAGCTCAAGGGCACCAAGCACCCAAGAGTAATAAGCTTCTCAACTTGTAACTTCCACGTATCATGTGGAGAACTCAAACCGATGCACCAAATGCAATGGCAAGGGCACACGGAGTGCCCAAGTCCTTCTCTCCCAAATCCCACCAAAGCAACTAATGCTAGGGAGGAAAATGAGAGGAAGAACGAAAGAAGAACACGAAGAACTCCAAGATCTAGATCAGGGTTCCCTCACTAAGAGGAGAAAGTGATTGGTGGAAGCGTGGATCTAGATCTCCTCTTTTTCCTCAAAACTAGCAAGAATCCATGGAGGATTGAGAGTTAGCAAGCTCGGAGAAGGTCAACAATGGGGGCAAGAACAAGCTCAAAGGGATGAGGTTCAATGGGGAAGAAGACCCCCTTTTATAGGTGGGGAAAAAACCAACCGTTATGCTCACAGCCCGCATCGAGCGGTAGTACCGCTTGACATCACGGTACTACCGCTAGGGGTAGCGGTACTACTGCTAGGGTAGCGGTACTACTGCTTGCGAGCGGTACTAAAAATTACATCCGTGCCTATCACCGCTGGACTTGTGACGAGATTTTGGTCCCGAGCGGAAGTAGCCACGGAAGTAGCCGCAGTAGTACCGCTCTAGAGCGGTAGTAAAAATTACATCCGCTCTAGTCGCGGTAGTACCGCTGCAGCCTTCACCAAAACAGCCACAACTTTTGCAAACGGACTCGAATTCGATGAAACCAAGTTTGTTGGAAAGCTAGCGACAAGGGCTAACACAATCTTGAAAGAAATACCAATAATAAGCAAATGAGAAAAGGCCCAAAAGAAAATGGTGAGAACCCTTCCTCGGAGAAGACCGTAAAACCTCCAACACCGAAAACATCATAGAAGACGATGCAAACTCCGTTTTCGATGAACTCAAGCTTGTCATAAAGATGACCATAAGCTCTAAGACTCACAAAGAGAATCAAACAAGAACCAAGAAACATGATGAAAGGATGCAATGGTTTGAGCTCTCGACGAGCGATACGATCAAGCTACTCACTTGAGAGCCCCCCTTGATAGTACGGCTATCGATCCTATAACCCGGTCTCCCAACTACCACCATGAGACCGGTAAAATAGAAAAACTATCAAGGGCAAACCTTTGCCTTGCACATGGTCCATTTGAGCTAGATGATGACGATCTTGACTCCCTCAAGTTGGACCACCTTTCTTGATTGCGTTGGCTCGATGAAGACTAGATGATTGCTCCCCCATAGTTCACTATGGGTGAGCGACTCTTCGGCACATCTTCACAAGTCCATTGACACCACAATGGATGGCAAGATTCAAACTTGATTGCTCCCCCATACTCCATTATGGGTGAGCCACTCTTTGTGTTGCTCCACTTGAACTTGCACACTGCAAACTTGATGACGATCACCACTTGATGTCATCCTCCATGGGTTGTATGGGATCTTCCTCTTGACGCAAGACCATGGAAACATACCTAACCCCACAAAGAACTCTCACGTAGACCATGGGTTAGTACACAAAGCGTAATGGACAATGCTTACCATACCATGGGAACACTTGGTCCCACTCGGTACATCTTCTATGCTTTGTGAGTTGATCAACCTTGAATCTTTCCGACTCTCTTCATTTGGATGATGTCTTGAAGGTAAATATGAATGATCACACAATCTTCTTCTTCAAGACATGCTTGCAATAAGCTCAACACTCACATGACCAATCTTTGGATAATTCCTTAATAGCACCTTGGTCAACCCATAAACTCCTTGAAACCAACACATGGACTTCAAGAAATGCCTATGGAAACATCCTTCAAATATAACTCGATGCAACCATTAGTCCATAGAGAATGTCATCAATTACCAAAACCACACATGGGGGCACCACATGTCCTTTCATCGATGATATGTCTAAGGAATTTTATGGTTTCAAATCTCACTTTTCTCATCTTGAAAATTTAATAGGCCAAATTTCTGATAAACAAGCTACCTTAGTAAATAAGATGGCTGCTAAACTAGAGGCTTTGAATAATGATGAAGATCTTAAAGTGATTGATGTGACTCCTATTAAATCTTTATTTTCTAATATAAATCTTGACAAAGATGGGACTGAAGATGAGCCAACTTTAGTTAAAAGGTGTCCCACTGATTAAGAGTTTTTAGATCTTAATGCAAAAATTGATAAAAGTGGGATTGGAGAGGTCAAAACTTTAAGTAGGAATGAACCCAATCTTTTGGATTTCAAGGAATTTGATTATGATAATTGTTCTTTAATAGATTGTATTTCCTTGTCGCAATCCATGTTGAAGTCTCCTCATGCTTATAATCAAAACAAAGCTTTTACCAAACATATCGTTGATGCTTTGATGCAATCTTTTGAAGAAAAGCTTGAATTGGAAGTTTCTATCACTAGAAAACTTTATGATGAGTGGGAACCTACTATCTCTACTCCTAATGTCTCAGTTGGTAGTCTCTGTTCCGGTTTTTTTTTCGTCCCACCATTTTTGTCCGGTTTTTTTCGTCCTACCTCCCACCTCCCAATTTTGTCGGTTTTTTTGTCGGTTTTTTATTCGCCCCCTCCCACTGGCCAGATAAACCCAACGTTTATTTGGTAACACAATGAATTCACATATGGTGATTGATTTATTCTTTGGTAACCCAACTAATGGATGGTAATCAATCTTCAAATACCAAAACCAAACATACAAGGTAACAATCAATTCATTTTTTCTGACCGGTTATTTTTCGTCTCCCCTCCCACCTGCCTTTTCGCTTCACCGCCCACATAAACCCGTCGGATTAGTTACCATATAAAAAAATTAATCACAATCAATCAAGCATTGATGGGATATTTCCTTACATTGATGTGATTTTCATTTATTATCATGAATCATACACGTCAAAAAAGGTACGGCGTGCGAGGATCGTGGGCACATGCCCTACAAATCTGAAAATGCCTATAAAAATTAAATCAGAATCAATCAAGCATTGATGGTATATTTTACTTGCTTTGATGGGATTTTTGTACACGGTACCATTAACGCGATCCTCCCATCACTGCCCTCCTTACGATCCTGGACAGCCGATCCTCTCGACGCCTGCCCTCATGTGTCCTCGCGCCACCATCATCTTCTTCTCTCCGATCTCCTTGACTAGGAGGACTCCTCTATGCCCCAGGCCCTGGCCGACGCCGGTGACTCCTCGGTACTCCGCCTATGCCGTCACATCCGATGCATGCGAAACTCCAGCTGATGCCACGGGATCCACATCCTACGCTCGTCGGCCGTCTTCCACTCTGGCTGCTGCGTGGTGCCGCCGCTGTGGGAGGCAACCTAGCAGGAGCAGACATAGCCGTCCTCGTGCAGCCCGAACCATGCGTCTAGCTCGGCGTCGAAGTAGCCTCGGCCTCTGAAAGGTAGCATCCACTCCCCATGGCACCTCCACTTGCAACTCCTGGTGTCGACGGAGTACGTGCCGCAGACCGCCCTGCTCCACGAGGACATAAATATGGTGCGCCCGTCTGGGTGCAACGCATAGGAGAAGATCATCTCGTCCTTGGTGAAGGGCATCGGCATGCTTTTCCAGGACCAGTCGGTGGGCAGCAAGTCGTCGTCTTCCGTCGGCGGCTCGCCATCGCCTCAAAGGACACATGCCGCTCCATCAAGTGGAAGGCGAACGCGAACAATGCGTCACCGACGTCCGAGGGCAGGAAGGTGTTGGAGCCACAAAGTAGTGCGTCTGGAACGGGAGGGCTGACGGCCAGTCCGGCGGTGTCAGTGTCGTAGAATAGGGTTCCGGCGTGTATGTTGCTCGTGGCGATGATGTAGCTGCCCAGGGCTGCAAACTTCATGGCACAACCACGCTCAGGTGACACTAGCCGGAGGATAGGGGGCGCTGAGGTCGGGACTGTCGACATCGATCTTGCGGATGGTGAAGCCCTTGTGCAAGTCGTCTAGAACCAGATAGAGGCTCTTCTCCTTGTTGCCTTTGCGATCGTGGTAGTACTTGGGCTCATCCTCCTTGCCCTACCTTCTTCGCTTAGACATCCCTCCCCCGACTGGCTGAATTAGTGAATTCTGAAGTATATACCAGAAAAACACGTATGCAGATGAAAACACTCGAATAGATTGGACGTAGCTGGCTAACCACGGTTGATGTAGTATCGATCTACTAGAAGCAACATGGATACGCGCAAGCAATTGATACACACGGGCATGCCTCGTGCCCGCTGATCTTTCTATTGGTCTCTGGGTGTACTGTTTATAGGGGTGCAGGGTATTACGTATATATAGCTATAGCTAGGACTTGCAACATAACCGATTCGGGACGGAACTACTGATCCTACTTGGTGATGGATTCCTGCACAAGCCGGACATGAGACGTGCTTTTTTCTTGAGGGAAACGCCTCCACCGCCGCCGCCAGTGAGTAACCCTAGGGCAGGGTGCTAGGATCCCCAGAGCAGGGCGGGTAGCAAGGAGCGGCGCAAGGAGGCCGTGTCGGTCGTTCCCGCCACCAGCGCTAAACCCCAGGTATTTACGTTCCGTGTCCTCCCCGCACTCTACATTGATACATCAGCGAGGAGCTGACGGTGGAAATGCTACTCCTCCCTGAACTCTATGATGCTTGATTCGATCTCGTGGTGTGGAGCCATTAAGGTGGGCAAGGCTATTGAGTTTGCTCCTAACGCCGGCTTGGGCGATGGGTGGGACGAATGCGAGCAGCGGCCAACGGCGGACATGGACTCAAGCCAGCACAGGTCCATGGCGGAGCAGCGCACCTGCTGGTCTTCACTTGGTAGGCGGCAGTAGTTTCCGCATCAAGGTATGTGCTCTTTTTTACATTCTTGTCATGTCTGATTGAGAATCATTGTATTAGCTCATGGGCGCCGTACCAGTAGTCCAGATTTGATTCACGGTCAGCTCGGGTGTTGTGGAGCATAGGGAAGGAGGAGAAGGAGGGCAGGTGTTTAGAATTTGGTGCCAAGGGAGATAATCGAGATGGTGGCACAGAATTAGAGGATGCCAGGTGACCAGGTAGAGGAGAGACACCACCCAACGCCCATCGATGCAGTGAGGAGTGTGGTGTTCTACAGTATGGTAATTGGTAAAAGTTTTTGGTCCTATGATATTAGTGTGTGTGTGTGTGTGTGAGATAGAGAGAGAGAGAAAGAGAGAGATAATTCATATTACATAAAAATAACGCAGAGAATTTAGATGTATTGTTTGTCACGGAGCTGTGGCTGTCCGATATAAATTGAAATAAATTCCCTTAGTTGTGGTGGCAAATATAATACACATAATCCATATTGTTATGCACTAGCGCGTGTGTGTGAAATAGATGGATTATGGTCCCATACCCAATAAGATGGGTATGTGTGTGTTAGAGAGAGAGAGAGGAAGAGGGGGGAGAGAGAGTGAGGAAGAGGTACGGAGAGAGTGTGTGTGTGAGGATTTGATGGTAAAAAAGGTCGCCAATGTCACTTGATATGTATGAGAATATTAAATGTAATATTAACATGAATATTGAACTCTTAAAGTTAATGTGGCCCCGTTGCAGTGCACGGGCGTTCTTCTAGTTAAGATTAAGATTAAAGATTATGAGTGCCATGCTTTGTGTGATTTGGGTGCTAGCGTTTCCACAATTCCAAGAACTTCATGTGATGTGTTAGGTTTGTGTGAATTTGTTGATTGTTCTTTAAATTTGCATCTTGAGGATTCCACTATTAAGAAACCTACGGGAAGGATTAATGATGTTCTTATTGTTGCAAATAGGAATTATGTGCCCGTAGATTTCATTGTTCTTTGATATAGATTGGAATCCTACATGTCCTATTATTCTTGGTAGACCTTTCCTTAGAACGATTGGTGCAATTATTTCAATTTCCGTTAAGGAAGGGCATGGAACACTTTCCTAGAAAGAAAATTAAATTTCCATATGAATCTATTATGAGAGCCACTTATGGATTGCATACCAAATATGACAATACTGAAGGAAATATGCCCTAGAGGCAATAATAAAGTTATTATTTATTTCCTCATATCATGATAAATGTTTATTATTCATGCTAGAATTGTATTAACCGGAAACATGATACATGTGTGAATACATAGACAAACTTAATGTCACTAGTATGCCTCTACTTGACTAGCTCATTAATCAAAGATGGTTATATTTCCTAACCATAGACATGTGTTGTCATTTGTTTAACGGGATCACATCATTAGGAGAATGATGTGATTGACTTGACCCATTCCGTTAGCTTAGCACTTGATCGTTTAGTATGTTGCTATTGCTTTCTTCATGACTTATACAAGTTCCTATAACTATGATATTATGCAACTCCCGTTTACCGGAGCAACACTTTGTGTGCTACCAAACGTCACAACATAACTGGGTGATTATAAAGGAGCTCTACAGGTGTCTCCAAAGGTACATGTTGAGTTGGCGTATTTCGAGATTAGGTTTTGTCACTCCGATTGTCGGAGAGGTATCTCTGGGCCCTCTCGGTAATGCACATCACTATAAGCCTTGCAAGCAATGTAGCTAATGAGTTAGTTATGGAATGATGCATTACGTAACAAGTAAATAGACTTGCCGGTAATGAGATTGAACTAGGTATTGAGATACCGACGATCAAATCTCGGGCAAGTAACATACCGATGACAAAGGGAACAACATATGTTGTTATGCGGTTTGACCGATAAAGATCATCGTAGAATATGTAGGAACAAATATGAGCATCTATGTTCTGCTATTGGTTATTGATAGGAAATAGTTATAGGTCATGTCTACATAGTTCTCGAACCCGTAGGGTCCGCACGCTTAAGGTTTCGATGACAGTTATACTATGAGTTTATGAGTTTTGATGTACCGAAGTTTGTTCGGAGTCCCGGATGTGATCACGGACATGACGAGGAGTCTCGAAATGGTTGAGACATGAAGATTGATATATTGGAAGCCTATATTTGGATATCGGAAGTGTTCCCGGTGAAATTGGGATTTTACCGGAGTACCGGGAGGTTACCGGACTCCCCCGGGGGCTTAATGGGCCTATATGAGCCCTAGTGGAGAGGAAGAGAGGAGGCAAGGGCTGGGCCACGCGCCCCTCCCCCTAGTCCTAATAGGACAAGGAGAGGGGGGCGGCGCCCCCCCCCTTTCCTTCCTCTCTCCCTCCTCCTTCCCCCTTCTCCTATTCCAACTAGGAAAGAAGGGAGTCCTACTCCCGATGGGAGTAGGACTCCCCTTGGCGCGCCCCTCCTTGGCCGGCCGCCCCCTCCCCCTTGGCTCCTTTTATACGGGGCCAGGGGGGCACCTCTAGACACAACAATTGATCTCTTGATCTCTTAGCCGTGTGCGGTGCCCCCCTCCACCATAGTCCTCGTTAATATTGTAGCGATGCTTAGGCGAAGCCCTGCGATGGTATAACATCAAGATCGTCACCACGCCATCGTGCTGACGGAACTCTTCCCCGACATTTTGCTGGATCGGAGTCTGGGGATCGTCATCGAGCTTAGCGTGTGCTAGAACTCGGAGGTGCCGTAGTTTCGGTGCTTGATCGGTCGGGCCGTGAAGACGTACGACTACATCAATCGCGTTGTTCTAACGCTTCTGCTTTCGGTCTACGAGGGTACGTGGACAGTACTCTCCCCTCTCATTGCTATGCATCACCATGATCTTGCGTGTGTGTTGGGGATATGACTATTTGTGTAAGCCGCCCAGGAGGGGCCGGGTTACGCAAAGAGGACTCATCAGAGGAAGCCCAAGACCAAGCGTGAAGATGGCGGTTTATAAGGGGCCCAATGCCCATAGGCGACTTAAGGCCCGTTGTAGTAAACCGCCATGATGGCATGACTTGTAACATAAGGTAGATTTAACTAGTCACCGAGCCGGACACTGTTTATAAGCCGGCCGGGACTCTGTAAGCCACAGGGCGTCGACCCGTGTATATAAGGGTAAGAAACAACTCATCGAGAGCCGGGCATAGCGTATCTCGCTCCCTGGTCATCGAAACATCAATACCAACCCAACTAGACGTAGGCCTTACCTTCACCGTAAGGGGCCGAACTAGTATAAACCCTCTCATGTCCCTTGTCCCGATTTAACCCCTTCAAGCTTCCTAGTTGCGATGGCTCCACAACTAAGTCCTTTCACAAGGACATCTGACGTGACTATTCCACCATAGTGTGCGTAGGAATTTTTTTGAAATTACTACGTTCCCCAACAGTGGCATCCGAGCCAGGTTTTATGCGTAGATGTTATATGCACGAGTAGAACACAAGTGAGTTGTGGGCGATACAAGTCATACTGCTTACCAGCATGTCATACTTTGGTTCGGCGGTATTGTTGGATGAAGCGGCCCGGACCAACATTACGCGTACGCTTACGCGAGACTGGTTCTACCGACGTGCTTTGCACACAGGTGGCTGGCGGGTGTCTGTTTCTCCAACTTTAGTTGAACCGAGTGTGGCTACGCCCGGTCCTTGCGAAGGTTAAAACAGCACTAACTTGACGAACTATCGTTTTGGTTTTGATGCGTAGGTAAGAATGGTTCTTGCTCAGCCCGTAACAGCCACGTAAAATTGGCAACAACAAAGTAGAGGACGTCTAACTTGTTTTTGCAGGGCATGTTGTGATGTGATATGGTCAAGACGTGATGCTATATTTTATTGTATGAGATGATCATGTTTTGTAACCGAAGTTATCGGCAACTGGCAGGAGCCACATGGTTGTCGCTTTATTGTATGAAATGCAAATGCCCTGTAATTGCTTTACTTTATCACTAAGCGGTAGCGATAGTCGTAGAAGCAATAGATGGCGTAAACGACAACGATGCTATGATGGAGATCAAGGTGTCGCGCCGGTGACAATGGTGATCACGACGGTGCTTCGGAGATGGAGATCACAAGCACAAGATGATGATGGCCATATCATATCACTTATATTGATTGCATGTGATGTTTATCCTTTATGCATCTTATCTTGCTTTGATTAACAGTAGCATTTTAAGATGATCTCTCACTAATTATCAATAAGTGTTCTCCCTGAGTAAGCACCATTGCGAAAGTTCTTCGTGCTGAGACACCACGTGATGATCGGGTGTGATAGGCTCTACGTTCAAATACAACGGATGCAAAACAGTTGCACATGCGGAATACTCAGGTTAAACTTGACAAGCCTAGCATATATAGATATGGCCTCGGAACACGGAGAACGAAAGGTCGAACGTGAATCATATAGTAGATATGATCAACATAGTGATGTTCACCATTGAAACTACTCCATCTCACGTGATGATCGGACATGGTTTAGTTGATTTGGATCACGAGATCACTTAGATGACTTGAGAGATGTCTGTCTAAGTGGGAGTTCTTAAGTAATATGATTAATTGAACTTAAATTTATCATGAACTTAGTACCTGATAGTATTTTGCTTGTCTATGTTTGTTGTAGATTGATGGCTCATGCTGTTGTTCCGTTGAATTTTAGTGCGTTCCTTGAGAAAGCTAAGTTGAAAGATGATGGTAGCAATTACACGGACTGGGTCCGTAACTTGAGGATTATCCTCATTGCTGCACAAAAGAATTACGTCCTGGAAGCACCACTGGGTGCCAGGCCTACTACAGATGCAACTGACGATGTTAAGAACGTCTGGCAGAGCAAAGCTGATGACTACTCGATAGTTCAGTGTGCCATGCTTTACGGCTTAGAACCGGGTCTTCAATGACGTTTTGAACGTCATGGAGCATATGAGATGTTCCAGGAGTTGAAGTTAATATTTCAAGCAAATGCCCGGATTGAGAGATATGAAGTCTCCAATAAGTTCTATAGCTGTAAGATGGAGGAGAATAGTTCTGTCAGTGAACATATACTCAAAATGTCTGGGTATAATAATCACTTGATTCAACTGGGAGTTAATCTTCCTGATGATAGTGTCATTGACAGAATTCTTCAATCACTGCCACCAAGCTACAAGAGCTTCATGATGAACTATAATATGCAAGGGATGGACAAGACTATTCCTGAGCTCTTCGCAATGCTAAAGGCTGCGGAGGTAGAAATCAAGAAGGAGCATCAAGTGTTGATGGTCAATAAGACCACCAGTTTCAAGAAAAAGGGTAAAGGGAAGAAGAAGGGGAACTTCAAGAAGAATAGCAAGCAAGTTGCTGCTCAAGAGAAGAAACCCAAATCTGGACCTAAGCCTAAGACTGAGTGCTTCTACTGCAAGCAGACTGGACACTGGAAGCGGAACTGCCCCAAGTATTTGGCGGATAAGAAGGATGGCAAGGTGAACAAAGGTATATGTGATATACATGTTATTGATGTGTACCTTACTAATGCTCGCAGTAGCACCTAGGTATTTGATACTGGTTCTGTTGCTAATATTTGCAACTCGAAACAGGGACTACGGATTAAGCGAAGATTGGCTAAGGACAAGGTGACGATGCGCGTGGGAAATGGTTCCAAAGTCGATGTGATCATGGTCGGCACGCTACCTCTACATATACCATCGGGATTAGTTTTAGACCTAAATAATTGTTATTTGGTGCCTGCGTTGAGCATGAACATTATATCTGGATCTTGTTTGATGAGAGACAGTTATTCATTTAAATCAGAGAATAATGGTTGTTCTATTTATATGAGTAATATCTTTTATGGTCATGCACCCTTGAAGAGTGGTCTATTTTTATTAAATCTTGATAGTAGTGATACACATATTCATAATGTTGAAGCCAAAAGATGCAGAGTTGATAATGATAGTGCAACTTATTTGTGGCACTGCCGTTTGGGTCATATTGGTGTAAAGCGCATGAAGAAACTCCATACTGATGGACTTCTGGAATCACTTGATTATGAATCACTTGGTACTTGCGAACCGTGCCTCATGGGCAAGATGACTAAAACACCGTTCTCCGGAACTATGGAGCGAGCAACTGATTTGTTGGAAATCATACATACTGATGTATGTGGTCCAATGAATATTGAGGCTCGCGGCGCGTATCGTTATTTTCTCACCTTCACAGATGATTTGAGCAGATATGGGTATATCTACTTGATGAAACACAAGTCTGAAACATTTGAAAAGTTCAAAGAATTTCAGAGTGAAGTGGAAAATCATCGTAACAAGAAAATAAAATTTCTACGATCTGATCGTGGAGGAGAATATTTGAGTTACGAGTTTGGTTTATATTTGAAGCAATGCGGAATAGTTTTGCAACTCACACCACCCGGAACACCACAATGAAATGGTGTGTCCGAACGTCGTGATCGTAGTTTACTAGATATGGTGCGATCTATGATGTTTCTTATTGATTTGCCGCTATTGTTTTGGGGTTATGCTTTAGAGACGGTCACATTCACGTTAAATAGGGCACCATCAAAATCCGTTGAGACAACGCCTTATGAACTATGGTTTGGCAAGAAACCAAAGTTGTCGTTTCTTAAAGTTTGGGGCTGCGATGCTTATGTGAAGAAACTTCAACCAGATAAGCTCGAACCCAAATCAGAGAAATGTGTCTTCATAGGATACCCAAAAGAGACTATTGGGTACACCTTCTATCACAGATCTGAGGGCAAGATTTTTGTTGCTAAATTCGGATCCTTTCTAGAGAAGGAGTTTCTCTCGAAAGAAGTGAGTGGGAGGAAAGTAGAACTTGATGAGGTAACTGTACCTGCTCCCTTATTGGAAAGTAGTTCATCACAAGAACCGGTTCCTGTGAAAACTACACCAATCAGTGAGGAAGCTAATGATATTGATCATGAAACTTTAGATCAAGTTACTACCGAACCTCGTAGGTCTACCAGAGTAAGATCTGCACCAGAGTGGTATGGTAATCCTATTCTGGAAGTCATGTTACTTGACCATGGCGAACCTACAAACTATGAGGAAGCGATGATGAGTCCAGATTCCGCAAAATGGCTTGAGGCCATGAAATCTGAGATGGGATCCATGTATGAGAACAAATTATGGACTTTGGTTGACTTGCCCGATTATCGGCAAGCCATCGAGAATAAATGAATCTTCAAGAAGAAGACTGACGCTGATGGTAATGTAAATGTCTACAAAGCTCGACTTGTTGCAAAAGGTTTTCGACAAGTTCAAGGGGTTGACTACGATGAGACTTTCTCACCCGTAGCGATGCTTAAGTCTGTCCGAATCGTGTTAGCAATTGCCGCATTTTATGATTATGAAATATGGCAAATGGATGTCAAAACTGCATTCCTGAATGGATTTCTGGAAGAAGAGTTGTATATGATGCAACCGAAAGGTTTTGTCGATCCAAAAGGTGCTAACAAAGTGTGCAAGCTCCAGCGATCTATTTATGGACTGGTGCATGCCTCTCGGAATTGGAATAAATGCCTTGATAGTGTGATCAAAGCATATGGTTTTATGCAGACTTTTGGAGAAGCCTGTATTTACAAGAAAGTGAGTGGTAGCTCTGTAGCATTTCTGATATTATATGTAGATGACATATTGTTAATTGGAAATGATATAGAATTTTTGGATAGCATAAAGGGATACTTGAATAAAAGTTTTTCAATGAAAGACCTCGGTCAAGCTGCTTACATATTGGGCATCAAGATCTATAGAGATAGATCAAGACGCTTGATTGGACTTTCACAAAGCACATACCTTGATAAAGTTTTTAAAAGTTCAAAATGGATCAGGCAAAGAAAGGATTCTTGCCTGTATTACAAGGTGTGAAGTTGAGTCAGACTCAATGCCCGACCACAGCAGAAGATAGAGAGAAAATGAAAGATGTTCCCTATGCTTCAGCCATAGGCTCTATCATGTATGCAATGCTATGTACCAGACCTGACGTATGCTTAGCAATAAGTTTGGCAGGGAGGTACCAAAGTAATCCAGGAGTGGATCACTGGACAGCGGTCAAGAACATCCTGAAATACCTGAAAAGGACTAAGGATATGTTTCTCGTTTATGGAGGTGGCAAAGAGCTAGTCATAAATGGTTACGTCGATGTAAGCTTTGACACTGATCCGGACGATTCTAAATCGCAAACTGGATACATGTTTATATTGAACGGTGGAGCTGTCAGTTGGTGCAGTGCTAAACAAAGTGTCGTGGTGGGATCTACATGCGAAGCGGAGTACATAGCTGCTTCGGAAGCATCAAATGAAGGAGTCTGGATGAAAGAGTTCATTTCCGATCTAGGTGTCATACCTAGTGCATCGGGACCAATGAAGATCTACTGTGACAATACTGGTGCAATGGCCTTAGCAAAGGGATCCAGATTTCACAAGAGGACCAAGCACATCAAGAGACGCTTCAATTCCATCCGGGACCAAGTCCAGGTGGGAGACATAGAGATTTTCAAGATACATACGGATCTGAATGTTGCAGACCCGTTGACTAAGCCTCTTCCACGAGCAAAACATGATCAGCACCAAGACTCCATGGGTGTTAGAATCATTACTGTATAATCTAGATTATTGACTCTAGTGCAAGTGGGATACTGAAGGAAATATGCCCTAGAGGCAATAATAAAGTTATTATTTATTTCCTCATATCATGATAAATGTTTATTATTCATGCTAGAATTGTATTAACCGGAAACATGATACATGTCTGAATACATAGACAAACTTAATGTCACTAGTATGCCTCTACTTGACTAGCTCAGTAATCAAAGATGGTTATGTTTCCTAACCATACACATGTGTTGTCATTTGAGGAGAATGATGTGATTTACTTGACCCATTCCGTTAGCTTAACACTTGATCGTTTAGTATGTTGCTATTGCTTTCTTCATGACTTATACAAGTTCCTATAACTATGAGATTATGCAACTCCCATTTATCGGAGGAACACTTTGTGTGCTACCAAACGTCACAACGTAACTGGGTGATTATAAAGGAGATCTACAGGTGTCTCCAAAGGTACATTTGAGTTGGCATATTTGGAGATTATGTTTTGTCACTCCGATTGTCGGAGAGGTATCTCTGGGCCCTCTCGGTAATGCACATCACTATAAGCCTTGCAAGCAATGTAGATAATGAGTTAGTTATGGAATGATGCATTACGTAACGAGTAAAGAGACTTGCCGGTAACGAGATTGAACTAGGTATTGAGATACCGACGATCGAATCTCGGGCAAGTAACATACCGATGACAAAGTGAACAACATATGTTGTTATGCGGTTTGACCGATAAAGATCTTCGTAGAATATTTAGGAACAAATATATTGGGTCATGTCTATTGGTTATTGACTGGAAATAGTTCTAGGTCATGTCTACATAGTTCTCGAACCCGTAGGGTCCGCACGCTTAAGGTTTCGATCACAGTTATATTATGAGTTTATGAGTTTTGATGTACCGAAGTTTGTTCGGAGTCCCGGATGTGATCAGGACATCACGAGGAGTCTCGAAATGGTCGAGACATGAAGATTGATATATTGGAAGCCTATATTTGGATATCGGTGTGTTCCGGTGAAATCGGGATTTTACCGAGTACCGGAGGTTACGGACCCCGGGGCTTAATGGGCCTACATGGGCCCTAGTGGAGAGGAAGAGAGGAGGCAAGGGCTGGGCGCGCCCTCCCCTAGTCCGAATAGGACAGGAGAGAGGCGGCGCCCTCCCCGCTTCCTTCCTCTCTCCTCCTCCTTCCCCTTCTCCTATTCTAACTAGAAAGAAGGGAGTCCTACTCCCGGTGGGAGTAGGACTCCTCTTGGCGCGCCCCTCCTTGGCCGGCCGCCCCCTCCCCCTTGGCTCCTTTATATACAGGGGCAGGGGGCACCTCTAGACACAACAATTGATCTCTTGATCTCTTAGCCGTGTGCGGTGCCCCCCTCCACCATAGTCCTCGATAATATTGTAGCGGTGCTTAGGCGAAGCCCTGCGACGGTAGAACATCAAGATCGTCACCACGCCGTCGTGCTGACGGAACTCTTCCCCTACATTCTACTGGATCGGAGTCCGGGGATCGTCATCGAGCTGAACATGTGCTAGAACTCGGAGGTGCCATAGTTTCGGTGCTTGACTGGTCGGGCCATGAAGACGTACGACTACATCAACCGTGTTGTTCTAACGCTTCCGCTTTCGGTCTACGTGGGCACATGGACAACACTCTCACCTCTCGTTGCTATGCATCACCATGATCTTGCGTGTGCGTAGGAATTTTTTTGAAATTACTACGTTCCCCAACAGTGGCATCCGAGCCAGGTTTTATGCGTAGATGTTATATTCACGAGTAGAACACAAGTGAGTTGTGGGCGATACAAGTCATACTGCTTACCAGCATGTCATACTTTGGTTCGGCGGTATTGTTGGATGAAGCGGCCCGGACCACATTACGCGTACGCTTACGCGAGACTGGTTCTACCGACGTGCTTTGCACATAGGTGGTTGGCGGGTGTCTGTTTCTCCAACTTTAGTTGAACCGAGTGTGGCTACGCCCAGTCCTTGCGAAGGTTAAAACAGCACTAACTTGACGAACTATCATTGTGGTTTTGATGCGTAGGTAAGAACGGTTCTTGCCCAGCCCGTAGCAGCCACGTAAAATTTGCAACAACAAAGTAGAGGACGTCTAACTTGTTTTTGCAGGGCATGTTGTGATGTGATATGGTCAAGACGTGATGCTATATTTTATTGTATGAGATGATCATGTTTTGTAACCAAACTTATCAGCAACTGGCAGGAGCCATATGGTTGTCGCTTTATTGTATGAAATGCAAACGCCCTGTAATTGCTTTACTTTATCACTAAGCGGTAGCGATAGTCGTAGAAGCAATAGATGGCGTAAATGACAACGATGCTACGCTGGAGATCAAGGTGTCGCGCCGGTGACAATGGTGATCACGATGGTGCTTCGGAGATGGAGATCACAAGCACAAGATGATGATGGCCATATCATATCACTTATATTGATTGCATGTGATGTTTATCATTTATGCATCTTTTCTTGCTTTGATTGACGGTAGCTTTTTAAGATGATCTCTCACTAATTATCAAGAAGTGTTCTCCCTGAGTATGCACCGTTGTGAAAGTTGTTCGTGCTGAGACACCACGTGATGATCGGGTGTGATAGGCTCTACGTTCAAATACAACGGGTGCAAAATAGTTGCACACGCGGAATACTCACGTTAAACTTGACGAGCCTAGCATATACAGATATGGCCTCGGAACACGGAGACCTAAAGGTCGAACGTGAATCATATAGTAGATATGATCAACATAGTGATGCTCACCATTGAAACTACTCCATCTCACGTGATGATCGGACATGGTTTAGTTGATTTGGATCACGTGATCACTTAGATGACTAGAGAGATGTCTGTCTAAGTGGGAGTTCTTAAGTAATATGATTAATTGAACTGAAATTTATCATGAACTTAGTACCTGATAGTATTTTGATTGTCTATGTTTGTTGTAGATAGATGGCTCGTGCCTTTTTTACGTTGAATTTTAATGCATTCCTTGAGAAAGCAAAGTTGAAAGATGATGGTAGCAATTACACGGACTGGGTCCGTAACTTGAGGATTATCCTCATTGCTGCACAGAAGAATTACGTCCTGGAAGCACCGCTGGGTGCCAGGCCTGCTACAGATGCAACTGACGATGTTAAGAACGTCTGGCAGAGCAAAGCTGATGACTACTCGATAGTTCAGTGTGCCATGCTTTACGGCTTAGAACCGGTTCTTCAACGATGTTTTGAACGTCATGGAGCATATGAGATGTTCCAGGAGTTGAAGTTAATATTTCAAGCAAATGCCTAGATTGAGAGATATGAAGTCTCCAATAAGTTCTATAGTTGTAAGATGGAGGAGAATAGTTCTGTCACTGAACATATACTCAAAATGTCTGGGTATAATAATCACTTGATTCAACTGGGAGTTAATCTTCCTGATGATAGTGTCATTGACAGAATTCTTCAATCACTCCCACCAAGCTACAAGATCCACCAAGTAAATATTACACCAATATAAATAAGAATGAGTTCACAACAGTACCATAAAGTGGTGATTTATTTTCTTATACTAATGGAGCTTATGAGATTTTCTGTTGAATTTTGTGTTGTGAAGTTTTCAAGTTTTGGGTAAGGATTTGATGGACTATGGAATAACACTACAAAAGAAATACACTTCCGTGATGATACGTGTTTGTCACAGTAGGTCACATCTTCTGTCATGTATGTACATCCATGACGATTTTATGACAGAATCAAGATAGTCATACATGTGCTGTCGTAGAAGTGTTCGATGACAATACCAAAATTATCATCACGGAAGTGTTCACTTGCATGATGATAAATGACGCGTCATGGAAGTGCTTTCGTGAAGGGTAACCGACACGTGGCATCCACCGTAACGGGTCGCCGTTAAGCTATCGGGTCCGGTTTTTGATCCGATAACCCGTTAACAACCTAGACCAATGGTGTTTTTCCACGTGTAAAATTCTAATTTGGCCGAAGGAAACACGTGTCAGCTCATCATTGGGTCAGATAGGCGCCCATGATATGCCGACACATGCGAAGGCCCAATACTGGCCCATTTAGCTTACAAAGGCCGGCCCGTTTGACTTGGTCAAAAGTTAGTGGGCCGGCCCATGAAAAGCATGTTAACGGTCTGTTTGCATGTAGCCCATTTTACGACCCGGTAACTCACGGCCCATTAGGGCCTTCCTAAAATCAGCCCAACAACGTCATGTGGGTCGTCGAATATAACACCAGCCGTTTCACTTTCGGCCCATGTATGGCCCATGACGTCTTTCGGCCCATATGAGGTCTTTCGTGTCTTTAGGCCCTTTAGTGGCCCACAGTGACTCTGGCCCATAAGAATAGTAAATTTCTTTGTACCTATTAATGGCCCATGATTCACATGGGCTGTTTCCAACCCATTTCAGCTTTCGGCCTACTAATGGCCCATACGTGCTTGGGCTCCTTTCCAGCCCTTGATTAGTTCCGTCCCGTTACTAGCATGTTCCCCTAATGGGCCAAATTCGGCCCGTGGTTAGAATAGGCCCATTTGTGGCCTCTTAACCCGTTGCGCCGTTTCTCACCAGTCCTATATTCTGGCCCATTAACGACCCGTTATGCCTGTGATAGAATTAAGCCTTTGTTGTCTTCCGGCCTGTTAACGACCCATTACTGTGCTGGCCCGATACCAATTACGCCCGTTTACGGCCCATGTGGACCCATTTATCTGACGGCCCGAGGCCCATCGATTCTACGGCCCATTGGAGGCCATTTATCCAATGACCCATAGGAGGCCCATGGATCCTACAGCCTGTAGCAGGCTCAAGGTTACCACGGTATGCCATCACCCATGGTTGTTGCGGCCACTAGCAAACTAGGGAAAAAGAAGACTACGAAATAAATAAGCCTGGAACTAACGCTAGGCTATTAAGGCGATTGCACAGATTACATCCACTGGGCATCAAAGTTCACCACCAGTGCAAATATAGGGAACACCCTACACTATACAAAAATGGCTTGCTGTTTTCTTCATCCGGTGGCTGCACATTAAGAGCAAATTTTTATTGCAACAAAACAAACTACAACCATAAAACAAAAGGAAGGTTGGCATAAAAGTTAACAGCCTGGCAGATAAATGCACCACCAGAAGTTCAGAAGCTCGGTTCATTTGACCTGACTATTATGTTTTCATGCTGTACTGTCCAATGGAGCACCATCACCTTCACCTTCATTTCTCCTAGGCTCCTAAACAACATAGCAAATGTCTGATAGTCTGGTTTCAAAACCATGCATATCTTAACGACACCGAACAATGGTTGTCCTTGTTTCACAAAACTCTCTATTAGGGAATGGACTTGTGTCTGGAGCGCAGATATAACATTGTTTTGAGCTTGCATATCTTGATCTGCTCTAAGACCTTGTTTTCACTCCAGATTTTTCCATCACCGCGTCAAATGGTTGATGCACAAGAAGAGTAGTTGAATGTACTAACATTGTTGACAAATGTAATATGTAATGAAAAAAGGATGATGTGATATAATTCATATATAAGATGCCTGGGTAAACAGGATGACATTGCAAAATTCACATATATGATGCCTAGCTAAACAAGATGGTGTTGCATAATTCACATATACGATATAGAAACTAAACAGATGACATTCACACAAAGCATGTCTAAACTAAGCAGATGACATATTTGATGTATAAAGTAAACAATGCAAGGCACCATATGCATGATAGGACCAACAACAGGATGCCAAGTTAGAGCGAAGACCTCAGTGGGGTAAATAGGAGTGGTCTGCTCCTTCTGAATC
The DNA here is from genome assembly GCA_021437245.1 of Aegilops speltoides. Classification (NCBI taxonomy): domain Eukaryota; kingdom Viridiplantae; phylum Streptophyta; class Magnoliopsida; order Poales; family Poaceae; genus Aegilops; species Aegilops speltoides. The sequence goes on along the minus strand of CM038141.1, from coordinate 87,799,252 downwards.
CCCCTCAGAATAGCTATCTTCAGTACAAAAAAAGACACATCCGTGACATTTATGGGCCGAACGATTTTTTTCTCTATGACGATAATTATGACAAAAGCCGGTATCATCATAGATGTGGTGGGCTCCTACTTCTATGAAAAAAAATCATGACAAAAAATGGGCTTTTCGTCCTGGGCGGGCCGGAGACGCACCTACCTGACATTCTTTGGGCCGTCCTTGACGAAAAAAATCATGGTAGAAGCGAGGGCGAGGAAAATTTCGGGGAGTTCCCGGTTATGATGGGTGGTCGGGGCCGACCGATGCACAGAGGTTTGCACGTTTCTCTCATACACGTACGCGCGTGGGTGTGAGGCGTTGGGCTCTAACTGAACCCGAGCAAGGAGTTTGCCTACTGAAGCCGAGCGATTGCACTAGCTACGTGTTACTAAACCCGAGCTATCGATCGATCCCTAGCTGTTAACTGAACCCGATCGAGCGATTCCTTCACTACTGCTGCTAACTGAAGCCGATCAACCTGCTGCCTCTTGATGAACAGTGAGCCCTGTTGGGGGTTGGATGAACAGTTCCCGGTGGGGGTTGGATGAACAGGACCCCATGGGGGTAGTGGCCGTTGCCACTGGATGAACAGGATCCAGATCGAGCCGATTGGGGGTGGATGAACAGGACCCAGTGGAGGGATGGTTGAACAGTACCCGGTGGAGGTCTAGATGAACAGTAGCCCGTGGAGGGGTGGTTGAACAGTAGCTAGTGGAGGCTGGATGAACATGAGCCCGTGGATGAACAGTAGCTGGTGGAGGCAGGAGGGAAACGCCGTGGACGAACAGTCGCAGAAGGAGGCTGGAGGAGGTCGATGGTTGATGAACAGTAGCCAATGGGGGCTGGAGCAAAGTAGTAGACGGTGGATGAATAGTAGCCCGTGGAGTCCCATTTTGCGTTACGCCACTCCCCTCTCGATGAACACGACGTTCGTTTTGACTGCAAGAGGTCGAAGAGAAGTCCGTTTCCTTTGTTTTGTGGTATGCCTCACCCCCCGATCAACAACACCCCATTTCGAATACAGGAACTCGAGCACAAGTCCGTTTCCTCTGTTTTGCGGTATGCCAGACCCTTCCCGATGAACATGACCCTGTTTCGACCATACGCGGTGGAACACAAGGCTATTTTCCTCCATTTTGCGATATGCCAGACCCTGTTCCGGCTGTTCCGTCCAAGCCAGTTAGCTCCCATTGAACACAACCCATTCCGACCCAGTCTATTGCCTCCCGATGAACAGGATGCATTCCGACCCAGTCACTTGGCTCCCGGCAAACACGACACTGTTTCCTCCATTCCGACCCATCCGCTTTGCTGAAGATGAACGGGACAACGATGCTGTCGTTCGTTGCCTCTCCATGTAAACGAGCCCTGGCCATGCGTATGCGCGAGTATGCATTTCGAGACCCCGCTCATATGAGCGTACGTGGCCATATTTTTTGGCATGTGGCTGTATGTATGTGTACACGATTTAGACGGGACATCCTGAACTTCTATGTGGGGGGCTCTACTATGACATGTGCCGCTACTTACTCGGCCACGGTTCATCGTTGCAGAGTGATCGATCGACCAGTATGTGCGTATACGTTCGCGACAAGATAGACAATGCTACGTGTGGGTCGCAGCTGTCAGGGAGGATAAGGACGCACTTCCTTGCGTGCGAAGATATAGCTGCTGGGTCCCAGCTGTCAGGGGGAATCATTTTTTTTGCCCGTAACAAGGACGCACTTCCTTGCCTGCGAAGATGTAGCTGGTGGGTCCCAGCTGTCAGGGGGAGAAAACATTATTTTTCAGGGTAGTATTTATTGGCGGCCAGAATCTAGATCGGCGGGAATAGTACACATGCCAGTCACCGGAATTTATGAATACTGTACTTTGAAGTACACACGATTCCTGGATAAACATACGTGTGTGAACTTAATAGCTGACAGTTTCCAATACAGAACCATGTCTAATTAATAACCCCCGCCAATCACCTTCCAAACCTTGAGGCGCCAAATAGAGTGCCAATCGTGTGGGGGCCGGTTGTCTTGCCAGATCTTTACATCTTCTTTTCTAAATACCAGATATTTAAATCGTCTGATGATCTTTTAACTCGCACACAAGTACAAAAAAATATGATTTTTCAAAACGTTATGGTTAGCCGTTGCATGTAGATGTAGTTCAAATTTGAATTACGATAATTAAATGGCTAGAAAATCACTTAAATGTCTTTAAAAGGTCAAATGACCCCTAGAATTTTCTGAATTTTCACATGACAGTTGTATTAGTGCACGTTAAACATAGAAAAATTTGAAGGCCGTAAGAGGAAGCTATCTCCCGTTCGTCATCAAACATGCATTGTTCCCTCTCGGAACCACGAGCCTTCTAGTGAGTTGCTCCAGTTTTTGAGGGGTGTGTGTCCAATCTTTCAACAAACGGGCCAATTGTTTTACCACATCATCTTGGTGGCATGACATTACATCGTGCAAGGTTTCATGTTTTTCTGATCATTTTATATTTTTTGGAATTAAATGTCATGGCACTCCATGCATGTGCCCATGCCGTGAGACAAATATGTTTGAAAATTCCATATGGAATTAACTCGCACACAAGTACACAGATATGATTTTTCAAACCTTTATGGTTAGCTGGTGCATGTAGATGTAGATCAAATTTAAATTACGATCATTAAATGGCTAGCAGTCACTTACATGTCTTTAAAAGGTCAAATGACCCCTGAAATTTTCCAAATTTTCACATGACAGTTGTATTAGTGCATGTTAAACATAGAAAAAAAATTGAAGGCCGTAAGAGGAAGTTATCTCCTGTTCACCATCAAACATGCATTGTTCCATCTCAGAACCACACGCCTTCTAGTGAGTTGCTCCGGTTTGTGAGGGGTGTGTGTCCAAACTTTTGTCAAAAAGGCCAATTTTTTACCACATCATCTTGGTGGCATCACATTGCATGAAGCATGGTTTCATGTTTTTCTGATCATTTTTTTTGGAATTAAAATGCCATGGCACTCCATGCATGTGTCCATGTCGCGAGACCAACACGATTGAAAATACCTTCTAATTTACTGCACATGCAATTAACTCGCACACAAGAACACAAATATGATTTTTCAAGCTGTTATGGTTAGCTGTTGCATGAAGGTGTAGTTCAAATTTGAATTATGGTCATTAAATGGCTAGAAAATCACTTAAATGTCTTTAAAAGTTCAAATGACACCTAGAATTCTCCAATTTTTTACATGACAGTTGTATTAGTGCACGTTAAACGTAGAAAACAACTGAAGGCCATAAGACAAATCTATCCCCCGTTCGTCATCAAACATGCATTGTTCCTTCTCGGAACCACGAGCTTTCTAGCGAGTTGCTCTGGTTGTTGAGGGGTGTGTGTGTGTCCAAACTTCTGTCAAACAGGCCAATTTGTTTACCACATCATCTTGGTGGCATGACATTACATTAAGCAAGGTTTCATGTTTTTCTGATCATTTTTTAGTTCTTCGGAATTAAAATGCCATGGCACTCCATGGATGTGTCCATGCTGTGAGACCAATATGTTTGTAAATTCCTTCTAGTTTACTACACATGGAATTAACTCGCACACAAGTACACAAATATGATTTTTCAAACTGTTACGATTAGCGTTGCATGTAGATGTAGTTCAAATTTGAATTTTGGTCATTAAATGGCTAGAAAATCACTTAAATGTCTTTAAAAGGTCAAATGACCCCTGAAATTTACAATTTTTCACATGACAGTTGTATTAGTGCACGTTAAACATAGAAAAATTTGAAGGTCGTAAGAGGAAGCTATCTCCCGTTCATCATCAAACATGCATTGTTCTCTCTCGGAACCACGAGCCTTCTAGTGAGTTGCTCCGGTTTGTGAGGGTTGTGTGTCCAAACTTTCGTCAAACAAGCTAACTTTTTTCCACATCATCTTGGTGGCATTACATTACATGAAACAAGGTTTCATGTTTTTCTGATCATTTTTTATTTTTCTAGAATTAAAATGCCATGGCACTCCAAGCATGTGTCCATGGCGTGAAACCAATATGTTTGAAAATTCCTTCTAATTTACTGCACACAGAATTAACTCGCACACAAGTACAGAAATATGATTTTTCAAACCGTTATGGATAGCTGTTGCATGAAGATGTAGTTCAAATTTGAATTACGGTCATTAAATGGCTAGAAAATAACTTAAATGTATTAAAAGTTCAAATGACCCCTAGAATTCTCCAATTTTTCACATGACAGTTTCATTAGTGGACGTTAAACATAGAAAAAAATTGAAGGCCTTAAGAGAAAACTATCCCCCGTTCGCCATCAAACATGCATTGTTCCCTCTCGAAACCATGAGCCTTCTAGTGAGTTGCTTCGGTTTGTGAGGGGTGTGTGTCCAAACTTTTGTCAAAAAGGTCAATTTTTTTACCACATCATCCTGGTGGCATGACATTACATGAAGCAAGGTTTCAGGTTTTTCTGATCGCTTTTTATTTTTTGGAATCAAAATGCCATGGCACTCCAGGCATGTGTCCATGCCGCCATACCAATATGTTTGAAAATTCTTTCTAATTTACTGCACATGGAATTAACTCCCACACAAGTACACAAATATGATATTTCAAACCCTTATGGTTAGCTGTTGCATGAAGGTGTAGTTCAAGTTTGAATTACGGTCATTAAATTGTTAGAAAATCACTTAAATGTCTTTAAAAGTTCAAATGACCCCTAGAATTCTCCAATTTTTCACATGACAGTTGTATTATGCACGTTAAATGTGAAAAAAATTAAAGGCCGTAAGAGGAAGCTATCTCCCGTTCGTCATCAAACATGCATTATTCCCTCTCGGAACCATGAGCCTTCTAGTGTGTTGCTCCGATTTTTGAGGGGTGTGTGTCCAAACTTTCGTCAAACACGACAATTTGTTTACCACATCATTTTGGTGGCATGACATTAGATCAAGCAATGTTTCATGTTTTTCTGATCATTTTTTTAATTTTTTGGAATTAAAATGCCAAGGCACTCCATGGATGTGTCCATGCCGTGAGACCAATATGTTTGAAAATTTCTTCTAATTTACTACACATGAAATTAACTCGCACACAAGTACACAAATAAGATTTTTCAAACCGTTATGGTTAGCTGTTGCATGTACATGTAGTTCAAATTTGAATTATGGTCATTTAATGGCTAGAAATTCACTTAAATGTCTTTAAAATTTCAAATGACCCCTAAAATTTTCCAAATTTTCGCATGATAGTTGTATTAGTGCACGTTAGATGTAGAAAAAATTTGAAGGTCAAAAGGGGAAGCTATCTCCCGTTCGGCATCAAACATGCATTGTTCCCTCTCGGAACCACAAGCCTTCTAATGAGTTGCTTCGGCTTGTGAGGTGTGTGTGTCCAAACTTTCGTCAAACATGCCAATTTTTTTACCACATCATCTTGGTGGCATGACATTACATCAAGCAAGGTTTCATGTGTTTCCGATCTTTTTTAAATTTTTTGGAATTTAAATCTCATGGCACTCCATGCTTAATTGTGTCATAGCCGTTAGACCAATATGTTTGAAAATTCCTTCCAATTTACTACACATGGAATTAAATCGCACACAAGTACAAAAAATATGACTTTTGAAACCGTTATGGTTAGCTGTTGCATGTACATGTAGTTCAAATTTGAATTATAGTCATTAAATGACTAGAAAATCACTTAAATGTCTCAAAAGGTCGAATTACCCTTGAAAGTTTCCAAAATTTGACATGACAGTTGTATTAGTACTACAAAATTTTTCATACATTTAAAACACCATCCGTTGCCACTTCAATCCAAATTCATCTTTCATAGCTAATAAAAATATGAACAACATCATGCATAGTTTTTTTAGGAACCGTTTGCGATGAAAATTTCTGGGTCTATTTAAGTCTTCCTCCTTAACCTTCGCCGGCTCGTCTACTCCAGTGCCAGCAACCCCCAAATCCACGAACCACAATCCCCATTCCTGCACCCCCTTCTTGCAAAGATGACGCCGTTCAAACGCTTTGTGTAGGCCCGTACGATGGTTGCGCCCTCCCCGAGCGCCGCGGCCTGCACCGAGAGCACGGCTGCCTACGCCGAGAGTGTCGCCGCAACCGCATTGAGCATGGCTGCATCCGCCGAGAGGTCTTTTGCGGCAGCCGACAAGGCAGCTGCAGCAATCGAGATGACTGCAACTGCTGTTGCGATGGCGGCTGCAAACGTCGAGGGCGCTCGAGTTGCCGTCTGTGCTGTCGATGTCGCCTTGGCCCGGGTCGAGTCCATCCACGCTAAGATCAAGGATGCACACGCCAATATATTCCAGGCCACCTCGAAATCCAACATGCAACCCGCACCCGAAAAGGCGGCGGTGGCCATGGAGTACCTGCTTCCTCATGAGATCGCCGTGCTAGAGCTAGAGATGCAGGAGGCGGTGAAGATCGAGGAGCATCGTGATACGTCTCCAACGTATCTATTATTTTTTATTGTACCATGCTACTATATTATCTGTTTTGAATGTTTTAGATGCATTAATATGCTATTTTATATTATTTTTAGGACTAACCTATTAACCTAGAGCCCAGTGCCAGTTCCTATTTTTTTTCCTTGTTTTTGAGTTTCGCAGAAAAGGAATACCAAACGGAGTCCAAACAGAATGAAACCTTCATGATGATTTTTCTTGGACCAGGAGACTTGGAGATGAAGTCGGAGGAGCCACGAGGCGACCTGGACGGGCCAGAGACGCACCTGCATGACATTCTTTGGGACATCCATGACAGAAAAATCATGGTAGAAGCAAGGGCGAGGAAAATTTTGGGGAGTTCTCGGTCACGGCGGGTGGTTGGGGCCGAGCGATGCACGAAGGTTTGCGCACTTCTCTCGTACACGTACGCGCGTGGGTGCGAGGTGTTGGGCTCTAACTGAACCCGAGCGGGGCATTCGCCTATTGAACCCGAGCGGTTGCACTAGCTACGCGTTACTGAACCCGAGCTATCGGTCGATCCCTGGCTGTTAAGTGAACACGATCGAGCGATTCCTTCGCTACTGCTGCTAACTGAAGCCGATCGACCTACTGCCTCTTGATGAAAAACAAGCATTGTTGGGGGTTGGATGAACAGTTCCAAGTGGGGATTCGATGAACAGGACCCCATGGGGGTAGAGGCTATTGCTGATGATTGAATAGGACCCCGATCGAGCCGGTTGGGGTTGGATGAACAGGACCCCATGGAGGGTTGGTTGAACAGTAGCCTGTGGAGGGCTGGATGAATGGTAGCCCATGAAGGGGTGGTTGAACAATAGCCGGTGGAGGCTGGATGAACAGGAGTCCGTGGATGAACAATAGCTGGTGGAGGCAGGAGGGAGACGCCGTGGATGAACAGTCGCAGGTGGAGGCTGGAGGAGGTCGACGGTGGATGAACAGTAGCCCATGGGGGCCGGAGCGAGGCAGTAGATGGTGGATGAACAGTAGCCCGTGGAGTCCCGTTTTAAGGTACACCACACCCCTCCCAATGAACATGACCCCTGTTTGGATTGTAGGAGGTCGAAGAGAAGTCTGTTTCCTCCGTTTTGCGGTATGCCACACCCCTCCCGATCAACAACACCCCATTTTGACCATAGGAGCTCGAACAAGTCCGTTTCCTCTGCTTTGCGGTACGCCAGACCCTTCTCGATGAACAGGGCCCTATTTCGACCGTACGCGGTCGAACACAAGGCAGTTTTCCTCCATTTTGCGGTACGCCAGACTCTGTTCCGGCTGTTTCGTCCAAGCCAGTTGGCTCCCATTGAACATGACCCATTCCGACCTAGTCTGTTGCCTCCTGATGAACAGGACGCGTTCCAACCCAGTCACTTGGCTCCCGGCAAACACGGCATTGTTTCCTCCGTTCTGACCCAGCCGGTTACCTGAAGATGAATAGGACAAGGTCGCTGCCGTCCGTTGCCTCTCCATGTACATTAGCCCTGGTCGTCCTTATGCGTGAGTACGCGTTTCGAGACCCCGCTCATATGTATGTACCTGGCCGTATTTTTTGGCGTGTGGCTGTATGTTTGTCTACATGGTTTAGAAGGGACAGCCTGAACTACTACGTGGGGGGCGCTCTACTATGACATGTGTTGCTACTTACTCGGCCACGGTTCATTGTTGCAGAGCAACCGATCGAGCTGTATGTGCGTACACGTTCGCGAGAAGACAAACAGCGCTACATACGCTTCGAACGGGTGGGTCCCAACTGTTAGGGAGGATAAGGACGCACTTCCTTGTGTGCGAAGATATAGCTGCTGGGTCCCAGCTGTAGGAGGGAATCATTTTTCTGCCCATAATAAGGACGCACTTCCTTGCGTGCGAAGATGTAGCTGGTGGGTCCCAGCTGTCAGGGGGAGAAAACATTATTTTTTAGGGTAAAAAGGATGCAGTTGCATGCATGCGTCCATAGGCGTGGTGTATCCCCACTGTAAGCCTCTCACGTACAGTCATCTTCCGATGACTCTTGTTTGTTGACCACACCGTGCCGAGCACACCAAGGCCAGTGGACGACGGTGAGGCCCCAAACTGGAATGACCCGGAGATGGGGAAGACGTGGTAGTGGAGTCGCAGATGGAGAGAAGTGGGAAACTTGACTGGTTCGGGTGCGCGGTAGCACTGCCGTCCATGGGAGACAGGAGCAAGAACAAAGGTTGAAGAAGCAGCACAGCCAGGCATGTGAGGCGGTAGTAGGCGGTACCGCCGGCAGTGGTTTGGGCAGCTGAAGCATGAATATCCAAGATTGAAGAAGCACCACAGCCGTTAGATGGACATCCAACGGCCACTGCTAATAGAATCGTGTGTTGACTATAAGTTTTTGTACGGATGTGTGTTGACTATAAGTTGGCAAAGCCTTGCGCACGCGTCAACTTAGTAGGCCCACAAGTGACCATCACATCTATGGAAAAGAACATATAGCCCATTTGTGATTTGTATTTTTAACTATAATGGAATTTACTCAGCCCATTTACTATTTGTTAAAATTACATCCCATTTTCTAGCCAGGACTTTGTTAATAATTTCAGCCAACCGCTCAAAAAAATCAACAAAATTTCTGACATTTTGATGGGATCCGAAATATTTTTTAACCCGAAATTTAGAGTCAGATTAAATAAAATTTCAAAATAAATTTGTATTAGGTAAAAATCCAACGAAATTTTGCGCGCGCAACAAGTAATGAAATTAAAATATTTACCTTTTTTGAGAAGAATAAAAAAATGTAGGTGTTCGGTGCGTTTATCATATTTACAACCAATTTTTTTTAATTACAGCCCATTTATTATTTCTTAAAGCCCATTTTCTTGGCGAGTCTAATGCGGCCTGGAGAATAACAAGTTGACCTGGGTTGAGTATTCTGCAAAAAAAAAAGAATACCCAGGCTAGCCATTTTCACATTTAAATATTAATATCTAGGCTGGATATTTGGTCTATATAAAATAATAGCCTAGGCCAGACGGGCCACAGGCCGCCCAGTTGATACCCTGCTCCTCTGAACAACAACAAAAACATTGCTCAAGAAAAACTCTGCTCACACATGAAAAACACAAATACTGCTCGAGCTGCTGGGTCCCAGCTGTCGGTCGCTCCTTGTGCAATTCTCGTGTTTATTGACTATATAGGTTGACAATGGTGTGGGACCGTGATGTCAGGAAACCAGGAGGAAGCAAAAAATTTATAGTTGTATATACTAATAAGGAGGTACTTGTGTGCGTGCTGCTATGGCCCTGGTGGGATCCACTATCATCCTCTCCAATTAAAGTCATCTCCTGATTCCTCTTGTTCGTTGACCATGTTGAAAATGTGAGATAGCAGCGCCACGGCGAGTGCAACAACTCTAAGGACGACCAAGAGGGCCTAGTGGGCCCTATGGATGGTCTGATACAGCGCCTGCTGCTCATTTAGGAAGCCAGGATCATAGGGCCACATATCTGTGACGGCATTGTCGTTCGCTTGTTCACTGGCTCGTTGAGGAGACGGAGGTTGCAGCACAAGTCCTCCTGCGCTGGTAGCTCTTTTGCCATTAGGGCGTCGAAGTGCGGCCGCACCTGCTCTATGGTGAACACGGCATGAACCGGCTTGGGCGGTGATGCCGACTCCTGGTCGGAAGCAACGTCCATCGTCTGATTATCGTCGCTCAGCTCGACGACGTGACCCAACATGTCTAGCTGCTGGACGCCTGGGCTACTGCCAAGCATGAGTCTAACCGCCCTGGCCCACCCAGACCGCCTCCCTTGCTCAGGCGTGCTTTCCGCCCGAAACGGTCAGCGCCACCAGCGCCGCTTCCCGGTGCAGGCGATTGCTCCGCATTCAAACGACACAAGTGTCATCCGTCCGTCCGTCCGTCTGCCGCCCACATTAATGATACGCGGTTGCCGAGGCAGCTACTCTAGCGCCACCCGTCCATCCCTCTGCAGCCTACCATTGCTATATAAACTGCTGTGTCGGCCATAACCGCAGTCATCCGTCTATGTTCCATGTCTCCTGTCCACACCACTACTGCCCACCATGGCTTCCTAGCGCTCCAGCGCTATTTGGGACGGGCGGACAATGGACCAGAAGGAGATGGTAGCCATTGCTGCCGACTGGCTGGCCGGTAGGCAGGCAGCCGGAGGATGACGATGTCCCAATGGAGAACATGGTAGTCGATGATCCGGCGCCAACCCCCTCCTCCGTGCCATCCTCGTCGGTGCATTGCACCATGACCATCGGCAAGCCCCGTGCCCAATACATGTTCACGGTGAGGCAGAAGCATGAGGAGCAGTTCCGGGAGGCGCAGGCCGCCGCGCCTACAACCACCATCTCCTCCAGGAGCACCTACAGGCAGAGGAGCAGATCACCGTGGAGCGGGTGGAGCAGGAGGCACTACTCGAGTCATACCGCTCCACCCATGAGAGCCGCCTTGCGTGCTGTCAGTACCGCCTACGGGAGGTGGAGGTTGCGGCCACCTACAAAGAGGATGATGACGCGGGCGAGGTGCTATTTGGCGAGACCGACGACGAGGTAGAGGACAATGTCGGCTCCGCCGAGGCCCCGCCCCGCTGGCACCGAGACGGAGGACTTCACTGGCTTCAGCGAGGCCTTGCTCCGCCGAGGCCCCGCCCCGCCAACAATGAGGCAGACGACATCGCCGGCTTCGCCGAGGCCCCGCCCCACTAGCCCGAGGTAGAGGACTTTGCCGGCTTCGGTGATGCCCTGCTCCGCCGAGGCCTCGCCCCGCCAACAACGAGGCAGAGGACATCGCTAGCTCCACCGAGGCCCCGCCCTGCCGGCAACGAGGGGGGAGGATTTCCCCCTTTCCGCCGAGGCGCTGCCTCGTTGGTAACGAGATAGAGGACATCGCCGGCTTCATCGAGGCCCCGCCCCACTACCAACAAGGTCGCGCCACACAGAAAACGAGGAAGAGTAGAACATGGTAGGTCGCCGCCGCTCAGGTCCAAGTAAGGCCACTGCTGCTACCCTCTGGTTGAAGCCAAGCTGGGCGGGTTGAGCATTGATGGCCGATTAGCTTCTTGGTGGCGACATGGAGTCGGAGAGGTGTGCTAGAAACTAAGCTTGTGTTCGGCTCAGCTGGCCGGGCACGAGAAATGGTTCCCAGAGATCATAGATTAGGTTAATTAATTATAACTCCAGCACACCCTTTTTTAGTTGAAGAATGTATGAAATGTAATGAAATCCATCATGTTTATTTGAAATCCGGCCATGCATGAATGAATTTAGTTCGACTAGTTCGAATTCTTGTATCACTGGCATTGGATGAACATGCAAAACAATATGTACTAGCATTATTCCCAGGGTGATCACCTCATTTGCAGCAGTTTCACACATACTCCCTCTGGTCCTTTTTAGTCTGCATATAAGTTGTGTCTGAAGTCAAAGTATCTCTACTTTGACCAATCTTATAGAAAAAAGTATCAACATTCACAACGTAAAATCGACTTGAAACAATGTATGAGAAGTAAAAAGGAACAGAGGGAGTACAAAAAGTTTGAGTAGCTTTTTAGCGTTCCTGTACATTGCAATCAAACACACAGGCCTGGCAATTCATTGAGCATTGAAAACAATCAATGATTATGCATCTCAATGATTCACATGTCAGAGCCAATATTTACTTCACAATTAAAGAATAAATAAAAATAGATCGATGCTGCTGACAGCAAAGGGCGTCCCATTTGAAAATATCAAATGCATGTCTTCTTGCTAACATCAATGAGCAAAACTTGACAAGGTTTTCGCATTCCAAAATTTCAAATGTGTGTTGTTTTGTGTACATCAATGAACAAACGTTGACAAGGTTTTCCCATTCCAAAATATCAAATGCCTATGATTGTGGAATGGGCAGGGTTTGCCATCAGTTCGGACATTGACATGGCAGCTCATGCTAAATAAACCAGATGTTCTTTTTGTGCAGTTCCACCAAAATCAACGAAATTCACGCGTAGCTTGTATAATTTCGCCTTTATATGTTGCAACGCTTTGAACAATACCGACACCTCCTTTCTTGTGGTGGAAATGAATGATTCGAGAATTTTGATGTATTCGTGAACATTTTGTGCAGTTCCCATTGAAATCAGCTGAGCGCCCCTGTTTGCATAAATACAAAAAAGTGATTAGTATAAACACTACTTGAATTAGCTTCTTTGTCGTCCACCGTGGTGGACGGCAAAGTCCTTTGCCGTCAGCCAGCGGACGACAACAGGTCCGGCTGAATAAGCTACCGCAAAGGGCACTTTGCCGTCTGCTAGCGAACGACAAAGATGAAATCATGTTTGCCATCCGCCAGCGAACGACAAAGATGCCCTCCCTTTGACGTCTGCCAAACGCAATCATTGCCGTCAGCCTCGTAAAATCACGGACGGCAAAGAACTTAGTAAATATTAAAAAAACGTTCGGCGAGCGGCCTGTCCGACGTGCTGCGTTTGGCGTGTCCGGTACCCGGCGAGCAGTACTCCAACAGTACAAACTGACGAGGAACGAATGGACGACGATAAACACTACAGTACCATCAACACTTGCTCCAAGAATCGACGAATGAATTTCAAAATACATTACCCACAAACACTATAGTATACACGAACAAATTACAAGAGATTTGATTTAACGAGGAGCTCCAATCCGCCCACGGCTGCGCCGGAGCTCACCACACTCATCCGGGCGCTGGATCTGATTGCCACCCCGCCCTTCGATCAGGGCCAACATCCAACACCCTCTGTTGTTGGTAGAGCTGCCGCAGGCCGCCACTGCTCGATGTGGGAGGTGGTGCGGCATCGAGGTATCGGGCCGGCGGGGGCAAACGGGGACCTGTCCGGGCATGGAGGCATTGAGGGCGAAGAGAGAGGGGGTCGGCGCCAGCGGGCGAGGTGGTGGCCGAAAGGGGTGATGAGGTCCGAGGCCGGCAGGGGCAAACGGGGACGGGGCCGGGCACGACGGCGTCGAGGGCGAAAAGAGAAGGGGCCTGCGCCGGCGGGCGAGGTGGTGGCTGGAAGGGGGTGATGAGGGCCGGGGCCGGTGGGGGCAAACGGGGACGGGGCCGGGCACGGCGGCGTCGGGGAAGAAGAGAGAAGGGGCCGCGCCGGCGGGCGAGGTGGTGGCCGGAAGTGGGCGAAGGGGGCCGGGGACGGCAGCCGGCTGGGGCGACAAGAGGCGGGGAGCAGAGGCGTACGAGAGAGAAGGGAGACAGATCGTGGTGGGGGTGGCTCTCAGGAGGATAAGGGAGAGAGAGAGTGCGTGGTGGGGGCGTGGATGGGCCACATCAGTTTTGCGTTGTGGAGATGCATGTGTGGAGCAGATCATGCCATGTCATTGATCCGTGTGATCGATCCGCGTGGTGTGCTTTCTGAGGGAGTCCGAGATTAGGGGGTCCTCGGACTGCCGGACTATATACTTTGGCCGGACTGCTGAACTATGAAGATACAAGATTGAAGACTTCGTCCCGTGTCCGGGTGGGACTCTGCTTTGCGTGGAAGGCAAGCTTGGCAATTCGGATGTGTAGATCTCCTCTAAAACCTACTTTGTGTAACCCTAGCCCCCTCCGGTGTCTATATAAACTGGAGGGTTTAGTCCGTAGGACAACAACAATCATAATCATAGGCTAGCTTCTAGGGTTTAGCCTCTACGATCTCGTGGTAGATCAAATCTTTTAATACTCATATCATCAAGATTAATCAAGCAGGAAGTAGGGTATTACCTCCATCGAGAGGGCCTGAACCTGGGTAAACATCGTGTCCCCCGCCTCTTGTTACCATTAGCCTTAGACGAACAGTTCGGGACCCCCTACCCGAGATCCGCCGGTTTTGACACCGACATTGGTGCTTTCATTGAGAGTTCCACTGTGTCGTCACGATAAGGCTTGATGGCTCCTTCAATCATCTTCAATGATGCGGTCCAGGGTGAGGTTTTCCTCCCCTGACAGATCTTCGTATTCAGTGGCTTCGTACTGCGGGCCAACTCGCTTGGCCATCGGGAGCAGATCGATAGCTACGCCCCTGGCCATCAGGTCAGGTTTGGAAGCTTGAACTATACTGCCGACATCCGCGGAGACTTGATCTTCGACGGATTCGAGCCCATGACAGGTGCGCCGAACAGTCACGACGAGCATGACTTAAATCTACCGTCGGACGGTGTTCGGGAGATTGCACCTGCGGCTGCCCCGGCCCTTAATCTAGAGCAGATCACGCTATCCGAGGATGGGTGGATGGACCCCGCCACGGAGGCCGCACACTCATCGGTGCTGGAGCCGAACACAGACTTCACCTCTAAAGAGATATGTGTCATCGGACCCTCGGACTCGTCTCCGGCCATAGGATCCGAACCGCGTACGTCCGCGCCTATCGAATCTGATTGGGCACCGGTCATGGAGTTTACCTCCGCGGATATCTTTCAGCACTCGCCCTTGGGTGACATGCTAAATTCACTAAGGTCTCTCTCTCTGTCAGGGGATTCTTGGCCGAACTATGTTCGGCTCGAGTGGAAAGCAGACGACGAAGAAATTTGTTCCCCACCCACCACCCACTTAATAGCCACTGTCGATAACTTAACCGACGTGCTTGACTTGAACTCCGAATACATCGACGGCATGGACGACGATGTAGGGGAAGAATAGGAGCCACCGCCGTCAAGGCACTGGATAGCCACCTCATCATATGATATATACATGGTGGATACCCCCAAACAAAGCAATGGTGATGAGGCAATGGAGGATAATCCCCTTGAGAAGCAATCTAAGCACCGGCGTCATAGGCGCCGCTCTAAGCCCCGCCATAGCAAAAATAGCGATACCGACACAAGAGATGATAACAATCCGGATGGTGCCGAAGACGAAAACAATCCCGCCCAGCCAGGCTTTGAGCAGGCCGAGCAGGAGGACGGGCAAGCTAGCCCTAAGGAACAGGCAACAGATGGAGAGTCAGAGGATGACAATTACATGCCCCTCTCCAAAGACGAAGTAAGCCTTGGCAACGAAAAATTCATCGTGCTTGAGGATCCCGTCGAGTAGGAGCGCTTCAAGCGCCGGCTTATAGCCACTGCAAAAAGTCTGAAGAAGAAGCGGCAATAGCTTCAAGCTGATCAAGATCTGCTAACTGATAGATGGACTGAGGTCCTGGCAGCCGAGGAATACAGACTCGAGTGCCGTACCAAAAGTTACCCAAAGCGCAGGTTGCTACCTCAACTCGAGGAGGAGGCGTTAAAGCCTACACTACCAGCGCACGCTGCGGCTGACCGGCCACCTCATGGCCGAGACAAAGCGGCGTATCAGCCCGAACTCCAGCCCGCGCCCCGTCGCCAATCAAACAATAACACTAAGGCCCTGGGCTACACGAAGGACCTGCGAGACGTATTGGAAAACAAAGCAGGGCAGTCAAGATCGATCTACGGATCACGGGGGCGCGCCACAACGCATGATGATGACCATCACGCCGGATATACTAAAAACAAGTCCGGTCGGGCCGAATACAACAGACCAGACTCATTTGAACTGCGTCGTGATGTAGCCCGGCATAGAGGCGCTGCACACCCCCTATGCTTCACTGATGAAGTAATGGATCATGAATTCCCAGAAGGGTTTAAACCCGTAAACATTTAACCATATGATGGCACGATAGACTCCGCGGTATGGATTGAAGATTTCCTTCTCCACATTCACATGGCCCACGGTGACGATCTACATGCCATCAAGTACCTCCCACTAAAACTCAAAGGACCGGCGCGGCATTGGCTAAATAGCCTGCCGACAAACTCCATTGGCAGTTGGGAGAACTTGGAAGAATCATTCCTCGACAACTTCCAGGGCACTTATGTGCGACCACCGGATGCTGATGACTTAAGTCACATAACCCAGCATCCGGGAGAGTCAGCCAGGAAATTCTGGACTCGGCTCCTGACTAAAAAGAACAAAATCGTTGACTATCTGGATGCCGAAGCCTTAGCGGCCTTTAAGCATAACATCCGTGACGAGTGGCTCACCCGACACCTCGGCCAAGAGAATCCAAAGTCCATGGCATCCCTCACGACACTCATGACCCGCTTTTGTGCAGGTGAGGACAGCTGGCTGGCTCGCAGCAACAGCATATCAAGAAATCCTGGCACTTCCGATGCAAGAGATAGCAATGGCAAGCCACGACGCAATAGACACAAGCGTCGCAACAATGGCGACAACACCGAAGACACAACAGTCAATGCCGGATTCAGTGGCTCTAACTCCGGCCAGCGGAAAAAGCCATTCAAAAGAAACAATCCGGGCCCGTCCAATTTGGACCGCATACTCAATCGCTTGTCTCAAATTCACGACACGCCTGATAAACCAGCCAACCACACCAACAGAGAATGTTGGGTGTTCAAATAGGCCGGCAAGTTGAATGCCGACAACAAGGAAAAGGGGTTGTATAGCGATGACGACAAGGAGCCCCGGCCGCCGAACACAGGAGGATAGAAGAAATTTTCTCCCCAAGTGAAAATGGTGAATATGATATACGCCACCCTTATTCCCAAGCGGGAACGGAAGCGTGCACTAAGGGACATCTATGCGATGGAGCTAGTCGGCCTAAAGTTCAACCCATGGTCTTCTTGTCTGATCACCTTCGATCACAGGGACCATCCTACCAGCATCCGTCATGGCGGTTCGGCCGCATTAGTCCTCGACCCCATCATTGACAGATTCCACCTCACAAGAGTCCTTATGGATGGTGGCAGCAGCCTGGACCTGCTCTATCAGGATACAGTGTGCAAAATGGGCATCGACCCCTCAAGGATCAAACCCACAAAAACCACCTTTAAAGGTGTCATACCACATGTAGAGGCCTGTTGCACGGGCTCAATCACACTGGAAGTGGTCTTCGAATCTCCAAACAATTTCCTAAGCGAGGAGTTAATCTTCGACATCATCCCCTTCCGCAGTGGCTATCACACACTGCTCGGACGAACTGCATTTGCCATATTCAATGCGGTACCACATTATGCATACCTCAAGCTCAAAATGCCAGGACCTCACGGGGTTATAACAGTTAAAGGAAACACAGAGCGCTCGCTCCATACGGAAGAGCACACTGCGGCCCTCGTAGCAGAAGTACAAAGCAGCCTTCTTAGGCAGACCGCCAATTCGGCGATAAAGAACCCAGACACCGTCAAGCGAGTCCAGAGTACCCTGCAACAAGATCATCCGGCACGTCCAGAGCTTACCTAGTAATTCGACCTCCGTCCTAGTCCTAGTCAAGCGGCAAAATTTGTTCCGCGCGTACATAATTACGCACTCAAAATACCATGGGCATAGGCGGAGGCACGACTATGACACGGTCCGTAATGCAGCTCAACCGCCCCAGGATCCGTGTACCTTTACACCCTTTTTTCTTTTCAGGTCCCTATCTCCGGGAGAGCGTGACTATCGACCCCATAGTGGGACGGACACACCAAGGAGACAAGAAGCTTTGGCGTACAAAGGAATCCCCTAGTGGTCTCTGATAATGATCGTAATACCTGTTTTACATACCCACATGCAGCTTACCCTTGGCCAGGACATGCCAAATAGTCCTATTTTTCTTATCGCACTACTTGTATACATACGCTTTGACGTATTATTTAAATAAAAAGGGAAAATAATGTATAGCGTCAGCTTACTATTGCATTTATTTATCCTTTTTCTTTACTTCTTATTTATTACAAATTACACCCATACATTTTGGTACGTCCGGTTCGCCAGGGGCTTTAGTGTACCCCATAACACGGCAAGAAAGTCCGAACACTTTCGACAGTGCGGCACCCTGAGCTTATAGCATTATATGCATCAGCTCCGAATCATGTCTTGGGTCAATAGTTGGGTTTGTCCGGCTCCCATGTTTTGGTACGTTACGTTCCGCTATATCGGCTAAAGTAGCACAGGGAGAACTACTGTGATTGTGTCCTGGATCTTCCGGACGAGTACCTCAGTAGAGAAAGCCGAAAACTGACTGTCATGATGAGGCGAGAGCTGATCGCTGTTCGAGAGGTCTCAAATCCTTAAAGATTTTTTTCACTTTGGGCAAGGAATCGGCCTTGTCCGATTTAGGCGTGCATAGCGCCCCAAGTTCGGTCTTCCGAATACTAGGTGCTTCGCCAAAATTTAAAATTGTAGACTTCTATGGCTAAGTGAGAGTGATAAAGCTGTATAGTCCGATTGCCTTGTTCGCTGTGCTAAACACCTCCTTAAAAGGACCAAAAATATGGATAAAGAGTGTTTATATTTATCCCGAACACCCCAGTACTAGTTACATGGGGGCAGAAGCCGATGACTGGCCAACTCTCAAGATTTTATAAAGGGCCGCACAGAAGGTAATATTTTAAACCTACAAGCGTTATATAGCGCACATGAACTCGTTTTCATATTACATGATGACATGAGTTCATTCATTCAAATATTACATCCTTAGCACATTCATCCGCCACAAGGTGGGCACCCTTCAAGACATTGTCATAATACTGTTCGGGGTAGTGATGCTCCTTGCCCTTCGGTGGCCCCTCCATCACCAGCTTCTCGGCATCCATCTTCGCCTAGTGCACTTTCGCACGGGCCAAGGCCCTACATGCACCTTCAATGCAGATGGAGCGCTTAATGACTTCAAGCCGTGGACAGGCATTTACCAACTGCTTTACAAGGCCAAAGTAGCTGCTGGGCAGGGGCTCGCCAGGCCACAGCCGGACTATGAGGTCCTTCATGGCCAGTTCGGCCGCCTTATGAAGTTCGACCAGTTGCTTCGACTGGTCGCTCAAGGGCATGGGTGTTCGGCCCCAATATACTGGGACCAGAACAACTTCTCCGTCGAGCTCCTTTCCTCAGCTCGGTAGAACTCTGCGGCATCAGAAATGCTACGCGGCAGATCTGCGAATGCTCCTGGAGAGCTCCAAATTCGGGTAAGTAAAAAGAAATTCTCCTTCACATGCTTGCTCTGCATACTGAATGTCTTACCCGCCACAATCTTCTTGGCCGCTTGAACCTCTTGGAGGGCCTTTTGGGCTTCCGCTTTGGCATCCTGTGCACTCTGACGGGCCTTCACAAGCTCGGACTTTTGCGTCTTCGAGTCACGCTCCAAGGACTCGAATTTTTTGACGAAGTCCTGGAGCTCTTGCTAGACCTCATCAACCCGAGCCTCTTGTTTCTCGCGCTCGGTGCGCTCCTTGGCCGCCTTGTCTTCGGCCTCGGACAACGCCTTCTTAAGAGCCGCCACTTCGATCGTGGCCCCTATTAAATTCATGATGCTTCTCTTAGCATCAACAATTCTTCCATTATATGACATAACAGACGGGGTATCACTTACCTTTGTTCTCCTCGAGCTGCCTCTTCATGAGGCCGAGCTCTTCCTCGGACCGCCCCAGGTCCCGCTTCAGTTCGGAGACCTTCGTAGTACGGGCGACAGCAGCCAGGAGCGACGCATGCTTATTCACATAGACATAATATGATTAGACTCATGTGGATGTTATTTGATCCTCTGTTCGGCTTTTCTTTCCGAACACCAAACAGAGCATCAGGGGCTACTGTCTATGTTGGGATATTCTCTCATAATTTAATTACTTACCTCAAAGCCTGTTAGGAGGCTGGCGCAGGCTTCGGTCAATCCGCTTTTGGCGGACCGAACCTTCGCGATCACCGTACTCATAAGAGTACGGTGTTCTTCATCAATGGAAGCGCCTTGAAGCGCTTCTAGCTGAAGGAAATATGCCCTAGAGGCAATAATAAAGTTATTATTTATTTCCTTATTTCATGATAAATGTTTATCATTCATGCTAGAATTGTATTAACCGGAAACATGATACATGTGTGAATGCATAGACAAAACAACATGTCACTAGTATGCCTCTACTAGACTAGCTTGTTAATCAAAGATGGTCATGTTTCCTGACCATGAACAAGGAGTTGTTATTTGATTAACAAGGTCACATCATTAGTAGAATGATCTGATTGACATGACCCATTCCATTAGCTTAGCACACGATCGTTTAGTATGTTGCTACTGCTTTTATCCATGACATATACATGTTCCTGTAACTATGAGATTATGCAACTCCGCTTGCGGAGGAACACTTTGGTGCTACCAAACGTCACAACGAATCGGGTGATTATAAAGGAGTACTATAGGTGTCTCCAAAGGCGATGTTGGGTTGGCGATTTGAGATTAGGTTTTGTCACTCCGATTGTCGGAGAGGTATCTCTGGGCCCTCTCGGTAATGCACATCATCAAGCCTTGCAAGCACTACAGCTAATGAGATAGTTGTGAGATGATGTATTACGGAACGAGTAAAGAGACTTGCCGTAACGAGATTGAACTAGGTATTGGATACCGACGATCGAATCTCGGGCAAGTAACATACCGATGACAAAGGAACAACGATGTTGTTATGCGGTCTGACCGACAAAGATCTTCGTAGAATATGTAGGAACCAATATGGGCATCCAGGTCCCGCTATTGGTTATTGACCGAGAATAGTTCTAGGTCATGTCTACATTGTTCTCGAACCGTAGGGTCCGCACGCTTAAGGTTTCGATGATGCTTATTATGAGTTTATGTATTTTGATGTACCAAGAAGTTCGAGTCCCGGATGTGATCACGGACATGACGAGGAGTCTCAAATGGTCGAGACATAAAGATTGATATATTGAAGCCTATATTTGGAGTTCGAATGGTTCCGGTGAAAACAGGAATTTACCGAGTACCGGAGGTTACCGAACCCCCGGAACTAAATGGGCCATAGTGGGCCTTGGTGGAAAGGAGAAAGGGCCAGCCCTAGGTGGTCACAAGCCTCCCCTTCCCCTAGTCCTACTAGGACTAGGAAAGGGGCCGGCCCCCCTCTCTCTCTTTCCCCCTCCGGGAATCCTATTCCAACTAGGATTGGAGGGGGAATCCTACTCCTAGAGGGAGTAGGACTCCCTGGCGCGCCTCCCTTGTCCGGCCGGCCCCCTCCCCCTTGCTCCTTTATATACGGGGGCAGGGGGGCACCCTAGGACACACAAGTTTGATCTACGGATCGTTCCTTAGCCGTGTCGGTGCCCCTCCACCATATTCCACCTCGGTTATACCGTCAAGCTTAGGCGAAGCCTCGCTACCGGTGAAACATCAAGTTCGCCGCCACGCCGTCGTCTTGTGACGAACTCTCCTCGACACTCGGCTGGATCGAGTACGAGGGACGCCATCGAGCTGTACGTGTGTCAAGAACTCGGGGGCGCCGGAGTAACGGCGCCGGGATCGGTCGGATCGCGAGGAGAACGTACGACTACTTCCTCTACGTTGTGATTGCTTCCGCTTCGGGTCTACGAGGGTACGTGGACAACACTCTCCCCTCTTGTTGCTATTCATCACCATGATCTTGCGTGTGCGTAGGAAATTTTTTGAAATTACTACGTTACCCAACAATGGCATCCGAGCCTAGGTTTTTATGGTTTGATGTTTTGCACGAGTAGAACACAAGTGAGTTGTGGGCGATACAAGTCATACTACCTACCAGCATGTCATACTTTGGTTCAGCGGTATTGTGAGATGAAGCGCCCAGACCGACATTACGCCAGACGCTTACGCGAGACTGGTTTCACCGCCACGAGCACTCGTTGCTTAAAGGTGACCGTGGGTGCCTGCTCTCTCACTTTAGTTGAACTGAGTGTATACGCCCGGTCCTTGAGAAGGTTAAACGAGTCTATTTGACGAAGTATCGCTGTGGTTTTGATGCGTGGGTGAGACTGGTTCTTGCTTAAGCCCGTAGCAGCCACGTAAAATTTGCAACAACAAAGTAGAGGACGCCTAACTTGTTTTTGCAGGCATGTTGTGATGTGATATGGTCAAGACGTGATGCTATATTTTATTGTATGAGATGATCATGTTTTGTAACCGGTTATCGGCAATCGGCTGGAGCCATATGGTTGTCGCTTATTGTATGCAATGCAATCGCCCTGTAATGCTTTACTTTATCACTAAGCGGTAGAGATAGTCGTAGAAGCATAAGATTGGCGAGACGACAACGATGCTACGATGAAGATCAAGGTGTCGCGCCGGTGACGATGGTGATCATGGTGGTGCTGCAAGATGGAGATCATGAAGCACAAGATGATGATGACCATATCATATCACTTATATTGATTTGCATGTGATGTTTATCCTTTTATGCATCTTATCTTGCTTTGATTGACGGTAGCATTATAAGATGATCTCTCACTAAATTATCAAGAAGTGTTCTCCCGAGTATGCACCGCTGCCAAAGTTCGTCGTGCCTGCACACCACGTGATGATCGGGTGTGATAAGCTCTACGTCCATCTACAACGGTGCAAGCCAGTTTTGCACACGCAGAATACTCGGGTTATACTTGACGAGCCTAGCATATGCAGGTATGGCCTCGGAACACGGAGACCGAAAGGTCGAGCGTGAATCATATAGTAGATATGATCAACATAAGATGTTCACCATTGAAAACTACTCCATTTCACGTGATGATCGGTTATGGTTTAGTTGATTTGGATCACGTGATCACTTAGATAACTAGAGAGATGTTTTTATAAGTGGGAGTTCTTAAGTAATATGATTAATTGAACTTAAATTTATCATGAACTTAGTAACTGATAGTATCTTGCTTGTTTATGTTTGATTGTAGATAGATGGCTCGTGCTGTTGTTCCGTTGAATTTTAATGCGTTCCTTGAGAAAGCAAAGTTGAAAGATGATGGTAGCAATTACACGGACTGGGTCCGTAACTCGAGGATTATCCTCATTGCTGCATAGAAGAGTTACGCCCCGGATGCACCGCTGGGTGCCAGCCTGCTGCTGATGCAACCGACGACGTTAAGAACGTCTGCAGAGCAAAGCTGATGACTACTCTATAGTTCATGTGCCATGCTTTACGGCTTAGAACCGGGACTTCAACGACGTTTTGAACGTCATGGAGCATATGAGATGTTCCAGAGTTGAAGTTAATATTCCAACAGTAATGCCCGGATTGAGAGATATGAAGTCTCCAATAAGTTCTATAGCTGCAAGATGGAGGAGAACAGTTCATTAGTGAGCACATACTCGTAATGTCCGGGTACTACAATCACTTGACACAATTGGGAGTTAATCTTCCGGATGATTGTGTCATTGATGAATTCTTCAATCACTGCCACCAAGCTACAAAGGCTTCGTGATGAACTATAATATGCAAGGGTTAGTAAAGACTATGCCTGAGATCTTCGCAATGCCAAAGGCTGCGGAGGTAGAAATCAAGAAGGAGCATCAAGTGTTGATGGTCAATAAGACCACTAGTTTCAAGAAGAAAGGCAAAGGGAAGAAGAAGGGGAACTTCAAGAAGAACAGCAAGCAAGTTGCTGCTCAGGAGAAGAAACCCAAGTCTGGACCCAAGCCTGAAACTGAGTGCTTCTACTGCAAGCAGACTGGTCATTGGAAGCGGAACTGCCCCAAGTATTTGGCGGATAAGAAGGATGGCAAGGTGAACAAAGGTATATGTGATATACATGTTATTGATGTGTACCTTACTAGAGCTCGCAGATAGCACCGGTATTTGATACTGGTTCCGTTGCTAATATTTGCAACTCGAAACAGGGACTACGGATTAAGCGAACACTAGCAAAGGACGAGGTGACGATGCGCGTGGGAAATGGTTTCAAAGTCGATGTGATTGCAGTCGGCACGCTACCTCTACATCTACCTTCGGGATTAGTTTTAGACCTAAATAATTGTTATTTGGTGCCTGCGTTGAGCATGAACATTATATCTGGATCTTGTTTGATGCGAGACGGTTATTCATTTAAATCAGAGAATAATGGTTGTTCTATTTATATGAGTAATATCTTTTATGGTCATGCACCCTTGAGGAGTGGTCTATTTTTGATGAATCTCGATAGTAGTGATACACATATTCATAATGTTGAAACCAAAAGATGCAGAGTTGATAATGATAGTGCAACTTATTTGTGGCACTGCCGTTTAGGTCATATCGGTGTAAAGCGCATGAAGAAACTCCATCTTGATGGA
The DNA here is from genome assembly GCA_021437245.1 of Aegilops speltoides. Taxonomy (NCBI): domain Eukaryota; kingdom Viridiplantae; phylum Streptophyta; class Magnoliopsida; order Poales; family Poaceae; genus Aegilops; species Aegilops speltoides. The sequence goes on along the minus strand of CM038141.1, from coordinate 87,774,715 downwards.
CTTTTGGAGTCACTTGATTATGAATCACTTGGCACTTAAGAACCGTGTCTCATGGGCAAGATGACTAGAACCCGTTCTTCGGTACTATGGAGAGAGCAACAGATTTGTTGGAAATCATACATGTATGTATGTGGTCCGATGAATGTTGAGGCTCGTGGCGGATATCGTTATTTTCTCACCTTCACAGATGACTTAAGCAGATATGGGTATATCTACTTAATGAAACATAAGTCTGAAACATTTGAAAAGTTCAAAGAATTTCAGAGTGAAATTGAAAATAATCGTAACAAGAAAATTAAATTTCTACGATCTGATCATGGAGGTGAATATTTGAGTTACGAGTTTGGTCTACATTTGAAACAATGCGAATAGTTTCAGCAACTCACGCCACCCGAACACCACAGCGTAATGGTGTGTCCGAACGTCGAATCGCACTTTACTAGATATGGTGCGATCTATGATGTCTCTTACAGATTTACCGCTATCGCTTTGGGGTTATGCTCTAGAGACGGCCGCATTCACACTGAATAGAACACCGTCGAAATCCGTTGAGACGACACCTTATGAACTGTGGTTTGGCAAGAAACCAAAGTTGTCGTTTCTAAAAGTTTGGGGATGCGATGCTTATGTGAAAAAGCTTCAACCTGATAAGCTCGAACCCAAATCGGAGAAATGTGTCTTCATAGGATACCCAAAGGAGACAGTTGGGTACACCTTCTATCACAGATCCGAAGGCAAGACATTTGTTGCTAAAAATGGATCCTTTCTAGAGAAGGAGTTTCTCTCGAAAGAAGTGAGTGGGAGGAAAGTGGAACTTGATGAGGTAATAGTACCTTCTCCCTTACTTGAAAGTAGTTCGTCGCAGAAATCGGTTTCTGAGACGCCTACACCAAATAGTGAGGAAGTTGATGATATTGATCATGAAACTTCAGATCAAGTTACTACAGAACCTCGTAGATCAACCAGAGTAAGATCCGCACCAGAGTGGTACGGCAATCCTGTTCTGGAAATCATGCTACTAGATCATGATGAACCTACGAACTATGAAGAAGCGATGGTGAGCCCAGATTCCGCAAAATGGCTTGAAGCCATGAAATCTGAGATGGGATCCATGTATGAAAACAAAGTATGGACTTTGGTTGACTTGCCCGAGGGTCGGCAAGCAATAGAAAACAAGTGGATCTTCAAGAAGAAGACTGACGCTGACGGTAATGTTACTGTCTACAAAGCTCGACTTGTCGCAAAGGGTTTTCGACAAGTTCAAGGGATTGACTACGATGAGACCTTCTCACCCGTAGCGATGCTTAAGTCTGTCCGAATCATGTTAGCGATTGCCGCATTTTATGATTATGAAATTTGGCAAATGGATGTAAAGACTGCATTCTGAATGGATTTACGGAAGAAGAGTTGTATATGATGCAACCGAAGGTTTTATCGATCCAAAGGAAGCTAACAAAGTGTGCAAGCTCCAGCGATCCATTTATGGACTGGTGCAAGCATCTCGAGTTGGAATAAACGCTTTGATAGTGTGATCAAAGCATTTGGGTTTGTCTGCACTTTTGGAGAAGCCTCAGTATTTACAAGAAAGTGAGTGGGAGCTCAGTAGCATTTCGATATTATATGTAGATGACATATTACTGATCGGAAATGATATAGAATTTCTGGATAGCATAAAGGATACTTGAATAAGAGTTTTTCAATGAAAGACCTCGTGAAGCTGCTTACATATTGGGCATTAAGATCTATAGAGATAGATCAAGACGCTTGATTGGACTTTCACAAAGCACATACCTTGACAAAATTTTGAAGAAGTTCAAAATGGATCAAGCAAAGAAAGGGTTCTTGCCTGTGTTACAAGGTGTGAAGTTGAGTAAGACACAATGCCCGACCACTGCAGAAGATAGAGAGAAAATGAAAGATGTTCCCTATGCTTCAGCCATAGGCTCTATCATGTATGCAATGCTGTGTACCAGACCTGATGTGTGCCTTGCTATAAGTTTAGCAGGGAGGTACCAAAGTAATCCAGAGTGGATCATCGGACAGCGGTCAAGAACATCCCAAGTACCGAAAAGGACTAAGGATATGTTTCTCGATATGGAGGTGACAAAGAGCTCATCGTAAACGCAGTTACGTTGATGCAAGTTTTGACACTCGATCCGGACGATTCTAAATCGCAGACCGGATACGATTTACACTAAACGGAGGAGCTGTCGGTTGGTGCAGTTCTAAACAAAGCGTCGTGGCGGGATCTACATGTGAAGCGGAGTACATAGCAGCTTCGAAGCAGCTAATGAAGGAGTCTCGATGAAGGAGTTCATATCCGATCTAGGTGTCATACCTAGTGCATCGGGTCCAATGAAAATCTTCGTGACAATCTCGAGCAATTGCCTTAGCAAAGGAATCCAGATTTCACAAGAGGACCAAGCACATCAAGAGACGCTTCAATTCCATCCGGACTTAGTCCGTGGGAGACATAGAGATTTGCAAGATACATACGGATCTGAATGTTGCGCACCGTTGACTAAGCCTCTTCCACGAGGAAAACATGATCAGCACCAAGACTCCATGGGTGTTAGAATCATCACTATGTAATCTAGATTATTGACTCTAGTGCAAGTGGGAGATCAAGGAAATATGCCCTAGAGGCAATAATAAAGTTATTATTTATTTCCTTATTTCATGATAAATGTTTATCATTCATGCTAGAATTGTATTAACCGGAAACATGATACATGTGTGAATGCATAGACAAAACAACATGTCACTAGTATGCCTCTACTAGACTAGCTTGTTAATCAAAGATGGTCATGTTTCCGACCATGAACAAGGAGTTGTTATTTGATTAACAAGGTCACATCATTAGTAGAATGATCTGATTGACATGACCCATTCCATTAGCTTAGCACACGATCGCTTAGTAAGTTGCTACTGCTTTTATCCATGACATATACATGTTCCTGTAACTATGAGATTATGCAACTCCGCTTGCCGGAGGAACACTTTGGTGCTACCAAACGTCACAACGTGAATCGGGTGATTATAAAGGAGTACTACAGTGTGTCTCCAAAGGCAGATGTTGGGTTGGCGTATTTCGAGATTAGGTTTTGTCACTCCGATTGTCGGAGAGGTATCTCTGGCCCTCTCGGTAATGCACATCATCAAGCCTTCCAAGCACTACAGCTAATGAGATAGTTGTGAGATGATGTATTACGGAACGAGTAAAGAGACTTGCGGTAACGAGATTGAACTAGGTATTGATACCGACGATCGAATCTCGGGCAAGTAACATACCGATGACAAAGGAACAACGATGTTGTTATGCGGTCTGACCGACAAAGATCTTCAGAGAATATGTAGGAACCAATATGGGCATCCAGGTCCCGCTATTGGTTATTGACCGAGAATAGTTCTAGGTCATGTCTACATTGTTCTCGAACCGTAGGGTCCGCACGCTTAAGGTTTCGATGATGCTTATTATGAGTTTATGTATTTTGATGTACCAAGAAGTTCGAGTCCCGGATGTTATCACGGACATGACGAGGAGTCTCGAAATGGTCGAGACATAAAGATTGATATATTGGAAGCTTATATTTGGAGTTCGGAATGGTTCCGGGTGAAAACAGGAATTTACCGGAGTACCGGGAGGTTACCGGAACCCCCGGAACTAAATGGGCCATAGTGGGCCTTGGTGGAAAGGAGAAAGGGCCAGCCCTAGGTGGTCACAAGCGCCCCCCTTCCCCTAGTCCTACTAGGACTAGGAAAGGGGGCCGGCCCGCCCCTCTCTCTTTCCCCTCCGGTGAATCCTATTCCAACTAGGATTGGAGGGGGAATCCTACTCCCAGAGGAAGTAGGACTCCCTGGCGCGCCTCCCTTGGCCGGCCGGCCCCCTCCCCCTTGCTCCTTTATATACGGGGGCAGGGGGCACCCTAGGACACACAAGTTTGATCTACGGATCGTTCCTTAGCCGTGTGCGTGCCCCCTCCACCATATTCCACCTCGGTTATACCGTCGCGAAGCTTAGGCGAAGCCTGCGCCGTGAAACATCAAGATCGCCGCCACGCCGTCGTCTTGTGAAACTCTCCCTCGACACTCGGCTGGATCGAGTACGAGGGACGCCATCGAGCTGTACGTGTGTCAAGAACTCGGGCGCCGGAGTAACGGCGCGGGATCGGTCGGATCGCGAGGAGAACGTCGACTACTTCCTCTACGCCAGATCGCTTCGCTGGGTCTCGAGGGTACGTGGACAACACTCTCCCCTCTCGTTGCTATTCATCACCATGATCTTGCGTGTGAGTAGGAAAATTTTTGAAATTACTACGTTACCCAACACTAGCAAGTTGTGTGATGCCTCTGGATGGACAGAGGTCATCGACACAGATGGCTCGCCGCCCTTAGTGAGGGCTGCCTGCCTGAATCCGAAACCACTGGAGGTTCTGGCGCAGTATCCGACTGGGGGCCAAACTTGCTGCGGCCCCCCTCATCAGAATCCATGGGGGTCTTCCCCCCATGTGCCCGGCGTCGGGGATTTCACCCTGGGGCGCCTCCAAAACTGTCCCCCTGGCCCGGTATCCTCTGAGACAACACCTCGGTGTCGTCTGCGGGGCAGGGGGTGGTGGCCGTCGGGAGCGAATCGCTGTTCATCGCCGACACGCTCAAAGAGCCCTCCGAGGAGGATAAGTCGATGCGGGCTTTGGACGGACTGCACGATCATATTTAACATGATAAGAAGCAATAAAGCAAAATATGCCGGAATCGCCAGGGGCTTGTCCCTACGCAGCCACTCCTCATCGCTGTAGGCGGCAGTCGTGGAGTGGTCCGGAGGGAGGGTCCTTCCCTTCTTGGACCCTTTGGCCTCCCCAGACGGGGCGGCCTTCCTTTTCTTCTCCCCCTCGGTTTGGGGGGAGGGTTTTCCTCTTACTCCTCCTCGTTTTCGTTGGAGGAGTGCGCCTTGGTGTCTTCGGACGATGAGTCCGACACCACCTTGCGCTGGAGACCTTTCCTGGTCCCCGTGTCCTTCTTCTTGGCCTTCTTCTCCGGCACCTCGTAGGGTGCCGGAAACAGCATCTCCGTTAAGAGAGCTATTGTTGGATCTTCAGATAGTGGAGCTGGACAATCGATCCGCTCCGCTGTCGCTACCCAGTCCTGTTAAATCAACATGGAGGCTTAGATTCCTCCCACGTACATACTGGGAAAAGCGCATCTTGTGAAATATAGATAGCTTACCGGATTGGCGCGGGGCTTCGCGCTGAACCCGCGATCCTCTGTAAGGGGAGGAGGCACCTCGGCGGCCTTGAACAGCACCTTCTAGACGTCTTTGTGCGTCGTGTCAAAGAGCTCGCGCAGCGTCTGGTGTTCGGCCGGGTCAAACTCCCACATATTGAATGTCCGTCTTTGACACGGGAGGATCCGACGGAAGAGCATGACCTGGACCACGTTAACAAGCTTGATTTTCTTGCTTATCATATTCTTGACACAGTTCTGGAGTCCGGTCAGCTCCGCTGGCTCACCCCAGGCTAAACTTTCCTTTTCCAAGAGGTAAGCCACATGAGGATGCCAGATCGAAATTCAGGGGCCGCCACCCAGTTGGAGTCGCGCCGCTCGGTGATATAGAACCACCCCGATTGCCACCCCTTCACGGTCTCAACATAGGAGCCTTCGAGCCAGGTGACGTTGGGCATCTTGCCCACCATGGCGCCTCCGCACTCCGCTTGCTGGCCGACCACTATCTTCGGCTTCACGTTGAAGATCTTCAGCCACAAGCCGAAGTGGGGCTAGATGCGGAGGAAGGCCTCGCACACGATGATAAATGCCGAGATGTTGAGGATGAAATTGGGGCCCGATCATGGAAATCTATCCCATAGTAAAACATGAGCCCGCGGACAAATGGGTGGAGAGGAAATCCCAGTCCGCGGACGAAGTGGGCAAGAAACACAACCCGCTCATGGGGTTCCGGAGTAGGGATGATCTGCCCTGCGTCCGGGAGCCGGTGCGTGATGTCTGCGGCCAAGTACCGGCCTCCCAGAGCTTTGTAATGTCCTCCTGCGTAACGGAGGAGGCCATCCACTTGCCTCCCGCTCCGGACATGTTTGGAATGGCTTTACGGAGAAGGTGAGAACTTAGGCACTGGAGCTCGGGCGTGCGAGAATGGATGAGCGAAGGAATAAGAAGGCGTGGGTGAAAAAGGGGAATCCCTATCTCTTTATAAAGGCGGTAGAAACTGTGCGCCTCCCCACTTGCCCGTTAAAATCACTTATTCCCCAAGCGCCACGATTGATGGCACGGTTGGGTTACCCACACCCGTATTGATGAGAATCCCGTGATAAGGGGACACGATCTCTGCTTCGACAAGGCGTGCCAAGGAATCCGCCTCGCAATATGTGCAGTAGCTGGTTGAGAAAAATGGTTCGAATAATGACCGGGCCGTGGCGTGATGTCACTCTATGAAAAATTGTCAGCAAATTAGATTTGTGGAATAATATGCTCTCTACGGTGGTATGTGGAATTTGTTTTGCAGAGCCGAACACAATCCTTGTGTTCAAAATATTTGATGGAGTATTCGGAGAAGGAGCCCGCCTTGCAATGTCGAAGACAATCTGCGCGCCGGACTTATTGTCATTGAGGCCTGGTTCAGGGGCTACTGAGGGAGTCCGGGATTAGGGGGTCCTCGGAATGCCGGACTATATACTTTGGCCGGACTGCTGGACTATGAAGATACAAGATTGAAGACTTCGTCCCGTGTCCGGGCGGGACTCTCCTTTGCGTGGAAGGCAAGCTTGGCAATTCGGATGTGTAGATCTTCTTCTCTGTAACCGACTCTGTGTAACCCTAGCCCCCTCCGGTGTCTATATAAAGTGGAGAGTTTAGTCCATAGGACAACAACAATCATAATCATAGGCTAGCTTCTAGGGTTTAGCCTCTGCAATCACGTGGTAGATCAACTCTTGTAATACTCATATCATCAAGATCAATCAAGCAGGAAGTAGGGTATTACCTCCATCGAGAGGGCCCAAACCTGGGTAAACATCGTGTCCCCCGGCTCCTGTTACCATTAGCCTTAGACGCACAGTTCGGGACCCCCTACCCGAGATCCGCCGGTTTTGACACCGACACCTTCTCTTTGCCGTCTACTAGCGGACGGCAAAGCATTTTTGTTGTCCGCTAGCAAACGGCAAAGAAACTGGCCATTAGGTTGTACTCGTAAGCCCGACACCCACCCTCTTTATCGTCAGCTAGCAGACAGCAAAGCTTCTTTGCCGTTCGCTAGCAGACGACAATGATATGGCTGATGGCAAAGCCTATCTTTGTCGTCCTCTTTCTGGTGGCTGATGGCAAAGGCTTCCTTTGTCATCTGCTGGCTGACGGCAAAGAGTCGGCAGACAGCAAATCTGCTGATTCTAGTAGTGAAAGCAAACCGTACTATGAATTGATAGTTTAAATAGGCAACCTCCATGATCCATGCAGAGCACACATTTAAAAAAATGGAACTCACCAGAAGGAATCCTAAAACAACATTGTACTGGCCATCACAACATGGAGATCCGTGAATGCTTCTGAGCTGAAGTTAGTTTGTTCTTATGGGCAATAAAACCATCCTTCAACGGCTCCCTTCTAATAAGAAGAGATGCTTGGCTTCTTTATCCTGGCATAATCGGAACTAGGCACTTCACGTTCTCCATATTCTTCTTTAGAGGTGGATGATCCTGTTGTGCAATGCTCGAAAAAAAGGAAAGGAATTATTTAAAACAACACAGATGAAGCACTTCATGACAGTAGCTAAACAGTAGCACAACACCAATAGAGATGACAAAGCTGAATCTTATGGATAAAATCTGTGGGCCGGTAACAACCTTTGTCAGGAGGCTTATTATGTAGAGCATACAGATGAAGCACTTCTCCGGAACCATATGTTGTTATCTACTGTGGTTGCCATGCTTACTATATACTCCTCGATTAGTTTAACGTTTCCAACATCTTCTTGTGTAGTTCCACTAAAATAAATGTGATCTTCTAAGAAGATCCATGTTTGCACAAGTAGAGATAATTACATATTACATTAAGAGTGGCATCAAATCAGTGGCAAAACAAATTGCTCATTCCAGCCATAGCAATAAATTAAGATGCAAAACTAGATCATTACTTGTGTCATCATAGTTCCAGTGCTTCATCATAGCACTAGGAGTTGATTTTTGTTTTTCTTCAGATTGTTCTTGCCCTTCATCACATGGTTAAATAACAGACAAGCTTCGCCTTCAATGTAAGATTGGGCATGTCAATTAGGGAGCACAAGTATAGCACTAAACAACAAAATTAATTTTCTGATGATAGTAGCAAAATACGTGAGATACCATTATCTTACCTCAATGGGATATTACGGTGCACATACAGATTAGAAGTCTTGTCTCCATTTGTGCAGTTCACTAAAATCAAGCAACATTACCGTATAAATAGCACAACATATGAAAGCATACTGCACAATCATGTGAAAGAAGGCTAGTAATGACCTCTCATGACGCGAAATTCAAACAACTCACAAGAAGAAGATCTGAAACAAATTTGCCAACAAGATTAGGAAGTCAGATCTCCTATTGTGCAGTTCCACTAAGATCAAGCAATTAAGAAACATTGTCGGTGTGACATTTTGGTTGAACTGCACAAAACACTCTTAAAAAAAGTGTTTTGTGCAGTGCAACAAAAGGTCGCAATAGCAACAAGGTGAATTAGATAACCCTATTTACACAGAGGTGCAAAGTAAACAAGCACTGGTCAATAACAGTGGATGACACAGAAGCCCACAAAAAGAAGCATCTAACTTATCTAAATGGGAAAAAAAGCAAGACAGTAGCATTTCTCAAATAGTGGCCTGATTCATATTAACAGAGAGATTATTTTAGCAATAAAATTCTTTAAACAAGTAATTTGCTTTTAACTGTGGCATTGCTTCAATTTTCTGGCGGCATTATTGTACGGGACAGTGGACGCACCAGCACCATGTGCATCTACCGATGTATAAAGGGGTAATGCACAGTCTGTTGCAACAAAGAACAAGCAACCAAGGAGCGTATTTGTGTTGGTCCCAGTTTTGAAATCTTTAGACACCTTTCCCTATGTGAGGGCAGCAAATCTAGTCCTGCTCAAAATCTACAGCCTTGTCCCCCAAAATAGAAAGATCAGTTCGTTACACATGTGTGTACTGCGTTTGTCATTGTTTTCCCTTTTCGACCAAAGTAGGTGCCGGATAGCCAGTCTGTACTACTTTGCCCCCTTCCTTTCCTCTTTGAACCACGTCCTAGATTCATGCTACACAACTATCCCTACTACTTTCCTGTTTGATCCAACACCTAGATTCGAGGGTAGAAACGGAAAAAGCCCACACGCAGCTAGAGCAATGCATGTGGATTAAGTAAATTATACCTTAAGGTTCTCGGGGTGTGGCTCAGTGGGCGGACGGAGGCCGATCTGCCCACACTATGTACGACAGTGAGGAAGAAGGGGTCGGAGGCCCTCCCGTGCCATCGCTGGGTGAAAGAGAACAGTTGCGCCGGTAGTGGATTCCCTCCCTCGCCGACGGGGACAGAGTTAAGCCTCCTTCCCTTCCTGGCGAACGGATCTTGCCGGCTCTTTGACCAGCAGTGAGGGGAGAGAGAGAGAGATAGAGGGGCTAACGAAGTCTTGTTTAGATCTGCAGAGGGTGAGAGAGTGTGAAGAGAGCAACTACAAGTGCTGAGGCTCCATCGTCTATATATATAGTGGAGAGAGAGTGTGAAGAGAGCAAACCCTAGAAAACAAGCGCCGAGGCTGTAGTGTATATAGAGTGGAGTGGTTTTCTTTTTTTTCTCCATAAAAATCGTTTTAAATTGTACACAAAACGGAACTCTTTATTTAACGTAGTGAAGAAAAATACTAGGGGCAATGCTAATACGTGAAGAAAATTTAACGCTCGAAGGAGTCAACTCGCAATTAATGTTGCACGCCTCCTGGTCGCGCTTACTAACATTCACATGTGTTACACGACCCTCCGAAGTGGTGAACAACAACTTAACCACAGATGGTCAAAATATCAGAAAGGTGGGCTGCACCATCGTCCAATTTTAAATATTTTGAGTATCAAAATAAAATATTAAATATTTTGGGCACTTGTATTCGGCCTAAGTCGGTGTGCCACCATATGTACTAAGGGTTACAATGGGTGCTAAGAAACTAGGGCGTATTGAGAGTAATTGCCATGCCGTTTAGTTGTAGGGTCACTTGCAAACTGTGAAACTCTATTCACCTCTTATTTAGTGGATGAGGCAAATATTTTGGCTCCATTTCGGGAAAAAACAAGAAACTCAATTTTAATTATTTGGTTTGTACACTTTGCTCTCTTCCAATATTTTTTGGCACTTGTATTCGACCTATGTCAGTGTGCCACCATATCTCGTACTACTCCCTCCGTCTAGGTATAAGTCATGTTAGAAGGTGCAGCGGGACCAAGGTTCAAGCAGATTGGAGGAGAAGGAGAAAGTTGACCGGTTCTTCCTCCAATCAAAGCCCTGATTTCTGTCTCTAAAGGCAACAATTAATCACAACAATTAAGAGATGCCATTTTAGCTAGCATGCAGGGCCACGTATTAACTCGCATGCTAATCGACTTTGATTCCTTGACTGATCAACGCGTAGTTGCGCTCCATTGATTGGGTTTCTGAGGGAGATAACAAGGTAGACTAAGTACTAACAACGCTCGGAAGCAACAAGGCTAGGAGGGGATTGATATGGGAAGTTAATGGACGGCGCCTAAACATTTTGGGAATATCTGATTTTCGTAAGATGACTTCAATACTAGACGGAGGGAGTACTACTCTGCTCCTCAGTCCAGGTTTGATGGGATATTCGTCACCTCTTCTCTTCTTGTACGTGCTCCATTTATCTCACTTCTTGTGGCTTCCCACTCGCACGATATTCCTATTCTATGAACGTCTGTGTGTGTGTGTGTGTGTGTTTTAACAGTGTGTGTGTTAGAGAGAGTGACACATCGACCTACTCCTACAAAGAGATGGTGTGTAGTGTATGACTTAGCCGCGATAGTCGGTGCATCCGCTCATTTCTGGGTGTCCGGTCGAGATAACTGCCACGCCCACTCCTGACCAGCCTAACCCAAAGCCCCTCCATCGCCCATGCGCTTCCCGCCCGAAACGGTCAGCACCGCACCAGAGAATCGATGCCGCATTCATGCCCAGATAGAGCGGATGCGACCTCTCACTGGCGTCTGCGTTGAAGAAAGTGAATTCAAGAGTGATGGTTGCTTCATCCATCCAACTTATTGTTGGGTCTATGTGATTTGACGGCTCATTGGTCATTATTACTGAGGTGGTACGACTGCCGGATGTCCCATGTTTCAACGAAAGGAGGTAGATTGCAATTTTCTCCATTCTTACAGTGGAGGAGTGCAAAAGAAGTGAAAACACACAAGCTCAGTGATTACATGGACCACCTCACACTATCACCATATTTTCTGGACATCGTGCGACACCAAACTCTTTACATAGTAGTATAGTACGTACTGTAATTTCTCAGCGAGATAAATTTGTATAATGCTATGAAGCTTCCAGCTTCTGTTTCAAGTATCGTGCGTCCAAGGTTGCCCAATTGCAACATTTCATCAAATACAAAGTAGACTAACATGCATGCTATTGCATCTCAATGATTGACAGATCATAGCCAATATGTACTCCCTCCGTTCCAAAGTAAGTGTCTCAACTTTATGCAAACTTCAGTACAATGTTGTACTACTACTAAAGTTGACACTTATTTTAGAACAGAGAAAGCTAAAGAAAAAAAATGATCCATGCAGTCCCTAGCCCTTGGACCCTAAACCCTAACCAGGCTTTAATTTGCTGGCGATGTTGAACCTTCCAAAGAAATGAAGTTTGCAACCCTTTGACCATCAGATCATTTTGTGCAGTTTCACTAAAATCGAGATGAGCATCCCTGTGGCAAAGAAATTGAAGAAGCATGATTAGAATAAGATTACTGGGACTAGTTGATGAGAAATAAACTCATCACAAATACAGTAGAATCCAGTAGAGGTACGTGCGGGGAAAAGAGGTAGAGAAATATCCACATGGAGCGATGTGGGCAGTTGGGGCAGTGGTGCAAGCCGGCTGTAAAGGAAGTTGTACCTGAGATATGTCAGGACGTACCTCAACCTAGAGGAGGGCAGCGGGAGGCGGCAGCTGCCCACGTCACGGCAGTGAGCAAGGGACGAAGGCAATCGCACCGGCTCTGTGAGAGAGAACAGCGGGGACCCCTGATCGGGATGTGTCGACAGTGGGTTTTCACGTTGGTGATGGCGACCGCATCTACACAAAGCATCCACCCCTTCCCCCGGCGGACGTGATCCACCCGGATGTTAGAGATGTGGCCACAGTCATTTTGTGCGAGAGAGTGTGAAGAGAGAAACCCCAACAAGCAACCGTGTAGGCTCATCCTGGCTATGTATATAGTGGAGCGATTTCTTTTTCTCTCCGGCACCGTTCATGTGTGGTTCTCGACCCTCAATTATTTATAAGTGAGTAACTACTACTAGACACATCTAATTATCACGTGGGCTGCATCATCGTACAGAAATGAGCTCCACCGTGTCACGTGTGTGGTTGGGGAAGATGCAAAAGACGTAAAGAGTACTATGGAGTACTAGTACTACGTGTGTGGGTGCGTGCACCTCTTCTCTTCGAGCATGGTTATTATAAGTATAGCCCACTACTCTACCACGTGGTTATTATATTGTCAAAGAGTATAGGTAGTAATAATGACTAATAAGCCGTCAAATCACGAGGCCCACCTTTCTCTATGTTTGACCGAGGAAGCAGCCATCATTTCACTCCTCGTTGAATATCCATCCGCTGCTACCTCCGCAAATAAATAAAAATCCGCTTCTACCTTGGCATCATGGTTAATAATATAAGATGTCAATCACGACATAGAAATATCATTCACTGATACAATAGGGCTGGCTCTAAGGCTGGTGATTTTTTTTACTTTGTCTCTTTCTCTTTTTGTCTCATTTACTCATTTTACATAGGATCACGTATATAGGATGAATATTCCTTTTGATGGGACTTCTGTTGGAAATATGCCCTAGAGGCAATAATAAAAGGATTATTATTATATTTCCCTGTTCATGATAATTGTCTTTATTCATGCTATAACTGTATTATCCGGAAATCGTAATACACGTGTGAATACATAGACCATAATATGTCCCTAGTAAGCCTCTAGTTGACTAGCTCGTTGATAAACAGATAGTCATGGTTTCCTGGCTATGGACATTGGATGTCATTGATAACGGGATCACATCATTAGGAGAATGATGTGATGGACAAGACCCAATCCTAAGCATAGCACAAGATCGTGTAGTTCGTTTGCTAGAGCTTTTCCAATGTCAAGTATCTTTTCCTTAGACCATGAGATCGTGTAACTCCGGATACCGTAGGAGTGCTTTGGGTGTACCAAACGTCACAACGTAATCGGGTGACTATAAAGGTGCACTACTGGTATCTCCGAAAGTGTCTGCATTGGGTTGACACGGATCGAGATCGGATTTGTCACTCCGTATGACGGAGAGGTATCTCTGGGCCCACTCGGTAATGCATCATCATAATGAGATCAAAGTGACCAAGTGGTTGGTCACGGGATCATGAATTACGGTACGAGTAAAGTGACTTGCCGGTAACGAGACTGAACAAGGTATTGGGATACCGACGATCGAGTCTCGGGCAAGTAACGTACCGATTGACAAAGGGAATTGTATACGGGGTTGTTTAATCATCGACATCGTGGTTCATCCGATGAAATCATCGAGGAGCATGTGGGAGCCAACACGGGTATCTAGATCCCGCTGTTGGTTATTGCCCGAGAGTCGTCTTGGTCATCTCACGTGTCTCCCAAACCCGTAGGGTCTACACACTTAAGGTTCGGTGACGCTAGGGTTGTATGAATATGAGTATGCAGCATACCGAATGTTGTTTGGAGTCCCGGATGAGATCCCGGACGTCACGAGGAGTTTCGGAATGGTCCGGAGGTAAAGAATTATATATAGGAAGTGGTATTTCGGCCATCGGGAAAGTTTCGGTCACCGGTATTGTCTGGGACCACGGAAGGGTCCTGGGTCCACCGGGTGGGGCCACCCATCCCGGAGGGCCCCATGGGCTGAAGTGGGAGGGGAACCAGCCCATAGTGGGATGGTGCGCCCCCTAGGCCCACCCCCTGCGCCTAGGGTTCAAACCCTAGGGTGGGGGGCGCACCACATGCCTTGGGGGGCACTCCACCCCCCTGGCCGCCGCCCCCTTGGGCGATTGGATCTCCAAGGGCCGGCGCCCCCCTTGGGGGCCTATATAAAGGAGGGTAGGGGAGGCAGCCGCACTGCATTGGCGCCTCCTCCCTGCTACACCTCGCCCTCCTCCCGCAGCAGCTTGGCGAAGCCTGCCGGAGTTCTCACTGCATCCACCACCACGCCGTCGTCTTGCTGGATCATCATCAACCTCTCCTTCCCCTTGCTGGATCAAGAAGGAGGAGACGCCTCCCGTCCGTCGTGTGTTGAACGCGGAGGTGCTGTCCGTTCAGCACTTGGTCATCGGTGATCTGAATCACGGCGAGTACGACTCCATCATCACCCTTCCCTTGAACGCTTCCGCACGCGATCTACAAGTGGTATGTAGATGCAAACTCACTCCCTTGACTCGTTGCTTAGATGAACTCATAGATGGATCTTGGTGAAACCGTAGGAAAAATTTTAATTTTCTGCAACGTTCCCCAACAGTGGCATCATGAGCTAGGTCTATGCGTAGTTCTCTATTACACGAGTAGAACACAATTTTGTTGTGGGCGTAGATCTTGTCAACTTGCTTGCCACTACTAGTCTTTTCTTGATTCAGCGGTATTGTGGGATGAAGCGGCCTGGACCAACCTTACATGTACGCTTACGTGAGACCGGTTCCACCGACAGACATGCACTAGTTGCATAAGGTGGCTGGCGGGTGTCTGTCTCTCCCACTTTAGTTGGAGCGGATTCGATGAAAAGGGTCCTTATGAAGGGTAAATAGAAGTTGACAAAATCACGTAGTGGTTATTCGTAGGTAAGAAAACGTTCTTGTTAGAACCCAATTGCAGCCACGTAAAAGATGCAACAACAATTAGAGGACGTCTAACTTGTTTTTGCGGCAATTGTCATGTGATGTGCTATGGCCAGAAGTTGTGATGAATGATGAATGATATATTGTGATGTATGAGATCATGTTCTTGTAATAGGAATCACGACTTGCATGTCGATGAGTATGACAACCGGTAGGAGCCATAGGAGTTGTCTTTATTTTTTGTATGACCTGCGTGTCATTGAAGAATGCCATGTAAATTACTTTACTTTATTGCTAAACACGTTAGCCATAGAAGTAGAAGTAGTCGTTGGCGTGACAACTTCATGAAGACACGCTGATGAAGATCATAATGATGGAGATCATGGTGTCATGCCGGTGACAAGATGATCATGGAGCCCCGAAGATGGAGATCAATGGAGCTATATGATATTGGCCATATCATGTCACTATTATATAATTGCATGTGATGTTTATTATGTTTATGCATCTTGTTTACTTAGAACGACGGTAGTAAATAAGATGATCCCTTACAACAATTTCAAGAAGTGTTCTCCCCTAACTGTGCACCGTTGCTAAAGTTTGTCGTTTTGAAGCACCACGTGATGATCGGGTGTGATAGATCCTTACGTTCACATACAACGGGTGTAAGACAGTTTTACACATGCAAAACACTTAGGGTTAACTTGACGAGCCTAGCATGTACAGACATGGCCTCAAAACACAGAGACCGAAAGGTCGAACACGAGTCGTATGGAAGATACGATCAACATGAAGATGTTCACCGACGATGACTAGTCCGTCTCACGTGATGATCGGACACGGCCTAGTCGACTTGGATCGTGTAACACTTACATGACTAGAGGGATGTCTAATCTGAGTGGGAGTTCATTGAATAATTTGATTAGATGAACTTAATTATCATGAACTTAGTCTAAAACCTTTGCAAATATGTCTTGTAGATCAAATGGCCAACGCTCATGTCAACATGAACTTCAACGCGTTCCTAGAGAAAACCAAGCTGAAAGATGATGGCAGCAACTATACGGACTGGGTCCGGAACCTGAGGATCATCCTCATAGCTGCCAGGAAACAATATGTCCTAGAAGGACCGCTAGGTGACGCCTCCGTCCCGAGAACCAAGACGTTATTTATCGCTAAGGCAGTCTCGCTGATGATTACTCCCTCATTCAGTGCGGCATCCTTTACAGCTTAGAACCAGGGCTCCAAAAGCGTTTTGAGCAACACGGAGCATATGAGATGTTCGAGGAGCTGAAACTAGTTTTCCAAGCTCATGCTCGGGTCGAGAGATATGAAGTCTCCGACAAGTTCTATAGTTGTAAGATGGAGGAAAACAGTTCACAAGGAGCACATACTCAAAATGTCTGGGTTGCACAACCGCCTGTCCCAGCTAGACATTAACCTCCCTGACGAGGCGGTCATTGACAGAATCCTTCAGTCGCTCCCACCAAGCTACAAGAGCTTTGTGATGAACTACAATATGTAGGGGATGGTGAAGACCATTCCTGAAGTATTTTCAATGCTGAAGTCAGCAGAGGTTGAGATCAAGAAAGAACATCAAGTGTTGATGGTCAATAAGACCACTAAGTTCAAGAAGGGCAAGGGCAAGAAGAACTTCAAGAAGGACGGCAAGGATGTTGCCGCTACCGTAAGCCGCCACGGGAAGAAGTCAAAGAATGGACCCAAGCCCGAGATCGAGTGCTTTTATTGCAAGGGAAGGGTCACCGAAGCGGAACTGCCCCAAAGACTTAGCGGATAAGAAGGCCGCAACACCAAAGGTATATTTGATATACATGTAATTGATGTGTACCTTACCAAGACTCGTAGTAACTCCCGGTATTTGATACCGTGTCGTTGTCAGATTTGTAACTCACAGCAGGAGCTGTGGAATAAATGGAGACTGGCAAAGGACGAGGTGACGATGCGCGTCGGGAATGGTTCCAGGGTCAATGTGATCGCCGTGTCACACCCTGATTTTCATGCCACAACACTTAAGCTAATAAATCATGATAAAATGTGGTTTGACAAAAACTTTTGAGTGTTTTGTCTTTGCTTTGATCGAATGTTGTCTGTTGTTTGCAAGTGCTCTAAAAATCAAATAAATCCTCCAACTTCTATACTTCATATCCTTGATCCAAAACCTTTTCCCAATGATCATGCCATGTGTATAGAGCAATATAGCATTTTCTTACAAAAATAATTTGGCCAAAAAGCATTTTCTAAAATTAGTTTTCCAAAAACCCCTGAATTGAGGTTTGCACTGCAAGTACTTAATTACGGGCAGTACAAATCTTTATAAAAATATATTTGACCCCTATTAGATATAGGGTACCCAGAAACCACAAAAATATAATTTTAAAGGTTATTTTCCTATTTTATTTAAAAGATTTTTCTTAAGGCCAGAAATGGTCTTTAATAGGGAAAAATTATTTTATTGTTTTAAAAATATTTGACAAAATTTAGGGAAACTCATAGGACATATATTGTCCATATATAAGAGTTTCAACACATGGTCATGTTCAAAATATTGGTCAAATCCCTCAAAAACCCTTTCTGGATATTTCAAGCTTTTGAAATATTTACAAAGGAAATATTCTCCAAAAATTCCAAGAAAATTCTAGCATGTCAAATATGACATGTTTGATGATCTTGACAAGTATCATGTCATGGAGAATAGTAAAACTCCATGAAATCCCCTCAAAACCATTTCTGTCCATTTTGAAGTTTGAGCAACTTTACATTGCCAAACATGTCCAAATGTTCTCAAACCTTGTGAACATGCTCAAATGGTCTAATAATTAATCTAGACCAAATGGCACAAGTTGGAGAACAAGTTAACTTGATTAAAGTGCCCCAAAACCCTTCCTGTCCAGAACCAAATTTGGACAACTCTACATTGCCAAGTGTGTCCTTTTGATCTGAATTTTTGTGGACATGTTCAAATCCTCAAATGATGATACTACACCAAGTGGTGCATCAAGGAGAATAGATTTGCATGACTAAATCTTGGCAAAGCCATTTCTGCTGATTTCTAGGGTTTACCAAAGTTGCATTGGATACTTTGCCCAAATGAGCTCAAACTTGGTGTAACACCCTACTTCTATGTGACATACCATCCTGTTAATTCTCATTGCAAGTGGAATTAATTTTCTTGCCCAAACCAACAACAAACACCTTCTGCAAAATTTCCTAAACCACCTTTTTGACCACTTCCACTAATCTTCATGACTCTATCTTTTTACCACAGCCCCTCCTAGACCTCCTCTACCTCCAGTAACAATGGATGCATTTCAGCTCAATTATTTGGTGGTGAAACTCTCACTTTCTCTCTCTGGACAACCTCTTTCTCTCTCTCTCCATCAACCTCTCTCCTCCCCTACTGGCTCTCCAGGGCATCCAATGCCTCTCCACCCTTCTTTACTACCCCCAAGCACTACTGGACATCAAGGGCAGCGCCCACATTGCCAAAAATACCATGCCGGCCATTTGCACGCTCTGGAGGCCTCTGATCTTGCTCCCGCTTTGTAGCCGCCCCACCAACCGCCTCCGGCCACCTCGGGCCTCCCAGGCGTCTCACGAGGCCGCCTCGGCGTCTGGGACACGGCAAGCTGCCGCCCTCCTAAACCTCTCCTCTCTCCTCCAAGGAGCCCGCCTGAAAGGCGCCAGTGGGCGCGTCCCACGGTGCACCACGGCCCCTCTATTTAGAGGCCCTCCCGAACTCTTCTCGGCTTCTAACCGCTCTCCCTCTCCCCAAAGACCCCTCGGACACACTCCTCTCCCTCTCGTGCCCTCCTGCTCCCTCCATGGCCGAGGTGCCGACGCTGGTCTCCGCCCAAATTCCCGCAGACCAAGCCTCCCTCCTCCTTTGGACCCCAATGGATCCACCTCACTCCTCTGAGGCTCCTCCGCCCATTACCTCCTCCTCGGCGCCTGCAACCACGTAAACCCTCTTGCAGGCCGTCGCCCGCCCTCCCGTTGAGCTGCTCGCTCTGGTCGCCCCGTGTCCAACGCGCCACCCCGAGTCTTGGCGTGGAGTGGGGCATCCGCCTGAACCACTACCACGCCGTCCGATGCAGCAGAGCGGCGGAACCACGGCGACCGGCGCCCTCCCTGTCCCCTCGTCGCGAGGAAGAAGAAGGAGGCGGAGAAGGAGAGAGAGCCCGTGGGCTCAGTGTAAGTGACCACGAGGTCGAGCCCACAAGATTAAGTGGACACGGCTTCCTCCGGACACGTCTCCCGCAGGAACGCGTATCAAGCCAAAGCCGCCTTCAACGTGGCCCTCAGCAGCGTGTGGCGAGCCACTGGGCGGCCCAGTGGCCTACGCCGCTAAACCTCGCCACAAGCAGGCCGCCGCCCGGATCCGGCCCATTTCGGTAAAACCTTTGTCTTTTCCTTTTTCAGGGAACTTCAAAAATCCATAGACAATTCAAATTAACTCCAAATTTGATGATTCAAATTTCTAGTAGTTTCTAAATTCATTACCTATCACATGGTGCTACTTTCACATCTTTGCAGAAATATTTCTTTCACAAGTATTTATCAAATCCTATTTTTTCATTTCTGTGATAAACTTTAGAAAATCACAGAGAGCCCATTTTTTATCCAAATTCCATGATCCAAATTCCTAGGTGTTCCTAAGTTCATAACTTAGTTTATGAACATTTCTTTTAATACTTTCTGTGCCACACAAATAATGGTCTATTTCTTCGTATATAGCCAACTTTGCAAATTCATAGGAAATCCATTTGAACCCCAAATCCAGTGAAACCAATTCCTAGATGCTTCTAAAATCATCCTTTGTTAAATGGGTGCCTTTGCTCATTTTTCAAAATAATTCTTCTGTACACTTCTTGCAATTCCATAAACCCCTTGATTCCATCATATCGAAATGTTTGGAAATATCCGTTGATCCACTTCCAATGAAATCACCTTGGTCATTCCTCATATGACCAGAGGTATCCTAGAAAAGTCCAACTCGCATTTTTAGAGCACTTTTTCTTTTGCCTTGTTGTGTTGCTTATTGTGTTTGTTTCCGACGTTAGTGACGAGGTAGACGGAGTACTTGGAGAAGGACCAGAAGATTTCAAGACTCGATGAACCGTGCAAGCAGCCCTTTGACCATGTCTATGAAACCTTTTATGCATGTCATATAGTACCTTATCATTGTTGCAACGGAATCATGATGGGGTGATAACCACTCGATGGTTGCCACCATACTTCCTCGTTGATACTTGCATTGTGCATGACCCTACCTTCCTATGAGGGTTATGCCGATGGGAATAGATAGGATGCTAAGGTAGTGCTACGCAAAAGGGACGGGTATATGCATGGTGAAGGAGGCAAAGTATTTTCAAAAGACTTTTTGAAAACCCGTCGGGTGCCACTTATGCCCGAGGGAGATGATGAAATGGGTAACCACTTGATGACGAAGTGGTGTACGGAGGCAGGTGTGTGTGTTGTTTTCGAAAACGGATTAGATTTAAGATTTGTCGACTGTCCCAACCTTACATGCGCAACCACTCTACCCTTATATGGGAAAGGGCATTATTGACTACCTAGGCCGATACTAGCTTGGAGCCCGCATTACTAGTGACGGGGGAGAGTTGGTGCTCTCTCTCGGGGCGGGGTCGTGCCAGGTAGGGCGGCCATGACTGTTTTCACAGGCACCGAACACACCGTTGGTACCCCGTGCTTGTGGTATATGATGAATATGGGAGCGAGGCTCCACAACTTTATGATGTGAAATGTTGGGCACGGGGGTTACTACCAATCGAGTGGACCCATGTTAGTGTCGTCTAGGGAAAGGTAGTGATCGGGTGCTTACCCCGGTACTTGAGGTATCATGGTCGTGGATCACGGAAGTTCCCGGATCTTGTGGGTGCAGTGTGCAACCTCTGCAGAGTGTAAAACTATTGAATAGCCGTGTCCACGGTCAAGGACAGATTAGGCGGTGCTGCTTAAACTACATCCGAGTTTTCAACCATGTGTGTGTGTGTGATAAAACTACTTGGGTCAAGTCAAGGACTTGACATGATTGAGATGGGTTGGTGCCCACTCTATTTATGTTAGATGGGTTGGTGCCCACTCTATTTATGTTGATATCGTAACCTGTCCTCATGGTTACTTGAATTCTCTTGATGCATGCCTTACAAAGTTGTTGAACATGTCATTGCACTCAAAACTAGCTTTCGCAAAAATTTACCTATATCATGCAATTGTTGTATGTTGAACCAAAAACATGGGTTGCTTAAGTAGTACATTCAAAGTACTCATTGGCTTGCCACTGGTTATTTTATTGGCGGGCATGAAAGAACAGGATGTGATGAAGAACACTTCGTGATTTAACATGCGAGCTAGGGCGCTTCCCAAATGTAATGCTGTAGGGTTAAGGCGGATGGCATGGGTCCGAGTTATCGACGAAGATTTCCGCTGCGATGATATACTCAAGACTTGACCATAATGGTCCTACTTGTGTAACACGGTATGTATGGATGTAAGACTCTTGTTATTCAGCTTCTGTGTGTTCAGTGAGCATTGATCTCTGGGATCACTGTACACGTGCATTCGGTGATCACGACTTATGAGTCGGGGTCCCCACAGAGCTGGTATCAGAGCCATCCTGACAATAAGAAGCCTTAGTTAGCGTGGTCGTTAGTTAGGGTAAAACTATTTCCAAAACTACTACTAGTTTTCAAAACTATCTCTACTTCTCTTCCCTTCTCAATTTTTCGAAAACTAAGGTATACTTTCCTTATTGATCTCTTCCCCTTCAAAACCTTTGGTCGCTAGAACCCTTATGCCCCTAACCACTGGATTACTTGTAATCCTCGTGGATAATCAAGAAGGAAGATGCCTTGCCAGACATTCACCCACATCTCCTGAACACAAGATTGGCGACATCACAACAAGACGATACCAACAGAAGATGCATCCTCGAGGAATGAGGACCTGAAGACCCAGGAGATGGCGACACCCTTGACACTGCCCCAAGATGATGCAACCTTAGCCTACGACGATCAGGGCATAGGTTATGCAAGATCATGATATACATCGCTAATAGGGTAACCCTGTCACTACCGTTGTTGTATCGGCAACCACCGGTGGATGAGAACCTAGCCATTTGGTCCGCCTCACTATAGTGAGCAGGAAAACGGTTCTCTTCATCCCCCACTCTCGGTGACGATATTGTCAACAAGGTGTCTGACAGATTGGGCCTCTATTATGCCTTGTTAATGTCATTGTATAAAGGAGTGCCACCTGGAACCGCCAACACCTTAAAAAGGCAAAAATGATCGTCATGATTAAGAAGACAACGGAAGATCAAGTCAATGCCAGTTACGAGGAGCCACCTTCACCCCATCACTTCAACAGGCAAGAAGTTGTTGAAGACTCTTCAAGCTCAATCGGGATCATTTCATCAAACAACTACAAGAGACGTAGCAACACCTGAGGGAACCCGGGAGACTGCACGAGGCACAAGGCACGACTATGGAGTCCGAGAACCCCTAGGGTAGGATGAGTCGTGTACCCCCTATGCGCAGTCGAGTCCGTATGATGGTTCGAATAGAACCATGATTGTGTGTTGCTTGTTTTTATTTGTTTATGTTTTGATATAAGTCGCACTTTTGCCCTAGGCAACAAGTACGCGACTATATCACCTTCCTTGTTTCTTTTGTTTGGCCCTCTTTGCACCTGTTTGTTTGCACTATCACTATAGAACCCCCTTTAGGCATTCCCCTCCTCTATGCTACTTTTCCCTCTCATCTCTCTTCTCAACTGAAGACAAGCAAGACAATATGCACCAAGGATTCCACCTCGGCGACCAACAAGCACTGAAGACTTTTTGCTACAACCTCCTCGACCAAGTGCAACCCCGTAGAGTTATGGTTACCCCTCAAGATTATAAACCCATTGCTAGACCCTTCGAGACTTCATGAGATACCCCAGTCCTTAACCATGTGCTTAACCCACAGTATTGCGAGAGAACCAGTTAAGCCTCTGTAAACCTTGCACATCACAGGGTTCATTATGGAACTAGTGGACATAGTGAACAAGCACATTGTCATCCTAAGATAGCACCGAAACTGACGATGCCATAGGGTAGACCAATTTAAGAATATAGGAATAGAGGACAAATGACTTGATGAGTTTATATCAATGACTTGAGGAATTATATGAGACTATTTGGTGGATTATAAGGCTACCATGATTAGTAGATGAACTTGGTGGGATCATGATTAAAGAGTAGCATAGCTTTCATTACCCCCCTGAGTAAATTGGATTTAATAGGACAATTATGACCGCAAGCTGAAATTCTTGGAAGTATTTGGATTTGTCTTAGGCAGGGGATATTGATAGGTGATAGTTGATATTACGATAATGACTTGGGGGAAAGTATGGAAACTCTCACGTGACATAAGATTTGGATTAAATAGGTTACCCTAGTGGAGTATGGATACAGAGTAATTTTACATGATTCGGAGTAAATTGGATTTAGACTGATGATCTTGATCATAATACCATGTCTCTCGGTGGACCATAAACTAGGAGATTGGCCTAATTGTCGGAGTTTATTTAGGGAATCTGTATGAGCTTGACCTTGGAGTTTACATGACCATGATAATGGAAATTGGTGGACTGACTATAGTAAGGCAGCCCTTTCAAGTATTGGGGATTATAAGGACTTTAGGGGATCATGTGGAACACCATAGACATTGGATTTGTAGAATTAATGGATTATGTAGCGATTAATGGAATTTAATGGGCTATTGGAGTTGATTCATAGGAAGGAAACAAGATCTTGGAGTGGCTTACGACGTGTTTCCTTAGGATAGAGGTGCTTTATCATGGACCTTGGATCAATAAACTGAGCACTTGGATTGTGGTGATTAAATTCAAGCTTAGCAGCTTATATGCTCTACCCATGGATTTTTAGGGGTAGACATACATATGAGTTTGGGGATTGTAGACATGTTTGATTTTTTTAGACCCTCTTTCGGGAGCCATGAGGATATGAATCACATGAGTGATGATTGGAGTTGACTTATGCAAGATGATGCTATCAGTGATATGATGTGATTTGTTTAAAGGACTAGATAGACTATTGGCATCTCAGAAACCGTGCTTAAAGATAAGATGATAAATGTTCACTCGTACACTAGAATCCTTGAAACCCTTACGCCCTACCAAGCCACAACATGGTCGGATCCTGACCTTGGGCTTTGGCTCTAGATCGATAAGACCTTGGCCAATACTCAACCGTGACCACCACTAACTCCCCAGCCTACTTTATGTACCCCGTGAAAAACGTCTTCATGGAACACTTAGACAAGATAGTTGTCATCATTATTTGGTGACCTACTTGTCTACCCAAAGGCGGAAGAAAGACCGTTCAGCTGGTCAGGGAACATCTGAAGACCGCCATGTCAAGGAAGAAGAACTGCGCCAACCACCATCGTCAAGAAGTAAACCTCCGCGTCGAAGACCAGGTGTATCTACGGGCCACTTCCCTCTAAGGAACCAAGCATTTCCATGACAAGAAGACCCACACCAAGATTTAACAACCCCCCTCCGAGATCGCTACGAGACGAAGAGAAGACAGATACCAACTAGAGTTACCACCTGACTCACCCACTATGCACAATGTTTTTCCACACGACACCACTCCGGAAATATTTCTAACTTCCTAATTAGCCCGATCTCTACAAAGACATCGACCACCGAGCCATCGACCCCTAGCCCAATTTAACCTACCACGAGCTACCCATTAGTAACCTGGATCAAGAAGAGCGACATACACGAAGCCACACCATCAGTACTTCAAGCTCAATAGAGCACTACACGGAAGCAGAAGCAACATGAGGACGTGAAGACTACCCCAGATCCAAGTTTCTGTATACCTTTCCGCGCCTAGTTTGAGAATCTCGGGGACGAGATTCTTGTAAGGGGGGTAGGTCTGTCACACCCTGATTTTCATGCCACAACACTTAAGCTAATAAATCATGATAAAATGTGGTTTGACAAAAACTTTTGAGTGTTTTGTCTTTGCTTTGATCGAATGTTGTCTGCTGTTTGCAAGTGCTCTAAAAATCAAATAAATCCTCCAACTTCTATACTTCATATCCTTGATCCAAAACCTTTTCCCAATGATCATGCCATGTGTATAGAGCAATATAGCATTTTCTTACAAAAATAATTTGGCCAAAAAGCATTTTCTAAAATTAGTTTTCCAAAAACCCCTGAATTGAGGTTTGCACTGCAAGTACTTAATTAAGGGCAGTACAAATCTTTATAAAAATATATTTGACCCCTATTAGATATAGGGTACCCAGAAACCACAAAAATATAATTTTAAAGGTTATTTTCCTATTTTATTTAAAAGCTTTTTCTTAAGGCCAGAAATGGTCTTTAATAGGGAAAAATTATTTTATTGTTTTAAAAATATTTGACAAAATTTAGGGAAACTCATAGGACATATATTGTCCATATATAAGAGTTTCAACACATGGTCATGTTCAAAATATTGGTCAAATCCTCAAAACCCTTTCGGATATTTCAAGCATTTGAAATATTTACAAAGGAAATATTCTCCAAAAATTCCAAGAAAATTCTAGCATGTCACATATGACATGTTTGATGATCTTGACAAGTATCATGTCATGGAGAATAGTAAAACTCCATGAAATCCCCTCAAAACCATTTCTGTCCGAGCAACTTTACATTGCCAAACATGTCCAAATGTTCTCAAACCTGGTGAATATGCTCAAATGGTCTAATAATTAATCTAGACCAAATGGCACAAGTTGGAGAACAAGTTAACTTGATTAAAGTGCCCCAAAACCCTTCCTGTCCAGAACCAAATTTGGACAACTCTACATTGCCTAGTGTGTCCTTTTGATCTGAATTTTTGTGGACATGTTCAAATCCTCAAATGATGATACTACACCAAGTGGTGCATCAAGGAGAATAGATTTGCATGACTAAATCTTGGCAAAGCCATTTCTGCTGATTTCTAGGGTTTACCAAAGTTGCATTGGATACTTTGCCCAAATGAGCTCAAACTTGGTGTAACACCCTACTTCTATGTGACATACCATCCTGTTAATTCTCATTGCAAGTGGAATTAATTTTCTTGCCCAAACCAACAACAAACACCTTCTGCAAAATTTCCTAAACCACCTTTTTGACCACTTCCACTAATCTCCATGACTCTATCTTTTTACCACAGCCCCTCCTAGACCTCCTCTACCTCCAGTAACAATGGATGCATTTCAGCTCAATTATTTGGTGGTGAAACTCTCACTTTCTCTCTCTGGACAGCCTCTTTCTCTCTCTCCATCAACCTCTCTCCTCCCCTACTAGCTCTCCAGGGCATCCAATGCCTCTCCACCCTTCTTTACTACCCCCAAGCACTACCAGACATCAGTGGCCGCGCCCACATTGCCAAAAAAATACAATGCCGGCCATTTGCACGCTCGAGGCGTGCTCTGATGTGCTCCCCGCCTGACCAGCCGCCCCCTTAACCGCCTCCGGCCACCTCGGGCCTCCCAGGCGTGTCTCACGAGGCCGCCTCGGCGTCTGGGACACGGCAAGCTGCCGTCCCCCTCCTAAACCTCTCCCTCTCTCCTCCAAGGAGCCCGCCTGAGTCTTGCCAGTGGGCGGCGTCCCACAGTGCACCACGGCCCCTCTATTTAGAGGCCCTCCCGAACTCTTCTCTGCTTCTAACCGCTCTCCCTCTCCCCAGCAACCCCTCGACACACTCCCTCTCCCTCTCGTGCCCTCCTGCTCCCTCCATGGCCGAGGTGCCGACGTTGGTCTCCGCCCAAATTCCCTGAGACAAGCCTCCCTCCCTCCTTTGGACCCCAATGTATCCACCTCACTCCTCTGAGGCTCCTCCGCCCATTACCTCCTCCTCTAGCGCCTGCAACCACAGAACCCCTCTTGCAGAGGCCGTCGCCCGCCCTCCCGTTGAGCTGCTCGCTCCTGGTGCGCCCCGTGTCCAACGCGCCACCCCGAGCCTTGGCGTGGAGTGGGGCATCCGCCAGAACCACTACCACGCCGTCCGATGCAGCAGAGCGGCCGGAACCATGGCGACCGGCGCCCTCCCCTGTCCCCTCGCCGCGAGGAAGAAGAAGGAGGCGGAGAGGAGAGAGAGCCCGTGGGCTCGGGTGTAAGTGACCACGAGGTCGGGCCCACAAGATTAAGTGGACACGGCTTCCTCCGGACACGTCTCCCCGCAGGAACGCGCGTACCAAGCCAAAGCCGCCTTCAACGTGGCCCTCAAGCGCGTGTGGCCGAGCCATTGGGCCGCCCAGTGGCGCCTGCCGCTAAACCTCATGACGGTCTTGCCGCCGCCGGATCCGCCCATTTCGGTAAAACCTTTGTCTTTTCCTTTTCAGGAACTTCAAAATCCATAGACAATTCAAATTAACTCCAAATTTGATGATTCAAATTTCTAGTAGTTTCTAAATTCATTACCTATCACATGGTGCTACTTTCACATCTTTGCAGAAATATTTCTTTCACAAGTATTTATCAAATCCTATTTTTTTCATTTCTGTGATAAACTTTAGAAAATCACAGAGAGCCCATTTTTTATCCAAATTCCATGATCCAAATTCCTAGGTGTTCCTAAGTTCATAACTTAGTTTATGAACATTTCTTTTAATACTTTCTGTGCCACACAAATAATGGTCTATTTCTTCGTATATAGCCAACTTTGCAAATTCATAGGAAATCCATTTGAACCCCAAATCCAATGAAACCAATTCCTAGATGCTTCTAAAATCATCCTTTGTTAAATGGGTGCCTTTGCTCATTTTTCAAAATAATTCTTCTGTACACTTCTTGCAATTCCATAAACCCCTTGATTCCATCATATCGAAATGTTTGGAAATATCCGTTGATCCACTTCAAATGAAATCACCTTGGTCATTCCTCATATGACCAGAGGTATCCTAGAAAAGTCCAACTCGCATTTTTAGAGCACTTTTTCTTTTGCCTTGTTGTGTTGCTTATTGTGTTTGTTTCCGACGTTAGTGACGAGGTAGACGGAGTACTTGGAGAAGGACCAGAAGATTTCAAGACTCTGATGAACCAGGCAAGCAGCCCTTTGACCATGTCTATGAAACCTTTTTATGCATGTCATATAGTACCTTATCATTGTTGCAACGGAATCATGATGGGGTGATAACCACTTCGATGGTTGCCACCATACTTCCTCGTTGATACTTGCATTGTGCATGGCCCTACCTTCCTATGAGGGTTATGCCGATGGGAATAGATAGGATGCTAAGGTAGTGCTACGCAAAAAGGGACGGGTATATGCATGGTGAAGGAGGCAAAGTATTTTCAAAAGACTTTTTCGAAAACCCCGTCGGGTGCCACTTATGCCCGAGGGAGATGATGAAATGGGTAACCACTTGATGACGAAGTGGTGTACCGAGGCAAGTGTGTGTGTTGTTTTCGAAAACGGATTAGATTTAAGATTTGTCGACTGTCCCAACCTTACATGCGCAACCACTCTACCCTTATATGGGAAAGGGCATTATTGATTACCTAGGCCGATACTAGCTTGGAGCCCGCATTACTAGTGACGGGGGAGAGTTGGTGCTCTCTCTCGGGACGGGGTCGTGCCAGGTAGGGCGGCCATGACTGTTTTCACAGGGCACCGAACACACCGTTGGTACCCCGTGCTTGTGGTATATGATGAATATGGGAGCGAGGCTCCACAACTTTATGATGTGAAATGTTGGGCACGGGGGTTACTACCAATCGAGTGGACTCCATGTTCGTGTCGTCTAGGGAAAGGTAGTGATCGGGTGCTTACCCCGGGTACTTGAGGTACCGCGGGTCGTGGATGACACGGAAGTTCCCGGATCTTGTGGGTGCAGCAGCAACCTCTGCAGAGTGTAAAACTATTCGAATAGCCGTGTCCACGGTCAAGGACAGTTGGGCGGTGCTGCTTAAACTACGTCCAGAGTTTTCAACCATGTGTGTGTGTGATAAAACTACTTGGGTCAAGTCAAGGGACTTGACATGATTGAGATGGGTTGGTGCCCACTCTATTTATGTTAGATGGGTTGGTGCCCACTCTATTTATGTTGATATCTGTAACCTATCCTCATGGTTACTTGAATTCTCTTGATGCATGCCTTACAAAGTTGTTGAACATGTCAAATCACTCAAAACTAGCTTTCTGCAAAAATTTACCTATATCATGCACTGTTGTATCTTGAACCAAAAACATGGGTTGCTTGCGAGTACATTCAAAGTACTCATTGGCTTGCCACTGGTTATTTTATTGGCCAGGCATGAAAGAACAGGATGTGATGAAGAACACTTGATGATTTAACATGCGAGCTAGGACGCTTCCCAGTCAGAATGCCTGTAGGGTTAAGGCAGATGGCATGGGTCCGAGTTATCGACGAAGATTTCCGCTGCGATGATATACTCAAGACTTGACCATAATGGTCCTACTTGTGTAACACGGTATGTATGGATGTAAGACTCTTGTTATTCAGCTTCGTGTGTTCAAGTGAGCATTGATCTCGGGATCATCAGACACGCAGCATTCGGTGATCACGACTTATGAGTCGGGGTCCCCACACGCCGTCGGCACGCTACCTCTACATTTACCTACGGGATTAGTTTTAAACCTCAATAATTGTTATTTAGTGCCAAGTTTGAGCATGAACATTGTATCGGGATCTCGTTTAATACGAGATGGCTACTCATTTAAATCCGAGAATAATGGTTGTTCTATTTATATGAGAGATATGTTTTATAGTCATGCTCCGATGGTCAATGGTTTATTCTTAATGAATCTCGAGCGTAATATTACACATATTCATAGTGTGAATGCCAAAAGATGTAAAGTTGATAACGATAGTCCCACATACTTGTGGAACTGCCGCCTTGGTCACATTGGTGTCAAGCGCATGAAGAAGCTCCATGCTGATGGACTTTTAGAGTCTCTCGATTATGAATCATTTGACACATGCGAACCATGCCTCATGGGCAAAATGACCAAGACTCCGTTCTCCGGAACAATGGAGCGAGCAACCAACTTGTTGGAAATCATACATACCAATGTGTGCGGTCCAATGAGCGTTGAGGCTCGCGGAGGATATCGTTATGTTCTCACTCTCACTGATGACTTGAGTAGATATGGGTATGTCTACTTAATGAAACACAAGTCTGAGACCTTTGAAAAGTTGAAGGAATTTCAGAATGAGGTAGAGAATCAACGTGACCGAAAGATAAAGTTCCTACGATCAGATCGTGGAGGAGAATATTTAAGTCACGATTTTGGTACACACTTAAGGAAATGTGGAATCATTTCACAACTTACGCCGCCTGGAACACCTCAGCGTAACGGTGTGTCCAAATGTCGTAATTGCACTCTATTGGATATGGTGCGGTCTATGATGTCTCTTACCGATTTACCGCTATCATTTTGGGGATACGCTCTAGAGACAGCTACATTCACTTTAAATAGGGCACCGTCTAAATCCGTTGAGATGACACCGTATGAATTATGGTTTGGGAAGAAACCTAAGCTGTTGTTTCTAAAAGTTTGGGGATGCGATGCTTATGTCAAGAAACTTCAACCTGAAAAGCTCAAACCCAAGTCGGAAAAATGTGTCTTCATAGGATACCCTAAGGAAACCGTTGGGTATACCTTCTACTTAAGATCCGAGGGCACGATCTTTGTTGCCAAGAACGGATGCTTTACGGAAAAAGAGTTTCGAAAAAAGAAGTAAGTGGGAGGAAAGTAGAACTTCGATGAAGTACTACCTCTCGAGCGGGAAAGTAGTGCAGCTCAAGAAAATGTTCTGTGATGCCTACACCAAGCAAGAGGAAAATAATGATGATGATCAAGGTACTTCGGATCAAGTTGCTCTTGAACTTCGTGGGTCCACAAGGACACGTTCCGCACTGAGTGGTACGGCAACCCTGTCCTGGAAATCATGTTGTTAGACAACGGTGAACCTTCGAACTATGAAGAAGCGATGGCGGGCCCAGATTCCAACAAATGGCTTGAAGCCATGAAATCTGAGATAGAATCCATGTATGAAAACAAAGTATGGACTTTGACAGACTTGCCCGATGATCGGCGAGTGATAGAAAACAAATGGATCTTTAAGAAGAAGACGGACGCAGATGGAAATGTTACCATCTATAAAGCTTGACTTGTCACTAAGGGTTATCGACAAGTTCAAGGGATTGACTACGACGAGACATTCTCTCCCATAGCGAAGCTGAAGTCCGTCCGAATCATGTTAGCAATTGCCGCATACTATGATTATGAGATATGGCAGATGGACGTCAATACGGCATTCCTTAACGAACATCTTAAGGAAGAACTGTATATGATGCAGCCGGAAGGTTTTGTCGATCCTAAGAATGCTAACAAAGTATGCAAGCTCCAGCGATCCATTTATGGGCTGGTGCAAGCATCTCGGAGTTGGAACATTCGCTTTGATGAGATGATCAAAGCGTTTGGGTTTATCTTGCACTTATGGAGAAGCCTGCGTTTACAAGAAAGTGAGTGGGAGCTCAGAGCATTTCTCATATTATATGTAGATGACATACTCTTGATGGGAAGTAATATAGAACTTCTGGACAGCATTAAGGCCTACTTGAATAAGTGTTTTTCAATGAAGGACCTTGGAGAATCTGCTTATATATTAGGCATCAAGATCTATAGAGATAGATCGATGCGCCTCATAGGTCTTTCACAAAGCACATACCTTGATAAGATTTTGAAGAAGTTCAAAATGGATCAGTCCAAGAAGGGGTTCTTGCCTGTGTTGCAAGGTGTGAGATTGAGCTCGGCTCAGTCCCCACCATGGCAAAAGATAAAGAAGAGATGAGTGTCATCCCCTATGCTTCAGCCATAGGATCTATTATGTATGCCATGCTATGTACCGACTGATGTAAACCTTGCCGTAAGTTTGGTAGGAAGGTACCAAAGTAATCCCGCAAGGAACACCGGACAGCGATCAAGAATATCTGAAGTACTGAAAAGGACAAAGGACATGTTTCTCGTTTATGGAGGTGACGAAGAGCTCGTCGTAAGGGTTACGTCGGCGCTAGCTTCGACACGATCTGATGACTCTAAGTCACAAACCGGATACGTGTATATGTTGAATGGTGGAGCAGTGAGCTGGTGCAGCTGCAAGCAGAGCGTCGTGGTGGGATTTACATATGAAGCGGAATACATGGCAGCCTCGGAGGCAGCGCATGAAGCAATTTGGGTGAAGGAGTTCATCACCGACCTAGGAGTCATACCCAATGCGTCGGGGCCGATCAAACTCTTCTGTGACAACACTGGAGCTATTGCCCTTGCCAAGGAGCCTAGGTTTCACAAGAAGACCAGGCACATGAAGCGTCGGTTCAACTCCATCCGTGAAAATGTTCAAGATGGAGACATAGATATTTCAAAGTACATACGGATCTGAATGTCGCAGATCCGTTGACTAAACCTCTCCCGCGAGCAAAACATGATCAACACCAGAACTCTATGGGTGTGCGGTTCATCACAATGTAACTAGATTATTGACTCTAGTGCAACTGGGAGACTGTTGGAAATATGCCCTAGAGGCAATAATAAAAGGATTATTATTATATTTCCTTGTTCATGATAATTGTCTTTATTCATGCTATAACTGTATTATCCGGAAATCGTAATACACGTGTGAATACATAGACCATAATATGTCCCTAGTAAGCCTCTAGTTGACTAGCTCGTTGATCAACAGATAGTCATGGTTTCCTGGCTATGGACATTGGATGTCATTGATAACGGGATCACATCATTAGGAGAATGATGTGATGGACAAGACCCAATCCTAAGCATAGCACAAGATCGTGTAGTTCGTTTGCTAGAGCTTTTCCAATGTCAAGTATCTTTTCCTTAGACCATGAGCTTGTGTAACTCCCGGATACCGTAGGAGCGCTTTGGGTGTACCAAACGTCACAACGTAACTGGGTGACTATCAAGGTGCACTACAGGTATCTCCGAAAGTGTCTGTTGGGTTGACATGGATTGAGACTGGGATTTGTCACTCCGTATGATGGAGAGGTATCTCTGGGCCCACTCGGTAATGCATCATCATAATGAGCTCAAAGTGACCAAGTGGTTGGTCACGGGATCATGCATTACGGTACGAGTAAAGTGACTTGCCGGTAACGATACTGAACAAGGTATTGGCATACCGACGATCGAGTCTTGGGCAAGTAACGTACCGATTGACAAAGGGAATTGTATACGAGGTTGTTTAATCCTCGACATCATTGTTCATCCGATGAAATCATCGAGGAGCATGTGGGAGCCAACATGGGTATCCAGATCCCGCTGTTGGTTATTGCCCGAGAGTCATCTTGGTCATGTCTACGTGTCTCCCGAACCCGTAGGGTCTACACACTTAAGGTTCGGTAACGCTAGGGTTGTATGAATATGAGTATGCAGCATACAGAATGTTGTTCGGAGTCCCGGATGAGATCCCGGACGTCACGAGGAGATTCGGAATGGTCCGGAGGTAAAGAATTATATATAGGAAGTGGTATTTCGGCCATCGGGAAAGTTTCGGGGTCACCCGGTATTGTACCGGGACCACCGGAAGGGTCCTGGGGGTCAACCGGGTGGGGCCACCCATCCCGGAGGGCCCCATAGGCTGAAGTGTGAGGGGAACCAGCCCATAGTGGGCTGGTGCGCCCCCTAGGCCCACCCCCTGCGCCTAGGGTTGAAACCCTAGGGTGGGGGGCGCACCACATGCCTTGGGGGGCACTCCACCCCCTGGCCGCCGCCCCCTTGGGAGATTGGATCTCCCAGGGCCGGCGCCCCCCCTGGGGGCCTATATAAAGGAGGGAAGGGGGGAGGGCAGCCGAACCCTGTGCATTGGTGCCTCCCTCCCCCTGCTACACCTCGTCCTCCTCCCGCAGCAGCTTGGCGAAGCCCTGCCGGAGTTCTGCTGCATCCACCACCACGCAGTCGTCCTGCTGGATCATCATCAACCTCTCCTTCCCCCTTGCTGGATCAAGAAGGAGGAGACGTCTCCCGTCCCGTACGTGTGTTGAACGTGGAGGTGTTGTCCGTTCAGCACTTGGTCATTGGTGATCTGAATCACGGCGAGTACGACTCCATCATCACCCTTCCCTTGAACGCTTCCGCACGCGATCTACAAGTGGTATGTAGATGCAAACTCACTCCCTTGACTCGCTGCTTAGATGAACTCATATATGGATCTTGGTGAGACCATAGGGAAAATTTTAATTTTCTGCAACGTTCCCCAACAACTTCTTCATGGGGTTTAAGACTAAGAAGCTCCGAATTATTCCTACCGCCCACCACTCTGAATCATGCCATCTGTGATAGTACTCCCATTGCAACAACAATCAGGTCCACTAGGTCTAGCACGTCCTGTAAGAAGAGACTGTCACGCAAAACATACATCTCATTGCCTTCTTCCTCATACAGTACGTACCACTTGTACGTACTACTAGTACTACTACTACTCATTTATCTCCTATAAACCTTGCGCTTGGCATCTATAAAATATTAACGTTGCACTTAGCTCTTTGCCTCTTGGGGAAGTCGAGCAATAATGGTACTACAGTATATCGTTCTGGCTATCTGAGACCGAATGAATTGCTGCACATCCACCATGTAGGCGAGGGTCAAGGGGCGAGGGAGAGTGCGTACTAGTATGTCCGTTTCAATATGGACTACATATGGAGCAAAATGAGTGAGTCTAGACTCTAAAATACGTCTATATACATCAGTATTTGGAGTATGTACTAGTAGTTCATACTAAAATCTACTACTCCTTCTGTCCCATAATACTAGCGTCAGAAACATTCTTAAATTATGGGACAGAGGGGGTAAAACTAGATACATCTGTATGTAGACAAATTTAAGACAAGAATTTTGGGACGGAGGGAGTATATTTCAAACAATATGATAATCTCTCTAACCAAGGTAGGGACGAGGAGAACGAAGGGAGTAGTGAAATTTTCTCCTCGTCCCGCGAGCCACCGTGCACGTGGGCGAGGGAGCGGGCGTAGGCGTAGTAAGGCTGGCCATAGTGGGGGTAATATAAGTGGTACCATGCCCTTGGGACTCACAAACGTGCTTATGTGGCAGACAATTAAAGAAGAGAGAGAAGGTTATAGTAACATAGATAAATACCATATCATAACAAATATTATGCTACTTTGTGTCATGCATGGCAATAAATGAGACGACCTATCATACTAATCTATGATACTATGCACTATGGATGTAGTATCATACACTAGTATCATATACATGATGCTAGTATATAATACTCTCCACTATGACCAGCCTAAGCAAGCTTCTCCTCGTCCTGCGACTCTGCGACCCACCGCGTCCTTGGGCGGGGGAGACTGATACGTCTCTGTCATATCTACTTTTCCAAACACTTTTGCCCTTGTTTTGGACTCTAATTTGCATGATTTGAATGAAACTAACCCGGACTGACGTTGTTTTCAGCAGAACTGCCTTGGTGTTATTTTTGTGCAGAAATAAAAGTTCTCGGAATGACTTGAAAATCCACGGAGGAACTTTTCAGAAAATATAAAAAATACTGGCAAAAGAATCAAGACCAGGGGCCCACACCCTGTCCACGAGGGTGCGGGCACGCCCCCTGCCTCGTGGGCCCCCTGGACGTCCACCGACCTCAACTCCAACTCCATATATTTGCTTTCGCGGAGAAAAAATTAGAGACAAAGTTTCATCGCGTTTTACGATACGGAGCCGCCGCCAAGTCGTAATCTCTCTCGGGAGGGCTGATCTGGAGTCTGTTCGGGGCTCCGGAGAGGGGGATTCATCACCGTCGTCATCATCAACCATCCTCCATCACCAATTTCATGATGCTCACTGCCGTGCGTGAGTAATTCCATCGTAGGCTTGCTGGACGGTGATGGGTTGGATGAGACTTACCATGTAATAAGGTTAGTTTTGTTAGGGTTTGATCCCTAGTATCCACTATGTTCTGAGATTGATGTTGCTATGACTTTGCTATGCTTAATGCTTGTCACTAGGGCCCGAGTGCCATGATTTCATATCTGAACCTATTATGTTTTTATGAATATATGTGAGTTCTTGATCCTATCTTGCAAGTCTATAGTCACCTATTATGTGTTATGATCCGACAACCCCGAAGTGACAATAATCGGGATACTTCTCGGTGATGACCGTAGTTTGAGGAATTCATGTATTCACTAAGTGCTAATGCTTTGTTCCAGTACTCTATTAAAAGGAGGCCTTAATATCCCTTAGTTTCCACTAGGACCGCGCTGCCACGGCAGGGTAGGACAAAAGCTGTCATGCAAGTTCTTTTCCATAAGCATGTACGACTATATTTGGAATACATGCCTACATTACATTGATGAACTGGAGCTAGTTCTGTGTCACCCTATGTTATAACTATTACATGAGGAATCGCATTCGACATAATTATCCATCACTGATCCATTGCCTGCGAGCTTTTCACATGTTGTGCTTTGCTTATTTACTTTACCGTTGCTATTGTTACATTTACTACAAAACTGCTATCGTTACTTTTGCCACTGTTACCATTACTATCATACTACTTTGCTACTAAATGCTTTGCTGCAGATACTAAGTTATCCAGGTGTGGTTGAATTGACAACTCAACTGCTAATACTTGAGAATATTCTTTGGCTCCCCTTGTGTCGAATCAATAAATTTGGATTGAATACTCTACCCTCGAAAACTGTTGCGATCCCCTATACTTGTGGGTTATCAAGACTATTTTCTGGCGCCGTTGCCGGGGAGCATAGCTCTATTCTTTGAGTCACTTGGGATTTTTATCTGCTGATCACTATGAGGAACTTGAAAGACGAAGGAACTAAGATTTTTCCCTCAACTACGAGGGGAGGTAAGGAATTGTAGCTCGCACTAGATTCTCCTACATTTTGAGTAAGCTTGCGACACCTAAACCTGCTTCTGCTATGAATTCTGATATGTCGCATGTTATTGATGATGCCACTTCTACTATGCATGATACTTATGATAAAACTACTTCTATGCTTGATACTACTTTGCCATTAGGTGAATTTCTTGATGAACAAGTTGCTAGGGTTAGAGAGAATGAAATTATTGAAAATGAAATTATTGAAGATAGTGATGATGAAGGTTCTCCCCCTAAGTATGAATTGCATGTTGTTCCTGAGGGTTATGTTATGGATGAAGAAACTGCTAGAGATTTTCTTGCATGTAATGATAGATCTGATCTTAAGAAGTTACTAGCTAAATGGAAACAGCAATCTCTAAATGCTAGAATGAAATATGACCCTGCTTTTGCTACTTCACCTATCTTTGTTACTGATAAGGATTATGAATTCTCTGTCGATCCTGAGATAATTACTTTGGTTGAATCTGATCCTTTTTATGGCAATGAATCTGAAACTGTTGTGGCACATCTTACTAAGTTGAATGATATAGCCACCTTGATCACTAATGATGAGAAGTCTCGCTATTATTATATCCTTAAGATATTTCCGTTCTCATTAAAGGGTGATGCTAAAACTTGGTTTAATTCTCTTGATCCTGGTTGTGTGCATAGTCCCCAGGATATGATTTATTACTTCTCCATTAAATATTT
The DNA here is from genome assembly GCA_021437245.1 of Aegilops speltoides. Lineage (NCBI taxonomy): Eukaryota > Viridiplantae > Streptophyta > Magnoliopsida > Poales > Poaceae > Aegilops > Aegilops speltoides. The sequence goes on along the minus strand of CM038141.1, from coordinate 87,736,911 downwards.
CCCTGCTCATAAGAAACAAGCTGCCTTGAGGGAAATATATAGTTTTGTGCAAATTGAAGAAGAGAGTCTCCAACAAGCTTGGGGGAGGCTTCTCCAATTACTTAATGCTTTGCCTAATCATCCTCTTAAGAAAAATGAAATATTTGAAATCTTTTATAATGGACTAACTGATGCTTCCAAGGACCACTTGGATAGTTGTGCTGGTTGTGTTTTCAGGGACAGAACGGTCGACCAAGGTGAATTACTATTGAATAATATGTTGCTAATGAAAATAATTGGACTCTTCCTGAGCCAATTCCTGATCCAATCAGAAGCCAACTCATGAGCCAATTCCTGAGCCTATTCCTAAACCAACTCCGAAGAAGAGGGGTGTTCTATTTCTCAGTCCTAAAGATATGCAAGAGGCAAAGAAATCTTTGGAAAAAGGTATTAAAGCAGAAGATGTTAAGAATTTACCTCCTGTTGAAGAAATACATGGTCTTAATATACCACCTATTGAAGAAATACATGGTCTTGATAACCCAACACAGGTAGTAAAGTTAAATTCTCTCTATAGATATGATAAAGTTGAAATCTCGTCTACTAAGTTTCCTAGCCAATGTTTGGATGAATTTGATGACTTTATGGCTAGACAAGAAAGTTTTAATGCTTATGTTGGTAGAGAATTAAAGAGTAATTCTTACATGATTGGATGCTTGAGTGATTATATGGCTAGAGTTAAAGGTGAACTTAAACTCATTAACTTAAACTCATTAGTAAATATGCTTCTATGGTTACCACTCAAGCAGAACAAGTACTTAAAGCTCAAAGTGATTTACTCAATGAATTAAATAATAAACATGACTTTGCTGTTAGAGTGGCTACTAGAACTGGTAAAATGACTCAGGAACCTTTGTATCCTAAAGGCCACCCTAAGAGAATTGAGCAGGATTCTCAGAGAAATAATGTAGATACACCTAGTCCTTCTAAAAAGAAGAAAAAGAAAAATGATAGGACTTTGCATGCTTCTAGTGAATTTGTTGTAGACACACCTGAGAATCCCAATGATACTTCTATTTCTGATGCTGAAACACAATCTAGTAATGAACATGAACCCAGTGATAATGTTAATGATAATGTTCATGTTGATGCTCAACCTAGCAATAATAATGATGTAGAGATTGAACCTGTTGTTGATCTTGATAACCCACACTCAAAGAATCAATGTTATGATAAGAGATATTTTCTTGCTAGGAAGCACGGTAAAGAAAGAGAACCATGGGTTCAGAAACCCATGCCTTTCCCTCCTAAGCCATCCAATAAAAAGGATGACAAGGATTTTGAGCGCTTTGCTGAAATGATTAGACCTATCTTCTTATGTATGCGCTTATCTGATATGCTTAAAGTAAATCCTTATGCTAAATACATGAAGGTTTTTATTACAAATAAAAGAAAGATACCGGAAGCTGAAATTTCCACCATGCTTGCTAATTATACTTTTAAGGGTGGAATATCTAAGAAACTTGGAGATCCAGGAGTACCAACTATACCATGCTCCATCAAAAGAAACTATGTTAAAACTGCTTTATGTGATCTTGGAGCCGGTGTTAGTGTTATGCCTCTATCTTTATATCGTAGACTTGAATTGAATAAGTTGACACCTACTGAAATATCTTTGCAAATGGCCGATAAATCAACTGTTATACTTGTAGGTATTTGTGAGGATGTGCCTCTTGTGGTTGCAAATGTCACTATCTTAATGGACTTTGTTATTCTTGATATTCCCGAGGATGATAGTATGTCGATTAACCTTGGTAGACCCTTTTTGAATACTGCAGGGGCTGTTATTGATTGCAACAAAGGCAATGTCACTTTTCATGTTAATGGTAATGAGCATACAATACACTTTCCGAGGAGACAACCTCAAGTTCATAGTATCAACTCAATTGGAAAAATTCCAACTATCATTATTGGAGGTTTTGAATTTCCTCTTCCTACTGTCAAGAAGAAATATGATATTCTTATTATTGGGGATGTTCATATCCCCGTTGAGGTAACCTAGTGTCATTCAAAATTTCTCCGGTTCCATATTATTCGGAATGAGTTTGTTAACAAGACTTGATCAACCTTGTTAGTGGATTCCTTTTGGTGATCATGAGATGGATGAAACTAGAAGGCACAACCTTCTGTACCCTCTTTTTACTTTTTGTTATTTAGAATAAATAAAGCAAAAATAGTATTATCTATCTGTTTTCTAAATTATCCATGTAATATAAAAAATCTCGAAAATAAAAGTTCTCCAAATGGCCTACCAATTTAGTAAGATTTTTTATGGAATATTTGAGGATTTTAGGCACTGAGAACACAGCAGGGGGCAAGCACCTGGCCACGAGGGTCCAGGGCGCGCCCAACCCTACAGGACGCACCCCCTGCCTCGTGGGCCTATGGTGGCCCCCCTCCACTTATTCCTGCACCCACACACTCCATCTTCCTCCCAAAAAAGCCCCATCCAGCTCAAGCACGAGTTCTAGCTCATTTTGCTGCGATTTTCGATCTCCTTGCTCAAAGCTCCATTCACAAAACTGCTTTGGGAGATTGTTCCTTAGTATGTGACTCCTCCAATGGTCCTATTAGTTTTTGTTCTAGTGCTTTATTCATTGCAAATTTTTGCTGTCTAGGTGACCCTGTTCTTCAGCTTGCATGTCAAATTTATATGGTCCCAAGTAATTCTAATGCATGATATAGGCTCTAGGCACTTGTGGGAGTAGTTGCTATCAATTTTGTTGAGTTTGATTCACTTTTATTTTGAGTCACTAAAAATTTCAGAAATTTTCAGAAAAAGATGAAGAGATTTTTCTTGAGGGGCTCTTCTAGCCAAGGCTCTAAGGATAAACAAGCTAAGGAGAATGAAAAGCACAAGTATAATCTCCCTCGTGTGGCAGAAGTGCTGCCGTGTGAATGGCCTTGTGATGATTTCTTGAGAGAAGCTGGGATTTATGAAGACTTTTATTCTTTGGCTAATAATGCGGGACTCACCGACTTCCTCCACGACCAGACCGAACAGTATCTCTTACTCACCAATACTTTCGTGCCAAACTTCTACTATTATCCTAAGAATTCACCTCCTTAAGTAGCTTTTCATTTATATGATGAGGCTAGGGAGATGTCATTACGTAATTTTTACGCGGTTTGCAGAATACCCTTTGAGGGAGGCTTAGAGGAACCACATCATAAAGTTGTGGATGGTTTTATTGATACTATTACTATAGGGGAATCGAGGAAGGTTTCCGATGCAAGAATCACCAGCATACATTTTCCGGTTTTACGCTACTTTGCCATATTTGCTAGTCGATGTTTAATTGGTCGCAGAAACTGTAGAAACCTCTATGTTCCTGATATTATTATTTTGTTCCATGCCTTATCTCGCGATAACTCTTTTAGTATGGGTGCCATTATTTCTAATCGATTAATCCTGAACCGTACAAAGGGCCCCATCTTTGGAGGTATCTATGCTGCACGCCTTGCTAGATATTTTGAGATACCTATCAGGCATTATGAGAAAGAGGAAAAACTATTGCCCCCTACTTTTCTAGATTATAAGAGCATGGTAGCACATGAGTTTATTGTTAACAATGATGATAATATACTTCTGTATAACTTGAGATTTAATAAGAAACACAATGAGACTATTATCTTGCATGCGCCTTTGTTGTTTGATTTAACTGCAGGCCATTACCTCGTCTTGCCGTCGACCATGTACGTGCACCAAGGCCAGACATCAGCTCCAGAGCCTGAGCCGGAACCACCACTGGACCCTTATCATCCATCATCTTATCAGTGGGACCCGGAGCAGATCGCCAGCCAGTGGCAGTACGATGACACTCCTCAGTACACCGCTATCCATGGCCATAGACCAACTTAGGCCAAAAGCCTAAGCTTGGGGGAGTACGTATTTCTCACCGACATTACATTCATGTTCAAACACTCATTCTAGTTGTCGGTGCTCATACTTTTTCATTGTACTATCCATGCTAGTTTAATTTCTTTTTCTAGCCTTCTTCTTGTGTGTTCGATAAACCTTAAGAAAAACCAAAAAATTAGTTAGTTTAATTTCCATGCTTGTAGTAGCAATTAAAAGAAAACCCAAAAATATTTCTCGTTCTTCTTGTTGGGAGCTTTCCCGTGTAAATAGTTTATTTTCTTTCCTTTGGGGGTCGAGAGGAGAAGACCATAATGAAAATATTTAGTGACTCTTATATGCATGATTGTTTATTTAACCAAGAGCCCATATTACCTTGTCTTATCCCTTGAATTGAATGCTTGCAGATTCCAGCTTAGTCCAATGCACATGCACTATTATTATTATACATACCGTTTGGTCGTGCAAGTGAAAGGCAATAATGACGATATATGATGGACTAATTGAGATCAGAGAAGCTGGTATGAACTCGACCTCTCTTGTTTTTGTAAATATGATTAGTTCATCGTTCCTGATTCAGCCTGTTATGAATAAAAATGTTTGCAATGACAATTATATATTATAATTGCTTATGCCATGCTTAATTAGCTAGGATCTTATAATGGTTTACCTTGCGTGCCAACATGCTATTAAAATGGTTGTGATGTGGTATGATAGGGTGGTATCCTCCTTTGAATGATTCGAGTGACTTGACTTGGCATGTGTTCACGCATGTAGTTGAAACAAAATCAACATAGCCTTCACGATATTTAAGTTCATGGTGGATTATATCCTACTCATGCTTGCACTCAGTGTTGGTTAATTTTAATGCATGTTCATGACTCTTTTCGCTCTCTCAGTTGGTCGCTTCCCAATCTTTTGCTAGCCTTCATCTATACTAAGCAAGAATACTGCTTGTGCATCCAAACTCCATAAACCCCAAAGTTATTCCATATGATTCCACCATACCTTCCTATATGCGGTATTTACCTGTCGTTCCAAGTAAATTTTTATGTGCCAAACTCCAAACCTTCAAATGAAATTCTGTTGTATGCTCGAGCAGCTCATGATTCGACTAGGGTTGTCTGTATCTTCCATGCTAGGTGGGTTATTCTCAAGAGGAGTGGACTCCGCTCCTCATTCACGAGAAAATGGTTGGTAACTGGGATGCCCCGTCCCATGATCAAAAAGATCAAATCAAATCAAAATAATTAAACAAAACTCCCCCAGGATTGTTGCTTGAGGCACCCGTTGTCTCGGGCAAGCCATGGATTGATGCTTGTTGGTGGTGGGGGAGTATCAACTTTACCCTTCTGTTTGGGAACCGCCTATAATGTGTGTAGCATGGAAGATATCGAGATCTCATAGTTGTTGCATTGACAGTGAAAGTATACCGCTCAAAATATTATTCATCTCTAGTTTAAAATCGAGCTCTGGCACCTCTACAAATCCCTGCTTCCCTCTGCGAATGGCCTATCTATTTACTTTTATGTTGAGTCATCACCCTCTTATTAAAAACACCCGCTGGAGAGCACCGCTATCATTTGCATGCATTACTATTAGTTTATATTGGGTATGACTTGACTAGATCTCTTTTACCATGAATTAAATGTTTAGTCAGTCCTTGATCTTCAAAGGTGCTCTACATTTATGTTTTGCGGTCTCAGATAGGGCTAGCGAGATACCATCTAGTTATATCATATCATGATTGTTTTGAGAAAGTGTTGTCATCCGAGTTTTATTATTATTGCTCGCTAGTTGATTATGCCATTGATATGAGTAAACATGAGACCTAAGTGTTATTGTGAATATGGTTGGTTCATAATCTTTGCTGAAAACTTGAATGCTGGCTTTACATATTTAAAACAACAAGAGCAAACAGAGTTTGTAAAAGCTTATCTTTATCACTTTCAATTTGTCAACTGAATTGCTTGAGGACAAGCAAATGTTTAAGCTTGGGGGAGTTGATACATCTCTGTCGTATCTACTTTTCCAAACACTTTTGCCCTTGTTTTGGACTCTAATTTGCATGATTTGAATGAAACTAACCCGGACTGACGATGTTTTCAGCAGAGCTGCCGTGGTGTTATTTTTGTGCAGAAATAAAAGTTCTTGGAATGACCTAAAAATCCACGGAGGAACTTTTCAGAAAATATAAAAAATACTGGCGAAAGAATCAAGGACAGGGGGCCCACACACTATCCACGAGGGTGGGGGGCGCGCCCCCTCCCCCTGGACATGCCCCCCTGCCTCGTCGGTCCCCTAGACGTCCACCAACCTCAACTCCAACTCCATATATTTGCTTTCACGGAGAGAAAAATTAGAGAGAAAGTTTCATTGCGTTTTACGATACGGAGCCGCCGCCAAGCCCTAATCTCTCTTGGGACGGTTGATCTGGAGTCCGTTCGGGGCTCCGGAGAGAGGGATTCATCGCCGAAGTCATCATCAACCATCCTCCATCACAAATTTCATGATGCTCACCGCTGTCCATGAGTAATTCCATCATAGGCTTGCTGGAAGGTGATGGGTTGGATGAGACTTACCATGTAATCAATTTAGTTTTGTTAGGGTTTGATCCCTAGTATCCACTATGTTGTGAGATTGATGTTGCTATGATTTTGCTATGCTTAACGCTTGTCACTAGGGCCCGAGTGCCATGATTTCAGATCTGAACCTATTATGTTTTTATGAATATATGTGAGTTCTTGAGCCTATCTTGCAAGTCTATAGTCACCTATTATGTGTTATGATCCGACAACCCCGAAGTGACAATAATCGGGATACTTCTCGGTGATGACTGTAGTTTGAGGAATTCATGTATTCACTAAGTGCTAATGCTTTGTTCCAGTACTCTATTAAAAGGAGGCCTTAATATCCCTTAGTTTCCACTAGGACCGCGCTGCCACGGCAGGGCAGAACAAAAGCCGTCATGCAAGTTCTTTTCCATAAGCATGTATGACTATATTTGGAATACATGCCTACATTACATTGATGAACTGGAGCTAGTTCTGTGTCACCCTATGTTATAACTATTACATGAGGAATCGCATCCGACATAATTATCCATCACTGATCCATTGCCTACGAGCTTTTCACATGTTGTGCTTTGCTTATTTACTTTACCGTTGCTACTGTTACATTTACTACAAAACTGCTATCGTTACTTTTGCCACTGTTACCATTACTATCATACTACTTTGCTACTAAATGCTTTGCTGCAGATACTAAGTTATCCAGGTGTGGTTGAATTGACAACTCAACTACTAATACTTGAGAATATTCTTTGGCTCCCCTTGTGTCGAATCAATAAATTTGGATTGAATACTCTACCCTCAAAAACTGTTGCGATCCCCTATACTTGTGGGTTATCAAGACTATTTTCTGGCGCCGTTGCTGGGGAGCATAGCTCTATTCTTTGAGTCACTTGGGATTTTTATCTGCTGATCACTATGAGGAACTTGAAAGACGAAAGAACTAAGATTTTTCCCTCAACTATGAGGGGAGGTAAGGAATTGTAGCTCTGCACTAGATTCTCCTTCTGTTTTGAGTAAGCTTGCGACACCTAAACCTGCTTCTGCTATGAATTCTGATATGTCGCATGTTATTGATGATGCCACTTCTACTATGCATGATACTTATGATAAAACTACTTCTATGCTTGATACTACTTTGCCATTAGGTGAATTTCTTGATGAACAACTTGCTAGGGTTAGAGAGAATGAAATTATTGAAAAATGAAATTATTGAAGATAGTGATGATGAAGGTTCTCCCCCTAAGTATGAATTGCCTGTTGTTCCTGAGGGTTATGTTATGGATGAAGAAACTGCTAGAGATTTTCTTGCTTGTAATGATAGATCTGATCTTAAGAAGTTACTAGCTAAATGGAAACAGCAATCTCTAAATGCTAGAATGAAATATGACCCTGCTTTTGCTACTTCACCTATCTTTGTTACTAATAAGGATTATGAATTCTATGTCGATCCTGAGATAATTACTTTGGTTGAATCTGATCCTTTTTATGGCAATGAATCTGAAACTGTTGTGGCACATCTTACTAAGTTGAATGATATAGCCACCCTGATCACTAATGATGAGAAGTCTCGCTATTATTATATCCTTAAGATATTTCCGTTCTCATTAAAGGGTGATGCTAAAACTTGGTTTAATTCTCTTGATCCTGGTTGTGTGCATAGTCCCCAGGATATGATTTATTACTTCTCCGTTAAATATTTCCCTGCTCACAAGAAACAAGCTGCCTTGAGGGAAATATATAGTTTTGTGCAAATTGAAGAAGAAAGTCTCCCACAAGCTTGGGGGAGGCTTCTCCAATTACTTAATGCTTTGCCTGATCATCCTCTTAAGAAAAATGAAATATTTGAAATCTTTTATAATGGACTAACTGATGCTTCCAAGGACCACTTGGATAGTTGTGCTGGTTGTGTTTTCAGGGACAGAATGGTCGACCAAGGTGAATTACTATTGAATAATATGTTTAAATCTTGAATGCTGGCTTTACATATTTACAACAACAAGAGCAAACAGAGTTTGTAAAAGCTTTTCTTTATCACTTTCAATTTGTTAACTGAATTGCTTGAGGACAAGCAAATGTTTAAGCTTGGGGGAGTTGATACGTCTCTGTCGTATCTACTTTTCCAAACACTTTTGCCCTTGTTTTGGACTCTAATTTGCATGATTTGAATGAAACTAACCCGGACTGACGCTATTTTCAGCAGAACTGTCGTGGTGTTATTTTTGTGCAGAAATAGAAGTTCTTGGAATGACCTAAAAATCCACGGAGGAACTTTTCAGAAAATATAAAAAATACTGGCGAAAGAATCAAGGCCAGCGGGCCCACACCCTATCCACGAGGGTGGGGGCGCGCCCCCTCCCCCTGGGTGCGCCCCCTGCCTCGTCGGCCCCCTGGACGTCCACCAACCTCAACTCCAACTCCATATATTTGCTTTCATGGAGAAAAAAATCAGAGAGAAAGTATCATTGTGTTTTACGACACGGAGCCGCCGCCAGGCCCTAATCTCTCTTGGGACGGTTGATCTGGAGTCCGTTCGGGGCTCCGGAGAGGGGGATTCATCGCCGAAGTCATCATCAACCATCCTCCATCACCAATTTCATGATGCTCACCGCCGTGCATGAATAATTCCATCATAGGCTTGCTGGAAGGTGATGGGTTGGATGAGACTTACCATGTAATCAATTTAGTTTTGTTAGGGTTTGATCCCTAGTATCCACTATGTTCTGAGATTGATGTTGCTATGACTTTGCTATGCTTAATGCTTGTCACTAGGGCCCGAGTACCATGATTTCAGATCTGAACCTATTATGTTTTTATGAATATATGTGAGTTCTTGATCTTGTCTTGCAAGTCTATAGTCACCTATTATGTGTTATGATCCGACAACCCCGAAGTGACAATAATCGGGATACTTCTCGGTGATGACCGTAGTTCGAGGAGTTCATGTATTGACTAAGAGCTAATGCTTTGGTCTGGTACTCTATTAAAAGGAGGCCTTAATATCCCTTAGTTTTCACTAGGACCCCGCTGCCACGGGAGGGTAGGACAAAAGATGTCATGCAAGTTCTTTTCCATAAGCACGTATGACTATATTCGAAATACATGCCTACATTACATTGATGAACTGGAGCTAGTTCTGTGTCACCCTATGTTATAACTATTACATGAGGAATCGCATTCGGCATAATTATCCATCACTGATCCATTGCCTACGAGCTTTTCACATATTGTGCTTTGCTTATTTACTTTACCAATGCTACTGTTACAATTACTACAAAACTGATATCTTTACTTTTGGCACTGTTACCATTACTATTATACTACTTTGCTACTAAATACTTTGCTACAGATACGAAGTTATCCAGGTGTGGTTGAATTGACAACTCAACTGCTAATACTTGAGAATATTCTTTGGCTCCCCTTGTGTTGAATCAATAAATTTCGATTGAATACTCTACCCTCGAAACCTGTTGTGATCCCCTATACATGTGGGTTATCAGAGACGGTGTACTAAGCAAGCTTCTCCTTGTTCTACGATTTGATGGGACACATCAAAAGTAATACGTACAGAGCATCTTCAGTGTATAGAGACTTGCCTCTAAGGTAGGCCCCACATTGTTTGCCACTTTTTTAACATAACGCGTCAAGTTGCAATTTGTTTGTTCACCCGTGGTACACGGTCCTCCATCAAGTGGACAACCAGTTCGCATGTCAAATTACCACGTGGGCTGCCTTTTCTTATAGAAATTAGCTCCACCATGTACCCGTGCAGGTGTGGTTGGGAAAGAGGCGGGAGTAGGTGCGCATGCAGTGCGTGCACCTCTTCTCTTCATGCACATCCCCCACCTACGTGGGTGTGTGTGTGAGAGATACAAACCTAGATAGATGGTGTATGCGTTTGTGAGTGTTTTTTGCTAGGGGTGATTTCGTGAATGTATTTGTGGGAATATGTGTCGATGATATCTCAAACAAAAATTTGACACATGCAATGTGTGTGAAATAGAGGCCTATCTATATCATATATAGAGGGGCGATCCACGAGAAGAGAGGGAGGGGTCATAGATATTGATAGAGTCAAAGAGACGATCAAGTGGGTGGGTGCGAGATCGATGAAGAGAGTCGTCGAAATTGTCTATGTTCAAGTCAAAGATATAGGGCGACTGACCTACCGGAACGTCAGAGGGCACAGGGCAAGTTTGTGTGTGGCAGGGAGACATGACTAGAGCTCTCGATGTATCAGTGTGTGTGAGGGGGAGGGGGAGGCAGAGACCTAACTAGAGAGGTAGATTGACTCATATATGTGTTGAGAAGGAGAGACCCAGGTATGTCATGAGGGAGATAGGTCGACATACATACATAATTGAAGGACGGGAAATAGGTTGGGACACAGAGAGAGAGGGAGAGAGAGAGAGAGGGATAGGGGTAGAGTGCTGGATGGGTGGTGGAGTTGCTTCTCAAAGATGGTGGGAGAGGCCTAATAGACAAACTGGGGGTACAACTGCAATATTATCATTAAGAGTGAGGATGTGTATCTGTGTGTGCATGTGCATGGTAGATGTGTAGGGAGGCATGCATGGATGATGAAGGGGGACCATGTGTTTGGTAAGTAGACCTAACTAGATTGGTAGATCAATTGTTCTGTCTCGAAGGAAGGGAGAGACATAAAGAATGAGGTACATCGATCGACGCTTGGGGAAAATGAGTTGTAACGACCTAGCTAGCTATATGTATAGCGGGAGATCGGTCGGTGTACATCCATTTGTTAGAGGTAAATAAGGCCCAGCGAGACGGATAGACAGAGATAACGGAGCTAGGAGGTGGTGCGAGAGGCCTACTACCTAGATAGGGGGAGGAGTGTGTGATTGTGAGATCGAAGAAAAGAGGGGCGAGAGTTTACACGTGCGTGGGACCGTATGAAAGACACGAGCACTAGTACGCGTCGGTGCCATACAAACGGTTTTTAACCCCTTTCCACGACAGCATTCGGAACCGTCACCTAGTGAGTGTGGGCGATAGGGGGTCCTTCCCACACGACCCAGAAACCGTCGGGGATATGCCCTCCTGGCATACACGCTCGGCAAAATGAGGTCGTGTGCGACCGGTGAGGGAGCAAATACGGTTATACATATAGTAGTGCTCAAAAAATACAATTATACAGGTGAAATCGTTTCCGATCGTAAGTACATCCCACACAGTCAGTCCCCACCAAACGTTTCTGTTCGTATATACATCCCACACACTCGCTGCAAGGAAAACATTTCTGTTCGTAGGTACAACACACACAATTTTCCCTGTTAAATCGTTTGTGATGGCCTTCCCATCGCACACAATATTAATAATATTATCGTTTGCGTTATTGAATGCATCACACACGGTGCGTAGAAGAAACTGTGTGGCAAAGGCTATCCATCACACACAACTTTTATGCGGTAAACATTTGCGCAAGGTGGCCTAACGCAAACAGTTTTGAAGAGAATGTCATGTGTGATTGCTCATCGATCCAACACGGTTTATTCCTAGAAACTATGTGCGTTGCCTTAGGTCATCGCCCACGGTATTTTCTCAATAACCTTTTGTAATAGCAAAAAGCAATTAGCAGGCTAATTGCCCTATTATTAATAATCCATTTATTAATCTAATTGACATTCATATTAAACACACAATATATTTCCTTCTCATATTAAGGAAGCATGATTTCATAATTGAAATACAGCCGAGTACAACATGATATAACTTCAGCACTCAGCTACCCCATTACACAACTGCACCAGCACCAAGTTTCACATGCAACATCTAGAACCTTTCGAAATTAGCATCATAGACGGTACATAGATAGATGCATCTCATCGGGAAAACTGCTGAAGCGGAAGGCGAATATTGAGCCTTCATTGATGTTGAAGGTCTTTGCAACTTTAGGCCAGTTCCTGTGGATGATTGACCGTCCATCCTTCGTCCTCTTCAGGAACACTTCAATATTGAACCGTGGGTGTTGTATGAATACCTTCCTCGCCTCCTATCCATACAGGTGGTTTGAGAGGTAATCATTAGTGAACTGTTTTGGAAAGGACTAAAAACAAGGATGTGCATAAATATCTTCTCTATATTGTAAATGGGGCAAAGGAATAAAAAAGATAAGCTATAATAGTATACAATAACAGAATGCAGCCTCAACAATTGAACATCGCATTGCAAAATTGAACCAAGCAGTTAACTAAACACCACAATAAATGAACCAACCGTTAATTGAGCACCACATTGCACAAATATAACATGCTCCTAATAGAAGATCAGACAGTTAACGAAACCAAGCATGCTTATGAACTTGGAAATATAGCAATTGTATTTGTTTATCATGTATTTAGTACAGCCATATTCAATTTATTTCTCACATGGTATACAATAACAGAATGCACACACAACAATTGAACATCGCATTGCAGAATTGAACCAAACAGTTAACTAAACACCACAACAAATGAACCAAACGTTAACTCAGCACCACATTGCACAATATAACATACTCCTAATAGAAAATTAGACAGTTAACCAAACCAAGCATGCTTAACAACTTGGAAATATAGCAATCGTATTTGTTTCTCATGTATTTAGTACAGCCAAAATCGATTTATTTCTCACATGGTATACAATAACAGAATGCACACACAACAACTGAACATCGCATTGCAGAATTGAACCAAACAGTTAACTAAACACCACAACAAATGAACCAAACGTCAACTGAGCACGACATTGCACAATATAACATACTCCTAATAGAAGATCAGACAGTTAACCAAACCAAGCATGCTCGACAACTTGGAAAATTGCACCCTAAAGAATTGAACATCACATTTGCAGAATTGAACCAAACAGTAAACTGAACACTACATTGCATGACATATAGAACACATACACTAGAGCAGAATATTGCATGGTAAAAGTAGATAGCACAATTCACTAGAATTTGTTAAGGAAAGGCAATAGCTAGCAAACTGAACATGGGTCCTTATAGTGAGCTAATAAGACAAGCTACTTATTGTCGGAGATATCGATGGCGATTGGCTCCTTGGGCATGGAAGAGGGCGAGGCCTTTGCATAGTGGGTGCCCTCATCATAGTGGTGAGTTGCCTGAGCCGCTCCGGGCACCAACCTGCTGGCTCTCGAGATGAGGTAAGCACGTGCATGCTGATAAAACACCTCGTGGTCTTTGTCGAAGGCACCGACGGTGGCCTCGAGAAAATGCCATGAACTATCGTTTAAAGCAGCCGACCACGCCGCGACATCGGCGCGTGAGGCGTCGATGGTGGCCTCAACGGCGAGGTGCTCCTCCAAGATGTGGGGGTCGGCACGAATGGCAGACATCGCAACCTCATCCGTGCGTGTGGCCGCGATTTGCTTCTCCGTTGCCAAATGCTCCTTGAGATCCTAGCTTTACTGTGCGCACCATGGCTTAGGATGACGCTTATTTGGTGGAGGGGTCGGTGATTTGGGTGGAAGGTGTCACGCTCGTGCCGGTGGTCGGGGCATGTGGGATGTGGAAGGAGGAGTATGGGGTTCTTGTGTGGATTACCTGCCTGGATAGGCAAGGCCGAGAAGCGTGAAGGAGGGTCACCGGCGAGGAGGCGGTGCTGCAAGCAAGGATTGAAGGTTTCAACTTGGAAAGGAAGGCCGTAACAGGGGAAATGTGGCTTTTGGTAAGGGGGAGGGGGCGGGGAGGTAGATATTTCCGCGGAAGCCGAATATTAGGAATCGCTTCAGCGAAAAAACTGGCACGCAAAGTGTCCTCAGACATGGTCCCTTATTTAGAGCGGGTTGTGGACTGTAGCCGATGAACCTTCTCACGTAAGCAATAGGCATACTATACACTGACGGTGCTCCAGGATATTTTGTACTGCATCTCACACGGTTGGTGATAATAAACTGTGTGGGATCTACCTGATTTTTCATCATGATTTGAATTACATAATGGGGTCACAGCTACATTATGGTGTTTGAATTGCTAGAACTTCTATCTATAGTGAACATGCAACTATAGGTGTGTCGTCAAAAAATTTGGAATTATTCAGGGTTCGTTTGGACATTTTATACGGTAACTTGGTTTTCTAGGCATTTCAGGTGCACAATTCAAAATTAAACCACATGCACATGCTCCGGTGCACCAAAATGGGTTGTAAAATGATATATGTGTCCATGGGTTGATGCTTACGTCCCATTCAAGAAATGGGATGAATTTCAAACACCACGGCACCGTGGCTCTCCGGCAAACGTTGAGGTGCTTGCTTTTGTAATTCTAGTAAATCCAAAAGTCGTCTGAAATTCATGAAACTTGGCATGCTATCATGGAGCGGCATCAACATGTCATGGTAAAATTTTTGTCCCATTTGGGGCATGTTTGGGTATAAGCTTCTCATAAACTAGAGCTTCTCACAACAAGTGTGATGGTTTCGGTAGGGAACGTTTCACCTTTCTGGACGAAACGATATCCATTGCATCTTCTCGATTTCAATTTTTTTTCCTGGCATCAACATAGACCAACAGGAGTGTTGTGTCAATTTTTGGGATTTTTCGGGGATCGCTTGGACATTTTTATACATTAACTAAGTTCTCTATGCATTCATGTGCATAATTCAAATTTGAACTACATGCACATGCTCTAATGCATATAAATTAGTCGAAAATTCAAATATGTGTCCTTGGTTGCATGCTTAATTAGGTCTCATGCAAGAAATGAGAATGAATGTCAAACACCATGCCACCATCACTCGGCCGCAAACATTGAGATATATACCTGGTTTTTAAATACGAGTAAATCCAAAGCTCGTCTGAAATTCATGGAACTTGGCATGCTGTCATGGAGCAGCATCAACATGCAGTGGTAATTTTTTTGTCCCATTTGGGGAAGGTTTGGGGATATGCTTCTCACAAACCAGAGCTTCTCACAACAAGCCCGATGGTTTCGGTAGGGAACGTTTCACCTTTCTGGACGAAACGGTATACATTGCCTCTTCTCGATTTCAATTTTTTTCCTAGTGTCAACATAGAACAATAGGGGTGTTGTGTCAATTTTTGGGATTTTTGGGGGTTCGCTTGGATATTTTTATACATTAACTGAGTTTTCTATGCATTCATGTGCATAATTCAAATGTGAACTACAGGCACATGCTCTAATGCATATAAATTGGTTGAAAAATTCAAATATGTGTCCTTGGTTGCATGCTTAGATCCCATGCAAGAAATGGGAATGAATGTCAAACACCCTGCCACCATCACTCGGCCGCAAACATTGAGATACCTGGTTTTTAAATTCTAGTAAATGCAAAACTCGTCTGAAATTCATGAACCTTGGCATGCTATCATGGAGCGGCATCAACATGTCGTGGTAAAAGTTTTGTCCCATTTGCGGCAGGTTTGGGGATATGCTGCTCACAAACCAGAGCTTCTCACAACAAGCCTGATGGTTTCGGTAGGGAACGTCCCACCTTTGGGGACAAAATGATATCCATTGCCTCTTATTGCTTTGAAAATTTTTTTCGTGTCAACATAGAACAATAGGAGTGTTGTGTCAATTTTTGGGATTTTTCGGGATTCGTTTGGACATTTTTATGCATTAGTCAATGCATTTATGTGCATAATTCAAATTTGAACTACATGCACATGCTCTAATGCATATAAATTGGTTGAAAAATCAAATATGTGTCCTTGGTTGCGTGCTTAGTTCCCATGCAAGAAATGGGAATGAATGTCAAACACCCTGCCACCGTCACTCGACCACAACCATTGAGATAACTGGTTTTTAAATTCCAGTAAATCCAAAACTCATCTGAAATTCATGAAACTTGGCATGCTATCATGGAGCGGCATCAACATGCCGTGGTAAATTTTTGGTCCCATTTGGGGAAGGTTTGGGTATATGCTTCTCACAAACCAAAGCTTCTCACAACAAGCATGATGGTTTCGGTAGGGAACGTCCCACCTTTGGGGACGAAACGATATCCATTGCCTCTTACTGCTTTCAAAAAAATTCTCGTGTCAACATAGAACAACAAGAGTGTTGTGTCAATTTTTGGGATTTTTTGGGGTTCGTTTGGACATTTTTATGCATTAATTGAGTTTTCAATGCATTCATGTGCAGAATTCAAATTTTAACCATTTCACGTGACGCCACGTGTCTTTGTTTTAATGGCTCTTGATCGCAAACATTTTAGAAAGAACACCCGTATGCAAAGTGAGAGCAGGATTTGTGCATCTCTTCAACGCAAACAGTTGTTTTGGATGACCCGTGTGCAACACTTACAAACAATTTGGTAAGATTTGCATATGTTATATTGGGTATGTTGCCATTTGTCAAACTGGAAAGTTTGACATTTTTTGATCTAGTAACATTGCCATTTGTCAACCTTATAACACTGCAATTTGTCAAAATATGAAGCTAAAAATCACTAGCAGTATCTAATTTTTGCAACTAAAATTCAGTAATTAAGCATAGATGGAGGCGAGGAGGTGTGTTCAGCCAGGCATGCAGCGGGCGGTGCAATACTATTTGATTTGACAGCGGGTGGCGCAGTTCCCGATATGGCTTTAATGCAGACGCGGGAGAGGGTAGCGGTTCCCGAAATGTTGAACGGCCAATGATGCATCCTCCTTCAATTAGCATCATGAATGCATGAGGGAAGTCATGGGAGGAGGACCGGGAAAAGAGGCAGCACGATGTGAACGCAACGCAATTTGCACTCATATAAAGGCGCCCCTCCATTCCAATGCATCTACCACATCGTACGCACCTAAGCATTTGCCTAAGCACCTATAGTAAGCGCAAAAGTAATCACTCCAGACCCATGGCGGCAATGCACGCGAGCGGCCAGCGCTTGTGCCAGACGGTCCATGACGCCGGCCTGCGGCATGGCACCGAGGATCATCTCCAAACGGTGTTGGCGACCGGCTGGTGGATGGCCACTGTCGACACTAGCTATGACTCTCAGGTGGATCAGATGATCGTTGCCACCACCAACAAGTTCACTGTCGTCAAGAAGCTCGCAGACAACATTGCCGTACTCCTCCAGCCCACGCACCCGGGCTCCTCATTGCCTGCCACCCTAATCGGCCTCCATGGTCGGAACCTCTTTCAAGCACTGGTGGCCCTGCGACTGCCTGCCGACGTCACGAAGAATGTCCACCTTGAGGTCGCTCTCGCCGTGAGGTGCCTCGCCCTACAGGAATTCGTCGACCTACACATCCACGTGTATGAGCAAATCGTGTACATAGGTATCTACAAGGCCAGTGAGGATGCTATGACGTTGGCCTTCTTCAACCGGCTGGAAGCATTGGATGCCTTTGCTGAGAAGCACCTTGACCTCGCCACAGAAGCCGCAGGTCCTTAGCCGCCGGTCGGTGGCCCGGCACACTGAGTTGAGGAGGAGGAGGTCGTACGTTGATGGATGCATCTTTCTTCTTGCCTCCTTAACTCTTGTTCTGGTATTGCATTCTCATTCCAGTCAATACAAACATGTGTGATCCCTTGCTTAATTATGTGCATCACTATAACTAGTACTAAATCTGTCAATTTATAAATTGTGCTACCAGTGTTTGGGGCCGGCGCTCAACACAATAAGCACACCCACGACGACACATACAGAGAGGACATCCAGCGGTTCCAATGGCGATTTTTCAAAATATGCAGCTAAAAATCACTAGCACTATCTAATTTTTGCAACTAAAATTCAGTAATTAAGCATATATTTCATTCATAGATTAAGCAGTCATGCTTAATCTATACAAACAACAACTGTTAGGCATCGCGGCGTGCTCTGTTCGCGTCCGTCAGCATGCTCGGGTTGTGGACAGCTTTTCCTTGCTTTTTCAACTGCTATATGCATATATATGGTTGCTCGCCGTTGAGGCGACCGCGGAGCGCTCTGCTCACATCCCTCCGCGCGTGCTCTGCCACCGTGTGACGCCCGGATTATTAAGCTTCAGTAATTCTATGTTAATGATGCCACATCACTTTGATTACTGTTGCTAATCTCACGTTAGTTCGAAACCGATTCAAATTCATCCAAAATCAAGCAAGGAATAAAAGTTTTCAAGTATTAATACTAAAATGTTTGGAGTGATCCATATATTACATAGGTAATTATGGTGGAGAAACCACACCTTTATAAAATGTTTAAATACTTTAAGATGAATAAAATAGTAGTAAAACAATTAGTAAAAATTCCTTCTACAGAATATTAAACTAATGTATTTAGTTGCCCCAAACTTATGCATCAGTAATATATTTATTTAGCCTAAATTAGGGACTACCTTTATAAATTATAGAACTAAAATAAAAGAGAAACTAAAATAAATAAAACAGAAAATGGGAAAAGAATAAAAACAGAAAACAAAACTAAAAAAAGGGGGGAAAGCCACCCTGGCCAACTGGGCCAGACGGCCCAGCTGGCCTTCCACAAGGTCGGCCCACCCCCTGCCTACTAACCCACTCCCCCTCCCACCGAAACCCTAACCACCCCTGACCGCACACTTCCCCCTACTCCCCACGTCTCTCCTCTCCCCCTCATGATCCGATCTGGATCGGGGACGAACCGCTTCCCCCTCTCGCGACGCCAGTGCCCCAACCCCGACGTCGGACTCCCCCATCGCCTCGACGACCGCCGCTCGACCACGTCGCCCTCAACGCTCGTCGACGGAGCCACCACGCCGGCCTGCCTCCTCGCCTCCTCATCCGTTCCCTCGCCAGAACGTCGTCCCCATCCTCCTCCTCGACTCCCGCTGCCCATACCCCTACGCTCCCGCGGTGAGGCCCCGGCCTCTCCCCTCTCCCCTCTCCCCCTATCGGACGTCGTCCGTCGCGCCCGACCGCGATGTTGCATGGGCCAAGCCCCATTCACTGCTGCGTGCGCCCGAAGCCGTGCTCGCACTTGCCCAGGGCGCGCCTCTGCCTTGGTTGGCCGCCCTCCTCCGCCCCTTGCAGCGCCCAGCCAAGACGCGCCGCCTCGCCTCTGCTCGCATTGCTGCCTCCTCACTGGCCCGCGTCGGCGCTAAATGCGCCGCCAGCGACCGTGCTCCGCTCCGCCTCACAGCAGCCTCATCACTCACGCCGAGTGCCCGCCGCGTTGCCTAGGGTCTGTCCCGACGGGCCCTGCGCCCGCTGCCCGCCACGCCCATTTGAGCAACGCATGTTAGGCCCCGCTGGGCCTATGACAAAGGGGGGCCCACCCCTAGAACGGTTTGAAAATAAGGATAAAGAGAATAAAAAAGAATAAAAATATAATTAATTAATTAACTAAAATAATTAACCTAATTGATTGTGTTTAGTTAACCTAATTAATTGTAATTAACAAACCTAATCATTTAGTTAAACTAACTAAACCTGATTAGTTCGTCTTAGTCAATAACATGCAGTCCCACACGTCAGTTTGACCCAGTCAACACCTCTGTTGACTGCTGATGTCATAATGACGTCATGGTGATGCAATAATGCTGTTTTCGAATTAATTCAATAATAATAGTTTAGAAATTGATTAAAACTTTGAAAATTAATATAAAATAATCCGTAGCTCGGATGAAAATACTTTGTACATGAAAGTTGCTCAGAACAACGAGACAAATCCGAGTACGCAGCCCGTTCGTCTGCCACACGTCCCTAGCATAGAGAACCTGCAACATTTCACCTCCGGTTCATCTGTCTGAAAACGCAAAACACCATGGATACTTTCCCGAATGTTTCCCCCTTTCGTCGGTACCACCTACTACCGCGTTAGGGCACATCTAGCACCGCTCATTGTCATGTCATGCATCGTCATGCTTATGTTTGCATTGTATTTATTGTTTCTTCCCCCTCTTCTCTCCGGTAGACTACGAAACCGACGCTGCTGCTACCCCGTTCGACTACTGAGTTGACGACCCCTCCTCCTTGCCAGAGCAACCAGGCAAGCCCCCCCCCTTGATCACCAGATATCGCCTATTCTTCTCTCTACTGCTTGCATTAGAGTAGTGTAGCATGTTACTGTTCGGTTACTCCTATTCTATTGCATAGCATGTCATTGTTGCTACAGTCATTGATACCTTACCCGCAATCCTAAATGCTTAGTGTTGGATGCTAGTTTATCATCATTGGCCCTACATTCTTGTCAGTCTGCCTTGCTATACAATCGGGCCGTGATCACTCGGGAGGTGATCACGGGTATATACTATACATATATACATACTATACAGATGGTGACTAAAGTCGGGTCGGCTCGTTGAGTACTCGCGAGTGATTCACGGATTGGGGGCTGAAAGGACATTTGTCCCGATGGCCCTCTGTGTGGATCTTTGTGGCGGAGCGATAGGGAAGGTTGAGACCACCTAGGCGAGAGGTGGGCCTGGCCCTCGTCGGCATTTGCGGTTACTTCATAATAACATGCTTAACGAGATCTTGGTATTTGATCTGAGTCTGGCCACTGGCCTAACCAACTATGCGGGAACAGTTATGGCACTCGACGTCGTGGTATCAGCCGAAGCCTTCTTGACGTCAGCGACTGAGCGGCGCGCGCCGGGTTAGACCGTGTAACGCAACTTCCTTTTTAATGGAAGTTGCTAGGTCTGCTCTCCGGCCGCCCACGCAACGTGCAGGTGTGCAATGGGCGATGGGCCCAGACCCCTGAGCGCATAGGATTTAGACCGGCATGCTGACCTCTCTGTTGTGCCTAGGTGGGGCTACGACGTGTTGATCTTCCGAGGCCAGGCATGACCCAGGAAAGTGTGTCCGGCCAAAGGGGATCGAGCGTGTTGGGTTATGTGGTGCACCCCTGCAGGGAAGTTTATCTATTCGAATAGTCGTGTCCCTCGGTAAAAGGACGATCCGGAGTTGTACCTTGACCTTATGACAACTAGAACCAGATACTTAATAAAACACACCCAGACAAGTTCCACAAACAACCCGGTGATCGCTTTTCCACAGGGCGACGAGGGGAGGATCGCAGGGTAGGATTATGGTATGCGATGCTACTTGGAGGACTTCAATCTACTCTCTTCTACATGCTGCAAGACGGAGGCTGCCAGAAGCGTAGTCTTCGATAGGACTAGCTATCCCCCTCTTATTCTGGCATTCTGCAGTTCAGTCCACCGATAATGCCTCTTTACACATATACCCATGCACATGTAGTATAGATCCTTGCTTGCGAGTACTTTGGATGAGTACTCACGGTTGCTTTGCTCCCTCTTTTCCCCCTCTTTCCTTTTCTTCTCGGATGTCGCAACCAGACGTTGGAGCCCAGGAGCCAGACGCCACCGTCGACGATGACTCCTACTACACTGGAGGTGCCTACTACTACGTGCAGGCCACTGACGACGACCAGGAGTAGTTTAGGAGGATCCCAGGTAGGAGGCATGCGACTCTTTTGATATGTATCCTAGTTTGTGCTAGCCATCTTATGGCAACTTGTTTAACTTATGTATGTACTCAGATATTACTGCTTCCACTAACTTGTTTATGTCGAGCACTTGTATTTGAGCCTTCAAGGCTCCTGGCTTGTAATATGATGCTTGTATGACTTATTTTACTTTTAGAGTTGTGTTGTGATATCTTCCCGTGAGTCCCTGATCTTGACCGTACACGTTTGCGTGCATGATTAGTGTATGATTGAATCGGGGGCGTCACACAGCGGTTGGTCCTACGCACGATCACATCGGGGGCCCCATATGCATGCGGTTTCGCCGCACGCGTTGCCACATGATGCAGTTATGTGCGGCACGATGGAGTTACGCAATGCGAATTAGAACTGCCATCAGGGCGTGTCGTCTGGCCTCCCCTTTAATTCCCGCGGCCATTATAACCTTAGTCTCTTCAACCTTTCAATCACGCCCCACAACACAACAAGCACACCCACGACAAGACATAGAGAGGGGATGTCTAGCGGCGCTCCAATGGAGTTCGGCGAGCATAAAGTGGAGACCGACGCGAGGGATACGGATCTCTCGGTGGTGTACACCATTGACCCAGCCGTGGTGGACGACTACATCAACCATTGACCAGTTGCTTGCTGGAGACAAGTACAAGGTGGCCATCATCGACCTCCAGCACATCGCCGGTCGTCCCAGCATAGATAAGAAGGTTGTCGTCGCCCAGTTGTGCGTGCGCCATCATGTCCTCATCTACCACTACTGCATGTCCAGAGAGCCTTGCGACCATTTCAACAGGTTTGTCAACAGCACCGACTACAAGTTCGCCATGGTGGAAACCACCGACGATGTAAAAGCGCTCAGTGTTAAGGGCTTGGCCTGCCAGAACCTTGTTGAAATCCGTGACCACTACAGGGTCTGGGGCAGCACGAAGAAGGACTCCCTGTTCGAACTCACCTTGGCCATCATCGACCCCTATGATAACCCACAAGTGTAGGGGATCGCAACAGCTTTCGAGGGTAAAGTATTCAACCCAAGTTTATTGATTCAACACAAGGGGAGCCAAAGAATATTCTTAAATATTAGCAGTTGAGTTGTCAATTCAACCACACCTGGATAACTTAATATCTGTAACAAAGTATTTAGTAGCAAAGTAGTATGACAATAAAGGTAACGATAGCAAAAGTAATGTTTTGGGGTTTTGTTGTGATTGTAACAATAGCAACGGAAAAGTAAATAAGCGAAGAACAATATGTGAAAAGCTCGTACGCAATGGATCAGTGATTGATAATTATGTCGGATGCGATTCCTCATGTAATAGCTATAACATAGGGTGACACAGAACTAGCTCCAGTTCATCAATGTAATGTAGGCATGTATTCCGTAAATAGTCATACATGCTTATGGAAAAGAACTTGCATGACATCTTTTGTCCTACCCTCCCGTGGCAGCGGGGTCCTAGTGGAAACTAAAGGATATTAAGGCCTCCTTTTAATAGAGAACCGAAACAAAGCATTAACACATAGTGAATACATGAACTCCTCAAACTACAGTCATCACCGAGAAATATCCTGATTATTGTCACTTCGAGGTTGTCGGATCATAACACATAATAGGTGACTATAGACTTGCAAGATAGGATCAAAAACACATATATTCATGAAAACATAATAGGTTCAGATCTGAAATCATGGCACTCGGGCCCTAGTGACAAGCATTAAGCACAGCAAAGTCATAGCAACATCAATCTCAGAACATAGTGGATACTAGGGATCAAACCCTAACAAAACTAACTTGATTACATGGTAAATCTCATCCAACCCATCACCGTCCAGAAAGCCTATGATGGAATTACTCACGCACGGCGGTAGCATCATGAAATTGGTGATAGAGGATGGTTGATGATGACGACGGCGACGAATCCCCCTCTCTGGAGCCCCGAACGGACTCCAGATCAGCCCTCCCGAGAGAGATTAGGGCTTGGCGGCGGCTCCGTATCGTAAAACGCGATGAAACTTTCTCTTTGATTCTTTTTCTCGCCAAACGTGAATGTATGGAGTTGGAGTTGAGGTCGGTGGAGGTCCAGGGGGCCCATGAGACAGTGGGCGTGCCCAGGGGGAGGGGGCGCGCCCCCCACCCTCGTGGACAGGGTGTGGGCCCCCTGGTCTGGATTCTTTTGCCAGTATTTTTTATATTTAACAAAAAGTGCCTCCGTGGATTTTCAGGACATTCTGAGAAGTTTTCTTTTCTACACATAAAACAACATCATGGCAGTTCTGCTGAAAACAGCGTCAGTCCGGGTTAGTTCCATTCAAATCATGGAAGTTAGAGTCCAAAACAAGGGCAAAAGTGTTTGGAAAAGTAGATACGTTGGAGACGTATCAACTCCCCCAAGCTTAAACATTTGCTTGTCCTCAAGCAACTCAGTTTATAAACTGAAAATGATAACAAAAAACTTTTACAAACTCTGTTTTCTCTTGTTGTTGTAAACATGCAAAGCCATCATTCAGGTTTCAGCAAATATTATGAACTAACCATACTCACAGTAACACTTAGGTCTCACAATTACTCATATCAATAGCACAATCAACTAGCGAGCCATAATAATAAAACTCGGATGACAACACTTTCTCAAAACAATCATAACATGATATAAGAAAATGGTATCTCGCTAGCCCTTTCTGAGACCGCAAAACATAAATGTAGAGCACCTTTAAAGATCAAGGACTGACTAAACATTGTAATTCATGGTAAAAGAGATCAAGTCAAGTCATACCCAATATAAACAAATAGTAATGAAAGCAAATGACAGTGTGCTCTCCAGCGGGTGCTTTTTAATAAGAGGGTGATGACTCAACATAAAAGTAAATAGATAGGCCCTTCGCAGAGGGAAGCAGGGATTTGTAGAGGTGCCAGAGCTCGATTTTAAAACAGAGATTGAATAACATTTTGAGCGCCATACTTTTGTTGTCAACGCAATAACTATAAGATGGCTGTATCTTCCATACTACATGCATTATAGGCAGTTCCCAAACAGAATGGTAAAGATTTATACTCCCCCAACCACCAACAATCATCAATCCATGGCTTGCTCGAAACAACGAGTGCCTCCAACTAACAACAGCCCTGGGGGAGTTTTGTTTAATTATTTTCATTTGCTTTTGATCTTTTTCGATCATGGGACTGGGCATCCCGGTTACCGGCCCTTTCTCATGTATGAGGAGCGGAGTCCACTCCTCTTGAGAATAACCCACCTAGCATGGAAGATAAAGGCAGCCCTAGTTGAAACATGAGCTGCTCGAGCATACAAAACAGAATTTCATTTGAAGGTTTGGAGTTTGGCACATACAGGTAAATACCGTATATAGGTAGGTATGGTGGACTCATATGGAACAACTTTGGGGTTTAAGGAGTTTGGATGCACAAGCAGTATTCCCGCTTAGTACAGGTGAAGGCTAGCAAAAGACTGGGAAGCGACCAACTAAGAGAGCGACAACAGTCATAAACATGCATTAAAATTAATTCACACCGAGTACAAGCATGAGTAGGATATAATCTACCATGAACATAAATATCATGAAGGCTATGTTTATTTGTTTCAACTACATGTGTGAACATGTGCCAAGTCGAGTCACTCAATACATTCAAAGGAGGATACCATCCCATCATACCACATCATAATCATTCTAATACCATGTTGGCATGCAAGTTAAACCATTATAACTCATAGCTAATCAAGCATGGCACAAGCAACTATAATCTCTAAATGTCATTACAAATATGTTTACTTCATAATAAGCTGAATCAAAAACGATGAAATCATCATATTTACAAAAACAAGAGAGGTCGAGTTCATACCAGCTTTTCTCATCTCAATAACTCCATCATATATCGTCTATTGCCTTTCACTTGCACGACCGAACGATGTGTATAATAATAAGAGTGCACGTGCATTGGACTAAGCTGGAATCTACAATCCTTCAACTCAAAAGATAAGACAAGGTAATATGGGCTCTAAATTAAATAAACAATCATGCATATGAGAGCCACTAAACATTTTTAATATGGTCTTCTCGACCCCCAAAGGAAAGAAAAGAAAATAAAACTATTTACACGGGAATGCTCCCAACAAGTAAGAAGAAGAACAAGAAATCTTTTTGGGTTTTCATTTTAATTTCTACTACAAACAAAGAAATTAAACTAACTAATTTTTTGGTTTTTTCTTAAGGTTTATCAAACACACAAGAAGAAGACTAGAAAAAGAAAATTTAAACTAACATGGATAATATAGTGAAAGAGTATGAGCACCGATGACTAGTGTGTGAACATGAATGTAAAGTCAGTGAGAAATACGTACTCCCCCAAGCTTAGGCTTTTGGCCTAAGTTGGTCTAGTACCAAGGACCGCCTGGCTGATATCCGTAGTTATAGTTGGGGTTGTACTGAGATGCAGCAGCAATCGCCTCCTGAGCTGCGGCATGTTGGCGAGCGGCCTCCGCTCTCCGCTCGTGTTCAGCTGCTTCCTCCCTGGTGACAACATATCTTCCTTTTGCCTGATAATCAAAAAGGTGGGGAGCAGGAAGAGTAACATGGACGACCTTGCGTGTGTTATAGATTAGTCGATAATGGAGGAATTGTTCATTCCTCCTTAGAAATTGATGATTGACCATAGCTTCATTATCCAAATAAACAGGAGGTATTATCATATCCCCCTCTCGTGGGGCTATACCAAGATAATTAGCCACACGGGTCGCATAAATTCCTCCAAATAAATTTCCCTTTCTACTATTATTCTGTAACCTACGTGCAACTATTGCCCCCAAATTATAACCTTTATAACCTAACACAGCACTCTTGAGGACACACAGATCAGGGACGCACATGTGGCATGCTTCATCTTTACCGTTAATGCATCTACCAATGAAGAGAGCAAAATAATGTATAGCGGGAAAATGAATGCTCCCTATAGTAGCTTGTGCTATATCCCTAGATTCTCCCACAGTAATACTAGCAAGGAAATCTCTAAATTCAGATTTGTGAGGATCATTAATATTTCCCCACTGCGGGAGTTTACAAGCAGTTGTAAAATCCTCTAAGTCCATGGTATAAGATGTATCATAAATATCAAATAGGACACTAGGAGAATTATGCGTACAATTATATTTAAACCTCCGCACAAAGGAATCAGTCAATTTATAGTACTGAGGACACTTATCTTGTAAGAAGTCCTCCAGCTCAGCATTACGCACATACGCGTCAAATTCCTCCTTAAAGCCTACTTCGACCATAAAATCATCGGATGGCCACTCACAAGCTCGTACATCCGCGTCCCTCGGCAATTCAACATCTTGCTCACGTATAGCAATCCTGGGTCCTTTCTTCACCGAGGGACCACCTTGGTACATTCTCCTAGACATAATTCTTTTTCTGAAAAATTTCTAAAATTTAGTAACTTCAAAATATAAAGTGAATAAAACTAAACAAGATTGATAGCAACTACTCCTACAAGTGCCTAGAGCCTATATCATGCATTAGAATTGCTTGGGACCTCATAAATTCAACATGCAAGCTCAAGAACATGGTCACCTATGCAGAAAAAAATTGCAATGAATAAGGCACTAGAACAAAAACTAATTGGACCAATGGAGGAGTCACATACCAAGCAACAACCTCCCAAAGCAGTTTTGTGAATGGAGCTTTGAGCAAGGAGATCGAAAATCGCAGCAAAATGAGCTAGAACTCGTGCTTGAGCTGGATGGGGATTTTTTGGGCAAGAAGATGGAGTGTGTGGGTGCTGGCATAAGTGGAGGAGGACCACCAGGGGCCCACGAGACAGGGGGGCACGCCCAGGGGGAGGGGGCGCGCCCTCCACTCTCGTGGCCTGGTGCTTGTCCCTCCTGCAGTGATTTCAGTTCCTTAAATCCTCAAATATTCTATAAAAAATCATACTAAATTTGCAGGGCATTTGGAGCACTTTTAATTTCAGGCTATTTTTTAATGCACGGATAATTCAAAAAACAGACAGATAATACTATTTTTGCTTTATTTATTCTAAATAACAGAAAGTAAAAAGAGGGTACAGAAGGTTGTGCCTTCTAGTTTCATCCATCTCGTGATCATCAAAATGAATCCACTAACAAGGTTGATCAAGTCTTGTTAACAAACTCATTCCGAATAACACGGAACCGGAGAAATTTCGAATAACACTAAGTTACCTCAACGGGGATATGAAAATCCCCAACGATAAGAATATCATACTTTTTCTTGACAGTAGGGAGAGGAAATTCAAAACCTCCAATAACGATAGTTGGAACTTTTCCATTAGAATTGATGCTATGAACTTGAGATTGTTTCCTCGAAAAGTGTACCGTATGCTCATTACCATTAACATGAAAAGTGACATTGCCTTTGTTGCAATCAATAACAGCCTCTGCAGTATTAAGAAAAGGTCTACCAAGGATAATCGACATACTATCGTCCTCGAGAATATCAAGAATAACAAAGTCCGTTAAGATAGTGACGTTTGCAACCACAACAGGCACATCCTCACAAATACCGACAGGTATAGCAGTTGATTTATCAGCCATTTGCAAAAATATTTCAATAGGTGTCAACTTATTCAATTCAAGTCTACGATATAAAGAGAGAGGCATAACACTAACACCAGCTCAAAGATCACATAAAGCAGCTCTAACAAAATTTCTTTTAATGGAGCATGGTATAGTTGGTACCCCCCGAGTCTCCAAGTTTCTTTGGTATTCCACCCTTAAAAGTATAATTAGCAAGCATGGTGGAAATTTCAGCTTCCGGTATCTTTCTTTTATTTGTGATGATATCCTTCATATACTTAGCATAAGGATTTACTTTGAGCATATCAGTTAAACGCATACGTAAGAAGATAGGTCTAATCATTTCAGCAAAGCGCTCAAAATCCTCATCATCCTTTGTCTTGGATGGTTTAGGAGGAAAGGGCATGGGTTTTTGAACCCATGGTTCTCTTTCTTTACCATGCTTCCTAGCAACAAAATCTCTCGTTGATTATGGGTTATCAAGATCAACAGCAGGTTCAATCTCTACATCATTGTTTTTGCTAGGTTGAGCATCAACATGAACATTATCATTGACATTACACTAGGTTCATGTTCATTACCTGATTGTGTTTCAGCATCAGAGATAGAAATATCATTGGGATTCTCGGGTGTGTCTACAGTAGGTTCACTAGAAGCATGCAAAGTCCTATCATTTTTCTTTTTCTTCTTTTTAGAAGAACTAGGTGCCTCTAGATTATTTCTCTGAGAATCTTGCTCAATCCACTTAGGGTGGCCTTCAGGATACAAAGGTTCCTGAGTCATTCTACCAGTTCTAGTAGCCACTCTAACAGCAAAGTCATTCTTATTATTTAATCCATCAAGCAAATCATTTTGAGCTTTAAGTACTTGCTCAGCTTGAGTAGCAACCATAAAAGCATATTTGCTAACGAGTTTGAGTTCACCTTTAACTCTAGCCATATTATCGCTCATGCGTCCTATCTCGAAAGCATTATTCTTTAACTCTCTACCAACATAAGCATTAAAACTTTCTTGTCTAGCCATAAAGTCATCAAATTCATCTAAGCATGGCCTATGAAATTTAGTAGAGGGGATTTCAACTTTATCATATCTATAGAGAGAATTTACCTTTACTACCTATGTCGGGTTATCAAGATAATGTGGTTCTTCAACAGGAGGTATATTAAGACCATGTATTTCTTCAACATGAGGTAAGTTCTTAACATCTTCAGCTTTAATACCTTTTTCTTTCATTGATTTCTTTGCCTCTTGCATATCTTCAGGACCGAGAAATAAAACACCTCTCTTCTTCGGAGTGGGTTTAGGAATAGGCTGAGGAGTTGGCTCAATTGGTTCAGGAATTGCCTCAGGAATTGGCTCAGGAAGAGTCCAATTATTTTCATTAGTCAACATATTATTCAATAGTAATTCAGCTTCGTCGACTATTCTTTCCCTGAAAACACAACCAGCACAACTATCCAAGTAGTCCTTGGAAGCATCGGTTAGTCCATTATAAAAGATATCAAGTATTTCATTTTACTTAAGAGGATGATCAAGCAAAGCATTAAGTAACCAGAGAAGCCTCCCCCAAGCTTGTGGGAGACTCTCTTCTTTGACTTGCACAAAATTATATATTTCCCGCAAGGCAGCTTGTTTCTTATGAGCAGGGAAATATTTAGCAGAGAAGTAATAAATCATATCCTGGGGACTACGCACACAACCAGGAGCAAGAGAATTATACCAAGTCTTAGCATCACCCTTTAACGAGAACGGAAATATCTTAAGGATATAAAAATAGCGAGACTTCTCATCATGAGTATACAGGGTAGCTATATCATTCAACTTGGTAAGATGTGCCACAACAGTTTCAGATTCAAGGCCATAAAAAGGATCAGATTCAACTAAAGTATTTATTTCAGGATCAATAGAGAATTCATAATCCTTATCAAGAATACGATAGGTGAAGTAGCAAAAGCAGGGTCAGGTTTCATTCTAGCATTAAGAGACTGTTGCTTCCATTTAGCTAATAACTTCTTAAGATCATATCTATCATTGCAAGCAAAGATAGCTCTAACAGCTTCTTCATTCATAACATAACCCTTAGGAACAACAGGCAATTCATAATCATTGGGGGAATTTTCATCATCACTATCATCAATAATAGCATCTTCAATAATTTCATTCCCTCTAACTCTAGCAAGTTGTTCATTAAGAAATTCACCTAATGGCAAAGTAGTATCACGCACAGAGTAGCTTCATCATAAGTATCATGCATAGCAGAAGTGGCATCATCAATAACATGCGACATATCAGAGTTCATAGCAGTAGCAGGTTTAGGTGTCGCAAGTTTACTAATAACAGAAGGAGAATCTAGTGCGAGCTAGATGGCGTTCCTTACCTCCCTCGTAGTTGAGGGCAAAATCTTGGTTCTGTCGTCTTTCAAGTTCTTCATAGTGATCAACAGATATAAATCCCAAGTGACTCAGAAAATAGAGCTATGCTCCCCGGCAACGGCGCCAGAAGTTAGTCTTGATAACCCACAAGTGTAGGGGATCGCAACAACTTTTGAGGGTAAAGTATTCAACCCAAATTTATTGATTCGACACAAGGGGAGCCAAAGAATATTCTTAAGTATTAGCAGTTGAGTTGTCAATTCAACCACACCTGGATAACTTAATATCTGCAGCAAAGTATTTAGTAGCAAAGTAGTATGATAATAAAGCTAACGATAGCAAAAGTAATGTTTTTGGGTTTTGTAGTGATTGTAACAATAGCAACGGAAAAGTAAATAAGCGAAGAACAATATGTGAAAAGCTCGTAGGCAATGGATCAGTGATGGATCATTATGTCGGATGTGATTCCTCATGTAATAGCTATAACATAGGGTGACACAGAACTAGCTCTAGTTCATCAATGTAATGTAGGCATGTATTTCGTAAATAGCCATACGTGCTTATGGAACAGAACTTGTGTGACATCTTCTGTCCTACCCTCCCGTGGCAGCGGGGTCCTAGTGGAAACTAAGGGATATTAAGGCCTCCTTTTAATAGAGAACCAGAACAAAGCATTAACACATAGTGAATACATGAACTCCTCAAACTACGGTCATCACCGAAAAGAATCCCGATTGTTGTCACTTCGGGGTTGTCAGATCATAACACATAATAGGTGACTATAGACTTGCAAGATAGGATCAAGAACACACATATATTCATGAAAACATAATCGGTTCAGATCTGAAATCATGGCACTTGGGCCCTAGTGACAAGCATTAAGCATAGCAAAGTCATAGAAACATGAATCTCAGAACATAGTGGATAATAGGGATCAAACCCTAACAAAACTAACTTGATTACATGGTAAATCTCATCCAACCCATCACCGTCCAGCAAGCCTACGATGGAATTACTCACGAACGGCGGTGAGCATCATGAAATTGGTGATGGAGGATGGTTGATGATGACGACGGCGACGAATCCCCCTCTCCGGAGCCCCGAACGGACTCTAGATCAGCCCTCCCGAGAGAGATTAGGGCTTGGCGGCGGCTCCGTATCGTAAAACGCGATGAAAATTTCTCTTTGATTTTTTCTCCCAGAACATGAATATATGGAGTTGGAGTTGAGGTCGGTGGAGGTCCAGGGGGCCCACGAGACAGGGGCGCACCCAGGGGGAGGGGGCGCGCCCCCCACCCTCGTGGACAGGGTGTGGGCCCCCTGGTATTGATTCTTTCGCCAGTATTTTTTATATTTTTCAAAAGGTGCCTCCGTGGATTTTCAGGAAATTCCGAGAACTTTTCTTTTCTACACATAAAACAACATCATGGCAGTTCTGCTGAAAACAGCGTCAGTCCGGGTTAGTTTCATTCAAATCATGCAAGTTAGAGTCCAAAACAAGGGCAAAAGTGTTTGGAAAAGTAGATACGTTGGAGACGTATCACCCTACTACGAAAAGATGAAGCAGCATGCCCAGAGAACAAATGTCGTTTCCTGGCACAGGGCCTAAATGCGGCGATAGGATGAACCTCACCTCAGGTTCGCGGCCAAGAGCGTGTACACATGCTACAAGATGCACAGGCGAATCGTTGACATGAGGAAGTGCCTCGTTACCCAAATCGACGAGCCCGGATCGAGCCACAAGCAGAGCAAGCGTCACAAGAAGTAGATGATGATCAGATGATCATTTATGCTACTTATTCATGCATGTAATATATAGTTTAGTTTATTGGTGTGTGGAAGTGTCATGTGTGTAGTAGCCACCTATGAAATTATGCATGTAATAGTTTACTTTGGTGTGTGCAAATGCCATGGTTGTAGTAGCCACCTATGTAATTGGATGTTTAATTTGGTAATGAAACCATGTCCTTATAAGTGTGTGTGTGTGTGTGTGTGTGTTGTTGTTCTGTATGCAATCCCATCGCACAATACACATTCTCTGATTCTTTATCTGGATTATCTTGTCTTGACATGATCTTGTCTTCGTAGGGATACGGAGACGCTGGCTCAGAGGTTGGCAAAGAGAGCTAGGGACTCGACGGGCGACGAGCCCCCGACAAGCACTTCACGTGCGCCGGGGATGATCTTCATCAGCTCAGAGACCAGCCCCCACCCCAGCCCCTAGCGTAAGCCTGTTACTTATTTCTTGCTGGCGGGAATTGGAGTGCGTATCCTTAGTGCTGACTTTGCCGGGTTTGTAGGAGGAGAGCATTAGTAGGAGGAGCCACTAAGGGCCACCCCTGACATGCCGCCCCCGTCAACCACGCCAACCAGAGGGGTGTCCCTGGCAAGGGCATCCACCGACGAGCCCATGCGCATGGAGGAAGAGGTGGTGGGCACAGGCACTGGCGACTCCGTCCCGGTAATGGATGTTGCCGGGGAGGAAGACACTTCCTCCCCGCTCGTCATAGGTAGCCGCTTGCCTCTCGCCCTTTGCCATCTTTGCCATGATTTTCTTTCTTTTCTTCATTCTGAACTTTCGTTTTGGCTCTGCCTTGCTCTCCTTTTTAGTCCATAGATCCTCCCCTGATGGACCAGGCGGATGTCGATGCTGTCATCGAGGAAACCGCCAAGGACACCGAGACCGAGGTCACCAAAGTTGCTACCGAGGAGGCCACCAAGGGATCTGCTCGAGAGGCCGGCAAGGCCGCTACTGAGTAGGCCACCAAGGGGCCTGCTGGGAGGCCACCATGGGGCCTGCCGGCAAGGCCGCTGCCGAGGAGGCCACCATGGGGCCTGCCGGGGAGGCTGACAAGGCCACCACTGGGAAGGCCACCAAGGAGCCTACCGGGGAGGAGGTGGTCGATGACCAACCCTCTTCCTCCTCAACCCCTACCCCAAGCAGGTATTTGAAGGTGGCCGACGACCTGTTCGTGAGCCTCCTAGGGATGGCAAGCACCGGAGCGCCAGCCGAAGGGGAGGTGTTCGACAACGAGGTCCTCACCGCTGTCGGGCTCCAGGTTGTTGATGAACCGAGCACCAGCAGCAGCGACACCAAGGAAGATTAGCTGCTCCAGGCCATGAATGCCAACTTCTAGAAGCTCCAGGTGCTCTACCGCGCCCGCCAGGATAAGGTGGGCTCCGGGATGGAAGTCGTGGACAAGGCCAAAGCAGACTTACAGGAGCGCGTTGCTCAGATGCAAGTCTGGTCCGTCGAGGCCCGGGAGGATCTGAAAGCCACCCAGGTCCAGCTGGACGGGCGCCAGCGAGAGCTCCTCCTGAAGCAGGATGACTTCGACAAGGCCCAAGAGGTGGCGAAGGCAAAGGCCGCCAAGGACGAATCTGACCAGATGCAGTGCCCGCATCCTACTTGACGCCCAAGAAGAGGACTTGGTTGCCCGTGAAGCGGCACTCGCCGCCACGCTTCGCGCCAAGGACGAGGAAGTCGAAGGGCTCGTCGTGTAGCAGACCCATGAGCTGAAGCAAAAGCACCGAAAAACACTCTATGCTCTGGCCTGGATCATGCCGGCAAGCTGAAGGAGGCCGTCGACGGTACTGAAGTCACAGAGGCCGCCAAGAATGAGCTGGCCTGCAAGGTGGAGAAGTTGGAGCTGGAGCTGGAGGAGCTAAAGAAGGAGATCGCGACACTGAAGGACAGCAGGGACAAGATTGTCCGCACCTTGGCGGACCTGCAGGTCACCATCTCCAACAAAACCAAGTTGCTCTTCGATGCCAACAACTCCATTGCCGATCTGAACCTGAAGATAGAGACCTTGGAGAGGACGCTTTCAAAGACCATGGCCCGCGAAAAGACCCTGGTCAAGGACCTCGTGAATGAGAGGCAGCAGCTGCAGAATGCCGCAGCCTCCCATAATGAACTTGTAGCCGGCATGAAGTTCTGGACCAGCCGCCTCGTGGATGTCGCGGAGAGGCTCACCACGCAGCTGTCTGCCACGGGCATGCCAAGCTTCAGGTTCTCCCATGAAGTGAACATGGCCGATAGTGCCGGGCTGACCCTGTTCTTCGAGCGTGTCCTTGACGCCCTGAAGCTGCTCCACTCCAACAGGGCAACTTATCTGGCCGAGGAGGCCCGAAAGCTTTGCCGGGGCGCCTTGACCAAGGTGCTCACCAAGGTGGCGTACTAGAACCCTAGCATTGACTTCGCCAACGCGCTTGAGAGCTTGCCGGAGGACGTGGGACCTCCAGGCGCTCGAGGAGCGCATCGACCCATCATTAGCTGCGTCAGCGGAGTCAAGAGGCTGGAGGGTCAGTGCTGGGAATAGCTGCTCCATTTCTTGTTGCCACTGCAAGTTCGCACCCAAGACAATTTTTATCTTAAGTTAGAACTATGGCAACCACTGATGTAATATAACTTTGTTATGCTTTGAACTGAATGCATGTTATTTCCCCTGTTTGATTTCTCTTTTTATGTACTACACCCTATGCTTAGTTGGATAGGCTTGCCGGTGCGTTAACCCTTGTCGTGGGCGCTTCGAAGGACGGATCCTTAGCAGCCTGCTTGGGGGTGTCACTGTCGGGCAAGCCACCTTGCCGTTCTCGGCGCAGCCACTTGAGCTGTTGAGCGGACTCAAAACAGAACAAGGGCTCTGCCAATAGTGGCATGGTTCCTTCGCGGGCAGGTTTTCCATACAAAAACCAAAACCATTCGGGGGGAATAACCTTACAAAAATGGAAATCACTCTAAGTTTGGTGTGACTTAGCTTTTTGTTGCTGCGCGGGTCGCCGTTGCAGCTGCAAACGATGCCGCTCGCCTGACCTCTTGTACCAGGGTGCCGCAGATGATCTTGATCTCCTCCGCCACCGGTGTCTGCCATGTCGCATGTCCGTGTTGGCACGGGCAGAGCGGCTCCAGACGAACTGACTGCTGCAATCGTCTTCTTCTTCGGAGCCATGGCGATGAAGAAACTGCTACACTAACTGCTAGACTAGATTCTCACAACTTCTTTCCCCTACCTGGCGTGCCAAAGATGTCGGGGAAATGAACACCTATGGGATCAGGGGCGATCCCTTCTATGGTTGGCAAGGAGAGAGCTGCACGAAGAGCGGGTCTAGCTATCAGCGCAAGGGATTTTTACCCAGGTTCGGGCCGCACTGGTGCGTAATACCCTAGTCCTGCTTGTGTGTATATTTAGTGTTCTTGAGCTTTTGAACTAGATGCGGTGCATGCCCAGCCCAAAAAGTCTGAATCCTCTCTCAGTACGCCTCGGGCCTCCTTTTATATGTCAAAGGGTTGCCACATCGGCACACAGGAGGTGGAAAGTATCTATAGTGTACAAGTTTATCTCTCGCATCATAGGGAAAATGCATTTAATGCGCTGCCTACGTGCCCCTTCACTTTATCGGGGATGACAACAGAAGTCGTCTCGTACATCGCCGCTCCTACTTGCCTTGACATGCGGCCAGGCTCACGAGGCATGCAGTGCCATGCTGGCTGGCTAGCTGTTGTGTTGGTGCGGTGGTAGAGCCTCCACAAAGATCTGCATGCCGCCACGCAGGCATCTACCTAGTTGGCAAGCTGGTCGTCGCACTGGAGTGGTGGTGAGGAGGCAAAACCTTGTCGGGCGCGAGCCTGGCTGTGGCCCCGCAATAGTCCCCAGCAAGGCTTGCCAGGGCCTCACGGTCGTCCCTGGCAAAGGTCTTGCCAGGGGTCTTCATCTTTTGGTCCCACGTGGACTTGTAGGCCATCAATCTTTACAAAGATCTGCATGCCGCTATGCATGCGTCCCACAAGTCTTGGCCTTGACGATGTTGATGGTGTCAAAGCTCTTGGCCTCAAGGGTGATGGCCTTGCTGGTGCTTCATAGGTGCCCCGGCAAGGACCTCGCCGGGGCCACATAGGCTGCCCCGACAAGGATGTTGTCGGGGAGGCCCAGTGTGCCTTCTGCTCTTCATTCACTGTCTTGAGTGTCTGTCTTGGTAGTCTTGTGTTTTGTCTTCTGCCACCCTGCCAGCCCCCCCCCCCCCCGCAGGTGTGGCTATGACTGCCCGGGCACAAGTAAGGGGTACAGAAGAGCCCATACTTTTGTACACCGACACTCGCGATACATCAAGATCGTGCCAAATCAAGAACACGAGAGAGAGAGAGAGAGAGAGAGAGAGTTCAAACACGTAGCTACTAGTACAAACCCTTAGCCACGAGGGTGGACTACTCCCTCCTCATCATGGTGGCCGTTGGGATGATGAAGATGGCCTTCGGTGATGATTTCCCCCTCCAGTAGGGTGCCAGAATAGGGTCTAGATTGGTTTTTTGTGGCTATAGAGGCTTGCGGTGGCAGAACTTCTCATCTAGGGTTATTTCCGGGGGTTTCTATATTTATTGGATTTTTTGGCATTGGTCTCATGTCCAGATGGGCTTCGAGGTGCCCACCAGCCCATGGCCAAGGCATCTAGCGCGCCCTGGGGGGTAGTGGCCACCTCCTTCACCTTCTGGTCCTCCCACGAAGCTTCTAGTGCCTCTTTTGTTCCAAAAAAATCATCAAAAAGTTTCATTGCATTTGGAGAACTTTTACTTCTGCACAAAAAACAACACCACGGTAGTTCTGTTGAAAACAGCGTCAGACCGGGTTAGTTCCATTCAAGTCATACCAAAACCATATAGAATTGTTGTAAACATGGCATGAATACTTCATAAATTATAGATACGTTGGAGACGTATCATGTATTGGGAATATTCTAGAAGGTTTCAGAGTGGGGCCCACCTGCGTGGGGAACCCACATGGACATAGGTAATGGGGCAAGGCCCCACACCCTGGTCTAGGCGCACCAAGATCTCCCCTTAAAAGGAATAGGATCATATCCCTAAGGGATAAGATCAAGATCCCTAAAAAGGGGGTTAGGGATCGGTGGGGAAGGAAAGGAGGGATTCCGTTCCTCCCCCTTGGCCAACGACCCTAGGGGCTTCAAGGGCAAGCCACCGGCCCTCACCACACCTAATAAAGGTGGGGAGACATAGGGGAAGCACCCTACAACCCCTTGGCGCCTCCCCCTCCCATTACTACTCCTCATCCACATAGCGGTTGGCGAAGCCCTGCCGGTGTTCCGCTACCACCACCACACCGCCATGCTGGCCTAGATCCCATCTACCTCTACACCCTCCCTTGCTAGATCAAGAAGGTGGTGACTTCATCGAGCCGTACGTGTGCACATCTCAGAGATGTCGTCCGTTCGGTGCTGGATTGCAATTGATCGCGAAGTGAGTATGACTAAGCCACCCATGATCTTTAGATCGTTAACACTTTTGGTCTATAAGGGTATGTATACACTTCCCCTCTTGTTGGTAGCTTCTCCATACAATAGATATTGGGTGTTTCCTAGGGGAAAATGTTTTCCATGCAACATTTCCCATCAAATTTTATCCCGCTCATGGAAGGGACGTCGCCGCCCGAGTCATCAGATGACGACCAAACGGACGAGGATCCACCAAAGGACGAAGAAGACGACGATGATGAGGAGGAGGAGGAATGGTGGAACAAGGAGGACGAGGACATCAACGATGATGGCGGCGATGAAGAAAAGCCAATGGTAAGTGGAAAGAAGCGTCCTCGCCAAAATGATGTCGC
The DNA here is from genome assembly GCA_021437245.1 of Aegilops speltoides. NCBI lineage: Eukaryota > Viridiplantae > Streptophyta > Magnoliopsida > Poales > Poaceae > Aegilops > Aegilops speltoides. The sequence goes on along the minus strand of CM038141.1, from coordinate 87,698,503 downwards.
GGGGCCATCTAACAACAACAAAAAGAAGACGGACTAAAGTAGACTACATATATCTTTTGTCGTTCCCTCATATTAATTCCTGATGTCGATCCTCTCTAGCTATTATATATTTCAATTAATACGTAATGCACTTGATTTAATTACCAATGCATGTGTTCCCCTAAATCTCATCGCAAATGGTTAATAATATGGAGTCGACAACGATCTTTCACAAGTTGGTTTCTTCAATTGTGTGCCCTGTCCAGCACACAATTCACAAAAAAATCATATGCACTGTCTAGAATTATCACACACAATTCTAATTACCGGCCTGCTTGCCGGGAATCACACACATCTTGTTACACCAAATCGTTTGTGTTCTTATGGATCCTCGCCAACAATTCATTTGAGTGACATGTATGTTGTCTATCGCACACATCTTGATTTGGTAACCGTTTGTATTTTTTGGGCCCATCGTAAACAGTTTGTATGGATCAGCTATATGCCATGCATCTCACACACAACTGTTTATCTGAATTGTAGTTAATGGACCAACCATCGCACACAATTATTCTATTGGTGACAATTTTTTTACCATACTATTTGCGATTCATGCATCGCATACAGTTTGATCGAATGGCCTCCAATACATGGGTCGCCTTAGGACCCTCCTGCAGTAGTGTCTTGATCTACATTTTGATGTTGATGTTGGTTAATGGTGTATCGTGTTAGCCATAACAATCTTCTGGCCATGGCACCTATGAAAAATATATTAGCCTAATAAACTATAAATTCTAAACTAATCCATCATAAAGGAGGTAAATGACGATGCCATAGACCTAGGGTAGGGTCATAGACCTGACCTATATGCCCTACCCAAGGTCACTATCCTAGAAGCAAAGACATTCAAAGCACAAGAGGAAGTATCAACTGAAGCCATCGAGTGCAATCCACTCGACCAGTCACCTCACTCGAATACCCCCAATTTCACCCGACCTGGATGGAGTCATTCGACCATACAGGAAACCACTCGGAGTACAGAAGACCTAGCTAGGGTCACTCAGGAGGACAACGGTCAGGCGTTCACTCCGTAGTCTTAAAGATCATTGATAACACTTTATAGCTGGCGTTACCTGCAACACCCTATCTTAATGTACATTGAACCCCTGTAACGGAGGATGGCTGGGGTCCTGGCGCACTCTATATAAGCCACCCCCCTCCTCTGGGACAAGGGTTCGCACACCTTGTAACACACCCATATTCCAGTCGACCGCCTTAGGGCACCAAGACGTAGGGCTTTTACCTCCTCCGAGAGGGGCCTGGACTCGTAAACTCGTGTGTACAACCTCGTCGTAGCTAGGGCCTCGCCTCCTCATACGTACCCCCTATTCTTACTGTTAGACTTTGTACCACGACAGTTGGCGCCCACCTTGGGGCAAAGTGTCTTAGCAACTTCCAGCGAGGTTGCATTTTCTCCGATCTTCTTCAACATGGTTTCCGACGGTGGTTTGGTCATGGGCCACGAGTTCCGACTAGGTGCGCTCACTTTCATCGCCTCTGCCTGGCTCCAGGAAGCCCCCTTCGATGTCGAGGCTCTCCCGATCCGTGGATCGTTGCACTTCCGCGCGAGTGCCTGCGGCGTCCTCCTTCGGCAGCCGTCGATCCTGTATCGGTCGGTCCTCGCATCACCTTCTCACTCTGCTGGATGCCGCCACAAGCGATCTGGTCGGTCGCGACTCCAGCGTGGGTGAAGCATGCGGTGGCTCGCCAGACGGCCACCCTCCAAGTCGAGACAATCGAGCACGACGAATTTCACTACGGTCTAGTCGACCTGTCGACTGACTTTGCACACACGTTTTCCGAGAGCGGGAGCTGTGACTCCGCAGCAGAAGCTCTTATGGTAAATTCCCGTCGTAGCCCACCTGGTTTCCGCTGCAGCAGCGGCTACGGTGGCGGCGATGGCCCATCATTTGACCACGAGGAGTATGAGCCCCAACCTCTAAACTCGCAGCAGAGGGAAGAGCTACACTGCCGCAATGTGGAGGCCCTCCAGACCCCCATCATAGGGGAAACCACCGAGGCTTGGGCCTTGGAGGCAGCACGCCTAGCCACGCTGGCTGAGCGCACTTGTTTGGAGAATCTCCAAGATTCTCTCGACTAGCATGCCGGCGACTGATTCCCGAGTCCAGTCGACGTCCACGATAGTTGTTTCTACCTGAACCTCGGGTATTCCGCACTCCGATCCAGAATCTTACAGCAGCTGCGTGCATCACAGAGTCTATTCAGCTGTCCCGTTTAGAGGCTGGAAGGGGCTTGGAACAGATCAGAACGTTGCTCCGAGCAGCAAGAGAGCTGGACTCCACCATTTCTCAGTCACAGAACATGATCCACAGCAGGTCAGTAAGGGCAGATATTGTTCAGTCGGCACACAGTCCCGGGTCGCCTTTGCAACATGAAGATCGTGATCACCGCCGAGATCGGCACCTGGGAAGAGCTCATGGAGAGTTTGATCATGGGTAAGCCCGTGACAACCACCGTCGAGTGCCTTCGCCCCTTTCGTGGGACGGGTCATACGCGCCCCGGTGGTATGATGAGAGAGGCCCGTATGGTAATGATCGCAGAGTTCCAGTCGACCCAAGGGAGCCTGGGTTCGACATAAGGTCAGTCCTTGTCCAAGGTTTGGTCGACTGGAGCAGAGCATACAGAGAGGGGTTGGATAGAGATAGGCCCGATGGAAGCAGGGTCCACGTTTCCGGCCCCGAGTGTTTAGGAAGAGCCATCCAAGCCATCGAGATCCCTCACAACTTCAGATTGGCGACTGGCATTAGTAAGTTCACAGGAGAATCGAAGCACGACACTTGGTTAGAAGACTATCGAGTGGCTGTGCATATCGGTGGCGGCAGCGATGAGGTGGCCATGAAGCACCTCCCTTTGATGCTTGAAGGTTCTGCCAGAGCTTGGCTGAATCAGTTGGCCCCTGATAGCATTTTCAGTTGGGATGAGTTGGCCCGAGTGTTTACCAAAACATTTGAGGGCACCTGCAAGAGACCTGTTGGTTTGTCGGAATTGCAGCATTCCGTGCAGAAACAGAATGAGACCTTGAGAGATTATATCCATAGATGGATCACCCTTCACCACACAGTGGAGAATGTATCAGATAACCAAGTAGTTTGTGCCTTTAAAGAAGGCGTTCGCTATAGAGAGCTCAACCTAAAGTTCGGTCGGACCGGAGACATGTCTCTAGCTCGGATGATGGAGATTGCCATTAAGTACGCTAACGGCAAAGAAGAAGACCGACTCAGGAGTGGCAAGAACAGACCAGTTGTCCAGGACACCGGGGGAGGAAATTCTAGTCGGAAGTAGAAGCGAAAAGCTGAGGCAGCAGGCCCCACCGAGGCAGCAGTTTTGAACCAAGGAAAGTTCGAGTGGAAGCCCAAAGGGCCTTGGACCCCTAAAAAGTGAAGGATCAAGCAGGAAATGATGTGCTTGATTTGCCGTCTCATATACACACCAAAATGGATGAAGAGGGGAATCTGATTCTCCCCAAGCATACCACTCGACAGTGTCGACTCCTGATTCAGAGCTTCCGAGAAAGCCAAGCCAGTGAAAAGGACAAAGAGTCTGATAAGGAGAAAGACAAAGAGGATGATGCTGGTTACCCCAATGTTAATGCCACCTTGGTGATTTATGCTGACCTCGAGAGCAAAAGTCAACTGAAAGTTATTAACAGAGAGGTGAACATGGTTGCTCCGGCAACACCAAGATAATTGAAGTGGTCAAAAAACCCTATCACAGTCGACCAGTCCGACCACCCGCCGCATGTTGCTACCCCTGGGCAGCAAGCGTTGGTGGTCGACCCAGTCGTTGGGAGCATTCGACTAACCAAGGTTTTGATGGGTGGTGGCAGTGGGCTGAATATATTGTACGCCGAGGCCCTCCGGGGGATGGGCATTCTGATGTCCAAACTCTGTGAGAGCAACATGAGATTCCATGGTATCATTCCGGGAAATAAAGCCGATTCACTCGGTCAGATCACTCTCGATGTCGTTTTCGGTGATTCTCTGAATTACCGCAAGGAGAAATTGACGTTTGAGGTAGTGGATTTTGACAGTGTCTATCATGCCATTCTAGGCAGACCTGCTTATGCTAGTTTCATGGCTCGACCATGCTATGTGTACCTCAAGTTGAGATGCCTGGCCCCAAAGGCATAATCACGGTCACTGGAAACCGGTAGAGAGCAGAGGATTATCTCTAGAACGGTTTGAACATCGTCGATGAGCAGATGGCAGCAGTAGAGTTTCAAGAATATCAGAAGACTACAGATCCGAGTGATTTGTTGCGTGCCAAGAGGCCTGCCTTGGAGTCCACATTTCAGTAGGCCAGTGAGACCAAGCCGGTCCACATTCACCCAACGAACCCCAATCCTGCTCCGACCCATATCTCAACGACACTCGACAGCAAATAGGAAGAAGCGCTCATCCAGTTCCTCCGTGAGAACTGGGACATCTTTGCATCGAAGCCATCTGACATGCCAGGTGTACCCAGGGGAGAAGAGAAAGGCGATTGGCGAGGAGGTGGCTCGGCTTCTGGCTACCGAGTTCATCTGTGAGATATAACACTCCGAGTGGCTCGCCAATGTCATTATGGTCCCCAAGAAATATAAGTCACTTCGAACGTGCATCGATTTCAAGCACATCAATTGGGCCTACCTGAAAGATCATTTTCCTTTGCGCGTCGACCAGATAGTCGACTCAACTGTAGGATGTGAGCGATTGTCCTTTTTGGATGCTTATTCCGGGTACCATCAGATCTGACTGTATGGACCCGACGAGACAAAGACAACTTTCATCACCCTGTTCGGGTGTTTTTGCTATGTTACTATGACCTTCGGCCTCAAGAATGTCGGTGCCACATTCATGTGCATGATTCAGAAGTGCCTGCTCACTCAAATCAGTCAAAATGTGGAAGCATACATGGATAACACAGTGGTTAAGTCACACAAAGGATCCGACCTATAGACTGACCTCGCTGAAACCTTTGCCAATTTAAGAAGATATGATATCAAGCTCAATCCATCAAAGTGCACATTCGGGATTCCAGGTGGAAAGTTACTTGGTTTTCTCGTTTTCGAATGGGGGATCGATGCAAATCTAGAGAAGATTGGCACAATCCTCCAAATGAAGCGCCCTGTGCGTGTGCACGATGTTCAGAAGCTTACTGGTTGTTTGGCTGCATTGAGTCGATTCATCTCACGCCTCGGTGAAAAGGCATTGCCTCTTTACCGACTAATGAAGAAGTCTGACAAGTTTGAATGGAATGATGAAGCTGAAGTAGAGTTTGAAGAGCTGAAAGCCCTGCTTTCCACCCAGCCGGTGCTTGCCGCTCCAGTCAGTAAGGAGCCTTTACTGCTTTACATCACAGCCACTGGACAGGTTGTCAGCACAGTGCTCACGGTCGAGCGGGAAGAAGAAGGCAAAGCCTTCAAAGTTCAGTGCCATGTGTTACATTTCAGAGGTATTGGCCCCGTCCAAGCAGAGATATCCTCATTATCAGAAGCTTGTTTATGGGATTTACCTGACCACGAAGAAAGTTCCACACTACTTTTTAGACCACTCAGTTTCAGTTGTCAACGATGCCCCATTGTCAGAAATTCTGGATAACAGAGATGCAACTGGTCGAGTGGCAAAATGGGCGATTGAACTCCTTCATTTAGATATCAAGTTTGAGGTAAAGAAAGCCATCAAGTCCCAAGCTATAGCAGACTTCCACGCGGAGTGGATTGAACAACAGCAACCAACTCAATTTCAGTCGGAGCATGGGACTATGTTCTTTGATAGGTCCAAGATGTTGAATGGCTCTGGCGCAGGGGTGGTTTGGTGTCCCCAAGAGGAGACAAGCTTAGTTATGTCCTCCATATCCACTTTGATTCTTCAAATAATGAAGCTGAGTATGAGGCACTATTGTATGGGTTGCGTATGGCCATTTCACTCGGCGTCCGGCGCTTGATGGTCTACGGCGACTCAGATTTAGTGGTTAATCAAGTAATGAAGGAATGGGATGTCAGGAATCCAGCAATGACTGGTTATTACAACGCAGTGAGAAAGCTAGAGAAGAAGTTTGAGGGGTTAGAGCTCCACCACATACCCCGAATCAAGAATCAAGCAGCTGACGATCTGGCGAAGATAGGTTCCACTCGGAAGCCTATCCCCAGCAATGTGTTCTTGGAGCATCTCCACTCCCCATCAGTACAAGAAGATCCCTACAAGGAAGATCCCCCACGACCAATAAGTTCAACCAACCCAACTAAGATTGAAGTTCCAGCTGTGGTCGACTTGATCATAGAAGTCTTGGTGATCACGCCCGTTTGGACGGTGTCGTACATTGCGTACCTGCTCAGGCAGGAACTCCCAGAGGATGAGGATGAAGCTCGCTAGATAGTTCGTTGATCGAAAGCTTTTACCATGATAAAAGGACAGCTTTACAGAGAAAGTGTCACAGGAGTGGCCCAACGTTGCATCATCCCAGAAGAAGGTTGAATGATCCTAAATGATATCCACTCGGGGACCTGTGGTCACCATGCGTCCTCTTGGACCATCGTGTCCAAAGCATGCCAAGCGGGATTCTATTGGCCTCATGCGAATGAGATAAAACATATAGTCGACAAGTGCGCAGGTTGCCAGTTCTACTCCAACATGTCTCACAAGCATGTGTCTGCCTTGAAGACTATTCCACTTGTCTAGCCATTTGCAGTCTCGGGGTTGGATATGGTTGGACCCTTCAAGACCGGCAGAAGTGGTTTCACTCATTTTCTCATAGCAGTCAACAAGTTCACTAAGTGGATCGAAGCCAAGCCCATCAAAAACCTTGACTCAAGCACTGCCGTCAGTTTCATCAAGGAGTTGATATTCAGATATGGAGTTCCTCACAGCATTATCATAGATAATAGCTCCAATTTTGATTCTGACAAGGTTAAGGCATTCTGTGCTTCCCAAGGCACTCGGGTCGACTATGCGTTTGTTGCACACCCGCAGTCGAATGGGTAAGCAGAAACGGCGAATGGTTTGATCCTTCGAGGGTTAAAACCCTGAGTGATGCACGACCTCAAGCACGCTATCGGAGCTTGGGTGACTGAGTTACCATCCGTCCTATGGGGGCTGAGAACGACGCCAAACCGGTTGACGGACCGAACACCTTTCTTCTTGGTGTATGGCGCCGAGGCTGTGCTTCCGAGTGACTTGCTGCACAACACTCTCGGGTGGAACTCTTCTCAGAAGCTGAAGCAGAACAGGCACGCCAAGACGCAGTTGATCTCCTGGAAGAGGAATGTGAAATGGCTCTGATCCGGTCGACCATCTATCAGCAAGATCTGCGTCGATTCCATGCCCGTAATGTCCGGGGTCGAGCATTCCAGGAAGGAGACGTTGTGCTCTGAGTGGATCAGAAACGGCCTCACAAGCTTGCTCCAGCCTAGGAAGGTCCCTTCAGCATCACCAGGGTGCTTCACAATGGAGCATACCACATCTACAATGTAGCCAAGAATATGGACGAGCCACGCGCGTGGAACGCAGAGCTGCTTCGCCCTTTCTATACCTAAAATCACTCGGATCGACGAGTTGTAATAAGAGTCCTTCAGTTTGCTTACTAAAGACAAGATTTTTGCAGTGTCTTAATGATTGGTTTCCCATAATCATTTGTGTCTGAATCCCCCAGTGGGTGGCTTAGCCGCGAACCTGATTTGCCTAAGTTAAAAAACATTCCGAGTGGAGAGCAATCATCCCACTCGGGGGCTTAGCTACGAACCCGTACTCGCCTAAGTTAAAAAACATTCTGAGTGGAGAGCAATCCTCTCACTCGGGGGCTTAGCTGCAACCCCGTACTCGCCTAAGTTAAAAAACATTCCAAGTGGAGAGCAATCCTCCCACTCGGAAGCTTAGCTGCAACCCCCTACTCGCCTAAGTTAAAAAAATATTCCGAGTGGAGAGCAATCCTCCCACTCGGAGGCTTAGCTGCGACCCCGTACTCGCCTAAGTTAAAAACATTCCAAGTGGAGAGCAATCCTCCCACTCGGAGGATTAGTTGCGACCCTGTACTCGCCTAAGTTAAAAAACATTCTGAGTGGAGAGCAATCCTCCCACTCGGAGGTTTAGCTACGACCCCGTACTCGCCTAAGTTAAAAAACATTCTGAGTGGAGAGCAATCCTCCCACTCGGAGGCTTAGATGCGACCCCATACTCGCCTAAGTTAAAAAACATTCCGAGTAGAGAGTAATCCTCCCACTCTGAGGCTTAGCTGCGACCCCGTACTCGCCTAAGTTAAAAAAATAATTCAAGTGGAGAGCAATCCTCCCACTCAGGGGCTTAGCTGCGACCCCGTACTCGCCTAAGTTAAAAAACATTCCGAGTGGAGAGCAATCCTCCAACTCGGGGGGCTTAGCTGCGACCCCATACTTGCCTAAGTTAAAAAACAATCCGAGTGGAGAGCAATCCTCCCACTTGGAGGCTTAGCTGCGACCCCGTACTCTCCTAAGTGAAAAAACATTCTGAGTGGAGAGCAATCCTCCCACTCGGGGCTTACCTGTGACCCCATACTTGCCTAAGTTAAAAAACGCTCCGAGTGGAGAGCAATCCTCCCACTCAGGGGATTAGCCGCGACCCGAACTCGCCTAAGTCACAAAGACCTTCTGAGATACGTCACAAGTACAACATGCGCTCCATCCTGATCCGCAAAGACGACGAGGTGTCGACTCAACACATCATCAGAGCTGCGTCACAAGTACAATGTATGCTCCATCCCGATCCGCAAGGACGACGATGTGTCGATCGATCATGTCGTCCGAGCCACTCGAAAAAGAGTGGAAGGGTCAAGTTCCACTCGAAATCGAAAAACATCTGGAAGCGATAAAGGCAAAGCCTTCATATTCAAAGAAAACCAAGTTCAGATAAATCCCACAAAAAGTTCAGAACCACAACTGGCAGAAGTACTCAGGCATCAGGCCTAAAAGAGTTTAACGGTTACAAAATCACTCAGCATTCCGAGGCAAATAAAGGTGGGGCATAATGTTTGTTCACTCAGCGGGAGGAGGAATTGCTGGCTCGAAGAAGCTGTCAAGATCAATGTTGTCTGCGATACGAGTAGCATCATCGATGAAGGTGTCCATGAAGGACTGGAAGCTGAGCTTCTTAGTGTTGGAAACCTTGAGAGCTGCCATCTTGTCTTCTCTGACATCCTTGCAGTGAACTCGGACCAATGATAGAGCAACATCGGCACCACAACGAGCAGACGACTTCTTCCACCCTTACACTCGGCCAGGGATTTCATTCTTGAGTCATCAGAGACTCGAGATCTTTTTGGAATTCCGCTTGGGGCCAGAGTTCAGAGTAATCCATGACATTGCCACCTTCAGATGTGCAAGATAATCCACAGCACTGTCCAGACGAGACTCCAATCGCAACACATTAATCGCGATGTCATCTTTGACAGGAGAGTTTATGGGGTCAAGACATGTCTTGATCCGCCCAGTCTCTGCTTCAAAGTCTTGAAAGAGTTCTGCACAGTAAGAAAAGCAGTGAGTCGACAGTTTAATAAGATGTGTCAGTCGACATCGGCAAATCGGTCGGATAAGAGGAAATACCTTCAAGATTCAAGAACAGTTTCTCAGCAAGTCATCCCAGATAACACTACTAGGGAAAAGCCTATACACAGAATCTTATCTAAAGCGCGCTTCAAAATACCACGCTACTGCTACTTAGCAGCAGCGCGTGTCCGCCAAACGCGCTTCGACTTGGAAGTAGCAAGAGGCGCTTTGGGGCATACCGCGCATCTGCTATAGTTGCCATGACCTTGGCCCCGCTAGCTATAGCGATGGCGCGTTACATCAGAGAGCGCCATCGCTACTTATGTTAGCTGTAGCGCTTTTTGCCAAACGCGCTACAACTATCCCTACCTTATCCCCACGGAGACCGCCCTCACTCACACTCTCACTCTCGCCTTCACAACCGGCTGTCTGTCGTCTGTCGCCGCCATGCTCGTCGTCGCCGAGGTACTCCCTCCTTCCGTCCCTCCTCCATCCTCCTCGCACATCCTCCTCTCTGCGCCGCCCTCCCTCCTCCGCCGCCCTCCTCCATCCGCCTGTGCCGCCTCCTCCTCCTCCGCCCGCCTCCCACCGCCTCGACCTCGCCGCCCCTAGCTACCTCTCGTCGCCCCCCCCCCTGCCACTAGTTAGTACTAGATTTAGTAGTAGATGTTAATTTAGGTTAGCTAGTACTAGATGTTAATTTAGTAGTAGTAGATGTTAATTTAGCTTAGTTAGTACTAGATTTTTAGTAGTAGTAGTGGTAGTTGAACTACTTTAGTTGTAGTTGAACTAGTTTAGTAAGTAAATTAATAAACTAGTTGAACTAGTTGAATTAACTGAACTAATCTATTTTTAGTAAGATAATTAATATAACTAGTTGAACTACTTTATGTTTAGAAAGAACTAGTTTTTCTTTCTATTTATAGTAAGTTTATATTTAGTAAGAACTAGTTGAATTAATAAAACTAGTTGAACATGTTTTGTTGCTAGTGATAACTTATATGGTTTCAGTGACCTCCGTCGTCCCGTCACCGACCCCTCCGACAACCCCGCCGTCATCCCATCCACCGACGCATTCTCCGACATCGAGGTGAGACCAGCCAAATATCCTTGTATATTTTGTGTTGTTGCTCAAATAGGATATGTGGTTGCCCAAGTGGCCGCTCATGTTCAGTTTACATCTCCGAGTGGCCTATGTTTTGTCGGAGTGTTGATTAATTTCCGCTCCGCAAATTTCAGCGCCGATATGTCCTTTTTTAGCAAAGGTCATGCCGGATTTTGTCGTGAATTCTGACATGACTTGTGCTAGAATATGTACAAGTTTAATCTTTGAATTATGATTGTAGGAAATGTCGTACTCGGACGATGACGGTCTCCCGGGGGAGTGTAGCTGGTGCCACGATGATCGAGGTATGTGCGACAGGTTCGTTCGGCTGGACGACGATCGCCGCTTCAGCATTAAGCTCGAGAAGACCTGCGATGTTCATACGGTACGCAACGCATTTACAATAGTTTTTTTCTCCATTAAGCATGACTTCAACTATTTCAACGTCTAATTTTCATATTTTACAATTCGACTAGCTTATCCCATGCCATGCAAGACGCTATGTCTTGGAGAGGATGGGTTTTGAAGACCATGAAAATTTTGAAACAAAGAAAATACACCTAAGGACCCATCATGATATGGATTTTGAAGTAATCTGTATAATGCTCAGAGCGTAACCCATTTTGGTTGCCAAAATTGGGAAGCACTTTGCAAAATGTATGGTTTTGATGAGGGTATGATTATCACCATGGATCTTGGTGATCCCGACAATGAGGAAGACAATATGGACATTTGGGTCCTTGTTGATACGCCGATTGTACCGCTATGTGAGTTTATCAAACATAGTTATTAACTAATTTATATTCTTTATTTCAAAATAGTTGATAGCTTATTTCCATTGACAGCTTATTTTGATTCTTCAAAGACTGTGCGGAAGATGGTAGATAAAACCCACTACAATCAAGGCACCCAATTAACATATAAGGAGAAAAATCATCTGATCGCATTTTGTACTCTTCTTGAGAATTACAATGCCTATTATCAAACTCCTCCAAATTATGGTGAATACGTGCCACTAGTGCATGTGTTGAAAAACGATAACTTCTCTGGAGATACCCTGGTAAGATTTTTTACTATTACGACATTCGTGCATTTTTTTCATACTTCTAAAACTAGTACATCATTGCTAACTACAAAGTTATTATTATGTTTTTCAACAGAAACTCCCGATGGATTGTGTGCCTCATCTGATGTGTCTGCATGGTCGCCTCTCAGTTCTGAACATACTTGCCGTAAATCTAGGAGCTCACCTGCATATCGGATTTCTAAAACCGTGAACACATGATCATCGAGAATGGAAGAAATGTATGGACATTCGCAAGGAGGTTCTTGGAAGTAACATTCAGCGAAAAGGCAAGAATGGGAGACAGGCTAATCTCCATTCTCCATAATGGAGAGTCAGGGGCTATCTTGTTTTTTGTTATTTTACCTTAGAAAATGTAGTAGGTCTTAATCGAATGTAATAGGTCCTATGAGGTACAATATGTTTATTATGTGGTAATGTGTTAGAGTTGATAATGATGATCTTGAGGAGGTGTTATGTGATGTCAATGATGAAAACGATGATATTGAGGAGGTGTTATATGACAATGATGTATTATGATGCTAAGTTATTAATGATATGATGATGATGATGATATTATTATATCATTGGGTGAAAGAACCGCGGATTAGTTTCAAGTGGATGGACATCCACTTGAAACTAGTCCACGGTTCTTTCACCCCATGATGTAATAACTCATTATGATGTAAAAACAATCTCTAAATTCCTGTTGTATGAAAACTTGTGTAAAGGTGTATGAATACAACATGAAATAGAAAAGAAATAAAATACTAAATAGTAGTAGTAGCGCGGTTAGGAGAAGCGCTACTACTAAATAACAAAGAGCGATGTTCTAAAGAACCGCTGCTAGTAAGTCAATTTAGCAAGAAGGCGTCGTCAAGCAGCGCTATTGCTAAGCATTAGCTGTAGCGCCTTATCAGTAGCGCTTGTGCCCGCGCTACTGATAGGCCCAAAACCCGCGCTGCTGCTAGGCTTTTCCCTAGTAGTGTAAGCCTCTAGTTCGCCCTTCTTTGTCGTGAGACTTCCAACCTCGTCAGTCAAGGTATCCTTGTCCTTCTTCAGCCTCGCAACCTCCTTGTTGGCTTCAGTAATGGTAGTCTTTAGCTTGGAGTTCTCCTCTTCCAACTTGTTGAATGAGGCCAGCTTCTTATCGGCAAATGCCGTTTTTTCTCGCGCCTCCTTTTCAGCTGCGACAAGGTCTTGATCCTTCTTCTCCAGAGCCTGCTTCATTTTCTCTAAAGAAATAACATTCTTCAGACGAGCTTGGAGTTGACGGTTTTCACTACACACATCTGTTCGAGTGAAGTCACTCGGTTCAAGAGACTAAAAGAAAAAAAGTCATAAGGTGGACAGTCGACGAATTATTACCTCCCATGGTAGCTGCTTCTTCCTGGGCCCTCTAGAGATTTTTCTTGCCCAGCTCCAGGTCTAAGTTCAGGCTGATCTGCTTCTTCTCCCGTTCAGCAAATTGGGCTCCAAGATCACAAGATTTCTGTGGTCAGCAAATTAGATATGTCAGTCGACAGAAACAAACGTTAATCACAGCGAAAATTGCTCTAAGACTACCGCCGAATCAAACATTCAACAGTAGTCTCGGGGACTACACCCGGTGGGTGCACTTGGCGTGCCCCCACTGGTCCGGTTTTCCACTCTGCATGGTCTGCCCAGCATGAGTATGCAAAAAAAGGAGAGTGAAAAGTTCTCAGACCCCAGCCAACTACCAGCAGTCGACCGCGGTCTCGGGGACTACACCCAATGGGTGCACTCTGCGTGCCCTCACTTGTTCAGAAAAACACTCGACTCAACCTGGTCGACTCAAGTGGAAGAACTATTTAACACTAGTCAAAACACCTAGTGGGTGATTGGATGCGAAATGCAGATCCATGCTAGATGCACATAAAGGTTCCAAAACGCTCATCCAAGGACACCTTACGGACAATGAAGCAGCAGTCGCAACTACCACTAATGGAGAGGTCAGTCGGAAATCCAAATAACCTTGACATTAACGTGCTGAGCAGAACTGGCGTTGTAGGCAGCCTGGCTGGCCTCGTGCACCACCTTCATCTGCTCCATCATAAGGTTTGCTGATACGTCCCCATCGTATCTAGTTTTCCAAACACTTTTGCCCTTGTTTTGGACTCTAACTTGCGTGATTTGAATGAAACTAACCCGGACTGACGTTGTTTTCAGCAGAACTGCCATGATGTTGTTTTATGTGTAGAAAACAAAAGTTCTCAGAATGTCCTGAAAATCCATGGAGGCACTTTTTGGAAAATATAAAAAATACTGGCGAAAGAATCAAGACCAGAGGGCCCACACCCTGTCCACGAGGGTGGGGGCGCGCCCACCCCCTGGGCACGCCCCCTATCTCGTGGGCCCCCTGAGGCTCCACCGACCTCAACTCCAACTCCATATATTTCGTCTCGCGGAGAAAAAAATCGGAGAGAAAGTTTCATCGCGTTTTATGATACGGAGCCGCCGCCAAGCCCTAATCTCTCTCGGGAGGGCTGATCTGGAGTCCGTTCGGGGCTCCGGAGAGGGGGATTCGTCGCCATCGTCATCATCAACCATCCTCCATCACCAATTTCATGATGCTCACCGTCAGGCGTGAGTAATTCCATCGTGGCTTGCTGGATGTTGATGGGTTGGATGAGATTTACCATGTAATCAAGTTAGTTTTGTTAGGGTTTGATCCCTAGTATCCACTATGTTGTGAGATTGATGTTGCTATGACTTTGCTATGCTTAATGCTTGTCACTAGGGCCCGGGTGCCATGATTTCAGATCTGAACCTATTATGTTTTCATGAATATATGTGTGTTCTTGATCCTATCTTGCAAGTCTATAGTCACCTATTATGTGTTATGATCCGACAACCCCGAAGTGACAATAATCGGGATACTTCTCGGTGATGATTGTTGACACACGAACACGTCACGTGTACCCTCGACGCCGGGGGTGATGCACCGCAGCTCACGTCGAAGGAGACCCGACCGACAGCGCGATACGCAAGACAGTCGGCGGGCGCTTTTGCAGACCCGAAACCCCGCGCACCCGGGAGGGACCCCGTCAGGGATTGCGGCGGCTATGGGCTGCCCTAGGTCGATTCGCTCGCCCCTAGAGCCTCGGGATTCGCAGCTCTCAAACACGAAGAACAGCGAAGAACGAGAGAGAAAAACGGTGGAGAGATAAAAAGTAGACAGGAAAAAGTAGTATATTGATTTGTTCGATTGTGTGTTGTTCAATCGGCCGTCACCCCCAACATATATAAGAGGCAGCTGGACTTCCCGTACAAGTAAAGGATTCATCTAGGCTTTCCTTACAAGAAAAATTACATCAATTCGCGTCCTAGAGTCCTAGTTCTATTCCAACTCGGATCCAGTCTGAATCTGGCCCAACTTCTATCTTCCTCCTTGTGCAGGCCGCCGAGCCTCCATATGACCTCCGATCAAGATAGCCCAAATATCAAACTTGTGCACCTCGACGATACGAATAACTTTCATGTTGATCACTTTTTCAAATAAGGCCATCTTGAATACTTTTCGAGGTCATCTTTACCTTCCAGTTGGACTCGGTCTTGCGGTAGACTGAATTATCCGAGTCTTGTAGTGAATTTGCAGGCCATATACTATCTCTGATGACGATGACTCCAAAAGCAAAGTTTACCGTCTTGACGATACGCACAACTTCCGTATTGAACACTTCTTCATCCGAGATCATCTTGATAAACTTTTGGGCATATGTTCAGTTTCACTCGGATTTGAGCTCATCCACTCGGATTTTAGAGTCTTTCACTCGGATGGTCCGACTGGACTTTTTCACTCGGATGACTATAATTTCAGTCGGAAGACAATCGATCGGTAGGTTTCCACTCGACCTTTTACTCGATCGGTAGGTTTTCACTCGACCTTTAGTCGATCGGTAGGTTTTCACTCGACCTTTTACTCGATCGGTAGGTTTTCACTCGCCTTTTACTCGATCGGTAGGTTTTCACTCGAACTTTGACTCGATCGGTAGGTTTTCACTCGACCGGTGACTCGATCGGTAAGTTTTCACTCGACCGGTGAGTTTTCACTCGGATGGTAAGCTTTCACTCGACCAAAAACATAGCCTGATCTTGATTTGCCTCTCCAGGTTACATACGACCTCGGATTGAGACGAATTTTATATGAAAATCGATCGGCTCGACGAGACGAAACTTTTTCGTGTTGAAGGTTTTTCGATTCAAGGACTTCTTAAGGGCCTAATTGCTCGCGCAACCCATCAGACATGGCGTCTCGTACTTTGCGCCAGATTTCCACTCAGCTTCGGCCTGCAGTGTATTGCCTCTAACTTTTGCATATGAACTCGGATTGAGATGATTTATATATCAAAATCGATCGCCTCGACGATACGAAGACAATTCCCTTAGAGTAATCCTTCATCCGAGGTCGTGTTGAAGCCATGGTCGGCCGAAAACCACTCGGAATGTTGAATTTTGTCACTCGGAGTACAACTTCAGCCACCGAGATAAGGTCGAATGGCGATAAGTTAAACATCAAAGTTATTCCACTCGGCGACCTGAAACTTTGCATGCCGAAAACTCTTTTACTTGAGGCCATCTTACTTGCCTTTTGTACCTTGCCAAAATCCGATGTCAACAATGACCGTAGTTTGAGGAGTTCATGTATTCACTATGTGCTAATGCTTTGTTCCGGTTCTCTATTAAAAGGAGGCCTTAATATCCCTTAGTTTCCACTAGGACCCCGCTGCCACAGGAGGGTAGAACAAAATATGTCATGTAAGTTCTTTTCCATAAGCACGTATGACTATATACGGAATACATGCCTACATTACATTAATGAATTGGAGCTAGTTCTATGTCAGCCTATGTTATAGCTTGTAACGCCCTCGATGCGGCTATATCTCCCACGTGTCGAAGCACGACTTAGAGGCATAACCGCATTGAAAGCAATGTCGCAAGTGAGGTAATCTTCACACAACCCATGTAATACATAAGGGAAAGAGATACATAGTTGGCTTACAATCGCCACTTCACACAATTACATGAATAAAGCATTACATCATCCAGATACAATCAAGGTCCGACTACGGAACCAAAATAAAAGAAGAACCCCAAATGCGACAAAGGTCCCCGACCGACCCCAACTGGGCTCCACTACTGATCAACTAGAAAGAAACAACACAAAGGGCAAGATCTTCATCAAGCTCCTCCTTGAGCTTGGTTGCGCCACCGCCGGTAACATAGGCACCAAAGAAACTGGTTTTGAAGTATCCGTGAGTCACAAGGACTCAGCAATCTCACACCATGAGATCAAGACTATTTAAGCTTATAGGAAGGATGGAGTAATGAGGTGGAGCTGCAGAAAGCGACTAGCATATATGGTGGCTACAATCACAAAAGAGAGCGAGAAAAGAAGCAAGGCACGGTCGTGAAGCTAGTAGCGATCAAGAAGTGATCCTGAAACTACTTACGTCAAACATAACTCCAACACCGTGTTCACTTCCCGGACTCCGCCGAGAAGAGACCATCACGGTTACACACGCGGTTAATGTATTTTAATTAAGGTCAACTTCGGGTTTTCTACAACCGGACATTAACAAATTCCCATCTGCCCATAACCGCGGGCACAGCTTTCGAAAGTTCAAATCCCTGCAGGGGTGTCCCAACTTAGCCCATGACAAGCTCTCACGGTCAACGAAGGAATAGACCTCCACCCGAGACACTCCGATCAGACTCGGTATCCCGGTACATCAAGACATTTCGACAGGGTAAAACTAAACCAGCAAGACCACCCGCTGTGCCGACAAATCCCGATAGGAGCTGCACATATCTCGCTCTCGTGGCACACCGGATAAGCTAAGCGTCACAGTACCGACGTAATCCAAGTTGCCAAGGAATGGTCCCGCACGGTGCTCTAGTTTGGACCAACACTCGAAGGAGCATTGGCCCGGGGGGTAAAATAAAGATGACCCTTGAGTCTGCAGAACCCAAGGGAAAAAGGCTTAGGTGGCAAATGTTAAAACCAAGGTTGGGCCTTGCTGGAGGAGTTTTATTCAAAGCGAACTGTCAAGGGGGTCCCATAAATCACCCGACCGCGTAAGGAACGCAAAATCCGGGAACATAACACCGGTATGACGGAAACTAGGGCGGCAAGGGTGAAACAAAACACCAGGCATAAGGCCGAGCCTTCCACCCTTTACCAAGTATATAGATGCATTAATTAAATACGAGATATTGTGATATCCCAACAAGTAAACATGTTCCAACAAGGAACAACATCTCCATGTTCCAACAAGGAACAAACTTCATCTTCACCTGCAACTAACAACGCTATAAGAGGGGCTGAGCAAAGCGGTAACATAGCCAAACAACGGTTTGCTAGGACAAGGTGGGTTAGAGGCTTGGCTTAACAATATGGGAGGCAAAATAAGCAAGTGGTAGGTATCGCAGCATAGGCATAGCAAAAGAGCGAGCAACTAGCAAGCAAAGATAGAAGTGATTTCGAGGGTATGGTCATCTTGCCTGACATCCCGCAAGGAAGAAGAACGAGTCCATGAAGAAGACAAGCAGACGTAGTCGAACGAATCCTCACAACTCCGGAATGAAACCGAAGCTAACGAGAGAGGCAACCTGGAAAGAAACAAACAACATAGTAAACAACCATCACATAAACATGGCCTGATGCACAACCAAGGATGATGCATGTCCGGTTTAAATATGCATGGCATGGCAAAGTGCACAAACAATCCTACAAATTAAGTGGAGCTCAATATGCAACGAGTTGCATATTGACAAAACACCACATCAATTATTTAGTTCTCTCCCAGTTATGTACCCAACAATATTAAATGTTGTTAAACATGGCAAGAGGTGAAGCGTATGAAAACTACCTATCTAGGCAAGTTTAAATGAGGCCGGAACAACAAGCAACAAGTCCGGAAAATCCTCATGTGCATATTTATGGATTAGGTACTGTTCTGCCCTAAACACCATTTTAGAGTTGTTAAACATGCAAAGTAAGTACACCATGTTAAACTAGGCAAAATTCTACCCCATTTACATATATAATTTAATTAAATCCGAGCTACGGTTATTTAGTTATGAAATAAAGCATTTTAGCATGGCATTTAAGCAAATTTAAACAAACAACAAGTCAAACATTTTAAATATGGATGAAAATGGCATATTATTAATCTACACAAAATTCTAAGCATTTTACATATACAAAACATTTTAATATGCTGCACAGCCTGTGAATTATTATATGCATGAACATGAGGGTTTTTCTGCAAATCTGTAATTCTCTAGATAATTGGCAAAATTCGCAGGACCAGAAAAAAAACATATCGGGCCGAATTAGAGCTACAAGCCGAAACAGGACATGGGCGCTGGGGGTTTCTCACCATGGGCCCTGGCCCAGTTGGAAGCAGAGGGAGGCCGGCGGATCTGGCGAAGAGGAGCTGGGCCTTGGCGCGGAGGAGGCCGGATCTGGAGGGGAAGCAGGCTGGGCCTTGGCAGCGGCCTAGCGAGGTGCTAGACGAGCGTGCGGCTGCGGTCAACGGGGATGAGCGGGTGGGCTGCTGCCGCTCGTTTCTGAAGAACAGAAACAACAGCACGTCCATGGTGGTGCAGGAGACGATGGCAGGGGGTTCCGGCGACGGGGCCGGCGGGAACGGGCAGCTTGAGGCGCGCTGCAGATGGGGCACCGGGGCGCTGACGAGGCGTCCTGCTGGTGGTGCTCAACGACGGAGGGAGCTCCGATGAAGCTGCTGCTTGCGGGGCTGCAGGGCTGTGGCTGCGGGCACCTATGAAGCGCAGAGAGAGAGAGAGAGAGACAGACGAGGTGAGCCGCGGGAAGAAGAGCGATGACGAAGGAGAAGGAAGCAAGGGCAGTGCGGGGCACTCATCTGCTCGTCGGGGACTCGCCGGAGCGGCGAGGCAAGGTCGGGGCCGACAGGGAGGCGGCGCCGCGGAGCTGCTAGTGGCGGAGGGGCTCGGGCATGAGCTCCTCCTCGGGGCAGACGACGGTAGCGAGGAGTCCCGCATGTGCTCGGCGAGGCGGGAGGCGTTCAGCGCGGGTGCAGAGATGGGGAGACTTGGAGGAGCTGGTTGCTGGCGACGGCGGCGCGAGGGGACGAGGCCGAGTGCTCCTGCTCGAGGCCTCGAGCAGCTCCACGATCCCTTCCTGGTCAAAGGGAGAAGAGGTAGGCCTCGGGCGCTTGGGAAAGAAGCAGAAGAGCTCGAGATCAAGGCTCCTGATCTGAAGGTGGGCACGAGGATGGATCGAGAGGAGGAGGTGGGTGGCAGCCTGCGGGGAATTTGGGTGGCGACGAGTGGTTGGTCCAGCTGGAAATTTGAGGGAGGATTTGGATCGGGGAAGAACCCGAGGTGGGAAGAGACAAGAGGAGTGGCGGCGGCAGCTACGAGGATCCCTAGAAATTAGGGATTTGTTCTGACTATATAGGGAGGGTACTAGGTAGGGGCTAATCCGGTCCGTCTGATTATAATCGGGTGGTCGTAAATAAATAGGCTAGGTAGCCCGAATAATAAAACGGAGATGTTTTATAGATGTTTGGGGATGATCCGGACCCACCGGTAACAACAATCCGGGTCGGGTTCGGGGAAGTATCGGACGCGCGCGAGAGGTTTGAGGGCTATGCAAAAAAGGTTAGGAAGCCAAGGAAGAGGGAGACAAAACCTGGCTGGTCTCGGAACGGTCAACAAAGGCAAAGGGGAAATGCCACAACTACGAACAACTACAAGTTTTAAGAAAACAATGCCGATGCAATGCACATGATGCCATGAGATGACATGCAAGACATGAACAAAATGCAAAACAAAAGACAAAAACCCAACCATGAAGGAAATATCATAACACATCTCCGGAAAAGGCAAGAATTGGAGTTACGAATATGGAAAGTTGCATCCGGGGCGTTACATAGCTATTACATGAGGAATCGCATCCGACATAATTATCCATCACTGATCCAATGCCTACGAGCTTTCCACATAATGTATTTCGCTTATTTACTTTTCCGTTGCTATTGTTACAATCACTACAAAACCCAAAAATATTACTTTTGCCACTATTACCTTTATTATCATACTACTTTGCTACTAAATACTTTGCTGCAGATACTCAGTTATCCAAGTGTGGTTGAATCGACAACTCAATTGCTAATACTCAAGAATATTCTTTGGCTCCCCTTGTGTCGAATCAATAAATTTGGGTTGAATACTTTACCCTCGAAAGCTGTTGCGATCCCCTACACCTGTGGGTTATCAAGACTAATTTCTGGCGCCGTTGCCGGGGAGCATAGCTCTATTCTCTGAGACACTTGGGATTTATATCTGTTGATCACTATGAAGATTTTGAAAGACGACAGAACCAAGATTTTGCCCTCAACTACAAGGGGAGATAAGGAACTGCCATCTAGCTCTGCACTAGATTCTCCTTCTGTTATTAGTAAACTTGCGACACCTAAACCTGTTATTGCTATGAATTCTGATATGTCGCATGTTATTGATGATGCTACTTCTGCTATGCATGATACTTATGATGAAACTAGTTCTGTGCGTGATACTACTTTTCCATTAGGTGAATTTCTTGATGAACAACTTGCTAGGGCTAGAGAGAATGAAATTATTGAAGATGCTATTATTGATGATAGTGATGATGAAAATTCTCCCAATGATTATGAATTGCCTGTTGTTCCTGAGGGTTATGTTATGGAAGAGGAAGCTGCTAGAGCTATCTTTGCCTGTAAAGATAGATATGATCTTAAGAAATTATTAGCTAAATGGAAGCAGAAGTCTCTTAATGCTAGAATGAAACCTGACCGTGCTTTTGCTACTTCACCTATTTGTGTTACTGATAAGGATTATGAATTCTCTCTTGATCCTGAAATTATTACTTTAGTTGAATCTGATCCTTTTTATGTCCTTGAATCTGAAACTGTTGTGGCACATCTTACCAAGTTGAATGATATACCCACCCTATTTACTCATGATGATAAATCTCGCTATTATTATATCCTTAAGATATTTCTGTTCTCGTTAAAGGGTGATGCTAAGACTTGGTATAATTCTCTTGCTCCTGGTTGTGTGCGTAGTCCCCAGGATATGATTTATTACTTCTCTGCTAAATATTTCCTTGCTCATAAGAAACAAGCTGCCTTGCGGGAAATATATAGTTTTGTGCAAATCAAAGAAGAGAGTCTCCCACAAGCTTGGGGGAGGCTTCTCTGATTACTTAATCTTTGCCTGACCATCCTCTTCAGAAAAATGAAATACTTGATATCTTTTATAATGGACAAACCGATGCTTCCAAGGACTACTTGGATAGTTATGCTGGTTGTGTTTTCAGGGAAAGAATAGTCGACGAAGCTGAATTGCTATTGAATAATATGTTGATTAATGAAAATAATTGGACTCTTCCCGAGCCAATTCCTGAGGAAATTCCTGAACGAATTAAGCCAACTCCTCAGCCTGTTCCTAAACCCACTCTGAAGAAGAGAGGTGTTTTATTTCTCAGTCCTGAAGATATGCAAGAGGCAAAGAAATCAATGAATGAAAAAGGTATTAAAGCTGAAGATGTTAAGAATTTACCACCTATTGAAGAAATACATGGTCTTAATATACCGCCTGTCGAAGAACCACATTGTCTTGATAACCCGACACAGGTAGTAAAGGTAAATTCTCTCTATAGATATGATAAAGTTGAAATCCCCTCTACTAAATTTCATAGCCCATGCTTAGATGAATTTGGTGACTTTATGGCTAGACAAGAAAGTTTTAATGCTTATGTTGGTAGAGAGTTAAAGAATAATGCTTTTGAGATAGGACGTGTGAGCGATAATATGGCTAGAGTTAAAGGTGAACTCTAATTCGTTAGCAAATATGCTTCTATGGTTGCTACTCAAGCTGAGCAAGTACTTAAAGCTCAAAATGATTTGCTTGATGAATTAAATAATAAACCTGACTTTGTTGTTAGAGTGGCTACTAGAACTGGTAGAATGACTCAGGAACCTCTGTATCCTGAAGGCCACCCTAAGAGAATCGAGAAATAATCTAGAGGCACCTAGTTCTTCTAAAAAGAAGAAAAAGAAAGACGATAGGACTTTGCATGCTTTTAGTGAACCTACTGTAGACACACCTGAGAATCCCAATGATATCTCTATATTTGATGCTGAAACACAATCAGGTGATGAACATGAACCTAGTGATATTGTTAATAATAATGTTCATGTTGATGCTCAACCTAGCAAAAATAATGAAGTAGAGATTGAACCTGCTGTTGATCTTGATAACCCACAATCAAAGAATCAACGTTATGATAAGAGAGATTTTATCGCTAGGAAGCACGATAGAGAAAGAGAACTATGGGTTCAAAAGCCCATGCCCTTTCCTCCTAAACCATCCAAGACAAAGGATGATGAGGATTTTGAGCGCATTGCTGAAATGATTAGACCTATTTTCTTACGTATGCGCTTAACTGATATGCTCAAAGTAAATCCCTATGCTAAGTATATGAAGGATATCATTACAAACAAAAGAAAGATACCGGAAGCTGAAATTTCCACCATGCTTGCTAATTACACTTTTAAAGGTGGTATACCAAAGAAACTTGGAGATCCGGGGGTACCAACTATACCATGCTCCATTAAAAGAAATTATGTTAGAACTGCTTTATGTGATCTTGGAGCCGGTGTTAGTGTTATGCCTCTCTCTTTATATCATAGACTTGAATTGAATAAGTTGACACCTACTGAAATATCTTTGCAAATGGCCGAAAAATCAACTGCTATACCTGTCGGTATTTGTGAGGATGTGCCTGTTGTGGTTGCAAATGTCACTATCTTAATGGACTTTGTTATTCTTGATATTCCCGAGGATGATAGTATGTCGATTATCCTTGGTAGACCCTTTTTGAATACTGCACGGGCTGTTATTGATTGCAATAAAGGCAATGTTACTTTTCATGTTAATGGTAATGAGCATACGATACACTTTCCGAGGAAACAATCTCAAGTCCATAGCATCAATTCTATTGGAAAAGTTCCAACTATCATTATTCGAGTTTTTGAATTTCCTCTCCCTACTGTAAAGAAAAAGTATGATATTCTTATTGTTGGGGATTTTCATATCCCGTTGAGGTAACTTAGTGTTATTCGAAATTTCTCCGGTTCCATGTTATTCGGAATGAGTTTGTTAACAAGACTTGATCAACCTTGTTAGTGGATTCATTTTGATGATCATGAGATGGATGAAACTAGAAGGCACAACCTTCTGTACCCTCTTTTACTTTCTGTTATTCAGATTAAATAAAGCAAAAATAGAATTATCTGTCTGTTTTCTGAATTATCCGTGCAATAAAAAATATCCTGAAACTAAAAGTGCTCCAAATGCCTTGCAAATTTAGTATGATTTTTTATGGAATACTTGAGGATTTTAGGCACTGGAATCACTATAGGAGGGGCAAGCACCAGGCCACGAGAGTGGAGGG
This sequence comes from Aegilops speltoides, assembly GCA_021437245.1. Lineage (NCBI taxonomy): Eukaryota > Viridiplantae > Streptophyta > Magnoliopsida > Poales > Poaceae > Aegilops > Aegilops speltoides. Next base: position 87,674,274 of record CM038141.1, on the reverse strand, counting down.
TGCGCCCACCTACCCTTGGCGCGCCCCCTGTCTCGTGGGCCCCTGGTGGCCCCCCTCCACTTATGCCAGCACCCACACACTCCATCTTCTTTTCAAAAAAATCCCCATCCAGCTCAAGCACGAGTTCTAGCTCGTTTTGCTGCGATTTTCGATCTCCTTGCTCAAAGCTCCATTCACAAAACTGCTTTGGGAGATTGTTGCTTGGTATGTGACTCCTCCATTTGTCCAATTAGTTCTTGTTCTAGTGCTTTATTCATTGCAAATTTTTGCTGCATAGGTGACCATGTTCTTGAGCTTGCATGTTGAATTTATGAGGTCCCAAGCAATTCTAATGCATGATATAGGCTCTAGGCACTTGTAGGAGTAGTTGCTATCAATCTTGTTTAGTTTTATCCACTTTTATTTTGAAGTTACTAAAATATCAGAAATTTTCAGAAAATGTTAAGGAGACTTTTGAGGGGCTCTTCTAGCCAAGGCTCTTAGAAAAAACAAGCTAAAGAGAAGGAAAAGGCCAAGTATAATCTTCCTCGCGTAGCGGAAGTATGGCCGTGTGAATGGCCATGCGATAATTTCTTGAAAGAAGCTGGAATTCATGAAGATTTTTTTTCTTTGATCGAGAATGCAGACCTCACCGATTTCCTCCACGACCGGATCAATCAGTATCTTTTACTTACCAATACTTTCGTGCAATTTTTTTATTATTATCCTAAGAAGTCACCACCTTCAGTATCATTTCATTTATATGATGAATTCAGAGAAATGTCTTTACGTAATTTTTGCGCGGTGTGTAGGATACCCTTTGAGGGAAAATTAGAGGAACCTAATCGTAAAGATGTGGATGGCTTTATTAACACTATCACTGTAGAGGATCCAAAGAAGGGTTCCGATGCGAAAATCTCTAGCATACACTTTCCTGTTTTACGCTACTTTGCCATATTTGCTAGTAGATGCTTGATTGGTCGTGGAAATAGTGGAAACTTCAATGTTTCTGATATTATCATTCTTCATCATGCCATGTTTGGAGATAATAGTTTTAGTATGGGTGTCGTCATTGCTAAACGGCTGAGCCTGAATCGTACATAAGGCCCCATCTTTGGAGGTATCTATGCTTCACGTCTTGCTAGACATTTTGAGATACCTATTGGGCACCATGAGAGAGAGGATACAAAATTGCCTCCTTACATTTTAGATTACAAGAGCATGGTAGCACATGAGTTCATTATTGACAACAAAGAAAAGATGCTCTTGTATAACCTGAGATTTAATAAGAAACACAATGAGACTATTATTTTTCCTGCGCCTCTGTTGTTTGATTTGACTGCAGATAATTTTCTTGTCACACCGGAAGCGGTGTACACTCATCGAGGCCAATCATCCACTCCAAAACCTGAACCTGAGCCGGAACCTAAACTGGACCCTTATCGTGCATCATCCTACCAGTGGGACCTGGAGATGGCCAGCCAGTGGTATCCTGACTACACCTCCCAGTACACCGGGGAGAGTAGCAGCGGTCCTTGGCAATAAACCAACTTAGGCCAAAAGCCTAAGCTTGGGGGAGTATGTATTTCTCACCGACTTTACATTCATGTTCACACACTAATCGTCGGTGCTCATACTCTTTCATTGTATTATCAATGCTAGTTTCTTTTTCTTTTTCTCTCTTTCTTCTTGTGTGTTTGATAAACCTTAAGAAAAAACCAAAAAAATTTAGTTAGTTTAATTTTCATGCTTGTAGTAGAAATTAAAATGAAAACCCAAAAATATTTCTCGTTCTTCTTTTACTTGTTGGGAGCTTTCCCGTCTAAATAGTTTTATTTTCTTTACTTTTCTTTGGGGTTCGAGAGTAGAAGACCATATTAAAAATGTTTATTGGCTCTCATATGCATGATTGTTTATTTAACTTAGAGCCCATATTACCCTGTCTTCTCTCTTGATTTGAATGCTTGCAGGCTCCAGCTTAGTCCAATGCACGTGCACTATTATTATTATACACATCGTTCGGTCGTGCAAGTGAAAGGCAATAATGAAGATATATGATGGACTTATTGAGATGAGAAAAGCTGGTATGAACTCGACCTCTCTTGTTTTTGTAAATATGATGAGTTCATCGTTCCTGACTCAGCTTATTATGAAGTAAACATATTTGCAATGACATTTAGAGATTATAGTTTCTAATGCCATGCTTGATTAGCTATGAGTTATAATGGTTTACCTTGCGTGCCAACATGCTAGAATGATTATGATGTGGTATGATGGGATGGTATCCTCCTTTGAATGAATTGAGTGACTCGACTTGGCACATGTTCACACATGTAGTTGAAACAAATCAACATAGCCTTCATGATATTTATGTTCATGGTAGATTATATCCTACTCATCCTTATACTCGGTGTGAATTAATTTTAATGCATGTTTATGACTATTGTCGCTCTCTCAGTTGGTCGCTTCCCAGTCTTTTGCTAGCCTTCACCTGTACTAAGCAGGAATACTGCTTGTGCATCCAAACTCCTTAAACCCCAAAGTTGTTCCATATGAGTCCACCATACCTTCCTATATGCGGTATTTACCTGCTGTTCCAAGTAAATTTGTATGTGCCAAACTCAAAACCTTCAAAAGAAATTCTGTTTTGTATGCTCGAGCAGCTCATGTTTCAACTAGGGCTGCCTATATCTTCCATGCTAGGTGGCTTATTCTCAAGAGGAGTGGACTCCGCTCCTCATTCACGAGAAGGGGCCGGTAACCGGGATGCCCAGCCCCATGTTCCAAAAAGATCAAAGCAAATCAAAATAATTAAACAAAACTCCCCCAGGGCTGTTGTTAGTTGGAGGCACTCGTTGTTTCAAGCAAGCCATGGATTGATGCTTGTTGGTGGTTGGGGGAGTATAAACCTTTACCATTCTGTTTGGGAACTGCCTATAATGCATGTAGTATGGAAGATACAGCCATCTCATAGTTGTTGCGCTGACAAATGAAAGTATGCCGCTCAAAATGTTATTCAATCTCTATTTTAAAATCGAGCTCTGGCACCTCTACAAATCCCTGCTTCCCTCTGCGAAGGTCCTATCTATTTACTTTTATGTTGAGTCATCATCCTTCTAATTAAAAAGCACCCGCTGGAGAGCACACTGTCATTTGCATAAATTACTGTTGGTTTATATTGGGTATGACTTGACTGGATCTCTTTTACCATGAATTACAATGTTTAGTCAGTCCTTGATCTTTAAAGGTGCTCTGCATTTATGTTTGCGGTCTCAGAAAGGGCTAGCGAGATACCATTTTGTTATATCATGTTATGATTGTTTTGAGAAAGTGTTGTCATCCGAGTTTTATTATTATGGCTTGCTAGCTGATTATGCTATTGATATGAGTAATTGTGAGACCTAAGTGTTATTGTGAGTATGGTTAGTTCATAATATTTTCTGAGACCTGAATGATGGCTTGCATGTTTACAACAACAAGAGCAAACAGAGTTTGTAAAAGTTTTTCTTTATCACTTTCAGTTTATCAACTAAATTACTTGAGGACAAGCAAAGGTTTAAGCTTGGGGGAGTTGATACGTCTCCAACGTATCTACTTTTACAAACACTTTTGCCCTTGTTTTGGACTCTAACTTGCATGATTTGAATGAAACTAACCCGGACTGACGCTGTTTTCAGCAGAACTGCCATGGTGTTGTTTTATGTGTAGAAAACAAAAGTTCTCGGAATGTCCTGAAAATCCATGGAGGCACTTTTTTGAAAATATAAAAAATACTGGCGAAAGAATCAAGACCAGGGGGCCCACACCCTGTCCACGAGGGTGGGGGCATGCCCACCCCCTGGGCGCGCCCCCCTATCTCGTGGGCCCCCTGAGGCTCCGCTGACCTCAACTCCAACTCCATATATTCCGTCTTACGGAGAGAAAAAATCGGAGAGAAAGTTTCATCGCGTTTTACGACACGGAGCCACCGCCAAGCCCTAATCTCTCTTGGGAGGGCTGATCTAGAGTCCGTTCGGGGCTCCGGAGAGGGAGATTCGTCGCTCTCGTCATCATCAATCATCCTCCATCACCAATTTCATGATGCTCACCGCCGTGCGTGAGTAATTCCATCGTAAGCTTACTCGACAGTGATGGGTTGGATGAGATTTACCATGTAATCAAGTTAGTTTTGTTAGGGTTTGATCCCTAGTATCCACTATGTTCTGAGATTGATGTTGCTATGACTTTGCTATGCTTAATGCTTGTCACTAGGGCCCGAGTGCCATGATTTCAGATCTGAACCTATTATGTTTTCATGAATATATGTGTGTTCTTGATCCTATCTTGCAAGTCTATAGTCACCTATTGTGTGTTATGATCCGACAACCCCGAAGTGACAATAATCGGGATACTTCTCGTGATGACCGTAGTTTGAGGAGTTCATGTATTCACTATGTGCTAATGCTTTGTTCCGTTCTCTATTAAAAGGAGGCCTTAATATCCCTTAGTTTCGCTAGGACCCGCTGCCACGGGAGGGTAGGACAAAAGATGTCATGCAAGTTCTTTTCCATAAGCACGTATGACTATATACGGAATACATGCCTATGTTACACTGATGAATTGGAGCTAGTTCTGTGTCACCCTATGTTATAGCTATTACATGAGGAATCGCATCCGACATAATTATCCATCACTGATCCAATGCCTACGAGCTTTTCACATCTTATGTTTCGCTTATTTACTTTTCCATCGCTATTGTTACAATCACTACAAAACCCAAAAATATTACTTTTTCCACTGTTACCTTTATTATCATACTACTTTGCTACTAAATACTTTGTTGCAGATGCTAAGTTATCCAGGTGTGGTTGAATTAACAACTCAACTGCTAATACTCAAGAATATTCTTTGGCTCCCCTTGTGTCGAATCAATAAATTTGGGTTGAATACTTTAACCTCGAAAGCTGTTGTGATCCCCTACACTTGTGGGTTATCATTTGCTTGGAGTAGAGCCTCTCTGGCGGCACCTACCGGGTCATCTGGAGTGCGATGCACAACAAAGAGCGACGATGGTGGTACGGTTGGAGCAATCACAAGATCTGAAGCATGGAGTTGTGCAGGCGCGGCAGAGACTTGAGCAGTCGACGCCGAGGGATGGTCAGTCGACAGTGGATTGGCAAAAGAAACATTGGCCCGAGCCGGATCTCCGGATCACTGGACCACCATCTCCGGTGCTGATGTCGACTGAGACCCCTGGCCTGCGGCCGTCCTCCTGCTTGAAGCCCTGCCCCTCCATCCCGTGTCTTTCAGATGCACTTCTTCTTCATCATCTGGAAGCTCAATGACGTCCCGTGGAGATACAACAAAATGCAACCATAAGGACGCAATCGACAGATAATCCAGTCGACAAAACAAGTTCAAGATTGCAAGAGCGTACCAGCTTTGGAAGTTGCTGTGCCATCAGTCTCTTAATCCCTTGGGCCTTGTCAATATCCATGGAGGTCCCCGAAGTTGCAGCACTGAAAAATTCGTAATCCACTCGGTCAGAGCAAAGGTATGAGTCACTAGGAAAACACAGAAAGACAAAACACTCACGCAGAAGCAACAGGAACGTCCATCTTGATCTTGGGCAAGGCCGTACAAGAATTTGAAGGGGCAACCTTGGGCTACTTGGCGACCTTCTCTGATGGCTCGGGAATCGAAGTACGAGTGTGCTTGCGCACTTGCGTGCTCGGAGCCACAGCTTTGTTACGCCCGCCCGCTAGATCATGGAACTGCTTGGATCGGCGCTCTGTACGAGGTGGTGAGTCGACCTCCTCTTCTTCATCGTCCGACTCATCACTCTCTTCCTCATCGTCGTTGTTAGGGGATTGCCATGTCGCCGCTCTCTTCTTCACGATCCGCTCCCTTCTAGACTTGCTCCTGGGCTTGTTCTGTTGGAAATATGCCCTAGAGGCAATAATAAATTAGTTATTATTATTATATTTCCTTGTTCATGATAATCGTTTATTATCCATGCTATAATTGTATTGATAGGAAAACTCAGATACATGTGTGGGTACATAGACAACACCATGTCCCTAGTAAGCCTCTAGTTAACTAGCTTGTTGATCAATAGATGGTTACGGTTTCCTGACCATGGACATTGGATGTCGTTGATAATGGGATCACATCATTAGGAGAATGATGTGATGGACAAGACCCAATCCTAAGCCTAGCACAAAGATCGTGTAGTTCATATGCTAAAGCTTTTCTAATGTCAAGTATCATTTCCTTAGACCATGAGATTGTGCAAGTCCCGGATACCGTAGGAATGCTTTGGGTGTACCAAACGTCACAACGTAACTAGGTGGCTATAAAGGTGCACTACGGGTATCTCCAAAAGTGTCTGGTTGGCACGAATCGAGATCGATTTGTCACTCCGCAGACGGAGAGGTATCTCTGGCCCACTCGGTAGGGCATCATCATAATGTGCACAATGTGACCAACGGGTTGATCACGGGATGATGTGTTACGGAACGAGTAAAGAGACTTGCCGGTAACGAGATTGAACAAGGTATCGGGATACCGACGATCGAATCTCGGGCAAGTACTATACCGGTAGACAAAGGGAATTGAATACAGGATTGATTTAATCCCCGACATCATGGTTCATCCGACGAGATCATCGTGGAACATGTGGGAGCCAACATGGGTATCCAGATCCCGCTGTTGGTTAATGGCCAGAGAATTGTCTCGGTCATGTCTACGTGTCTCCCAAACCCGTAGGGTCTACACACTTAAGGTTCGATGACGCTAGGGTTATAGGGAATAGATGTACGTGGTTACCAAATGTTGTTCGGAGTCCCGGATGAGATCCCAGACGTCACGAGGAGTTCCGGAATGGTCCAGAGGTAAATATTTATATATGGGAATTCCTGCTTTGGTCACCGGAAAAGTTTCGGGTGCTATCGGTAACGTACCGGGACCACCGGGAGGGTCCCGGGGGTCCACCGGGTGGGGCCACCAGCCCGAGAAGGCTGCATGGGCCAAGGGTGGGAGGGGACCAGCAACAAGTGGGCTGGTGCGCCCCCCACCAAGGCCCAAGGCGCAGGAAGAGTGAGAGGGGGCAAACCCTCACTACTAGGGAAAAGGCTAGCAGCAGCGCGGGTTTTTAGGCTAGCAGCAGCGCGGGTGGCCGCGCTACTAATAAGGCGCTACAGCTAACTCATAGTAGTAGCGCCCCCCGACCGTGCTACTATCGTTGATTTATATCGCAGCGCTTTTGTGAATGCACTACTATTAACTAGCTGTAGCGATTTTGCCATCCCTCGCTACTGCTATATCTTTCATCATTTTCCCATTTCAGTTCTCCTTTCAGATACTAGATACTAGGTAATCGCTAGTAGATATCAAATTCATAAACCATTATTAGTATTTAGTACTTTTCGTTTCAAATTACTCGTCCTGGTTTTAGTTCAAACCACGACGAGTAATTTGGAACGAAGGGAGTACTAGATAACAATTTCATGCATAGCCGACATGCGTCCTCAAGCAGTACAAGGTCATATCAACGGCCATCATCATATGTAGTTCTAGATGATATCGACGACGATCATCATATGTAGTTCTAGATGATATAGCCACACACACATATGTAGTTCTAGATGATATAGCCACACACATATGTAGTTCTAGATGATATAGCCACACACACATATGTAGTTCTAGATGATATCGAAGACAATCATCATCCTCAAGCCTGGGCGGTTGGTGTTCTTGATAGTAATTAGGATGGCCTGTCCAACACAAAGATTCTTGCCATCGAGGAATTTCTTCCACCCAACCGAAGTTTAAGTGTAAAGCGACCGTCCGTGTCCACGCTGTAAGTACAGGTTGTGACGGAGCCCCTTGCAAGAAGGCGTAGTCCAGTGAGCCTTCTTCATCGTGCTCGATACCATAACTCATGATATGCTCTTTGCCAATTTCTAATAAGAAAACATATCAATTAATAAGCATGTGATCAAACTCTACACTAAAACATATATATCATCGACTAGATTCCACACAACATACCATATCATTGGACTGTACACTAAGTAATTCACACTATTAATTTGCATTTGTAAGTATAACATACCATATCATGTCGATCAACCATGGTATTTGTCAAGCGGGTCACGAATGGCACCCCGACAAATTCAGCATGTGGCGGAATTATGTCCCACAGGTTGGACACCTCCTCCTCACTCGGCCTTGTTCTTTGAGCTACGATGGCTTCATGAAGTGGGTCCTCATCATCTTCATCGAGTGGGTCCTCATTATCTTCATCATCTTCATCATCTTCGCCATCTTCGCCATCTTCATCATCTTCCTCCGTGTTGAGATAAATGACAGCTAGCTTGGGTCTTTCTCGCCGGAAGTTGAAGCTAATCAACTCACCACCAAGAAGATGCATGCGAAGCGACAAACGGGCCCATCCATCTCCTCCAATCATGCGACATATTGCGCCCTTTCTCGACCTCCATAGTGTACGGCCCCCAGAGCCTCAAATGTCACAAAGGTTCCTATCAGCTTGTTGAATTTCAACCTCACATTGCATGGGACGATCTGTAAAATAAGCAAAATGACACAATGCAGTAATGCCAACACTAAAATTAAAATAGTTATTACATTTCATCTAATTTCTTACACCAAGATGACAAAAACTTGGTGGAAGTAGATGCCAACAGCTTGCCGCTTGCAAGGCTGCTTGGAGCATCTTGACTTGCACAATTGACATAGTGGTGGTGGTGGTGGCCCATTCTTCCTAAAGCAATATGAGCAAAGGATTAACGATCAACTAAATCAAAATGTTCTAAGTGAACTAAATCAACTAGCCTACTAAATCAACTAAATCAAAATGTTCTAAGTCAACTAAATCAACTAGCCTACTAAATCAACTAAATCAAAATGTTCTAAGTCAACTAAATCAACTAGCCTACTAAATCAACTAAATCAAAATGTTCTCAACAACTAAATTAACTAAATGAATTAGCCTACTAAATCAACTAAATCAAAATGTTCTAAGTCAACTAAATCAACTAGCCTACTAAATCAACTAAATCAAAATGTTCTAAGTCAACTAAATCAACTAGCCTACTAAATCAACTAAATCAAAATGTTCTAAGTCAACTAAATTAAATAAATGAATTAGCCTACTAAATCAACTAAATCAAAATGTTCTAAGTCAACTAAATCAACTAGCCTATTAAGTCAACTAAATTATATCAACTAAATCAAAATGTTGCATATGAGCAGGAGGGAGAAGTAGGGGCGACTCGAGGAGGGAGAAGAGAGTAGGATGGAGGAGGAAGGCGGAGCGAGGAGGGGTTTGGCCGCGCGCGCTGCCGCTGAGGGAGGACGGAGGAGGAAGGCAGAACGAGGAGGGCTGGCCAAGCGCGGCCAGCTTGAGGGAGGACGGAGGAGGAAGGCGGAGCGAGGAGGGGCCGCCAGCGCGAATGGAGAGGAGGACGGAGGAGGAGGCCGCACCGAGTCCAAAGCAAGGAGGAGGAGGTGGCGGCCAAGCGCAGACGGAGGAGGGCGGCGGGCGCGCGCGCAGACGGATCGGAGAGGATTGAGTGGCTGTGTGTGTGAGTGGATCCGAATGGAGGAGATGGGGAGATGAATGGCTTAGCAGAGTGCTCTTTAGGAAAAGACGCTCTCAAGAAGCTATCTAGCGTAAGCGCCTTTCACAAGAAAGCGCCATCTGCTATGTGTCAACATGTAAAAATAGACTTTGTTCAATATATCAAAACACATTGATCATCAATGATCTTTTGTGTACAATTTGATTTGATAATATGAGTCCTCACCGGTTTAGGAACAGGTGAAGACTCATATTGCAGCCACAAATTCTACACATAGAGTTCAATGAAGATCAAGTGCTTGTCAAAGTGTGAGAAGTAACATATTTAAGGTGGTAGAAACTCTTTCACGGAGCGAGGTGGGACTAAATTTTGTAGGAAACTTAGCAAGAGCGCTTATCCGAGAAATGCGCTGCTACTATGCCACGTAGTAGTAGCGCATCACTTTAACGCTGTTGCTGCTATAACTAGCCTCGCTGCGGCCTCAGAATTATAGCAGCAGCGCGTCTTTGGGAGGACGCGCCATCGCTATATTTTTCTCAGCAGCGAGTTTCATCTGTCCGCGCTACTGCTAGTTAGCAGCAGCGAGTTATTTTGAAGCGCGCTGCTGATAAGATTCTGTCTGTAGGCTTTTCCCTAGTAGTGCCTAGGTCCAGATGGGCCCTAAGGCCCACCCTAGGTGCGCCCCCTTCTCTCCCCCTCTGGCCGCCACCCAGATGGGATCTGGGGGCTGCCGCCACCCCTAGGGAGGGAACCCTAGGTGGGGGTGCAGCCCCTCCTCTCCCCCTATATATACTTGAGGTTTGGGGGCTGCCCAACACATGATTTGATCTCCCTCTTGGCGCAGCCCTACCCCTCTCCCTCCTCGTCTCTTGTGGTGCTTGGCGAAGCCCTGCTGGAGTGCCACGCTCCTCCACCACCACCACGCCGTCGTGCTGCTGCTGGATGGAGTCTTCCCCAACCTCTCCCTCTCTCCTTGCTGGATCAAGGCATGGGAGACGTCACCGGGCTGCACGTGTGTTGAACGCGGAGGTGCCGTCCGTTCGGCACTAGTATCATCGGTGATTTGGATCACGACGAGTACGACTCCATCAACCCCGTTCACTTGAACGCTTCCGCTTAGCGATCTACTAGGGTATGTAGATGCACTCCCCTTCCCTTCGTTGCTAGATTACTCCATAGACTGATCTTGGTGATGCGTAGAAAATTTTAAATTTCTGCTAGTTCCCCAACAGTGGCATCATGAGCTAGGTGTATGCGTAGTTTCTATGCACGAGTAGAAGACAAGTTGTTGTGGGCATTGATTTTTGTTCAATATGCTTACCGTTACTAGTCCAATCTTGTTTCGACGGTATTGTGGGATGAAGCGGCCCGGACCGACCTTACACGTACACTTACGTGAGACAGGTTCCACCGACTGACATGCACTTGTTGCATAAGGTGGCTAGCGGGTGCCGGTCTCTCCCACTTTAGTCGGATCGGATTCGATGAAAAGGGTCCTTATGAAGGGTAAATAGCAATTGACATATCACGTTGTGGTTTTTGCATAGGTAAGAAACATTCTTGCTAGAAACTCATAGCAGCCACGTAAAACATGCAAACAACAATTAGAGGACGTCTAACTTGTTTTTGCAGGGTATGCTATGTGATGTGATATGGCCAAGAAGAATGTGATGTATGAGATTGATCATGTTCTTGTAATAGGAATCACGACTTGCATGTCGATGAGTATGACAACCGGCAGGAGCCATAGGAGTTGTCTTAATTTATTGTATGACCTGCGTGTCAATGAACAACGCCATGTAATTACTTTACTTTATTGCTAAACTGTTAGCCATAGTAGTAGAAGTAATAGTTGGCGAGACAACTTCATGGAGACACGATGATGGAGATCATGATGATGGAGATTATGGTGTCATGCCGGTGACGATGATGATCATGGAGCCCCGAAGATGGAGATCAAAAGGAGCAAAATGATATTGGCCATATCATGTCACTATTTTGATTGCATGTGATGTTTATCATGTTTATGCATCTTATTTGCTTAGAACGACGGTAGTAAATAAGATGATCCCTCATTAAAATTTCAAGAAAGTGTTGCCCCTAACTGTGCACCATTGCGAAAGTTCATTGTTTCGAAGCACCACATGACGATCGGGTGTGATAGATTCTAACATTCACATACAACGGGTGTAAGTCAGATTTACACATGCGAAACACTTAGGTTAACTTGACGAGCCTAGCATGTACAGGCATGGCCTCGGAACACAAGAGACCGAAAGGTCGAGCATGAGTCGTATGGTAGATACGATCAACATGAAGATGTTCACCGATGATGACTAGTCCGTCTCACGTGATGATCGGACACGGCCTAGTTGACTCGGATCATGTAACCACTTAGATGACTAGAGGGATGTCTATCTGAGTGGGAGTTCATAAGATGAACTTAATTATCCTGAACATAGTCAAAAGATACTTTGCAAATTATGTCGTAAGCTCGCGCTTTAGTTCTACTGTTTAGATATAATCCTAGAGAAAATTTAGTTGAAAGTTGATAGTAGCGATTATGCGGACTAGGTCCGTAAACTGAGGATTGTCCTCGTTGCTTCGTAGAAGGCTTATGTCCTTAATGCACCGCTCAGTGTGTTGAACCTCGAACATCGCCTCGTGGATGTTGTGAACATTTGACATACACGCTTTGATAACTACGTGATAGTTCGCTTAAATGGTTTAGAGTTGAGGCACCAAAGATGATTTCAAACGTCAGGAACATAAGAGATGTTTCGAGGGCTGAAATTGGGATTTCGTGCTCGTGCTCACGCCAAGGGGTATAAGACCTCCGACGATTTTCTTAGCCTGCAAACTAAGGGAGAAAAGCTCAATCGTTGAGCTTGTGCTCGATTGTCTCGAGTACAACAATCACTTGAATCGAGGGAGTTGATCTTCTAGATGAGATAGTGATGTTTCTCCAAAGTCATTGCTACCAAGCTGCTAGAGCTTCGTGATGAACTATAACATATCAGGGATAGATATGATGATCCTTGAGATATTCGCGATGTTTGACACAGCGAAAGTAGAAATCAAGAAGGAGCATCAATTGTTGATGGTTGGTGAAACCACTAGTTTCAAGAAGGGCAAGGGCAAGAAGGGATACTTCATGAAACGGCAAATCAGTTGCTGCTCTAGTGAAGAAACCCAAGGTTGAACCCAAACTCGAGACTAAGTGCTTCTATAATAACGGGAATAGCCACTGGAGCAGAATTACCCTAGAAACTTGGTAGATGAGAAGGCTGGCAAGGTCGATAGAAGTATATTGGATATACATTATGTTAATGTGCACTTTACTAGTACTCCTAGTAGCACCAGGGTATTAGATACCGGTTCGGTTGCTAAGTGTTAGTAACTCAAATAAAAGGCTGTGGAGTAAACGGAGACTAGCTAAAGGTGAGTCATGATATGTGTTGAAGTTTTCCAAGCTTGATGTGATCAAGCATCGCACACTCCCTCTACCATCGAGATTGGTGTTAAACCTAAATAATTGTTATTTGGTGTTTGCGTTGAGCATATACATGATTGGATTATGTCTATCGCAATACGGTTATTCATTTAAGGACAATAATGGCTACTCTGTTTATTTGAATAATACCTTCAATGGTCTTGCACCTAAAATGAATGGTTTATTGAATCTCGATCGTAGTGATACACATGTTCATGCCAAAAGATATAAGATAGTAATGATAGTACCACCTACTTGTGGCACTGCCACGTAAGTCATATTTGTATAAAACGCATGAAGAAGCTCCATGTTGATGGATCTTTGGACTCACTCGTTTTTGAAAAGTTTGAGACATGCGAACCATGTCTATTGGTGTATATGCATGAAGAAACTCCATGCAAATGGACCGTTTGGACTCACTTGATTTTGAATCACTTGAGACATGCAAATCATACCACATGGGCAAGATGACCGAAAGCCTCGCCAAAGAAATGGAACAAGAAAGCAACTTGTTGGAAGTAATACATTTTGATGTGTGCAGTCCAATGAGTGCTGAGGCACGCAGTAGATATCGTTATGTTCTTGCTTCACGGATGATTTGAGTAGATACTGAGTATATTTGCTTGATGAAACACAAGTCTGAATTATTGAATGGTTCAAATAATTTCAGAGTGAAGTTGAAGATCGTCGTGACAAGAGGATAAAATGTCTATGATATGATCATAGAGATGAGTATCTGAGTTACGAGCTTTGGCACGCAATTAAGACATTGTGGAAATTGTTTCACAATTAATACCGCCTGGAACACCATAGTGTGATGGTGTGTCCGAACATCATAGTTGCACCCTATTGGATATGGTGCATACCATGATGTCTCTTATTGAATTACCACTATCGTTCATAGGTTAGGCATTAGAGACAACCGCACTCACTTTAATAGGGCACCACGTAACTCCGTTGAGACGACACCATTTGAACTATGGTTTGGAGAAACCTAAGATGTCGTTTCTTAAAATTTTGGGGCTGCGACGCTTATGTGAAAAAAAGTTTCATGTTGATAAGCTCGAACCCAAAGCGGATAAAATGCATATTGTAACGCCCTCGATGCGGCTACATCTCCCACGTGTCGAAGCACGACTTAGAGGCATAACCGCATTGAAAGCAATGTCGCAAGTGAGGTAATCTTCACACAACCCATGTAATACATAAGGGAAAGAGATACATAGTTGGCTTACAATCGCCACTTCACACAATTACATGAATAAAGCATTACATCATCCAGATACAAACAAGGTCCGACTACGGAACCAAAATAAAAGAAGGACCCCAAATGCGACAAAGGTCCCCGATCGACCCCAACTGGGCTCCACTACTGATCAACTAGAACGAAACAACACAAAGGGCAAGATCTTCATCGAGCTCCTCCTTGAGCTTGGTTGTGTCACCGCCCGTAACATAGGCACCGCAAACTAGTTTTGAAGTATCCGTGAGCCACGAGGACTCAAAGAATCCCATTACCATGGGTATCAAGACTAGCAAAGCTAAATGGGAAAGGAAGGGGTAAAGTGGTGAGGTTGCAGCAGCGACTAAGCAAGTATGGTGGCTAACATACGCAAATGAGAGCGAGAAGAGAAACAAGCGGAACGGTCGTGAAGCTAACAATGATCAAGAGGTGATCCTGAACACCTACTTACGTCAAACATAACCCAGAAACCATGTTCACTTCCCGGACTCCGCCGAGAAGAGACCATCACGGCTACACACGCGGTTGATGCGTTTTAATTCGGATCAAGTGTCAAGTTGTCTACAACCGGACATTAACAAATTCCCATCTGCCACATAACCGCGGGCACGGCTCTCGATAGTTTAAACCCTGCAGGGGTGTCCCAACTTAGCCCATGACAAGCTCTCGCGATCAACGAAGGAATAGACCTTCGCCAGAAGACCCGATCGATCTCGAATCCCGGTTTACAAGACATTTCGACAATGGTAAAACAAGACCAGCAAGACCGCCCGATGCGCCGACAATCCCGATAGGAGCTGCACATATCTCATTCTCAGGGCAACACCTGATGAGACAGGCTACGAGTAAAACCAGACTTCGAGTTTCCTCGAGGTGGCCCCGCAGGCGGCTCGGTTCGGACCAACACTTAGACAAGCACTGGCCCGGGGGGGCTAAAATAAAGATGACCCTTGGGTTGGCCGACCCAAGGGAAGGGTATAGGTGGTGGTGAGGCAAATGGTAAAACCAAGGTTGGGCCTTGCTGGACAAGTTTTATTCAAAGCGAACCGTCAGGGGGGTCCCATAAATCACCCGACAGCGTTAGGAACGCAAAATCCGGGAACATAACACCGTATGACGGAAACTAGGCGGCAAGAGTGGAACAAAACACCAGGCATAAGGCCGATCCTTCCACCCTTTACCAAATATATAGATGCATTAATAATATAAGAGATATTGTGATATCCCAACAAAAACCTTGTCCACCATGGAGCAATCTTCAACTTCACCTGCAACTAGCAACGCTATAAGAGGGGCTGAGCAAAGCGGTAACATAGCCAAGCAATGGTTTGCTAGGAATGGTGTCAAAGGTTAGAGATTCATGGCAATTTGGGATGGCTTGATAAACAGGTAATAGGTAGCGCAGCATAGCGATAGAACGAAGCAACTAGCATAGCAATGATAGTAGTGAGATCCAGGGTAGCGGTCATCTTGCCTAAAATCCCGCTAGGAAGAAGAACGAGTCCATGAAGAAGACAAACGGACGTAGTCGAACGAATCCTCACGATCGCAACGAAACAGGAACTAACAAGAAGAAGCACACAACATAGGTAAACACACCACACATAGGCAAGACATGATGCACAACAAGCATGATGCATGACAAAGCTACATGAAGCTACTCATGGCAAGAGATGATGCAAACAAGAACAACACATCAAGGCAAGTTTAAATGAGGCCGGAAACAACATATAACAATTCTGGTAAGTCCTCATATGCAAATTTCGAAATTGGTCCAGAACAGAATAAACCTTATGTTCAAGTTGTTAAACAGCAAGTTTAAGAGCACCAAGATGATCTACACGAAATTCTAGTCAAGTTACATATAAAGTTCATTAGATTCGAAGCTACAGTCTAGAAGATATGAGCAAAACAAGTTAAACATGGCATTGATGCAAAATGCACCCAAACATCAAGCAAACACACCAAAACAAGGATGCAACATGGTAATATGAAGCTACATGCAAAATCAAGCAAGTTTCATATAGAGGACACTCAAAACGGAGCAACGGGGCAACACACACACTCTATACAAGTCATAGCAACAATCATCCATAACAAAGAATAGGCATCTTACAAGCATCAAAACAATATGCTACAACATCCCAACATAATAACAAAAGGCATGGGCATGAAGTACACGTAAAGCATAACAAAACATGAACACTGAGCTATCTCCGAAACAACTAGAACATGCTCAAAAACACATGGAGATATTGCAAATAATAACAGCCTGACTTTAGCGTAAATAACATCAAAGTTGCAATGTTTAGAGCTATCAAACAACATGTTACAGGAACTTATCATGGCAAAGAAAGGCATGGCATGAATCTACTAATTGCATATATCAAAAGTCCCTTACTGACCATGAGCCAAAAGGGCACGGAAAATATGATGGCACCCATGTAAACATGGCAAGTTATATTACAGATTTGAACATGGCAGGAACAACAATAAGTAGGCATGTTTGTGAGCTTGTATCACTCACCACAGAGCAATACATGGCATGGCAAGGCAACCAATAGTAAGAAGGCATGTTTATGAAGCTAGGCATGGCAAGAGCAAGGTCATAGGGTACATGGATCACTAGCAAAATACATGGGAACAAGTGAACTTAATGTTAACAGGCTGATAGCAACATTATCAAGCAACTTTGGAGCAAGATATGAACATGTTCCAGCAGGTTATAATTGCAACCAAGGGCATGAATAGATAGAGCATGACATGTAGATCAAAACATGTTTATAGAGCATCTCCAGATTATGCACACAATGACTTGTAGAAGCATGTTAACATAGCAACAAAATATAACAGAATCTGTCAGAAAACAAAGAACAAAGAACTACCCTATCGAACAAGCTTGATACACTCAGCACACAACTCACAAAGATACATGGTTGGCACCCCTGGAAAGATGGCATGGCATAGATCAACATTCATGTAGACATCAACCTCATAGGATGCACACATCAATCATGGCAAAAATGATAAAACAGCAAGTTATAACAGTTTCAGCAGATTAACATCAAAATGCACTCTTCCAACAGCATTTCGGGCATCAAGATGAGCTCAAATGAAAATGATGCAATGGAATGAAATGAAGTACTCGTCGAGACGAACAATTTGACATATTATACGCACGAAACGGAGCTACGGATGCAGAGATGTGATGCGATGAACATGGCATGTTAATGCAAAAATCCTGGGACTTGGTGAAACGGGGACAACCTTAGGGTTCGCACGGAAATCGATGCACGGCCGGAGTCTCGCCGGAACTTCGCCGGAGTTGAGGCCGAGGAGGAGGGGGATGGCCGGAGATGACGGATCCGGACCGGATCTCGCCGGATCCGGCCGGATCCCGGCGGGGAACGGCGCGGGGAGGCGAGGCCGAGCTCGCCGGAGCTTCGGGCGGCGCGAGCGACCGCAGCGCGGAGGCCGGTCGGGCGAGGCGGCCGGCGGCGGCGCGGGAGGCGCCCACGGGCGGAGCGGCAGGAGGTGGAGGCCGCCTTGGCGTCGCCGGAGCGCGCGCGCCGGGCGGAGCAGCGAGATCCGGCGGCGAGCACACCGGCGAGGACGGCGCCGCGGCGGGAAGCGCGGCGACGCGAGCGGAGGCGGCGGCGCGCGCGGCTGGCCGCTGGCCGGGCTCTGCGGGCCCGTGGGCGGCGGCGGCGGAGGACGGCGGCGCCACGTGGCAAGAGGTGATTGGGCGGGGCGGCGGAGCGGACGCGTCCGGGCGGGTCGGACGTGTCCGGCGCGGCGCGGAGGAGAAAATTAGGGTTTGGACTGCGGGATTTCGGGGAGGAAGACATATTTATAGGTAGAGGGAGCTAGGAGAGTCCAAATGAGGAACGGTTTTCGGCCACGCGATCGTGATCGAACGACCGAGAGCATGGAGGAGAGTTAGATGGGTTTTGGGCCACTTTGGAAGGGGTGTTGGCCTGCAACAAAAGAGGGCTTCTACGGTTACCCTTAACTAACTTGGAGTATCAAACGACCCCAAATGGCACGAAACTTGACAAAGCGGTTCACGGTACTATACCAAGGCCGCTGGCAAACCTCGGGCCATTCCGAGAAATTTTAACACCCGCACACGAAAAGAGACAAGAGGGGGACGCCGGAGGACATAGGAGCGATTGCAAAACGGACAATGGGGAAAATGCTCGGATGCATGAGATGAACACGTATGCAAAATGAGATGCACATGATGACACGATATGAAATGCATATGATGACATGGCAAAGTGCAACACGCAAGCAAATGACATGGCAACGACGGCGAATAATCAAGGACACTGGCGATCGAATCCGGGGCGTTACAACACTCCACCACTACGAGAGGATCTCGTCCCTAGATCTAGGATGGCACCGGAGGGAAAAGGAAGAGGAAGATAAGAGGTAAAACTAAGTTGCTTCTTTGACCAATGAGTGAAACCAAAGAACCTTGAGAGGTTGAAAACATTGAAAGAAACAAAATAACGGAGATGACCAAGATTGCAAACTATTCGTTGGCCAAGAGGAACAAGGAATATGATGAGAACCAAGAGGTTTAGTGATAAGATAGATATTGAAACCACTCCGGTTAAAACTAGATAGAGAAGGAATAAGATTGATATAATTTGGGCAGCACTCCGACTGAAAGAAGAAGGAAAACTTTATAGGATGAGATGATATTGAGGAGATGATACAACACTCCGGTTAAATAGATAACCAAGGAAAAAGGAACATGATCTTGGCAAAACGAGACTATTGGACGAAGGGAGCAACTTCACAATGCCTCCGGGACGGATGAATAGAAGATAGATCATCGGAATAAGAGAGCGGAGAAGGAAATGCCAACTTCTGCTATGAATGAGCTTGGAAAGCACCCTTTCAAGAAGATTAGAACGGAGTTGTTGGAAAAAAAACCAACAACGAAAAAAAAAATAAGCTTGTAGTGGGCTTATGGAAAACATCCCAAAATTATGAGGTGACAACCGGCCACTAACGGAAACAATTGCTTGCTTTGAGATCAACGAAGAGATGAAAACTTCTTTCGCCGAGAGGATAGGAGAAAACTCGGATCATTGATAATCACCACAAATAGCAACATTCCTTAGGGAAGGCTTTAGGTGAAATCTATACCAAGAACTCCAAAGAAGAGATTGATGGATTTAAAATACCTCATTCTTGACAACAATATGAATCATGAAACATGAAGGAAATTGTCAAGAGTGACATAACACCATCTCAAAAGATAAGATAGAAGGAATTGCACTTCGGAATGCAAGACGGAGAATACTTGAGCTTCTCAAAACAAAACAAGTGTTGGGCACCCTGTTTAATTTTGAGTATAGCTTGGCGGATCATAACTTCGAGCGAAATCTTGAAGACCAATTGAAGAATGAAAAGAATCCTTGACGACCCACCATTTAGAGCCTCCATGAAGAACTCCGGTAATAGAAGGATGATGAAAAGAAAGAGAAGTTGAAAACACAAGGTGAAGCCTTGCAATGATTTAGATGGAGCTTCGCGATGATAATGCGGAAAACTTGGAACTCCGGAAAAGAAAAGATGAAGCATCTCGAACCGAGAAATGTGACATGATGAATAACTCTGGAAAAAAGAAACTAGATCACTTGGATGAAACAATAATAAGAATTATGATATGCGTATCCTTCACCAATTTAAATTGATGACAAGCAATGGATTTGGCATACTACTTATTCTCGTAGAAAGGATTAAGAGAGATATAGCGCAAACTTGAGAAGGTATTGATGGAACCACCGGTGGGATTTGGAAACAATGAATATTTGATATGATAACAAAGGAAGTGAAATATTGGACGAACCACCATAAGAATTGAAAATGAACATAGCAAAGGCACAATTCACCGGAAAGAATTGGAAAACGAATGAAGATACTTGACAGAATTTAGATACAAGAGAATGAAGAGATCATGAACTGATTATAGGATATTTAAACGATTCACTGGTAAGATTTGGAGAACGGTAGCTACACGCTGAGAATGAAGAATTATGACATGATGGCCTTCTGAGGAAAGAAACAACTCATGAAATGCTCCGGATGGGTGAAAAGAATTCTCACAATCGAAAACAATTATGAGCGGATGGCATCAAGCTAGAACCATGAATATTCAAGAGATTGGACCAAGATTTAAGAGATAAACTCTCCTTCGGTCTTCAAACGACGATGAGGAACGCCACCAAAATTATTGAGATACTCCGGTAGAATGGAAAGCAAAGAAGTTGAGACCACAATGAAAAATGATTTGAACTCGATCTTGGAAACGCATGTGACTGATGGAAATTCATTCTTACATCACACTCTAAAAAGAATTGAGAATAACTCCGGAAGAATTAGAAGAGTCAGGTAAGATCTTGGGAAAAAGACCTGTGGGTTAGGGCCCACTCAAAAGAAAACACCGTTGAACAATTTTAAAGAGAGATTACACCGGTTGAATTAAATGGCTTGAATGAGATAACAATCTCCAAATGGCTTGAACGGATTAAGAATGGAAACACCAATCTTCTGAGATATCTTCAACACTCCGGAACAAATGCATAGCAAGAGGTGAGTGATTGAGAGGTGCACCGGCACTATAAAGCATTAGAAACGAGGAAAGGAATATGATCAACACTGAAAGCTTGAATTGGATCCACCGGAGAAGAAACAACGATGGAGGATGATGAACTTGAAACTGTTGAGCATCTTCACAAGGGATCACCGGATCAGAACATTGAAAGAAAAGAATGAAGAGACTTCACATGAATAAATGGATACTTGATTAAAATAAATGAGTCCTTGAAGAAAAGGGTGGGAGGGCGGGAAAACAAAGACAACTTGGGACGGATGAAACAAACACCGTTGAGAAAACTTAGAATTGATTTTGCGGATGGGGAGAATGATGGGATCATCTCGAAGAGAAGCGCACCGGTTGGAAACGAATTAACATGACAACCTCAATGATCAAAAAGGATTAGTATTCACATAGCAATATGAGAACACCGTTTAGGAAAGGTATGGATTCAACATTTGACTTCGAAGCAACTCGAATACCACAAATAAAACAAAACAAAGGATTTGACTTGCAGAATAAGCCGGAAACATATGATAGAGATTTACCCAATCCCATATCATGCATCTGTAGGAAAGATATTCTAGGAGCTACTTGAATTCCCACCTATAAAACTCCCGAAACTCTCCGGTTATGCAATCAGGTGTTGGGGATACAGGGGAAGCATAATATCTCACCCAAAACTAGCAAATCCTACATCCAGCTGTATCCATCCTTCAACACATAACCAAGAAACCTTCGGAAATCGTCTACCTCAACCTTCGAAAAGCATCCGTTATACGAGTCATGGCAATACTCCCATACTCACCTCAGTACTGGGTTATCGGGGTTATCTCACCAACAACTGCATAGAAGAGATTTTCGATGTCGGCGTACTAAACTCAGGTATTCCAGAACTGCAACGATAAAATTATGACGACAACACCTCAGAGCTCAACTCCCCGGGACACTTCCAATAAACCCCTAACAGGAGGCACCAAGACAATGTTCTCATCATAAAACCATCGGAACGATTCCAAGATACCCGCGTGATCCTAAAAAAAATTAGTGAAATTTGAGAAGAGAAGAATCAAAACTCTACGTCAGGAGACCTCACCAGAGCGACGAAGGGATTGAGGAGTAAAAAGAATTCCTAACTCTCCAATATATATAATCCTAAATGACTCAAAACATTTTTCTAGACACAACTCGCCGCTAAAAACGATCAAGCAAAGGGGCTCCTAAGGTCGGGAAGGCTCGATTACCAACTTGTAACGCCTCGATGCGGCTATATCTCCCACGTGTCGGGCACGACTTAGAGGCATAACCGCATTGAAAGCAATGTCGCAAGTGAGGTAATCTTCACACAACCCATGTAATACATAAGGAAAGAGATACATAGTTGGCTTACAATCGCCACTTCACACAATTACATGAATAAAGCATTACATCATCCAGATACAAACAAGGTCCGACTACGGAACCAAAATAAAAGAAGGACCCCAAATGCATAAAGGTCCCCGATCGACCCCAACTGGGCTCCACTATCGATCAACTAGAACGAAACAACACAAAGGGCAAGATCTTCATCGAGCTCCTCCTTGAGCTTGGTTGCGCCACCGCTTTCGGTAACATAGGCACCGCAAACTGGTTTTGAAGTATCCGTGAGCCACGAGGACTCAAAGAATCCCATTACCATGGGTATCAAGACTAGCAAAGCTAAATGGGAAAGGAAGGGGTAAAGTGGTGAGGTTGCAGCAGCGACTAAGCAAGTATGGTGGCTAACGCAAATGAGAGCGAGAAGAGAAACAAGCGGAACGGTCGTGAAGCTAACAATGATCAAGAGGTGATCCTGAACACCTACTTACGTCAAACATAACCCAGAAACCGTGTTCACTTCCGGACTCCGCGAGAAGAGACCATCACGGCTACACACGCGTTGATGCGTTTTAATTCGGATCAAGTGTCAAGTTGTCTACAACCGACATTAACAAATTCCCATCTGCCACATAATCGCGGCACGGCTCTCGAAAGTTTAAACCCTGCAAGGGTGTCCCAACTTAGCCCATGACAAGCTCTCGCGATCAACGGCGAATAGACCTTCTCCCGTGAAGACCCGATCAGTCTCGAATCCCGGTTTACAAGACATTTCGACAATGGTAAAACAAGACCAGCAAGACCGCCTGATGGGCCAACAATCCCGATAGGAGCTGCACATATCTCGCTCTCGTGGCAACACCGGATGAGACAAAGCTACAAGTAAAACCAGACTTCGAAGTTTCCCGAGGTGGCCCGTGAGGCGGCTCGGTTCGGACCAACACTTAGACAAGCACCGCCCCGGGGCTAAAATAAAGATGACCCTTGGGTTGGCGACCCAAGGGAAGGGTATAGGTGGTGGTGAGGCAAATGGTAAAACCAAGGTTGGGCCTTGCCGGACAAGTTTTATTCAAAGCGAACTGTCGGGGGTCCCATAAATCACCCGACCGCGTTAGGAACGCAAAAATCCGGGAACATAACACCGTATGATGGAAACTAGGGCGGCAAGGGTAGAACAAAACACTGCATAAGGCCGAGCCTTCCACCCTTTACCAAATATATAGATGCATTAATAATATAAGAGATATTGTGATATCCCAACAAAAACCCTGTCCACCATGGAGCAATCTTCTACTTCACCTGCAACTAGCAACGCTATAAGAGGGGCTGAGCAAAGCGGTAACATAGCCAAGCAATGGTTTGCTAGGAATGGTGTCAAAGGTTAGAGATTCATGGCAATTTGGGATGGCTTGATAAACAGGTAATAGGTAGCGCAGCATAGCGATAGAACGAAGCAACTAGCAAAGCAATGATAGTAGTGAGATCTAGGGTAGCGGTCATCTTGCCTAAAATCCCGCTAGGAAGAAGAACGAGTCCATGAAGAAGACAAACGGACATAGTCGAACGAATCCTCACGATCGCAACGAAACAGGAACTAACAAGAAGAAGCACACAACATAGGTAAACACACCACACATAGGCAAGACATGATGCACAACAAGCATGATGCATGACAAAGCTACATGAAGCTACTCATGGCAAGAGATGATGCAAACAAGAACAACACATCAAGGCAAGTTTAAATGAGGCCGGAAACAACATATAACAATTCTGGTAAGTCCTCATATGCAAATTTCGAAATTTGTCCAGAACTGAATAAACCTTATGTTCAAGTTGTTAAACAGCAAGTTTAAGAGCACCAAGATGATCTACACGAAATTCTAGTCAAGTTACATATAAAGTTCATTAGATTCGAAGCTACAGTCTAGAAGATATGAGCAAAACAAGTTAAACATGGCATTGATGCAAAATGCACCCAAACATCAAGCAAACACACCAAAACAAGGATGCAACATGGTAATATGAAGCTACATGCAAAATCAAGCAAGTTTCATATAGAGGACACTCAAAACGGAGCAACGGGGCAACACACACACTCTATACAAGTCATAGCAACAATCTGTCCATAACAGCAACTAGGCATCTTACAAGCATCAAAACAATATGCTACAACATCCCAACATAATAACAAAAGGCATGGGCATGAAGTACACGTAAAGCATAACAAAACATGAACACTGAGCTATCTCCAGAAACAACTAGAACATGCTCAAAAACACATGGAGATATTGCAAATAATAACAGTTTCAGACTTTAGCAGAAATAACATCAGGTTGCAATGTTCAGAGTTATCAAACAACATGTTACAGGAACTTATCATGGCAAAGAAAGGCATGGCATGAATCTACTAATTGCATAGATCAAAAGTCCCTTACTGACCATGAGCCAAAAGGGCACGGAAAATATGATGGCACCCATGTAAACATGGCAAGTTATATTACAGATTTGAACATGGCAGGAACAACAATAAGTAGGCATGTTCGTGAGCTTGAATCACTCACCACAGAGCAATACATGGCATGGCAAGGCAACCAATAGTAATAAGGCATGTTTATGAAGCTAGGCATGGCAAGAGAAAGGTCATAGGGTACATGGATCACTAGCAAAACACATGGGAACAAGTGAAATTAATGTTAACAGGCTGACAGCAACATTATCAAGCACTTTGGAGCAACATATGAACATGTTCCAGCAGGCTATAATTGCAACCAAGGGCATGAATGGATAGAGCATGACATGTAGATCAAAACATGTTTATAGAGCATCTCCAGATTATGCACACAATGACTTGTAGAAGCATGTTAACATAGCAACAAAATATAACAGAATCTGTCAGAAAACAAAGAACAAAGAACTACCCTACTTAAGAAGCTTGATACACTCAGCACACAACTCACAAAAATACATGGTTGGAACCCCTGGAAAGATGGCATGGCATAGATCAACATTAATGTAGACATCAACCTCATAGGATGCACACATCAATCATGGCAAAATGATAAAACAACAAGTTATAACAGCCAAAGAGATTAACATCAAAATGCACTCTTCCAAAGAAAGATTTCGGCATCAAGATGAGATCAAATGAAAATGATGCAATGGAATGAAATGAAGTACTCGTCGAGACGAACAATTTGACATATTATACGCACGAAACGGAGCTACGGATGCAGAGATGTGATGCGATGAACATGGCATGTTAATGCAAATATCCTGGGACTTGGTGAAACGGGGACAACCTTAGGGTTCGCACGGAAATTGATGCACGGCCGGAGTCTCGCCGGAACTTCACCGGAGTTGAGGCCGAGGAGGAGGGGGATGGCCGGAGATGACGGATCCGGACCGGATCTCGCCGGATCCGGCCGGATCCCGCCGGGGAACGGCGCTGGAGGCGAGGCCGAGCTCGCGGAGCTTCGGCGCGCGCGAGCGACGGCGGCACGGAGGCCGGGTCGGGCGAGGAGGCGGCCGGGCGGCGGCGGGGAGGCGCCCACGGGCGGCGCGGGAGAGGTGGAGGCGCGGCGGCCGCCGGCGCGCGCGCGGCGGGCGGGGCAGCGGATCCGGCGGCGAGCACACCGGCGAGGACGGCGCCGGGCGGCGGGAAGCGGCGGCGACGCGGGAGGCGGCGGCGGCGCGCTGGCCGGCTGCGGGCCCCATGCTGGCCGGCTGCGGGCTCCTGCTGGCCGCGGGCGGCGGAGGACGGCGGCGCCACGTGGCAAGAGGCGATTAGGCGTGGCGGCGGAGCGGACGCGTCCGGCGGTCGGACGTGTCGGCCGCGCGGAGGAGAAAATTAGGGTTTGGACTGCGGGATTTCGGGGAGGAAGACATATTTATAGGTAGAGGGAGCTAGGAGAGTCCAAATGAGGAACGGTTTTCGGCCACGCGATCGTGATCGAACGACCGAGAGCATGGAGGGGAGTTAGATGGGTTTTGGGCCACTTTGGAAGGGGTGTTGGCCTGCAACAAAAGAGGGCTTCTACGGTTACCCGGTTAACCGTTGGAGTATCAAACGACCCCCAAATGGCACGAAACTTGACAGTCGGTCTACCGGTACTATACCAAGGCCGCTTGGCAAACCTCGGGCCATTCCGAGAAAGTTTAACACCCGCACACAAAAAGAGACAAGAGGGGGACGCCGGAGGACATAGGAGCGCCGGATTGCAAAACGGACAACGGGGAAAATGCTCGGATGCATGAGATGAACACGTATGCAAAATGAGATGCACATGATGACACGATATGAAATGCATATGATGACATGGCAAAGTGCAACACGCAAGCAAATGACATGGCAACGACGGCGAATAACTGGCGGACACCTGGCGCATCGAATCCGGGGCGTTACACATATTCATAGGACACCCAAAACCGTTGGGTATACCTCCTAATTCAGATCCGAAAGCAATAGGGATTGTTTCTTGAATCGGGTCCTTTCTCGAGGAAAAGTTTGTCTCGGAAAATTAAGTGGGAGGATGGTGGAGACTTGATATGGTTATTGAACCGTCACTACAACTAGTGTGTAGCAGGGCACGGGAAGTTGTTCCTGTGGCACCTACACCAGTTGAAGTGGAAGCTAATGATAGTGATCATGAAGCCTCGGATCAAGTCACTGCCGAACCTCGTAGGATGACAAGGACGCGTACTGCTTCTGAATGGTACGGTAATCCTGTCTTGGAGGTCACGTTGCTATACAACAATGAACCTACGAGCTGTGGAGAAGCGATGGTGGGCCCGGATTCCGACAAATGGCTCGAGGCCATAAAATCCGAGAGAGGATCCATGTATGAAAACAAAGTGTATACTTTGGTAGAACTACTTGATGGTCGTAAGGCTATTGGGTACAGATGGATTTTAAAAGGAAGACGGACAATGATGGTAAGTATCACCATTAAGAAAGCTCAACTTGCCGTTAAGATGTTTTTCGACAAGTTCAAGGAGTTGACTACGGTGAGGCTTTCTCACTCGTAGCGATGCTAAGAGTCTGTTGGAATTGGATTAGCGCATCGCATTATTTATGAAATCTTGCGATAGGATGTCAAAACATTGTTTCCTCGACAATTTTCTTGAGGAAAGGTTGTATGTGATACAACCAGAAGGTTTTGACAATCCTGAAAGACGCTAACAAGTATGCAAAGCTCCAGCAATCCTTCTAAGGACTGGAGTAAGCATCTCGGAGTTGGAATGTACGCTTTGATGAGATGATCAAAGATTTTGGGTTTATACAAAGTTTATGAGAAACTTGTATTTCCAAAGTGAGTGGGAGCACTACAGAATTTCTAATGAGTATATGTTGTTGACATATTGTTGATCAGAAATGATGTAGAATTTCTGGAAAGCATATAGGGTTATTTGAAAAGCGTTTTTCAATAGAAAACCTGGATTAAGCTGCTTGAACATTGAGAATCAAGATCTATGAGGATAGATCAAAAATGCTTAATGGTACTTTCAAATGAGCACATACCTTGACATGATCTTGAAGGTGTTCAAGATGGATCAGTCAAAGAAGGAGTTCTTGCCTGAGTTGTAAGATATGAAGTTAAGACTTAAAGCTCGACCACGGCAGAAGAAAGAGAAAGGACGAATGTCGTCCCCTATGCTTTAGACATAGGCTCTACAGTATGCTATGCTGAGTACTGCACCTGATGTGTGCCTTGCCACGTGTCTGGCAAGGGGGTACAAGAGTGATCCAGGAATGGATCATTGGACAGGGGTCAAAATTGTCCTGGAGTAATAAGGACATGTTTCTCGATTATGGAGGTGATAAAGAGTTCGGCGTAAAGGGTTACGTCGATGCAAGCTTTAACACCTATTTGAATGGCTCTGAGTAGCAAACCAGATACGTATAGTGGAGCAACCATTTGGAATAGCTCCAAGTGGAGCGTGGAAGGAGCACTTACAATATGACCTAGAGATTTGCGAAGTACATACGGATCTGAATGTTGCGCACTGCTGACTAAAACCTCTCTCACAAGCAAAACATGATCAAACCCCAGAACTCATTGAGTCTTAATCACATGATGATGTGAACTAGTTTAGTGACACTAGTAAACTCTTTGGATGTTGGTCACATGGTGATGTGACATGTGAGTGTTAATCACATGGCGATGTGAACTAGATTATTGACTCTAGTGCAAGTGGGAGACTGTTGGAAATATGCCCTAGAGGCAATAATAAATTAGTTATTATTATTATATTTCCTTGTTCATGATAATCGTTTATTATCCATGCTATAATTGTATTGATAGGAAACTCAGATACATGTGGGTACATAGACAACACCATGTCCCTAGTAAGCCTCTAGTTAACTAGCTCGTTGATCAATAGATGGTTACGGTTTCCTGACCATGGACATTCGATGTCGTTGATAATGGGATCACATCATTAGGAGACTGATGTGATGGACAAGACCCAATCCTAAGCCTAGCACAAAGATCGTGTAGTTCATATGCTAAAGCTTTTCTAATGTCAAGTATCATTTCCTTAGACCATGATATTGTGCAACTCCCAGATACCGTAGGAATGCTTTGGGTGTACCAAACGTCAAAACATAACTGGGTGGCTATAAAGGTGCACTACGGGTATCTCCGAAAGTGTCTGTTGGGTTGGCACGAATCGAGACTGGGATTTGTCACTCCGTGTGACGGAGAGGTATCTCTGGGCCCACTCGGTAGGACATCATCATAATGTGCACAATGTGACCAAGGGGTTGATCACGGGATGATGTGTTACGGAACGAGTAAAGAGACTTGCCGGTGACGAGATTGAACAAGGTATCGGGATACCGACGATCGAATCTCGGGCAAATACTATACGGGTAGACAAAGGGAATTGAATACGAGATTGATTTAATCCTCAACATCGTGGTTCATCCGATGAGATCATCGTGGAACATGTGGGAGCCAACATGGGTATCCAGATCCCACTGTTGGTTATTGGCCGGAGAGTTGTCTCGGTCATGTCTACGTGTCTCCCGAACTCGTAGGGTCTACACACTTAAGGTTCGATGATGCTAGGGTTATAGGGAATAGATGTACGTGGTTACCGAATGTTGTTCGGAGTCCTGGATGAGATCCCGGACGTCATGAGGAGTTCCGGAATGGTTCAGAGGTAAAGATTTATATATGGGAAGTCCTGCTTTGGTCACCGGAAAAGTTTCGGGTGCTACAGGTAACGTACCGGGACCACCGGGAGGGTCCCGGGGTCCACCAGGTGGGGCCACCAGCCCCAGAAGGCTGCATGGGCCAAGTGTGGGAGGGGACCAGCTCCAGGTGGGCTGGTGCGCCCCCCCCCCCACCAAGGCCCAAGGCGCAGGGAGAGTGAGAGGGGGCAAACCCTAGGTCCATATGGGCCTTAAGGCCCACCCTAGGTGCGCCCCCCTTCTCTCCCCCTTTGGCCGCCACCTAGATGGGATCTGGGGGCTGCCGCCACCCCTAGGGAGGGAACACTAGGTGGGGGCGCAGCCCCTCCTCTCCCCCTATATATACTTGAGGTTTGGGGGTTGCCCAACACATGATTTGATCTCCCTCTTGGCGCAGCCCTACCCCTCTCCCTCCTCATCCCTTGTGGTGCTTGGCGAAGCCTTGCTGGAGTGCCATGCTCCTCCACCACCACCACGCCGTCGTGCTGCTGCTGGACGGAGTCTTCCCCAACCTCTCTGAGGGAGTCCTGGACTAGGAGTGTCCGGATAGCCGAACAATCATCATTGGCCGGACTCCAAGACTATGAAGATACAAGATTGAAGACTTCGTCTCGTGTCCAGATGGGACTTTCCTTGGCGTGGAAGGCAAGCTTGGCAATACGGATATGTAGATCTCCTACCATTGTAACCGACTCTGTGTAACCCTAGCCCTCTCCGGTGTCTATATAAACCAGAGGGTTTTAGTCCATAGGACGAAGAACAATCATACCATAGGCTAGCTTCTAGGGTTTAGCCTCCTTGATCTCGTGGTAGATCCACTCTTGTACTACCCATATCATCAATATCAATCAAGCAGGAGTAGGGTTGTACCTCCATCGAGAGGGCCCGCACCTGGGTAAAAACATCGTGTCCCTTGTCTCCTGTTACCATCTGCCTAGACGCACAGTTCGGGACCCCCTACCCGAGATCCGCCGGTTTTGACACCGACATTGGTGCTTTCATTCAGAGTTCCTCTGTGTCGTCACCTATAGGCCTGATGGCTCCTTCGGTCATCAACAATAACACGGTCCAGGGTGAGACTTTTCTCCCCGGAAAAATCTTTGTATTCGGCGGCTTTGCACTGCGGGCCAATTCGCTTGGCCATCTGGAGCACATTGAAAGCTACGCCCCTGGCCATCAGGTCAGATTTGGAAGTTTGAACTTCACGGCCGACATCCGCGGAGACTTGATCTTCGACGGATTTGAGCCACAGCCGTGCGCGTCGCACTGTCACGACGGGCATGATCTAGCTCTGCTGCCGGACAATGCCCTGGAGGCCGCGCGAGAGTCCGCTCCGACCCTTAACTCGGAGCCGACTGCGCCGATCGAGGATGGGTGGCTAGACACCGCCTCGGGGGCTGCTACCTCTACGGCGATGGAGCCGAATACCGACCCTGTCCCTTGTGAAGCTCGTGACTCCAAGGTGCCGGACTCCTCACCGGACTCCAAACCTCCCGCGCCCCTACCAATCGAATCCAATTGGGCGCCAATCACGGAGTTCACCGCTGCGGACATTTTTCATCACTCGCCTTTTGGCGACATCCTGAATTTGCTAAAGTATCTCTCGTTATCAGGAGAGCCCTGGCCAGACTATGGTCAGGACGGTTGGGATGCGGATGACAAAGAAATTCAAAGCCCACCCACCACCCACTTTGTAGCCACTTTGGACAACCTAACCGACATGCTAGACTTCGACTCCGAAGACATCGATGGTATGGACGACGATGCCGGAGACGACCAAGAGCCAGCGCCTACGGGGCACTGGAAAGCCACCTCGTCATACGACATATACATGGTGGACATCCCAAAGGATGGGAATGGCGATGGAACAGCGGAGGAAGACCCCTCCAAGAAACAGCCTAAGCGCCGACGTCAGCGGTGCCGCTCTAAGTCCCGCCACAGCAAGAATGGAGATTCCGGCACCGGAGACAATAACACCCCTGACAGTGCCGAAGACAACCCCCTCCAACAAAATTCAGCATAGGAGGATGAAGAAGCCAGCCCTCATGAGAGAGCGGCAGACAAAGAGGTAGAGGACGATAATTACATGCCTCCCTCCGGAGACGAGGCAAGCCTCGACGACGATGAATTCGTCGTGCCTGAGGATCTCGTCGAACAAGAGCGTTTTAAACGCAGGCTTATGGCCATGGCAAGCGGTCTCAAGAAAAAGCAGCAACAGCTTAGAGCTGATCAAGATTTGCTAGCCGACAGATGGACTGAAGTCCTTGCGGCCGAAGAGTACGAGCTCGAACGCCCCTCCAAAAGCTACCCTAAACGCAAGCTGCTGCCCCGATTAGAGGAGGAAGCATACAAACCCACATCACCAGCGCACAATACGGCCGACCGGCCACCTTGTGGCCACGACAGAGAGGCCTCTAGGCCTTCCACTAAAGTCGTACCCCGGCATCGCTCGAAAATCACAAAGCCACGAGGGAATGCGCCGGACTTACAAGACATATTGGAGGATAAGGCAAGACAATCAAGATCGATCTATGGATCGCGTGGGAGCCCCACGATGCGCGACGATGACCGTCACGCCGAATACAGCAACTCTGGTCGGGCCGAACACAGTAGACAAAGCTCGCTCGAGCTACGTCATGATATAGCCCAATATAGAGGCGCCGCACACCCACTATGCTTCACAGATGAAGTAATGGATCATCAAATCCCCAAAGGGTTCAAACTCGTAAACATTGAATCCTACGATGGCACAACAGACCCCGCGGTTTGGATCAAAGACTATCTCCTTCATATCCACATGGCCCGCGGTGATGATCTTCACGCCATCAAATACCTCCCACTCAAGCTTAAAGGACTAGCTCGGCATTGGCTTAACAGCTTGCCAGCAGAATCAATTGGGTGTTGGGAGGACCTGGAAGCCGCATTCCTTGATAACTTCCAGGGCACATATGTGCGACCACCAGACGCTGATGACCTAAGCCACATAATTCAGCAGCCAGATGAATCGGCCAGGCAATTCTGGACACGGTTCTTAAACAAGAAAAATCAAATCGTCGATTGTCCGGATGCAGAGGCCCTCGCAGCCTTCAAGCATAACATCCGCGACGAGTGGCTTGCCCGGCACCTAGGACAGGAAAAGACGAAATCCATGGCAGCCCTCACATCACTCATGACCGGCTTCTGCGCGGGAGAGGACAGCTGGCTAGCCCGCAGTAACAACCTCAACAAAAATTCTGGCAGTCCGGATACCAAGGACCGCAATGGCAGGTCGCGTCGCAACAAGCACAAACGCCGCATTAACGGCGATGATACTGAGGATACGGCAGTCAACGCCGGATTCAGAGGCTCCAAACCTGGTCAGTGGAAAAACCATTCAAAAGAACTACTCCGGGTCCGTCCAATTTGGACCGAATACTCGACCGCTGCGTGCGGATACACGGCACTTCAAAAGCCAGCTAATCACACCAACAGGATTGTTGGGTATTCAAGCAGGCAGGCAAGTTAATTGCCGAAAACAATGACAAGGGGCTGCATATCGATGACGAGGAAGAGACCCGGCTGCCGAACAACAAAGGACAGAAGGGTTTCCCCCCACAAGTGCGGACGGTGAACATGATATACGCAACCCACATACCCAAATGGGAGCGGAAGCGTGCACTCAGGGACGTATATGCGATGGAGCCAGTCGCCCCAAAGTTCAATCCATGGTCCTCCTACCCGATCACTTTTGATCGAGGGACCACCCCACCAAAGATCCGCCATGGCGGTTCGCCGCATTGGTTCTAGACCCAATCGTCGACGGGTTTCACCTCACTAGAGTCCTGATGGACGGCGGCAGCAGCCTGAACCTGCTTTACCAGGATACAGTGTGTAAGATGGGCATAGACCCCTCAAGGATTAAACCCACAAAGACGACCTTCAAAGGCGTCATACCAGGTGTAGAGGCCAATTGTACAGGCTCAGTGACACTGGA
The DNA here is from genome assembly GCA_021437245.1 of Aegilops speltoides. Lineage (NCBI taxonomy): Eukaryota > Viridiplantae > Streptophyta > Magnoliopsida > Poales > Poaceae > Aegilops > Aegilops speltoides. The sequence goes on along the minus strand of CM038141.1, from coordinate 87,640,835 downwards.
AGTGGTCTTCGGATCCCTGGATAACTTTCGAAGCGAGGAGTTAATCTTCGACATAGTTCCGTTCCGCAGTGGCTATCATGCACTGCTCGGACGAACCGCGTTTACAAAATTCAACGTGGTGCCGCACTACGCATACCTCAAGCTCAAGATGCCAGGCCCTCGAGGAGTCATCACGGTCAACGGAAACACTGAACACTCTCTCCGAATGGAGGAGCATACAGCGGCTCTCGCGGCAGAAGTGCAGAGCAGCCTCTTAAGGCAATTCTTGAGTCCGGCCGTTAAAAGACCGGACACCGCCAAGCGCGCCTGGAGTAACCTACAACAAGACCACCTGGCATGTTCCGAGCACGCGTAGCAATGCGGCCCCAACCCCAGCCCTTGCAAAATTGCAAAACCAGTACTCCGCGTACATAACTACACTCTAGAGATACCATGGGCATAGGGGGAGGGGCATGACCACGGCAGGCCCAGAGTGCGGCTCAACCACACCAGGGGCTCCCAAGTGTGTCATCCTTTTTCTTTCCTTTTTTTCTTTTTTTCTTACCCTCGGGACTCCGTGTACCAAAGGCCCTATCCGGCAGTAGACCTGCCGAACTCACGATGCAACAGCCAGGGAAGAAGAAAGGCCACGCCGAGTATCCAGGTGGTCTCCATTACGAGCATTATACCTGTTTTATACACCATTCCGCAGCCTACCCCTGGAGGGGGGCATGCTAAATAGTTCCATCCCTTGCTTATCGCACTATTTGTATCATTCTACATTTATGGCAGTACCTTTTGAATAAACAATGCATCGCTTTTTGCCTACCATTGCATTCCTTTCTTATACATATGTTCATCTATGACATGTTGCATTCGTACACTTTGGTACGGCTAAATACACCAGGGGCTTAAGTTCCCCACATTATGGTGTGATAAGTCCGAACACTTTCACAAGTGCGGCACCCCAAACTTATAGCATTATATGCATCGACTCCGAATCATGTCTTGGGTCAATAGTTGGGTTTGCCCGGCTCCCATGTTTTGGTACCTTACGTTCCATTATATCGGCTAAGGTAGCGCTGGGAGAACCACTGCGATTGTGCTCCAGTTGAGCTAGGCGAGCACCTCAGTGGAGAAAGCTAAAACTGACCGCCATGATGAGGCGAGATCCGGTTGCTGTTCGAGAGGTTTTTTCGAGTCCCTAAAGACTTATGCCGCTTAGAGTGAGGAACCGGCTTCGTCCGGCCCAGGCGTGGATAGCACCCCGAATTCGGCCTTCCGAACTCTAGGGGCTTTGCCGAAATTTGAAATTATAGAATTCTATGGCTACGTGAGAGTGTTCAAGCATTATAAGTCTGGTTGCCTCGTTCGTTGTGTTGAGCGCCTCCCTAGATGGACCCAAAAATGGGAACAAGAGCGCTCAAGTTTATCCCGAACACCCCAACACTCGTGGCATGGGGGCTGAAGCCGACGACTTGCCATCTCTCGATTTGATAAACGGCCGCACGTAGGTAATATTTTAAATTAACAAGCGTTGCTTAGCGATATGAACAAAGTTTTCAGCGCAGGATAACAAAATGCGAGTCTATTCAAATATTACATCTTTGGAGCACTCACCATAATAATGCGGCACCCTTCAGACACCCTTATAATACATCTCGGGCGTGCGATACTCCTTGCCCGGCGGTGGCACGTCCGTCACAAGCTTCTCATTCCATCCTGCCCCAAAGCACTTTAGCACGGGCAAGGGCCCGACGGGCACCTTCAATGTAGGCGGAGAGCTTGATGACTTCAACCCATGGACAAGCATCCACCAGCCGCCGACTAGGCCAAGTAGCTCCTAGGCATGGCCTCTTTGGGCCACAAATTAACTATGAGGCCCTTCATGGCCTGTTCGCCACCTTGTGGAGCTCGACCAGCTGCTTCACTGGTCGCTAAGGGGAACTGATGTCCGCCTCGATATCGAGACCGAACACCTTCTCCGCCGAGCTCCCCTCCTCGGCTCTATAGAAAGCGGCGGCATCGGACACGCTACGGAGCAGATCTGCGAACGCTCCTGGAGAGCTCCAAATTCGGGTAAGTAACAGGTAATTCACTTTCACATGCTTGCTTTGCATGAAGAATGCCTTACCCGCCGCTATCTTCTTTAATGCCTCGATTTCCTAGAGGGCCTTTTGGGCTTCGGCCTTAGCGGCTTTGGCACTCTCAAGAGCCGATGCAAGCTCGGACTCGAAGTTTGAGTCACGCCCAAACTCGTGTTTTTCCACGAGCCCGGAGCTCTTGTCGCATTCTCCGCCACCCGCCTCCTCCTGCTTCTCGCGCTCGGCGCTCATGCCGATTATGCTCGGCTGCGGACACCGCCTCCTTCGTGGTCGCCACCTCGCTCAGAGCCCCTAGAGTACCCACGTTACCCTGTCATTCCTCTTGCAACCAAATCCTTTTACAGAAGGTACAACTTTAATAAGGTGTTACTCACCTTCCTTGTCCTCGAGCTGCTTTTTGGCACGGCCGAGCTCGCCTCGGACCGCCGAGGCTCGCTTCATGGCATTGACCTCCGCAGTCAAGGCGGTCAGAGGTCAGCAGCAGCAGCCTGCATTCCCATATTGACATATTTTGTTAAGACTCCTGCAGATATCTTTTAGATCCTCGGTCGGGCTTTTCTTTCCAACACCGAACCGAGCATCAGGGGCTACTGTCTATGTGGTACTATTTTACATATATTAAAATTCTTACCTCTGTTAGAAGGCTGCTGCAGGCTTCGGTCAGCCCGCTTTTGGCGAGCCGAACCTTCTGAATCACCGCACTCATGACAGTGCGGTGTTCCTCTTCGATGGAAGTGCCGTTGAGCGCCTCCAGCAAGTTATCTGGTGCCTCTTGTTGGACGGAGGCCGCTGGCGTCACAGTCTTGCCCTTCTTACGAAGGGGCCGCCCGCCGGACTCTGAAACCACTGCAGGTTCCGGTGCGGAGTCCGGTCCAAAGTCCGGGAGGTTGCCCTGCGGCACCTTCGGGGCCTCCTCCTCTTGGTGGGTCCCTTTATGGGATCCCACCTCGGCGTCGTCGGCATCACGGGGGGAGGAGGCGGTCGGAAGTGAAGTGCTATCCACATCCGACGTACCCAAGGACCCGCTCGACGAAGCGGGAAGATCGTCCTTGGGCAGACTACAGGGTTGTATGCGGCATTAGAAAGACACCATGTGACAAAAAGAAAAATTGTGAGGTATTCGGGAGTCTGGATACTTACGATCTCGCTAGGGGCTTGGCCCTTGAGGGCCACTCCTCATCACCGTCGCCGACATTGGCGGAACAGTCCGGGGGGAGGGTCCTTCCCTTCTTGGACCCTTCGGCTTCCCTCATTGGGGAGGCCTTCCTCTTCCTCTCTCCCCCCGCTGGGGGAGAGGCCTCTTTCTTCTCCTCCTCGTCCTCGTGGGAGGAGTCTGCCTCGGAGTCATCGGACGATGAATCCGATAACACCTGACGCCGGGAATTCCTCCGGGTTCCCGTGGCCTTCTTCTTGGCCTTCTTCTCCGGCACTACGTAAGGTGCCAGGACCAGCAGCCCTGTCAGACGGGCGTCCGCTAGGTCCTCTGGAAGGGGAGCCGGACAGTTAACCTGTCCGGACGTCTCCTGTCAGGCCTGTTAAAGGTATTGGGAGTTTAGATCCCACATATAGTCAAACTATGAAAAGCAAGTGTCCCATAAAGGATAACATGGCTTACCTCGCCAGCCGGACGCTGCGAGCTGAATCCGCGATCTTCGGTAGCGGATGCGGGAGCCTCGGCGCCTTTGAACAAAGACCTTCCGTGCCTCTTCAGATGTAGTGTCGAACAGCCCGCCAAGGTCCGTGTCAGGCCGGATCAAACTCCCACAAGTTGAAGTCCCGCTGTTGGCAGGGGAGAATCCGGCGGATGAGCATGACCTGGATTACGTTGACAAGCTTGAGCTTCTTGTTCACCAGGGTTTGGAGACAGGATTGGAGTCCGGTCGGCTCTTCGAACTACCCCACAAGCAGCCCTTCTCTTTCCAGAAGTGAGCCGCATGGGGATGCCAAATCTGAATTGGGACCATCGCCCATTCAGTGGTCGCTGCTCGGTGATGTAGAACCACCCCGATTGCCACCCTTTGATGGTTTCCACAAGGCGCCCTCGAGCCAAGTGACGTTGCGCATCTTTCCCACCATGGCGCCTCCGCACTCTGCTTGGCTGCCCTTCACAACCTTCGGCTTGACATTAAAGGTCTTGAGCCACAAGCCGAAGTGGGGCTGGATGCAGAGGAAGGCCTCGCACACGACGATAAACGCCAAGATGTTGAGGATGAAATTCTGGGCCAGATCATGGAAATCCAGGCCATAGTAGAACATGAGCCCCCAGACAAAGGGGTGGAGTGGGAAGCCCAGTCCGCGGAGGAAATGGGGAAGGAATACCACCCTCTCATGGGGCCCGGGGGTGGGGATGAGCTGCCCCTCGTTGGGGAGCCTGTGCGCAATGTCGCTGGACAAATATCCGGCATTGTGCAGCTTCTTGATGTGCCCCTCCGTAACGGAGGAGGCCATCCACTTGCCTCCCACTCCGGACATGGTTGGAGAAGGTTGAGGTGAGATGTGCGGACTTGAGCGCTGGAGCTCGAGTGCGCGGAGATGGATAAGCAAAGGAGGAAGAAGGCGTAGGTAAAAAGGTGGATCTTTATCCCCTTATATATGGGCGGACGAAACTATGCGTCCCCACCAGCCTGGTAAAACTCGCTTATCTCCCAAGCGCCACAATTAATGGCGCGGTTGGGTTACCCACGTCCATATTGATGGGAATCCCGGAATAAGGGAAACACGATCTCTGCTTCGACAAGACGTGCCAAGGAAACCGCTTCGCTAAACGCGCAGAGGTGGTATGACAAAAACGATTCGAGTAAAGGCTTGGCCGTGGTGTGACGTCACGCCACGAAATATGTCAGCAGATCGGACTTGTGTAAATATTATTCTCTCTACGGTGGTATGTGGAATTTATTTTGCAGAGCCGGACACTATCCTGGAGTTCACAATCTTTTATGAATTATTCGGAGGAGGAACCCGCCTTGCAATGTCGAAGACAATATGTGCGTCGGACTCGTCGTCATTGAAGCCTGGTTCAGGGGCTACTGAGGGAGTCCTGGACTAGGGGGTGTCCGGATAACCGAACTATCATCATTGGCCGGACTCCAAGACTATGAAGATACAAGATTGAAGACTTCGTCCCGTGTCCGGATGGGACTTTCCTTGGCGTGGAAGGCAAGCTTGGCAATACGGATATGTAGATCTCCTACCATTGTAACCGACTCTGTGTAACCCTAGCCCTCTCCGGTGTCTATATAAACCGGAGGGTTTTAGTCCATAGGATGAAGAACAATCATACCATAGGCTAGCTTCTAGGGTTTAGCCTCCTTGATCTCGTGGTAGATCCACTCTTGTACTACCCATATCATCAATATCAATCAAGCAGGAGTAGGGTTTTACCTCCATCGAGAGGGCCCGAACCTGGGTAAAAACATCGTGTCCCTTGTCTCATGTTACCATCCGCCTAGATGCACAGTTCGGGACCCCCTACCCGAGATCCGTCGGTTTTGACACTGACACTCTCCCTCTCTCCTTGCTGAATCAAGGCATGGGAGACGTCACCGGGCTGCACGTGTGTTGAACGCGGATGTGCCGTCCGTTCGGCACTAGGATCATCGGTGATTTGGATCACGACGAGTACGACTCCATCAACCCCGTTCACTTGAACGCTTCCGCTTAGCGATCTACAAGGGTATGTAGATGCACTCCCCTTCCCTTCGTTGCTAGATTACTCCATAGATTGATCTTGGTGATGCGTAGAAAATTTTGAATTTCTACTACGTTCCCCAACATGTTCCCTGCTCGGCATCGAATGCATCTCAGTATAAACATGCAAGGCAAGAAGTCAGTCAAACATCAGTCGGATTCAGAGACAGTTGCTAAACAGAATGAAGTACACTCGGTAACAAGGATCAAACCTTGCCCGGCTGGTTGGTGGTGTCGAATGGATCAACTCTCCTAGCCCTCCTGGGGTTATCTTTGTTTCCGGTAATGCTCGTCAGTCACAAGGCCACCGTCTCGTCCGGAACCTCCTCTGGGTGGACCCGACTGGTGTCATTGGAGCCCGAGTACATCCACATCGAGTGGTCCCGACCTTGGAGCGGCTGGATGTGTTGATTGAGAAACACCTCCAGTAAATCCATGCCAGTTACACCCTGACGGACCAACTGGACTACCCTCTCGACCAACATGTTTGTCTCTACTTTCTCTGGTGCGGTCACGGTCAGTGAAGAAGGTTGCTGGGCTCAATCTAGGGTAAAGGAAGGAAGACCGGTTGACTGACCGGGGGTCGCAATGTCCTGGCAGTAGAACCAGGTCGACAGCCAGCCCCTAACCGACTCAGGAAGTGTCATGGGAGGAAAAGTGCTCCTCTTCCTCATCTAGATCCCTAAACCCCCGCACATCTGGATCACATGCGTCCTCTCGTCACTCGGATTCGCCTTCTTCATGGTCTGGGAGCGGATTGTGAAAATGTGTTTGAAGAGACCCAATGCGGTCGACAACCCAAGAAATTTTCACACATAGACACGAACACAGCAAGATACGTGATGGTATTGGGAGAGAAGTGGTAAAGCTGAGCATCGAAAAAGTTCAGAAAACCCCGAAAGAAGGGATGCGGAGGAAGGGAGAAGCCACGATCGACATGGGTAGCAAGAAGGACACACTCACCCGACCGCGGCTGAGGTTCTATCTCGCCCCCCGGCAGCCTCGCAGCCCCGGCGGCGATCAAACCCGTGGCAGCCAGATCTTCCAGATCCTCTGGACGGAGTGTAGATCGTTCCCTGGATCCAACCCAGCGGCAGCCCGGACCTCGACGACGACCCCCAATTCATCTTCTTACCCTTCGTCGTCACCGTCGCCGTCGCCTTTTTTGCGCGCTCCAGCACCACCGTCTTGTCCTTCACCATGGTGGCGGGCTACACACTGGCGGAGCGACGGCGCCGAGGGTGAAACAGGATGCGGTGGAGAAGCAGAGGAAGAAGAAGGGGAATGGGAGAACACAGTGCAGACACCTCGACCTCGACGCCTTTTAAGGGCCTACTTCCAAGTGCCTGACGCGTGGGCCCGAGCGATCCTGTCAAATCCCGCAACAGTCGCGCACCAGATACGTGGCGAAAAAGGTGGCGCAGAAATCAAGGCGCCCCTGCCTATCCGCCCTGTTTACTATGGTGCGCTCCGCCTCGCGCGCTTCCCCAAATTTTCGAATCCCGTGAGATTCGGGTTCCGCAGTAACCAATCGCGCCGAAGATTTCACGTTATAGCAACACTCGAAGAGTGCCAGCGTAAGTTCACTCGACAACCTCTAAATCGATCAAGGCGACTGAAATGAAGCCGAAGTTTCAGCATGGACCTTGAATCCGGTATGAATACTTGTGAAACACAAGAGTCAAGGCAGGACCAACTTCAACCTTCTTTTCACTCGGACCTCAATCCATTCGGAGGCTAATGACGATGCCATAGACCTAGGGTAGGGTCCCAAGGTCACTACCCTAGAAGCAAAGACATTCAAAGCACAACAGGAAGTATCAACTGAAGCCATCGAGTGTAATCCACTCGACCAGTAATCTCACTCGGATACCCCCAATTTCACTCGACCTGGATGGAGTCATTCGACCATACAGGAAACCACTCGGAGTACAGAAGACCTAGGGTCACTCAGGAGGACAACAACAAAGCTTTCACTCCGTAGTCTTAAAGATCATTGATAACACTTTATAGTCAAGCACTGTAACGCCCTATCTTAATGTACATTGAACCCCTGTAACGGAGGATGGCTGGGGTCCTGGCACACTCTATATAAGCCACCCCCTCCTCTGGGACAAGGGTTCGCACCCCTTGTAACACTCACCCATATTCCAGTCGACCGCCTCAAGGCACCGAGATGTAGGGCTTTTACCTCCTCCGAGAGGGGCCTGAACTCGTAAACTCATGTGTACAACCTCGCCGCAGCTAGGGCCTCGCCTCCTCATATGTACCCCCTATTCTTACTTTCAGACTTAGTACCATGACAGTAACTAACATTATTTCACGGTAAACACTGAGATGGAAATTATATGAAATGGGACAAATTGTATGGACCCTTTTCCATTTAGGAGAAGGGACATCACCTTGGTGGCTACCATGGTGTACAAGAGAACATACACTCACAATGATAAGATCCTTGTGCTCGGTAAGAAGTGAGTTAAATTCTCCCACGAGGTCGTGTAACTGTTACACTTAGCCGTTGAAGACCCCGATGGGCCGCAAATTCCGAGTCTTGCTTCTCATGGAATTGCTAGGAAATATGCAATCACACGACGATATATATAGCTAACCCTAGACATCATGGACAAATCTCGCACTTACACACCAACCAGACATAACCTACTCATCTGATGTCCCACTTTCGAGCCAATCCAAACATTGACCGGTTAAAATTAAACATTGCACCTACAGATCGACCAACTATAGTAAAACCAATCAGACCATGCAGAATCCACTGTTCTCCCGCCAAACCATGCAACCACCAGAACAAACCCTAGAGGCTTCCGCCAACCACTCTCACCACACTCGCGTTAATCAATCGTAGTCTCACCACCGCTCATGTCAATCAACTTAATCAACTCTCCACCTATTTGGAAATAGTAGCGGAGGGGAGGGGTAAATACTACTTTCCGATAAACATATGCATACTAGAACACATGTAATACGTAAGGTGAAAAATCATTAGCAATGCTATATTGCTACAAAACAAATTCTTGCATCAACTTTTGGTGCAGAACAACGTCACCATTGAGTGAAACAATATATGAGATGAAAATTGTGTGATGTCAATGGTTGATATGTTTACAAAGGATGTATAGATTGAAAATGCTATTTATTTAGACATCCATAGCAACAGAAATGAACATTTTATTCCATGTGAAAACCATGTTAACAGTTGGATATGTACATTATCTTTAACCATAAATAAAAGAAAATGATATCTTTTGGGTGCATGATGATCACAATTACGAGATTCTTCTTTCTATATATATTTAGAAATATATGATTGGAGAGATTATATGGATACAAAATGCTATTTTGGCCACAATTTATTGGCTTGCAGCAATAAAAGGAAAATATTGAATTCTAAGTGGAAACACTTCATCAACAGCTGTAAAGATTTGTACTCATTTATGAGCTTGCATGGATACAAAATTCTATTTAGACTGCAACTTATTGCTCTAGAGCAATAAAAGGAAAATATTGAATTCTAAGTGGAAACGCTTCATCAACAGCTTTAAAGGTTTGTATTCATTTATTTCTCTCCTTTATTATGATATCAATTTTATGGTACCCCCTTACAAATGATTTTTTTTACAGGTAACACCCCCCCTTATAGATGATGACGTGTATTCACCAATGAAAGACCGACATGTCAAACTAAATGGCCAAGGTGTCGTCTTACGTGGCCATACCATTTTTGGGGTATTCAAGGTGAACACATTGTATCTTAATCTACATTTTGATGTTGATGTTGGTTAGTGATGCATCGTGTTCCTATAACAGTCTTCTGACCATGACACTTATGAAAAATTGGTTACCCTATAAAGTGAACTGTAACCGCTAACTACTGATCCATCGTAAAAGAGGTAACTAACATTCTTTCATAGTAAGCACTAAGTTAAAAGTTGTATGAAATAGGTCAAATCCTATGGTCCCTTTTCCGGTTAGGAGAACGGAGGTCATCACCTAGGTGGTCACCGTGGTGTATAGGAGAACATAACTCATATCGATAAGATCCTTGTGCTCGGTAAGAAGTGAGTTATATTCTCCCGCCAGACCATGCAACCGTTACTATTAGCCGCTACCAACACCGACGTGCCGCAAAGTACAAGTCTTGCTCCTTACGGGATCACGCAACCACATATATAGCTAACCCTAAACGTCATGCACCAATCCGCACGTGCACACCGACCAAACATAACCTACTCATCTGGTGTCCCACTTCCGAGCCAATCCAAACGCCGACCGTTTAAAATTAACTGTTGCACGTACTGATCGGCCTACTATAAACAAACCGATTAGACCATGCAGAGCCCAGCGTTCTCCCGCCAAGCCATGCAACCGCCACAAGAAACCCTAGACGTCGTCGCCGACCACTCTCAGTGCACTTACGTCAATTAACCCTTCTTCCCATCTCAAACACATCAGACCCTCACCAGTCGGTTCGCCACATCAGCCGCCCGCCCCCCATGTCAGCCCTTGATCATGGTGGTTCCACATAGGACATCACCTAGGTGGTCAGCATGTAGGTGGCAATGTGGCATCCTGCGAAAAATAAGAAAACTGAAGGGGGGAAATGTTGGTGGCCAAGGAAGAAGGGTGAATGGCGTGACTCCTCCCTCGTCAGGCGTTCTACGGTTCTTACCCCCAAGAGGTTCAGACGCCTCCTCCCCCCTTCTTCTCATCTCCTCCTTCCTCCCCTCCCACCTCCTCTATATACACCATACATACGCCGTAGTCTCCCTTCTCCACTCCTCTGATCACCAGCCGCCGCCCGCCTCGGTTCCCGCCGATCCAACCCGGTACGTGCCTCGATCCGTCCGCCCAATCTCGGCTCCGGCCGCGCCCGATCGGATCAAGGATTTCGCCCCGCCCCGCCCCATCTCTGATCCTATAGGACTAGCGACGCACGAGTAAATATTGGGTTCGCGATTCGTTGAAGCTTCCGGAATCTCACAGTATTTTTCTCCGATTTTTTCCCAGGGTTCTCCTTGATTCGGCGCCCAGGAACAAAGGTCAGTTTAATCCTTCCCGTCCTTGGAGAATTTTCCTTCGTTTTCTTTGGCTGTTGGGAGATTTTCTGGCGCCGTTTCTGTTGGTGAATTACTTGATTTCTGTGCAGAAGGAGCGGCCTTTCGGATGTCTAGCGTCGCGACCCAGGAGGCGGCGTCGGGGTCGACCTTGCAGGAGAAGGCAGCCAGCAGGAACAAGCGCAAGTTCCGTGCCGAACCACCGTCCGGCGAGCTGGCCCCCTTCGGGCTGGAGTACCCGCTGACGACGGACTGCGTGGGCTTTGAGTTTATGTCGCCTGAGAAGGCTGCCATGGCGGCCGCCGCCGCTGCTGCTGAGGGTGCCAATCTAGACTTCATCCCGAGCACCTGTGATGCCTGCAAAGGCATCCACGCCACAGCGGAGGAGCTATTAGAGTGTCAGCGGTATGTGAATTGGAGTGACCCAAATGAGGCACAGCTGGAGGAGATCCTTCTCAAGAGTCTGGATACAACCTTTGACAATGCTGTCAGTGTGATCACCACAATGGGTTACTCAGAGGCTGCCGCAAGGGCTGCGGTCGTCAGGGCAGCCGCACAGTACAGCTGGAGGGAGAGCCTTGCTGGGTTCAGTGAGGCCGCGGTCGAGGTGCTCAAGTCTGAGGGGGACATGTTACCGAGGGATGGCTCCTCCCTTGAGGACATGAGGAAGATTGAGCAGGTTGTGCTTGCTAGCCTGGTTGCGGTGGTCAATGAGGCCCAGCCGTTCTACACCACAGGCGATGTGATGTTTTGCTTGCTCATGTCAGATATGAATGTAGCCCATGCCTGTGCCATGGACTATAGCGCTGCTCCTCTTCCGGCTGTGGGTGCTCAAGTGATTGCACAGCCAGTTGTGGGGAACTATGAACCCACCCCAACTTCCGATCTGTCGGTTTCTATTACCAACCCACAGACTGGTGTTACTTTCCGCGGCAAACTTACCCCAGTGCCACCTGGCACGTACAATGCTGTGAAAGCTGATTCATCCACAACACCAGTGAACCTGAATGTGCCAAGTGGCAAGCCATGTGTCTCTGGCAAGATGCATCCTGTGGTACCAAATGTTAAGCCAAAAGAACACCCGGCTGCTACGCCTGATCATTCAGAGGATCAACCATTTGTTGCTGCTGCGACACAATCTGTGAAGGATGATAAGCCATTCCCTAGCAAGAGGGGAGGCTCTAAGAGGGATTCCTTGCACCGGCAGAAGTTAATGAGCTTTGATAAGAATTCCCGAGCGTTGGGCTCTAAAGGATCTCTTAGGTCTGGCAAGTATATCTCTTGTGGGACTGTAGCATTAGAGAGGAAGTGCAGGCAGGTTTCAGATTCTGCTACATGTAGCTTGAAAGGTGCATCAAAAATTGCCAAGGGGTTTGCTGCAAGCATGAAAGGGTCAGAATATTCAGTTGACCTTTCTTTTACAGCCACTGGTACCATTGCCTCCCTTCCATCATTTGATGCTAAGCCCCCCAATAACACTGACCCAGCATCAGCTGCTAGCACGGAATTGTCATTGTCGTTGCCATTGCCTTTGCCTTTACCTTCCTCAAGTGATGGTTCTGCTTCTTCTTTGAATCATGATTCTAGTGCTGAAGCTGTAGACCCTAGCAGCAAAATTAACTTTGCATATGATGAGGATCAGAAGGTCTGGATTCCACAAGATAAGAAGGATGAAATGGTCTTGATTCTTGTCCAGAGGCAGAAAGAGTTGCAAGCACATATGAGGGATTGGACAGACTGGGCTATGGAGAAGGTGATGCAGGTCACACGGCGACTTGCCAAAGAGAAGGAGGAGCTTCAGTCACTCCGGAAAGAGAAGGAAGAGGCGAGCCGACTTCATGATGAAAGGCACTGTCTGGAAGAGAGCACTCGGAAGAAGCTTTTAGAGATGGAGTCTGCTATTTCTAGGGCAAACAATCAACTGGATAAAGCAGATGCTTCTGCTCGTAGGCGTGAGGCTGAGAATGCACAACTTAGGATGCAGATGGAAGCCGCAAAGCGGCACGCAGCTGAGTCTGCGGCAAATTTTGTGGAGCTTTCAAAGAAGGATGAGAGCAGTCTTAAAAGGTCCCAGCACTGGGAATCTGAGAGAGCCATGTTGCAAGAGCAGCTTGCATCTGAAAAGAGCAAACTAACTCGGGTTCAGCAACAACTTCAGCATGCTAAAGAGAAGAAGGAACAACTCAAGGTATTAACAACCTTGCCTCTTCGTAATATTCTACATCGAAGTAAATAATATCTATGAAACACATGCAAGCCTCATATTTTAACTTCACATCTATATGTACTTCATGTGGTTTAGTTGACATATACTCCACAGTTTGAATGGAAATTTCTATCTCTGTTTAGATTTGTTTGCTGCAAACAAACAATTAAGTTGATTATTAGGAGGAGCCTCTCCCAAGTATATGCTTTAATACGTGTTGATTTTGTTGGGTACGTTTAATAGATGCGGTCATGGTTATGCTTTTCATGCTTTAATATGTGTTGATTTTGCTGGGTACGTTTAATAGATGCGGTCATGGTTATACATTTCATTACGTTTCGCTTCATGGTCTTTTACTTAATTTGTTTTCTGTTTCTGTGCATACTAATGAGGGTGTTTAGAAGTTTACATAATAAATGGTAGGTAATTGGTTGTTATGCTGTGAAGGCTGTAAGCATATTTAGTATTTCACAAATAGCTGGCAGGAAAGAAGCTACTTGAACGTTATGGTATATCTCTATTCTTCATTAAACTCCTCCCGATAGTAAAATTTTGATTTGGGTAAATAGTATAATGACCTTTTATTGATTGTCGGTAAGTTCTATAGTTTAAACTCTAAACAGAATAAAAAGTCGGTTCCGTCACTAGCACCTCTGCAGCGTCTCTCCAACCTTTGTTTCGTTGACTCATATCATGTGATTTAAGTCCTTGCTTTGTTCAATATCTTTCAGAGGGTGGAATATAAAAACAGGTTACCACTTCAGTACAAAACAGGAAATGACTTGTGTCTTTCAAGATTAGTGGGTTAAAGCAACAATAGGACTAGAAAGGTGGCTTAGGTTAGACTGCTACTTAAACCAGCATCATAAGTGTTACTATCCTATTCTTTTATAAAGTTCATCATCTTATTTGCCAATATGAGTATACGACCAATTCATTCTATGTGCTTAAAAACAGAAATCGTTTGTGCTTGTAACATATTTTTCATTAGCTTTCATGGTTTGCATACGCATCTACTTTGTTTTAAGTTGATCTCTCATGTCATGTTTTGCCGAAGTTGTTGAAGGTTACTTTGTACAATGCAGTACAACCCGTGGATCCAGTGTATTCCATCTTGACCTGAACCATTGTTGAATGCTTGCAGGTAAGGTGGAGACAGGAAGAGGCTAGGAAGACCGAGGCAATTGCCTGTGTGAGCTCAGAGAGGAAAGAGCGGGGTCAGATTGAGACATCTCTGAGGTCGGAAGAGAATTTCCTGCACCTCAAAGCTGAGAACGACATGCAGAGATACAAGAGTGAGATCCGTGCCCTGGAGCAGCAGATCTCGCAGCTGAAGGTATCCCTGGACGCTTCAGAGGCGGCTGCTCCCAAGTGGGGAACGGATGACAAGACCCGCCCCCTGCGTCTCTCCGAGGGGAGAAAGAACGGCGGCAACGCGCAGGTCCTGGCTAAGATGGCGGGGGCGGCTGCCCTGGAGCTCGACTTGGACGACATCCAGCGCGACCGCGAGTGCGTCATGTGCCTGAGCGAGGAGATGTCGGTGGTGTTCCTCCCCTGCGCCCACCAGGTGGTCTGCGCCAAGTGCAACGACCTCCACGACAAGCAGGGGATGAAGGAGTGCCCGTCGTGCCGGACCCTCATCCAGCGCAGGGTCTGCGCCCGCACCGTGGGCTGCTGAGTGAGAAGAGAGAGATTTTGCATTCGCGTCGTCGCTATACCCGTTTTTCCTTTTTTTTTTGATGATTGCCCAGCTTGAATTTGATGGAGATTGGAAAAAAGAATAACGAGTGTCGGTCGGACGAATAACGCTTGGTCGAGACATCGTACACCCCCCCAAAGATGATGGATAATGGATGGTTGGTTATATTGGACATGTACCCCTCCCTGTGGATTTTGTGTCATTGTGTGTTGCTAACCCCTTTTCTGATGCAGGCAATGTCTGGTAGTATTGGACCGGACTGGATGTTCCATTGTTAGCATGTTCATTTCTGGTTCCTGGGTGAAGTTGGCAGCGGTTGGTAGTAATGGAATGGGAGCCACAGATGCGGCCCCGCTGTCCGACAACCAGTGCTGGATGTGGACATGGATCATGGGCTTGCCGGAATACTGGCATCCATGGGCATTCTTGACTGGAGTTGTTTCCTTTTTCCGGTGATTGCCTCGTGTTTTTTAGCAAGCGCACGGAAGCCCCGACTCCCCCGATGGATCTCTGACGTTGGAGCGGGACTGTGGCGGTGTGGCCACAAGGATTGATTAGCCCAATGCACTCGGCTCTACAACTTGTGACTTCACCACGTTGGGGCGAGACTGTCACCACTCACCACCAGCGGGAGAGCACACTGCGAGCTCTCTCACGGCTTGCAGCTGCATACGTCGCCGTCCTCGGCAGCTGTATACTCATGCAGTGTGTAGGGTGTAGCGGCTAGATAAACTTGCAAAAACGCCTTGACTGGTTGCAGGTGAAGCCTTCAGCTCCGACGACAAGTGACAGCCTTCAGAAACTGGTGGTTCCGCTCAAGGATTTTCCTTTTCCAAAAGCGGGTTAAAAAGGGCTTCGATGGGCGGTCATCGTCATCTCATGGAGTCTATGAAAGCTGTTCCGCAACTCCGTCGGCGAGTCCGGTCCGAGGTTGCGGAGCGAGGGCAAGCGTCGCAGACGAAGTAGTCGAACATGCAAAAGTAGATGAACACAGAGAAATATGGAGGAGACTTAGCTTTATTAATCAATGATCAACTGTTACAATGGTTGCTCCTCGTCGTTTTATATAGGAGGTAGGGGGTCAAGGGATAAGTACCCACTTAACGTAAAGTGTGGAACCGGGAGGGGCTATCCTGTGCGGTACCCACGCAGCCGCCAGCCCCACGACCTGGGCCGGTTTCCCAACACCCCCCCTTGGGTAATTACCCGTATATCCATTTCTCAAAACTCCGAAAAACCCAGTGGGAAAAAATATGGAGAAAGAGCATACAGTATACGTTGTTGTATTGCACGAATTGCCTCGTCAAAAACCTCGTGTGAGAAACATCAGGAAAACTCACTCAAGGGAAAAAGAGTACAATCCACTCAACCATCAAGTTGAGTACTTGATCATCATGATCGAGATTTTAACGACGAGTTTGTGAAGTTTCTCCCCCTGAACCTTGCATCTCTCTAAGTCTCATCATACCGATTCCACGCACACACCTCTCTAAGGTTGATGCCGGTAATGATTTAGTGAACATATCAGCAAGATTGTCACAGGACTTAGTATGCAAAACTCTCACCTCGTTCAACTGCTGCAGCTCATGTGCATAATATGCTTTGTGAGGTTACTCTTCACATAACCCATTTGGACTTGTGCAACACAAGCAGCATTATCTTCATAGATAATGGTAGGGGTTTGTACGGTGTTCAGCCCACATGTCTGCTGAATGTGGCCGATCATCCGCCGAAGCGATACACATTCTTTTGACACTTCGAATAGTGCCATGATTTCCGAATGGTTCCTGGAAGTCGACACAAGAGTTTGCTTGGACGATTTCCAGGAAAACGCAGTTCCACCACAAAGGAAAACATATCTAGTATGCGATTTGCAATCATGCGGGTCCGATAGGTACCCAGCATCGGCATAGCCTATAATAGATAGTTCTTGATTCCTTCTATAAAACAGGCCAAGATCTTTGGTCCCTTGCAGGTAACGAAAGACGTCCTTGACACCTTTCCAATGTCTTTTGGTAAGTTTAGAACTATACCTCGCAAGCAAACTGGCGGCGAACGCAATGTCTGGCCGTGTACAGTTTGCGAGGTACATGAGTGCTCCAACTGCACTCAGGTAAGGAACCTTTGGTCCCAGAGTCCCCCCCCCCTCTTCCTTTGGCCTGAACGGGCCCTTGTCTGGCTGTAAAGATCTCCCGACCATCGGGGTTTTAGAAGGATATGCCTTATCAAATCCAAATCTTTCCAACACCTTCTGGGTGTAGGCCGACTGGTGCACTAGAAACCCATCAGGGGAATGTTCAAGTTGCAGACCTAGACATAACTTGGTTTTACCCAAATCCTTCATCTCAAATTCTGACATCGAACTCGCTTCCTCAATATCCTCAGACGTATCAATTATGTTTAAATCGTCCACGTACCCCGAGATTATACAGAATCCATCTTGGGATCGCCGTATGAAAACACATGGGCAATCTTTATTGCTCGTGTAGCCCTTTTGATGAAGGAAATCGCTTAAGCGATTGTACCACATTCTACCAGATTGTCTGAGTCCGTACAATGCCTTATGAAGTTGAACACTGTATAGACCCCTATTTGCTTTATCATGGTTCGGAAGAGGATACCTTTTGGAACCTTCATGTATATGTTCGAATCAGAGTTATCATACATGTAAATAGTGACAACATCCATTAGTTTCATTTTCAAGCCCATGTTTACTGCCATCGAGGTCAAGTATCTAAACGTAACTCCATCCATGACCGGGGAATAAGTCTCCTCAAAATCGACACCTGGTTGTTGAGTGAACCCTTAAGCGACGAGCCTTGCTTTATACCGTACTACCTTATTATTTTCATCTCTCTTTCGAACAAAAACCCACCTATGGCCAACAGGGCGAATGTGGGGAGGAGTTCGACAAACTGGTCCGAACACCTTCCTTTTGTTGAGAGATAATAATTCAGCAGTAATTGCCTCCTGCCGATCTTTCCAATCCGACCTTTTCTTGCAATCAGCGAGCGTGTTAGGCTCAGGGTCGAGATCTATGATTGAGGCAATTTTTGTAGCAAAGTTAATGTCGACAATCACCGTTGCTCGGTTCAGGGACTCCCCCGTATAAATATAATTTATGGCCATTTCGTCATGGAGCGCATCCGGCGCAAACACTCTACCAAATTTCCCATTATGGGAGCAAGGTCCTTTAGATTTCCCGCGCCGATGTGTGCGCTCACATCTCCGCTGGGTGTTTCCCCTATGGGAAAGTTTAAGTCCAAAATTTTGTGCACTGAATTTTCCGTACTTGTGCCAGGTCTCGACTGGCTCCCCATTTCAATTTGGGGTACTTTGGCGACAGACTATAATAAATCTCTCTTATCCTTTTTCGTCGGGCGTCCCCGAGTACTTGGGATTTGAGAAGCCAGATTTCTCGTTCTTTTAGGCCTTTGGACGTGAGAGGGCATACCATCATTTTTCTTCGGTATTTCAACCCTTTCCGGTGCATTGCGCGCGTGCACATGCGATTTTGTCATAGACTTTAGGTCACTAAAGTGGCCAGGCAGTTGATTTGCTAAAGACTACAAATCTATTATCTTTTGGACTTCTCTCTCAGTCTCAGCAGTGCGCGGGTCATGAGCGTGGATCCCCGTGGCTTGCCACGTGATTTCTCGACTTTTAGCATCAAGGGGTTGATTCTCTCCCCCTAAAGTCGGGAAAAAATCCTCGTCAAAAATGCAATCAGCAAAACGAGTCGTGTGATAGTCACTTGTCATGGGGTCCAGATACCTGACTATGGACACAGTCTCATAACCAACGTATATCCCCGACTTACAGAACGGGCCCATCACCGATCGCTGAGGGGGTGGTATTGGTACATATGCCTGGCAACCGAACCTACGAAGGTGGGAAATTTTCGGTGCCGACCCTTGCGCAAGTTGAACTGGAGAGTGGATGTTGTAGGCCGACGGTCTAAAGTTGATGAGATTGGCCGTGTGTAACACCGTGTGGCCCCAACATGTAGTTGGTAAATTACAACCCTGAAGGAGCGGTCAGGCAATGAATTTAATTCTTTTAATCAATGCCTCGGCAAGTCCATTTTGTGTATGAACATGCGGTACAGAGTGCTTAACTTTGATTCCCATTGCCATGCAATAATCATCGAATGCCTTTGAAGTAAATTCTTCGGAGTTGTCCATTCGAATAGACTTTATACGATAATCAGGGAAATTATTCCTCATTTGTATGATCTGAGAGATCAACTTTGCAAAGGCATGGTTCTGTGTTGATAGCATGCAAACATTGGACCATTTAGAGGAAGCATCAATGAGCCCCATGAAGTACCAAAACGGCCCCGTGAGGGGCTGAATTGGACCGCATATGTCCCCTTGGATACGTTCCAAGAACGCAGGGATTTCATCCCTCACCTTGAGGGGCAATGGCCTAATGACTAACTTCCCCTTAGCGCATGCAGAGCACACGAAATCATCGGGATTCGGGAAGTTCTTCACGTTAACATTATGGTAGTGCGAGTTGTTAATTATATTTCTCATCATCCTAAGCCCAGGGTGGCCTAACCTATCGTGCCAGAGGCAGAAGAGTCCAGAGCTTCTAAAGACGGTCTTGAGGGTAGTGTACACTGGCGGTGCTACTATCTTAGTGTAGTATAGCACTGTGTCAAACGAAGGAAGCCTTTCGATAACATGTTTACCGCTTGCATCCCGCTTTGTGATGAGTAGGCACTCCTTGCCGTTTTCATCATCGGTATCAATATGGAAACCATTAGCGCGGATGTCTCTAAAGCTCAAAAGAGTACGAGTCGACTCCGGGTACAACAACGCATCATTAATGATCAAATTTGTTCCCATAGGAAGTATAATAGTGGCTCATCCAGAGCCAACTATGTGAGAACCGCAGCCGACGATAGTCATAATAATTCCCGGAGATTTTTTTAATGGACTCAAAGTACTTAGTTTCCCGTAAAATGGTATGAGTGGTGGCGCTATCGGCAAGGCAAGTTTCCTCCATTCAGGCTTCACACGCGTTCTAAAATATGACATCTAATTAATGTAATGAGGAAGAAACTACATTAAAAATAAATGCACACATCTCAGAACATAACATACTATCATGTTTAAAAAAATGGAATAAATGAATGAAATAAATGTCATCCAATCGCCAAAGTAAAGAATAAGTTTATGCTCTCATAGAGCTTACAACCAAATCGAATGTATTCAAATTTATGGTATCAAATCACGGAATCATGATAACCAAAGAGGTATGCTAAGTGGACTCGGTAAAGAAGCCATTCACTTCAGCCGCAATCTCCACACTAGTGAGCTGATCCTCCTTAGAAATCATCTTGGAGGCAGCATCAACATGTTGTTGCGGCACGCCGAGGCGACCATGTGGTCAACCTCCATGGCGACGTGGGCGTCATTAGAGACCGCCAAGGCCGCTGCGATGGGCACCACGGGGGTCGCCTCTATGGGCGCAGCTGTTGGGGAACACAGTAATTTCAAAAAAAAAATCCTACGATCACGCAAGATCTATTTATGTGATGCATAGCAACGAGAGGGGAGAGTGTGTCCACGTACCCTCGTAGACCGAAAGAGGAAGCATTATGACAATGCGGTTGATGTAGTCGTACGTCTTCACAATCCGACCGATCTTAGCACCGAACGTATGGCACCTCCACGATCAGCACACGTTCAGCTCGGGGACGTCCCTCGTACTCTTGATCCAGTTGAGGCCAAGGGAGAGTTTCGTCAGCACGACGGCATGGTGACGGTGATGATGAAGTTACCGGCGTAGGGCTTCGCTTAAGCACTACAACAATATGACTGAGGTGTGTAACTATGGAGGGGGGCACCGCACACGGCTAAACAATGTCAGCTTGTGTGTCCTAGGGTGCCCCTGCCCCCGTATATAAGGGAGCAAGGGGGAAGGCCGGCTGGCCCTTGGGCGCGCCAAGGAGGGGAGGAGTCCTCCTCCTAGTAGGAGTAGGACTCCCCCTTTCCCAGTCCAACTAGGAGGGGGAAGGGGGAAGGAAGGAGAGGGAGAGGGAGAGGGAAAGAGGGGTTGCGCCCCCTCCCCTAGTCCAATTCGGACTCCCCTTGGGGGGCTGAAGGAAATATGCCCTAGAGGCAATAATAAAGTTATTATTTATTTCCTCATTTCATGATAAATGTTTATTATTCATGCTAGAATTGTATTATCCGGAAACATGATACATGTGTGAATACATAGACAAACATAATGTCACTAGTGTGCCTCTACTTGACTAGCTCATTAATCAAAGATGGTTATGTTTCCTAACCATAGACATGTGTTGTCATTTGATTAACGGGATCACATCATTAGGAGAATGATGTGATTGACTTGACCCATTCCGTTAGCCTAGCACTTGATCATTTAGTATGTTGCTATTGCTTTCTTCATGACTTATACAAAGTTCCTACAACTATGAGATTATGCAACTCCTGCTTACGGAGGAACACTTTTGTGCTACCAAACGTCACAACGAATCGGGTGATTATAAAGGAGCTCTACAGGTGTCTCCGAAGGTACATGTTGGGTTGGCGTATTTCGAGATTAGGATTTGTCACTCCGATTGTCGGAGAGGTATCTCTGGGCCTTCTCGGTAATGCACATCACTATAAGCCTTGCAAGCAATGTAGCTAATGAGTTAGTTACGGAATGATGCATTACATAACGAGTAAAGAGACTTGCCGGTAACGAGATTGAACTAGGTATTGGATACGGACGATCGAATCTCGGGCAAGTAACATACCGATGACAAAGGGAACAACGTATGTTGTTATGCGGTTTGATCAATAAAGATCTTCGTAGAATATGTAGGAGCCAATATGAGCATCCAGGTTCCGCTATTGGTTATTGACCGGAAATAGTTCTAGGTCATGTCTACATAGTTCTCGAACCCGTAGGGTCCGCACACTTAACGTTACGATGACAATTTTATTATGAGTTTATAAGTTTTGATGTACCGAAGGTTGGTCGGAGTCCCGGATGTGACCATGGACATGACGAGGAGTCTCTAAATGGTCGAGACATAAAGATTGATATATTGGACGACTATATTCGGACACCGGAAGTGTTCCGGTGATTTGGAGAAAATCGAGTGCCGAGGTTGCGGAACCCCCCCAGGAACTAATGGGCCTTGTTGGGCCCTAGTGGAGAGAGGGAGGGGCCATCCAGGGCAAGAGGCGCGCCCCCTCCCCTTGAGTCCGAATAGGACAAGGAAGGGGGGGGCGCCCCCCTTGCCTTTCCCCTCTCCCACTCTTTCCTTCCCCCTCCCTCTTGGACTAGGAAAGGGAGGGGCAAACCTACTTGGAGTAGGTTTCCCCCTCCTAGGGCGCGCCACCCCCTTGGCCGGCCCCTCCTCCTTCCCCCCTTTATAAACGGAGGAGGGGGGCACCTCTAGACACACAAGTTGATCTTCGTGATCGTTCCTTAGCCATGTGCGGTGCCCCCTCCACCATATTCCACCTCGGTCATATCGTTGCGGTGCTTAGGCGAAGCCCGGTGTCGATAGAACATCATCATCGTCACCACGCCATCGTGCTGACGGAACACATCCCCGACACCCTGCCAGATCGGAGTCTGGGGATCGTCATCGAGCTGAACGTGTGCTGAACTCGGTGGTGCCGTACGTTCGGTACTCGGATCGATCGGATCGTGAAGACGTACGACTACATAAACCGTGTTGTCATAACGCTTCCGCTTACGGTCTACGAGGGTACGTGGACAACACTCTCCCCTCTCGTTGTTATGCATCGCCATGATCTTGCGTGTGCGTAGGAATTTTTTTGAAATTACTACGTTCACCAACAGTGGCATCAGAGCCTAGGTTTTATGCGTTGATGTTATATGCACGAGTAGAACACAAGTGAGTTGTGGGCGATACAAGTCATACTGCTTACCAAAGATGTCATACTTTGGTTCGGCGGTATTGTTGGATGAAGCGGCCCGGACCGACATTACGCGTACGCTTACGCGAGACTGGTTTTACCGCCGTGCTTTGCACACAGGTGACTAGCGGGTGTCTGTTTCTCCAACTTTAGTTGAATCGAGTGTGGCTACGCCCGGTCCTTGCGAAGGTTAAAACAGCACTAACTTGACGAACTATCGTTATGGTTTTGATGCGTAGGTAAGAACGGTTCTTGCTCAGCCCGTAGCAGCCACGTAAAATTTGCAACAACAAAGTAGAGGACGTCTAACTTGTTTTTGCAGGGCATGTTGTGATGTGATATGGTCAAGACGTGATGCTATATTTTATTGTATGAGATGATCATGTTTTGTAACCGGTTATCGGCAATCGGCGAGAGCCATATGGTTGTCGCTTTATTGTATGAAATGCAACGCATACATAATTGCTTTACTTTATCACTAAGCGGTAGCGATAGTCGAGAAGCAATAGATGGCATAAAGACAACGATGCTACGATGGAGATCAAGGTGTCGCTACCGGTGACGATGGTGATCACGACGGTGCTTGGAGATGGAGATCACAAGCACAAGATGATGATGGCCATATCATATCACTTATATTGATTGCATGTGATGTTTATCCTTTATGCATCTTATCTTGCTTTGATTGACGGTAGCATTTTAAGATGATCTCGCACTAAATTATCAAGAAGTGTTCTCCCTGAGTATGCACCATTGCGAAAGTTCTTCGTGCTGAGACACCACATGATGATCGGGTGTGATAGGCTCTACGTTCAAATACAACGGGTGCAAACAGTTGCACACGCAGAATACTCAGGTTAAACTTGACGAGCCTAGCATATACAGATATGGCCTCGGAACACGGAGACCGAAAGGTTGAGCGTGAATCATATAGTAGATATGATCAACATAGTGATGTTCACCATTGAAAACTACTCCATCTCACGTGATGATCGGACATGGTTTAGTTGATTTGGATCACGTGATCACTTAGATGACTAGAGAGATGTCTGCTAAGTGGGAGTTCTTAAGTAATATGATTAATTGAACTTAAATTTATCATGAACTTAGTACCGTAGTATTTTGCTTGTCTATGTTTGTTGTAGATAGATGGCTCGTCTTTGTTGTTCCGTTGAATTTTAATGCGTTCCTTGAGAAAGCTAAGTTGAAAGATGATGGTAGCAATTACACGGATCGGGTCCGTAACTCGAGGATTATCCTCATTGCTGCACGTAAGAATTACGCCCCGAAGCACCGCTGGGTGCCGAACTGCTGCTGATGATGTAACCGACGACGTTAAGAACGTCTGGCGAGCAAAGCTGATGACTACTCGATAGTTCATGTGCCATGCTTTACGGCTTGGAACGGGTCTTCAACGACGTTTTGAACGTCATGGAGCATATGAGATGTTTCAGAGTTGAAGTTAATATTTCAAGCAAATGCCCGGATTGAGAGATATGAAGTCTCCAATAAGTTCTATAGCTGTAAGATGGAGGAGAATAGTTCGTCGTGAACACATACTCAAAATGTCAGGGTATAATAATCACTTGATTCAACCGGGAGTTAATCTTCACGATGATAGTGTCATTGATGAAATTCTTCAATCACTGCCACCAAGCTACAAGAGCTTCGTGATGAACTATAATATGCAAGGGATGGACAAGACTATTCCCGAGCTCTTCGCAATGCTAAAAGCCGCGGAGGTAGAAATCAAGAAGGAGCATCAAGTGTTGATGGTTAACAAGACCACCAGTTTCAAGAAAAAGGGCAAAGGGAAGAAGAAGGGGAACTTCAAAAAGAACAGCAAACAAGTTGCTACTCAAGAGAAGAAACCCAAGTCTGGACCTAAGCCAGAGACTGAGTGCTTCTACTGCAAGCAGACTGGACACTTGAAGCGGAACTGCCCCAAGTATTTGGCGGATAAGAAGGATGGCAAAGTGAACAAAGGTATATGTGATATACATGTTATTGATGTGTACCTTACTAATGCTCGCAGAGTACCGGTATTTGATACTGGTTACATTGCTAATATTTGCAACTCAAACAGGACTACGGATTGCGAAGATTGGCTAAGGACGAGGTGATGATGCGCGTGGGAAATGGTTCCAAAGTCAATGTGATCGCAGTCGGCACGCTACCTCTACATCTACCATAGGGATTAGTTTTAGACCTAAATAATTGTTATTTGGTGCCAGCGTTGAGCATGAACATTATATCTGGATCTTGTTTGATGTGAGACGGTTATTCATTTAAATCAGAGAATAATGGTTGTTCTATTTATATGAGTAATATCTTTTATGGTCATGCACCCTTGAAGTGTGGTCTATTTTTATTGAATCTCGATAGTAGTGATACACATATTCATAATGTTGAAGCCAAAAGATGCAGAGTTGATAATGGTAGTGCAACTTATTTGTGGCACTGCCGTTTAGGTCATATCGGTGTAAAGCACATGAAGAAACTCCATACTGATGGACTTTTGGAATCACTTGATTATGAATCACTTGGTACTTGCGAACCGTGCCTCATGGGCAAGATGACTAAAACACCGTTCTCCGGAACTATGGAGCGAGCAACTGATTTGTTGGAAATCATACATACTGATGTTTGTGGTCCAATGAATATTGAGGCTCGCGGTGGGTATCGTTATTTTCTCACCTCCACAGATGATTTGAGCAGATATGGGTATATCTACTTGATCAAACACAAGTCTGAAACATTTGGAAAGTTCAAAGAATTTCAGAGTGAAGTGGAAAATCATCGTAACAAGAAAATAAAATTTCTACGATCTAATCGTGGAGGAGAATATTTGAGTTACGAGTTTGGTTTACATTTGAAGCAATGCGGAATAGTTTCGCAACTCACGCCACCCGGAACACCACAATGAAATGGTGTGTCTGAACGTCGTAATCGTATTTTACTAGATATGGTGCGATCTATGATGTCTCTTATTGATTTACCGCTATCCTTTTGGGGTTATGCTTTAGAGACAGCCGCATTCATGTTAAATAGGGCACCATCAAAATCCGTTGAGACGACGCCTTATGAACCGTGGTTTGGCAAGAAACCAAAGTTGTCGTTTCTTAAAGTTTGGGTCTGCGATGCTTATGTGAAGAAACTTCAACCAGATAAGCTCAAACCCAAATCGGAGAAATGTGTCTTCATAGGATACCCAAAAGAAACTATTGGGTACACCTTCTATCACAGATCTGAGGGAAGATTTTCATTGCTAAATTCGGATCCTTTCTAGAGAAGGAGTTTCTTTCGAAAGAAGTGAGTGGGAGGAAAGTATAACTTGATGAGGTAATTGTACCTACTCCCTTATTGGAAAGTAGTCCATCACAAGAACCAGTTCCTGTGACAACTACACCAATTAGTGAGGAAGCTAATGATATTGATCATGAAACTTCAGATCAAGTTTCTACTGAACCTCGTAGGTCTACCATAGTAGATCCGCACCAGAGTGGTACGGTAATCCTATTCTGGAAGTCATGTTACTTGACCATGGCGAACCTACGAACTATGAGGAAGCTATGATGAGCCCGGATTCCGCAAAATGGCTAGAAGCCATGAAATCTGAGATGGGATCCATGTATGAGAACAAAGTATGGACTTTGGTTGACTTGCCCGATGATCGGCAAGCCATTGAGAATAAATGGATCTTTAAGAAGAAGACTAACGCTGATGGTAATGTAACTATCTATAAAGCTCGACTTGTTGCGAAAGGTTTTCGACAAGTTCAAGTGGTTGACTACGATGAGACTTTCTCACCCGTAGCGATGCTTAGGTCTGTCCGAATCATGTTAGCAATTGCCGCATTTTATGATTATGAAATTTGGCAAATGGATGTTGTCGGTGTCAAAACCGGCGGATCTCGGGTAGGGGGTCCCGAACTGTGCGTCTAGGCGGATGGTAACAGGAGATGAGGGACTCAATGTTTTACCCAGGTTCGGGCCCTCTCGATGGAGGTAAAACCCTACGTCCTGCTTGATTAATATTGATGATATGGGTAGTACAAGAGTGGATCTACCACGAGATCAAGGAGGCTAAACCCTAGAAGCTAGCCTATGGTATGATTGTTGTAATGGAGGTTATGTCCTACGGACTAAAGCCCTCCGGTTTATATAGACACCGGAGAGGGCTAGGGTTACACAGAGTCGGTTACAATGGTAGGAGATCTACATATCCGTATCGCCAAGCTTGCCTTCCACGCCAAGGAAAGTCCCATCCGGACACGGGACAGAGTCTTCAATCTTGTATCTTCGTAGTCTTGGAGTCCGGCGGACGATGATAGTCCGGCTGTCTGGACACCCCATAGTCCAGGACTCCCGCAGTAGCCCCCGAACCAGGCTTCAATGACGATAAGTCCAGCGCGTATATAGTCTTCGGCGTTGCAAGGCGGGTTCTCCTTTTAAGTTCCATGTACCTGCCGAACAGTGTCCGGCTTCCTTATAAATGCTGCGCTTCTTGGCTTCTATGCCCAATAATGGCCTTCTTCCACGCGTCGCACGAATGCAAAAAGCCAGGGTATCTTTTATGTTTTACCCCCTAGTCATGCAAATAATCTGCCTATAAGAGAGGCAAAGATCCAGATTCAAATCACACCATCTGCCTTCCGCGAATACTCATCGGAGCGCCTTTGACCCAGAATCCATTCCATCATGGACCGTCGACGCGGCTCCTCTTCTCGCGCTCCCAGCCCTCTGCCAGGAGATTGGAGGAGATGCTCTGTTCCGCACAACGAGCTAGTGAAGCTCCAAGCGGGGGGATATCTCCCTCCGGCCTTCATGGTTCCGGTCCGAGCCGGGCTGGCCACCTACCAAGGTGGGAAGCAAGCGGAGGCTACCCCAAGTCCCAACAAAGGGGAGCGGGTATGCTTTGTCCCCTATCTGATAAGGGGACTCGGACTTCCTATACATCCGTTCCTCCGCGGGCTCCTGGAGTTCTACGGACTCCAGCTCCATCACCTTACACCCGCCTCTATCCTGCATATCGCGGGTTACGTAGCTCTTTGCGAGGTATTTCTGGGCATCGAGCCCCATTTTGCACTGTGGAAGAGATTGTTCTGCCTCGTACCCCGTTCTCACGAGGGGTCTATATATCAAGTGGGCGGCGCCGAAATATGGCGCATTGCCGGGACCGGATATCCATCCGGAACCCCTAAGAAGGCATCCGAAGACTGGCCTTCGAAATGGTTTTACATAGAAGACGCTCCGCTGCCGGACCTCGTCCGGTCGGCCTCTCGGGTTCAATCTTGCTCCTCTCAAGAAACGCTTTAGTTGGCGCCATGAGCCCCCAACCGGAGGAAGACAAGAGCGCCCATTATCGATGGGCGAATAAGATTATCGGCCCATTCCGGTTGACCATGATTGGAGTCATGGCAACATGCATTACGCTGAGGGTGCAGCCATTTGCAATACAGGCCACCCATGTGGGATTTCAACGGGAAGACGACGCCACCCGTCATGGCCGCAAAGGACGGATTCGCCGAGGATCTCGTGACGATCCTGTCCGGCTGTATAAGGGGAGAAGGAGGACTTCCTTAAGACGAACCCGTTGAATGGGTTCTCCATGAATAACCCCGTCGTTGGGTAGCGAACACTTTAAGGGCCCGATCCATGTTTTCAAGTTTAAGCTTCTTATATTATGTCTTGGTAGCGAGAACTGCGTCCGGTTGTGGAGGACATGATAAGTCCAGCTCCACAACCCGAGGATCCAGAGAGATCCCAGGATCCGGCCTCCGAAGAGGATCCGGACATTCAGGTGGAGCTAATCGACGGGGTGTTCCACCAGCTAAGCATGGATAATGCTTTAGTCGCCATTACGGCTGACTACCCCGGACTATATCCGGCTTCCCAGGTGATTGTGACAGAAGTGCGGACACCATTATCCCTTCCTTGCCCATTTCTGACCTTCGCGTACGATGGTGTTTTGCAGGAAGCGCCTTCAAGGCGGAAAGCCGAGCCCGCGGCGGCTGACCAACAAAGGCCAGTCCGGACCAGTAGGCGAAAGAGGAGCGCGGCGCGGACTGAAACGTCGCTGCAAAGGTATAGCTCGTAATTAATTATTTGGAGCAACATTCTTAGGAAGCGTTTGAGTGCTCATGATCTTTGTAGGAGAAAAAGCGCCCGCCGGACTGCGGGCGTAGAGGTTGCCAATCCGACCTCTACCAGCCGTGCTCCAAAGACCCGATCTGGGGGAGGCAAGCGCAAGGCGCGGGCCGGATACTCCTCCAACGGAGGATGCCGACAGACTGTCCGCCACCAAGTCTGAGGTGGAGAGCGCCATGAACCACAGGCGCCGCCGGATAGTATTTCGTGAAGCGTGCTTCTCCCCTGAGGCGTTGAATGCCTTTAATGCGGGGGACGCGCACCTCCGTGCTGCTCAAGATGGTTTTACCAGAGCCACGGAGCAGTATGTAAAAGACATACAGGTAAGAGAATTTAATAGTTATATATGCCAGTAGCCCCCGAGACTTAAAGTAGTTATGTTAACTGATTTAAGGATCATTTGAAATGCAGGATCTTACCGAGAAGAATACCTCTCATGATCTGCAAGAGTGCAAGGCCCAACTTGAGGCCGCACTTGCTGCCGCAGGAGGAAACACAGAGGCCCCTCCTGGTAACACATTTTCTTTTAAATATAAGCGCTGTGCCGCATGCGCGCAAGTCTAATAATGACATTGCAGGTGCTGCCGGACAAGATCCGGACAGGCAGGAACTATTGCGCCAGCTGAAGGCCGGCGAGAGGGTGCTGAATAGAGTGCAACAGGAAAGGAACAAGCTCCAAGATGCCCACGCCCATCCTGGAGAAGAGCTGAAAGGCGTTCGGGTCGAGCTGTCCGGCTCCGTTAAGGAGAATCAGCGGCTTCGTCGCGGCATCTATAGTAAGTGCTTGAGCGAACTCCTTTGAAAAGAAGAGTTTGGCGAGGAAGTCAATTGACAAAATATGTCTTGTAGGTATACTCACAGGTCGCCCTGCGGAGGAGATGCCCGTACCAACGGGTGATCAACTTCTCGAGCTGTTGCAACTGCTCGAACGAGTTCGGCAGGCAATGAACAGCGTCGTCTAGGCTTTATGGCCAGCCCTCTCCCCACCCGAGGGCCTTGGGGAGCTTGCGGAGAAGCTTCAGGGAGTGCGGCAGCGCTTCCGTTTATGGAAGATTTCGGCCTGCCGCCAAGGTGCCAGGGAGGCTTGGGCCATGGTGGAGACGCGGTACAAGAAGGCGGATCCCAACCACATGGCCGAGGTCGGACCGATGGGGCCCGATGGGAAGGAGATCCCTGTGAGTTTAGTTTACAGCCAAGTAGAGTTGGCTGCTAAATTTTCCCAACGGGACTGTAAGTTAGACACCCTGTTAGACGGGATTGAGGAGGAATACAGTCAGTAGATTTGACAATGTATTTTAAAATGACATGTGAAATGCCTTCTAGCCGGAATGTAGATCGTTTGTCTTTGCCGACCTTTTCGCTTCAACCTCGGGACCCTAGAGTCCGGAGTGTGTCCGAATACCTTCTTGGTTAAGAAACAACCGGGTATGCATGGAGACCAAAGCGTAGGGGTCATTAGTGCTTTATCGCACAAGTGCCCAACTAGTTATGTTATATTACATGGTTAGTAAGAAACATCTTCCGGGAGAATAGTTCATTAAGGGTTCCTTTCTCGGAGGCATGCCCTAAAGTGCATGTACAGATCGCAAAAAGCGTAAAAACATCCGGGGCAGATAAATAAGTAGGTAAAAATCATCTTTCAAGTCACCGATCGAATATTCCCTTAAGAACGCTTAGCTTTCGGCTTCACCCGGTCTGCGGTACACATCCGCTCATCCGCAAGAATAATCGCAGAGGTGCTCCTTTACCTCCTAGCTGAACAATCGGGAGCGTGGGGTAAGCACAGGAGCCAGGCAACCCAGCTTGGCCAAAACTTAAGTCATATCGATGCATATAATGGTGAGTAAAAGGTACATGTGGAAGCTTGACACATGCGCTGGGCATAAAGCCCTTATAATTGAGCTTCTGGAAAGGAAGCCCCCAGGTATAATGAGTGCGGATGCCACATTTAAGTATGTGCGAACAATGCGCAAGTAGGCCCTTAAGGGCTTTTGAGGAAAGAGGTTAAGGGAAGAAAGAGAAACAAAAGACAGCTGAAGTGTAAAAATTTGGACGGGGGAAGGGGACGAACTCTTAGTCCAGCGCTAGGCATAGAATCTTCGGAGGCGGGCTGCATTCCATGGGTTCGGCTCGAGTCGGTTGTCCGATGCATTTCATAGACGGTACGCTCCGCCGGTCAGGACTTGATCGATGATGAAGGGGCCCTCCCATTTGGGCTTGAGCTTTTCCTTTTTCTTGTCCGGCAGGCGTAGAACTAGTTCGCCAACATTGTAAGTCTTGGCCCGTACTTCTCTGCTTTGATATCTTCGAGCCTGCTGCTGATAGAATGCGGAACGAGCCTTGGCGACGTCGCGTTCTTCCTCCAATGCATCCAAACTGTCCTGCCGATCCAACTCGGCTTCTCTTTCTTCATACATGCATACTCGAGGTGAGTCATGAATAATGTCGCAGGGCAGAACTGCCTCTGCGCCGTATACCATAAAAAATGGTGTGAATCCGGTAGTACGGTTGGGTGTTGTCCGCAGCCCCCAGAGCACGGAGTCGAGCTCCTCTACCCAGTGCGTGTCGGATTTCGTAAGTGACCACCCTAGTCTGGGTTTAATGCCGCTCATTATTAGACCATTTGCTCGTTCCACTTGACCGTTGGTTTGAGGATGATAGACTGAAGCGTAATCGAGCTTAATGCCCATGTTTTTGCACCATGACTTAACCTCGTCGGCCGTGAAGTTCGTGCCATTATCGGTGATGATGCTGTGGGGGACACCATAATGGTGTACTACCCCGGATATAAAGTCTATCACTGGTCTGGACTCTGCCGTTTTGACTGGTTTGGCCTCTATCCATTTGGTGAATTTGTCCACCATGACCAATAGGTACCTTTGCTTGTGGGTTCCCCCTTTAAGGGGTCCAACCATGTCAAGCCCCCAGACCACGAACGGCTAGGTAATGGGTATAGTTTTGAGGGCGGGTGGCATATGGCTCGATTAGCAAAGAGTCGACAACCGACGATCTTTGGACTAAGTCCCGAGCATCTGCCGGGCCGCTGGCAAATAAAATCCTATACGAATGCCTTTCCTACAAGGGCCCGGGCTCTTTGTGGTGTCCGCCTAGTCCGCATGAATTTCAGCCAGAGGTTTTGGCCTTCCTCTTGGAGATACACCTTTGAAGGACTCGATTGTACTTTTCTTATAAAGTTCTCCTCA
Organism: Aegilops speltoides; assembly: GCA_021437245.1. Taxonomy (NCBI): domain Eukaryota; kingdom Viridiplantae; phylum Streptophyta; class Magnoliopsida; order Poales; family Poaceae; genus Aegilops; species Aegilops speltoides. Next base: position 87,608,819 of record CM038141.1, on the reverse strand, counting down.
TGGACCTTGTAGGCTTTCGATCGCCGGACTATGCAGCGGGCCTCATTTTGGTCTTCGAGAAGTTCCTGCCTAAGCAAGTAGGCTAGGAATGGTTCTGTCCACGGGGCGATTACTGCCATTATGTCGTGGGCTGAACGTGTTATGTCATCGGCTGAATCGCCGGTTGGCGCGGTTTTTTCCGGTTTGTCATTTCCGAACTCCTCTTCCCATAGTACGGATGGCTTGAAGAGCCGTTCCAGGAAGATATTTGGAGGGACAGCATCACATTTTGCGCTGATGCGTGCCAGTACGTCGGCAGCTTGGTTATTATCTCGGTCTACGTGATGGAATTCAAGTCCTTCAAACCGAGCTGACATTTTTAAGACAGCGTTGCGATATGCTGCCATTTTCGGATCCTTGGCGTCAAAGTGTCCATTTATTTGGGATATTGCAAGGTTTGAATCCCCGCGCACCTCTAGGCGTTGAATGCCCATGGAGATTGCCATCCGGAGACCATGTAGAAGGGCCTCATATTCGGCTGCGTTGTTGGAGTCCGTGTACATTATTTGAAGTACGTATTGGACTATGTCCCCGGTCGGGGACGTCAATACGACGCCAGCCCCCAGTCTGGCCAACATTTTAGAGCCGTCGAAGTGCATAGTCCAATTGGAGTATGCCCCGTACTCTTTAGGGAGTTCGGCTTCAGTCCATTCAGCGACAAAGTCAGCCAAAACTTGTGACTTTATAGCTCGCTGAGGTTTGTAGGTTATATCGAATGGTAAGAGCTCAATATCCCATTTTGCAATCCTGCCCGTTGCGTCGCGGTTGTTTATAATGTCATTAAGTGGTACTTCGGAGGCCACTGTTATCGAACACTCTTGAAAGTAGTGTCGGAGCTTCCGGGATGCCATGAACACCGCACACGCTATCTTTTGATAGTGCGGGTAACGGGACTTGCAGGGGGTTAATACAGTGGATACGTAGTACACTTGTTTTTGAAGAGGGAATTTATGCCCTTCTGTCTCTCGTTCGACGACGAGTACCGCGCTTACAACTTGATGTGTTGCTGCGATGTATAACAACATTGGTTCGCCCAGGTTGGGCGCAGCCAGGACCGGATTTGTTGCCAATATGGCCTTTATTTCTTCGAGTCCGGCAGTGGCAGCATCCGTCCACTCGAAGTGTTCGGTGCGCCTAAGGAGGCGATAGAGGGGCAGTGCCTTTTCTCCCAAGCGGGAGATAAAGTGGCTTAAAGCTGCCACGCATCCAGTCAATTTTTGTATCAGTTTGAGGTCTTTTGGAATATCCAACTGCGTGATGAGCTCGAGATCTTGGCGGGTTTGCTTCAATTCCTCTACGGATACAATGAAACCCAGTGACTTTCCGGCTGGGTGCGCCCAAACGCATTTTCCGGATTCAGCTTGATGTCATATGCTCTGAGGTTGTCAATTGTGAGCCTCAAGTCATCTACTAAAGTTTCGACGTGTTTGGTTTTGACGACTACGTTGTCTACGTATGCCTCTACTGTTTTGCCGATCTGGGTGGCCTGACATGTTTGGATCATGTGCTGATATGTTGCGCCGGCGTTTTTAAGTCCGAAGGGCATCGTGTTGAAGCAGAATGGTCCATATGGAGTGATGAATGCCGTTGTGGCTTGGTCTGCTTCCGCCATCTTGATTTGATGGTAGCCAGAGTATGCGTCGAGGAAGCACAATGAATCATGCCCTGCAGTAGCGTCGATTATTTGGTCGATGCGGGGGAGGGGGAAGGGATCCTTTGGGCAAGCCTTATTGAGGTCTTTAAAATCGACGCATAGGCGCCAGGATTTGTCCTTCTTTGGTACCATTACCAGATTTGCTAGCCAATCCGGATGTTTGATATCTCTGATGAATCCGGCTTCCAATAGTTTGGCTAGCTCTTCTCCCATTGCCTGTCTTTTGGGTTTGGAAAATCGTCGAAGAGCCTGTTTGACTGGCTTGAATCCTTTTAGGATGTTTAGGCTGTGTTCTGCCAATCTGCGTGGGATTCCGGGCATATCCGAGGGGTGCCAGGCGAAGATGTCCCAATTTTCCCGAAGGAATTCTCGCGATGCAACATCTACATCGTGGTTCAACTGCGCCCGATGGAGGCCATCTTTGTTGGGTCCGTTGGTGGACCTGGAATTTTACTATTTCATCTGCTGGTTTAAAGGAGGTGGACTTGGATCTCTTATCGAGTATCACATCGTCCCTATTCACCGTGAGAGCGCAGCGTGTGAGTTCTTCTGCCGCTAGGGCTTGGATAGTACCTCCGTACTAATCGGCTGTCTTGTTTTCGGCAGAGTGCTATATCCGGATCACTAATGAGAGTGATTATTCCGCCGGGCCCAGGCATTTTGAGCTTCATGTACCCGTAATGGGGTACTGCTTGAAAAATTGTGAATGCCTCTCATCCTAATATAGCGTGATATCTGCTGTTGAACGGGGCCACTTGGAACGTGACTTCTTCGATCTATAATTGTCCGGCGAGCCGAACACCACATCGAGTGTGATTTTTCTGGTGTAGTGCGCTTCCCGGCTAGGGATTATTCCTCTGAAGGTTGTGCTGCTTCGCTCAATACGGCTCCATTCTATTTCCATTTTTTGAAGAGTTTCCTCGTAGATGAGGTTTAATCCGCTGCCGCCATCCATGAGGACCTTTGTAAGTCGAAAGCCGTCCACTATTGGACTAAGTACCAGTGCGGCTGGTGCTCGGGCTGTTCGGAATTTAGGTTCGTCGCTGGCATTGAAGGTGATGGCTGTGTCGCTCCATGGATTTGTTGTTGCTACTTGGTAGACTTCGGCGAGGCATGGATTATTCGTTTCCGCATATTATTTGATGCGAAGGTCTCGAAGACTGTTAATACCGTACTGGTATTGTTGGAGTGGTTTTCCGGGGCTAGAAGCTCCTCGCCACTTTTGGCCACCTGCCGTAATATCCAACATGCTCGAAGGCTATGTGTTGGGACGGCGCCCTCATCTTGTGAAGTTTACTGGGTCCGCCGAGCCATCCCTCGATCTGGTTCCGTGCCCTCTATGGGGTTTTGCTTTTTGGTTTTTGTATCTGGGGCCTGAGTGTGATGCACCTTTTTGTTGCGGACTAGGGTTGTATTCGGGGCCGGATTGTCCCAAAACTGGTTTTCGGTTTTCCGGAAACTCTCCATCGCATGGTACTTTCGTACTATGGACGCCAGATCAGCAAAGCGTGTAATTTCACGACGGCTGATGGCGTTCAATATTCCCTTGTCCGTGCAATTATTGCAAAAGATTTAGATTGCGTTTTCCTCTCGGCAGTCCTTTATCCTGTCCATAACCAGGAGGAATCTGGCCCAGTAGTGATGTACTGTTTCAGCGGGCTCTTGCCGTATTAGAGATAGATCGCATATGTGCGGGCAGGTGGGTGGAATAAAATCCGAACCCTACCCATCTCAGGGCTTGAAGGCCGTGAAGTTTCCAAATTTGGAAGCTTGGATTGCTGGACGTTGTCCAACGAGTCCGGTCCGATGCCTGACTTTAAGTTCAGTGCTTGATCGAAGTCCGTCCCTCCGCGGAAATTCGGCATGGAGGGTTTGGGAGCCCGGACATGACTAGTTTTCAATACAGGAGAAGAGTTGCCGCATTGTTCCTCTACCACTGCGACGTGGTGGGTGACCTGGGGAGAGTTAATCTCTCTCAGATCGGTTTTAAGTCCAATCTGATTGTAGTCCGTAGCGACTCCCAGGGCGGCAATGCGATCCAAGAGCTCGTTGACAGACGAGAGCTCTATTGGATCCAGCCGCTCGGCAAGTTCCAAGCTGACGTGAAGATTGCTTTTGACGACTTGAGAAGTCATTGTCGAAGCAGTGGCCGGACAGGCGGTCATAAGGAAACCACCTAGCCGAATAGTTTGGCCGGCGGCCAAGGCCCCTTTGGCGAAAATACCGTCCTTGAAGACGGGTGGAGGCATCCTTCCTATCGGCGGCAGCAGCGAACTCTCAATGAAAGCACCAATGTCGGTGTCAAAACCGGCGGATCTCGGGTAGGGGTCCCGAACTGTGCGTCTAGGCGGATGGTAACAGAGACGAGGGACACAATGTTTTACCCAGTTCGGCCCTCTCGATGGAGGTAAAACCCACGTCCCGCTTGATTAATATTGATGATATGGGTAGTACAAGAGTGGATCTACCACGAGATCAAGGAGGCTAAACCCTAGAAGCTAGCCTATGGTATGATTGTTGTAATGGAGGTTATGTCCTATGGACTAAAGCCCTCCGGTTTATATAGACACAGGAGAGGGCTAGGGTTACACAGAGTCGGTTACAATGGTAGGAGATCTACATATCTGTATCGCCAAGCTTTCCTTCCACGCCAAGGAAAGTCCCATCCGGACACGGGACGGAGTCTTCAATCTTGTATCTTCGTAGTCTTGGAGTCCGGCGGACGATGATAGTCCGGCTGTCCGGACACCCCCTAGTCCAGGACTCCCTCAGATGTTAAAACTGCATTCCTGAATGGATTTCTGGAAGAAGAGTTGTATATGATGCAACCAGAAGGTTTTGTCGATCCAAAAGGTGCTAACAAAGTGTGCAAGCTCCAGTGATCCATTTATGGACTGGTGCAAGCATCTCGGAGTTGGAATAAACGCTTTGATAGTGTGATCAAAGCATATGGTTTTATACAAACTTTTGGAGAAGACTGTATTTACAAGAAAGTGAGTGGGAGCTCTGTAGCATTTCTGATATTATATGTAGATGACATATTATTAATTGGAAATGATATAGAATTTCTGGATAGCATAAAGGGATACTTGAATAAAAGTTTTTCAATGAAAGACCTCGGTGAAGCTGCCTACATATTGGGCATCAAGATCTATAGAGATAGATCAAGACGCTTAATTGGACTTTCACAAAGCACATACCTTGATAAAGTTTTTGAAAAAGTTCAAAATGGATCGAGCAAAGAAAGGGTTCTTGCACGTATTACAAAGGTGTGAAGTTGAGTCGGACTCAATGCCCGACCACGCAGAAGATAGAGAGAAAATGAAAGATGTTCCCTATGCTTCAGCCATAGGCTCTATCATGTATGCAATGCTGTGTACCAGACCTGACGTATGCTTAGCAATAAGCTTGGCAGGAAGGTACAAAAGTAATCCAGGAGTGGATCACTGGACAGCGGTCAAGAACATCCTGAAATACCTGAAAAGGACTAGGGATGTGTTTCTCGTTTATGGAGGTGACAAAGAGCTAGTCGTAAATGGTTACGTCGATGCAAGCTTTGACACTGGTCCGGACGATTCTAAATCGCAAACCGGATACGTGTTTTTATTAAACGGTGGAGCTGTAAGTTGGTGCAGTTCTAAACAAAGCGTCGTGGCGGGATCTACATGCGAAGCGGAGTACATAGCTGCTTCGAAAGCAGCAAATGAAGGAGTCTGGATGAAGGAGTTCATTTTCGATCTAGGTGTCATACCTAGTGCATCGGGACCAATGAAGATCTTCGTGACAATCTTTGGTGCAATTGCCTTGGCAAAGGAATCCAGATTTCACAAGAGGACCAAGCACATCAAGAGACGCTTCAATTCCATCCAGGACCAAGTCCAGGTGGGAGACATAGAGATTTGCAAGATACATACGGAGCTGAATGTTGCAGACCCGTTGACTAAGCCTCTTCCACGAGCAAAACATGATCAACACCAAGACTCCATGGCTGTTAGAATCATTACTATGTAATCTAGATTATTGACTCTAGTGCAAGTGGGAGACTGAAGGAAATATGCCCTAGAGGCAATAATAAAGTTATTATTTATTTCCTCATTTCATGATAAATGTTTATTATTCATGCTAGAATTGTATTACCCGGAAACATGATACATGTGTGAATACATAGACAAACATAATGTCACTAGTGTGCCTCTACTTGACTAGCTCATTAATCAAAGATGGTTATGTTTCCTAACCATAGACATGTGTTGTCATTTGATTAACGGGATCACATCATTAGGAGAATGATGTGATTGACTTGACCCATTCCGTTAGCCTAGCACTTGATCGTTTAGTATGTTGCTATTGCTTTCTTCATGACTTATACAAAGTTCCTACAACTATGAGATTATGCAACTCCCGTTTACCGGAGGAACACTTTGTGTGCTACCAAACATCACAACATAACTGGGTGATTATAAAGGAGCTCTCTGGTGTCTCGAAGGTACATGTTGGGTTGGCATATTTGAGATTAGGATTTGTCACTCCGATTGTCGGAGAGGTATCTCTGGGCCTTCTCGGTAATGCACATCACTATAAGCCTTGCAAGCAATGTAGCTAATGAGTTAGTTACGGAATGATGCATTACGTAATGAGTAAAGAGACTTGCGTGTACGAGATTGAACTAGGTATTGAGATACCGACGATCGAATCTCGGGCAAGTAACATACCGATGACAAAGGGAACAACGTATTTGTTATGCAGTTTGACCGATAAAGATCTTCGTAGAATATGTAGGAGCCAATATGAGCATCTAGGTTCTGCTATTGGTTATTGACCTGAAACAGTTCTAGGTATTGTCTACATAGTTCTCAAACCCGTAGGGTCCGCACGCTTAACGTTACGATGACGGTTTTATTATGAGTTTATAAGTTTTGATGTACCTAAGGTTGTTTGAGTCTGGATGTGATCACGGACATGACGAGGAGTCTCAAATGGTCGAGACATAAAGATTGATATATTGGGCGACTATATTCGGACACCGAAGTGTTCCGGTGATTTCGGAGAAAACCGGAGTCTTGCCGGAGGTTACCGAACCCCGGGAACTAATGGGCCTTGTTGGGCCCTAGTGGAGAGAGAGGGGCCGGCCAGGGCAATAGGCGCGCCCCCTCCCCTTGAGTCCGAATAGGACAAGGAAGGGGGGGGCGCCCCCCTTGTCATCGGTATGTTACTTGCCCGAGATTCGATCATCGGTATCTCAATACCTAGTTCAATCTCGTTACCATCAAGTCTCTTTATTCGTTCCATAATACTTCATCCCGCAACTAACTCATTAGTTACAATGCTTGCGAGGCTTATAGTGTTGAGTATTACCGAGAGGGCCCAGAGATACCTCTCCGAAACACGGTGTGACAAATCCTAATCTCGATCTATGCTAGCCCAACAAACACCTTTGGAGACACCTGCAGAGCACCTTTATAATCACCCTTTTACATTGTGACGTTTGGTAGCACACAAAGTGTTCCTCCGGTATTCGGGTGTTGCATAATCTCATAGTCTGAGGAACTTGTATAAGTCATGAAGAAAGCAGTAGAAGTGAAACTAACACGATCATAATGCTAAGCTAACAGATGGGTCATGTCCATCACATCATTCTCCTAACGATGTGATCCCGTTCATCAAATGACAACACATGTCCATGGTTAGGAAACTTAACCATCTTTGATTAATGAGCTAGTCAAGTAGAGGCATACCAGGGACTATATGTTTTGTCTATGTATTCACACATGTACTCAGTTTCCGGTTAATACAATTCTAGCATGAATAATAAACATTTATCATGAATTAAGGAAATAAATAATTAGTTTATTATTGCCTCTAGGGCATATTTCCTTCAGCAGCAGGGGGCGTAGAGATCATCACGGGTGCCGCCATGGGCACCGGTGGTGCTCCCTCCTGAACCAAGGCGAGGTGCATCTCATGTGCCTTCCGAGCCTTGTATGCTTCAACAACATCCGGTGGTGCACGACACTGGCGGGAGACATGCTCCACCGAGCCACAAAGGAAGCAGTCCTGAGGCCTCTGCCCTCCCTTGCCCGGCTTGTGCTGCTTAGCCGGGGCGGGGGGTTGAGGGCCCTTCTTCTTGCCCTTGCGGCCCCTCTTCTTCTGTTGAGGCTTGCGGACTTTGAGAGCGTTCACCTCCTGGCAAGAACTCCCCCCAAGTGGTTGCGTGACAAAGTTCTTTTTTCAGAACCTCGTCCTGTGCCGCCTCCACCTGGAGGACGTCAATCAACTCTGAATACCTTGTGTAGTTACCCTGGCGGTAGTTCCGTGAGGACTGGACCGCGTCAGGGTGGAAAGTGGATAGGGTTTTCTCAATCTTCTAGGTATCGGTAATCTCAGTACCACACAACCGAAGAGTCGTACAAATCCGGTGCAGAGCTGAATTGTACTTCCCAACCGTCTTGAAGTCCGCAAACCTCAGACGGATCCACTCTGCCTTTGCACGTGGCTTCACAGTGTACTTCGGCCGCTCAAACCACTGCTTAAGAGCAACTCTAGCAGACCCCGCATCCCGCCGGCCCGCAAAACGCGTTTGCAGTTCGTGCAAAACAGCTTTTGCGGGCTGGCTCAGGCTGGCACAGATGCAGACCCTGCTACCTCTTGAGCACTGCGTTGGTCTTCCCTTGAAGAGGAAAGGGTGATGCAGGAAAGTAGAGTAAGTATTTCCCTCAGTTTTTTAGAACCAAGGTATCAATCCAGTAGGAGGCTCCTCAAAAGTCCCTCGTACCTACAAAAACAAACAAGAACCTCGCAACCAACGCGATAAAGGGGTTGTCAATCCCTTCACGGTAACTTGCGAAAGTGAGATCTGATAGAGATAATAAGATAAGATAAATATTTTTGGTATTTTTGTGATATAGATTGGAAGGTAAATATTGCAAATAAAGTAGATGGAAAACTTATATGATAAAAGATAGACCCGGGGGCCATAGGTTTCACTAGTGGCTTCTCTCAAGATAGCATAAGTATTACGGTGGGTGAACAAATTACTGTCGAGCAATTGATAGAAAAGTGCATAGTTATGAGATTATCTAGGCATGATCATGTATATAGGCATCACGTCCGCAACAAGTAGATCGAAACGATTCTGCATCTACTACTATTACTCCACACATCGACTGACTCCTGCCTGCATCCAGAGTATTAAGTCATAAGAACAGAGTAACACATTAAGTAAGATGACATGATGTAGAGGGATAAACTCAAGCAATATGATATAAACCCCATCTTTTTACCCTCGATGGCAACAATACAGTATGTGCCTTGCTGCCCTAACATCCTTTGGGAAAGGACACCGCAAGATTGAACCCAAAGCTAAGCACTTCTCCTATTGCAAGAAAGATCAATCTTGTAGGCCAAACCAAACTGATAATTCGAAGAGATTTGCAAAGATAACCAATCACACATAAAAGAATTCAGAGGAGATTCAATTATTTCTCATAGATAAACTTGATCATAAACCCACAATTCATCGGATCTCGACAAACACACCGCAAAAAGAGTTACATCGAATAGATCTCCAAGAAGATCGAGGAGAACTTTGTATTGAGATTCAAAGAGAGAGAAGAAGCCATCTAGCTAATAACTATGGACCCGAAGGTCTGTGGTAAACTACTCATAACTCATCGGAGAGGCCTTGGAGATGGTGTAGAGGCCCTCCGTGGTCGACTCCCCCTCCGACGGAGCGCCGGCGAAGGCTCCAAGATGGGATCTCGCGGATACAGAAGGTTGCATCGGTGGAAATAGTTTTTCGTGGTGCTCCTGGATGTTTTCGGGGTGCGTGGATATATATAGGCGAAGGAGGTAGGTCAGGGGAGCCACGAGGGGCCCACAAGGGTGGGGGGCGCGCCCACCCCCGTAGGGCGCACCCTCCTGCTTCGTGGCCGCCTTGGCTGCTTCTTGATGTCCACTCCAAGTCTCATGGATTGTGTTTGTTCCAAAAAGATCGCTCCCGAAGGTTTCATACCCTTTGGACTCCGTTCGATATTCCTTTTCTTCGAAACACTGAAATAGGAAAAAAAACAGCAATTTGGGCTGGGCCTTCGGTTAGTAGGTTAGTCCCAAAAATGATATAAAAGTGTAAAGTAAAGCCCATAAACATCCAAAACGGGTAATATAATAGCATGGAACAATAAAAAATTATAGATACGTTGGAGACGTATCAAGCATCCCCAAGCTTAATTCCTGCTCGTCCTCGAGTAGGTAAATGATAAAAACAGAATTTTTGATGTGGAATGCTACCTAGCATAATTCTCAATGTAATTTTCTTTATTGTGGCATGATTGTTCAGATCCAAATGATTCAAGATAAAAGTTCATAAAACATAAAAATAGTAATACTTCAAGCATACTAACAAGTAATCATGTCTTATCAAAATAGCATAGCGAAAGAAAGCTTATCCCTACAAAATCATATAGTTAGGCCATGCTTCATTTTCATAACATAAAATACTCCATCATGCACAACCCCGGTTTCAGCCAAGCAATTGGTTCATACTTTTTAACGCGCTTCAGCTTTTTCAACTCTCACGCAATACATGAGCGCAAGCCATGGATATAGCACTATATGTGGAATAGAGTGGTGGTTGTGAAGACAAAGAGGGAGAAGATAGTCTCACATCAACTAGGCGTATCAACGGGCTATGGAGATGCCCATTAATAGATATCAATGTGAGTGAGTAGGGATTGAAATGCAACAGATGCACTAGAGCTATAAATATATGAAAGCTCAACAAAAGAAACTAAGTGGGTGTGCATCCAACTTGCTTGCTCACAAAGACCTAGGGCATTTTGAGGAAGCCCATCACCATAATATACAAGCCAAGTTCTATAATGAAAAATTCCCACTAGTATATGAAAGTGACAACATAGGAGACTCTCTATTATGAAGATCATGGTGCTATTTGAAGCACAAGTGTGGAAAAAAGATAGTAACATTGTACCTTCTCTCTTTTCTCTCATTTTTTTATTTTTTCATTTGGTGGGCTTCTTTGGCCTCTTTTTTTCTTTTTTATTTGGGCTTATTTGGCCTCTTTTATTTTTTTATAAAGTCTGAAGTCTCATCCCGACTTGTGGGGGAATCATAGTCTTATCATCCTTTCCTCACTTGGGACAATGCTCTAATAATGAAGATCATCACACTTTTATTGATTTACAACTCGAGAATTACAACTCAATACTTGGAACAAAATATGACTCTACGTGAATGCCTCCAGCGGTGTACCGGGATATGCAATGAATCAAGAGCGACATGTATGAAAAATTATGAAGGTGGCCTTGCCACTATACAATGTCAACTACATGATCATGCAAGGAGCAATATGACAATGATGGGGCGTGTCATAATAACGGAACGGTGGAAAGTTGCATGGCAATATATTTCGGAATGGCTATGGAAATGCCATAATAGGTAGGTATGGTGGCTGTTTTGAGGAAGGTAAATGTTGGGTGTATAATACCGGCGAAAGTTGTGCGGTATAATAGAGGCTAGCAATGGTGGAAGGGTGAGAATGCGTCTAATCCATGGACTCACATTAGTCATAAAGAACTCATATACTTATTGCAAAAGTCTACTTGCCCTCGAAGCAAAGTACTACTACGCATGCTCCTATGGGAAGGATTGGTAGGAGTTAACCATCGCGCAATCCCGACCTCCACACGTAAGGAAGACAATTAAAAGAGCACCCGATGCAACAAATTTGTCACACAACTTTTACCATACGTGCATGCTACAGGGCTTGACAACCTTAACACAAGTATTTCTCAATTTCATAATTACCCAACTAGCATGACTCTAACATTACTAAGGGAGTCCTGGATTAGGGGGTCCTCGGACATCCGGGCTATGTACTTATGATGGACTGTTGGACTATGAAGATACAAGATTGAAGACTTCGTCCCGTGTCCGGGTGGGACTCTCCTTTGCGTGGAAGGCAAGCTTGGCAATTCGGATATTTACATTTCCTTCTCTGTAACCGACTCTGTATAACCCTAGCCCTCTCCGGTGTCTATATAAACCGGAGGGTTTCGTTCATAGGACAACAACAATCATAATCATAGGCTAGCTTCTAGGGTTTAGCCTCTACGATCTCGTGGTAGATCAACTCTTATAATGCTCATATCATCAAGATCAATCAAGCAGGAAGTAGGGTATTACCTCCATAGAGAGGGCCCGAACCTGGGTAAATATTGTGTCCCCCACCTCCTGTTACCATTAGCCTTAGACGCACAGTTCGGGACCCCCTACCCGAGATCCGCCGATTTTGACACCGACATTGGTGCTTTCATTGAGAGTTCCACTATGTCGTCACCATAAGGCTTGACGGCTCCTTCGATCATCCGCAACGATGCAATCCAGGGTAAGGTTTTCCTCCCCGGACAGATCTTCGTATTCGGCGGCTTCGCACTGTGGGCCAACTCGCATGGCCATCTGGAGCAGATCGATAGCTACGCCCCTTGCCATCAGGTCAGGTTTGAAAGCCTAAACTACACCGCCGACATCTGCGGAGACTTGATCTTCGACGGATTCGAGGCCATGACAGGTGCGCCGAGCAGTCACGATGAGCATGACTTAGATCTGCCATCGGACAGTGTTTGGGAGATCACACCTGCAGCTGCCCCGACTCTAAATCCGGAGCAGACCGTGTCGTCCGAGGACGGGTGGATAGACCCCGCCATGGAGGCCCACACTCATCGGCGATAGAGCCAAACACAGACTTCGCCTCCAATGAGGTCTGTGTCATCGGACCCTCAGACTCGTCTCCGGCCATTGGCTTCGAACCGCGCGTGTCCGTGCCTATCGAACCAGATTGGGCACCGATCATGGAGTTTACCTCCACGGATATCTTTCAGCACTCGCCCTTGGGCGACGTGCTAAACTCATTAAAATATCTCTCCCTATCAGGAGACTCTTGGCCGAACTATGTCCGGCTTGAGTGGCAAGCGGACGACGAAGAAATTCATTACCCACCCACCACCCACTTGATAGCCATTGTCGACGACTTAACCGACATGCTTGATTTTGACTCCGAAGACATTGACGGTATGGACGACGACGCCGGAGAAGAACAAGAACCACCGCCCACAGGGCGCTGGATAGCCACCTCATCATATGATATATATATATATGTATATATGTATATGTATATGTATATATGGTGGACACACCCAAAGAAAGCAATGGCGATGAGGCAACGGAGGATACCCCCCTTGAGAAACAATCTAAGTGTCGGCGCCAGCGGCGCCGCTCTAAGCCCCGCCATAGCAAAAATAGTGATACCAGCACAAGAGGGAATAACACTCTGGATAATGCCGAAGACGAAAACAATCCCGCCCAGCCAAGCTTCGAGCAAGCCGGACGGGAGGATGGGCAAGCTAGCCCTGATGAACATGCAATGGATGGAGATTCGGAGGACGACAATTACATGCCCCTCTCTGAAGACGAGGTGAGCCTCGGCAATGAAGAATTTATCGTGCCTGAGGATCCCGTCGAGCAGGAGCGCTTCAAGCACCGGTTTATAGCCACTGCAAAAAGCCTGAAGAAAAAGTAGCAGCAGCTTCAAGCTGATCAATATCTGCTAACCGATAGATGGACTGAGGTCCTGGCAGCCGAGGAATACAGACTCGAGCGCCCAACCAAAAGCTACCCAAAGTGCAGGTTGTTACCTCAATTCGAGGAGGAGGCACTAGAGACTACACTACCAATGCAGGATGTGGCTGACCGGTCGCCTTGTGGCCGAGATAAAGCGGCGTATCAGCCCAAACACGAGCCCGCACCCCATCGCTAAACAAATAAAAACACGAAGGCCAGGGGCTACAGACATGACTTGCAAGACGAATTGGAAAACAAAGCAGGACAGTCAAGATCGATCTATGGATCACGGGGGCGCGCCCCAACATGTGACGATGACCGCCACGCCGGACATACTAAATACAAATCCAGCCGGGCCGAATACAACAGACCAGACTCATTTGAACTGCGTCATGATGTAGCCCGGCATAGAGGCGCCGCACACCCCCTATGCTTCACCGACGAAGTAATGGAGCATGAATTCCCAGAAGGGTTTAAACCCATGAATATCGAGCCCTACGATGGGACTATAGACCCCGTGGTATGGATAGAAGATTTCTTCCTCCACATTCACATGGCCTGCGGCGATGATCTACATGCCATCAAGTACCTCCCACTAAAACTTAAGGGACCGGCTTGGCATTGGCTGAATAATTTGCCGGCAAACTCAATTGGAAGTTGGGAGAACCTGTAAGACGCATTCCTGGATAACTTCCAGGGCACTTACATGTGGCCATCGGATGCTGATGATCTAAGTCACATAACCCAATAGCCCGGAGAGTCAGCCAGGAAATTCTGGACTTGGTTCCTAACTAAAAAGAACCAAATTGTCGACTGTCCGGATGCCGAAGCCCTAGCGGCCTTTAAGCACAACATCCGTGACGAGTGGCTTGCCCGACACCTTGGCCAAGAGAAGCCAAAGTCCATGGCAGCCCTCACGACACTCATGACCCGCTTTTGTGCGGGCGAGGATAGCTGGCTAGCTCGTAGCAACAGCACATCAAGCAAGCCTGTGACTTCTGAACTAGGAGATAACAACGGCAAGCCCCGACGTAGCAAACAAAAGCGTCAAAACAATGGCGACAAAGCCGAAGACACGACCGTCAATGCCGGATTCAGCGGCTCTAATACCAGTCAAAGGAAGAAAAAATTCAAAAGAAACAGTCCGGGCACGTCCAGTCTGGACCGTATACTCGACCGTTCATGCCAAATTCACGGCACCCCCGATAAACCAGCCAACCACACCAATAGAGAATGTTGGGTGTTCAAACAGGCCGGCAAGTTGAATGCCGAAAACAAGGAAAAGGGGCCGCATAGTGATGACGACGAGGAGCCCCGGCCACCGAACACAGGAGAACAGAAGAAATCCCCCCCAAGTGAAAACGGTAAATATGATATACGCCACCCATATTCCCAAATGGGAGCGGAAGCATGCACTAAGGGACGTCTATCCGATGGAGCCAGTAGCCAAAAAGTTCAACCCATGGTCTTCTTGTCCGATCACCTTCAATCGCAGGGACCATCCGACCAGTATCCGTCATGGCGGTTCGGCCGCGCTGGTCCTCGACCCCATCATTGACGGATTCCACCTCACACTAGTCCTTATGGACGGTGGCAGTAGCCTGAACTTGCTCTATCAGGATACAGTGCGCAAAATGGGCATCGATCCCTCAAGGATCAAACCCACCAAAACCACCTTTAAAGGTGTCATACCAGGTGTAGAGGCCTGTTGCACGGGCCCAATCACACTGGAAGTAGTCTTCGGATGTCCGGACAACTTCTGAAGCGAGGAGTTAATCTTCGATATCGTCCCCTTCCGCAGTGGCTATCACGCACTGCTCGGACGAACCGCATTTGCCAGATTCAATGTGGTACCGCATTATGCATACCTCAAGCTCAAGATGCCAGGACCTCGCGGGGTTATAACAGTCAATGGAAACACTTTCGATAGTGCGGCACCCCGAACTTATAGCATTATATGCATCAACTCTGAATCATGTCTTGGGTCAATAGTTGGGTTGCCTGGCTCCCAAGTTTTGCTACTTTACGTTCCACTATATCGGCTCAGGTGGCACAGGGAGAACTACTGCGATTGTGTCCCGGTTCTTCCGGACGAGCACCTCAGTAGAGAAAGCCGAAAACTGACTGTCATGATGCGACGACAGCTGGTCGCTATTCGAGAGGTTTCAAATCCTTAAAGATTTTTTTCGGCTTTGGGCGAGGAATCGGTCTTTGTCCGATTTAGGCGTGTATAGCGCCCCAAGTTCGGCCTTCTAAATACCAGGGGCTATGCCAAAATTTAAAATTATAGAACTTCTATGTCTAAGTGAGGGTGATAAAGTTGTATAGTCCGATTTCCTTGTTCGTTGCGCTAAACACCTCCTTAAAGGACCAAAAAATTTGGATAAAAGAGTGTTTAGATAAATCCCGAACACCCCGGTACTAGTTACATGGGGGCAGAAGCCGACAACTGGCCAACTCTCAGATTTTGTAAGCGGCCGCACAGAAGGTAAAATTTTAAATTAGCAAGCGTTATATTGCGCAAATGAACTTGTTTTCATATTACAGGATCAAATGAGTACATTCACTCAAATATTACATCCTTAGCGCATTGCTCCGCCACGAGGCGGGAGCCCTTCAGGACACTGTCATAATACTTTTCGGGGTGGCGGTGCTCCTTGCCCTTTGGTGGCCCCTCCGTCATCAGCTTCTCGGCATCCATCTTCGCCCAGTGCACTTTTGCGCGGGCGAAGGCCATGCGTGCACCTTCAATGCAAACTGACCGCTTTATGACTTCAAGCCGCGGGCAGGCATTTACAAGCCGCTTCACGAGGCCGAAGTAGCTGTTGGGCAAGGGCTCGGCAGGCCATTGCCGGACTATGAGGCCC
Source organism: Aegilops speltoides (assembly GCA_021437245.1). Lineage (NCBI taxonomy): Eukaryota > Viridiplantae > Streptophyta > Magnoliopsida > Poales > Poaceae > Aegilops > Aegilops speltoides. The sequence continues at coordinate 87,592,625 of CM038141.1, read as the reverse complement.
TTCATGGCCAGTTCGGCCGCCTTGTGTAGTTCGACCGGTTGCTTCAGCTGGTCGCTCAAGGGCATCGGATGTTCGGTCCCAAGATACTGAGACCAGAATAACTTCTCCGACGAGCTCCCTTCTTCATCTCGGTAGAACTCTGCAGCATCAGATATGCTGCGCGGTAGATCTGCGAACGCTCCTGGAGAGCTCCAAATATGGGTAAGTAAAAGGAAGTCTCCTTCACATGCTTGCTTTGCATAATGAATGCCTTACCCGCTGCAATCTTCTTTCCGCCTGAATCTCCTGGAGGGCCTTTTGGGCTTCGGCTTTGGCGTCTTGCAAGCTCTGGAGGGCCTTCGCAAGCTCGGACTCTTGCGTCTTAGATTCATGCTCCAAGGACTCGTATTTTCGGACGAAATCCTGGAGCTCTTGTTGGATCTCGTTGACCCGGGCCTCTTGCTTCTCGCGCTCGGCGCGTTCCTCGACCGCTTTGTCTTCGGCCTTGGTCAGTTCCTTCATAAGGGCCGCCACTTCGGTCGTGGCCCCTATTAAAGTTCATGACGCTTCTATTAGCAGTAACAATTTTTCCTTTATAAATATACAGACGGGGTATTGTGTACCTTTGTTTTCCTCGAGCTGCCTCTTCACGAGGCTGAGCTCTTCCTCGGTCCACTCCAGGTCCCGCTTCAGTCCGGAGACCTCTGCAGTACGAGCGACAGCGGCCAGCAACGATGCCTGCTTATTCACATAGACATTCTGTTAGACTCCTGCGGATGTTATTTGATCCTCTATTCGGCCTTTTCTTTCCGAACACCAAACAGAGCATCAAGGGCTACTGTCTATACTATGATATTTTCTTACAATTTTATTACTTACCTCAAAGCCTGATAGGAGGCCGGCGCAGGCTTCGGTCAATCTGCTTTTGGCGGACCGTACCTTCTCGATCACCGTACTCATGATGGTATGGTGTTCTTCATCAATGGAAGCGTCGTGAAGCGCTTCCAGCAAGTCGTCTGATGCCTCTGGATGGACAGAGGTCATCGGCACGGGCGGCTTGCCCCCCCTTAGAGAGAGGTTGCCTGCCTGAATCCGGAACCACTAGGGGTTCCGAACAGTATCTGGCTGGGGGCCAGGCTTGCTGTGGCCCCAGTTATTGGAGCCCATGGGGGTCTTCCCCCCCTCCATGTGCCCGGCGATTGGGATTTCACCTGGGGGTGTCTCCAGAACTGTCTCCCCTTGGTCCGATATCCGTTGAGACAACACCTCGGTGTCGTCCGCGGACCTGGGGGAGGAGGCTATCGGGAGTGAAGCGATGTTCATCGCCGACGGGCCCAGGGACCCCTCCGAAGAGGATACCTCGATGTGGGATTTGGCTGGACTGCATATGCATGTTTGGCATGATAAGAAGCAATAAATCAAAACATACCGGAAGTATTATAGTGTCTGAATACTTACGTCTTAGCCAGGGGCTTGTCCCTGGGCAACCACTCCTCGCCGCCGTAGGTGGTTATGGTGGAGTGGTCCGGAAGGAAGGTCTTTCCCTTCTTGGACACCTCGGCCTCCCCAGACGGGGCGGCCTTCCTCTTCTTCTCCCCCCCCCTCGGGTGCGGGGGTAGGGATTTCCTCTTCCTCCTCCTCGACTTTGCTGGAGGAGTGCGTCTCGGTGTCTTCGGACGTCACGTCCGATGCCACCTTTGTTGGGGAACGTAGCAGAAATTCAAAAAAATTCTATGCATCACCAAGATCAATCTATGGAGATTCTAGCAACAAGAGAGGGAGAGGATGAGCATCTTCATACCCTTGAAGATCGCTAAGCGGAAGCGTTACAAGAACGCGGATGAGGGAGTCGTACTCGCGGCGATTCAAATCGCGGAAGATCCGATCAAACGCCGAACGGACGGTGCCTCCATGTTCAACACACGTACAGCCCGGGGACGTCTCCTCCTTCTTGATCCAGCAAGGGGAGAGGAGAAGTTGAGGGATAGCTCCGGCAGCACGACGGCGTGGTGGTGGAGCTTGCAGTTCTCCGACAGGGCTTCGCCAAGCACTACTGAGGAGGAGGTGGAGTTGGAGAGGGGGAGGGCTGCGCCAGGGGCAAGGGGTAAAGCTCCCATGCGCCTCCCCACTATATATAGGGGTGGAGGGGGCTGGTTTCTTGCCCTCCAAGTCCATTGGGGCATTGGCAAAGGTGGGAGGAAAGAAATCCCATCATTTCCTTCCACACCGATTGTTATCCCCCCCCTTTTTAGGGATCTTGATCTTATTCCTTCTAAGGGGGGATCTTGGTGCGCCTTGACCAGGGGTGTGCGTCCTTTCCCCCACTACCCACGTTCATGTGGGTCCCCCCATGCAGGTGGGCCCTAGACCTGAACCTTCTAGAACCTTCCCGGTACAATACCGAAAAATCCCGAACAATTTCTGGTGGCCAAAATAGGACTTCCCTTATATAAATCTTTACCTCCGGACCATTCCGGAACTCCTCATCATGTCCGGGATCTCATCCGGGACTCCGAACAACATTCGATAACTGCACACTAATTCCCATAACAACTCTAGCATCACCGAACCTTAAGTGTGTAGACCCTACGAGTTCGGGAATCATGCAGACATGACCGAAACAGCTCTCTGGCCAATAACCAACAGCGGGATCTGGATACCCATGTTGGCTCCCACATGTTCCACGATGATCTCATCGGATGAACCACGATGTCAAGGATTCAAGCAATCTCGTATACAATTCCCTTTGTCAATTGGTACGTTACTTGCCCGAGATTCGATCGTCGGTATCCGAATACCTCGTTCAATCTCGTTACCGGCAAGTCACATTACTCGTTCCATAATGCATGATCCCGTGAGTAACTACTTAGTCACATTGAGCTCATTATGATGATGCATTACCGAGTGGGCCCAGAGATACCTCTCCGTCACTCGGAGTGACAAATCCCAGTCTCGATTCGTGCCAACCCAACAGACACTTTCGGAGATACCCGTAGTGCACCTTTATAGCCACCCAGTTACGTTATGATGTTTGGCACACCCAAAGCATTCCTATGGTATCCGGGAGTTTCACAATCTCATGGTCTAAGGAAATGATACTTGACATTAGAAAAGCTTTTAGCAAACGAACTACACGATCTCGTGCTATGCTTAGGATTGGGTCTTGTCCATCACATCATTCTCCTAATGATGTGATCCCGTTATCAATGACATCCAATGTCCATGGTCGAAACCATAACCATCTATTGATCAACGAGCTAGTCAACTAGAGGCTCACTAGGGACATGTTGTGGTCTATGTATTCACACATGTATTATGGTTTCCAGTTAATACAATTATAGCATGAACAATAGACAATTATCATAAACAAGGAAATATAATAATAACCATTTTATTATTGCCTCTAGGGCATATTTCCAACAGTCTCCCACTTGCACTAGAGTCAATAATCTAGTTCACATCACTATGTGATTGTAATGAATCCAACACCCATTAGGTTTGATCATATCTCGCTTGTGAGAGAGGTTATTAGTCAACGGGTCTGAATCTTTCAGATCCGTGTGTGCTTTACAAATCTCTATGTCATCTCCTAGATGCAGCTACCACGCGCTATTTGGAACTATTCCAAATAACTGCTCTACTATACGAATCCGATCTACTACTCAGAGTCATCCAGATGAGTGTCAAAGTTTGCATCAGCGTAACCCTTTACGACGAACTCTTTTATGACCTCCATAATCGAGAAAATTCCTTAGTCCACTAGTTACTAAGGATAACCTTGACTGCTGTCCTGTGATCCATTCCTGGATCACACTTGTACCCCTTGACTGACTCATGGCAAGGCACACTTTAGGTGAGGTACACAGCATAACATACTGTGGAGCCTACGTCTGAAGCATAGGGGACGACCTTCATCCTTTCTCTCTCTTCTGCCGTGGTCAGGTCTTGAGTCTTTACTCAATACTCACACCTTATAACATAGCCAAGAACTCCTTGTTTGCCAATCTATTTTGAACTCCTTCGAAATCTTGTCACGGTGCGTACTCATTTGAAAGTACTATCAAGCGATTTTGATCTATCCTTATAGATCTTGATGCTCAATGTTCAAGTAGCTTAATCCAGGTTTTCCATTGAAAAACACTTTTCAAATAACCCTATATGCTTTCCAGAAATTCTACATCATTTCCGATCAACAATATGTCAAACAACATATACTCATCAGAAATGCTATAGTGCTCCCACTCACTTCTTTGGAAATACAAGTTTCTCATAAACTTTGTATAAACCCAAAATCTTTGATCATCTCATCAAAGCGTATATTCCAACTCCGAGATGCTTACTCCAATCCTTAGAAGGATTGCTGGAGCTTTGCATACTTGTTAGCATCTTTTAGGATTGACAAAACCTTCTAGTTGTATCACATACAACCTTTCCTCAAGAAAATCATCGAGGAAACAATGTTTTGACATCCTATCTGCAAGATTTCATAAATAATGCAGTAACTGCTAATATAATTCCAACAGACTCTTAGCATCGCTACGAGTGAGAAAGTCTCACGGTAGTCAACTCCTTGAACTTGTCGGAAAACATCTTAGCAACAAGTCGAGCTTTCTTAATTGTGACACTTACCATCATTGTCCGTCTTCCTTTGAAAATCCATCTGTACTCAACAGCCTTATGACCATCGAGTAGTTCTTCCAAAGTCTATACTTTGTTTTCATACATGGATCCTATCTCGGATTTTATGGCTTCGAGCCATTAAATGAATCTGGGCCCACCATCGCTTCTCCATAGCTCGTAGGTTCATTGTTGTCTAGCAACATGACCTCTAAGACATGATTACGTACCACTCTGAAGTAGTACGCATCCTTGTCGACCTACGAGTTTTGGTAGTGACTTGATCTGAAGTTTCATGATCACTTTCATCAGCTTCCACTTCAATTGGTGTAGGCGCCATAGGAACAACTTCCTGTGCCCTGCTACACACTAGTTGAAGTGATGGTTCAATAACCTCATCAAGTCTCCACCATCCTCCCACTCAATTCTTTCAAGAGAAACTTTTCCTCGAGAAAGGACCCATTTCTGGAAACAATCACTTTTTCTTCCGGATTTGAATTAGGAGGTATACCCAACTGTTTTTGGGTGTCCTATGAAGATGCATTTTATCCGCTTTGGGTTCGAGCTCATCAAGCAAAACTTTTCACATAAGCATCACATCCCCAAATTTTTTAAGAAATGACAACTTAGGTTTCTCTAAACCATAGTTCATACGGTGTCATCTCAACGGAATTACGTGGTGCCCTATTTAAAGTGAATGTGGTTGTCTTTAATGCCTAACCCATAAATGATAGTGGTAATTCGATAAGAGACATCATGGTATGCACCATATCCAATAGGGTGCATTTATGATGTTAGAACACACCAACACACTATGGTGTTCCAGGCGGTATTAGTTATGAAACAATTTCCACAAGGTCTTAATTGTGTACCAAACTCGTAACTCAGATATTCATCTCTATGATCATATCATAGACATTTTATCCTCTTGCCACGATGATTTTCAACTTCACTCTGAAATTGCTTGAACCTTTCAATAATTCAGACTCGTGTTTTATCAAGTAAATATACTCAGAATCTACTCAAATCATCTATGAAGTAAGAGCATAACGATATTCACTATGTGCCTCAACACTCATTGGATTGCACACATCAAATCCAACAAGTTGCTCTCTTGTTTTATCTCACTGAAAAACAAGGCCTTTCAGTCATCTTGCCCATGTGGTATGATTTGCATGTCTCAAGTGATTCAAAATCAAGTGAGTCCAAATGATCCATCTGCATGGAGTTTCTTCATGCATATATACCAATAGACATGGTTCGCATGTCTCAATCTTTTCAAAATGAGTGAGTCCAAAGATCCATCAACGTGGAGCTTCTTCATGCGTTTTATACCAGTATGACTCAACTGGCAGTGCCACAAGTATGTGGTACTATCATTACTATCTTATATCTTTTGGTATGAACATGTGTATCACTACGATCGAGATTCAATAAACCATTCATTTTAGGTGCAAGACCATTGAAGGTATTATTCGAATAAACAGAGTAACCATTATTCTCCTTAAATGAATAACCGTATTGCGATAAACATAATCCAATCATGTCTATGCTCAACGCAAACACCAAATAACAATTATTTAGGTTTAACACCAATCTCGATGGTAGAGGGAGTAGGCGATGCTTGATCACATCAACCTTGGAAACACTTCCAACACACATCATCATCTCACCTTTAGCTAGTCTCCGTTTATTCCGTAGCTCTTTTATTTCGAGTTACTAACACTTAGCAACCGAACCGGTATCTTAATACCCTGGTGCTACTAGGAGTACTAGTAAAGTACACATATAATACAATGTATATCCAATATACTTCTATCAACCTTGCCAGCCTTCTCATCTACCAAGTATCTAGGGTAGTTCTGCTTCAGTGACCGTTCCCTCATTACAGAAGCACTTAGTCTCGGGTTTGGGTTCAACCCTGGGTTTCTTCACTAGAGCAGCAACTGATTTGCCGTTTCATGAAGTATCCCTTCTTGCCCTTGCCCTTCTTGAAACTAGTGGTTTTACTAACCATCAACAATTGATGCTCCTACTCGATTTCTACTTTCGCGGTGTCAAACATCGCGAATTGCTCAAGGATCATCATGTCTATCCCTCATATGTTATAGTTCATCACGAAGCTCTAATAGCTTGGCGGTAGTGACTATGGAGAACCATCACTATCTCATCTGGAAGATTAACTCCCACTCGATTCAAGTGATTGTAGTACTCAGACAATCTGAGCACATGCTCAATGATTGAGCTTTTCTCCCTTAGTTTGTAGGTTAAGAAACTTGTCGGAGGTCTCATACCTCTTGATGTGGGCACGAGCCTGAAATCCTAATTTCAGCTCTTGGAACATCTCATATGTTCTGCGACGTTTCAAAAATGACTTCGGTGCCTTAATTCTAAACCGTTTAACATTACACACTGAACTATCACATAGTCATCAAAACGTGTATGTCAGATGTTCACAACATCCACAAACGACGCTCGAGGTTCAGCACACCAAGTGGTTCATTAAGGACATAAGCCTTCTGTGCGGCAATGAGGACAATCCTTAGTATACGGATCCAGTCCGCATAATTGCTACTGCCAACTTTCAACTAATTTTTCTCTAGGAACATATCTTAAAACAGTAGAACTAAAGCGTAGGCTATGACATAATTTGCAAATACCTTTTGACTATGTTCATGATAATTAAGTTCATCTGATTATTTAATGAACTCCCACTTAGATAGACGTCCCTCTAGTCATCTAAGTGATACATGATCCGAGTCAACTAGGCCGTGTCCGATCATCACGTGAGACGGACTAGTCATCATCGGTGAACATCTTCATGTTGATCGCATCTGCTATACGACTCATGTTTGACCTTTCGGTCTCTTGTGTTCCGAGGCCAAGTCTGTACATGCTAGTCTCGTCAAGTCAACCTAAGTGTATTGCATGTGTAAATCTGGCTTACACCCGTTGTATGCGAACGTTAGAATCTATCACACCCGACCATCACGTGGTGCTTCGAAACAATGAACCTTCGCAATGGTGCACAGTTAGGGGGAACACTTTCTTGAAATTTTATGAGGGATCATCTTATTTATGCTACCATCATTCTAAGCAAATAAGATGCAAAAACATGATAAAAATCTCATGCAATCAAATAGTGACATGATATGGCCAATATCATTTTGCTCCTTTTGATCTCCATCTTCGGGGCGCCATGATCATCATCTTCACCGGCATGACACCATGATCTCCATCATCATGATCTCCATCATCGTGTCTTCATGAAGTTGTCTCACCAACTATTACTTCTACTACTATGGCTAACGGTTTAGCAATAAAGTAAAGTAATTACATGGTGTTATTCAATGACACGCAGGTCCTACAATAAATTAAGACAACTCTTATGGCTCCTGCCAGTTGTCATACTCATCGACATGCAAGTCGTGATTCCTATTACAAGAACATGATCAATCTCATACATCACATATATATCATACATCACATCCTTTTGGCCATATCACATCACACGACATATGCTGCAAAAACAAGTTAGACGTCCTCTAATTGTTCTTGCAAGTTTTTTACGTGGCTGCTATAGGTTTCTAGCAAGAACGTTTCTTACCTACGCCAAACCACAACGTGATATGTTAATTGCTATTTACCCTTCATAAGGACCCTTTTCATCGAATCCAATCCGACTAAAGTGGGAGAGACAGACACCGCTAGCCACCTTATGCAACTAGTGCATGTCGATCGATGGAACACGTATCACGTAAGCGTACGTGTAAGGTCGGTCCGGGCTGCTTCATCCCACGATGCCGCCGAATCAAGATAAGACTAGTAGTGGCAAGTAAATTGACAAAATCGACGCCCACAACAACTTGTGTTCTACTCGTGCATAGAAACTACGCATAGACCTAGCTCCAGATGCCACTGTTGGAGAACGTAGCATAAATTCAAAATTTTCTACGGATCACCAAGATCAATCTATGGATATTCTAGCAACAAGAGAGGGATAGGATGAGCATCTTCATACCCTTGAAGATCGCTAAGCGGAAGCGTTACAAGAACGCGGATGAGGGAGTCGTACTCGCGGCGATTCAAATCGCGGAACATCCGATCTAACGCCGAACGGCCGGCGCCTCCGCGTTCAACACACGTACAGCCGAGGACGTCTCCTCCTTCTTGATCCAGCAAGGGGAGAGGAGAAGTTGAGGGATAGCTACGGCAACACGACGGCGTGGTGGTGGAGCTTGCAGTTCTCCGACAGGGCTTCGCCAAGCACTACTGAGGAGGAGGTGGAGTTGGAGAGGGGGAGGGCTGCGCCAGGGGCAAGGGGTAAAGCTCCCATGCGCCTCCCCACTATATATAGGGGTGGAGGGGGCTGGTTTCTTTCCCTCCAAGTCCATTGGGGCGTTGGCAAAGGTGGGAGGAAAAAAATCTCATCATTTCCTTCCCCACCGATTGTTATCCCCCTTTTTAGGGATCTTGATCTTATCCCTTCAGGATATGATCTTATTCCTTCTAAGGGGGGATCTTGGTGCGCCTTACCAGGGGTGTGGGGCCTTTCCCCCACTACCCACGTTCATGTGAGTCCCCCCATGCAGGTGGGCCGCACTCCGGAACCTTCTAGAACCTTCCCGGTACAATACCGAAAAATCCCGAACATTTTCCGGTGGCCAAAATAGGACTTCCCATATATAAATCTTTACCTCCGGACCATTCCGGAACTCCTCGTCATGTCCGGGATCTCATCTGGGACTCCGAACAACATTCGATAACTGCACACTAATTCCCATAACAACTCTAGCGTCACCGAACCTTAAGTGTGTAGACCCTACGGGTTCGGGAATCATGCAGACATGACCGAGACAGCTCTCTGGCCAATAACCAACAGCGGGTCTGGATACCCATGTTGGCTCCCACATGTTCCACGATGATCTCATCGGATGAACCACGATGTCAAGGATTCAAGCAATCCCGTATACAATTCCCTTTGTCAATCGGTACGTTACTTGCGTGAGATTCGATCGTCGGTATCCCAGTACCTTGTTCAATCTCGTTACCAGCAAGTCACATTACTCGTTCCGTAATGCATGATGCCGTGACTAACTACTTAGTCACATTGAGCTCATTATGATGATGCATTACCGAGTGGGCCCAGAGATACCTCTCCATCACACGGACTGACAAATCCCAGTCTCGATTCGTGCCAACCCAACAGACACTTTCGGAGATACCCGTAGTGCACCTTTATAGCCACCCAGTTGCGTTGTGATGTTTGGCACACCCAAAGCATTCCTACGGTATCCAGGAGTTGCACAATATCATGGTCTAAGGAAATGATACTTGAGATTAGAAAAGCTTTTAGCAAACGAACTACACGATCTTGTGCTATGCTTAGGATTAGGTCTTGTCCATCACATCATTCTCCTAATGATGTGATCCCGTTATCAATGACATCCAATGTCCATGGTCAGGAAACCATAACCATCTATTGATCAACGAGCTAGTCAACTAGAGGCTCACTAGGGACATGTTGTGGTCTATGTATTCACACATGTATTATGGTTTCCAGTTAATACAATTATAGCATGAATAATAGACAATTATCATAAACAAGGAAATATAATAATAACCATTTTATTATTGCCTCTAGGGCATATTACCAACAACCTTGCGCCGGAGACCTTTCCTGGTCCCCGCGGCCTTCTTCTTGGCCTTCTTCTCCGGCACCTCATAGGGCGCCGGAAACAGAATCTTCGTTAAGAGAGGCGATGCTTGATCTTCGGGTAGTGGATCCGGACAGTCAATTCGCTCCGCTATCGATACCCAGTCCTGATTAAATCAGCTTGGAGGCTTAGTTTCCTCCCATGGATATGCTGGTAAAAGGCACATCTTGCAAAATATAAAATTTCACTGCATGGGCTTGGCATTTCGCGCTGAGTCCGCGATCTTCAGTTATGGGTGTGGGGACCTCGGTGGCCTTGAAGATCACCTTCCATATGTCTTCGTGCGTCATGTCGAAGAGCTCTTGCAGCATCTTGTGTTCGGCCGGGTCAAACTCCCACAAATTATAAGCCCGTCTTTGACACAGAAAGATCCGGCGGATGAGCATGACCTAGACCACATTGACAAGCTTGATTTTCTTGCCTATCATGTTTTGGACGCAGGTCTGGAGTCTGGTCAGCTCCACCGATGAGCCCCAGGCTAAGCCCTTCTCTTTCCAGGAGGTGAGCTGCATGGGGACGCCGGATCAAAATTCGGGGGACGCTGCCCAGTTGGTGTCACGCGGCTCGGTGATGTAGAACCACCCCGATTGCCACCCATTAACGGTCTCCACATAGGAGCCTTCGGGCCAGGTGACATTGGGCATCTTGCCCACCATGGCGCCCCCGCACTCCACTTGTTGGCCGTCCACCACCTTTGGCTTCACGTTGAAGGTCTTCAGCCATAGGCCGAAGTGGGGCGTGTTGTGGAGGAAGGCCTCGCACACGACGATGAACACCGAGATGTTGAGGATGAAGTTAGGGGCCAGGTCATGGAAATCCAGCCCGTAGTAGAACATAAGCCCGTGGACGAATGGGTGGAGGGGGAATCCCAATCCACGGACAAAGTGAGAGAGAAACACTACCCTCTCCTGGGGCTTCGGGGTAGGGATGATATGCCCTTCAGCCGGGAGCCGGTGCGCGATGTCTGCGGCCAGGTATCTGGCCTCCCGAAGCTTCGTGATGTCCTCCTCCGTAACGGAGGAGACCATCCACTTGCCTCCCGCTCCGGACATACTTGGAATGACTTTGCGGAGAAGATGAAAGCTTGGGCGCTAGAGCTCGAGCGAGCAAGAATGGATGAGCAGAGGAAGAAGAAGGCGTGGGTGAATAAGGGGAATCCTTGTCTCTTTATAAAGGCGGTAGAAACCATGCGCCTCCCCACTGGCCCTGTAAACTCGCTTATTTTTCCCCAAGCGTCGTGTTGATGGCGCAGTTGGGTTACCCACACCCGTATTGATGAGAATCCCGTGATAAGGATACATGTTCTCTGCTTCGACAAGACGTGCCAGTAAAACCGCCTCACAAGATGTGTAGTAGCAGGTTGAGAAAAACGGTTCGAATAATGACCGGGTCATAGCATGATGTCATGCTATGAAAAGTTGTCAGCGGATTAGACTCGTGGAATATTGTGCTCTCTATGGTGGTATGTGGAATTTGTTTTGCAGAGCCGCACATGATTCATGTGTTCAAAATCTACCTTGAAGTATTCAGAGAAGGAACCCGCCTTGCAATGCCGAAGACAATCTGCGCGCCAGAGTCATCGTCATTGAAGCCTGGTTCACGGGACACTGAGGGAGTCCTGGATTAGGGGGTCCTCGGACAGCCGGGCTATGCACTTATGCCGGACTGTTGGACTATGAAGATACAAGATTGAAGACTTCGTCCCGTGTCCGGGTGGGACTCTCCTTTGCATGGAAGGCAAGCTTGGCAATTCGGATATGTAGATTTCCTTCTCTGTAACCGACTCTGTGTAACCCTAACCCCCTCCGGTGTCTATATAAACCGGAGGGTTTAGTCCATAGGACAACAACAATCATAATCATAGGCTAGCTTCTAGGGTATAGCCTCTACGATCTCGTGGTAGATCAACTCTTGTAATACTTGATACGTCTCCAACGTATCTATAATTTTTTGTTGTTCCATGCTATTATATTACCCCTTTTGGATGTTTATGGGCTTTATTTTACACATTTATATCATTTTTGGGACTAACCTACTAACCGGAGGCCCAGCCCGTATTGCTGTTTTTTTTTTGCCTATTTTAGTATTTCGAAGAAAAGGAATATCAAATGGAGTCCAAACGGTATGAAACCTTCGGGAGCGTGATTTTTGGAACGAACGTGATCCGGAGAGCTTGGAGTGCAAGTCAAGAAGCACCTGAGGCCCCCACGAGATAGGAGGCCGCCCCCCAGAGGGCTGCCCCTGTCTCGTGGGCCCCTCGGGTGGCCACCGACGTACTTCTTCCTCCTATATATACCTATGTACCCCGAAAACAACCAGGAGCACCATGAAACACAATTTCCACCGTCGTAACCTTCTGTATCCGCGAGATCTCATCTTGGAGCCTTCGCCGGCACTCTGCCGGAGGGGGAATCGACCATGGAGGACCTCTACATCAACATCCTTGCCCCTCCGATGAGTTGTGAGTAGTTTACCACAGACCTACGGGTCCATAGTTATTAGCTAGATGGCTTCTTCTCTCTTTTTGGATCTCAATACAATGTTCTCCCCCTCTCTTGTGGAGATCTATTCGATGTAAACTCTTTTTGCGGTGTGTTTGTCGAGATCTGATGAATTGTGGGTTTATGATCAAGTTTATCTATGAATAATATTTGAATCTTCTCTGAATTCTTTTATGTATGATTGAGTTATCTTTGCAAGTCTCTTCGAATTATCAGTTTGGTTTGGCCTACTAGATTGGTCTTTCTTGCCATGGGAGAACTGCTTAGCTTTGGGTTCAATCTTGCGGTGTCCTTACCCAGTGACAGAAAGGGTTGCAAGGCACATATTGTATTGTTGCCATCGAGGACAACAAGATGGGGTTTATATCATATTGCATGAGTTTATCCCTCTACATCATATCATCTTGCTTAATGCGTTACTCTGTTCTTATGAACTTAATACTCTAGATGCAGGCAGGAGTCGGTCGATGTGTGGAGTAATACTAGTAGATGCAGGCAGGAGTCGGTCTACTTGTTATGGACGTGATGCCTATATACATGATCATGCCTAGATAATCTCATAACTATGCGCTTATCTATCAATTGCTCGACAGTAATTTGTTCACCCACCGTAATACTTATTCTATCTTGAGAGAAGCCTCTAGTGAAACCTATGGCCCCCGGGTCTATCTCTTATCACATTTGCTTTCAATTTACCTTTATTTGCATCTTTACTTTTTGCATCTATATTATAAAATACCAAAAATATATTTATCTTATCATACTATCTTTATTAGATCTCACTTTTGCAAGTGGCCGTGAAGGGATTGACAACCCCTTTATTGCATTGGTTGTGAGTTCTCAGTTTATTTGTGTAGGTGCGTGGGACTTTTGAGGAGCCTTCTACTGGATTGATACCTTGGTACTCAAAATTGAGGGAAATACTTACGCTACACTTGCTGCATCACCCTCTCCTCTTCGAGGAAAACCAACGCAAGCTCAAGACGTAGCAAGAAGGATTTCTGGCGCCGTTGCCGGGGAGGTCTTCGCTCAAGTCAAGACATACCAAGTACCCATCACAAACCCATCTCCCTCGCACTTACATTATTTGCCATTTGCCTCTCGTTTTCCTCTCCCCCACTTCACCCTTGCCGTTTTATTCGCCCTCTCTTTCCCAATCTCCTCCTCTCTTTTTTTTTTGCTTTCCGTCTTTTTGCTTGCTTGTGTCTTGGATTACTTGTTGCCATGGCGCACGATAATACCAAATTGTGTGATTTCTCGAATACCAATAATAATGATTTCTTTAGTACTCCAATTGCTCCTCTTAATGATGTTGAGTCTTGTGAAATCAATACTGCTTTGTTGAATCTTGTTATGAAAGATCAATTCACCGGCCTTCCTAGTGAAGATGCCGCTACTCATCTAAACAATTTGTTGATTTGTGTGATATGCAAAAGAAGAAAGATACGGATAACAATATTGTCAAATTGAAGTTATTTCCATTTTCACTTAGAGATCGTGCTAAAGTTTGGTTTTCGTCTTTGCCTAAAAAATAGTATTGATTCTTGGAACAAGTGCAAAGACGCTTTTATCTCTAAGTATTTTCCTCCCGCTAAGATCATTACTCTTAGGAGCGATATTATGAATTTTAAACAACTTGATCATGAGCATGTTGCCCAATCTTGGGAAAGAATGAAATTGATGCTTCGCAATTTCCCTACTCATGGTTTGAATTTATGGATGATCATACAAAATTTTTATGTTGGTTTGAACTTTGCTTCTAGAAATCTCTTAGATTCGGCCGCGGGAGGCACGTTTATGGAAATCACGTTAGGAGATGCTATAAAATTACTTGATAATATTATGGCTAATTATTCTCAATGGCACAACGAAAGATCTTCTAGTAAAAAAGTGCATGCTATAGAAGAAATCAATGTTTTGAGTGGAAAGATGGATGAACTTATGAAGATGTTTGCTACTAAAAATACTCCTCTTGATCCCAATGATATGCCTTTGTCTTCCTTCATTGAGAATAATAATGAATCTATGGATGTGAATTTTGTTGATAGGAATAGTTTTGGAAACAATGCTTATAGAGGAAACTTTAATGCTAGACCGTTTCCTAGTAATCCCTCTAATAATTATGGAAATTCCTACAATAACTCTTATGGTAATTTTAATAAGATGCCCTCTGATTTTGAGAATAGTGTGAAAGAATTTATGATTTCCCAAAAGAATTTCAATGCTTTGCATGAAGAAAAATTGCTCAAAGTTGATGATTTGGCTAGGAACGTTGATAGACTTTCGCTTGATGTTAATTCTCTTAAACTTGGATCTTCTTCTCCTAAGCATGATATCAATGAGTCTCTCAAAGTAATGAGAATTTCCATTGATGAGTGCAAGGAAAGAACCGCTAGATTGCGTGCTAAAAAACAAAGCTTTATAAAAGCGTGTTCTTCTAGTCTCCACGAAAATAATGATGAGGATCTTAAAGTTATTGATGCGCCTCCGATTAGATCTATGTTTTGCAATATGAATTTTGATGATTATGGGACTGATGATGAATCAACTTTGCCTAGAAGGCGTCCCAAGAATTCGGAGTCTTTAGATCTTAATGCTAAATTTGGTAAAAGTGAGATTGGAGAATCCTCAACCTCTAAAAATATTGAACCTTCTATCTCGGATTTCAAGGAATTTGATTATGATAATTGCTCTTTAAAAGGTTGTATTTCCTTGTTGCAATCCGTTGTTAATTCTCCTCATGCTTATAGCCAAAATAAAGCTTTTACCAAACATATTGTTGATGCCTTGATGCAATCTTATGATGAAAAACTTAATTTGGAAGTTTCTATACCTACAAAACTTAATGATGAGTGGGAACCTACTATAAAGATTAGAATTAAAGATCATGAGTGTTTTGCTTTGTGTGATTTGGGTGCTAGTGTTTCCACGATTCCGAAAACTTTATGTGATATTCTAGGTTTCCATGATCTTGATGATTGCTCTTTAAATTTGCACCTTGCGGATTCCACCATTAAAAAGCCAATGGGAAGGATCAATGATGTTCTTATTGTTGCAAATAGAAATTTGGTGCCCGTAGATTTTATCGTTCTTGATATAGATTGCAATCTTTCTTGCCCTATTATTCTTGGTAGACCCTTCCTTAGAACGATCGGTGCGATTATTGAGATGAAGGAAGGGAATATTAGATTCCAATTTCCCTTAAAGAAAGGCATGGAGCACTTTCCAAGAAAGAAAGTCAAATTACCTTATGAATCTATCATGCGTGCTACTTATGAATTTAGTGCCAAAGATGGCACTCGTTAGATCTATCCTTGCTTTTATGCCTAGCTAGGGGCGTTAAACGATAGCGCTAGTTGGGAGGCAACCCAATTTTCTTTATGTTTTTTGTTTTGCTCCTGTTTAGTAATAAATCTTGCATCTACCTTCTGTTTAGATGTGTTTTTATCTTTTAATTAGTGTTTGTGCCAAGTAGAACCTATAGGATAACCTACGATGATAGTTGATTTGATTCTGCTGAAAAAACAGAAACTTTTCGTGTACGAATATAATTTTGTTAAATCACAGGAACGTGATTTTGCGTTGATTCTTTTTTCTTCTGTTAAATAAACAAATTTTACAGGACTTCCTATTTTGGTAGGATTTTTAGAGTTGCATAAGTTTGTGTTAGTTACAGATTGATACAGACTGTTCTGTTTTTGACAGATTCTGTTTTTCGTGTGTTGTTTGCTTATTTCAATGCATGTATGGCTAGTAAATTAGTTTATAAACCATAAATAAGTTGGAATACAGTAGGTTTAACACCAATATAAATAAAGAATGAGTTCATTGCAGTACCTTATGTGGTGGTTTTGTTTTCTTTCACTAACGGAGCTTATGAGATTTCCTGTTGAGTTTTGTGTTGTGAAGTTTTCAAGTTTTGGGTAAAGCTTTTATGGACTATGGAATAAGGAGTGGCAAGAGCCTAAGCTTGGGGATTCCCATGGAACCCCAAGATATTCAAGGATAGCCAAAAGCCTAAGCTTGGGGACGCCCCGGGAAGGCATCCCCTCTTTCGTCTTCGTTCATTGGTAACTTTACTTGGAGCTATATTTTTGTTCGCCACATGATGTGTGTTTTGCTTGGAGCATCGTGTATTATATTAGTCTTTGCTTTTTATTTTACCACAATCATACTTTCTGTACACAACTTTTGGGAGAAGCCTATTTGATTAGAATTTGCTAGAATACTCTATGTGCTTCACTTATATCTTTTGAGCTTGATAGTTTTTGCTCTAGTGCTTCACTTATATCTTTTTAGAGCACGGTGGTGTCTTAATTTTGAAGAAATTACTAGTCTCTCATGCTTCACTTATATTATTTTGAAAGTCTTTTAGAACAGCATGGTATTTGCTATTATCATAAAGTTGGTCCTAGAATGATGAACATCTAAGTTGGGTATAATAAAAACTATCATAGGAAGTGAATTGGATGCTATGATCAATTTCATACTTGATAATTGTTTTGAGATATGGAGGTAGTGATATTAAAGTCATGCCAGTTGGGTGATTATGAATTTAAAGAATGCTTGTGTTGAATTTAGCAAGTCCCGTAGCATGCACGTATGGTTAAAGTTGTGTAACAAATTTGAAACATGAAGTGTACCTGGCTTGTGCATCCTTATGAGTGGCGGTCGGGGACGAGCGATGGTATTTTCCTACCAATCTATCCCCCTAGGAGCATGCGCATAATACTTGATTTTTGATGACTTCTAAATTTTTGCAATAAGTATATGAGTTCTTTTGACTAATGTTGAGTCCATGGATTATACGCACTTTTACCTTTCCGCCTTTGCTAGCCTCTTCGGTACCGTGCATTGCCCTTTATCACCTTGAGAGTTAGTGCAAACTTCGCCGGTGCATCCAAACCCCGTGATACGATACGCTCTATCACACATAAACCTCCCTATCTCTTCCTCAAAACAGCCACCATACCTACCTATTATGGCATTTCCATAGCCATTCCGAGATATATTGCCATGCAACTTTCCATCATTCCGTTCATCATCATCATGACATACTTTACTTTTGTCATATTGCCATTGCATGATCATGTAGTTGACATCGTATTTGTGGCAAAGCCACTATGCATTATTTTTCATACATGTCACTCTTGATTCATTGCACCATCCCGGTACATCACCGGAGGCATTCATATAGAGTCATATCTTGTTCTAGTTTCGAGTTGTAATTCGTATGTTGTAATCAATAGAAGTGTGATGATCATCATTATTAGAGCATTGCCCAAAAAGAAAAAAAAGAAAAAATGAAGAAAGGCCAAAAAGAAAAAAAACAAAGTCCCAAAAAAAGGGAAAAGAAAAAAAAGAAAAAAAAAGAAAATAAATAAAAAGGGCAATGTTACTATCTCTTTTTCCACACTTGTGCTTCAAAGTAGCACCTTGTTCTCCATGTAGTGAGTCTCATATATTGTGCTTCAAAGTAGCACCATGTTTTTCATATAGTGAGTCTCATAAGTTGTCTTTTTTATACTAGTGGGAATTTTTCATTATATAACTTGGCTTGTATATTCCTATGATGGGCTTCCTCAAATGCCCTAGGTCTTCGTGAGCAAGCAAGTTGGATGCACACCCACTAGTTTTCCTTTGTTGAGCATTCATTTATAGCTCTAGTGCATCCGTTGCATGGCAATCCCTACTCCTCATGTTGGCATCAATTGATGGGCATCTCCATAGCCCGTTGATTATCCTCGTCAATGTGAGACTTTCTCCTTTTTTGTCTTCTCCACACAATCCCCATCATCATATTCTATTCCACCCATAGTGCTATATCCATGGCTCACGCTCATGTATTGCGTGAAGGTTGAAAAAGTTTGAGATTATTTAAGTATGAAACAATTGCTTGGCTTGTCATCGGGGGTATAGAAGTTGGGAACATCTTTGTGTGACGAAAATGAAGCATAGCCTAACTATATGATTTTGTAGGGATGAACTTTCTTTTTGCCATGCTATTTTGAGAAGACATGATTACTTTGATTAGTATGCTTGAAGTGTTACTATTTCTTTTATCAATATGAACTTTTATTTTGAATCATTTGGATCTGAACATTCATGCCACAATAAATAAAATTACATTATGAATTATGCTAGGTAGCATTCCACATCAAAATTTTCTTTTTTATCATTTAACTACTCGAGGACGAGCAGGAATTAAGCTTGGGGATGCTTGATACGTCTCCAACGTATCTATAATTTTTGATTGTTCCATGCTATTATATTACCCCTTTTGGATGTTTATGGGCTTTATTTTACACATTTATATCATTTTTGGGACTAACCTACTAACCGGAGGCCCAGCCCGTATTGCTGTTTTTTTGCCTATTTCAGTATTTCGAAGAAAAGGAATATCAAATTGAGTCCAAACGGTATGAAACCTTTGGTGAAAGGACCACGATGTCGCCTAGAGGGGGGGTGAATAGGCGTTTTAAAATCTTATACGGATTTGGCTATATCCTAATGCAAAAATAAACTAAGAGGATACTTTTCAAGCACAAATCCTAAATATACCAGGCTAACTAAGTGCACCAACAACTTAGGATAGACAAGATGAGAACAACGAGGATGTGAGTAAGCACAAGTAAGTTACACAAACTTACTCAATGTATATCACAAGATATATATATGAATAATACACACAACCACAAGTAAGCAATACAGGCTTACACAAATTGTATCACAATATATGGAATTGAATGATACAATGAAACTCAAGTAAGCACTACAAGCTTACACAAGTTATGTCACGAGATATGGAAATGAATGTTACAAGCTAGCAATTCACACTAAGCACACGATAGAACAATAGTAGCAAGTATGAATTGTGAACTATAAAGTGTTGGCCTAGATAATCTCTACGATATGGTAACCAACACAATATAATGAGGACAACAAGATATAGTGAATGCAAGGTCAAGAGACCAAAGTAAACCACAAGTAGTGGCTAGGGTTAGAATTAAACGAAGACACGGAGACGAGGATGTATCCCGATGTTCACTTCCTTGGAGGGAAGCTAGTCACCGTTAGAGAGGTGGATGTTACCACGAAGGCACACCAACGCCATGAAGGCTCACCCTATTCTCCTTGAGATATCACCACGAAGGCGATTCTCAACCACTAGTGGTAGACCTTGAGGCGGCCTCCAAACCTTCACAAACTTTCTAGGGGACAAATCACAAGTTGATTCCTCACCGGAGCACTCCTACCGCCTAGGAGTCTCCAACCTCCAAGAGTAACAAGATCAAGGGGGGAATGCTCAAGACTTGCTCAAATCACGAATTGCTTTGGTCACAAGAGGGAGAGGGAGAGGATCTATCTTTTGATTGGAACAACTCTCAAGAACACTCACTAATCTCTCCGGGATCTAAGATTTGGTGTAGGAGAAGTGAGAGGGAGCCACTTGTGTTCTTGGGATGATTTGGGATGAAGTGCTCAACCCTCCCCCGGAGTGGGAGAGGGATATTTATACCCCCAAAGAAAATAGAGCCGTTTCCCGCAGTTGTTGACCTGCCCGGATGATCTGGACGCATACCCGGATGATCCGGGCAATGCCTGGATGATCCGGGAAGGTCAATATACAATGTGGTGAAGTAGATACCCGGATGTCCGGGGACATAGCCGGATGATCCGGGCAATTCCCGGATGATCCGGGTGGGTATCCAGATGATCCGGTTAGCGGAATAAGCTACTGTGATGAATTTTACGAATAACCCGGATGATCCGGGCAGGAACCCGGATGATCCGGGCAAAGCCCGGATGATATGGGAGAGGACCCGGATGATCCGGCCAAACCAAACTGCTGCAGCCTAGAAACTGAAATAGGCACAACTTTTACACCCGGACTCCGATTTTGATGATCTTGGGCTCGTTTTGAAGCTATGAAAAAAACCCAGGTCCTCACATAGAGAACCACCCAAGATGAACCAAAATGGAGGATGCAAAATATGCAAAGGTTTTATCATGTATTTGGGTAACCTATTTGGCTTTGGATTTTCTTTGGTATATAGGATATGAGTGGAATTGTGTAGAGAAGATGTTGACTTGAGCAAATCTATCACGAACCCCTTTGATCCCCTCTTAATAGTGCGGGATCCCTATAACTCAAGAATCATAAAAGTTCTACACTACATAGCTATCAAGAATCCATTCTTGAGTGTATGTGTTCCTTCGGTGTTCATCACTCCACAACACTAATGTCGAAGGAACTAATACCTTTGACTCGTGCCTTTCACTTGAGCTTGAAGTTGAAGTTTCTTCTTGGATCAAGTTGAATGGCAAGACATTGTTGAAGTCTTCAAGTAGCTCCCCCATACACAATGTGGGAAGCTTTGCTTTGTATTTATCTTCATGTGTCCATCATGTGATCATCCACAAGCTTCAAGCATGTAATCCTTCGGGATAGTTATCTTGAACTTGCCCTTGTCAACCATGATCATCAACACTTGATGTCATCCTCTCATAGACACTTGAAATCTCTCTCTCGATGCGAGTCCATGAGAATCTCCTCTCAAAAACATAGGCAACACATAGTATGGGTTAGTACACAAAGCGCAATTGACAAATTCTTACCATACCACAAGATCTCATGTGGCACATGATTTGCGCTTGTGTGTTGACCATCTTTGAATTCAATCTTCGATCTTCATCTTGGTCAACCTTAATCTTTGCTCCATGATTAATCTTGATGCACAACTACATGTATATGGCATTCATTCCGAATCCATTCAATATCCTTCTTGCATCACCCATGGAACAAACCTTCCTATATAACTTGATGTCATTGTTTCTTCATAGGAATTGTCATTCATTATCAAGTCTCAATGCATAGATGTTGATGGATTTCATCCACCAATTCATCCAATATTCTTCATGCATTGAAAATGGAACTTTCCTTCAAATGTATATCTCAGTGCAAACATTAGTCCATTAGGATTGTCATTAGTTACCAAAACCACACATGTACTTTCAATCTCCCCCATTTTGGTACTAATGACAATCTCAACAAGAGGGCTTATATAATGAATTTTTAAACAAGCATGAAATTTATCCAAGGATAAATTGTATAC
Organism: Aegilops speltoides; assembly: GCA_021437245.1. Taxonomy (NCBI): domain Eukaryota; kingdom Viridiplantae; phylum Streptophyta; class Magnoliopsida; order Poales; family Poaceae; genus Aegilops; species Aegilops speltoides. The sequence goes on along the minus strand of CM038141.1, from coordinate 87,570,695 downwards.
TTGTGATGGTTGTAGTATCATCAATACACTACACAAGCATTTGATGATAGTACACCCATAGTATATAGAGCAAACTCCCCCATAATATATGAATTTGTGAATGAACTCCCCCATAGTATATTGGTTGACATAAACTAGGAGAAGATTTCTCTATATACAAGACTCATCCATGCAATAAGAATATATAACAAGGGTAGATATGCATGAGTGACAACAAGAACTAGAAAAGATATTTATCTTAAACCCTCTAAACTTCTCCCGCATTGGCAACAAATGCCAAAATGGAAGACAAAACATCTAGCAGACCAATATAGTATGAGTTCCTCCTTGATGTGTGCATATAACAAAATGTGAGTGAAAACAAATGCACATATTCAATGATGAACAATTAAAGGAGCTCGAAATCTATAGAATGCAATCAAATACGAAGATATGAACTTTTTCATTTATAAAAATTTCTAAGTGGCCTATAATAATCATGATATGTATCCACAAAGAAACTCGTATACACAAAAAGAAAGGTTGCAATTGATAAGAACATGATATCCACAAATGAATCCACTATTATACAACTTGAGCCTAGTCATAATAGCAAGGCACATGGCACAAATTGATCTCATTTGCATAACACAAAGTGAAGCAAGCAATCAAAAGATCCGATGAACCAAAAGGATAAATGAATACTACGATTTGGGAAGAGGAGTGTTCTAAGGAACATAGAGAAGCTCCCCATGATTTGTGCACTATTTAGAATTTTTGTATTTGGATACAAGTGCACAAAATAGGATCATCACTCCCCCAAAACCAATAGGAACACAAAACAATTGCAAGCAAGCATAGATAAGAAAAGAAGCCTAGCATTTGCAACAAACATATGGTTGAGCAACATAAATGAGGCAACCTAAGATTAGGCACAACCAAACTGATATGTGTGAGTCACGTCAAAGCACTTGAGAAGACTAGTATAAGGATGAGAATTAAGCATCAACATAGTCTTGAGTAAATGAGATACAAGGTGCAAGACAAGTCCTTCCCACACACACGAAATTAAGAAGGTCACACACACATCAAGCAAATGGGTTCACAAGCTCACTAGTAGCAAATTAAAAATCAAAGCTTGTGACAACCCATGATGAAAATAGGAAATAATAGGCTTGTCAAGACAAGCACGAGGACAATAATCTTCACCAAACATGAGTGCACTAAGATGCAAAGAGGTAAGACGTGCACTCATACAACAAATGCTTCCACGGAGCCATCAAATATATAAAAAGAGAATGAAACGGTGGACATGAAATAATAGGGATATCAACTAGGGATGTAACTTGGCTCACGTGTATAAGATTCTAGGTAGATGACAATCATGATGATATACATCCACAAAGAAGGATGTACACATGAAATAGTTACAAAAGGAAAGAATAAGATATCCAAACGGGAGACATAAAATATACCAATGAGATCTTTGCTTGAAAGTATAGCACATGGCTTAATGTAATCTTATCGTATATTAATGAACTCCAAACACACAACCATCAAAGACATCACAACTAGCAACAAGAGATCATTGTTGCGATTCTTTGAGAAAGGAAACAAGTATGACAAGAACGAGTCAAGAAATTCATGCCATGATGCAACCTACACAAGGTTGAATGCAAGAAGTGTATGCATGAAGTAGATACTTGTTACCGAGATAGCATTGGAATGATGTAGTAGGTAATGGTTCGAGCTTGGCTCTAATTTCCTCATAGTGCCACCACTTTCATGAATAAGCCAAGCACCCAATGCTTCTCAAATGTACCTAAAACAATTTAAGTACAATATGGTCCCCAAACTTATTGGGTCCAAAGTAGTTAGCATAACTACAAAACATAGGGTAAAATCACTTAAATATGTGCATATCGATATGAATTTGAATATCATGCACATCTTAGCTATTAAGAATTTGATGGATTTACCATATATATATTGGACCAAATAAAGCAAACAAGGCATGCAATTTACACATAGTAAATACACATGCACAAGCCTCCCAAAATCCAGGAGATACAAATTGGACAAATGAACACATAACCGTTAATACTTCCAATAACATCACTAGTCATTCATGTTGTCCAAAATGACTCAAAGTGAAAAATCAACATATGATAGCACACCAAGTTCAACATATGAACCAAGGAAAAAACAATGAGCATATAAGATATGCATTGCACACATACTCATGGGAATATCTCACTCAAGTAGATATAGGACACTATAAACAATGAGATAACAAACTACCATAACTCCATACAAACTAATGAGATGAACTCGAACAAAATGGTGTTTCAATTTGACATTTGGTATAGAAACCAAATAAGTACATGATCATCTATACTAACACAAGCATAACATGAGAGTTTAGAAATAAACATAATGCTTGGATAGCATATTATTAACATTCCAATTAGATAGATCATCATGCAAAGCAACAATTGGAAAGGATCTATTCAAATGATTTTCCAAATACGATTTTTAAGATAACCATGGGCAAAACCACAAGAATACCATACTCAAACAAAGCATTGCATGCCACAGAGATATAAGATAATCTCAAATATAAATTCTAAGTGGCAAACTGGCAAACCTCTATTGTTAATGTTCACACGAGAAGTGATATGTACAAAGTATATCACTCCCCCATAATGTGATAATCCATGTATTATCCATAAGAGGCAAATGAAACCCAACTAAGGATAATTAATGGATGAGGATTTGAGTTTCAAATGAACTTTACATACCACATAGTAACTAGATAATATTGCACTAACAATACTAGGTGGTATCCTACATATATACATATTTAAGGTTTGTGATATGCGTAAATCATAGCACTCCCCCATAATGTGATGATCCATTAATATATCAAAAACACTAATGAAGATTCAACTAATGAAGCAATAAAGGCTTGAAACCACACACACAACTATATTATGTGCATAGCAACTTACGCATGCTAGATAACACGAATCAAGTATATTAGGAAGCACAACATATACAAGCACATGCTAGTTACAAAACTTAAACATGCAAGGGACTTAGTAACTTTCAATGTACACAATGCAAGTACAAGTTACCGCAAAGAGGAGCATTGGATTGATAGATATGATGATAATCCACTTGACTTGGCATTAACCATAACATATGGTGAAAATAGTTTTTCTTCATGAAGTAGCCAAGTCTCCAATGCCCTCCACACACCTATTGATCAAGTTTGAGCTTGATGGTCCCCAACCAAGTTGGGTCCTAAGAAGTTAGTAACAATAGGCTTGGCAACCCAAATGGTCTTGTCCACTTTGAAACCACTTTGGGCACCCACAAATTTGGCAAACACATTGCCAACAATATCCTTCCTTAGTGAATAATGATTATTGACTATAGGAGGCTTAGATATGTTACCATTGGGGCATGATGAAGCTATGTGTCCTTTTGACGACAATCATAGCAACATTTCCTCCTTTTCTCTTCTTTAATTTCTCAACTTGGGGAGCAATAACATGTTTCATCATGGACAGTGGTTGTTCTTCAACTTGAGATGAGCTTGAGGCCGCTTCCCATGTAGCTTCTCATTATAAGCCCTTTTCTTCAATGGGCAAGATCTCACATGATGTCCAATCTTTTGCATTTGAAGCAAGTAATGTTGGCGAATTCTTGTAATTCCTTGTCCCTTCTTCTTGTTCTTGGACTTCTTCTTGTTGGAGTGAAAATTATGTCCAACATCACACTTTTCCAAGTCTTTCTTCAAACTAGTGACTTGGGCCTTGAGCTCATTAATTTCCTCTACATGGTTAGTTTCAACACTAGAAACAAGAGGACTAGTGGAAGTAGAAACTTCATGGTTAGAGCAGCAAGACAAGGTGACCAATTCATCATGAGTGGATATAATATGAGAGGTGGATGAATTGCAACGATTAGCACATGGCAATAAAGCATTTAGAGTAGATGTGCTAATGTTCGCATGAGACTCACAAGATTTTACCTCGGAGACCATAGCCTCGTGAGCTAACTTTATCTTACTATGAGAGCTTAAATGATCCTCGTGAGTGCCCGAGAGCTTTGCATGACTTTCTTCTAATTTCCCATAATTTCTTGTTAGCAAAGCAAGTTGAGCACATAGCTCAACATTCTCCTTCAAAATTGATGCTTCACATGAAATCGAGTTAGTAGCACAAACGTCATTATCAACATGAGAGGAGCAAGTAGCACTTAGTGACTTCTCACGAGTTGATTGAAGCTCCTCATGAGACTTAGAGAGTTTTATGAGCTCTCCCTTGACACTATTGCATTCAAGGAGAAGGAGGTGAAAATCGTCTCTAAGCTTACAATGAGTAACTTTAATCTCTTCTTTTGAAGACCTCAAGTAACTAAGCGTTTCATGAGCCTTAGCAAGTTCATGTTCAAGCTGTTCACTTTTAGCTTGCTCATTGAGAAATAAATCATTACGTTTTTCAAAGCAAGCAAGAACATCTTGGAACCTTTCATAAGTGTTATTTTTAGCTCTATGAAGAGTTTTCCCAATCTCATAGAGATTTTGAGTCAAGTCATCATCATCATCCTCATTACAACTATCATCATTATCACTAAGAGAAGATGATACCTCGTCATTACCTCTTGCCATGAGGCACATGTGAACAAAGGGGGTTGATGATGATTCTTTTGAAGATGAGGGTTCTTCATCAATCAAGCATGCCTCATCTTTCTTGGTTTCCTCTACATGGTTAGTCATAGAACAACTAGAGGAAACCAAGGCATTTCTATCATGGCAACATGGGAGATCAAGCATATCATCACAAATGAGCTTAACACCATCATCACAAGATATTTCTTCACTCACCATGTCATTACCTTGTGGCATGCCACATGTTGGTGAAGTGCAAGATATTGAAGTGTGCAAGTAATCGGAGGTGGAAGTAATAGAGAGCTCTTCATGATTTAAAAATGTGGAGAACTCCTCCATCAACTCCCCAAATAGAATATTATCTTCATCAAGATTGGACCCACCATATATATCTTCAAGTTTGGTCCAAGTCTCATGAGCCGACTTGCAAGTCGTGACTGCCTTAAACACTTCAAAGGTTAAAGCTTGATGAATGACAAGAGAAGTATCACAATCAAGATACATATCCTCAATAGATGGAGAATGTCCATCCTTAGTAATAGAAATTCCTATAAGAACAATTCGCAAAGCATTTGGACCCATGGCCCGAAAGTGACAAAGCATGCGAATTCTCCATAGGTGATAATTTGTGCCATCCAAATCAAAAGTGTTTTTGTGCACTAGTTCACTAGACGACATCGTTACTCTCTAGGCGGTGAAGCCTAATAAGGAGAGACCAGGCTCTGATACCAATTGAAAGGACCACGATGTCGCCTAGAGGGGGGTGAATAGGCGTTTTAAAATCTTATACGGATTTGGCTATATCCTAATGCGAAAATAAACTAAGAGGATACTTTTCAAGCACAAATCCTAAATATACTAGGCTAACTAAGTGCACCAACAACTTAGGATAAACGAGATGAGAACAACGAGGATATGAGTAAGCACAAGTAAGTTACACAAACTTACTCAATGTATATCACAAGATATATATATGAATAATACACACAACCACAAGTAAGCAATACAGGCTTACACAAATTGTATCACAACATATGGAATTGAATGATACAATGAAACTCAAGTAAGCACTACAAGCTTACACAAGTTATGTCACAAGATATGGAAATGAATGTTACAAGCTAGCAATTCACACTAAGCACACGATAGAACAATAGTAGCAAGTATGAATTGTGGACTATAAAGTGTTGGCCTAGATAATCTCTACAATATGGTAACCAACACAATATAATGAGGACAACAAGATATAGTGAATGCAAGGTCAAGAGACCAAAGTAAACCACAAGTAGTGGCTAGGGTTAGAATTAACCAAAGACACGGAGACGAGGATGTATCCCGATGTTCACTTCCTTGGAGGGAAGCTAGTCACCGTCAGAGAGGTGGATGTTACCACGAAGGCACACCAACGCCACGAAGGCTCACCCTATTCTCCTTGAGATATCACCACGAAGGTGATTCTCAACCACTAGTGGTAGACCTTGAGGCAGCCTCCAAACCTTCACAAACTTTCCGGGGGACAAATCACAAGTTGATTCCTCACCGGAGCACTCCTACCGCCTAGGAGTCTCCAACCTCCAAGAGTAACAAGATCAAGGGGGGAATGCTCAAGACTTGCTCAAATCACGAATTGCTTTGGTCACAAGAGGAAGAGGGAGAGGATCTATCTTTTGATTGGAACAACTCTCAAGAACACTCACTAATCTCTCCGGGATCTAAGATTTGGTGTAGGAGAAGTGAGAGGAGACACTTGTGTTCTTGGGACGATTTGGGATGAAGTGCTCAACCCTCCCGGAGTGGGAGAGGATATTTATACCCCAAAGAAAATAGAGCCGTTTCCGCAGATTGTTGACCTGCCGGATGATCTGGGCGCATACCGGATGATCCGGGCAATGCCCGAATGATCCGGGAAGGTCAATATACAATATGGTGAAGTAGATACCCGAATGTCCGGGGACATAGCCGGATGATCCGGGCAATTCCCGGATGATCCGGGTGGGTAGCTGGATGATCCGGTTAGCGGAATAAGCTACTGTGATGAATTTTACGAATAACCGGATGATCCGGCAGAACTCGGATGATCCGGGCAAAGCCGGATGATATGGGAGAGGACCCGGATGATCCGGCCAAACCAAACTGCTGCAGCCTAGAAACTGAAACAAGCATAACTTTTACACCCGGACTCCGATTTTGATGATCTTGGGCTCGTTTTGAAGCTATGAAAAAAAACCAGGTCCTCACATAGAGAACCACCCAAGATGAACCAAAATGGAGGATGCAAAATATGCAAAGGTTTTATCATGTATTTGGGTAACCTATTTGGCTTTGGATTTTCTTTGGTATATAGGATATGAGTGGAATTGTGTAGAGAAGATGTTGACTTGAGCAAATCTATCACGAACCCCTTTGATCCCCTCTTAATAGTGTGGGATCCCTATAACTCAAGAATCATAAAAGGTATACACTACATAGCTATCAAGAATCCATTCTTGAGTGTATGTGTTCCTTCGGTGTTCATCACTCCACAACACTAATGTCGAAGGAACTAATACCTTTGACTCGAGCCTTTCACTTGAGCTTGAAGTTGAAGTTTCTTCTTGGATCAAGTTGAATGGCAAGACATTGTTGAAGTCTTCAAGTAGCTCCCCCCATACACAATGTGGGAAGCTTTGCTTTGTATTTATCTTCATGTGTCCATCATGTGATCATCCACAAGCTTCAAGCATGTAATCCTTCGGGATAGTTATCTTGAACTTGGCCTTGTCAACCATGATCATCAACACTTGATGTCATCCTCTCATAGACACTTGAAATCTCTCTCTCGATGCGAGCCCATGAGAATCTCCTCTCAAAAACATAGGCAACACATAGTATGGGTTAGTACACAAAGCGCAATTGAGAAATTCTTACCATACCACAAGATCTCATGTGGCACATGATTTGCGCTTGTGTGTTGACCATCTTTGAATTCAATCTTCGATCTTCATCTTGGTCAACCTTAATCTTTGATCCATGATTAATCTTGATGCACAACTACATGTATATGGCATTCATTCCGAATCCATTCAATATCCTTCTTGCATCACCCATGGAACAAACCTTCCTATATAACTTGATGTCATTGTTTCTTCATAGGAATTGTCATTCATTATCAAGTCTCAATGCATATATAGAAGTTGATGGATTTCATCCACCAATTCATCCAATATTCTTCATGCATTGCAAATGGAACTTTCCTTCAAATGTATATCTCAGTGCAAACATTAGTCCATTAGGATTGTCATTAGTTACCAAAACCACACATGTACTTTCATTCGCGAGCGTGATTTTTGGAACGAACGTGATCCGGAGAGCTTGGAGTGCAAGTCTAGAAGCACCCGAGGCCCCCACGAGATAGGAGCCCCCCCCCCCCGGCCCTATAGGGCGCGCCCCCTGTCTTGTGGGCCCCTCGGGCGGCCACCGACGTACTTCTTCCTCCTATATATACCTATGTACCCCGAAAACAACCAGGAGCACCACGAAACACATTTTCCACACAGTAACCTTACAGATCCATGAGATCTCATCTTGGAGCCTTGGCAGCACTCTGTCGGAGGGGAATCGAGCACGGAGGGCTTCTACATCAACATCCTTGCCCCTCCGATGAGTTGTGAGTAGTTTACCACAGACCTACGGGTCCATAGTTATTAGCTAGATGGCTTCTTCTCTCTTTTTGGATCTCTATACAATGTTCTCCCCCTCTCTTGTGGAGATCTATTCGATGTAAACTCTTTTTGCGGTGTGTTTGTCGAGATCCGATGAATTGTGGGTTTATGATCAAGTTTATCTATGAATAATATTTGAATCTTCTCTGAATTCTTTTATGTATAATTGAGTTATCTTTGCAAGTCTCTTCGAATTATCAGTTTGGTTTGGCCTACTAGGTTGGTCTTTCTTGCCATGGGAGAAGTGCTTAGCTTTGGGTTCAATCTTGCGGTGTCCTTACCAAGTGACAGAAAGGGTTGCAAGGCACGTATTGTATTGTTGCCATCAAGGACAACAAGATGGGGTTTATATCATATTGCATGAGTTTATCCCTCTACATCATGTCATCTTGCTTAATGTGTTACTATGTTCTTATGAACTTAATACTCTAGATGCAGGAAGGAGTCGGTCGATGTGTCGAGTAATAGTAGTAGATGCGGGCAGGAGTCGGTCTACTTGTTATGGACGTGATGCCTATATACATGATCATGCCTAGATAATCTCATAACTATGCGCTTTTCTATCAATTGCTCGATAGTAATTTGTTCACTGCCGTAATACTTATGCTATCTTGAGAGAAGCCTCTAGTGAAACCTATGGCCCCCGGGTCTATATCTTATCATATTTGCTTTCAGTTTACTTTTATTTGCATCTTTACTTTTTGCATCTATATTATAAAATACCAAAAATATATTTATCTTATCATACTATCTTTATTAGATCTCACTTTTGCAAGTGGCTGTGAAGGGATTGACAACCCCTTTATTGCGTTGGTTGCGAGTTCTCAGTTTGTTTGTGCAGGTCGTGGGACTTTTGAGGAGCCTCCTCTTTGGATTGATACCTTGGTTCTAAAAACTGAGGGAAATACTTACGCTACACTTGCTGCATCACCCTCTCCTCTTCGGAGGGCCCGTCTTGAGCTTGCATTGGTTTTCCTTGAAGAGGAAAGGGTGATGCAGCAATAGTAGCGTAAGTATTTCCCTCATTTTTTGAGAACCAAGGTATCAATCCAATAGGAGGCTCCTCAAAAGTCCCACGCACCTACACAAACAAACAAGAACTCGCAACCAACGCAATAAAGGGGTCGTCATTCCCTTCACGGCCACTTGCGAAAGTGAGATCTGGTAGAGATAATATGATAAGGTAAATATATTTTTGGTATTTTATGATATAGATTGGAAAAGTAAAGATGCAAATAAAAGTAGATTGAAAGCTTATATGATAAGAGATAGACCCGGGGGCCATAGGTTTCACTAGTGGCTTCTCTCAAGATAGCATAATTATTACGATGGGTGAACAAATTACTGTCGAGCAATTGATAGAAAAGCGAATAATTACAAGATTATCTAGGCATGATCATGTATTTAGGCATCACGTCCATGACAGGTAGATCGACTCCTGCCTGCATCTACTACTATTACTCCAAACATCGACCGCTATCCAGCATGCATCTAGAGTATTAAGTTCATAAAGAACAGAGTAACGCATTAAGAAAGATGACATGATGTAGAGGATAAACTCATGCAATATGATATAAACCCCATCTTTTATCGTCGATGGCAACAACACAATACGTGTTTTGCTGCCCTCGCCACACACGGGAAAGGACACCGCAAGATTGAACCCAAAGCTAAGCACTTCTCCATTGCAAGAAAGATCAATCTAGTAGGCCAAACCAAACTGATAATTCGAAGAGACTTGCAAAGATAACTTAATCACACATAAAAGAATTCAGAGGAGATTCAAATATTTCTCATAGATAAACTTGATCATAAACCCACAATTTGTCAGATCTCGACAAACACACCGCAAAAAGAGTTACATCGAATAGATCTCCAAGAAGATCAAGGAGAACTTTGTATTGAGATTCAAAGAGAGAGAAGGAGCCATCTAGCTAATAACTATGGACCCGAAGGTCTGTGGTAAACTACTCACGACTCATAGGAGAGGCCTTGGAGATGATGTAGAGGCCCTCCGTGGTCAATTCCCCCTCCCGTGGAGCGCCGACGAAGGCTCCAAGATGGGATCTCACGGATACAAAAGGTTGCGGCGGTGGAATTAGATTTTCGTGGTCGCTTCTGATGTTTTCGGGGTACATGGGTATATATAGGAGGAAGAAGTAGGTCGGTGGACGCTCGAGGGGCCCACGAGGGTGGGGGTGCGCCCACCTGTAGGGGGCGCGTCGGGCACCCTCGTGGCCACCTCCTTTGTTTCTTGACTTCCACTCTAAGTCCTCTTGATCACGTTTGTTCCAAAAATATCGCTCCCGAAGGTTTCATTCCGTTTGGACTCCGTTTGATATTCCTTTTCTTGAAACACCAAATAGGCAAAAAACAGCAATTCAGCCGGGCCTCCGGTTAGTAGGTTAGTCCCAAAAATGATATAAAAGTGTAAAGTAAAGCCCATAAACATCCAAAACGGGTAATATAATAGCATGGAACAATCAAAAATTATAGATACGTTGGAGACTCAAGCATCCCCAAGCTTAATTCCTGCTCGTCCTCGAGTAGGTAGATGATAAAAACAGAATTTTTGACGTGGAATGCTACCTAGCATAATTCTCAATGTAATTTTCTTTATTGTGGCATGAATGTTCAGATCCAAATGATTCAAATAAAAGTTCATATTGACATAAGAAATAGTAATACTTCAAGCATACTAATCAAGCAATCATGTCTTCTCAAAATAACATGGCTAAAGAAAGTTATCCCTACAAAATCATATAGTCTGGCTGTTGCTCTATCTTCATCACACAAAGTATTTAATCATGCACAACCGCGATGATAAGCCAAGCAATTGTTTCATACTTTAATAATCTCAAACTTTTTCAACTTTCACGCAATACATGAGCGTGAGCCATGGACATAGCACTATATGTGGAATAGAATGGTGGTTGTGGAGAAGACAAAAAAGGAGAAGATAGTCTCACATCAACTAGGCGTATCAACGGGCTATGGAGATGCCCATTAACAGATATCAATGTGAGTGAGTAGGGATTGCCATGCAACGGATGCACTAGAGCTATAAATGTATGAAATCTCAACAAAAGAAACTAAGTGGGTGTGCATCCAACTCGCTTGCTCACGAAGACCTAGGGCATTTTGAGGAAGCCCATCATTGGAATATACAAGCCAAGTTCTATAATGAAAAATTCCCACTAGTATATGAAAGTGACAACATAGGAGACTCTCTATCATGAAGATCATGGTGCTACTTTGAAGCACAAGTGTGGTAAAAGGATAGTAGCATTGTCCCTTCTCTCTTTTTCTCTCATTTTTTATTTGGACTTTCTCTTTTCTTTTTTTTATTTGGCCTCTTTTTTTTATTTGGTGGGCTCTTTGGCCTCTTTTTTTTAAAGTCCAAAGTCTCATCCCGACTTGTGGGGGAATCATAGTCTCCATCATCCTTTCCTCTCTGGGACAATGCTCTAATAATGAAGATTATCACACTTTTATTTACTTATAACTCATGGTTACAACTCAATACTTAGAACAAGATATGACTCTATATGAATGCCTCCAGCAGTGTACCGGGATATGCAATGAATCAAGAGTGACATGTTTGAAAATTATGAAGGTGGCCTTTCCACAAATACAATGTCAACTACATGATCATGCAAAAGCAATATGACAATGATGATGCGTGTCATATAAACAGAACGGTGGAAAGTTGCATGGCAATATATCTCGGAATGGCTATGGAAATGCCATAATAGGTAGGCATGGTGGCTGTTTTGAGGAAGGTATATGGTGGGTGTATGGTACCGGCGAAAGTTGCACGACACAAGAGAGGCTAGCAATGGTGGAAGGGTGAGAGTGCGTATAATCCATGGACTCAACATTAGTCATAAAGAACTCATATACTTATTGCAAAAATCTACAAGTCATTAAAAACAAAGTACTAGGTGCATGCTCCTAGGGGGATAGATTGGTAAGAAAACACCATCGCTCGTCCCCGACCGCCACTCATAAGGAAGATAATCAATAAATAAAATTGTGCTCCAACTTCATCACAAAGCGGTTCACCATACGTGCATGCTACGGGAATCACAAACTTCAACACAAGTATTATTTAAATTAATAATCACCCAACTAGCATGACTCTAATATCACCACCTCTATATCTCAAACAATTATCAAGTATCAAATTGATCATAGCGTCCAATTCACTTCCTATGATAGTTTTTATTATACCGAACTTGGATGCCCATCATTCTAGGACCAATTTTATAACCATAGAAAATAACATGCTGTTCTAAGGTACTCTCAAAATAATATAAGTGAAGCATGAGAGATTAACAATTTCTACAAAATAAAGCCACCGCCATGCTCTAAAATATATAAGTGAAGCACTAGAGCAAAAACTATCTAGCTCAAAAGATATAAGTGAAGCACATAGAGTATTCTAATAAATTCCAATCAAGTGGGTTTATCCCAAAAGTTGTGTACAGCAAGGATGATTGTGGTAAACTAAAAAGCAATGACTAATATCATACAAGACGCTCCAAGCAAAACACATATCATGTGGTGAATAAAAATATAGCTCCAAGTAAAGTTACCGATAGAAGAAGACGAAAGAGGGGATGCCTTCCGGGGCATCCCCAAGCTTAGGATTTTGGTTATCCTTGAATATCTTGGGGTGCCATGGGCATCCCCAAGCTTAGGCTATTACCACTCCTTATTCCATAGTCCATCAAATCTTTACCCAAAACTTGAAAACTTCACAACACAAAACTCATCAGGAAATCTCATAAGCTTCGTTAGTGCAAGAAAGAAAAAGCACCACATAAGGTACTGTAATGAACTCATTCTTTATTTATATTTGTGTTAAACCTATTGTATTCCAACTTCTCTATGGTTCATACCCCTTAATACTAGCCATAGATGCATCAAAATAAGCAAACAACACACGAAAAACAGAATCTGTCAAAAAACAGAACAGTCTGTAGCAATCTGTAACTCTCGAATACTTCTGGAACTCTAAAATCCTACCAAAATAGGAAGTCCTGGGAAATTTGTCTATTGATCTACATAAAGAATAATCAATGCAAAAGCACGTTTCTGTGAATTACTAAAGTTATTTTCGTGCGCACAAAGTTTCTGTTTTTCAGCAGAGTCAAATTAACTATCACCATAGGTTATCCTATAGGTTCTACTTGGCACAAACACTAATTAAAACATAAAAACACATCTAAATATAAGGTAGATGAAATATTTATTGAATAACAGCAAGGAAAAATATTGGGTTGTCTCCCAACAAGCGCTTTCCTTTAAAGCCCTTTTAGCTAGGCATTGAGATTTCAATGATGCTCACATGAAAGACAAGAATTGAAGCATAAAGAGAGCATCATAAAACATGTGATAAGCACATCTAAGTCTAACATACCTCCTATGCATAGGCATTTTACAAGCAAACAAATCATAGCAAGCAAAAACTAGCATATGCAAGGAAGTGGAAAGAAACAATAGCAATCTTAACATAACGAGAGGTAATTTTGTAACATGAAAATTTCTACAACCATATTTCCCTATCTCATAATAATTAGATGTGGGATCATAAGCAAATTCAACAAAATGGCTATCACATAAAATATTTTCAACACGATCCACATGCATGCAAAGTTGACACTCTTCCAAAATAGTGGGATTAACATTAACTAAAGTCATGACCTCTCCAAACCCACTTTTATCAAAAATTTCATAAGATTGAACATTCTCCAAATATGTGGGATCTAAAGTGGACACTCTTCCAAACCCAGTTTCAATATTATTGCAAATATTATTATCAATCTCATATTCATCATGGGGCTTAAATAAATTTTCAAGATCATAGGAAGAGTCACCCCAATCATGATCATTGCAACAAGTAGAGGACATAGCAAAACTAGCATCCCCAAGCTTAGGGTTTTGCATATTATTAGCACAATTTACATCAATAGAATTTATAACAAAATCATTGCAATCATGCTTTTTATTCAAAGATCTATCATGAATTGCTTCATAAAGTACTTCATCACAATTTTCAGATTCACGAGTTTCAAGCAAAACCTCACAAAGATAATCTAGTGCACTCAACTCACTAGCAATAGGTTCATCATAATTGGATCTCTTAAAGAGATTAGCAAGTGGGTGAGGATCCATAAAATTTTAGCAAGTGAAGATGCAAGTAAAAATAAGGCACATGGTACCACAAGATCAGACAGAAGAAGGGCGAATAAAACGGCAAGGGTGAAGTGGGGGAGAGGAAAATGGAAAATAATGTAATGCAAGGGAGATGAGTTTGTGATGGGTACTTGGTATGTCTTTACTTGAGCGAAGACCTCCCCGACAACGGAGCCAGAAATCCTTCTTGCTACGTCTTGAGCTTGCGTTGGTTTTCCTTGAGAGGAAAGGGTGATGCAGCAATAGTAGCGTAAGTATTTCCCTCAGTTTTTGAGAACCAAGGTATCAATCCAGTAGGAGGCTCCTCAGAAGTCCCACGCACCTACACAAACAAACAAGAACTCGCAACCAACGCAATAAAAGGGTTGTCAATCCTTCACGGCCACTTCATGAAAGTGAGATCGATAGAGATAATATGATAAGATAAATATATTTTTGGTATTTTATGATATAGATTGGAAAAGTAAAGATGCAAATAAAAGTAGATTGAAAGCTTATATGATAAGAGATAGACCCGGGGGCCATAGGTTTCACTAGTGGCTTCTCTCAAGATAGCATAAGTATTACGGTGGGTGAACAAATTCTTGTCGAGCAATTGATAGAAAAGCGAATAATTATGAGATTATCTAGGCATGATCATGTATATAGGCATCACGTCCGTGACAAGTAGATGACTCTGCTGCATCTACTACTATTACTCCACACATCAACCGCTATCCAAAGATGCATCTAGAGTATTAAGTTCATAAAGAATAGAGTAACGATTAAGAAAGATGACATGATGTAGAGGGATAAACTCATGCAATATGATATAAACCCCATCTTTTTATCCTCGGCGGCAACAATACAATACGTGCCTTGCTGCCCCTGTTGTCACTGGTAAAGGACACCGCAAGATTGAACCCAAAGCTAAGCACTTCTCCCATTGCAAGCAAGATCAATCTAGTAGGCCAAACCAAACTGATAATTCGAAGAGACTTGCAAAGATAACTTAATCACACATAAAAGAATTCAGAGGAGATTCAAATATTTCTCATAGAAAACCTTGATCATAAACCCACAATTCATCGGATCTCGATAAACACACCGCAAAAAGAGTTACATCGAATAGATCTCCAGGAAGACCAGGGAGAACTTTGTATTGAGATTCAAAGAGAGAGAAGAAGCCATCTAGCTAATAACTATGGACCCGAAGGTCTGTGGTAAACTACTCACAACTCATAGGAGAGCCCTTGGAGATGATGTAGAGGCCCTCCATGGTCGATTCCCCCTCCGGCTAAGTGCCGGCGAAGGCTCCAAGATGGGATCTCGCGGATATAGAAGGTTGCGGCGGTGGAATTAGGTTTTCATGGTCGCTTCTGATGTTTTCGGGGTACATGGGTATATGTAGGAGGAAGAAGTAGGTCGGTGGACGCTCGAGGGGCCCACGAGGGTGGGGGCGTGCCCACCTGTAGGGGGCGCGCTGGGCACCCTCGTGGACGCCTCCTTTGTTTCTTGACTTCCACTCCAAGTCCTCAGGATCACGTTTGTTCCAAAAAGTTCGCTCCTGAAGGTTTCATTCCGTTTGGACTCTGTTTGATATTCCTTTTCTTCGAAACACTGAAATAGGCAAAAAAAACAGCAATTCGGGCTGGGTCTCCAGTTAGTAGGTTAGTCCAAAAAATGATATAAAAGTGTAAAGTAAAGCCCATAAACATCCAAAATGGTTAATATAATAGCATGGAATAATAAAAAATTATAGATACGTTGGAGACGTATCAGTGGTCGATCCCCGGCGGCGGCGGCGATGACGGGGGGTAGCTCTTCTCGCCGGATCCAGAGGGGCGGTGCAGCGGCTTGGCGCGGGAGGGTGTGGGGCGGCCCCCGGGTGCGATTCCGCCCGCAAATATGCCGGAATCGCCAATGGCGGGCGAAGCGGAAGCAAAGGCGGCGGCGGCGAAGGAGGGGAAAGCGCTGGCTGAAATGTCCTCCCGCCAACCGCTTCTCTCCGATCTGGCACCGCACCCATGGCATGGGAAACCCGCATTTTCCCAGGTTGGGGTCGGGAATTTGCCGCGCCCCCAAAAATTTTTTGCAGGCCGGGGCGGGATGCGGGGTCTGGTCGGGCTGGCTTCCCGGCCCGTACCCGCATTTTGGCGGTTATTTTGCGGGTCAGGGGCGGATGTGGGGTCTGCTAGAGTTGCTCAAAGAGCGGTCCAAAGGCCAGAAGCACTGCGCTCAGCCATATACTCATCTTTTAGAGTAGGTGACAGGTGATGACGGAGAAAATGCAGAGCCTGCGCATTCTCAGTTTCGAACTTGGGATCAGTAGGGGCCAGCTGGGCCCCCTTACCGATCGCCCTCGGGAGGGTTTTGCCCTGGAGAAAGATCTCGCAGTCCGAGGACCATGACAGGTAGTTCAGCCCTGTCTGGGCCAACTCAGCAAACTCCTTGTTGACAATTCCGGCCATTTGCGATTTATGCAAAAATCATGAGATTACAGCAGGTAATCTTTTGAACAAATGCGATGTTGATAAACTTATTCAATAAAAATGACGTTCCATTATTTAAAACATGTTCTTATATGACTTACTTAATGATTAAGAGTGCTAAACAATTAATCTACAGTAGTAAAATCATACAATAAAGCATGTTTACAAAATATAGCATGTTAAGCGCATTTTGTACGTGAAAAATAGCCCAAAAATTGAATTCCCGAGGCATTTTTAAGCCTAAAGTAGCATTTTAGCGAAAACAAGTAGTTTCAAGGGCTTCCACGCGAAATATTACAGCAGGAATAAAATACGCGTTAAAATAGAGAACTGGATGGGCTAAAATACAAAACACCACGTGCACGTGCAGTCCGGCTCGGCCCGGCTAGGCAGCAGGCCTAGAATGGGTCGTCAGCCTGCTTTGCCAGTAGCTGCACCTCTCTCTTTTTTTAGAGAGGGCCTACAGCCGGTGCCCAGATGGGCCTAGCAGCCAGCAGGCTGGCCCAGGCACTACGCTGCCTTCCCGCAGCGACGCTAGGGTTTCCCCTAGCGCCCACATCGTGAGTGCAGCGACGTCCTGCGGCTGGCCAGCTCACGCGGCTGCGGCTGGCGCCACCCGGCGGCATCGCGGCAACGGGGCACGCCGGCACGTGTACTTGCGGCAGCTGGCCGTGCACGAGCGCGGCCGAGGCGACGGCCAGCGCGACGGCGACGGCTGCGGTGGCCAGCGCGACGCGGCGACAAGAGAGCTCCAGCAGGGCGCGGCCATGGTGACGGGCGGTGTGGCCAGCAGGCCTGCGCGGGGACGGCGGCCCTCGTGGCAGCGAGGTGCCAGCAGGGCACAGCGGCAGTGTGTGCAGCGGGCATGCGAGCGCGGCGACGGCAGCCGAGCTACGGTGCACGGCGACGTGAGTGTGCAGCGGGCATGGGAACGGCCACCAGGGCCATGGCGACGCCGGCGGCGGCTTGGCACAGCGTCATCTAGACGTCGGCCTCGGGATGGCAGAGATCGTGTGTCTTCGGGACGTCATGACGCGTGTATGTCTAGTACAACGCAGTGGTGCCGTGCTTATCTGGAGTATGTGTAATCACCGTCTCCCTAGGGTGTAGTCAACAAGTTTGGCGATGTAATCATCAGCCAGTTCTTGGGAGAGAAATCCACACCATAGGTATATCAAATCCGAAAAATATACTAATTGCAAAAACAGAATCGTGATGACATGAGGAATCCATTTTTGCAAAAGAGAGATCGGATCTTATACCTCTGCGGGATCGACGAAAGCCTGCGTGATGCAAGTTTGACGCAGGCTTGATGGAGAGTTGATGGAGCAAAGCGTGCTGATAACATGTTCCGCAACTCCGCCGGCGAGTCCGGTCGGAGGTTGTGGAGCGAGGACGAGCGTCGTAGACGAAGTAGTCGAACACGCAAAAGTAGATGAACACAGAGAAATATGGAGGAGACTAGCTTTATTAATAAATGATCAGCTGTTACAAATGATTGCTCCTCGTCGCTTTATATAGGGGGTATGGGGTCAAGGGATAAGTACCCGCTTAACATAAAGTGTGGAACCGGAAGGGGCTATCCCGTGCGGTACGCACGCAGCCGCTAGCCCCACGACGTGGGCCAGATTCCCAACAAAAGCAACACAACACAAGGGTGTTCTCAAATATATACTAGCACTATTGTGTCGCGGCCCTTGTGTACCACATCATAGATCAGTTGAGAACTTGGAGGAGTGCTGGTATTATGTGTCTAGATAGTTTTGTGAGGATTTAGGGCATGTTTGCTTCATATACTAAGTTTGTCAATATTTGCCATACTTTTTTTTGTCACACGTCTTAGGTTAGGCGGTTAAAATTGGCGTCATACTTTGCCACATTTGAGGTAATCTTGCAGCACTTTTCCGAGTCAATGTCATGTAGGCTCTGGTTTGCATAAAAGAAACATTGCCATAAATGTGACTACAAACCAAACTGATGGCTAACTCGGTCAAACTTGCCTCACTTATGGCGTGGCAAAATGTGGCAGCTTTATTTATGCCAACCAAATACTCTCTTACCTTCGGATGGTAGAGTTGTGATGTTGTCTGTTTCATTGTTTGTAGTGCCCACATGTTTTGTAGTAAATTGATCTTGTTGTCTTCTATAAAAATAAGGTAAACTATTAGAATACTAAAAAAGGAATAGTGGGGACAGAGTGCGATATGTGAGTGTAAACCTTGTGAGCACGGGGCAATCAAATAGTGCACAGTGTGGATCCATGATTTATAGGCCCGTGAGATAGCAAAACGAGTTGTGGTGCTTGTATCAGGCCACATCGTCTTTGGTTATGGGTGTCACAATACTCCAGTTAATGGACAATCAAGATCGAAGCTCACAAGTCACAACGAGATCGAATGGCTCGCCTTCTACCGGAAGTGGTATTTACGTTGCCGTATCTTTTCACTTGCCGGTTTATTCACTTCCTATCATTACCAGCTATGCTATATAAGCCAACCCCTGAGTTGTAATGGATATGCTTAATATGTAGAACTTCCTAACAAATACAATCATACCTCCTACAGTTCCCAAACCCTAGTTTTCATGCACATACTTTCCCTTTCTCTGAGATTTTCTAGAACCCTAGCTACCAAATCGATCTCGAATCTAGCAAAGGGCATGACAATTGGTATCATCGGCACAGTTTCCCTCAGCGACGTGTTATGCTTCCTCAGCTGCATACTCAAGCAGTGTGTAGCGGCTAGAGAAACTTGCAAAAGTGCCTTGACTTGTTGCAGGTGAAGGCTTCATCTCCGACGACAAGTGAGAGCCTTTAGAACTAGTGGTTCAGCCCAAGGATTTCCTTTTTCTTTCAAAGCGTGTTAAAAGGGGATTCAACATGTGGTCATTGTCATCTCATGGAGTCTATGAAAGCATCATAACACAAGGGTGTTCTCAAATATAGAGTAGCACTATTGTGTTGTGGCCCTTCTGTACCATATCATGGATCAATTGAGGACTTGGAAGAGTGCTAGTGTCGTGTGCGTAGATAGTTTTTTGAGGATTTAGAGCATGTTTGCTTCATATATTAAGTTTGTCAATATTTGCCATACTTTTTTTTGTCACACATGTCTTAGGTTCGGCAATTAAAATTAGCACCATACTTTGCCACATGTGAGGTAATCTTATAACACGTTTCTGAGTCAATCACATGTAGGGTCTAGTTTGCCTGAAAGAAATCTTGGCACAAGTGTGGTTGCAAACCAAGCAAGGGGCTAACTCGGCCAGACTTGCCTCACTTGTGGCATGGCAAAAATGCGGCAAGCTCGTTATGCCAAACCAAACATGGGGTGCCCACATGTTTTCTTGCAAATTGATCTTAATGTCTTCTAATGAAATAAGGTAAGTGAAAGAACATGTGGTGCCCCCATGTTTGGTTTTGGTAATTGATGACAATCTCTATGGACTAATGGTTGCCTTGAGTTTTATTTGAAGGATTTGTCCATAGGCTTTTCTTGGAGTCCATTTGTTAGTTTTAAGGAGAGTTTGTGATGACCAAGGTGCCATTCAAAGAATTACCTAAAGATTGGTCATGCGAGAGGTTGATCAAGACTAAGTCAAAGAGTGAATCAAGTTGATCAACACACAAAGCGTAGAAGATGTACCGAGAGGGATCAAGTGATCCCATGATATGGTAAGCTGTCAATTATGCTTTCCGTACTAACCCATGATCTTCGTGAGAGTTCTTTGTGGGGTTAGGTTGTGGTGTGCAAGTTCAAGTGAAGCATCACGAAGAGATCAAATGCTTGAAGCTTGCCGTCCATTGTGGTGACAATGGACTTGTGAAGATGTGCGGAAGAGTGGCTCATCCATAGTGGAGTATGGGGGAGCAATCAACTAGTCTTCATCGAGCCAACGCAATCAAGAAAGGCGGTCCAACTTGAGGGAGTCAAGATCGTCATCATCTAGCTCAAGTGGACCATGTGCAAGGCAAAGGTTTGCCCTTGATAGGTTTTCCATTTTACCGGTCTCATGATGGTGGTTGGGAGACCGGGTTTTAGGTTCGATGGCCGTACTATCAAGGGGGGCTCTCGATGAGTAACTTGATCGTATCATTCGTAGAGAGCTCAAACCATTGCATCCTTGCATCATCTTTCTTGGTTCTTGTTTGGTTCTCTTTGTGAGTTTTGGAGCTTATGGTCATCTTGATGGTAAGCTCGAGTTCATCAAAAACGGAGTTCACATGCATCTTCTACGATGTTTTCGATGTTGGAGGTTCTGCCGGTTCTTCTCTGTTGGAGGTTTCTCTCCTCTTTTTGTTAGGCATACCTCCCCTGCCTCTTCTTACTATAACCGCTCCGGTTCGGCGGTAGTACCGCTACTGCATTACTGCCGCCGTACTCTGCTCTGCCCTGCCTCATTTGGCCCCGTGTTCTGCTCCTCCAGTGGTAGTACCGCTGGGGTGAGCGGTAGTACCGCTTATAAGCGGTACTACCGCCCCAAGGTTTATGTTTTGTTGCTCCTTTTCCCTGCTTCTTCTGCCCGAGCGGTAGTACCACTCGTGGAGCGGTAGTACCTCTCGTGTGTGGGCTGAGCACATAACGGTTGGATTTTTTCACTCCTATATAAGGGGGTCTTCTTCCCCAATGAACCTTACCCTTTGAGCTCGTGTTCTTCCCCCATTGTTGACCTTCTTAGAGCTTTCTAACTCTCAATCCCTTCATGGATTCTTGCTAGTTTTTGAGGGAAAAGAGAGAGGAGATCTAGATCCACATTTCCACCAATCACTTTCTCCTCTATGTGAGGGGAACCCATTGGATCTAGATCTTGGAGTTCTTGGTGTTCTCCTTCTTGTTCTTCCTCTCATCTTCCTCCCTAGCATTAGTTGCTTTGGTGGGATTTGAGAGAGAAGGACTTGGGCACTCCGTGTGCCCTTGCCATTGCATTTGGTGCATCGGTTTGAGTTCTCCACGTGATATGTGGAAGTTACAAGTTGAGAAGCTTATTACTCTTGGGTGCTTGGTACCCTTGAGCTTATTACTCTTGGGTGCCTTAGCGCCCTAGACGGTTGCAGTTGTTCGGAGCTCAATCATTGTGGTGTAAAGCTCCGGGCAAGCGTCGGGGTCTCCAATTAGGTTTTGGAGATCACCCTGAGCAATTTGACGGGTACCGGTGACCGCCCCCAAGGGTTGCCAAAGTGTACGAGTTCGGTGACCCCCCCCAAGGGTCGCCATTTGTACGGGTTCGGTGACCGCCCTCAAGGGTCCCTTAGTGGAATCACGGCATCTTGCATTGTGTGAGGGCGTGAGGAGATTACGGTGGCCCTAGTGGCTTCTTGGGGAGCATTGTGCCTCCACACCACTCCAAACCTAGATTAGCATCCGCAAGGGTGTGAACTTCGGGATACATCATCGTCTCTGCGTGCCTCGGTTATCTCTTACCCGAGCCCTTTACTTGTGCACTTTACTTTGTGATAGCCATATTGTTCTTTGTCATTATCTTGCTATCACATAGTTGCTTATCTTGCTTAGCATAAGTTGTTGGTGCACATAGGTGAGCCTAGTTCTTTTAGGTTTTGTGCTTGACAAATTAATCGCTAGGTTTATTCCGTATTTGTTCAAGCCTAAACCGTAATTATTTTAAAGCGCCTATCCCCCCCCTCTAGGCGACATCCTTGATCTTTCAGTAAGTTGTTGGAGTACTAAAAAAAGGATTGTGGGAACGGAGTGAGGTATTTGAGTGTAAACCTGTGAGCACGGGTCAACTAAATAGTGCTTTTAGTCATGGATCTTTGACTTGCAGACCCGTAAGATAATGAAACGAGTTGTCGTGCTCGTGCCAGGCCACATTATCTCTAGTTATGGATGTCATAATACTTCAGTTAATGGACGATCAAGATCAAAGATTGCAACAAGATTGAATGGCTCGCCTTCTACCTGGAAGGTTATTTACTTTACTATACATTTTCACTTGTCGATTATTCACTTTATATCATTGTCAGATATGCTATATAAGGCAATCCCTAAGTTGTAACATATATGCTTAATATGTAGGACTTCCTAACAAATACAATCATACCTCCTATAGCTCCCAAACCCTAGTCTTCGTGCACATACTTTCCCCCTTTTTTGAGATTTTCTGGAACCCTAGCCACCAAATCGATCTCGAATCCAGCAAAGGGCATGAAAAATGGTATCATCAGCACGGTTTCCCCTTAGCGGCGTGTTTGAGTTGGGAAGAGAAGGTGAGTTCCCACTATCCTCGCCCATTTTGCGACAACGACGATAGTGTTTCGGCGGCGTTGGCGGCGGTAGACACATTCAGTGATAGCTCATAGTGAAAGACCGGTTACTGAGACGCATTGTCTCAGTGGTAAAATCCCACGTCCTACAACCAATGATGGTGTGCCTCGGCAACATGGATCTTTGGCAACCGATGACGTTCATACACCTCCTTTTTCCTATTTTTGCCAGGATGTCACTTCCGAAAGTGTTTGGAAGTTTGAGGAAAGAATGCCAAGATATGGTGATAAAATCATCCCAATTTACATGATATAATATTACCATAAAAGAAAGAAGAAAATGGGAGAAGAAAGAAGCTTTGTAGAGGATTCCAGGGCGCTTGACGGCCACAGTACGAGTGTAATCCATCGTACCACCGGTTATACCAAGCGTCGTCGCCGCCTGGTTCAATATTTATGCTTCAAAGTATTAAGTAAAAAGCTTTCTATTTTTGTGCCCTTAGTTTCTTAGTTGTGCTCAGTTTTGCCCCCGTCGAAAACTCAGTTCAGTTCTTCGTTGAGTTGGGTCTAAAACTCTATTCATCTTATTTGGAGGTTCGACCCTTAAGTTATTGCGGTTTTGGTTTAAGTTTTTTTTGGCCTATTTTAGACCGGAGAGGGCAAAACTAAGCAAAACTAGGAACGTGGCATGACGATAAATACCCCTTAAGTGGGGTAAAACAAACCATTGCAATAAGTATGTCGATATGAGTTAGATGATATATTATTTTCACCCTGCATTCAAGGACAACTACGCAACCATCTTTTTATCCTTAGCGGCTTCAACACAATACAAACCTTTTTCCACTTTATGCCAATGTGGTAGCTTACTTGCAAGGTTGAAACCAACTATCTATCTAAAGATCAAACCCCAAACTTGGTCAGAGAAAGAGAGAATGGATCGAAGAGCATATATGAATAATAATTATGTAGCAAAGAAACGGAATAGATCTAAAAAGAATACATGAATAAAACTGATCATAAAGTGACAATTCATCATATTCCAACAAATACACCAACAAAATTACACCAGATGGATAATAATCATGTAGGGTAGCTCCTGTGATCTTTGTACTGAGAAGTAAGAGAGGAAGAACCATCTAGCTAATGCTATGGACCCATAGTCCAAAAAAACACCCATGTCATGATGGCCTTCAAGTTGATGGAGATAGCCACCGAGATGATTTCCCCCTTCGATAGAGTACATGAAAAGGCCTCCAAATTAGATTGTGAAGAAACAGAGGTGTGCGACAGCGGGAAAATTAGGGCGATAAATTCTCGAGCGTTATGGGAAGTATATAAAGGCACAGAAACCGAGAGGCGGCAAATCGGAGCAAAGGATGGCCACATGGCAGGGCCATGAGCCGCTAGCTTGTGGGGCCCACAGGCATCCCCTGAGCCAAGGTCGGTAACCCCATGAAGTTTCCGGACTTTAATCTTGCACTGGTTTTCTGTGGGGTTTTCCTGGGCCCAATAAAACTGATTTTCTTTCTGAAAAGTTTAAAAACAGCAGAAAATAGCAACTGTCACTCAGCACTAGGTTAATATGTTAGTCTAGAAAAATAATATAAAATTATTTAAATTGGTGGCAAAAGTATGCCAATTTAATATAAATATGACATGGAACAATAAAAAATAATAGATACGTTTGAGGCATGTCACATGCCTCCGAATTTTCACGAAGGAGAAGGCGTCACCGGAGTAGGAGCTGGATGCACTGGAGCAAGATGAGGTGGAGGCGCCGGACGGGGAGATGGAAGAGGAGGAGGAGGAGGCACCAGCGCGGAAGAAAGCCGGATTCGACATGGAGCATACACATGCGGAATTCGAGCTCACCCATGCGGAGGAGGCGGCGGAGCAACGTGCCATCCTCGAGTCAATTCAGTCTGAGCTATAGGTGACAAAGAACGACCGCTTCATCCATGAGGCAAACATGAAGAGTGAGCATGTCTTCACAGACGAGCAGGACGAGAACGAGATGTTGGTGTTTCGTCCGGCCGGGAATAACCATGAGGCGAATGGCTCCTGGTTTGTTAGTTTTTAGCTATGTATGTAGATGTGGTTTAAATGGTACATATGGAAATGAGGATTTGGAAATGAGAATATGGTTATAGTGGCTAAGACACTAGGGGTGATCGACCGCTATCAGTGAACGCGTCTGAACGTGTCCATGAACGTATAAAGACTTAGATTTTGTAAACTATGCTTGTGGATGCTTTAAGATATGACTGATTTAATCCTAAGTGCATATTCAAATCATTTCATGGCTTAATCTCTCCTCTCTCCCGCGACCATGGGTTCCCCACCCTCCGTCCGCCGCTCCGGCAACAGGAGTGTAGGGGAACCCCAGATCTATGCGTCGGTGTTTATATAGGGTGTGGATAGCTAGGTTTTCGGTCGGCGGCGCCGTGGAGGTGGAGGTGCCATCGGGGAGAATAAGGCTGCCGCCGCTCCTTCCCCTTTGAGTCATTATCCTTTGGGGTTGCGCTCGTGGCTTTTGGTGCTCGGGGATTTCTAGATCTGACAAGCTTTTGTATCCTCCAGGTGGTTGGCGAGGCAATGTCGTCGACCACGCAGGATGGGGATCTTGTCCTTCGGCCCCATCGTCGCTACATCGTCGCCTCTTCCAGTGGCGGTGGGCTTTGCAAGGTGGTGTGTTGGAGGTGTTGCTTCGGAGATGTCGCGTTCGCATATACAGGTTTACCCGAGTTCCTCCTCTCGCTTGGTCGCCAGCGTGCGAGGGGAGGGCTTGGTTCTAGTGCTTCCTCAACTTGGCGTTGCTCCTTCGTGCTGGTATGCAGCGACCGAAGCCGAGGACTTCCCGCGTGCGAAGAATTGGCCACAAATAACAAGATCATGCTAGCTTTGGGTGGGAGTAGCGGCAGCGGAGCAGCGACACGTCTCGGCTCGCATTGGAGTTTCTCCTATGTTGACCTCACATGGACCTCTCTGTAATTTCTGTATGTTATGGGGTGCGTTGTACCGCTTTGTGTCCTCCTTAATAGATCCGGGGTCTAATTCGCAAAAAGACCGATTTATCAACAACCGCACATTAGCACAAGCAGAACCATAGCTTGGCGGCCGGTCGACTCATGGGGCCTGCTTGTCGGCCGAACGCCGTCCGAACTGGATGGGGGATGGCCGGATGCCGTCCGAACGTGTTCGCGAACATATAAAATCACGGATTTGACCCAGACTGTGATTGCAATGGCTATGGTATGGGGGATGAGGATTGCAACGGAAATGAGGATTTGAAAATAAGACTATGATTGCAATGGCTAAGATATGGGATGGCCGGACGCCGTCCGAATGTATAAAATCATGGATTTGTACACTGTGGTTGTGGATACTCTAAGATACGACTGATTTATCAATCACCATACATGCTCTATTTGTTTTTGCACGGGAGCTCTGAATTTAATTTAAGTACAAACATGCACCCGCAAAAAAAAAATAATTAAGTACAACCATACTGGGAAAGAGCATCACAGCTCGGTGGTCGGCTGACTCGTGGGGCCTGCTTGTCGGCCGAATGGGCAGCTTTCCCCGCATTGCTTACCCTAGCCCGGCCACGTCCCTCCCGTCCTTTCCTTTTCTCCTATTGTGAGAAAAACACCAGGGAAACGGCGGCCATGGCGGCAGCTGCGGCGGCGAGCGGGGCGACGGCGGCGGTGGAGAGCGTGGTGGTGGTGCACAACGTGGCCAAACGGCACAACGTGGGAACGCTGGCGCGGAGCGCGACGGCCTTCGGCGTGGCGGAGGTGGTGGTGGTCGGCCGCCGCGACGTCAGCGCCTTCGGCAGCCACGGATCCACCTCCCACCTCCGCTTCCGACACTTCACCTCCCTCGCCACCGCCTGCGCCTACCTCAAGGCAATTTGCTCTCTACCTCCGATACACCAAATCCCCCTTAACCTCCACGCCCTCTCCCTAAACCCTAAACCCTAGCCCCTTTTCCGAATCCCCTCTTTTACCTTCCTGTGTGCCGTTGCTTGCAGGACGAGAGGGGGTGTGACATTTGCGGCGTGGAGATCACCGACGACGCGCTTCCTGTGACGGCCCACCCGTTCCGCAGGAGCACCGCATTCCTCTTCGGCAATGAGGTTGGTCGGATTCTCATGTGTCAGTACCGGTTACGAGTGCTGATGTAAAATTAGCTAGTCTGGTATACGATTTTTAAGAGGGGGA
The DNA here is from genome assembly GCA_021437245.1 of Aegilops speltoides. Taxonomy (NCBI): domain Eukaryota; kingdom Viridiplantae; phylum Streptophyta; class Magnoliopsida; order Poales; family Poaceae; genus Aegilops; species Aegilops speltoides. The sequence continues at coordinate 87,543,219 of CM038141.1, read as the reverse complement.
CCCGGATGGGGATTACTCAACTTCATATAGTCAACATATGCAATCACAAATGCGTCATCGCCGTGCATTCAATCACTTTGTACTTTCCATATTGTGCAAGTACCATGTCAGTGTCTGCTGATTGTGTCATTGTTGTAAGAACTAGCTTAACCCAAGTGCAATTTTAGAGGAGAAAATACCTTCCTTGCAGTAGGCTTTCATATTTGATACAAAACTTCATTGGGTATTTGCTTAAAAAATTGTTCGACTACATGAAGATGTTAACCACATATGCTATTTGATTCCTTTATATAAGACGTGGCGTAAATGCTATTTTCATTTCCCCCTCTCTGAATATTGGACCTTCATATCTGTGCAACTTGAACCCGAATGGATATTAGATTAACCATGATGTAATCACAATGTTTCCTAGTTAATCTATCTGTAGTTGTTGCTGGAGCAGCGTTGCCACCTATGGCATGAAAGTAAGGAATTACGCCCATGCCTAAGGTCAGATGGGTGTTTAACCAGTGGCATGTTTTGCAGGCGCCTATGAGTCTAAGATCATTTGAATTGATTCAGTTGTAAACAAATTGTTATCTCAAGACTTTATGTCATATTAAACACACTTAGTATCACAATCCTCCATGGTTCTGGATTAGCATATTTTACTGTTCAATTCAATTTTTTCCAGATGTTAGAAAAATTCTTGTGAGTTAGATCTTTCCTGAAGTTTGCTGGACAAGTTTAAAAGCTGAAGTGGACATTGTTCATTTTTGTTAGGAAACATTGGTAGCAACTTGTGTGCCCGCTATTCTAATTAATTCTTTCCAATGTTTGTTGTGTCCAGTAGGGTACAGGACTCTCACAAAAGGAGTGTGAGGTCTGTGACTTCTTCGTCTACATCCCTCAGTATGGTGGCGGAACTGCATCACTCAATGTTACCGTTGCAGCATCAATTGTTCTCCACCACTTCGGGGGTAAGTTCCTATCCTTCGCTTGATGTGAGATGAATTTTTAGCACAGGTCAAGTTATTTGAACAAGAGTTAGGAATTTTTAAAGCCTTTGCTGTGTATTAACTTCACTCTGTTCTAGAATAGAGTACGGAATTTCCATGTTCTCCCCTCAAAAAAGAAAAGAAAAGAAGGAATTTCCATGTTCTGACTCTAAGGGCCAGTTTGCAGTTATTATGCTGTGCTATGGAGTCTAGTTAGTTAGTTCCAGTAAGACTATCCATCTGTATTATGGAGTACTATTGATCAGTAATCATAGTGGAATCAAGGGTACAGAATTGTTACATCTAAAAAAGACACGTTCAAAATAAAATATAAATAAATGGAGAAAGGATGAAAAGAATCACAATGCCAAACAGAGCCTAAGTAATCGTGTTATCTATGTTAACCATGTTTGTACAATTCTTGTTGAGTTAGATACTGTAGGTGATAAGTTGACATATAGAACAGACATGGTGTTAATCTCTAAAAACAGCACATGTTACATACTTGCATGTTTGATTCAATTTTTTTTGGAGTTTTTCATGTTCACTTGATGCTAAAACCAAAGTGATTTGTACGGTTGCAACTTGCAACACATGTCTCGTATCTTTTGTTACCTTATGTACATGAGCTCTGCATCAATACTTCAATCATGTGTTATAGGAACAGTCATAGAACTTCTCTTACTGTTAGTTTGTTTTATTTGTATGTTACTCCATTCGACCAAAATATTCTTCAACTAGTACTTGTTTCCTACACCAATAATCTGGACTATTGTGTTACTACAAAGTATGAGATGCCTAGTTTTGTCTTATCATTCGTGAATCTTGATGTGGAAGTTGATTTTATAAATACACGCAAATCCATGAATCTTGCCCGTAAGCTAATTTCCCTTTAGTTTAGCATTTTCGATGATACTTGCCCTACTTGTACTTTTTTTACTAAAAAACTGGTAATGGCAAGGAACCACTGAATTGTTATTTCAATTTCCATATTCAGATAGGCACAGATAGAGGAAAACTTTGTCTAATGTTGTATGTTTACTGGGATTTTATTGCAGCTAACTTAACAGCAGCGCGTTAATTTCTTTGCGTAGATGTTGAGTTGTAGACCTTGTTCAGTTTATACCTTTTAGATATTGTATAGCGATCTTCCCTCCAGAATTCGTGTTGCCATTTTTCAGGTGATACTATTTTTGGTTTTCAGCTGTTTGGCAGTTGAGGGCTTGAGGCTTTTGTCCTAATCTCCAAGCTTGTTAGAAACTGTGGATGAAACAGGTGGTTAGTGTTACAAAATGGATACCACCAAGTTATGTACTCCCTCCATTTCTAAAGTGAAAGCTTGTAGATTGTGCCCTAAGTCAAACTTTGTAAAGTTTGGCCTAGTTCATAGAAAAAATATCAACATGTACAATACCAAATAAATACAATTTGTGTATGTGGAAGATGAGAGATAAACTTTTTTTTAAAGTTTCATCAACTTTAAAATCTGGTCATGCAATCCAACTTGTACGAATCAACAGAAACTCAACTTTCATAAGTTGTATCAGTGACCTCACCAGAAACTCACATGCACCACTGGTTAGTGGTAAGTTCCCCAGGAGCATTTCCTTACTGGCTTTAGCACTGTATACTGTTGGTAGAACCAGGGGTCCTACCGGACCTGCTCCGGAGGTTGTAGGGGAAGGATGGAGCGGGGCGTGGCGATGGCGGCGCCACGGCCATTGGCGCCCGTCATGACGGAGGAAGATGGCGGCGGCGGCTAGGGTTAGAGGCGGCTAGGGTTCTGGCTCCTCTGGGAGCCGGGCAATAGGAATAATAATATTCTTATTGCTTAATCTCAAAAAGAGTCTTACAACATATATTTATAACCTAGATAACTTGCATACGAATTAACAAGATAACTTGTGGGCTAAGATTGCCCGGTGGGCCTTTTACGGCCGTAGGCTAAACAGGTCGTAACACTTCTCCCCGCCTGCACAAACAGCTCGTCCTCGAGCTGTAAGGTGGGGAAGCGCTTGCTGAACTTCTCGAGGTGATCAACCAGCGTCAAACACCTTCTCGACAGCTGGGGCGGCCAGGTCGGCGGCAACGACGTCCTCCGGAATGTAGTCTGTAACCTCCAGGTAGAAGAGTCGTGGGCAGGCATGGCCGGGCGTGTAGGGCTCGTCGCAGTTGAAGCACAACCCTTGGCGGCGACGCTCGAGTAGCTCGGTTGAGGTGAGCCGGCGGAACGGGCGCGCCGCAGTCGCGGCGAGGGGTGCCGTGAAAGCTTGTGCAGGCCGACCCTGCACGGAATCCGGCCCAGGTAGCGACCCAGCGGTCCGGGAGGGTGATGCCTGCTGGATGGCCATTGCACGACGCTTGAACGCGCGGGTGTGATCCGGAAGTCCATCGACGAAGAGGTCGGCCCGTTGCTGCGCCATCACGCCCGACACGTGGCACACCAGGGCCTGGAAGCGGTCGGCGAAGTCCTGCACCGTGGAGGTGAAGGGAAGGCGACCGAGCTCCGCCAAGCAGCTTCCGTGGACCGGGGGCCCAAAGCGAAGGAGGCAGAGCTCGCGGAAGCGCTCCCAAGGGGGCATGCCGCCCTCGTTCTGCTCGAGGGCGTAATACCATGTCTGTGCCGCGCCGTGGAGGTGGTAGGAGGCGAGCCAGGTACGCTCCGATGTGAGGGTGCGCTGCCCGCGAAAGAACTGGTCGCACTGGTTGAGCCAGTTGAGGGGGTCCTCCGTGCCGTCATAGGTGGCGAACTTGATTTTGGCGAACCGCGGCGGTGTCTGCGCCGAAGCGCCGTGTCGAACTGGCTCGGAGGAGCGGAGCAGGGCGGCCGGTGGCGCCTGGTCTGAGTACTCCGGGTGGCGACCTGCGGTGCCGGATGGCCCGTCAAACTGCGGGAACGGGGTCGGCTGTTCGAAAGCCGCGGTGTAGACCGGTGATGGAGAAGACCCAGCCGCCCACGCTGGTATTGGCGATGGAGAAGACCCAGCCGCCCACGCTGGTATTGGCGATGGAGAAGACCCAGCCGCCCACGCTGGTATTGGCGATGGAGAGGGCGGGAATCGGACCTGGTTGATGGGCAGGCTGGCCGGAGCGGCGGATGACGATCGGCGCCGCGTAGGTGGCGCCGGAGCTGCAGCGGCCGCTGCGCTCTCTGTGGGTAGCGCGACGCGTGGAAACCGGTGTAGAAGTCGGCGGCCACCTCAAAGTCTGCGACATCGGCGGTTGGGGGGGCGCACCCCTCCTCGTCATTCTCCATCGCAAGCCCTCCACTCTTCCATGTGCGGTGCAAACCAGCAGCCGTCCGGCAGGGAGAAGGCATGGTGTCACCGGCAGCCAAGCGCCGCGTAGCACCATCGCATTTCGCCACCGCCGCCGCGAGGGCGCCTCTGCTGGTCACTCTTGCGACCACTTCCAGGTGGTCATACACATGCACTCCTTTTGTCCAGGTGGTGTCCATGGGATCCAGGTGGCTGTACACGTGCACGTCCGACGTGCGGATGGTGTCCATTGATTGTTAAGGGGTCCAAAATAAAGCGTCCCAGTCCATTTCAGGTTGAGAATAATAAAACAAGTTGAGATGTAAAAGGCTTGTTTTTAGGTGTTAGGTATGTGTTGCGTCGAGTCATGGTTATAAGTTGGTTAGGCTGCAGCTCGAGGACAAGCTGCATGTCCAGGTGGGGTACAGTGTTAGAGTACGTAATGGGCCTAATGGGCCCATTAGTCTTAGGGTTAATTAGAGATAATGGTCGCTTCCTTAGGGGTCAAGTAAGCCTTGCTTGGGAGTCAAGTAAACCTCTCTATATAAAGAGAGGAGATGTATCAATCTAATCAAGCAAGAATTAAGAAGGAAATCCCTTCCCTCTTGCCTGGCCGTGGCGCGGTGCTCTGATAGCAAATTGGTAGAACCAGGGGTCCTACCGGACCTGCTCCGGAGGTTGTAGGGGAAGGATGGAGCGGGGCGTGGCGATGAGCGGGCGCGCCGGCGGCTGGGCGCCGTCGCGACGGAGGAAGATGGCGGCGGTGGCTAGGGTTAGAGGCGGCTAGGGTTCCGGCTCCTCTCAGAGCCGGGCAACAGGAATAGTAATATTCTTATTGCTTAATCTCAAAAAGAGTCTTACAACGTATATTTATAACCTAGATAACTTGCATATGAATTAACCTAAGATAACTTGTGGGCTAAGATTGCCCGGTGGGCCTTTTACGGCCGTAGGCTAAACCGGTCATAACAACTGTATAGAAGCAATAATTGTCGTTAGAGATAATTCTAAGCTTTTAGCACAAGTACCCTTTCACATTCCAAGGAAGTTTTGGAAATAATCTTGGAAAGGTGTTTACTGCATTCTGAACATGGAATTTGCATTAACTATTGGAAGTATGATGAGAAGTAACAGAACGTTAGAGCTTTAATTCTGGCGACGGAAATGATGGGGAAGAATTAGATCAGGATTGGCGATTTGGGGCTTGGGCACCACTGGGAGGTGGTGCGGCCAGGGCAGGAAGCCCTGACTCAGGGGAGCTATTGTGCATTGATTTCTGGATCATGTTGCTGCCTCGTTATTTAGAGGGTTTACGGTTGCACAGATTCTTAATTTGTTAGAGCACAAACTGGACAAATGGAAAGTAGTGGTTCACCCCCATCGATAAGAACACCAAAGTAGGTACCATAGTAATAATTCCCCCATTAATAGAAAGACTATTCAAACCAAGACTCTTCCCTGATTTGGAGAACTCTTTTAGAAAGTTGAGACTGGCTCATGTACCACAGCTTCTGAACTTGGATGTGGTTGTTGGCAGCGTGACCATGATGCATCTAAGTCTGGCCCCGCAGACAATAGACCCTATTCTGCACTTGTCTAGTACTCCCTCTGTAAACTAATATAAGAGCATTTAGATAACTAAAGTAGTGATCTAAACGCTCTTGTTTACGGAGGGAGTATTTGGTTATATTTGCCAACTCGTGGCCGAAACCCTGAAGGTGTTGAACAGGTTGAAACCTATTGGCAGGGATAAGACACAAACAGCTGCCATTGTTGACTCTGAATTTTACTTGAGAATCTTACCACTCCACTTCTGTTGAGAATCTTATCAATCCACTTTTATTGAACACTAGTCTTTCTTGTGCTGGAGTGCTTGTGCCCAGTCGTTGTACACACTGTCATTGTCGGCTGATTACTATTTTTGCTTGCCTTTCTGTAGTCTGGGCTGGCTTTCCTGAAAGAGGCCGAGAAGGCAGTAAATTCGTGGTAGCTGAGAAACCAAAGGGGCAGTCGAGGGGGCTCTACTGCTCAGATTCAATTGAAGACGTGATTGAAGAGCGCAAGGCACGCAGAGAAAATGCCTGCGATATATTCGAGGAAAATGGAAGTAGCCATCCGCAAGAATAAAATGGTCTAGGAATGATGTTTACAGAGTAGAGTGTTTATTCCATCTTATCTCTGCTTCTAAACAAGCCCCTGGATGATAAGGGCTTATATGGTGAATTTGCAATACACAAGACATGATGTGGCACTGGTTTCTGTTTCACCAAGGAAAGGCAGAATTTTTTATCTTTGTTGTTCCAACAAAGCGTGGAAGGAGCAGAAGCGCAATATATGCCTCCCCTAAAAAATGATTTGTGATATATCAGGGACGGGATTAAAAACGAGTGCCTTCAAACTTGGGCCAAAAACTACCGCTCCTTTTTGATATGAAATTTTGTGTGACATGATATACGATTTATATTCTGTACAAGATTGTTGCGTGCTGTTGGAAATTTGTTTTACCTTTTTGTATGTACACTTGGGAGGGTCACATTCATCCATCTTTTACGAGTTTCCTTTGCGGACCTACGAGCGCGGCTACAGGTCAAAAACTTGGCGGGTAATACGTGCCGGCGCACCGGCCGAAAGCTTCGGCCGGTCTGGCCCCAGTCGTACGATCGAATTTTTTTGGGCCGCACGATCCCATTCCTCCAACCCCTGCGTCTTCTTCCCCAACAGAAAAACAAATCCCCATCGCCGCCCCGCCATGACGAGCGACATGCCCATTGTCGAAGCAACACCGAGGCGTCTACCACCTCACCGCCGGTCACCGATCGCCGCCCTCGCCGCCCGCCTCCTCGTCGCTGGTCGCCGCCCTCGTCCCCTAGCTCCACCTATGCAATAATGCGCTCTCTTCTCGCCGAGCCCCGCTACCACCACTCGCCAGCGGCGCTCAAAAGCCTCGCCGCCGCCGCTCAGAACCTCGCAGGCGCCGCCGCCGTAGCCTCGCCGGGCGCCATGTACATCGATGGTAGCAAAATCCATCGCTGCTCACAACAAAAAGGGCTCGGTTGTAGCAAAAATATCGCCAGACGCCGCTCGTGCTCTGCAGCCGATGCCGTGCCGGAGATGACTACCACGCGATCGCGGGCGATGCATGCTGGAACCGATCACCGGTGCTGCAACCGTAGTGATAAAAAGCTGGAACCGACCGCCAGGAAAGTTGCAACCGCCGAGCAGTAGTGGAAGCCGTGATGCCGCCACCGTCGATGTTACAAACAGTATGTACAAAAGCTGGAACCGCAACGTAATTTGTTTCAACCGCAACATAAACTGTAGTGATAAAATGGTTGTAGCAATTCTCATTACTGGTTGTAGCAAAAGTTGACGAAGGTTGAAGCAAAATCATTGTTGCCACCATCGCGTCGCATCATTCAACGTGAATAGTTGTAGCAATTCTCATCGCCGGTCGTAACAAAAACGGCACATGTTGAATCAAAATCGTCGCCATCGTCTTCGCGGGTCGCAAGTCACGACATCTACATGAATGGTTGTAGCAATTCCCATCGCCGGTTGTAGCAAAGACCGACGAGGGTTAAAGCAAAAATTGTCACTGTCGCTATCGACATAAATGGTTGCAGCAATTCCCATCGCCGGTTGTAATAAAAAGCGACAACGGTTGCAGCACCGGATTCGCGGTTGTAGCTTTGCCCGTGAATGATAAAAGGAACAAGGGATGCCTGGGTTGCGTGAAGAGAGAGGAAAAGCAACAAGGTAAGAGGAAGAAGAAGAGAAGAGAAAAAAAGAAGAAAAAAGTTGTGCGAAGAGATAAGAAAGAATATCTCATTTGAGGCCCACGAACGCTTTTGCCCGATCGCTTCCGTGTAAAAAGGCGAAGCGAGGCGAGGGGCGACCGGCCGAAGGCCGCCGGCGCACCCGTCCCCAAACACTTCCCCAAAAACTTGCGAGGATGAAGGGGGAGGTTATTACTGGGTTTTACGGAGTTACTCCTGAGATGGCAAGTTACTATTGGATTAAGGGGGAGGTTGGGCCCCACCCACCTGAAAATCAGGGGGGCGGTGGAAAGATTTTATAGTTAGTCCCGTAACAGCCCCGTAACAGCTCCGTGTGTTTAGCATTTTTGGAGTGGATATCGAATATTTTGACGGTGTGAAAGCACGAGTTGGAAGCATTTGCAGATCCTGGGGAGGGTGCGCATGCGGATCCGGTCAGCTGCAATATTTGAAGCAGTTTAACTTGCTCCTTTGTTTTGGTCCAAACTACTGCATCAAGTCCATGTAAATCGGACAAATACGGCATAATGTTACAAGACGAGAGCTCCCAGCCAGGTATCGCCCTTCGACGTTTTCCAGCTTTGCTCCAAAATGTCACGCACTGCATTGTTGGACTTTTCGGATGCTGGACTTTCCGGCTGCGAACAATGCGCACTCTGCACAAGTACTATTGCCGAGAGTAACTCTCGACGTATAGTTTCCAACTTGTTCCAAGATCATCCTGCGCCGGAGTCCAAGGAGCTCGCCCACACGACCACCGCCATGGCGACGCTGGCGTTCGCGGTGCGCCGGCGCGACCCAGAGCTCGTCGGCCCGGCCGCGCCGACGCCTCGTGAGACCAAGCGCCTGTCTGAGATCGACGACCAGGACACGCTGCGCGGGCACGTGTCCTTCGCCCTCATCTACCGCGCCCGCGTGATGGATGACGACGACGTCGCACCGGTTCACCCGGCCGGAGTCATCCGGCGTGCGCTCGGCGAGGCGCTAGTGCACTACTACCCGCTGGCTGGGCGACTCAGGGAGGTGGAGGGGCGGAAGCTGGTGGTCGACTGCACCGGCGACGGGGTGATGTTCGTGGAGGCCGACGCCGACGTGCGGCTGGCGGAGCTCGAGGCGGCCGGGCTCAGGCCGCCGTTCCCGTGCATGGACCAGCTGCTCTTCGACGTGGAGGGCTCCGGCGGCGTGCTCAACTGCCCGTTGCTGCTCATCCAGGTATATGTAATGGTGGTTATGTTAATTTGCATTTGTTGAATGCATGCGTTAAACATATGCACCATTCTATCATGATCACCAGGTGACTCGGCTGCTCTGCGGCGGCTTCATCTTCGCGCTCCGCCTCAACCACACCATGTGCGACGCCATCGGCATCACGCAGTTCATGAACGCCGTCGCCGAGCTCGCCCGCGGCCTCCCGGCGCCGACCGTCACGCCCGCGTGGTCCCGTGAGCTCCTGGAGGCGCGCAACCCGCCTATGCCGTCGTTCCCGCACCGCGAGTTCGACCTTATTCCGCCGCCGGCACCGCCGGCCGGCGACATGGTCATGCGGTCCTTCACTTTCGGCCCCGCCGACCTCACCGCGATCAAGAAGCACCTCCCTCCTCTCGTTCGCGACAAGGCCACCACCTTCGAGGCGCTCGCGGCATACCTCTGGCGCGCCCGCACGGCGGCGCTCGAGGTCCCGCTGGGCGAGGACGCGCGGCTGGTCATCATCGCCAACTTCCGGGCCTTCGTCGAGCTGGGCCTGCCGGACGGATACTACGGAAACGCGTGCGTGCCCCTGGCGGCGCTGGCCGACGTCGCTGCACTGCGCGGCGGTGGCTCGCTGGCCGACGCGGTGGCGCTGGTGCGGCGCGCGAAGGCTGCGGTGACCGCCGAGTACGTGCGTTCCACGGTCGACGTGCTGGTTCTGCGCGGCCGGCCGTTCTTGGCACTGCAGAACCTGTTCGTCGTGTCCGACAACCGGCACGCTGGGTTCCACCGCGTCGACTTCGGGTGGGGCGAGCCGGTGTACGGCGGCCCGGCTGACACAGTCTTCGGCGTGACCTTCTTCGTCCCCGTCAAGGACCGTGACGGGGAGGACGCGATTGCCGTGCCGATCGTGCTGCCACGGCCGGCCATGGAGCGGTTCGCGGCGGAGATGGAGAGCCTGTGCAAGGCGTAGCGTGTTCTTTTTCCGGGCAAATGGAGAGCTTTATTTGATAAAAGCGTTCGCCGAACAGTCCGCCAACAGGCTACTGATAAGGAAGTTAGGAGTACAATCGATTAATCGTGCAAGCATGTTTTGCACAAATATGAGCAGGACCATTGTCTGATCTTACAATATGACAAATATCAAAAGAATTGAAACTATCAGTAAGCTCTCCAATCTCTAATAAAATAGGAGCCACGATCGAGCGAGAGTGGTGGCGAGTGGTCCAGAGGTTGGCGACCTCCAGGCAGTCCGTCTCCAAGATGATGTTTGATAAACCTCTCAAGCTTGCGGAGATAATGCCATCGCACACCGCCATTGCCTCAGCTATAAGAGGATCCATAATTCCGGGGTAGGGTTTGCTCCAGGCCCCCAGAAAAGAGCTAGGAGAGCGAGCGACACCGCCAGCTCCTCCTTTGCCTTCTTCACGCTTGATAGCAGCGTCTATATTGATCGTTACAAAACCTGAGTCGGGGGGACGCCATCCATGACCCGACAACACTAGGGCTTGCTGGCGGGGTACATCTAAGAGTGCAAGCGCCTCCCTTGTACGGCGTACTGAATTCACCGGATCGAGCCTTTCTTCTCCATGTGTCAGTTTATTCCATGAGTGCCAAATGGCCCACATGACCTAGACTATAACAGCCCGGTCTCTGGAGTTGTATCGCTCATCACATACGATATCCTTGGCCCATGTTGATGGATGCAGTCTTGGCATATGGAAGTCCAGGAGTTGCTGCGCCTCGTCCCAGAATTGTCTTGCGTGGGAACATTCCATCAGTGCATGCACGAGATCCTCTTCTTTGGCCAAGCAAATCTGGCACAGTTTCTATTGCCTTATATGGCGGTATACCAGGGTACATTCATCTGGAAGGATGCCCCGTAGTACTCGCCAGAAGAAAACCTTAACTTTGGGTAATACATTCAGCTTCCAAAGAGCATTCAACAACCGCTGATTATCAATTGAGGACCCGGTAACTTGCCCTTCCTCTTGAGCTTGACGCTCGTTATGAGTCATTAGAGCTCGGCACGCCGACTTGATGGTGTAGTTGCCTGAAACTTCATGTGCACATGCTAGGAAATCCACACCCCCACCAGTGCGCAAAGGAATGTTCAGAATCGCTTCTGCATCAACATGCCATGATTCATATCGCCTTGACTGTCGTCAAATTCTGGACATCTTAAGGTACGTGTATCTAACTGGATTTATTTCAGTGATAGAGCGTGGTGGCGGGGGCATGCACGTGAACCCTGAGAAATCTCAGATATTTCTCAGTGCAGATGGTGATGTTAGTGTCCCTCAACTAGACGAAGGTGAGACTGACTATGATAGTGAATGATTCAGGGAATTGGATAGAACGTTTTTTATGGGAGGATGAAGATGTCATGGAATAGTTCCCTTCTCCATGTCCAGTTGTCCACATCGATCAGCTCGCTGACCAGGGAGACATTCGTGGCGGGAGGACGGAACAGAGGAGCCAAAGTGTTGGTCGAGGGGATCCAGCGGTCGTTCCATATAGAGATGGTGGATCCATCCCCCACCCGCTTGATGAGACCGGTGGCCAATGATTCCTGCCCAGCTACAATTTCCCTCCAGGTGGCCGAGGAGGATCTTGGAGTTGCAGCCTACACAAAGTCTGAGTCTGGGAAATACTTGCCCTTGAGTACTCTAGCACATAGGGTATTAGGATTTGTGATGAGGCGCCAACCTTGTTTACCCAGGAGTGCCAAGTTCAAAAGGTGGAGGTCCCGGAAACCCATTCCACCTGTACACTTTGGTGTTGCGAGATTCTTCCAAGATATCCAATGCAAAGAACGTTTATCAATTGAACTACTCCACCAGAATTTTGCCATGCAAGATGTGAGACTCTTGCATACCTTCTTGGTCAAGAGAAAAACACTCATGCTGAATGTTGGGATTGCCTGGATGATGGACTTTAGCAGATTTTCTCTACCAACACAAGCAAAGAGTCTCTCTGACCACCCCTGCATCTTACTCCTTGATCTTTCCCTTATGTGATCAAAAGTACCGCTAGTGATCTTACCCATTGCAGTTGGAAGACCAAGATACCGTTCACTGTATGTCTCGACATGAGCATCTAAAACATTCTTGATAGCATGCCTGTAGGCACTCGGTGTATTCGGCCTGAAGAAGATTGTGAAGGAAATATGCCCTAGAGGCAATAATAAAGTTATTATTTATTTCCTTATTTCATGATAAATGTTTATTATTCATGCTAGAATTGTATTAACTGGAAACTTAGTACATGTGTGAATACATAGACAAAACATAAGTGTCCCTAGTATGCCTCTACTTGACTAGCTCGTTTATCAAAGATAGTTATGTTTCCTAACCATAGACATATGTTTGATGAACGGGGTCACATCATTAGGAGAATGATGTGATGGACAAGACCCATCCGTTAGCTTAGCATTATAATTGTTAAGTTTTATTGCTATTACTTTCTTCATGACTTATACATGTTCATCTGACTGTGAGATTATGCAACTCCCGAATACCGGAGGATCACCTTGTGTGCTATCTAACATCACAACGTAACTGGGTGATTATAAAGATGCTCTACAGGTGTCTCTGCTACGTCTCGAGCTTGCGTTGGTTTTCCCCGAAGAGGAGAGGATGATGCAGCACAGTAGCGTAAGTATTTCCCTCAGTTTTTGAGAACCAAGGTATCAATCCAGTAGGAGGTCACGCGCAAGTCCCTCGTACCTGCACAACACGATAGCAACTCGCAACCAACGCTTAGGGGTTGTCAATCCCTTCACGGTCACTTACGAGAGTGAGATCTGATAGAGATAATATTTTTGATATAAAGATGCAAAGTAAAAAGTAAAGGCAAAGTAAAAACAAAGCAAATAAATAAAGTGATATAGATTGATATGATGAGAATAGACCCCGGGGCCATAGGTTTCACTAGTGGTTTCTCTCAAGAGCATAAGTATTCTACGGTGGGTGAACAAATTACTGTTGAGCAATTGATAGAATCGAGCATAGTTATGAGGTTATCTAGGTATGATCATGTATATAGGCATCACGTCCGTGACAAGTAGATCGAAACGATTCTGCATCTACTACTATTACTCCACTCATCGACCGCTATCCAGCATGCATCTAGAGTATTAAGTTAAAAAAAGAGTAATGCCTTAAGCAAGATGACATGATGCAGAGGAATAAATTCATGCAATATGATAAATACCCCATCTTGTTATCCTCGATGGCAACAATACAATACATGCCTTGCAACTCTTTACATCCTTGAGTAAGGACACCGCAAGATTGAACCCAAAGCCATGCACTTCTCCCATTGCAAGAACTACCAATCTAGTTGGCCAAACCAAATGGATAATTCGAAGAGACTTGCAAAGATAACTCAATCATACATAAAAGAATTCAGAGAAGAATCAAATATTTTCCATAGATAAGTTGGATCATAAACCCACAATTCATCGGTCTCAACAAACACACCGCAAAAAGAAGATTACATCAAATAGATCTCCACGAGAGAGGGGGAGAACATTGTATTGAGATCCAAAAAGAGAGAAGAAGCCATCTAGCTACTAACAATGGACCCGAAGGTCTGAAGTAAACTACTCACACTTCATCGAAGGGGCTATGGTGATGATGTAGAAGCCCTCCGTGGTGAATGCCCTCTCCGGCGGAGCTCCGGAACAGGCCCCAAGATGGGATCTCGTGGATACAGAAGGTTGCGGCGGTGGAATTAGGTTTTTGGCTCTCTTCCTGGTCTATTGGGGATACGTAGGTATATATAGGAGGAAGGAGTACGTCGGTGGAGCTCCGAGGGGCCCACGAGGTAGGGGGGCGTGCCCAGGGGGGCGCGCCCTCCACCCTCGTGACCTCCTCGGAAGCTTCTTGGAGTAGGGTCCAAGTCTCCTGGTTCACGTTCGGTGAGAAAATCACGTTCCCGAAGGTTTCATTCCGTTTGGACTCCGTTTGATATTCCATTTCTTCGAAACACTGAAATAGGCATAAAACAGCAAATCTGGGCTGGGCCTCCAGTTAATAGGTTAGTCCCAAAAATAATATAAAAGTGGATAATAAAGCCCAATATAGTCCAAAACAGTAGATAAAGTAGCATGGAGCAATAAAAAATTATAGATACGTTGGAGACGTATCAAGCATCCCCAAGCTTAATTCCTGCTCGTCCTCGAGTAGGTAAATGATAAAAAAGAATTTTTGATGCGGAGTGATACTTTGGCATAATTCCAATGTAAATCTTCTTAATCATGGTATGAATATTCAGATCCGAAAGATTCAAGATAAAAGTTCATGTTGGCATAGAAATAATAATACTTCAAGCATACTAATCAAAGCAATTATGTCATCTCAAAATAACATAGCCAAAGAAAGTTCATCCCTACAAAATCATATAGTTAGGCCATGCTTCATTTTCGTCACACAAAGATGTTCCCAACTTCTATACCCCCGATGACAAGCCAAGCAATTGTTTCATACTTCTTAACGCGCTTCAGCTTTTTAACCCTCACGCAATATATGAGCGCAAGCCATGGATATAGCACTATAGGTGGAATAGAATATGATGATGGGATTGTGTGGAGAAGACAAAAAAGAAGAAAGTCTCACATTGACGAGGCTAATCAACGGGCTATGGAGATGCCCATCAATTGATGTCAACATGAGGAGTAGGGATTGCCATGCAACGGATGCACTAGAGCTATGAATGCTCAACAAAAGAAAACTAGTGGGTGTGCATCCAACTCGCTTGCTCACGAAGACCTAGGGCATTTTGAGGAAGCCCGTCATTGGAATATACAAGCCAAGTTCTATAATGAAAAATTCGCACTAGTATGAACAAGATAATTTATGAGACTCACTACATGAAAAACGTGGTGCTACTTTGAAGCACAAATATATGAGACTCACTACATTAAGAACAAGGTGCTACTTTGAAGCACAAGTGTGGTAAAAGGATAGTAACATTGCCCCTTCTCTCTTTTTCTCTCATTCATTTTTTTTCTCTTTTTTGGTGGGCTTCTTTGGCCTCTTTTTTTATTTGGGCTTCTTTGGCCTCTTTTTTTTGTAAAGTCCGGAGTCTCATCCCGACTTGTGGGGGAATCATAGTCTCCATCATTCTTTTCCTCACCGGGGCAATGCTCTAATAATGATGATCATCACACTTTCATTACAACAACTTGATATTACAACTCGAAACTAGAACAAGATATGACTCTATATGAATGCCTCCGGCAGTGTACCGGGATGGTGCAATGAATCAAGAGTGACATGTATGAAAAATAATGCGTGGTGGCTTTGCCACAAATACGATGTCAACTACATGATCATGCAATGGCAATATGACAAAAGTAAAGTATGTCATGATGAACGGAACGGTGGAAAGTTGCATGGCAATATATCTCGGAATGGCTATGGAAATGCCATAATAGGTAGGTATGGTGGCTGTTTTGAGGAAGATATAAGGAGGTTTATGTGTGAAAGAGCGTATCATATCACGGGATTTGGATATACCAGCAAAGTATGCACCAACTCTCAATGTGAGAAAGGGCAATGCACGGTACCGAAGAGGCTAGCAAAGGTAAAAGTGCGTATAATCCATGGACTCACATTAGTCATAAAGAACTCATATACTTATCGCAAAAGTTTATTAGCCCTCGAAGCAAAGTACTACTACGCATGCTCCTAGGGGGATAGATTGGTAGGAAAAGACCATCGCTCCTCCCCGACCGCCACTCATAAGGATGCACAAGCCAGGTACACTTCATGCTTCAAATTTGTTACACAACTTTACCCATACGTGCATGCTACGGGATTTACAAACTTCAACACAAGTATTTCTCAAATTCACAACTACTCAACTAGCACGACTTTGATATTATTACCTCCATATCTCAAAACAATTATTAAGCATTAAATTTATCTTAGTATTCAATTCACTCAAAAGAAAGTTTCACATATTTTGAACACTAAGTATATTAACATTAAGCAAACTGCCGTGCTATTAATGATTCTCAAAATAATCTAAGTGAAGTATGAGAGATCAAGTTTCTTTAAAACAAATCCACCACCGTGCTCTAAAAGATCTAAGTGAAGCACTAGAGCAAAAATTATCACGCTCAAAGAGATATAAGTGAAGCACACAGAGTAAAACGATCAAGCTCAAAAGATATAAGTGAAGCACATAGAGTATTCTAACAAATTCCAAATCATGTATGGCTCTCTCAAAAGATGTGTACAGAAAGGATGATTGAGGTAGACTAACAAGCAAAGACACAAATAATACAAGACGCTCCAAGCAAAACACATATCATGTTGGTGAATAAAAATATAGCTCCAAGTAAATTACCGATGGAAGTGGATTTAAAGAGGGATGCCTTCCGGGGCATCCCCAAGCTTTGAATTTTTGGCGTCCTTGGATTATCTTGGGGGTGCCATGGGCATCCCCAAGCTTAGGCTCTTGCCACTCCTTGTTCCATAATCCATCAAAAGATTTCACCCAAAACTTGAAAACTTCACAACACAAAACTCAACAGAAATCTCGCGAGCTCCGTTAGAGAAAGAAAACAAAAGACTACTTCAAGGTACTGTAATGAACTCATTCTTTATTTATATTGGTGTTAAACATACTGTATTCCAACTTCTCTATGGTTTATAAACTAATTTACTAGCCATAGATTCATCAAAATAAGCAAAACAACACACGAAAAACAAAATCTGTCAAAAACAGAACAGTCTGTAGTAATCTGTAACTAACGCAAACTTCTGGAACTCTAAAAATTATACCAAAATAGGAAGTCCTGGAAAATTTGTTTATTGATCAGCAGCAAAAATAATCAACGCAAAAGCACTCTCCAGTAAAAAATGACAACTAATCTCGTGAGCGCTAAGGCTTCTGTTTTTCAGCAGAATCAAATCAACTATCATCGTAGGTTATCCTATAGGTCCTACTTGGCACATACACTAATTAAAACATAAAAACACATCCAAACAGAAGGTAGATGGATTATTTATTCCTAAACAGAACCAAAAACAAAAAACACAAAATAAAATTGGGCTGCCTCCCAACAAGCGCTATCGTTTAATGCCCCTAGCTAGGCATTGAGATTTCAATGATGCTCACATGAAAGACAAGAATTGAAGCACAAAGAGAGCATCATAAAACATGTGACAAACACACTTAAGTCTAACATACTTCCTATGCATAGGCATCTTGTAAGCAAACAAATTATCAAGGCAAGCAAAAACTAGCATATGCAAGGAAGAACTAAGAGATGATAGCAATCTCAACATGAAGAGAGGTAATTTAGTAACATGAAAATTTCTACAACCATATTTTCCTCTCTCATAATAATTACATGTAGGATCATAATCAAATTCAACAAAATAGCTATCACATAACATATTCTCAACACGATCCACATGCATGTAAAGTTGACACTCTTCCAAAATAGTGGGATTAATATTAACTAAAGTCATGACCTCTCCAAACCCACTTTTATCAAAAACTTCATAAGATTGAACATTATCCAAATATGTGGGATCTAAAGTTGACACTCTTCCAAACCCACTTTCAATATTATTGCAAACAATATTATCAATCTCATATTCATCATGGGGATTAAATAAATTTTCAAGATCATAAGAAGAATCGCCCCAATCATTGCAACAAGTATTAGACATATCAAAACTAGCATCCCCAAGCTTAGGGTTTTGCATATTATTAGCATAACTGACAACAAAAGATTTTACAATAAAATCATTCCAATCATGCTTTTTATTCAAAGATCTATTGTGAGTCACTTCACGGATTTCAGGCAAAACCTTATAAAGATAATCTAGTGCATCCAAATTACTAGGAATTGGTTCAACATAATTGGATCCCTTAAAAAGATTGGCAAGCGGATCAAGATCCATGGACTTTTAGCGAGCGAAGATGCAAGCAAAAAGAAGGTACAAGCAAACATAAGATCGAACGGAAGAAGGGCGAATAAAACGGCAAGGGTGAAGTGGGGGAGAGGAAAACGAGAGGCAAATGCAAATAATGTAATGCGAGAGATAGGGATTGCGATGAGTACTTGGTATGTTGACTTTTGCGTAAGCCTCCCCGGCAATGGTGCCAGAAATTCTTCTTGCTACGTCTCGAGCTTGCGTTGGTTTTCCCCGAAGAGGAGAGGATGATGCAGCACAGTAGCGTAAGTATTTCCCTCAGTTTTTGAGAACCAAGGTATCAATCCAGTAGGAGGTCACGCGCAAGTCCCTCGTACCTGCACAACATGATAGCAACTCGCAACCAACGCTTAGGGGTTGTCAATCCCTTCACGGTCACTTACGAGAGTGAGATCTGATAGAGATAATATTTTTGGTATTTTTGGTATAAAGATGCAAAGTAAAAAGTAAAGGCAAAGTAAAAACAAAGCAAATAAATAAAGTGATATAGATTGATATGATGAGAATAGACCCGGGGGCCATAGGTTTCACTAGTGGCTTCTCTCAAGAGCATAAGTATTCTACGGTGGGTGAACAAATTACTGTTGAGCAATTGATAGAATCGAGCATAGTTATGAGGTTATCTAGGTATGATCATGTATATAGGCATCACGTCCGTGACAAGTAGATCAAACGATTCTCGCATCTACTACTATTACTCCACTCATCGACCGCTATCCAAAGATGCATCTAGAGTATTAAGTTAAAAACAAAGTAACGCCTTAAGCAAGATGACATGATGTAGAGGAATAAATTCATGCAATATGATAAATACCCCATCTTGTTATCCTCGATGACAACAATACAATACGTGCCTTGCAACTCTTTCTGTCACTGAGTAAGGAAACCGCAAGATTGAACCCAAAGCCATGCACTTCTCCCATTGCAAGAACTACCAATCTAGTTGGCCAAACCAAACAGATAATTCGGAGAGACTTGCAAAGATAACTCAATCATACATAAAAGAATTCAGAGAAGAATCAAATATTTTCCATAGATAAGTTGGATCATAAACCCACAATTCATCGGTCTCAACAAACACACCGCAAAAAGAAGATTACATCAAATAGATCTCCACGAGAGAGGGGGAGAACATTGTATTGAGATCCAAAAAGAGAGAAGAAGCCATCTAGCTACTAACTATGGACCCGAAGGTCTGAAGTAAACTACTCACACTTCATCGGAGGGGCTATGGTGATGATGTAGAAGCCCTCTGTGGTGAATGCCCTATCCGGCGGAGCTCCGGAACAGGCCCCAAGATGGGATCTCGTGGATACAGAAGGTTGCGGCGGTGGAATTAGGTTTTTGGCTCTCTCCCTGGTCTATTGGGGATACGTAGGTATATATAGGAGGAAGGAGTACGTCGGTGGAGCTCCGAGGGGCCCACGAGGTAGGGGGGCGCCCAGGGGGCGCGCCCTCCACCCTCGTGACCTCCTCGGAAGCTTCTTGGAGTAGGGTCCAAGTCTCCTAGATCACGTTCGGTGAGAAAATCACGTTCCCGAAGGTTTCATTCCGTTTGGACTCCGTTTGATATTCCGTTTCTTCGAAACACTGAAATAGGCATAAAACAACAAATCTGGGCTGGGCCTCCGGTTAATAGGTTAGTCCCAAAATAATATAAAAGTGGATAATAAAGCCCAATATAGTCCAAAACAGTAGATAAAGTAGCATGGAGCAATAAAAAATTATAGATACGTTGGAGACGTATCAGTCTCTGATGGTGTTTGTTGGGTTGGCATAGAACGAGATTATGATTTGTCACTCCGTGTTTCGGAGAGGTATCTCTAGGCCCTCTCAGTAATGCACACCACTATAAGCCTTGCAAGCAATGTGACTAATGAGTTAGTTGTGGGATGATGCATTACGGAACGAGTAAAGAGACTTGCCGGTAACGAGATTGAACTAGGTATTGAGATTCAATCTCAGGCAAGTAACATACCGATGACAAAGGGAACAAAGTATGTTGTTATGCGGTTTACCGATAAAGATCTTCGTAGTATATGTAGGAACCAATACGAGCATCCAGGTTCCGCTATTGGTTATTGACCGGAGATGAGTCTCGATCATGTCTACATAGTTCTCGAACCCGTAGGGTCCGCACGCTTAATGTTCGATGACGATCGGTATTATGAGTTTATGTGTTTTGATGTACCGAAGGTTGTTCGGAGTCCTGGATGTGATCACGGACATGACGAGGAGTCTCGAAATGGCCGAGACATAAAGATTGATATGTTGAAAGGCTATGTTTGGACACCGGAAAGGTTCCGAGTGGTTCGGGCATTTTTCTGGAGTACCAGGAGGTTACCGGAACCCCCCGGGGAGTTAATGGGCCTTAATGGGCCATGGTGGAAGAGAGGTGGAGGCGGCCAAGGTGGGGACACGCCCCCCCAAGCCCAATCCGAATTGGGAAGGGGGCCGGCCCCCCTTTCCTTCTCTCCCTCTCCCTCTTCTTTCTTCTCCTACTCCAACTAAGGAAGGGGGGAAACCTACTCCTACTGGGAGTAGGACTCCCCCCTTGGGCGCGCCATAGAGAGGGCCGGCCCTCCCCACCTCCACTCCTTTATATACTGGGGAGGGGGGCACCCCATAGAGAGACAAGTTGATTGTTTAGTCATGTCCGGTGCCCCCCTCCACAGATTTCCACCTCGGTCATAATATCGTTGTAGTGCTTAGGCAAAGCCCTGCGTCGGTAACTTCATCAACACCGTCATCACGCCGTCGTGCTGATGAAACTCTCCCTCGACCTGAGCCGGATCGAGAGTTCATGGGAGGTCACCGAGCTGAACGTGTGCAGATCACGGAGGTGTCGTACCTTCGGTGCTATGATCGGTCGGATTGTGAAGACGTACGACTACATCAACCACGTTGTCATAACGCTTCCGCTTTTGGTCTACGAGGGTACGTGGACACACTCTCCCTGCTCGTTGCTATGCATCACCTAGATAGATCTAGCATGATCGTAGGATTTTTTTTGAAATTACCGCGTTCCCCAACAGTGGCATCAGAGCCAGTCTATGCATAGATGTTATATGCACGAGTAGAACATAATGAGCTGTGGGCGATAATAGTCATACTGCTTACCAGCATGTCATACTTTGATTCGGTGGTATTGTTGGATGAAGCGGCCCAGACCGACATTACATGACCGCGTTCATGAGACTGGTTCTACCAACGTGCTTCGCACACAGGTGGCTAGTGGGTGTCTGTTTCTCCAACTTTAGTTGAATCGAGTGTGACTACGCCCGATCCTTGTTGAAGGTTAAAACAACACACTTGAGGAAAAATCGTTGTGGTTTTGATGCGTTGGTAAGAACGGTTCTTGCTAAGCCCGTTGTCATGGTTCTAAGTCTGACAGTAGAATAGGAGGGTAGGAATGTAGAGGCAAGATCCTAGCTGTGGAGGAGTTGTACACGCAAGTTTTACGAGTTCATGCCCTTCTCGGAGGAAGTAATAGCCCTACATCTTGGAGCCCGGAGGCGGTCGATTGGATTATACGCGTTTGAGTTACATGGGGTGCGAACCCTTGTCCCAGAGGAGGGGGGGGTGGCTTATATAGAGTGCGCTAGGACCCCAGCTCCCCTCCGTTACATAGGATTCAATGTACATAAAGGGGTGGCGTTACAGGTAACGCCTGTATTGAAGAGCTACAAATGATCATTAAATATATGAGTAAATGCCCGACCGTTGCTGCGCAGAGCGGCTTTAGGTCTTCTTATTGTCGAGTGGTTTGATGGTCGAGTGACCTGGATAAAGTAGGATCGTCGAGTGGATGGTAGGTCGAGTGGACTTCACTCGACACCTTTGCTGGACCCCTTCTTCTGATTCTTGAACTTCTTTGTTCTTAGGACAAGGACCTTAGGTAGGACGTATAGGCCAGGCCTATTACCCTACCCTAGGTTTGTGTCCACATCATTAGCCCTGGAATGGATCGAGGTTTGAGTGAAAAAGAAGGATGGAGTTGACCTTGTTTTTAATCTTGATTGTCTTGTCTTTGTCTCCAAGTGGAGGTCAGCTGTCAGAACTTCAGCTTCGTTTTAGTCGCCTCGATTGATTCAGAAATTGCCGACTGGTTTGTACCACTGCATCTGTCGAATGATATCTCTGACATGAAATCTTTGGCGTGATCGGTTGCAAAGGATCCCAGATTTCCCGGGATTCGAAATTCTGGTGGAAGTGTGCCAGGCTGAGCACTCCGCGGTAAGTGGAGTAGATAAATAGGACTTTTCGATTTCCGTGCCACCTTTTTTGCCACGTATCTCGTGTGCAACTGTTGGGGTGATTTGATAGGATCGCTCGGGCCCACGCGTCAGCCACTCGGAAGTATGCCCTTAAAAGCGGCGAGGCCGAAGCGTTTTCACTGTGCGTGCCCATTCCCCTTCTTCTTCCTCTCGCATCTCCGCTTTGCCCAGACCAGCCACTCTCGACGCCGTCACTCCGCCGCCATGGGGAAGGACAAAATGGCGGCGCTAGAGCGTGTGAAGAAGGCGACGGGGGCGGCGAAGAGCAAGAAAATGAATCGGGGGTCTTCGTCGCGCTCGGGGCTGCCATCGGGTTGGATCCAGGGAGACTGGATCCGATCTTCTCTTCGGCAGGAGGACTTGGATGATATGGCCGAGCTAGGGCTGATCGTCCCTAAGTCCGCGCGTCTGCCGAGAGGAGAAACGGAGCCAAAGCCGTGGCCTGGTGAGTGTGTCCTGCTCGCCACCCATGTCGACCGTGGCTTTTCGCTTCCCCCGCATCCCTTCTTTCACGGCTTCCTGAATTTCTTTGGTGCCCAACTCCACCATTTCACTCCCAACACCATCACATATCTTGCCGCGTTCGTATCCATGTGCGAGAATTTCCTGGGGTGCCGACCGCACTGGGGTCTTTTCAAGCACATCTTTACCATCCGCTCCCAAACCGTGAAGAAAGCGAACTCGAAAGACGATAAAACCCATGTCATTTAGATGTGTGGGGGTCTGGGCATTCAGAAGAGGAAGAGGAGCTCTTTTCCTCCGATGACTCTTCATGAGTCGGCCAGGGGCTGGCAGTCGACCTAGTTCTACTGCCAGGACCTCGCGACCCCAGGCCAGTCGACCGGGCTTCCTCCTTTTTCTTTCGACCGTGTTCAAACTCCATCTTCCTTGAAAGTGATTGCCGCGGAGAAGGCGGAGACAGGCATGCTAGTTGAGAGAGTAGTCCAGTTGATCAACCAAGGTGTCACTGGTATGGATCTGCTCGAGGTGTTCCTCAGTCGGCGGATCCAACCCCTCCAAGTTCGTGACCATCCCATGTGGATGTACTCTGGGGCTGGTGACACCGCTCGGGTTCATCCGGAGGAGGTGGAGGCCAAAACCATAGCCGAGTGGTTAATGAGCATCACCGGGAACAAGGACAACCCCAGGGCCGCAAGGAGAGTCGACCCTTTCAGTTACAACAACCTGCCAGACAAGGTCTGGTCATCATAACTGAATTTTTGAACGTGTTTGTCGACTGATTGTTGTTCTGACTGACTCTTGATTGGTCTTTTGTTTTGCATATCTACACGGAGATGTATTCAGTGCCCAATGGTGAACAAGCCCTAGAGCAAGACCAAGAGGGTGAGGACAACGCCGAGGAGAGCGGCGAGTGGGAGTCTCCAGCTAATGATGATGATGATGAGAGCGACAAGTCGGCCGACGAGGAAGTGGCCGACTCATCGCCTCGTTCTGAACGTCGATCCAAGCTGCGCCATGATCACGTGAGCAGGCGCGGTAAAGCTGTGGCGTCGGGTGCCTCGTCTCACAAGCGCGCTCGGTCTCCGACTCCAGATTTGACTGAGAAGGAAACCAAGCAGCCCAAAGCCAATCCTTCGAAGGCTCAAAAGACCTTGCCTAGGATCAAGATGGACGTCCCTGTTGCCTCTGGGTAAATGCTCTTCTCATATCTTCTTGTTCTGATCAATTTTTATGTTCCGACCGGTTTTCTTATTCTGACTGAGTGGATGGTGAACTTGTGTATCCCGACCTCAGCCACGACCGATATGGATATTGACAAGACTCCAGCCGACGAGGAAGCTGACGGCGCCGTCACCTCCAAAGCCAGTAAGTCTGGTCGATTCGAATTCGTCTGGTCGACTGAATGGTTTGTCAGTTATCCTTATGGCTTTCTTTGTTTCTTGCAGATCCACGAGATGTTGTTGTGCCCCCGGACGATGACGAAGAAGTGCCGCTGAGAGGGAGGAAGAAGAGGGACAAAGAAACGAGTGGGGAAGCGCCTGAAGTCCAGGTTCCCCGGTCGACTGTGATGCCTGGGACGACGGCCGAGCGATCGACAGATCAAGCTTGAACCAACGTCACCTTCGCGGTTCCGCTGTTGACTGACTGCCCCTTAGGATCAGCTGCTCCGACTTCTGCCGCGCCGATACAACTCCCAGCTTCAGATCTGGCGGCTGCTTCGATTGCTCTGCCTCCATAACTTTTCACTGCATATCAAACTCCAGACGATCCACCAGCTGCTACCAGGGAAGCTCTTCTTCAGTTGAATCTTGTGATGGGACAGATGAAAATGGTGCATGAGGCTAGTCAGGTAGCCTTCAACAATGGAGCTGCTCTGCAAGCCAATGTCCAGGTTAGTTGACTTTCTGATCGACCGTATTTCTTGTCTGATCACCCACTGGTGTATGGCTGTTTTGATGTTGTATGTCTCTCTGTGTCGATTCAAACTGAATCTTTGCATTAGTGGGGGCACGCTGAGTGCACCCACTGGGTGTCGTCCCCGAGACCATAGGTGACTGCGGGCAGTCGACTGTGGTCTGAGAACAGGAACCTCTCCTTTTTTTGCGGCTCGAGCTGGGCAGACCACGCCGAGTGGAATCGAAACCAGTGGGGGCACGCTGAGTGCACCCACTGGGTGTAGTCCCCGAGAACATAGGTGACTGCGGGCAGTCGGCTGTGGTCTGAGAACTTTCTTCTCTTTTTTTGCAAGATCAGTGGGGCACGCTAAGTGCACCCATTGGGTGTAGTCCCCAAGACTGCCATTGAATGTTTGATTCGGTGGTAGTCTTAGAGTAGTTAACATTGTGATGTCTTTTTATACCTATCGACTGATATGGCTTGTGACTGCAGAAATCTTGTGATCTTGGGGCTCAGCTTTCTGCAATGAACAAACAACAAATCAGCCTCAACCTTAATCTGGAACTGGCCAAGAAGAATCTCAAGAGCGCTCATGACGAAGTAGCTGCCATGGGAGGTAACCAATCACCGACTGTTTATCCCACTGCTGGCACTTTTCCTTTTCATTTTTTTTGAACCGAGTGACTCCACTCGAGCAGATGTATGTAGTGAAAACCGCCAACTCCAAGCCCGTCTGAAGAATGTTATTTCTATAGAGAAAATGAAGCAAGCTTTGGAGAAGAAGGATCCGGATCTAGCTGCAGCACAAAAGGAGGCGCGCGAGAAGACAACGCTTGCTGACAAGAAGCTTGCTTCAGTCGGCAAGTTGGCCCAGATAAGACTCTAGCTCGCCATTCTTGGCCTTGAGACTTCCAAGAGCACATCCACCCCAACCTGTGCGGTCTGCACATCCAGCAACCCCAATTGGATATTGAAATTGAATCCTTGTAGCGTATGTCATGTACGCCTGGTAAATATTTCCTTTTCATTTTTTTGAACCGAGTGACTCCACTCGAGCAGATGTATGTAGTGAAAACTACCAACTCCAAGCCCGTCTGAAGAATGTTATTTCTTTAGAGAAAATGAAGCAGGCTTTGGAGAAGAAGGATCTGGATCTAGCTGCAGCACAAAAGGAGGCGCGCGAGAAGACAACGCTTGCTGACAAGAAGCTTGCTTCAGTCAGC
This sequence comes from Aegilops speltoides, assembly GCA_021437245.1. NCBI lineage: Eukaryota > Viridiplantae > Streptophyta > Magnoliopsida > Poales > Poaceae > Aegilops > Aegilops speltoides. Next base: position 87,517,203 of record CM038141.1, on the reverse strand, counting down.
AAGTTAGAAGAAGAAAACTCCAAGCTGAAGACTGCTGTTTCAGAGGCCAATCAAAAGGTCGAGCGACTGAAGAAGGACAAGGAGAAACTGACCGATGAACTTGGAAGTCTCAAGGCCAAGAATGGCAAGCTAGAGTCTTATCTGGGCCAACTTGTGCGAAGCTGGTCTTGAAACTTGAAGGTACTGACTAATCTGTCTTATTTCTGTCGACTGACAAGTTTTGATTGTACCGTCGACTCATCATTCACTCGACTGTGCAGAATTTTTCCAAGACTTTGAAGCAGAAACTGGGCGGGTCGAGACGGGTCTTGATCCCATCATCTGTCCAGTCAAGGATGATGTTGCAATGAACGTGATGCGGTTGGAGTCTCATATGGACAACACGGTTGCTTATCTAGCACGCCTGAAAGCTGCAATGACTCGGGTTGATGCAGAACTTTGGCCTCAGGCGGAACTGTCTCAAGATCTCGAGTCCCTGATGGCTCGACTGAATCAATTCCCTGAGCGTGTGCAAGAATGGAAGAAATCATCTGCTCGCTGTGGTGCTGACGTCGCCCTGTCTCTAGTCCGAGTGCACTGCAAGGATGTCAAAGAAGACAAGCTGGCGGAGCTCAAGGGTGCTAACACGAAGAGGCACACTTTCCAGTCTTTCATGGACACCTTCCTTGCCGCCGCCACTCGCATTGTAGACAACATTGACCTTGACAGCTTCTGCGACCCAGCCAGTCCTTCTCCTTATGCGTGACCAAAAAACAAAAAGCTCCACCTTTATTTGCCTCGGAATGCCGAGTGATTGTGTAACCGTTAAACTTCTTCGGGCTTGATGCTCGAATACTTTCGATCCGTCATCTGGAACCTTAGGATTTATCCAAACTTGGTTTATTTCCGAATATGCTTGCGTTTGCCTTCGATTGGAATTTGTTCTTCACTTGGAATAATCTTTGTGTTTGAGATGCAGCTCTGAGGTAGTGATTTCAGTCAACCTGCACTTCATCGTCCTTGTAGGTAGGGATGGGGCGCGCATTGCAGTCGACCTGCACCTCGTCGTCCTTGCGGATGGGGATGGAGCACACATTGTATTTGTGTCGTAGTTCCGAAGGAGAAGGTTGCGGTCGACCTGCACCTCGTCGTCCTTGCAGATAGGGATGGAGCGCACATTGTATTCGTGGCATAGTTCCGAAGGAGAAGGTTGCAGTCGTCCTGCACCTTGTCGTCCTTGCGGATAGGGATGGAGCGCACATTGTATTTGTGGCGTAGCTCCGAAGGAGAAGGTTGCAGTCGACCCGCACCTCGCCGTCCTCGCGGATAGGGGTGTGCTTCAAACTTAGGCGAGTACTAGACTGCAGCTAAGCCTCCGAGTGGAAGCGTTGCTCTCCACTCGGTAGGATTTTTCAAACTTAGGCGAGTACTTGGACTGCAGCTAAGCCTCCGAGTGGGAGGGTTGCTCTCCACTCGGTAGGATTTTTCAAACTTAGGCGAGTACTTGGACTGCAGCTAAGTCTCCGAGTGGGAGGGTTGCTCTCCACTCGGTAGGATTTTTCAAACTTAGGCGAGTACTTGGACTGTAGCTAAGCCCCCGAGTGGGAGGGTTGCTCTCCACTCGGTAGGATTTTTCAAACTTAGGCGAGTACTTGGACTGCAGCTAAGCCCCCGAGTGGGAGGGTTGCTCTCCACTCGGTAGGATTTTTCAAACTTAGGCGTGTGCTTGGACTGCAGCTAAGCCCCAGTGGGAGGTTGCTCTCCACTCGGTGGGATTTTTCAAACTTAGGCGAGTACTTGGACTGCAGCTAAGCCCCCGAGTGGGAGGGTTGCTCTCCACTCGGTAGGATTTTTCAAACTTAGGCGAGTACTTGGACTGCAGCTAAGCCCCCGAGTGGGAGTGTTGCTCTCCACTCGGTAGGATTTTTTAAACTTAGGCGAGTACTTGACTGCAGCTAAGCCCCCGAGTGAGAGGCTTGCTCACCACTCGGTAGGATTTTTTTGAACTTAGGCGAGTACTTGACTGCAGCTAAGCCCCCGAGTGAGAGGCTTGCTCTCCACTCGGTAGGATTTTTTAAACTTAGGCGAGTACTGGACTGCAGCTAAGCCACCGAGTGGGAGGGTGTCTCTCCACTCGGTAGGATTTTTTAAACTTAGGCGAGTACTTGGGCTGCAGCTAAGACCCCGAGTGGGAGGATTGCTCACCACTCGGTAGGATTTTTTTAAACTTAGGCGAGTACTTGACTGCAGCTAAGCCCCCGAGTGAGAGGCTTGCTCACCTCTTGGTAGGATTTTTCAAACTTAGGCGAAATGGATTCGCAGCTAAGCCCCCTAGTGAGAGGCTTGCTCACCATTGTGTAGGATTTTTCAAACTTAGGCGAAACGGATTCACAGCTAAGTCCCCAAGTGAGAGGCTTGCTCACCACTCGGTAGGATTTTTTTAAACTTAGGCGAAACGGATTCGCAGCTAAGTCATTGATAACCCACATGTATAGGGGATCGCAACAGTTTTTGATAAGTAAGTGTGTCGAACCCAATGAGGAGCTAAAGGTAGAACAAATATTCCCTCAAGTTCTATCGACAACCGATACAAATCTATGCATGCTTGGCGTTCGCTTTACCTAGAACAAGTATGAAACTAGAAGTACTTTGTAGGTGTTTTTGGATAGGCTTGCAAGAAAGTAAAGAACACGTAAATAAAAAGTAGGGGCTGTTGTAAGTAAAGAAGCAACTAAAGTAAATATAGCGAGTGTGGAAAAGTGGTGGTAGGAGTTGCAAAATTGTCCCTTAAGCAATTGACTAGTTTACTAGACCGATAGCAAGTTTCATGTGGGAGAGGCCACTACTAGCATGTCATCCCTTACTTGGAATTCTATGCACTTGTGATTGGAACTATTAGCAAGCATCCACAACTACTAACGTTCATTAAGGTAAAACCCAACCATAACATTAAGATATATTGGCCACCCTTCAATCCCGTATGCATCAATTTCTATGCTAGGTTGAAGCTTCTGTCACTCTTTCCCTCCAATACATAGTCCTATCAACATACAACTAACCCTAAGGTGTGATCCATGCATGCGCTCATATGATGGGCACCAAAGGACAGCAACATAACCACAAGCAAATTAAATCAATCATAGCAATTCATCAACCACCGATAGGACAATGAAAATCTACTCAGATATCATAGGGTGGCAACACATCATTGGATAATAATATGAAGCATAAAGCACCATGTTAAAGTAGAGGGTACAACGGGTTGCGGGAGAGTGGACCGCTGTAGATAGAGGGGGGAAGGTGATGGAGATGTTGTTGAAGATGGCGGAGGTGTTGGTGAAGATCGCGGTGATGATGATGGCCCCCGGCGGCGTTCCGGCGCCACCGAAAGCGAGGGGGAGAGAGCCCCCTCCTTCTTCTTCTTCCTTGACCTCCTCCCTAGATGGGAGAAGGGTTTCCCCTCTGGTCCATGGTCTCCATGGCATGGGAGGGGCGAGAGCCCCTCCGAGATTGGATCTGTCTCTCTGTCTCTCTCTGTTTCTGCGTTCTGTTTTCTAGCCCTTCACCGTTTCTTAAATATCCGGAGATCCATAACTTCGATTGGGGTGAATCTTTCTCCCAGATCTTTCTCATAAAATTAGCTTTCTTGCGGCAAAATAAGAGCGTCAACCGCCTTACGGGGTGGTCACGAGGGTCAGGGGCGCGCCCCCTACCTTGTGCCCCCCTCGGGCACCGTCTCGCGATGATTCCACTCCCCAAAAATCATAAATATTCCAAAATAATTCTCCGTCCATTTTTATCCCGTTTGGACTCCGTTTGATATTGGATTTGTGCGAAACATAAAACATGCAACAAACAGGAACTGGCACTGGGAACTGGATCAATATGTTAGTCCCAAAAATGATATAAAGAGTTGTCAAAAGTATATGAGAGTTGAATAATATTGGCATGGAACAATCAAAAATTATAGATATGACGGAGATGTATCAGCACTCCCAAGCTTAATTCCTGCTCATCCTCGAGTAGGTAAATGATAAAAAATATAATTTTTGATGTGGAATGCTACCTAGCGTAATCTTGATCATATGTCTAATCATGGCATGAATATTAAGACACGAGTGATTCAAATCAATAGTCTATCATTTGACATAAATACAATAATACTTCAAGCCTACTAATAAAGCAATCATGTCTTTTCAAAATAACATGGATGAAGAAAGTTATCCTTACAAAATCATATAGTCTGGCTATGCTCCATCTTCACCACAAAAAATATTCAAATCATGCACAACCCCGATGACAAGCCAAGCAATTGTTTCATACTTTTGATGTTCTCAAACCTTTTCAACTTTCACGCAATACATGAGCGTGAGCCATGGACATAGCACTATAGGTGGAATAGAATATGATGGTGGAGGTTGTGTGGAGAAGACAAAAAAGGAGAAAGTCTCACATCAACTAGGCGTATCAACGAGCTATGGAGATGCCCATTAATAGATATCAATGTGAGTGAGTAGGGATTTCCATGCAACGGATGCACTAAGAGCTATAAGTGTATGAAAGCTCAAACTAAAAACTAAGTGGGTGTGCATCCAACTTGCTTGCTCATGAAGACCTCGGGCATTTGAGGAAGCCTATCATCGGAATATACAAGCCAAGTTCTATAATGAAAATTCCCACTAGTATATGAAAGTGATAACTCAAGAGACTCTATATATGAAGAACATGGTTCTACTCTGAAGCACAAGTGTGGTAAAAGGATAGTAACATTGCCCCTTCTCTCTTTTTCTCTCATTTTTTTATTTTTTTATTTTTTGTTGGGCTTCTTTGGCCTCTTTTTTTATTTGGGCTTCTTTGGCCTCTTTTATTTTTCATAAAGTACGGAGTCTCATCCCGACTTGTGGGGGAATCATAGTCTCCATCATCCATTCCTCACTGGGGCAATGCTCTAATAATGATGATCATCACACTTTTATTTACTTACAACTCAATATTACAACTCGATATCTAGGACAAAGATATGACTCTATATGAATGCCTCCGGCGGTGTACCGGGATGTGCAATGATCTAGCGTAGCAATGACATAAAAAAACGAACAAGCCATGAAAACATCATGCTAGCTATCTTACTATAATGCAAAGAAATATGACAATAAATGCTCAAGTCATGTATATGATGATGATGGAAGTTGCATGGCAATATATCTCGGAATGGCTATGGAAATGCCATGATAGGTAGGTATGGTGGCTGTTTTGAGGAAGATATAATGAGGCTTATGTGTGACAAAGCGTATCATATCACGGGGTTTGGATGCACCGTCGAAGTTTGCACCAACTCTCGAGGTGAGAAAGGGCAATGCACGGTACCGAAGAGGCTAGCAATGATGGAAGGGTGAGAGTGCGTATAATCCATGGACTCAACATTAGTCATAAAGAACTCACATAATTATTGCAAAAATCTATTAGTTATCGAAACAAAGTACTACGCGCATGCTCCTAGGGGGAGATATTGGTAGGAAAAGACCATCGCTCGTCCCTGACCGCCACTCATAAGGAAGACAATCAATAAATAAATCGTGCTCCGACTTCATCACATAATGGTTCACCATACGTGCATGCTACGAGAATCACAAACTTCAACACAAGTATTTCTACAATCCACAACTACCCACTAGCATGACTCTAATATCACCATCTTTATATTGCAAAACTATCGCAAGGAATCAAACATATCATATTCAGCGATCTACAAGTTTATGCAGGATTTTATGACTAACCATGTGAATGACCAATTCCTGTCATCTCTCTAAATAGATATAAGTGAAGCAAGAGAGTTTAATTCTTTCTACAAAAGATATGCCCCCGCTCTAACAAGTATAAGTGAAGCAAAATAGCATTCTACAAATGGCGGTTGTCTATGTAAAGAGAAACAGGCAATCCAAGCTTCAAATGATATAAGTGAAGCACATGAAGCATTCTATAAAGCCATACTCAAAAGATATAAGTGAAGTGCAATGAGCATTCTATAAATCAACCAAGGACTATCTCATACCAGCATGGTGCATAAAATAAAAGTGAAAACTAAATGCAAAAGACGCTCCAAGATTGCACATATCGCATGAACGAAACGAATCCGAAAACATACCGATACTTGTTGAAAAAAGAGGGGATGCCTTCCCAGCATCCCCAAGCTTAGACGTTTGAGTCTCCTTGAATATTTAATTGGAGTGCCTCGGGCATCCCCAAGCTTGAGCTCTTGCCTCTCTTCCTTCTTCTCACATCGAAACCTTCTCAATCATCGAACACTTCATCCACACAAAACTTCAACAGAAAACTCGGTAAGATCCGTTAGTATAATAAAGCAAATCACTACCCTAAGTACTGTTGAAAACCAATTCATATTTTGTTTTTGCATTGTGTCTACTGTAATATAACTTTTAATTGCTTATTCCACTGATATAAATTGATAGTTTCATCAAAACAAGCAAACTATGCATCAAAAACAGAATCTGTCTAAAACAGAACAGTCTGTAGCAGTTTGAACATTCACCATACTTATGATACATGAAAAATTCTGCCAAAATTAGGAAAAATATTTTTTTTACAGAAATACAGTGCAAGAAGAATCATAACCTTTTTACGTTCCAGTAAAAAATAAAAAATCATGCACTACAGCCAAAGTTTCTGTCCTGCACCACACAAACCAACAAGCATTGTAACCATCCTAAAGGCAAACCTTGGCACATTATTTTTATAATACAATGGAATTGTACAAGGGGATAATTATTTTTATTGAAAAGTTTCTGTAATCAAGATTCACAAAGTTTTCGTGAGCATGAACAAAGTTCAAGGCTAGCTCCCACTTCAACAATGCTTGTCTTTCTCACTTTCGCTTTTCTTTTTGAAAAAGTTTTGGGTTCCCCTCTTTATTTTTGTTGTTTTTAAACTATATGAAAGCACTCAACAGAAATAAATGACTCTCTAAAACTTCTGGGTTGTCTCCATGGCAATGCTTTCTTTAAAGCCATTAAGCTAGGCATATAGTGCTCAAGTAGTGAATCCACCCGGATCCCAAGGTATATCAAAGCCAATTTTAATTAACAATGATTTGTAATTTAGTAGTGAGCACAAAGTAGCATGTATCATGTAATAACGAAGTCTAACTCTCTTCCTATGCATCGGCATGTCATAAAAGAACAATTCATGCACACCTAGTAAAGGCCAATGCATAGTATAAACAGTTTCTTGCAATTTTATCGTGTTGGAGACATAGAGAGGTGGAGATATAGTTCCTCTCTCATAATAATTGCAAGTAGGAGCAGCAAGCACATGCATATTATATTCATCAAAATCATCATGTGCAACGGTAAAAGGCAACCCATCAATGTAATCCTTAATAAGTGCAAACTTCTCCGATATAGTGTAGTTCAGAGAATTAAAAAAGATAATAGGACTATCATGCGTGGGTGCAATAGCAACAATTTCATGTTTAACATAAGGAACTATAGCAATTTCATCTCCATAAGCATAATTCATATTGGCATCTTGGCCACAAGCATAGCAAGAATCATCAAAAAGGGATATTTCAAAAGAATCAACGGGATCATAACAATCATCATAGCAATCATCCTTTGGTAAGCACGAAGGGGCGTTAAATAATGTATGAGTTGAAGAGTTACTCTCATTAGAAGGTGGGCGCGGGTGATCAATCCGCTCTTCCTCCTTTTGTTCTTCGCTCTCCTCATCATCTTTTTCATCCAATGAGCTCATAGTTTCATCAGTTTCTTCTTCCAGAGACTCCTGCAAAATATTAGTCTCTTCTTGGACAGCGGAGTAGTTCTCAATATATGGTTTAACATAAGGATTAGAAGCATAATTATCATAGCAATATTTAAGTATGGCAAAATTTTCAGATTCGTAAAGAGTAGCACCATACTTTTCAATGAAAGAAGCAATTTCGTAAGCACCCTTAAAAGCAACAAATTCTTCAATTTGTTGGACATCATAGTAATTATAAACACCCTTAGCATACGAGGATAAGATTCCATTATCAATAAACTCACATTGGTAGGGAAGGTGTTTCTTAGGGTTTTCAGAACAACAAGTAAAATCATAATAATAGCATAAATTCCAAGCATAACATTGCAAACGATGAATTTGATCCAATAAACGTTTCCCTCTTTCAGATATACGGTGTCGCACATAACAAGCATGCTCATCTAAAGATTTTCCCTCAACTAAGCTAGTTGGGGTTTCAGCACGAGCACATAGGGATCGAAGATGATCCAAGTAATAAGCTTCAGCAGTGTGATAGATTTTGAGTGGTTCTTCAACCATTGGTTCAGTAGGTACAACTAATTTTTTCGGTATTTTGCATTTCCTACCCATAACTAAAGATAGAAAACAACTAAGAACAACAAATAAAAATTACTTAGTGATAAAGCAAACAAGCACACACGAGAATATTCACCCCACGCCATTGCTCCCCGGCAACGGCGCCAGAAAAAGGTCTAGATAACCCACAAGTATAGGGGATCGCAACAGTTTTTGATAGGTAAGAGTGTCGAACCCAACGAGGAGCTAAAGGTAGAACAAATATTCCCTCAAGTTCTATCGACCACCGATACAACTCTACGCACGCTTGGCATTCTCTTTACCTAGAACAAGTATGAAACTAGAAGTACTTTGTAGGTGTTTTTGGATAGGCTTGCAAGAAAGTAAAGAACACGTAAATAAAAAGTAGGGGCTGTTGTAAGTAAAGAAGCAACTAAATTAAATATAGCGAGTGTGGAAAAGTGGTGGTAGGAGTTGCGAAATTGTCCCTTAAGCAATTGACTAGTTTACTAGACCGATAGCAAGTTTCATGTGGGAGAGGCCACTACTAGCATGTCATCCCTTACTTGGAATTCTATGCACGTATGATTGGAACTATTAGCAAGCATCCACAACTACTAATGTTCATTAAGGTAAAACCCAACCATAGCATTAAGATATATTGGTCCCCCTTCAATCCCGTATGCATCAATTTCTATGCTAGGTTGAAGCTTCTATCACTCTTGTCCTCCAATACATAGTCCTATCAACATACAACTAACCCTAAGGTGTGATACACGCACGTGCTCATATGATGGGCACCAAAGGACAGCAACATAACCACAAGCAAATTAAATCAATCATAGCAATTCATCAACCACCGACAGGACAATGAAAATCTACTCAGACATCATAGGATGGCAACATATCATTGGATAATAATATGAAGCATAAAGCACCATGTTCAAGTAGAGGGTATAGCGGGTTGCAGGAGAGTGGACCGCTATAGATAGACGGGGAAGGTGATGTAGATGTTGGTGAAGATGGCGGAGGTGTTGGTGAAGATCGCGGTGATGATGATGGTCCCCGGCAGCGTTCCAGCGCCACCGGAAGCGAGGGGAGAGAGCCCCCCTCCTCCTTCTTCTTCCTTGACCTGCTCCCTAGATGGGAGAATGGTTTGCCCTCTGGTCCATGGTCTCCATGGCGTGGGAGGGGCGAGAGCCCCTCTGAGATTGGATATGTCTCTCTGTCTCTCTGTTTCTGCGTTTTGTTTTCTGGCCCTTCACCGTTTCTTAAATATCCGGAGATCCGTAACTGCGATTGGGGTGAATCTTTTTCCCAGATCTTTCTCATAAAATTAGCTTTCTTGCGGCAAAAGAAGAGCGTCAACCGCCTTACGGGATGACCACGAGGGTCAAGGGCGCACCAGACACCCTAGGGCGGGCCCCCTACCTCGTGCCCCCTCGGGCACCGTCTCGCGATGATTCCACTTCCCAAAACTCATAAATATTCCAAAATAATTCTCCATCCGTTTTTATCCCGTTTGGACTCCGTTTGATATTGAGTTTCTGCGAAACATAAAACATGCAACAAACAGGAACTGACACTAGGCACTGGATCAATATGTTAGTCCCAAAAATAATATAAAAAGTTGCCAAAAGTATATGGGAGTTGAATAATATTGGCATGGAACAATCAAAAATTATAGATACGACGGAGATATATCAGTCACCCACTGGGGGATTTCAGACTTAAATAAAAGTGACAACAATCGTTTAGGAAGATTATAAAGCCCTTGTTTTTGATAAATAAACTACAAAGGTATTTCTTATTACATCTCATCTGAGTGAGTACTTAAGTATAAAAGGGGCGGAGCAGATCCGCGTTTGAAGCTCGTGGCTCGTCTTTCTGATGCTTTACGTTGTAAAGATGGTATGCTCCATTGTGAAGAACTCTGGTGATAATGAAGGGGCCTTCCCAAGCAGGGGCTAGCTTGTGTGGCTTCTGTTGATCCACTCGAAGAACCAAGTCTCCCTCTTGAAAGGCTCGACCTCTCACGTTTCTGGCATGGAACCGACGTAAGTCTTGCTGATAAATGGTCGACCGGATTAAGGCCATCTCTCTTTCCTCCTCTAAGAGGTCGACTGCATCTTGCCGGGCTTGTTCTGCTTCCTCTTCAGAGAAGAGCTCAACTCGGGGTGCATTGTGGAGCAGGTCACTTGGCAAGACAGCTTCAGCTCCATAGACCAAGAAGAAAGGAGTTCGTCCAGTTGACCGATTGGGAGTTGTCCTCAATCCCCAAAGAACTGATGGAAGTTCATCGACCCAGGCACCTAATGCGTGTTTGAGATCACACATCAGTCGGGATTTCAGTCCCTTGAGAATTAAGCCGTTTGCTCTTTCTGCCTGTCCATTCGACTGCGGATGAGCGACTGAAGCATAGTCGACTCGCGTGCCTTGAGAAGCGTAGAAAGCACTAAGCTCATCAGAATCGAAGTTCGACCCATTGTCAGTGATGATGCTGTGCGGAACTCCATATCTGAATGTCAATTCTCTAATGAAGCTGACAGCGGTGCTGGCTTCAAGACTCTTGATAGGTTTAGCTTCAATCCATTTGGTAAACTTGTCAACTGCTACAAGCACATGAGTGAAGCTGCTCCTACCAGTTCTCAGTGGTCCAACCGTATCCAATCCCCAAACAGCAAAGGGCCAGACGAGGGGAATGGTCTTCAGGGCCGGCGCTGGCTTGTGAGACATATCAGAGTAAAACTGGCAGCCTTCACATCTGTCAACTATATCTTTTGCCATCTCATTTGCTCGTGGCCAATAAAACCCGGCTCGGTATGCTTTAGCCACTATGGCCCGAGAGGACGCATGGTGGCCACAGGTCCCCGAGTGGATGTCATTGAGGATCATTCAACCTTCTTCTGGCGTTATGCATTTCTGGCTGACCCTAGTCACACTTTCACTGAACAACTGTCCCCTTATCACAGTAAAGGCTTTGGATCGACGGAAGATCTATCGAGCCTCTTCTTCATCTTCTGGGAGTTCTTTCCTAAGGATGTACACAATGTAAGGTACTATCCAGTCGGGAGTGATGACCACAACCTCCATAATTAGGTAGACCACGGCGGGGATCTCGACTTCAGTCGGATCTGTGGTGCTCTTAGGTTGCGGGGGCTCTTCCGTAAAAGGATCTTCTTGAACTGACGGTGTGTGAATGTGTTCCAAAAACACATTGCTGGGAATGGCTTCTTTCTTGGAACCTATCTTTGCCAAATCATCGGCTGCTTGATTTTTCAGTTGGGGTATATGATGGAGCTCTAACCCCTCAAACTTGTTTTCCAACTTTCTCACCGCATTACAGTAGCCAATCATGGCTGGGCTTCTGACGTCCCACTCTTTCATCACTTGATTGACCACCAAATCTGAGTCGCCATAGACAATGAGGCGACGGACGCCAAGTGATATGGCCATGCGCAACCCATATAAGAGCGCTTCATATTCTGCTTCGTTATTGGAGGAATCAAAGTGAATCTGGAGTACATACCTGAGCTTGTCTCCTCGGGGGGATACCAGTACCACCCCGGCACTAGAACCATTCAGCATCTTGGAACCGTCAAAGAACATGGTCCAGTGCTGCGAGTGAACTTGAGTCGGCAGTTGCTGTTCGATCCACTCGGCGAGGAAATCAGCTATTGCTTGGGACTTGATAGCTTTCTTTGCCTCAAACTTGATATCTAAAGGAAGGAGTTCAATCGCCCATTTTGCCACTCGACCAGTTGCATCTCTGTTGTGCAGAATCTCTAACAATGGAGCGTCGCTGATGACTGTAATAGAGTGGTCACAAAAATAGTGTGCAACCTTCTTTGTGGTCATGTAAATCCCATAAACAAGCTTCTGATAGTGGGGATATCTCTGTTTTGACGGAGTCAGAACTTCAGAAACATAATAAACTGGGCGCTGAACTTTATAAGCTTTTCCCTCTTCTTCCCGCCAACCGTAAGTACTGTACTAACGACTTGTGCAGTGGCTGCTATATAAAGCAGTAAAGGCTCTTTGCTGATTGGGGCAACAAGCACTGGCTGGGTGGAAAGCAGGGCTTTTATCTCTGCAAAGCTGCATCAGCTTCGGGAGTCCACTCGAACTTATCTGACTTCTTCATAAGTCGGTAGAGAGGCAGTGCCTTCTCACCGAGTCTGGAAATGAATCGACTTAGGGCAGCCAAACAACTAGTAAGCTTCTGGACATCATGCACACGCACAGGGTGTTTTATTCGGAGTATGGCACCAGCTTTCTCGGGGTTAGCGTCGATCCCTTGTTCGGAAACGAGAAAACCGAGTAACTTTCCTCCTGGAACTCCGAATGTGCACTTTGATGGATTAAGCTTGATATCATACCTTCTGAGGTTGGCAAAGGTTTCAGCAAGGTCAGCCAGTAGGTCGGAACCTTTACGTGACTTGACCACAATGTCATCCATGTACGCTTCCACATTCTGACTGATTTGAGTGAGTAAACACTTCTGAATCATCCGCATGAATGTGGCTCCAGCTTTCTTCAGACCGAATGGCATAGTGACATAACAGAAGCACCCGAATGGGTTGATGAAAGCTGTTTTAATTTCATCGGGTCCATACAGACGGATCAGATGATGCCCGGAATAGGTGTCCAAAAAGGACAAACGCTCACACCCCATAGTCGAATCGACTATTTGATCAATGTGAGGGAGAGGAAAGTGATCCTTCGGGCAGGCCCGATTGATATGCTTGAAGTCGATGCACATGCGAAGCGAATCGTCCTTCTTAGGGACCATGACAACATTAGTTAACCACTCGGAGTGGTAAATCTCTCGAATAAACTCAGCTGCCAGGAGCCGAGCCACTTCTTCACCGATTGCTTTTCTCTTCTGTACGGCGGACCGTCGAAGATGTTCCTTGACCGGTTTTACCTTTGGGTCGACTCGCAAACGATGCTCAGCTAGTCCCCTGGGAACACTTGGCATGTCAGAAGGTTTCCATGCAAAGATGTCCCAGTTCTCACGGAGGAACTGGATGAGCGCTTCTTCCTATTTGGAGTCGAGTGTTGTTGAAATGTGGGTCGGAGCAGCATTGGGATCAGTCGGGTGGATATGAATCGGTTTCGTTTCACCGAACGACTGAAATGCCGAATCCGTTGCAGGCTTCTTAGCTCGCAGAAAATCACTCGGATCTGCATTTTTCTGATACTCCTGCAATTCCACTACTACCATCTGCGCATTGGTGATCTTCGAGCCCTTCTGGAAGCACTCTTCTGCCTTCTTTCGATTGCCAGTGATAGTGATCACACCTTTGGGACCAGACATCTTCAATTTGAGGTACACATAGCATGATCGAGCCATAGAACGTGCATAAGCCGGCCTGCCCAGAATTGCGTGATAAGCACTCTGGAAATCCACAACTTCAAATGTTAACTTTTCTTTGCGGTAATTCTTGGAATCACCGAAAACCACGTCAAGAGCAATCCGGCCGAGTGATTCAGCCTTCTTGCCCTGAATGACTCCATGGAAACTCATATTGCTTTCACTGAGTCTGGACATCGGAATGCCCATCCTTTCAGCGTCTCAGCATACAGAATATTCATGCCACTGCCACGATCCATCAGAACTTTAGTCAGTCGAGTGCCTTCGACAACCAAAGCTTGCCTCCCAGGGGTGACTATGTGCGTCGGGTGATCGGACTGGTCGAATGTGATGGCAGTCTGAGACCATTTCAGATAACTGGGTGCGCCGGAGCGACCATATTCACTTCTCTGTTGATAACTTTCAGTCGACTCTTGCTCTCAACATCAGCAAAAATCATCAGAGTGGAATTGACGTGAGGGTAACCATCATCACTCTCCTCCTGGTCCTCAACCTTGTCTGACTCTTTTTCCTTGTCTTTGGGATGTTTCTCTCAGAACTGCTAGATTAGGAGCCGACACTGCCGAGTGGTGTGCTTTGGGTAAATGATTTTACCCTCTTCATCTTTCTTTGTGTGGATGTGGCATGGCAAATCCAGCACATCATTTCCATCTTGATCTTTTATCTTCTTAGGGTTCCATGGCCCCTTGGGTTTCCCTTTGGATTTTCCTTGAGTCACGGCTAAGGTTTCTCTAGGAGCAGCTAGCTCGGCTTTGCGCTTCTGCTTCCGACTGGAGTTCCCTCCTCCGGTTTCATGGACGACTGTTTTGTGTTTACCGCTCCGGAGCCGATCCTCCTCTTCACCATTAGCATACTTGGTGGCAGTATCCATCATTCAACTCAGAGACATGTCTCCGGTCCGACCAAACTTCAGATTCAACTCTCTGTACTTGATGCCTTCCTTGAAGGCACAAACTGCTTGGTAATCAAACACGTTCTCCATCGTGTGATGCAACGTGATCCATCTCTGGATGTAATCCCTCAAAGTTTCATTTGTCTTCTGCACACAAGATTGCAACTCTGTCAACCCTGCTGGTCGTTTGCATGTTCCTTCAAACGTTCTGACAAACACTCGGGCAAGAACTTCCCAAGTGTAAATGCTGCTGGGTGCTAATTGATTCAGCCATGCTCTAGCCGAGCCCTCCAACATAAGAGGCAGGTGTTTCATGGCCACTTCATCATTGCTGCCGCCAATCTGAACAGCCACTCGGTAGTCCTCAAGCCAAGTCTCAGGCTTGGACTCACCAGTGAACTTACTGACTCCAGTCGGCAACCTGAAGTTGGGAGGAATCACCGCGCCTTGATGGCTCTACTGAAGCACTCTGGACCTGAGACGTGCACTCTGCTGCTGGTGGGCACATCTCTGTCATGCTCTTCTCGGTGAGCTCTGTTCCTGTCGACCAAACCCTGAACGAGAATGGATCTCGCATCAAAGCCTGGCTCCCTGGGGTCGATTGGAATCCTTCGCCCAACGCTGTGAGGGCGTCTGTCATCCTGCTGTCGAGGCATGTATGATCCACTCCTTGGGGGAGGTGTGGGAACTCGACGACGATCATCACGATCGAGTCGGTGATCATACTGCTCACGGTTTCTATACTGATCACGCCGGTCTCCACGTCCCTCACGCCTCGGGGGCGATCTTGGGCTGTGAGCCGACTGGACTATATCTGCAACAACGGACCTGCTATGGATCCTATTCCGTGACTGTGACACAGCTGTATTCTGCTCTCCCGCTGCCCGGAGTAAATCTCTGATCTGCATTAGACCTCTGCCAGCTTCTGACTGGGAGGGCTAAATTGACTCTGCTATTCGAGCTGCAGCTGTAAGATTTTGGATCGGAGTTTGATATACCAGAGTCGGAGGTGGAAAGAGTTGACCTCGACTGGATTCTGGAACCCGTTGACGCGCACGCTCGTCGAGTACTCGCTGGAGGTTCTCCAGCCAAGTGCGCTCAGCCAGGTTGGCCAAGCGCGCGTCCTCCAAGGCTCGGGCCTCGGGGGTTTCTCCAATGATAGGAGTGTGAAGTGTATCCATGTTCCGGCGGCGAAGTTCTTCCCTCTGCTGCGAAGAGAGGGGCTCGGGGAGGTACTCTTCATGGGCGTGCAACGGATTGCGTCCGCCATCGCCACCGTCGGTGCGAGGGAAGCCGGGAGGACTGCGAGGTCCATCGACCATCAGGACCTCCGCCGCTGGATCACTGCTGTCGCACTCGGATGCAGTCTCTGCGGAGCCATTCGACAGGTCGAATAGGCCGTAGAGAGATTCGTCAGGCTCGATCGCCGTGACTTGGGGGGTGGCCGACTGGCGAGCCACCGCGTGCCTCACCCACTGCTGAAGCCTTGACCGACTGGAGCGCTTGCACCGGCGGGCGACAGGGCGGGAGGACGCCACAGGAGCCGATCGATACTTGGTCGACGGTTGCCGCAGGAGGACGCCGCGGACGCACGTGCGAAATTGCGTTGCCCCGCGGACGGGGAGTGCGTCGACGTCGAGTGGAGCCTCCTGAAGCCAAGCGGAGTCGTCGGCGACGAACATGAGTGCACCGAGACGGATCTCGCGGCCCTCAGCCAAACCTCCACCTGAAACCATGATGAAGGGGATCAGAAAGATTGCAACTTCTCCAACAAGTCGCTAAGAAACCTGCCCCACGGTAGGCGCCAACTGTCGTGGTTCTAAGTCTGACGGTAGAATAGGGGGGTAGGAATGTAGAGGCAAGATCCTAGCTATGGAGGAGTTGTACATGCAAGTTTTACGAGTTCAGGCCCTTCTCGGAGGAAGTACTAGCCATACGTCTCGGAGCCCGGAGGCGGCCGACTGGATTATACGCGTGTGAGTTACAGGGGGTGCGAACCCTTGTCCCAAAGGAGGGGGGTGGCTTATATAGAGTGCGCCAGGACCCCAACTCCCCTCCGTTACATAGGATTCAATGTACATAAAGGGGTGGCGTTACAGGTAATGCCTGTATTGAAGAGCTACAAATGATCATTAAATATATGAGTAAATGCCCGACTGTTGCTGTGCAGAGCGGCTTTAGGTCTTCTTGTTGTCGAGTGGTTTGATGGTCGAGTGACCTGGATAAAGTGGGATCATCGAGTGGATGGTAGGTCGAGTGGACTTCACTCGACACCTTTGCTGGACCCCTTCTTCTGATTCTTGAACTTCTTCGTTCTTAGGACAAGGACCTTAGGTAGGACGTATAGCTCAGGCCTATTACCCTACCCTAGGTTTGTGTCCACATCACCCGTAGCAGCCACGTAAAACTTGCAACAACAAAGTAGAAGACGTCTAACTTGTTTTTGCAGGGCATGTTGTGATGTGATATGGTCAAGACGTGATGATATATAATTTGTTGTATGAGATAATCATGTTTTGTAAAAGTTATCGGCAACTGGCAGGAGCCTTATGGTTGTCGCTTTATTGTATGAAATGCAATCGCCATATAATTGCTTTACTTTATCACTAAGCGGTAGCAATAGTCGTAGAAGCAATAGTTGGCAAGACGACAACGATGCTTCGATGGAGATCAAGGTGTCAAACCGGTGACGATGGTGATCATGACGGTACTTTGGAGATGGAGATCAAAGGCACAAAATGATGATGACCATATCATCTCACTTATATTGATTGCATGTGATGTTTATCCTTTATGCATCTTATTTTGCTTAGTACGGCGGTAGCATTATAAGATGATCCCTTACTAAATTTCAAGGTACAAGTGTCCTCCCTGAGTATGCACCGTTGCGACAGTTCGTCGTGCTGAGACACCACATGATGATCGGGTGTGATAAGCTCTACGTTCACATACAACGGGTGTAAGCCAGTTTTGCACACGCAGAATACTCGGGTTAAACTTGATGATCCTAGCATTTGTAGATACGGCCTCGAAACACTGAGACCGAAAGGTCGAGCATGAATCATTTAGTAGATATGATCAACATAATGATGTTCACCATTGAAAACTACTCCATCTCACGTGATGATCAGACATGGTTTAGTTGATATGGATCACGTGATCACTTAGATGATTAGAGGGATGTCTACCTAAGTGGGAGTTCTTAAGTAATATGATTAACTGAACTTTAATTTATCATGAACTTAGTACCTGATGGTATTTTGCATGTCTATGTTGTTGTAGATAAATGGCCCGTGCTATCCGTTGAATTTTAATGCGTTCCTAGAGAAAGCTAAGTTGAAAGATGATGGTAGCAACTACACGGACTGGGTCCGTAACTTGAGGATTGTCCTCATTGCTGCATAGAAGAATTACTTCCTGGAAGCACCGCTAGGTGTACCACCCGCGCCAGCAACTGCAGACATTGTGAATGCCTTGCATACGCGTGTTGATGACTACTCGATAGTTCAGTGTGCCATGCTTTACGGCTTAGAACCGGGACTTCAACGATGTTTTGTACATCATGGAGCATATGAGATGTTCCAGGAGTTGAAGTTAATATTTCAAGCAAATGCCCGGATTGGGAGATATGAAGTCTCCAATAAGTTCTATAGCTGCAAGATGGAGGAGAATAGTTTTGTCAGTGAACATATACTCAGAATGTCTGGGTACCACAACCACTTGACTCAACTGTTGGGGAACGCAGTAATTTCAAAAAAAATCCTACGATCACGCAAGATCTATCTAGGAGAAGCATAGCAACGAGCGGGGAGAGTGTGTCCACGTACCCTCGTAGATAGAAAGCAGAAGCTTTTTATTAACGTGGTTGATGTAGTCGTTCGTCTTCATGATCCGACCAATCCTAGCACCGAACATACGGCACCTCTGTGTTCAGCACACGTTCAGCTCGATGACGTCCCTCATACTCTTGATCCAGTTGAGGCCGAGGGAGAGTTTCATCAGCATGACGGTGTGGCGACGGTGATGATGAAGTTACCAGCGCAAGGCTTCGCCTAAGCACTACGACGATATGACCGAGGTGTGTAACTGTGGAGGGGGGCACCGCACACGGCTAAGAGATTGTCTGTTGTGTGTTCTAGAGGTTCCCTCCCCAATATATATGTAGGTGGGAGGGGGAAGAAGCAGCAGGAGGCGCGCCCCAAGTATGAGGAATCCTACTTGGGGCGTAATCCTATTCGGCCTCCCCCTTTCCATGTTTTCCGGAGGGAGAAGGAAAGAGGAGGGGGAGAGAAGGAAAGGGGAGGCCAAATTGCCCCCTTCCTTTCTCTCCTCTCCCTTTCCTTTCCCCCACCCTATTCGGCCATATATGGGGTGCACCAGCCCACTAGGGGCTATTCTGTCCTGCCCTAGGCCCAATAAGGCCCATATCTTCACCCCTTTCCGGTGACCCGATACGTACCCGGTACCCCCAGAACACTTCCAGTGTCCAAATACTATCGTCCTATATATGAATCTTTATGTCTCGGCCATTCCGAGACTCCTTGTCATGTCCGTGATCGCATCCAGGACTCCGAACAACCTTCGGTACATCAAAACACATAAACTCATAATACCGATCGTCATCAAACGTTAAGCGTGCGGACCCTACGGGTTCGAGAACTATGTAGACATGACCGAGACACATCTCCGGTCAATAACAAATAGCGGAACCTGGATGTTCATAGTGGCTCCCACATATTCTACGAAGATCTTTATCGGTCAAACCGCATAACAACAAACGGTGTTCCCTTTGTCATCGGTATGTTACTTCCCTGAGATTTGATCGTCGGTATCTCAATACCTAGTTCAATCTCGTTACCGGCAAGTCTCTTTACTCGTTCTGTAATGCATCATCCCGCAACTAACTCATTAGTCACATTGCTTGCAAGGCTTATAGTGATGTGCATTACCGAGAGGGCCCAGAGATACCTCTCCGAAACACGGAGTGACAAATCCCAATCTCGATCTATGCCAACCCAACAAACACCATCAGAGACACCTATAGAGCATCTTTATAATCACCTAGTTATGTTGTGACGTTTGATAGCACACAAGATGTTCCTTCGGTATTCGGGAGTTGCATAATCTCATAGTCATAGGAACATGTATAAGTCATGAAGAAAGCAATAGCAATAAAACTCAACGATCATATGCCAAGCTAACAGATGGGTCTTGTCCATCTCATCATTCTCCTAATGATGTGATCCCGTTCATCAAATGACAACACATGTCTATGGTTAGGAAACATAACCATCTTTGATAAACGAGCTAGTCAAGTAGAGGCATACTAGGGACACTTTGTTTTGTCTATGTATTCACACATGTACCAAGTTTCCGGTTAATACAATTCTAGCATGAATAATAAACATTTATCATGATATAAGGAAATATAAATAACAACTTTATTATTGCCTCTAGGGCATATTTCCTTGAGTCTCCCACTTGCACTAGAGTCAATAATCTAGTTCACATCATCATGTGATTTAACACCAATAGTTCACATCTTTATGTGATTAGTTCACATCGCCATGTGAATAATACCCAAAGGGTTTACTAGAGTCAATAATCTAGTTCACATCGCATTGTGATTAACACTCAAAGAGTACTAAGGTGTGATCATATTTTGTTTGTGAGAGAAGTTTAGTCAACGGGTCTGCCACATTCAGATCCATATGTATTTTGCAAATTTCTCTGTCTACAATGCTCTGCACTAAGCTACTCTAGCTAATTGCTCCTACTTTTAATATATATCCAGATTGAGACTTAGAGTCATCCGGATCACTGTCAAACCTTGCATCGACGTAACCCTTTACGACAAACTTTTTATCACCTCCATAACCGAGAAACAGATCCTTATTTCACTAAGGATAATTTTGACCATTGTCTAGTGATCCACTCCTGGATCACTATTGTACCCTTTTTGCCAAACTCATGGTGAGGTACACAATAGGTATGGTACATAGCATAGCATACTTTATAGAACCTATGACTGAGGCATAGGGAATGACTTTTCATTCTCCTTCTATTTTCTGCCGTGGTCGGGTTTTGAGTCTTTACTCAACTTCACACCTTGCAATACAGGCAAGAACTCCTTCTTTGACTGTTCCATTTTGAACTACTTCAAAATCTTGTCAAGGTATGTACTCATTGAAAAAACTTATCAAGCGTCTTGATCTATCTCTATAGATCTTGATGCTCAATATGTAAGCAAATTCACCGAGGTCTTTCTTTGAAAAACTCCGTTCAAACACTCCATTATGCTTTCCAGAAAATTCTACATCATTTCCCATCAACAATATGTCATTCACATATACTTATCAGAAACGCTGTAGTGCTCCCACTCACTTTCTTGTAAATACAGGCTTCACCGCAAGTCTGTATAAAACTATATGCTTTGATCAACTCATCAAAGCGTATATTCCAACTCTGAGATGCTTGCACCAGTTCATATATGGATCGCTGGAGCTTTGCACACTTTGTTAGCACCTTTAGGATTGACAAAACCTTCTGGTCGTATCATATACAACTCTTCTTTTAATAAATCCATTAAGGAATGCATTTTTTGACATCCATTTGCCAGATTTCATAAAATGTGGAAATTGCTAACATGATTCGGACAGACTTTAAGCATCGATACAAATGAGAAAATCTCATCATAGTCAACACCTTGACCATGTCGAAAACCTTTTGCGACAATTCGAGCTTTGTAGATAGTAACCCTACTATCAGCATCTGTCTTCCTCTTGAAGATCCATTTATTCTCAATGGCTCGCCGATCATCGAGCAAGTCAATCAAAGTCCATACTTTCTTCTCATACATGGATCCCATCTCAGATTTCATGGCCCCAAGCCATTTCGCGGAATCTGGGCTCATCATCGCTTCCTCATAGTTCGTAGGTTCATCATGGTCTATTAACATGACTTCCAGAACATGATTACCGTACCACTCTGGTGCGGATTGTACTCTTGTTGACCTACGAGGTTCGGTAGTAACTTGATCTGAAGTATCATGATCATCATCATTAACTTCCTCACTAATTCGTGTAGGCATCACCGGAACTGATTTCAGTGATGAGCTACTTTCCAATTCGAGAGAAGGTACAATTACCTCATCAAGTTCTACTTTCCTCCCACTCACTTCTTTCGAGAGAAACTCCTTCTCTAGAAAGGATCCATTCTCAGCAACGAATATCTTGCCTTCAGATCTGTGATAGAAGGTATACCCAACAGTCTCCTTTGGATATCCTATGAAGACACATTTTTCCGACTTGGGTTCGAGCTTATCAGGTTGAAGTTTTTTCACATAAGCATCATAGCCCCAAACTTTAAGAAAATGACATCTTTTGTTTCTTGGTAAACCACAGTTCATACGGTGTCGCCTCAACGGATTTAGATGGTGCCCTATTTAACGTGAATGCAGCTGTCTCTAATGCATAATCCAAAAATGATAGTGGTGAAGGAAATATGCCCTAGAGGCAATAATAAAGCTATTATTTATTTCCTTATATCATGATAAATGTTTATTATTCATGCTAGATTTGTATTAACCGGAAACATAATACATGTGTGAATATATAGACAAACAGAGTGTCACTAGTATGCCTCTACTTGACTATCTTGTTAATCAAAGATGGTTATGTTTCCTAACCATGGACAAAGAGTTGTTATTTGATTAACGGGATCACATCATTAGTTGAATGATCTGATTGACATGACCCATTTCGTTAGCTTAGCACCCGATCGTTTAGTATGTTGCTATTGCTTTCTTCATGACTTATACATGTTCCTATGACTATGAGATTATGCAACTCCGTTTACGGAGGAACACTTTGTGTGCTACCAAACATCCTAACGTAATCGGGTGATTATAAAGGTGCTCTGGTGTCTCCAAAGGTACTTGTTGGGTTGGCGTATTTGAGATTAGGATTTGTCACTCCGAATGTCGGAGAGGTATCTCTGGGCCCTCTCGGTAATGCACATCACATAAGCCTTGCAAGCAATGCAACTAATGAGTTAGTTGCGGTATGATGTATTACGGAACGAGTAAAGAGACTTGCGTAACGAGATTGAACTAGGTATTGGATACCGACGATCGAATCTCGGGCAAGTAACTATACCGATGACAAAGGAACAATGTATGTTGTTATGCGGTCGATCGATAAAGATCTTCGTAGAATATGTAGGAACCAATATGAGCATCCAGGTTCCGCTATTGGTTATTGACGGGGCGTGTCTCGGTCATGTCTACGTGTTCTCGAACCGTAGGGTCCGCACATAATGTTTGATGATGTTATATTATGAGTTTATGAGTTTTGATGTACCGAAGGAGTTAGTCCGGATGAGATCGGGGACATGACGAGGAGTCTCGAAATGGTCGAGACATAAAGGTCGATATATTGGACGACTATATTCGGACATCGGAAAGGTTCCGAGTGATTCGGGTATTTTTTGGAGTACCGTGGAGTTACGGGAATACGGGGGAGAAGTATTGGTCCTTATTGGGCCATACGGGAAAGAGAGAGGGGCTACCAAGGGCAGGCCGCGCGCCCCCCAAGGCCTAGTCTGAATTGGACTAGGGGGAGGGGCTGCGCCCCCTCCTTCCTTCCCTTCTCCCTCCCCCTTCCTTGTCTCCTACTCCTAATACTTGGAAGGATTCCTAGTTGGACTAGGAAGGGAATCCTACTCCGGTGGGAGTAGGACTCCCCTAGGGCGCACCATAGAGAGGGCGGCCCTCCCCTCCTCCACTCCTTTATATCTGAGGCGGGGGGCACCCATGACACACAAGTTGATCTTCGTGATCGTTCCTTAGCCGTGTGCGGTGCCCCCTCCACGATATTACACCTCGGTCATATTGTAGCGGTGCTTAGGCAAAGCCTGCGACAGTTGAACATCAAGATCGTCCTGCGCCGTCGTCTTGATGTAACTCCTCCTGAAGCTTTCTGGATCGGGCCGGGTGCGTCATCGAGCTGTCGTGTGTCAAGAACTTCGGAGGTGCGAATGCGGTGCTTGGATCGGTTGGACCGGGAAGGCGTCGACTACTTCCTCTCGTTGCGTCAACACTTCGCTTCGGTCTCACGAGTGCGTAGACAACACTCTCCCCTCTCGTTGCTATGCATCACCATGATCTTGCGTGTGCGTAGGAATTTTTTTGAAATTACTACGTTCCCCAACAAGTAGTAAATTGGTAAGAGACATCATAGATTGCACCATATCCAATAAAGTACAGTTACGACGTTCGGACACACCATTATGCTATGGTATTCCAGGTGGCGTGAGTTGTGAAACTATCCCACATTGTTTCAAATGAAGACGAAACTCGTAACTCAAATATTCACCTCCACAATCAGATCATTGAAACTTTATTTTCTTGTTACGATGATTTTCCACTTCACTCTGAAATTCTTTGAACTTTTCAAATGTTTCAGACTTATGCTTCATTAAGTAGATATAACCATATCTGCTCAAATCATATGTGAAGGTAAGAAAATAACGATACCCGCCACAAGCCCCAATACTCATTGAACCACATACATCGGTATGTATTATTTCCAATAAGTCAGTAGCTCGTTCCATTGTTCCGGAGAACGAAGTTTTAGTCATATTGCCCATGAGGCACGGTTCGCAAGCACCAAGTGATTCCAAAAGCCCATCAGCATGGAGTTTCTTCATGCGATTTATACCGATATGACCTAAACGGCAATGCCACAAATAAGTTGCACTATCATTATTAACTTTGCATCTTTTGGCTTCAGTATTATGAATATGTGTATCACTACGATCGAGATCCAACAAACTATTTTCATTGGGTGTATGACCATCGAAGGTTTTATTCATGTAAACAGAACAACAATTATTCTCTGACTTTAAATGAATAACCGTATTGCAATAAACATGATCAAATCATATTCATGCTCAACGCAAACACCAAATAACATTTATTTAGGTTTCAACACTAATCCCAAAAGTATAGGGAGTGTGCGATGATGATCATATCAATCTTGGAACCACTTCCAACACACATCATCACTTCACGCTTAACTAGTTTCAGTTCATTTTGCAACCCACGTTTCGAGTTACTAATCTTAGCAAGTGAACCGGTATCAAATACCCAGGGGTTGCTATGAACACTAGTAAAGTACACATCAATAATCTGTATATCAAATATACCTTTGTTCATTTTGCCATCCTTCTTATTCGCCAAATATTTGGGGTAGTTCCACTTCTAGTGGTCATTCCCTTTGCAGTAGAAACACTCAGTTTCAGGCTTAGGTCCAGGCTTGGGCTTCTTCACTTGAACAGCAACTTGCTTTCCGTTCTTCTTGAAATTCCCCTTCTTCTCATTTGCCCTTTTCTTGAAACTAGTGGTCTTGTTAACCATCAACAATTGATGCTATTTCTTGATTTCTACCTTCACCGATTTCAGTATCGTGAAGAGCTCGGGAATCTTTTTCGTCATGCCTTGCATATTATAGTTCATCACAAAGTTCCAGTAACTTGGTGATAGTGAATAGAGAACTCTGTCAATCACTATCTTATCTGGAAGATTAAGTCCCACTTGATTCAAGCGATTGTAGTACTCAGACATTCTGAGCACATGCTCACTAGTTGAGCAATTCTCCCCCATCTTGTCAGAGGTCTCATACCTCCCGGCACGGGCATGAGTCTGAAATACTGATTTCACCTCTTGGAACATCTCGTATGATCTATGGCGTTCAAAATGTTTTTGAAGTCCCGGTTCTAAGCCTTAAAGCATGGTGCACTAAGCTATCAAGTAGTCATCATACCGAGCTTTGTCGAACGTTCATAGCGTCTGCATCTGCTCCTGCAATAGGTCTGTCACCTAGCGGTGCATCAAGGACATAATTATTCTGTGCAACAATGAGGATAATCCTCAGATCATGGACCAAGTCCGCATCATTGCTACTATCATCTTTCAACTTATATTTCTCTAGGAACATAAAAAAATAAACGGGGAGCTACATCGCGAGCTATTGATCTCCAACATAGATATGCAAATACTATCAGGACTAAGTTCATGATAAATTAAAGTTCAATTAATCATATTACTTTAAGAACTCCCACTTAGATGGACACCTCTAATCATCTAAGTGATCACATGATCCATATCAACTAAACCATGTCCGATCATCACGTGAGATGGAGTTGTTTTCAATGGTGAACATCACTATGTTGGTCATATATACTATATGATTCACGCTCGACCTTTCGGTCTCAGTGTTCCGAGGCCATATCTGCATATGCTAGGCTCGTCAAGCTTAACCCAAGTATTCTGCATGTGCAAAACTGGCTTGCACACATTGTGTGTGAACGTAGAGCTTATCACACCCGATCATCACGTGGTGTCTCAGCACGAAGAACTGTCGCAACGGTGCATACTGAGGGAGAACACTTATACCTTGAAATTTAGTGAGGGATCATCTTATAATGCTACCGCCGTACTAAGCAAAATAAGATGCATAAAGGATAAACATCACATGCAATCAATATAAGTGATATGATATGGCCATCATCATCTTGTGCCTTTGATCTCCATCTTCAAAGCACCGTCATGATCACCATCGTCACCGGCTTGACACCTTGATCTCCATCAAAGCATCGTTGTCGTCTCGCCAACTATTGTTTCTATGAATATCTCTACCGCTTAGTGATAAAGTAAAACAATTACATGGCGATTGCATTGCATACAATAAAGCAACAACCATATGGCTCCTGCCAGTTGCCGATAACTCTGTTACAGAACATGATCATCTCATACAACAATTTATATATCATCACAGCTTGAACATATCACATCACAACATGCCCTGCAAAAACAAGTCAGACGTCCTCTACTTTGTTGTTGCAAGTTTTACGTGGCTTCTACAGGCTTAACAAGAACCGTTCTTACCTATGCATCAAAACCACAACGATTTTTCGTCAAGTGTGCTGTTTTAACCTTCAACAAGGACCGGGCATAGCTACACTCGATTCAACTAAAGTTGGAGAAACAGACACCCACTAGCCACCTGTGTGCGAAGCACGTCGGTAGAACCAGTCTCGCGTAAGCGTACGCGTAATGTCGGTCTGGGCCGCTTCATCCAACAATACCGCTGAATCAAAGTATGACATGCTGGTAAGCAGTATGACTATTATCGCCCACAACTCTTTGTGTTCTACTCGTGCATATAACATCTACACATAGGCCTGGCTCGGATGCCACTGTTGGGGAACGCAGTAATTTCAAAAAAATTCCTACGATCACGCAAGATCTATCTAGGAGAAGCATAGCAACGAGCAGGGAGAGTGTGTCCACATACCCTCGTAGACCCAAAGTGAAAGCATTTTATCAACGCGGTTGATGTAGTCATACGTCTTCTGAAAGTGCGTTATATCGACTATAGGGGGGGGGGTGAATAGGTGATTTTTTGAATTCTTCACTAAGGAATTTGCTGGTGAGGAAATTCCTTAGCGAAGAACTACTTGCAGCGGAATAAGTACTCAGAAGTAAGCATAACAGAAGACATGCATAGTCATCATGATGAAATGGAGACAATTACAGAGTACAGAAAGCGTAAACACATGATAACACAAAACGAAGACAAACGGTGAAGAAATTGAGCGAGGAAGCGAGAAAGTCTTGATCAAAGTCTTCAAACACAGATATGAACAACTACTCAACACGTAATGAGGAAATGAAAGAGTTGAGGAAATAGAACCGATAAGGTTGGTGAAGACAATGATTTGGTAGACCAGTTCAAGCTGCTGTCTCGGTTATGCGTCTGGTTGGAGCGGCTGAGTATTTAAACTCGAGGACACACAGTCCGGACACCCAGTCACTGAGCACGCAGCTCAGGACACCAAGTCCTCACCGTATTCTCCTTGAACTAAGGTCACACAGACCTCGTCCAATCACTCGTGATAAGTCTTCAGGCGACTTCCAAACCTTCACAGACTTTGGTCACTCGGTGATCCAAAATTCCTCTTGGATGCTCTAAACCATGATGCCTAACCGTTTGGAAGAAGCACAGTCTTCAAAGGTAACAAGCGTCGGATCCACACAGGATCAATCTCTTCAGTGATGCTCAATCACTTTGGGTTTGTGGGTGTTTGGGTTTGGATTTTCCTCACTCGATGATTTTCGCTCAAAGTCCTAGGAGGATGGGTTGCTCTCAAATGACAAGTGTTGGTTTCTCTCGGAGCAGCCAACCAGCTAGTGGTTGTAGGGGGCGGCTATTTATAGCCTAGGGAGCAGCCCGACATGATAAGACATAAATGCCCTTCAATGATATGACCGTTATGTGGATAAGATATTTTGGGACAGCTGGCGCAAAGCACAGCTACGGTCGGAAATTTGACTCTCAAATTCCTCAGGGCTATCATGTTCCTCACTGTGTAGGCAATTCACACTGGCGAATTCCTAACTCCTTAGTCAGAACAAATTCCTCAGCGACCAGAAGAACTTCGTCTCTGTCATTGAAGAAATTGACTGAACTGTATGAGATTTCCAATGGCTTCACTCGAAGGGATTGGTAGGTGTAGGATTTTGAGTTGAGCATCACATGGAAATTTTTCCTTAGTATTTCCTCGACCCCCTTTAGTGTTTCCTATGACTCAAGAAAGAGAAACAAAACTATGAAAACGGAAGTCTTCAAGCTTCATATTCCTTGCATGACTATCAAGTCTTCACGGACACACCAATTTCTTCACTTTCAAAGTCTTCACGAAAGTCTTCAGGAATACCAAAATTTTCAATCGAGATATTCATTTTTAGGGGTCGACTTTCTCTGTAAATATCAAACTCCTCATAGACTTATAGACCTGTGTACACTCATAAACACATTAGTCCCTTAACCTATAAGTCTTCAATGCACCAAAATCACTAAGGGGCACTAGATGCACTTACAATCTCCCCCTTTTTGGTGATTGATGACAATATAGGTTAAGTTTTCAACGGGGATAAACATATGAAGTGTAAGTACTGATATTGAGGAATTTGATTGCAAGATATAGAAGAACTCCCCCTGAAGATGTGCATAGTGAGGAATTTGCTTTTGAAGCAGTGCACACTTGAAGAGTTGAATCATGGAGATCTCCCCCTATATCTTGTAATTCATACATGCATTTGACATATAGTATGAAGAATTTGAAATGCATGATGAAATATGGTGCCTGAAGTGATTCAGCATGCGAGCAATAATATTAACGAGGAATAAGCATGCGAAATCAGAGCACAGTTCAGCAAAAGTATCAGAGCACCATTGGGTTTAAGATTACAACTCAATCCAATAAAAGTTTCAAAAGAGCGAGAGTTGTAACTTAACAAAAAAAGCCCATATAATAGACCCGCTTGAAGACTAACTCAGATTTCTCCCCCTTTGTCATCAAATGACCAAAAGGATCGGCGAGGACTAACGCCCTGAAGATTATCAAGTTGATGGAGGCGCCCGACATTGTCGGGTTTGTTTGTCGTAGTAGGGCCTGCCGCGATGTCGTCAAGTCTTCATTTTCATCGATGGCGTAGCGATGAAGAATAGGAGCTGGCTTCAAGGAAGGAACCTTGACCTTCTTGAATTTCTTTGGTGGAGGTGCAGACCAGTCAAATTCTTTCTTGAGACCCATGCTCTTCAGATCATCAGCGCTGTAGATATGAGATAGCACAACCCAGGTACGGTTGAAGGTTTCATGGAGGTAGTATTGGTTTTTCCTCACTTCATTGTGGGTTGAGGTCATGTTGTGAAGAATTGAACCAAACTGATGCTTGAACCATTTATGATTGTGATCAACTTTCTAATGAAGATTGAGGAGTAACTCACGATCAGTCATCACCCTGGGAGCTGTGGCTTGACGAATTTGCTTGGCAGATGTGTTGGCGGCAGAATCATGTGTGGCAGAGTCATCATTGGTGGAGTAAGATGCATCTTTGCGAAATTGACCATCCAATGGACGAATGCCTTCATCTATCTAACATTGCCTTGCCTTTGTCATCGGTGAGGAATATGTCCTTTTAAGGACTTCAATTGGAGGCAAGAAACGCCATGGTTCAGAGTATCAGCCTTGTAGTTGAGTGAAGACCTTGTCCTGATGAATTTCATAATCCATGGTGCATAAGGCTTCAGCTCAAATGGTGACATAGCAATATTTGCCAGAGTCCTCATGAAGAAATCATGGAAGTTGACGGGAACACCATGACTGATGTTGAAAAGCATATTCTTCATGATGCCAACGACTTCTTCATCATTTGAGTTGTGGCCTTTGATAGGACTCATTGTCTTTGTCAGAATGCGATAGATAGTCCGTGGCACATACAGTAATTCCTTGACGAGGAATTTGGTTCGTGGGGCCTGCCCTGGCTTCAAAGGCTTCATCAACACTTGCATGTAATGATTTGTAAGCTCAGGTTCATTGTAGATGCAACGCGCACCATCAAGGGGAGGACTAAGTGGAAGGACACGAAGCAATTCAATTGCTGGTGCCTTGTAGTGAGTATTTTCAGACATCCAGTCCAGCACCCAAGTGTTCACATCTTCAGAATTTCCTGTGATGTGCAGCGTCGCATAGAATTGAAGAATGAGTTCTTCATTCCAATTGCAGATATCAGTGCTGAAATTCAGTAATCCAGCATCGTGAAGAACACTAAGGACTGGCTCGAAGCACGGCAGAGATTCCATGTCCACGTGAGGAATGTGTGCATGCTCGAAGACTTTGTCTTTGTCGAATAGCACAGAGGAATAGAAATTTGCTTGACTAGCAGTCCAGAAACGCCTCTTCCTTATGCGAGTAGAATCATATGGATTATAATCAGTGAAGAACACATGCTCATTGAAGAAATCAACATCCTTGAACTTTTGCTTCTTTGAGAATGGATCCTTTGGCTTGGGCAAAGGAGTGTCAGTGAGTTGCATCACAACCTCAGGAATCACAATCTCAGGTCCTTCAGGCTGAGGAATTTCTAGTTCCTCTTCAGTGGCAGTCTGCATGTTCAAGGTATCAGCAGCAGCAGTTTCTTCAGCACTAGTGGCTGGAATTTCTTCATGCACAGATGAGGTGGGATGAGTTTCTTCAGAGCCCGTTTGAACAGTTGGTGCAGGGGACTGAGGTATTTGCTGTAGTGGGGTGAAGTGTGGAGAATTGGGATGCTGACTTTCCCAAAAGTCATCATTCATCACATGCGTGGTGCATCCAATGTCCACGTGTTCATCTTCAAGTTCTTCAATGCCAGCCTCTTCAGTTGTGAACTGAGGCATGGGCGAGGAAGTAGCAGGTGTTGAAGGGATCGCATCCACTTCAATTTCTTCATCAATCTGCTCTGATGACGCAGCAGAATGATGTTCTTCATCAGATCCGCTGGGGATCACATATTCTACACCATAAGGAACAAGGTCCTTTGATGGCATGGAGGAAATCGGAACAACATCAATTGTATTCGTAAGTGAGCTGGTCAAAGTCTTCATTTTCTTTGGAGCTGAAGAATCTGAAGCAGATGATGCTTTCCTTTTCTTCATTGCAGCTTTCTCTGCAGCCTTGGTCTTCCTCACATCTGATGCAGATGGAAGGGTAGGAGTTGGTGTAGGCGCAGGAGGAGCTGAGGAATCTGGTTGAATTTCCTCGAGCACTGGCGATCAGATTGCCTGACTTCTTCATTTCTTGAGCCGCCACTAGTGGATGCCCTGGCAGTTTCTTCAGCAGCCGGAATGGAGTCATCAGCTCTGGAACTAGCATTTTCATCAGCAGGCTGAAAATCATCAGCGGTGCTGGCATGTTCTTCAGTTTGCTGAGCAGAGGCTTCAGCTTGAGGAATTCTTGTTGTGATGGGGCTGCAACATTGGTGAACTTCTCAGTTAGTTTAACAAACCTGACTTTGGCTCCTTGCCAATCAGCATAATAGGAATTGAAATTATCGTTGAGGGTTTTGATCTCAGACTGGATCTTGAGGAGTTCATTAGGTGTCATTTTGACAACATTGTTCTTTAGGAACTTCTCTTTCCTGAAATGAGCCTTCTTGATTTGCTTGGCCTTCTCAAATTTCCATTTTTCTTCATTAATGAAGTGGGTCAGCACGTGACTTTGGCTAGGTATCAGATGAAAATCAGGCATAGGAGTGTTTGGGTCCTTGTGCCAGAGATCAATGTAGTCGAGGATCACCTTAGGATCCAAAAGCAGTGGCACATTTGTGCCTTTGGCTCTAGGGGCCCTTTCCTGCCTGTCTCTGATGATATCTGCAAGTTCTTCATCATTAGCTTCATCGTCAGATGGCACATGGAAGGCAACTTGTTTCTTCTTGGATTGGGCGAGGACCTCGAAATCAACAGATGGCCTTTGTGTTCGATGAGAGTGGGGCTGGTGAAGAATTTGGTGCAGGTGAGGAACTTCTTTGAGACACGAGAGGCAATGGAGATGCATGTAGTCCTTTGGCATGTGGCCAGGTGAACAGGTGTTGAGGACTTTGCCGGAGCAACTGAGGACTTTGGAGGAGCTGGAGCAGCGTGAGGAATTGGCCGTGAGGGCTTTGAAGATACTGGCCGTGAGGGCGTTGAAGATTCTGGCCGTGAGGGCATTGCTGAGGAACTTGGCCGTGAGGGCACAGTTGTTGAAGCACTTGGCTTGTGAGCGGGCTTCTTTGCCATAGATTTCCTAGGCTTGTCAGAGGCCTTTGTGGCAGCAGCGGCTTCCTCACTACTTCTTTGGCTTGTCTAGCCAACTTGGCTTGGCGCTTGGCCCATTCTTCAGGAAAATCCTCACCACGCTTGAGGCTGGTGGGATCAGCTTCTTGGTCAGGTGCCAATGGAGCTCTTGGGCATGGAGGATTTAGAGCGAATTTCTTTATGTACTTTGGAGTTACATATCTGTACTCCCTCCATTCTCTTGCCCATCTCCTTTCAATCCTCTGTATGCGCACCTTGCACTGATTTTTGTTCTCTTTGCCGAACTTGGCCTCATCAGGTGTGCAATAGTCATTATAGATGTCATCAGGGATCTCAAAAGCAGTCATGACCTCATGCTTCTTTCCTCCTTTCTATGGTTTCTTACCTTCAGCCATATTCTTCAGATGAGGAATTTGAACAATTGAACACTCTGAAGAAGTATGCAACTTTCCTTCAAGGAATGCTGCAAATGAGTTAAGTTGATGAGAACCTAGTGATTCAGCAGCGGACATGAGTACCTGTGAACAGAGTATAGTTGCGAGGAATTTGAAGAGGTCATATGAGTTCTCAGAAGGTTTTCAAAAAGAACAAGTTTGAGGAATTTGACCAGATGAGTCTTGAAGAATTTCACTAAGCGTACTTTGTCTTAGGTTCCAGAGTTGTATAGATCAACGATCCACACAATTGAGGAATCTTGAAGTAAAATGATGCTTAGGGAAAAGAATCAAGAACAGATGACTAGTGATGTGTTTTGTGTGTGAGGATTTGAAGAATAAAACACCTTTGAAGATTTTGTGAAGAAAATTTGAATCAAAGAGGGCAGTAAAAGTAACTTTTAATTACCGTTGATGAAGAACACGACGAACTGAGAAGTGTAGATTTGAAGCTCGTCAGTTCAGATCTTCCACGCCCTAACTTGGCGGAGGAAGACAGCTACGGTGGCGGCGGAGTGAAGATTTCCGTGGCGGTAGCGTCACGATGACGAGGTCGAGGCAGTGAAGCTCTTCCTCACCGGCGACGATGGAGTAGCGGCGGTGCTAGGGTTTGAGAAGCTCGAGCGAGAGAGAGAGAGCAGTCGAGCGGAGTAAAAGAAGTGAGGAAGGGTGAGGGGGTATTTATAGTCGCAGTGAAAAACTGTTTGCCCAAAGATTTAGGACGAACGTGCCCCTGGGCCTTCTTATTCGCTTGACATGTGTCACCCACGTACTGAATAGTGGAGATCGTGTTAGATCGTGGGTGAATAGATAAGTCTATCGTGGGATACAGAACGGTTTGAGCGGCAAAACCGAAAAATTGGATAGGATTAGTTTTAAAGTTACATTACGCAATTTCTTGGTGACGAGGACACGTGAGGATTTTGAGCGAGTTTCAAATAGAGCGCACATGAAGAATTTGTGAATAGATTGGGTTGAGTATATCATAGAGGGAAGGGTCCGATCACATTCACTTAGCGAAAAATGCAACTTGAAGAAATAGCTATAAGTGAATCTTTGTAGGACATAAACCCATATATATATATATATATATATATATATATATATATATATATATATATATATATATACATAGCCAATGAAGAAAAACGACGGAAACAGTGAAGAATTTGAAAAACTGAGGAATTTCAAAACTGAGGAAAAACTCAAATTGAAGATTTTCAACTTTTTGTGGTGGCGTGACCCACCGTATAAGAATGATGATTTCAGACACTGCGTACAATTGTCGTAGGGTTCTGAGAATCAAATTCTTCATTAATTTCTTCGCACTTAGAGTATTATTCTTCATTGATTGAAGAAAAACGTTTGGTCATGTGTCGCACATCTAAGTCATCAATTTTGCATAAGTGTTAGGATGTGTGTCCTTTTCAAAGAACATTCGAAGACTCTAAGATATTTAGCTCACACCGCAACTTGCTAAATTTCTTCTCATCCAAGGGCTTTGTGAAGATATCGGCTAGCTGTTCTTCAGTCTTCACATGCTCAATAGAAATGTCGCCCTTGAACACATGATCACAAAGAAAATGATGACGAATCTAAACGTGCTTTGTCTTCGAGTGCTGAACTGGGTTGTGAGAAATCTTGATGGCACTCTCATTGTCACAGTATAGAGGCACGTTCTTCATGTTGATGCCGTAGTCCTTGAGAGTTTGCTTCATCCACATCAATTGAGCACAGCAAGAACCAGCAGCAATATACTCAGCTTCAGCAGTAGACAGTGATACGCAGTTCTGTTTCTTCGAGGACCAACAGACCAGATATCGTCCGAGGAAATGACAAGTACGAGATGTTGACTTGCGGTCCACACGATCACCAGCATAGTCAGAGTCAGAATATCCAATGAGATCAAAGGTAGAGCCCTTGGGGTACCATAGTCCTAGTGTTGGTGTATGAGCTAGATATCGAATAATATGCTTCACAGCCTTATGGTGTGATTCCTTCGGTGAAGCTTGGAATTGGGCACACATGCAAACACTAAGCATTATATCTGGCCTAGATGCACATAAGTACAATAAAGAACCAATCATGGAGCGGTATACCTTGTGATCGAAGTCAATACCATTTTCATCAGTGCATAGATGGCCATTTGTGGGCATAGGAATTTTGACTCCTTTGCAATCTTGCATGCCGAATTTCCTCAGTACATCCTTGAGGTATTTCTCCTGAGATATGAATATGCCATTGTGCTGTTGACGAATTTGAAGACCTAAGAAGAATTTCAACTCTCCCATCATAGACATTTGATATTCTTCACTCATCCTATAGGCAAATTCATCACTATAACGTCGGTCAGTACAGCCAAAGATAATATCATCAACGTATATTTGGCACACAAACAGTTCACCATCATAAGATTTAGTAAAGAGAGTAGGGTCGAGTGAACCGGGTGTGAAGCCATTCTTCACGAAGAATTCCTTAAAAGTATCATACCACGCCCGAGGGGACTGCTTGAGGCCATAGAGGGCCTTGTTGAGTCTGAAGACTTTGTCAGGATTCTTAGGATCTTCAAAACCTGGGGGTTGAGCAACATATACTTCTTCCTCAAGCTTACCATTGAGGAATGCACTTTTCACATCCATTTGATATAAAGTGATATAATGATGATTAGCATAAGCAAGTAATATGCAAATAGCCTCAAGTCTAGCAACGGGTGCAAAAGTTTCATCGAAATCAATTCCTTCATCATATGTGTAGCCTTGAGCTACAAGTCGTGCCTTATTCCTCACCACAAGGCCATTTTCATCTTGCTTGTTGCGGTAGATCCACTTTGTGCCAATGATATTATGCTTGCGAGGATCTGGACGTTTGACCAGTTCCCAGACATTATTGAGCTCGAACTGATGTAATTCTTCTTGCATAACCTGAATCCACTCAGGCTCCAGAAATGCTTCATCTACCTTAGTGGGCTCTGTGATAGAGACAAAAGCATAGTGCCCACAAAAGTTAGATAAATATGAAGCTTTTGAGCGTGTGAGAGGACCTGGTGCTTCAATGTAATCGATGATCTTTTCAACTTGCACTTCTTTTTGCAGCGAGGATGAGCTGGTTGTCGTCGAGAATTTGATCAGCATTTTCTTGACACCATTTTCTTCCGCATTTTCCTCAGGTACATCAGCTGGACGGTCTTCGCGTTCGGGAATGAATTCTTTAGTAGATTCTTCAGTAGGAATGACATCCTCAGTAGCCTTGAACTTGATAGAATCTTTAGGTGCTGGTTCATCTATCACAGAAGGTAGGTGCTCTCTTTGCGAGCCATTAGTTTCTTCAAACCGCACATCTACAATTTCAACAATCTTGTGAAGAGCGATGTTGAAGACTCTGTAGGTGTGCGAGTCCTTTCCGTAACCAAGCATAAAACCTTCATGTGCTTTCGGTGCAAATTTAGCATTGTGATGAGGATCTCTAATCCAACATTTAGCACCGAAGACTTTGAAATAACTCACATTTGGCTCCTTGTCAGTGAGGAGTTCATAGGCAGTCTTCTTGAAGAATTTGTGAAGATATACTCTGTTGATGATGTGGCACGCGGTATCAATTGCATCAATCCAAAACTGATGAGGTGTTTTATATTCATCAAGCATAGTGCGAGCCATCTCAACAAGAGTTCTGTTCTTGCGCTCCACGATGCCATTTTGCTGAGTATAAGGAGCAGATAATTCATGAGTGATACCAAGTTCATCAAGATAGCCATCAAGGCTGGAATTCTTGAACTCAGTTCCATTGTCACTCCTGATGTGCTTGATCTTCACACCAAAGTTGGTTGAAGCCCTTGAGGAAAATCGTTTGAAGACTTCCTGCACTTCATGTTTGTAAGTAACAATGTGTACCCATGTGTAACGAGAGTAATCATCAACAATAACAAAGCCATATAGAGATGCATCATTAGTCACAACAGAATAATGATTAGGACCGAAGAGATCCATGTGAAGCAATTCAAATGGTCGAGTGGTGGTCATGATAGTCTTATTTGGATGCTTGGCCTTGGTCATTTTCCAGCTTCACGAGGCACCACACAGTGATCCTTGAGGAATTTGGCGTTCTCAATGCCAATGACATGCTTCTTCTTCGCGGCGTGTGTAGATTCCTCATGCCGGCATGACCAAGTCGTCGATGCCATAGCCAGCCTTCGAAGCTTTTGCAAGTAAGCACACGGCAGGTTGTGGTCTGTAGAAAATCAACAATGTACAAGTCTCCTCTCCTAAAGCCTTGAAGACTTTGGAATTGTCAGCTTCCATGATCACAACACAACGATACTTGCCAAAGACAGCAACCATATCAAGATCACAAAGCATTGAGACAAACATGAGGATGTATCCTAAGGACTCAACAAGCATGACTTTGTCCATGTGTCGATCCTTAGAGATCGCAACCTTACCTAGACCCAATACCTGACTTTTGCCTTTGTCAGCGAAGATGATATGCTTCAGATGTGACAGTGTTAATGGAGCATCCATCAATAGATTCTTGTCACCAGTCATGTGATTTGTACAACCACTATCAAGGACCCACTCGTTTGCTTTGGGTTGATCATCCTGCAGATGAATTAGTGCAGCTTACAAACTCATATACTTCATCAGTGAAGAATATGACATCAGTATCATCAGTTCAATTTCATCAAGCAATAGCATAGATAAGCAGTATTGAGGACGTGTGAAATGAAGGTTCATTTCATCATGATTCGCCTGCGTCCTTTCATGCATTTTGTCAGGCCCCCAGCAAATTCTTTAGACGTTAAAGCACGTCTGGAGACCTGACCCAGCATAAGAGATTAGTTCTTTTTCTTCACCACCCACATATAGAGGGGTGGCAAAGAGTTCATCACTCTACGAGCACCATATGAGAAAGATGGCAAAGATGCCAAACCATTTCGCTTCACATAAGAGGGGTTAGGGTAAGCATATGAATAAGCAGAGAAATTCTTCGAGGACTTATGAACATAATGATTTGAAGAATAATGCATATATTCATAGCCCTTAGCTCTACCCTGCGAAACAGAGTTGTTAGCGATGATGTTCATATGAGGACTTTGATCTTTTTAAGAATTTGATCCATGTGAGGAATTTGGTCCGTATGAGGATTTGGATCCATATGAAGAATTTGGTCCATATGAAGAGTTTGATCTGGGGTTCTGTTCTTCCTTTGTGGTGTCATGAGGACATTCACTGAAGACTTTCAACATAACTTTTGGGAACCCAGATTTTCTTCATAGGGAACCGTTCTGCGATTAGTGCCAACATATCTAGCAAATACTTTAGCATTCTGATTTTTGAACAATTTATAGTTGGAGTCAAATGACTCATCAGAAGAATGAGGAGATTCACATGTAAAGCCAGATAAGTTAGATGGATCAACTGAAGGTCCCTTTGCAACAACCCATGAGGTTTTGGGGTTTTCGGGCTTCCAATATGTTCCATCGGCATTGAGTTTCCTCTCAAAGGCAATACCCTCTTTCCTAGGGTTTACATTGAGGATCTGATTTTAAGCACATCACAAAGAGTCGATGCCCTTTGAGGCTTTTGTACATGCCGGTCATGTACAATTCCTTCAACCCTATTTGAGGAGTCTTGGACTAGGGGTGTCGGGACAGCGGACTATCGTCGTCCGCGGACTCCAAGACTACGAAGATACAAGATTGAAGACTCCGTCCGTGTCCGGATGGGACTTTCCTTGGCGTGGAAGGCAAGCTTGGCGTCTGGATATGTAGATCTCCTACCATTGTAACCGACTCTGTGTAACCCTAGCCCTCTCCGGTGTCTATATAAACCGGAGGGCTTGATCCGTAGAACATAACCTCCATTACAACAATCATACCATAGGCTAGCTTCTAGGGTTTAGCCTCCTTGATCTCGTGGTAGATCCACTCTTGTAATACACATCATCAATATTAATCAAGCGGGGCGTGAGGTTTTACCTCCATCAAGAGGGCCCGAACCTGGGTAAAACATCGTGTCCCTTGTCTCTGTTACCATCCACCTAGGCGCACAGATTCGGGACCCCCTACCGAGATCCGCGGTTTGACACCGACATTGGTGCTTTCATTGAGAGTTCCTCGTGTGCGTCACCGATAGGCTTGATGGCTCCTTCAATCAACAACAACGCCGTCCGGGTGAGACTTTTCTCCCGGACAGATCCTCGTATTCGGCTTACCGCCTTGCGGGCTAATTCACTTGGCCATCTGGAGCGGATCGAAGCTCGCCCCTGGCCGTCGAGTCAGGTTGAAGCCTAAACTTCACGGCCGACATCGCGGGGACTTGATCTTGACGGACTCGAGCCCACGACCAAGCGTGCCGTCTTGTCACGATGGGCATGATTTAGCTCTGCCGCCAGACGGTGCCTTTGGTGGCCGCTGCGAATCCGCTCCGGCCCTCGGTCCGGAACGGTCGCCAGATCGAGGACGGTGGCTGGACACCGCCTCGGGGCTGCAACTTCCATGGCGATGGGCGAACACCGACCTTGTCCCTATAAAGCTCGTGACCCGAGTGCGGACTCCTGCGGACTCGAACCTCCTGCGCCCACCTAATCGAATCCGATGGCGCCCGATCATGGAGTTCACCGCGCGAACATCTTCCAATACTCACCCTTTGGCGATATCCTAAATTAGCTAAAACATCTCTCGCTATCCGGAGAACCTGGCGGATTATGGCGAGATGGTTGGGATGCGGACAACTAAGAAATTCGAAGCCCACCCACCACCCACTTTGTAGCCACTGTCGGCGATCTAACCGACATGCTATACTACGACTCTGAAGACATCGGCGGTATGGGCGGCGATGCGGAGGCGATCAAGAACCAGCGCTCACGAGCCTTTGGAGGCCACCGCAACCCATGATGTATATATGGTGGATACCGAAAGGAAGCGATAACGAGGACCAGCGGGTGCGGCAAGGATAATCCGCCGATAAACAACCAAAGCGGCGGCGACGCGCCCTAAGTCCCGCCTCGACAACAAAAGCGCTCCTCTTGACCCGGCAATAGAGCAGGGCAAACCGGTGGACGGCGAACATACAGCCAAGCAACCGTCCGAAACAGGGGCGAGCGGATAGTCAATCCATGCCCGGCGAAACCAACAGTCCAAATGACCTCACGCCGGACACACCACGGAGAATAAGAGCCTTCGCAAAAGACTTCGTCGCCCTTTGCAAGAAATGCGAAGAAGGAAAAATAGAAGCTCAAAATAGCGGAAGATATACTCGAGAATGAGATGGAGCAAAGTGCTCAAAACCCATGGAACAAATATGGCAATGGCCATCAATCAAAGAAACTAACGAGCGCAAGCTGCTACGAAATCGACGAGGAAGCCATAGAGCCCCCACGGTCAAAAAACAAAGAGGCGCTGGCGGATAGGCGACGATGATAGGCGAAACTATAAGCGGCGCCGCACACAAGCCGCCCATGATCTGGGAAAACAGATGACCCAGCCAGGTCAATTCTGGACCAAAAAG
This sequence comes from Aegilops speltoides, assembly GCA_021437245.1. Taxonomy (NCBI): domain Eukaryota; kingdom Viridiplantae; phylum Streptophyta; class Magnoliopsida; order Poales; family Poaceae; genus Aegilops; species Aegilops speltoides. The sequence goes on along the minus strand of CM038141.1, from coordinate 87,477,004 downwards.
GGCCCGGGAAGCAACACAACACGCCAAGTGTCCAAGACAGCGGTACACCCAAATCTGGGCGCACACACCCACTATGTTTCACCAATGAGGTCTTTGGATCATGAATTCCCAGCAGGGTTTAAACCCATAAACATAGAGGCTTCTGACGGAACAATAGACCACAGGTTTGGCTCGAGGATTATATACTACACATACACATGGCTAGAGGAGATGATCTCCACGCCATAAAATATTACCCCTCAAGCTCAAAGGGCCAGCCGTCATTGGCTCAAAAGCCTCCCGAAAAATCTTGTTGGAAGTTGGGAAGAGCTTGAGGGCGCATTTAAACAAATTTTCAAGGGACTTATGTCCGCCCTCAGGATCTGAGCGATCTAAGTCATATAACTCAACAGCCGGAGAGTCGTGTGCAAATTCTGAACAGGTTCCTTACTAAAAGAACCGGATAATCATTGTCCGGACGCGAAGCCTTAGCAGCTTTTAAACACAGCGTCCCGAGGCGAATGGCTCGCCCGGACACCTCGGCCAAGAGAAGCCGAGGACAATGTCCGTGCTAACAAGCCTCATGACCCGCTTTTGCGCGGGGGAAGATAGCTGGCTAGCAAGATGCAGCACTAGCGACCCAAGTACATCCGAGATCAGAGATGGAAACGGAAAATCACGGCGCAGAAAAGATCAGCGCCGGAATAAAGAGAAAAGCCCAAAAACGCGGCGGTCGGCGCCGGATTCAAAAGCTTCATGGCCAAACAACAAAACACTGCCTCTTAAGGATAACGGTGATGAGCTATCAACAAACAAAATTTTGGATCGGATATGTCAAATCCACAGTACCCCCGGAAGGCCAGCAAACCACACCCACCGAGATTGTTGGGTTTTTCAAACAGTCCGACCGACTCAACGCCGAACACAAGGGGCTCGACGCATCAAGCGATGATGATGATAAACCCCACCAGCAGAGCACCGAAAAACAAAAGACTTTCCCACAAGAAGTCAAAGCAGTAAACTCACTTCATGTGATAATACGGAAAAACAATGCGGCACCCGCTAAGATGGGTCTCGCACGGTCCACCCCAGCGGAACCTCGAGATTGGATGTCAAAACCAATCAATTTTGACCACCTGGATTATTCTAGAAGTGTTCGACATGCAGGATGGACTGCTCTGATATTGGATCCTATAATCGACGGACTACAATTTACACAAGTCCTGATGGACGGAGGCAGCAATCTAAAACTGCTATATCCAAACACAATCCGCAAGTTGGGGATAGACCTTACTAAAATTTGACATAGCCGCACTTCCTTTAAAGGAGTGACGCCAGGCCCTTACGCCAAGTGCACAGGCTCCTTATTACTAGAAGTTGTGTTCGAGTCACCGGACAACTTCCGACGCGAAAAATTAATCTTTCGTATCGCCCCGTTCAAAAGTAGCTATCAAGCACTATTGGGACGTGAAGGTTTTGTCCGCTTCAACCCCATACCACATTACGTGTCTCTTACACTTAAAATGCCCACGTGGCATCATTTCATTGCGAGGGTCATTTAAAGACCCCGGACACGGCTAGACGAGTCCGGCATAAATAAGCTAGGGGCTCCCTAGCCGCACACCCCTTCACAAGGGGCTGTGCGTATAAGCAACAAGGAGCCAATATAGACTCCGCTTTACTTGTTAATATTTTTCATATACTTTTTTCGCACGATTTCCTTTCAAACTAAGTTCCTCTCTTTTTACAGATGAACAACGTGCACACCGTCCATGATAACGACACAACGGAGACACGGTAGCGAGGCGTGCGGTAGGGACCCGTCGTGAGATTCTTTTGATTAAGACCTGCGTAAACCTTTTTACTGTCTCTTGTTGCTATAATCCCTGGTTTCTCATTATAACGGAGTGGAGCCTAACGTTTTGGCATCGGCGCGTCGAGAGGACCTCGCCGTGCACTGGACACTAGGGGCTTAGGGCATTGTTCGCCCATTATTATAAAGACCGAACACCTTAGGGAGTGTTCGGCGTCTCGAGATTAGGCCTTATATGCATCAGCTCGAATCATGTCTTTGGTCAAATGTTGGGTTTGCCCGGCTCTGTGTTTTGCTGCCTTCGTTCCGTATCATCGGCTAACGCGGCACCAGGAGAACTCTGCGATTGTGCCCCGATTAATTTGGCAAGCACCTCGATGAAAGCGGCGGTGTCATGATATAGCGAGACTGGTCGACCACTCGATCGACCACCGGAATGTTTAGAATTCCTCCACTTTGACGAAGGACCGTTTCCCGGTCAGGCACACACGCGCCCCGAATTCGGAGAGCACGGTGCCCCCAGGGGCTATATCGTAGCCCCACCCTCGAACTCCAATGGCTAAGTGAAAGTGATAAAGCATCATAGTCCGGTTGCCTCGTTTGCTACGCTACCACCTCCTCAACAGGACCAAGACGTCGCATTAAGTGTGAAAATGCGCTATTTTTGCGAACACCCCCGCACCTTGTGCGTGGGGGCTGAAGCCGAAGACTAGCATCTTTCAGGTTATACACACGTATACATAAACGGCCGCACAGGAGATATTTCAATACTTGGAACACACAAGTATAAAAAGCGATTACATCATAACCATTGTTTTACAAAAAAACGTTCATTTGAACGTGACATTTTTCAAGCACTGCGACTCTATTACACGAGCACCACGCATAACTTCCCCAAAATAGTGCTCAGCGGGTAATCGGCTTTCGTCCGAACCCTGGGTTGCAACAATGGTGGCATCCATCTCTGTCCAATGTGTCTTCACACGGGCAAGGGCCATCCGCGCACCCTCTAGGCAGGCCGACCGCTTCATCTCCTTGATATGCGGCATCGCCCCAAGAAACTCCTACAATAAGCCAAAATAGCTCGTCGACTTGGGCCTCTCCAGCCAGACATGAGTCACGATATCCGTCATGGCAAGTCCGGACAACCTATTCAGCTCAGCCCATTCGGCCAACCGACCGGTCAGCGGAAGTGAACGATCCGGACTATGGAATTGAGACCAAAATAGCTCTTCCGTCTTGTGATCCTTCTTACTTCGGAAGTGCACAACGGCATCCGCCGCACTCGCCGCTAAGTCCATATATGTTTCCTCCGGACCCCACAGCTGGCCAAGCCGGGTATACTTGGGATCCATAAACCTGCGGCATAGCAGAAAAGGCTTGCCAGCCACAATGTCTCCGGCCTGACGCAGCTCCTCCTTCATAGCCCGCATTGCAGAACAGGCATCCTTGGCTTCGGCGGTGGCCTTCCGCAGGTCTTCTCGCTCCGATAGGCGCTCCTTTTCAAGAGCCTCATTGCGGTCGGTAGCATCCTTCAACTTAATGGCCAATTCGGCCATCTCTTCCCTAACTTGGCGATGTGCAGCCCTTCGACTTCTAACTCCTCGGCCGTCCTCGAGGCAGCGCATCACTCCTTCAGCTTGCTCCTTGGCTTGAGCAAGTTCTGCCCAAGCTCTCCACAACAGCAGCACCATCTGCGTCAAGCATAAATATTGTAAGAGGTGGGCTTTAGCTCCCTTAATAGGTGACTGCGGAGAATCAATTTACCTTGCGACTCGTCAAGTCGCTTGTTGACAAGCGCGATGTCTGCATCCGCAACATCGAGTTGCCGGATTAATTTAGCAACTCCATCAGTCCGGCTAGCCCCCGGACTATCCGCCACCTGCATAGGAAAGGCGACACTCAATACCTGCGATTTTGATCCTCGACGCGCTGTCGCTTTCGACAACCTACCGAGTCTCGGGGCTACTATCTATCTGAGGCGCTTTTCATGTGCAAAACTGTCAAAAAAGCGCGTTTTTCGTACCTCAAACCCCGCCAAACAAACTCCTGATGGCATTATGCAATCCGCTTTCGGTGGACGAAATCCTTCAATCACCATACTCATCAATGCGGTGATCTTACGAGATGGGCGCCCTCTCAAGCAGATCCTTCAGCTCCCCGGCGAACACTAGTCGGCGCCGAACTCTTCGGCTCTGCCGGGCTCGAGGATACCCTCCGTGGCGACAGATTCGAGCTCGTCCGCCCTAACCGGCGGCGCAGCGAGACGGAGGCGTCTCGCTCTCCATCATCTCCGGACGAAGATCCCCCGAAGACGAGCTCATCTGAGAAGGTCGCAGATCCGAACTACAAGGTAAAAATTTCGGTTATCCTCAGAAGCACAAATAGGGATGTTTCTTATTCATGAACTCCCCTTTTTCTACTCACGGCTCGCTGGAGGGCTGATTCTTCAGAGAAGATTGTGCGGCCGAGACCTCCCCGGACGCAGGACCCTCTGTTGAAAATTTCTTCCCCGCTTAGGGGCTTTGGCCTCGGGTCTTGGGCGGTCCTCTTCTCCCCGGAGGAGGGATTCTCGATCCCCCTTCTTCAAGTGCCCCCTTGGGCGAGGCGGTAGCTCCTCTATTTTCCCCTTCGCCTCCTTCTGAAGGCGCAACCTCCAACATTCTGACCAGCACGGGCTCCGGTGCGGTCTCTGGGAGGGGAGCCGGACACCTTATCAGCTTTGCTTGCGCTATCCACTCCTGTTGAAGGATATCGAGTCAAAAGGCGAATTATAGAAAAGCAAACAAATGGTACGTCCGAACACTGAGCTACTTACTTGAGTATCCGGGCGATTGCAGCTTAGGCCGGCATCCTCGGTCAATTCCGGACACACCGCCTGTGATCCGAAGAACAACTTGTACATCTCCACGGGTGTTGTACCCATGTAGTGTTGGAGAATCCTTGGTCCCTCTGGATTGAACTCCCATAGTCGGAGAGGACGGCGTTTGCCGGGCAGGAGACGCCTAATGAGCATAACCTGCATAACCACGACCAGATCGATCTCCCTCGCCTGGAGGTCTCGAATCCGGCCCTGCAATAGGGGCACGTCTTTTGACGGCCCCCAATTGAGCCCTTGGTTGACCCACGACATCAACCATCGTGGAGGTCCCGAGTGGAATGGAGGCAGCGGCTTCTGCCGGCTACCCTTCGGAGCGGTGATATAGAACCAGTCCCGCTGCCACAAGCCGAGCTCCTCTTGGAAGGAGCCCTCGGGCCACGGGGCATCGGCCCTCCTGCTTATGGCCGCCCCGCTGCACTCTGCTTGACGCCCCCCAATCATCTTCGGCTCCACATTGAAGGTCTTTAGCCACAGGCCGAAGTGGGGGGTGACGTGGAGGAAGGCTTCGCAGTCGACAATAAATGCGGAAATATGGAGGATGGACTCCGGGGCCAAGTCATGGAAATCCAGCCCATAGTAGAAGATGATCCCTCTCATGAAAGGATCCGTCGGGAAGCCTAAACCCCGACGGAGGTGGGAAATAAAGACGACGTACTCGCCGGGCTCGGGGGTGGGTGTGGCCTGCCCTTCGGCGGGCAGCCTGTGCGAAACCTCGTAAGACAGGTACTTGGCCTCTTGCAGCTTTAGCACGTACTCCTCCATGACGGAGGAGGGCATCCACCGGCCCTGAAGGTCGGAACCGGACATCATTGAAGGTCCGAAGCGCTCGAATCTGGGGCTCTGGGTGTTGGAGCCTGGAGCAAGGAGAAGATTCGATGGAAGATTGAAGAAAAGAAACGAGCCTTGGTCCTATTATAAAGAGGGGGAATACCAAGAGCCGTCTCCGTGACCGTTAAGGATTAAGCCGATAGAGGCGTGGCGATGGGCGCGGTTGGGTTACCCACGTCCGTATTGATGAGAATCCCGAAATAAGGGGAACACGATCTCTGCTTCGACAAGACGTGCCAAGGAAACCGCTTTGCTAAACGCGCTGAGGTGGTTTGATAATAAAAAGCGATTCAAGTAAAGGCTTGGTAGTGGTGTGACGTCACGCCGCGAAATACGACAGCAGATTGAACTTGTGTATATATTATTCTCTCTACGGTGGAATGTGAAATTTATTTTGCAGAGCCGTACACTATCCTGGTGTTCACAATCTTCTATGGATTATTTGGAGGAGGAACCCGCCTTGCAATGCCGAACATTATGCGCTCCGGACTCATCATCATTGAAGCCAGGTTCGAGACTCTTGAGGAGTCTGGACTAGGGGTGTCCGGACAGCGGACTATCGTCGTCCACGGACTCCAAGACTACGAAGATACAAGATCAAGACTCCGTCCGTGTGCGGATGGGACTTCCCTTGGCGTGGAAGGCAAGCTTGGCGATCTGGATATGTAGATCTCCTACCATTGTAACCGACTCGTGTAACCCTAGCCCTCTCCGATGTCTATATAAACCGGAGGCTTCAAATCAAGTGGACATAACCTCCATTACAACAATCATACCATAGGCTAGCTTCTAGGGTTTAGCCTCCTTGATCTCGTGGTAGATCCACTCTTGTAATACACATCATCAATATTAATCAAGCATGACGTAGGGTTTTACCTCCATCAAGAGGGCCCGAACCTGGGTAAAACATCGTGTCCCTTGTCTCCTGTTACCATCTGCCTAGACACACAGTTCGGGACCCCCTACCCAAGATCCGCCGTTTTTGACACCGACACCTGCATTGTCAGTGATACTAGCAATGTCCTCAGATGAGGAATTAGTGATAGCAGAGACAGGTGAAGAATTTGTAACATTTAAAGCATTTGAACATTCGGGTGAAGAATTAGCAGATTCACGTTCAATGCAATTTAAGCATGGAGGATCAAATTCTTCCCGAGTGGCGCTGATTTGTTGAGAAAGTAATGAATCGCGCTCCTTCTGAAGATCTTCATAACTCACTCTCAGCTTCTCAAGATCTTGCTTTCTTTGAAGAAATTCATAAGAAAGCTTCTCATGATCAGTTAAGAGTGTTTTATGATGACTCTGAAGGTTGTCAAACTTAGACTGAAGTCTCTGAAGATTTTCAGTTAAGTCTTTAGTGCAGTCCATTTCTTCACCCAACATATCATCTCTTTTGTCTAGCATGTTTTGAAGTTTTTCAATAGCCTTTTTTTGTTTCACAGCAATCTTAGCAAGTTTAGAGTAGCTAAGCTTAAGATTTTCATCAGATTCATCCTCACTTGATTCAGAGGAGGGGTATTTAGTTACCTTAGCAGCCTTTGCCATGAAGAAATAGGTGGGGGCATAGTCATCATTGCCTTCATCAGCGTTGTTGGTGTTGCCATTTTCTTGAGTTGAAGATAGACTTGTCGACAAATGCGGTAGCAAGAGCAGACTTCGCTACACGACTCGCACTCCTCAGTTCCTCTTCTTCCTCATTATCCTCAGATTCAGCCTCAGAATCCATTTCCTTGCCAATGAATTCCTGGAGCTGCTCTTCTTGTGGGATGAAGACTTCGTGGATTTTGATGATGAGGACTTTGAAGATTTCTTCTTTTTCTTGGCATCATCAGAACTGTAATCCTTGTATTTCTTTGTCGGGGGGAACTGCCCGCCACGAACACCTATGGGACCGGAGCCCCTTGTCTGTGCGGTACGAGGGCGGAGGGAGCACAGAGAGCAGATCGTAGCGAGCACGCTGGCAGTTTTACCCAGTTCGGGCGCGATGGACGCCAGAAACCCTACTCCTGCCTTGGTTTGTATTGAGCTCGGGAGCTTGAAGAGCTCTGATGGCGGCTACACGAACGCGAGAGTTGCGAAGGTTTCAACGAACCCCTCCACGTTGTGCATGGGCCTCCTTTTATAGTGCAAGGGTCACCGACGTGTGTCAGCGTGGGAGAAAAGGGTAAAATCGTAAAAGAGGTGGTAGTTGGAATAGTGCGGAACAGTGAAGCTACGGTCGTGAGCGATGGTCGCTACCTACTTTGACAATGGGGACAAGGGCATTTAATGCCCGTCGCCGTCGACCCAAAAGCTCCGCCCTTGTGTCCCGTCGCCCGGCGATGGATCCACCACCGTGGAGTGCCACCTTGCCCCCAGGCTGCACAGCCATCCGCCACGCGTCCCTGGAAAGGCCCAGGCGGCACGTGGGCTGATGAGCTGGGCGCGAGCGCCTGGCGCAATTCTCCCGGCAAGTACCTTGCGGGTCTTACCTTCTGCGGACCCGAGAGCTTGCGGGCTCTGTAACTTGTCGCTCCCGGGCCCTCGCCGACGCATATAAGCGCCGGCGTGTCTTCTATGATGCAATCTTCTAGTCTTCTGGCGAGCTCCTCTTGCGGGGCCTTGCGTGAGTGATGTAACCTTGAGCACAGGCGGCCTTCCGGCAAGCTCCGCTTGCCGGGTCTCAATCTTCTGTCTTGTATACTTCGTCTTTGAATGGTTTGACATGGAGCAGGGGAAGGTCTTGGCGAGCACGTGGTAAACCCTGCCGGGAAGCTGCAACCGCCCATGCACAAGTTAGAGTCTTGAGGTACCCCTACCTTAGTACACCGACATTCTTCTTCTTTAGTTCCTTGTCCCACTGAGGACAATCTTGAATGTAGTGACCAGGCTTCTTGCATTTGTGGCATAGCCTTCTCTTATAGCCACTTGATGAGGAATCACTTGCTCCTTGAAGATTTTCCAGCGACCATGTCTTGAGAATTTACGGAACTTTTCACGGCGATGCTAGCTCTGGCTCAATTCTTGAGGGTCACTATCGGTGTCAAAACCGGCGGATCTCGGGTAGGGGTCCCGAACTGTGCGTCTAGGCGGATGGTAACAGGAGACAAGGGACACGATGTTTTACCAGTCCGGGCCCTCTCGATGGAGGTAAAACCCTACTCTGCTTGATTGATATTGATGATATGGGTAGTACAAGAGTGGATCTACCACGAGATCAAGGAGGCTAAACCCTAGAAGCTAGCCTATGGTATGATTGTTGTAATGGTTGTGTGTCCTACGAACTAAAACCCTCCGGTTTATATAGACACCGGAGAGGGCTAGGGTTACACAGAGTCGGTTACAATGGTAGGAGATCTACATATCCGTATTGCCAAGCTTGCCTTCCACGCCAAGGAAAGTCCCATCTGGACACGAGACGAAGTCTTCAATCTTGTATATTCAGTCTTGGAGTCCGGCCGACGATGATAGTCCGGCTGTCCGGACACCCCCTAGTCCAGGACTCCCTCAGTAGCCCCTGAACCAGGCTTCAATGACGATGAGTCCGGTGCGCATATTGTTCGGCATTGCAAGGCGGATTCCTCCTCAGAATAATTCATAGAAGATTGTGAACACCAGGATAGTGTCCGGCTCTGCAAAATAAATTCCACATTCCACCGTAGAGAGAATAATATGTACACAAGTTCAATCTGCTGACGTATTTTGTGGCATGACGTCACACCACTACCAAGCCTTTACTTGAATCGTTTTTTATTATACCACCTCAGCGCGTTTAGCGAAGCGGTTTCCTTGGCACGTCTTGTCGAAGCAGAGATCGTGTTCCCCTTATTCCGGGATTCCCATCAATACGGACGTGGGTAACCCAACCGTGCCTGTTGCCATGCCTCCTCTATCGGAGGCGAGTCCCAAAACGGTCACGGGGACGGCTCTTGGTATTCTCCCTCTTTATAATGGGACCAAGGCTTGTTGCTTTTCTTCAATCCTCAACCGAATCTATTCCTTGCCCCGAGTTCCAACACCCAGAGCCCCAGATTCGAGCGCTTCAGACCTTCAACAATGTCCGGCTCCGACCTACAGGGCCGGTGGATGCCCTCCTCCGTCACGGAGGAAGACGTGCTAAAGCTGCGAGTGGCCAAGTACCTGACTTACGAGATTTCGCATAGATTGCCTGCCGAAGGGCAAGTCACCCCCACCCACGAGCCCGGCGAGTATGTCGTGTTTGTATCCCACCTCCGTCGGGGTTTAGGCTTCCCGTTGGATCCTTTTGTGAGAGGGCTCATGTTTTACTATGGGTTGGAATTCCACGACTTGGCTCCGGAGTCCATCCCCCATATCTCTTCATTTACTGTCGTCTGCGAAGCCTTCCTTCGCGTTACCCCTCACTTGACTTGGGCTTAAGACCTTGACGTGGGCGAAGATGATCGGCGTCTAGCGAGTGCAGCGGGCGGTTAGGCAGAAGGCCGGCGCCCATGGCCCGAGGGCTCTTTTAGGAGGAGCTCGGCTTGTGGCAGCAGGTGGTTCTACATAACCGCTCCCGAGGCAGCAGAAGCCGCGCCCATCTTCCGCCGGGCCCTCCACAGCGGTGATGTCATGGGTCAGCCAAGGGCTCAACTAGGGACCGTCAAGGGCGTGCCCCTCTTTGCAGGGCGGATTCAAGACCTCGAGCAAGGGAGATCGATCTGGTCATGGTGATGCAGGTCATGCTGATTAGGCGTCTCCTGCCCTGCAAACGCCGTCCTCTCCGGCTGTGGGAGTTTAATCCGGAGGGACCACGAATTCTTCAACAGTTCATGGGTACGACACCCGTGGAGATGTACAAACTGTTCTTTGGATCACGAGTGGCGTGTCCGGAATTGACCGAGGATGCCGGCCTAAGCTGCAATCGCCCGGATACACAAGTAAGTAGCTCCGTGTCCGGACATACCGTTTGTTTGCCTTTCTATGATTTGCCTTTTGACCAATTGTCCTCTAAACAGGAGTGGATAGCGCAAGCAAAACTGATCTGATGTCGGCCCCCCCCGAGACCGCGCGGATCCCGTGCTGGTCGAGATCTTTGGAGGTTGCGCCTTCAGAGGAAGGCGAAGGGGAGAACAGAGGAACTACCGCCTCAACCAAGGAGGCTTTTGAGGAAGGGGGGATCGAGAATCCCTCCTTCCAAGGGGAGAAGAGGACCGCCTCCGAAAACCCGGAGGCCAAAGCCCCGAAGCGGGGGAAGAGATCTTCACCAGAGGGTCCTGCGTCCGGAGGGGCTCCGGCCGCACAGTCTCCCCTAAAGAATCAGCCCTCCAGCGAGCCGTAAGTAGAAAAAAGGGAGTTTTGTAATAAGGGACATCCCTATTTGTGCTTCTGAGGATAACTTAAGTTTTTACCTTGTAGTTCGGATCTCCGTCCTTGTCAGATGAGCTCGTCTTCGGGGGAACTCCGTCCGGAGATGATGGAGAGCGAGACGCCTCCATCTGTCGCACCATCGGATAGGGCGGACGATCCTGAAGTGTCATCATGTAGGGTATCTCTAAGTCCGGCAGGGCCGAATAGTTTGGCACCAACTGGTGTGCGGCCAGGGGAGCTGAAGGATCTGCTTGAGAGGGCATCCATCTCAGAAGGTCACCGTACACTGATGAGTATGGTGATTGAAAGAATTTAAATCCTCAAAAGGCGGATTCGTGATGCCGCCGTGAGTTTCTTTGGCGGGGTTTGAGGTACGCAAAATGACATACCCTTTGACAGTTTTACACATAAAGTGCGCCTGTATAGATAGTAGCCCTGAGACTCGGTAGGGTGTCGAGGCGACAACGTCTTGAGGATCAAAATCCTGTATTGATTTTCGCCTTTCTGTGCGGTGGCGGATAGTTCGATGGCTAGCGGACTGATGGAGTTGCCGAACTAAAGTGGCAGCTCGGCGTTGCGGATCACGGACATCGCGCTGGTCAATAAACGACTTGACGAGTCGCATAGGTAGGTTTTTTCTCCGTGGTCACCTAGTAAGGGCGAGGCCCTCCTTACAACATGTGTGCTAAATGCAGATGGTGCGGCTGCTGTGGAGAGCCTTGAGCAGAACTTGCTCAAGCCAAGGAGCAAGCGGAAGGAGTGATGACGGCTGCCTCGAGGCGGCCAAAGAGCTAGAAGCGAAAGGGCTGCACTTTGCGAAGCAGGGAGGAGATGGCGAAATGGCCGTGAAGTTGAAAGATGCTACCGACCGCAATGGGGTTCTTGAAAAGGCGCCTAGCGAGCGAGAAGACACGGGAAGGCCACGCGAAGCCAAGGATGCCTGCTCGCAATCACGGGCTATAAAGGAGGAGCTGTGCGGGCGGAGACATTGTGGCTGGCAAGCCCTTTACGCTGCGCCAAGGTTTACAGATCCAAAGTAGGCTCAGCTTGGCCAGCTGTGGTGTCCAGAGGATCCTTATATGGACTTAGCGGCGAGTGCGGCAGATGCCGTTGTGCACTTCCAAAGTCAGAAGGATCACAAGACGAAAGAGCTGTTTTGGTCTCAATTCCATAGTCCGGAGCGTTCACTTCCGCTGACCGATCGGTTGGCCGAGTGGGCTGAGCTGAATAGATTGTCCGGACTTGCCATGACGGATATCGTGACTCATGTCTGGCCGGATAGGCCCAAGCCGAAGAGTTATTTTGGCTTATTGGAGCAATTTCTTGGGGCGGTGCCGCATATCAAGGCGATGAAGTGGTCGGCCTGCATAGAGGGTGCACGGATGGCCCTCGCCCATGTGAAGACACATTGGACAGAGATGGATGCCACCGCTGTTGCGACCCAGGGTTCGGACGAGAGCCGGTTACCCGCAGAGCACTATTTTGGGGAAGTTCTGCGTGGTGCTCGTGTAATAGAGTCGCAGTGCTAAAAAATGTCACGTTCAAATGAACGTTTTGGTTTGTAAAACGATGTTTATGATGTAAGCGCTTTTTGTACTTGTGCGTTCAAGTATTGAAATATCTCCTGTGCGGCCGTTTATGTATACGTGTGTATAACTTTGAAAGATGGCGTTCGTCGGCTGGCCCCCACGCACAATGTGGAGGGTGTTCGCAAAAATAGTGCATTTTCACACTTAATCCGACATCTCGGTCCTGTGAAGGAGGTGGTAGCGTAGCAAACGAGGCAACCGGACTATAATGCTTTATCACTTTCACTTAGCCATAGGAGTTCGAGGGTGGGGCTACAATATAGCCCCTAGGGGCACCGCGATCTCGAATTGGTAGCGCATATGTGCTGACCGGAAGCGGTCCTTCGTCAAAGTGGAGAATTCTAAACATTCCGGTAGTCGATCGAGTGGTTGACCAGTCTCGCGCGGTATCATGATGATCAATTTTCGGCTTTCTCTCTTGAGGTGCTCGCCCCGCCGAACCGGGCACAATCGCAGAGTTCTCTTGGTGCTGCGTTAGCCGATGATCTGAGCGTAAGGCAGCAAAACACGTGAGCCGGGCAAACCCAACATTTGACCAAAGACATGATTCGAACTGATGCATATAAGGCCTAACTCGAGGCGCCAACACTCCCTAAGGTATTCGGTCTTTATGATAGCAGGCGAGAACAATGCCCTAAGCCCCTAGTGTCCAGTACACGCAAGGTCCTCTGACGCAGCCGATGCCAAAACGTCGATCTCCTCTCTGGTTGTAATGAGAAACCAGGGATATATAGCAACAAGAGACAGTAAAAAAGGTTTATGCAGGGTCTTAATCTGAAAAGAATCCTTGCAACGGATCCCTACTGCACGTCTGCGCCTATGTCTCCGTTGTGCTGTATCCTAGACGGGTGTAACACGCTCTTCATCTGTAAAAGAGAGGAACTTAGTTTGAAAAGTAATCATGCAAAAAATGAATTAAAAATCAAAATATGAATGAATGAATAAAGCTGAGCTTATATTAGCTCATACGCACAACCCCTTGTAAAGGGGTGTGCGGCTAGGGAGCCCCTAGCTTATTTATGCCGGACTCGTCTAGCTATGTCCGGGGTCTTGAACGACCTTTTAATGAGATGATGCCGCGTGGACCGGGCATTTTAAGTGTAAGAGACGCGTAGTGTGGTATTGCATTAAAGCGGACGAAAGCTTCACGTCCCAATAGTGCTTGATGGCTACTTTTGAATGGGGCGACATGAAAGATTAGCTTTTCGCGTCGGAAGTTGTCGGGTGACCCGAACACAACTTCTAGTAGTAAGGAGCCCGTGCACTTGGCGTAAGGGCCTGGCGTCACTCCTTTGAAGGAAGTGCGGCTATGTCGGATTTTAGTAAGGTCTATCCCCAACTTGCGGATTGTGTCCGGATATAGCAGGTTTAAATCACTGCCGCCGTCCATCAGGACTTGTGTAAATTGTAGTCCGTCGATTATAGGATCCAATATCAGAGTAGTCCATCCTGCGTTTCGAATACTTCTGGAATAGTCCAGGTGGTCGAAAGTAATTGGTTTGGACATCCAATCTCGAGGTTCTGCTGGGGTGGACCGTGCGACACCTACTTTGGCAAGTGCCGCATTGTTGTTCCGTATTATCACATGAAGTGAGTTTACTGTTTTGACTTCTTGCGGGAATGTCTTCTGTTTTCCGGCGCTCTGCTGGTGGGGTTCGTCATCATCCTCTCTTGGCGCGTCGAGCCCCTTGTGTTCGGCGTTGAGTCAGCCGAACTGTTTAAAGACCCAACAATTTCGGTGGGTGTGGTTTGCAGGCCTTCCGGAGGTGCTGTGGATTTGACATATCCGATCCAAAATTTTGTTTAAGTTGGATAGCTCTTCACTGTTGTCCTTAAGAGGCAGTGTTTTGTTGTTCGGCCGCGAGCTTTTGAATCCGGCATTGACCGCCGTACTCTTTGGGCTTTTTCCTTTATTTCGGCGCTGGTCCTTTCTGCGCCGTGATTTTCCGTTTCCATCTCTGATCTCGGATGTACTTGGGTCGCTGGTGCTGCATCTTGCTAGCCAACTGTCTTCCCCCATGCATAAGCGGGTCATGAGGCTTGTTAGCGCGGCCATTGTTCTCGGCTTCTCTTGGCCGAGGTGTCTGGCGAGCCATTCGTCTCGGACATTATGTTTAATAGCTGCTAAGGCTTCGACGTCTGGACAGTCGACTATTTGGTTCTTTTTGGTAAGAAACCTGTTCCAGAATTTGCGCACTGACTCTCCGGGCTGTTGAGTTATGTGACTTAAATCGCCTGCATCCGGAGGGCGGACATAAGTCCCTTGAAAATTTGCTCTAAACACGTCCTCGAGCTCTTCCCAACTTCCAACAGTATTTTCTGGGAGGATTTTGAGCCAATGCCGAGCTGGCCCTTTGAGTTTGAGGGGTAGATATTTTATGGCGTGGAGATCATCTCCTCTAGCCATGTGTATGTGCAGTATGTAATCCTCAATCCAGACTCCGGGGTCTGTTGTCCCGTCGTATGCCTCTATGTTTACGGGTTTGAATCACCTGAAATTCATGATCCAAACCTCATCGGTGAAACATAGTGGGTGTCGGCGCCCAGTATTTAGGCGTGCCGTTATCTTCAAACATGCAGCGTGTTGTGTTGCTTCACAGGGCCCTCTTTTTGGCCCATAAATGGACTGACAGGCCATCTATTTCTGAGGATCGTGTGTCATCTTGTGTGCGGTGCCACTTGTCGCTTTTGGCGATCATCTGTCGTCTATCCGCCAGCGGCCTCTTTGCTTTGTTGTGGGGGCTCTATGGCCTCCTCGTCGGTCTGCAGACAACTTGCGCCGGGTAGCTCTTTGTTTGGTGGCTATTGCCATATTTGTCCGCGGTCTTGAGTACTTTGCTCCACCTCATTCTGAGTATGTCTTCCGCTGTTTTGAGCTTCCGTTTTTCCTTTTTCAGACTTCTTGCAGTGGCGACAAGTCTTTTGTGAAGGTTCTTATTCTCCGGTGGTGTGTCCGGCGTGAGGTCGTCTGGACTGTTGTTTTCGCTAGGCATGGATTGATTATCCGATTCATCCTGTTCGGACGGTTGCTTGGTTGCATGTTAAATGCCCACCGGGTTTTCCTGCTCTATTGCTGGGTCATTAGGAGTGCTGTTTTTGTCGAGGCGGGACTTAGGGCGGCGTCTGCGTCGCCGTTTTGGTTGTTTGTCGGCGGAATTATCCTTTGCCGCGTCCCGTTGTTCCTCGTTATCGCTTCCTTTTGGGGTGTCCACCATATATACATCATGGGTTGGGGGGCCTTCCTATGCTCGGTAGGCGCTGGTTCTTGGTAGTCTCCGGCATCGTCGTCCATACCGTCGATGTCTTCGGAGTCGTAGTCTAGCATGTCGGTTAGATCGTCGACAGTGGCTACAAAGTGGGTGGTGGGTGGGCTTTGAATTTCTTCGCCGTCCGCATCCCAACCATCCTGACCGCAATCCGGCCAGGGTTCTCCTGATAACGAAAGATGCTTTAGCGAATTTAGGATGTCGCCAAAGGGTGAGTGCTGAAAGATGTCCGCAGCGGTGAACTCCATGATCGGCGCCCAATCAGATTCGATTGGTAGGGGCGCGGGAGGTTCGGAGTCCGGCAAGGAGTCCGACACCTCGAAGTCACGAGCTTTATAAGGGACAAGGTCAGTATTCGGCTCCATCCCCGTAGAAGTTGCAGCTCCCGAGGTGGTGTCCAGCCACCTGTCCTCGATCTGTGCGGTCGGCTCCGAACTATGGGTCAGAGCGGATTCATGTGCGGCCTCCAAGGTACTGTCCGGCGGCAGAGCTAGATCATACCCATCGTGACAGTGCGGCACGCTCGGCTGTGGCTCGAATCCGTCGAAGATCAAATCTCCGCGGATGTCGGCCGTGAAGTTTAGGCTTCCAAATCTGACCTGATGGTCAAGGGCGTAGCTTTCGATCTGCTCCAGATGGCCAAGTGAATTGGCCCGCAGAGCGAAGCCGCCAAATACGAAGATCTGTCCAGGAAGAAAAGTCTCACCCTGGACGACGTTGTTGTTGATTGAAGAAGCCATCGAGCCTATCGGTGACGACACAGAGGAACTCTCAGTGAAAGCACCAATGTCGGTGTATAAACCAGAGGATCTCGGGTAGGGGGTCCCGAACTGTGCGTCTAGGCGGATGGTAACAGGAGACAAGGGACACGATGTTTTTACCCAGGTTCGGGCCCTCTCGATGGAGGTAAAACCCTACTCCTGCTTGATTGATATTGATGATATGGGTAGTACAAGAGTGGATCTTCCGCGAGATCAAGGAGGCTAAACCCTAGAAGCTAGCCTATGGTATGATTGTTGTAATGGTTGTGTGTCCTACGGACTAAAACCCTCCGGTTTATATAGACACCGGAGAGGGCTAGGGTTACACAGAGTCGGTTACAATGGTAGGAGATCTACATATCCGTATTGCCAAGCTTGCCTTCCACGCCAAGGAAAGTCCCATCCGGACACGGGACGAAGTCTTCAATCTTGTATCTTCATAGTCTTGGAGTCCGGCCGACAATGATAGTCCGGCTGTCCGGACACCCCTAGTCCAGGACTCCCTCAGTCACCAAGGCTACTACCAGAATCTTCACACTCAGATTCAGACACTGCCTTGGCCTTCAGGGCACGTGGTTTGCGATAGCTTGAACCATAGAGATCTCTCTTTTCAGCAAGCTGGAACTCATGAGTATTTAGCCTCTCGAGGATATCAGCGGGATCTAGTGACTTGTAACCAGCACGCTCTTGAATCATCAGTGCCAGAGTGTCAAATGACGAATCGAGTGATCTCAGCAATTTCTTCACCACCTCATGATCGGTGATGTCAGTGGCACCGAGTGCTTGAAGCTCATTTGAGATATCAGTGAGGCGATCGAAGGTTTGCTGAACATTTTCATTGTCGAGTCTTTTGAAGCAGTTGAAGAGATTGCGAAGAACGTCAACACGAGAGTCACGTTGAGTTGAGACTCCTTCATTTACTTTGGAGAGCCTATCCCAGATAAGCTTAGCAGTTTCCAAAGCACTCACTCTACCGTACCGCCCTTTACTCAGATGACCACATATGATATTCTTCGCTTGAGAATCGAGTTGCTTGAATCTCTTCACATCAGCAGATTCGGGAAGGTGTGGTGAGGAACACCATTTTCCACAGCGTACGTAGATCGTTGTCAATTGCTTCAAGATGCATTCGCATCTTATTCTTCCATAGAGGGGTAGTCCGTGCCATTGAAGGTAGGACACCCAAAGAGAGACCTTGATCATACTGCGGTCGACATAACTAAAACTCCGGTGGTTAAACCAAAATCACACGTAACAAGGGAGTACCTTGCTCGATACCAATTAATAGTCGTTATATCGACTAGAGGGGGGTGAATAGGCGATTTTTATGAATTCTTCACTGAGGAATTTGCTGGTGAGGAAATTCCTTAGCGAAGAACTACTTGCAGCGGAATAAGTACTCAGAAGTAAGCATAACATAAGACATGCACAGTCATCATGATGAAATGAAGACAATTACAGAGTACAGAGAGCGTAAACACAGGATAACACAAAAGGAAGACAAACAGACTGAAGAAATTGAACTGAGAAAATTGAGAAAGTCTTCAGTCAAAGTCTTCAAACACAGATATGAACAACTACTCAACACAGTAATGAGGAAATGAAAGAGTTGAGAAAATAGAACCAGTAAGGTTGGTGAAGACAATGATTTGGTAGACCAGTTCCAACTGCTGTCTCAGTTGTACGTCTGGTTGGAGCGGCTGAGTATATAAACTCAAGGACACACAGTCCCGGACACCCAGTCACTGAGCACGCAGCTTTGGACACCAAGTCCTCACCATATTCTCCTTGAACTAAGGTCACACAGACCTCGTCCAATCACTCGTGGTAAGTCTTCAGGAGACTTCCAAACCTTCACAGACTTTGGTCACTCGGCGATCCACAATTCCTCTTGGATGCTCTAGACCATGACGCCTAACCATCTGGAAGAAGCACAGTCTTCAAAGGAACAAGCGTCGGATCCACGCAGGATCAATCTCTTCAGTGATGCTCAATCACTTTGGGTTTGTGGGTGTTTGGGTTTGGATTTTCCTCACTCGATGATTTTCGCTCAAAGTCCTCGGAGGATGGGTTGCTCTCAAATGACAAGTGTCAGTTTCTCTCGGAGCAGCCAACCAGCTAGTGGTTGTAGGGGGCGGCTATTTATAGCCTAGGGAGCAGCCCGACTTGATAAGACATAAATGCCCTTCAATGATATGATCGTTATGTGGATAAGATATTTTGGGAGAGCTGGAGCAAAGCACAGCAACGGTCGGAAATTTGACTCTCAAATTCCTCAGGGCTATCATGTTCCTCACTGTGTAGGCAATCCGCACTGGCGAATTCCTAACTGCTAAGTCGAAACAAATTCTCGTGACCGAAAAACTTCGTCTCATCCTTTGAAGAAATTGACTGAACTGTATGAGATTTCCAATGGCTTCACTCGAAGGGATTGGTAGGTGTAGAATTTTGAGTTGAGCATCACATGGAAATTTTTCCTTAGTATTTCCTCGACCCCCTTTAATAGTACGGTGTTTCCTATGACTCAAGAAAGAGAAAAACAAAACTATGAAAACGGAAGTCTTCAAGCTTCATATTCCTCGCATGACTATCAAGTCTTCACGGACACACCAATTTCTTCACTTTCAAAGTCTTCACGAAAGTCTTCAGGAATACCAAAATCTTCAGTCGAAGATATTCATTTTTAGGGGTCAACTTTCTCTGTAAATATCAAACACCTCATAGACTTATAGACCTGTGTACACTCATAAACACATTAGTCCCTTAACCTATAAGTCTTCAATACACCAAAATCACTAAGGGGCACTAGATGCACTTACATCTTCACGATCCGACCGATCCTAGCACCGAACGTACGGCACCTCCGTGTTCAGCACACGTTCAACTCGATGACGTCCCTCGTACTCTTGATCTAGTTGACACCGAGGGAGAGTTTCGTCAGCACGACGGCGTGACAACGGTGATGATGAAGTTATCGGCGCAGGGCTTCGCCTAAGAACTACGACGATATGACCGAGGTGTGTAACTGTGGAGGGGGGCACCGCACACAGCTAAGAGATTGTATGTTGTGTGTTCTAGAGGTGCCCTCCCCACATCTCTACTCCTAATGGAGTAGCTGGTAGTCTCCGTTCTGGGTTTTTTTTGTCTGGCTTATTTTCATTCCACCTCCCACCTTCGTCTGTTTTTTTTCGGTGGTTTTTTTCTTCTGGCTTATTTTCGTCCCAAGTACCCCCACCATCTTCTCACAATGGTTTTTTCTTTCCGAACCAGACATGTTACAAATGGGCAGGGAGTGATTCTTTTCCGATCCATCTCGATCTCCTTCCAGATCCATTCTGGATTGTGATTTTGCTTTCCAAACCTAACCTTAATGGGTCAGAACTTTCCATGCAGGTGCAAGTTCTCTACTCCGAGGACGTAAGTAGTCGTTTCGTTCGTTCGTTGCTCCCCCGATCGAAGGAAGTTATGAGTCCCCACTGATTCCACATACGGGTTCTTTCCCCCACGGTTTCCGTATCTGGTGGAAGGCTATCCCACGATTAGGAAACAGATCTTACTAGGAGAAGGCCCGTGCGTTGCTACGGGCAAAATCCGAATAACCATGAGTTGTCACCGAATAATAAAAATAAGAACAGATTGATCAAATTATTCTTTTTATTTAGAAATACAACGTTAAGCATGGTGGCATCCAGTTTTCATCATACAATGGCAAATACGAACTCTCTTCCACTCAGCCTGCAGGTTTGTAGGTGGGACAACCTGCAGGTGCCCACTTCCTGCCACATATGTCCACTTATTTAAGTGGGCTGCCCACATAGTGTATGTGGTATTATGTGGGCTGCCATATACCCGCATAATTCATGAAACATGAAAATACAAAACTTGAGATGTAAGACAACTTAACACAAAGGCACGTAAGTCTAGATTGAAGTAAAGAACATGCCCACATATGATACAACACAAACTACAATCTTCAGCAGTACAAGACTGGAGGTTAACACAGATGGCAAACATTTCCTCAGATTATAAACTATACATGAATGAGCAGGCTAGTACACATGAATCTGCAAGATTGTTTGTTCATATCTTCAGGATTTTTAAATGTCAATCTGTCCATTTCTTCAGGCTTACTTGCTTCTTCAACTCAGCTGACTAAAAGCTAACAAAAAAAGAACATCCATAAGCACTCTGAGTCAGAATTCGAAACTTGGCTTTAGAAGTACAATACGGAGTATGAGCTGAGTTAAATAAAAGTACATTACAAAGATGCCATTTTTTACACAATTAGAGAACACAAGGATGCATTCAGTAAATCATAGGAGAAAAGAACTTAAGGAAATTTAGGTAACACTTGTAAACTTGTTTTGTTATCTTCTACACATCATTCAGGTCCTACTGGAAGGTGTGCGTGATGCTTCTATGCAAAAGAAACAACACTATGTAGTACATGATCCGGATTTGAGAAGGTTAAATGACTGAATTATTTTTTGATTCAGGCCAAAAAATAATACACTGTAGTACATGTACGCACAACAGAATAGATGATTCAGGCCAAAAAAGCATAAGAAATTTACCATTGTGTCTAATCAAGCTATATATACATACCTTGATATTCTTCCTCTGGCATGCATAAAATTGGATACATAAATAAGAAAGCCCTCCTGACAAATCTGACCAATCGAGTCTTTCAGTTACTCTTTGCAGACTCTGCACAAATATGCACTCTGCTCCATTAGTACAACCAGTAAGTCGTTGTAAACCTGTGGCCAGTGCCCTTGTTATAAATGCATTCTGCTTCCATCTTCCATCGGCCCAGCATGCTAATGCATAGCTTGAAAGATGAAACCCTGGAGGGATATGATGCCAAAGCACCGTCATCGTCCGATCACACAAATCTAGAGTTTCCTCCGAAGCGGCATAAATTGCGGCTGAGAATACCTTGGCGATGCCCATAGGAAGGAAACGACACTCGAAAGCTTCGCCATCACCGGCTCTGGAAACTCCGAAGACAAGCTTTCGCCCGGATCAACCTCTCGAGCTCCGCACAACATGCACCAGCAACTCCAACGTCGAGCCACCATGGCCAAATCCATCCGGATCACCACCTGCTCACCAGGGCACCGCACTGGCCACCCTGCTACCTCACCACGCACCGCCGAAGCACAAACACACACACAGCCACCCACACATCCACCTGTCCAGGACGCCGCCGAGGAGCACACCAGCTGGAACCGCGCAACGCAGATACACCCAGCCCCTCCCCCCTTCTTGATTAGCCCACCAACGAGCCCTCGTGGACAGATGTGGTCCAATCAAGCCCTCCCTCCAACTCCTCGGTAGGCTGCTGCCAAGCCATCCCTCTACCGCCGGACTACCACGCCAGCGCTCCCCATGTTGTTGTTGAACTTGTAACCATACGATTTGAATTGCTTGACAGATGAATATTTACCAGATAAACACGTAAAGAAGATAAGCCGCTCTTCATTCCTATAAGCCCTTAGTAGATCATCAGATCCTTCTTTTTGCACATGCATGCCATATTATTGCAGAGATGGTGGGGGAACACAAAGAAGTTATGCCTCTCTGTGCGTGCATTGCGAGGAACCCCCAACAAGTATTGAACTCTTGATATGAATCCTTGTCGGGAGGGGCAAGCAAGGATGATAAATCATCTAGGGTAACATGAAAAGGTTAAGTGATGTTGCTGCACCTCAAGTGTTCTTAGGAATCCTCGTGGTTCCTCGTCATCGAGTTGAAGAGCTGCAGCGGCGGCGGTGACGGCGTGCCCGCCACCGCGGTCGCGGGGGCGGAGGGGAGAGCGGTCGTGGCCGGAGTCGCCGTCGTGTCCTCCGCGACAGTGAGGTTGGAGAGAAGGGTGGCCGCCGGCTGCGGCGTGTTCTCGGCCATCCCGAGGACGGAGAAAAGGGAGGGGCAGATGCGCTAACCCTAGAAACGGTGGCGGCGGCGGGGCAGCGAGCAGGGGAGGACAGCACTGGTAAGCGAACGGGAATTTGCGGTGCGATCCTTGCCTTTAATTTTTGGGGATTACTTGGAGAAATTTTAAGACGCTCCTCTCGGAGGGGAGGGTATTTGGGAGGATTTTGAGGGATTTAATTCTCAATCCCTACCAATTGCCTTTAATTCCCTGTCAACTGAAGGAGTATCTTTATTAAGAGCATCTCCACCACCAAAAAAATGTCTAATTTGTAAAAATTAAAATTTTGGGGTTTAGAAGAAAAAAATGGTGTGCTTGTGGATGTAGATTGGCAGCACAACTTCAAATCCTTCTATCAGACCATCAGAGTGAAAATCTCTTGCAAGTACCCCTCCAAAATTCCAAATGAGAGACTCTTTGGAATTAAGGAAATATCTAAAGCTGCTTATTGAAGAAGAACCCCTGGGAATGAAGATGTAAGAACAGATACTTCCACCAACCTCACTCTTGATACTAATGTGTCAATGACATCTGCCTCCAGAGAGAACAACTCTGGTGAGACCAGATCCCAAAAGAGCTCAAGATCTGGCTCTGAATCTGGTTCACTTGCTGGCTTTGGAACCAATACTCACAGAACTCATGTACTTGGGCAAGAGAGCATGGATGCTGATTGATCCCCAACGTCCATGATCAAGACTCACCTCCCTGAATCTCAGCACACTGGGCAGATCAAGAGCCCGGAAACTCTCCTAAACTCCGAACAGGGGACTTTGAAAGATTCAACCTGTTAAGAGGAATGGAACTACTGGGAGATGAAGATCTCATGCCTGAGGATGAACTATATGAGGATTTAATTCCAGAAGATGACACATTTGATCAGCCTGTTTGTGCCGATTCTGAAGCTCCCCGGGATGATCATCTGGCAGCACACACTGTTGGCACTATGGCCACCTGTAGGACCTTGAGAAGAGGTGTCTAGAAGGAGGGTGATTAGACACTAAGTACCAAAGTTGCAGTTTTTAAGATTCTTTAAGTTTAAGTGGAGTTTAGGCACAAGTTTAACAATCACAATACATAACAAGCAAGCATGCAAGGAGTATATGAGCAGCGGAAAGTAAAGCATGCAACTTGCAAGAATGTAAAGGGAAGGGTTTTGGAGGATTCAAACGCAATTGGAGACACTGATGTTTTTGGCATGGTTCCGATAGGTGGTGCTATCGTACATCCACATTGGTGGAGACTTCAACCCACGAAGGGTGAAGGTTGCGCGAGTCCACGGAGGGCTCCACCCACGAAGGGTCCACGAAGAAGCAACCTTGTCTATCCCACCATGGCCGTCGCCCATGAAGGACTTGCCTCACTAGCGGTAGATCTTCACAAAGTAGGCGATCTCCTTGTCCTTACAAACTCCTTGGTTCAACTCCACAATCTTGTCGGAGGCTCCCAAGTGACACCTAGCCAATCTAGGAGACACCACTCTCCAAGAAGTAACAAATGGTGCGTTGATGATGAACTCCTTGCTCTTGTGCTTCAAATGATAGTCTCCCCAACACTCAACTCTCTCTCATAGGATTTGGATCTGGTGGAAAGAAGATTTGAGTGGAAAGCAACTTGGGGAAGGCTAGAGATCAAGATTCATATGGTAGGAATGGAATATCTTGGCCTCAACACATGAGTAGGTAGTTCTTTCTCCGAAAATGTATGCTGGAAGTGTAGGTTCAGTCTGATGGCTCTCTCCACGAATGAAGAGGAGGTGGAGGGGTATAAATAGCCTCCACACAAAATCTAACCATTACACACAATTTACCAAACTCGGTGGGACCGAATCAACAAACTCGGTCGAACCAATTTAGTAAACCTAGTGACCGTTAGGATTTTCGGTGGTACCAATATGCAACTCGGTAGGACCGATACGGTTAGGGTTAGGGCATAACGTAATCTCGGTGAGACCGATTACACAAACTCGGTGAGACTGATTTTGGTAATTAGCTAACCAGAGCACTACTAGGGAAAAGGCTAGCAGCAGCGTGGGTTTTAGATATATCAGTAGCGCGGGTACCCGCGCTACTAATAAGGCGCTACAGCTAACTCATAGAAGTAGCGCGTGCGCACACGCGCTACTGCTACACAAGTGTAGCAACAGCGCGGTTAGAGGAAGCTCGCTACCGCTTGTAGCGCTAGCGCTCTTTGGCTGGACGCGCTACTGCTATTGAGACGCTGCTGCTAACTTTTATACACTCGCTACTGCTAATTTAAGTAGCTTTTTTGGCATATTTGTTTTGTATTTGAACCGGCTTTGTAGAAGAATCTTTAGCACATAGAAATGTCATCATGATACACATACAAATGCCTGCGAGACCACAAATGTAATCATAGCATGTACATACAAATAGTCTCATCATAATCATCATCCAACACAAAGTGATATCTTGTCATCATCTCGAAGATAGCAATACATGCAAGTCTCGAATACTTGCAACTACAACAACGTCATCCATCTAAACAAAGGTATCGCAAGAAGTGCTATCACTATGAGTGAGAGCGGAACTATCAAGATACATGAGGTGGCGATTCTGAGTCCTCTCTCGCTAGCGTGAACCTCAAGTAACTAGCTTCTCCTTCTTGTCCTTTTGAAGCCTTTATGGCTGGCACCCGTGAACCCATTCACTTGCGCCGACACTCATGCCACTCGTTGTACACCCTGGAACCTTCCTTTGTACACGACATAGCATTTCCATCTCGCCATCAATAAATAGGTACTGTTAGAGATGCATGTTCATGAAGAGGATGTACAATCATATATATGCAACAAAATATACTAGAGCAACACCAAAAAGAAAGGTTAGCAACTAGATGCAACATATACAAGATCGCAAATTAATTAACTAGAGGTACGCAGGTCATCGTCGCAAAACTAACAAAGTAGCGTTACGCAAGTTCGGCGGGGACCGTGGACATCACAAAGTTTCATCGCTACAAAAGTATACAAGTTCAACCGACACATATCATCATCATCGGCATCATAAATCACTAGAAGTTCCATCCTTCCATGTCATCGAGGACGAACCTAGCTTCTTGAATGGCGTGAGGTCTAGGCGTTGCATACCTATGAGAGTTCGGACGTCGGTTCGCGATATAGGGCCGTGGTGGAACATCCCTTCTCATCGACGACTTCTTTCATGATGATCGCCGCAATGTCGCTTTGGATGCGAAAGAAGTCATATCTAAGTTTATAATTAAGCTTCTCCATGAGATACTAGCCACTTGTGGATATGATCATCATTTCGCTGTTAATGCGAAGCTTTGGTGATCCGTGTTGAACTGAATCATGAGATGGACAATGTAGAATCTATCCTTCTTGCTTGGTTTTGGGACATGGATGCAGGAGAAGTTAGTTTTATCTTGCGAAACCCATCTTCTTGTTCCTTTGTTTCTTGATATGCGTGGCCACCTCTAAAGCTGAAGCCTTGGAGAGCATCATCTAGAATATTCATTATGTGGGTGTAGTCCTTTTCTCGTAGTCTCTGGAAGGGTCAAAATACACGGCATGGGAGACTTGCGGGTAAAGAACGATAAGGACGGCGTGCCCATTGCTGCGGGGAAAAGACACCTCAAATTATTCCCCATATGAGAGAGAAGGAATGATTGAAATGTCTGAAAGGGTTGTCGGAACTGACTTACTTTGGATGATAAGGCACGAGGACAATTTCGGTCCTTATTCTGTACCATGAAGTTTTGGAGGTACTCCCTAGCAGTTTCACGCTCAAAGTCGTCGAGACTCAAGAAAGACTTCGTGCATGTAATGCGGATCCGCCACACAGATTTGCGAGACTTCTTCACTCTTCATGACAGAACTCATATGTAGCGCAAAAAGGCGGCGATAGTAAAATCAAGCCGCCTTGTTAGAAACATCTCAAAGATATGGTCAAACCGCAGAAGAACACCTCCACGGGCCGTGTGTCGATGTAGCACTTCCCTCGTGCACACGAACGCGTATGTCGGATATCCCGGATCCTTTGAGGCTAGTAGGCTTTTCTCGATCGACAAGACACATGGTCGTGCAGTCTCCGAGATCCCCGATAGTGCCTCCAGCGGTTTCGGCGGTAGCATCGGCTCGCCGTGAGATGGAACATGACCGCACCTTTCACGGGTACACGCTTGAGAATGCATTGTCCGCTCTGCTGTGTGCTCTGCTTATTTGGAGCGATTACCTTCCCGATCTCTTCCTCTCCTTTTCTTGGGCACACCTTCCAGACCCTTCCTTAACCCCTGCCCAAGTGTTCCCGGGCTAAATCTTGACGACCCTCGCGCCCGGCTAGTTGAGCTGTGTTGGCGGCATCTTTAGGCGTGTCTGTGAGGATTTCATGAAGAGAGACTTTTGCAATCCATGGTACGACCCTGCCGGGCATATCATCCATATCCTCATTAGCAAGCTGATAGCCCGATTTGTCATATGGTTGACTCATCATATCTATGTCACACTCATACGCGTTTGTATTGAGGTAATCCATAGGGTCGACCTCCGTCTCATCATCCATTCTCTGTTCTACAGGAGAAATTACATCAGCTAGTACTATTGCACCCCCTTCATCATGTCGTCCGCCGCTCTCACCCGGCACTACAGGAGCTGGTAATTGCGTAGGCGGGGTGGTGGTCTCCGCACATGCTTGTTGATGTGTGGTAGTTATTGGTGTGCTCTCGGCCGGCTCTAGACGAATAAGATTCTTCGGCCATAGCAGCACCCAACCCTTGCAGCTTCCAATCCGTGGCGGGGTCTCGTCGTCCGCTCCCACATGCTGTACTGGAGGAGGCAAATCCTCGTGCCCCAATTTCACACTGGTCAAGCTAACCCTGAAGTGCCCAGCGGGGATCGGCTGGTTGTGGAACATGCGTTGAGAGGGGTCCATTATCATCCCCTTTCCCACGTCCACCTTCTGGCCTTTGATCAAGTAGAGTATGGTGCACGGGGTTTCTTTCGCCTGCAAACACATATGTCTATGGCGTAAAACAACCGAAAGGCAACAAAAATGGAATATTATCTATATATATATGTTGGTGCGACATGTAATTACCGTGACGGCGTCGAGCTTAGCCAAAGAAGAAGGCCCACCTAGCGCGCCTGAGACTGAGGACAGGCTGCTATGAGCGGGAGCGGCTACAAGAGGAGGCCCGGTTGCTTGAGCAAGTGATAGTGTGATGGTGTTGTTGTTCATGGAGTTGCTTGCGACGAAACTGGGCATCGGGAAATCATGTACCGTCTTGTCTGGATTTTCCTTCGCCCAGTTGATTATAACTAGAACCAAGTTAGTAGCGAAATCATTTCTGCGGCGATTCTGGTGCATTGATTTTCTTTGTAGCAACTCATATTTGTCCTCGGCTGCTTTTTTCGCATCCTCAGCTGCTTTTTTCTCGACCGCAAGCTTCACCTTTGCGTTGATGTCCGCCTGCCTAAACTTCTTTTTCTGCTTCTTGGCCTCCGGGCCATCGTTGTAAAACACCTTCCACGTGGCGCCGTCTCGGCGCCGTGCACACGACCATATTTCGCCGCTGGTCCAGCGGGAGTCCCTTAAGTTCGTTCAAGGCCGGTTGAGAGGGTGTCCCACTTGGGCCTCATCGGAGTAGGGCTTTGGCTGCAAGCGGTGTTGCTTCTCGATAGTCTAATCAATTTCCTCGTGATCTTGTCCGTGTAAAAACCTTTTCTCCTTGTCCCACTTGTAGCGGGCCTGATGAAGTCATGCTCCAAGGGGTTGGTGAACTTCGCGAAGGGTGCAGGAGACCAGCGGCTTCACGTTCCGTCCTCCTTATCCCATATGGGCCTTTTACCGAGGTAGCCACGGCTTCCGAGGCGATGCTTCCGTGTTCGGAGCTGAAGGCTTTTGAATTTCGTAGCCTTAGCCTTGGCTGCCTCGGTAGCGCAAGTGTCCTTGAACTTTTGAACTCCTCTTCCGTAAGTGTCGGATTTTCCTCCGAATCTTGGACGGGGTTCATCAGCCTCAATAGCTCGTTTCACCCTCCCTTTCCGGAGGCCAAATCATTCTTGAACATGCCCATGGCGTGATTTTTAATCTTTTTCATCTTCGGATCATCCCACGGTTGTTCTATGTTATCATCCCGGTCGGGAACTTGAATCTCTTGTGCAACCGTTAGGAGCAAGCTGCGTCAAATGTTCTTTACTCCTTAAGTCATCGTCGTTGATGCTCGCGCATTCCCGTAGGATGCATCCTACTTGGTTCCCATAGCACTTGCGTGGTTCTTCCGGCTCTAACGGTTCAAACTTGCCAGGTGCCATCTTTGTGATCACAAGTTGTCCAATCCCTAGTTTGTTAGGTTTTCATATCCTCTGCTTCTTATGCTTCCTCTTTTCGGTAGCGGCATCGGGGCCGGTACCTTCCCCGCCGGTACCTTCCCCACCGATCTTGGTGCCTCCATCGGTGCCGGCGCCATCGGTGTCGATGTCGGCGTCAGTACCATCATCGAGGCCGACCTACAAACCTTGCTTAGCAGTCAAATAGTCGAGGTACTCTTGTTCACCCTCATAATCCATCTAAATGCATCTTGGTGGAAGGCCCAGTTTCTTTGTTGTTCGACATGTTTCCTATGATTAAGTGGCCTCATTTATTTCTAAAAGTTCGAATAAATGAGAAATGACATAAAAAGAAATCTATGTGCCAACACTCGGTATGCCAACTATGTAGCACAAATCATGCCTTTATTCACGGGAAATTTCGGCATGACCTTTGCTAAAAAATGGACATATCGAGCGCCTGAAATTCACCAAAACGGAAATGAATCAACATTCCGGCGTAACATGGGCCACTCGGATCATTTTCCAAACATGACATGTCCAAAACATGACATATGCACATATCACATGTCCAGTTCAAATTTGCATATAAATTCAGCTAATTTTGAAACCTAGCTAAATTCATAACTAAATAGATAACCTAATTAATTAACATGAAGAACCCTAGAAGAGAGGGGGGTCTGAGAGTGCAGGGCGAGGAGGCAGGCCCGACGACGGCCGGCAGGGGAGAGGAGGGAGGCGAGGCTGACGGTCGGGGCGAGCGCGGGTCGGGGTTAGAGGCCTTGGCCTTGGTCGGGGCGAAGCGGCTGGGTCGAAGCGAGCAGCGTGGTCGGAAGCTAAGCCGCGCCGGTCGAGTCGAGGGGCGACGGGCCGAAGGCTAAGCGCCGCATCGTGAGTCGGTGGCCTTGGGGCAGGTCGGGCGGCGGTCTGACGGGGAGAGAGAGGGGGATTTGGGGAAATGGCGGGATGAAGCGGCGAGTGAGAATTTTGGGTTAAGTGGACGTAGCGATGGCGCGTTATGTCAAAAGCTGCTGCTACCAAATCAGTAGCTGCAGCGGTTTAGGAGAAACGTGCTACTACTATGATCTGTAGCTGCAGCGGTTTAGGAGGAACGCGCTACTACTAAGATCTGTAGCTGCAGCGGTTTAGGAGAAACGCGCTGCTACTACCGTCGCTCTTGCCAGTTTTCCTTTTCTTTTCCTTTATTTTATCCCACTTTTATTCCCGAGGCAGTGAGCGAAGGAGGCGATATATATTGCATCATTTGACGGTTAAATATGTATGCAAAATAGGAACATATATATTACACATGATTGGACCCATGCATAATAATGGCTAAGTGTGTATACAAAATAGGAACATATATATATTACACATCATTGGACCCATAACATACGTTTCCTCAGTGTTGACGTTTTCGTTTTTGAGTCAGCTTCTTTCCCTTCTTGTTCGTCGAAGAATAATTGAGCCCCTCATTGTGACTTTGCCTTTTCCATGGAGTACGATTTTTCTTAGGTAATGTAGTATTGATTCTTCTTTTGACGTATACTTCATCATCATCGTCATCTTCCCTCATTGGGTTGCCGTACAGATCATAGTCTTCCTCGTTGGCGACTCCATCCATTCCAATGATGTTCCTTTTGCCTCTCCTCACGACAACACGGCTGGGATTGCGCGGGTCAGTTATGAAGAAGCATTGTGTCATGTGCTTAGCGTGTACCCATGGCTCATTTTTTGCGATAGCGTTCACGGTAGCGCTCTTGGCATCGGGTATAGTCATGGTAGTGAACATCCGGCTTTCTCTTTTGACATTCTTAGCCTATCTGACACGGAACATCGTCGTGTTGTGCAGTCCAGAGTAGTCAAGCTCCCAAATCTCCTCGACCCTTCCATAAAATCGTTCAGTTGTGCCATTGTCGCTGCCGGTCATGCATTCCATCATCACCCCTGAGTTCTGATCATCACTGTCCATATCTTTTGCCTCCGTGTAGAACGTGTATCCGTTGATATCATATGCACGATAGGTTCTGAGGTTGGGCGAGGGCCATGTGCTAAAGGCGTATATGAGCAATCCGTCCTTAGAGCCCTCCTCCGGGATTAGCAATAATATGCTCTTTGAACCAATGCAGGAAAGTGGAGTTGTGCTCTCTAGTAACCCGGCGTCCGTCCTGCATACCCCGGTCCACGATACTTCTATGCGATAATTTCTTTGTGCGGTGCCACGAAAGGATCTACCTCGTCTAGGTGTTGTAGCACTACCAAGTTTGCTCTGTCAAAGTCATTGCATCGATCTGAGTATGCGACGTGCAGTTCCTGCGACGATTCATGGTGACCATCTCCTTGAGCCTCCCATCGTGCTTGTTAGCGGGCAAACCAACACTAACACCAGGCGGCTGGTCTGCGCCATATAGAAAATTCTCACAGAAGGAGATGCACTCTTGTGCCAAATAGCCCTGGACGATGCTTCCATCCGGACGGGACATGTTACGAACGAATCCTTTGATGATCCCATTCATCCTCTCAAACGGCATCATGTTGTGCAGGAATGACGGCCCCAGGTCTATTATGTCATCCACAATATGGACACATAGATGCACCATCACGTCGAAGAACGCGGCGGAAGTACATCTCAAGCTCATTCAATATCACTGTGATCTCTTCCTCAGTAGCCTTTGGAGCTGCTTCACACTTGATTGACTTTCGAGAGATGGCGTCGAAAAAGTTGCGAGAGACCAATAAGCGTGTCACGGACGTGCTTGTCCATTATCCCTCTAAGGGCAACAGGTAGTATCTGCATCATCATCACATGACACTCATGAGACATCATCCCGCTGAACCTTTTCTTGTCCGTGTCTAGATATCGCTTATCTTGCCACGATGAATCGAACTAACTTTCACTCCGGTAAGGCACTTAAAGAATTGATTGATCTCAGCTGACTTAAGGTGAAGCAAGAAGGGGGCAATAATCCTCTTTCTTTATTTTCTTGCCCTTCTTCTCCGTGCCTCTGTCTCCGTCTCTGTCTCGTCGACATTTTACGGGCGGCATGTGCGAGATCTTCCTGATTTTGAATCTTGTGAAAGTCGTTATATCGACTAGAGGGGGTGAATAGGCGATTTTATGAAATTCTTCAGCGAGGAATTTGCGGTGAGGAAATTCCTTAGCGAAGAACTATTTGCTGCGGAATATGTACTCGAGTAAACTTAACAGATTACACACATAGTCGGTATGATGAAATGAAGACTAGAGCAGAGTACGGGAAGTGTAAACACAGGATAACAAGATGAAGACAAGCAGATGAAAGAAATTGAACGAGGAATTTGTGAAAGTCTTGATCAAAGTCTTCAAACACGATATGAACAACATGCAACACAAAATGAGAAATGGATGAGTTGAGGAAATAGAACCGGTCAGTTGGTGAAGACAATGATTTGGTAAACCAGTTCCAACTGCTTTGTCTCGGTTATGCGTCTGGTTGGAGCGGCTAAGTATTTAAACTCGAGGACACACAGTCCGGACACCCGATCTCGAGCCGCAACTCAGGACACCCAGTCCTCACCGTATTCTCCTTGAACTAAGACCACGCAGGCCTTGTCCAATCACTCGTGGTAAGTCTTGGTGACTTCAAACCTTCACGAGACTTGGTCACTCGGCGATCCACAATTCCTCTTGGATGCTCTAGACCTTGATGCCTAACCGTCTGGAAGAAGCACAGTCTTCAAAGGTAACAAGCGTCGGATCCACGCAGGATCAATTTCTTCAGTGATGCTCAATCACTTGGGGTTTTGTGGGTTTGGTTTTGGGATTTTCCTCTCTTGATGATCTTCGCTCAAAGTCCTCAGAGGATGGGTTGCTCTCAAATGACAAGTGTCAAGTTCTCTCGGAGCAGCCAACCAACTAGTGGTTGTAGGGGGCGGCTATTTATAGCCTAGGGAGCAGCCCGACATGATAAGACATAAATGCCCTTCAATGATATGACCATTAGGTGGATAAGATATTTTGGTCATGCGCGCCAATGACAAGACAGCGGTCGGAAATTTGACTTTCAAAGTCCTCGGGGCTATCATGTTCCTCCTTTGTGTAGGCAATTATGGCGAATTCCTAACTCCTCGATCGAACAAAGTTATCGATGACGGAAGAACTGCGTCTCATCCTTTGAAGAATTTGACTGAATCTGTATGAGATTTCAATGGCTTCACTCGAAGGGATTGGTAGGTGTAGGATTTTGAGTTGAGCATCACATGGAAATTTTTCCTTAGTATTTCCTCGACCCCTTTAACGATGCGGTGTTTCCTA
This sequence comes from Aegilops speltoides, assembly GCA_021437245.1. NCBI lineage: Eukaryota > Viridiplantae > Streptophyta > Magnoliopsida > Poales > Poaceae > Aegilops > Aegilops speltoides. The sequence goes on along the minus strand of CM038141.1, from coordinate 87,444,047 downwards.
TGACTCAAGAAAGAAAATGAAACTACGAAAACAAAAGTCTTCACGCTTCATATTCCTCGAATGAATATCAAGTCTTCGTGGTCACACCAATTTCTTCACTTTCAAAGTCTTCAGAAAGTCTTCAGAATATCAAAGTCTTCAGTTAAAGAACTTCATTTTTAGGGGTCGACTTTCTCTGTAAATATCAAACTCCTCATAGACTTATAGACCTGTGTACACTCACAAACGCATCAGTTACTTAACCTATAAGTCTTCAATACACCAAAATCACTAAGGGGCACTAGATGCACTTACATCTTGCAAGTCTTTTCTTGCCTTTGGCCCATCCTTGGTCTTATCCGGCATGTTCATCAGTGTTGCGAGCAAGCTCTCAAGGACATTCTTACAGATATGCATTTGATCAAGGCAATGAGGTGTATCGAGTTTGTGCGATACTCAAGTCCCGAACACAGACCTCGTCTTCCATACCTTGAAAGAGCGGCTCCGGCGCCTTTCTCATCGTCTTTCGTAGCGGGCACTCCTTCCAGTTTTTCAATAGCTCATTGATTTCGGCACCGCTCCGCTTACGTGGAGGTCCTCGATGCTCAGCGTGACCATTGAATAGATATCCACGGTTTCTCCACGGGTCATCCTATTCAAGCCATCTTCGATGCCCCATGTACACGATTTTCCCAGACCCGCCATCTTTCCTTGACGTTAGCTGCTGAGATGTTGTAACTTAATAAAAAACGCCCATAGTATAAACCCGCTTGAAGACTAACTCAGATTTCTCCCCCTTTGTCATCAAATGACCAAAAGGATCGGCGAGGACTAACGCCTCAAGATATTCAAGTTGATGGAGGCGCCCGGCGTTATCGGGGTTGGTTGTTGAAGTAGGGCCTGCCGCAGTGTCTTCCAAATCTTCATATTCATCAGTTTCGCGCGATGAAGAATAAGAACTATCCACCAAATCAGGAACTTTGACTCTCTTGAATTTCATCGGAGGTGGTGCATACCAGTCATAAGCTTCCTGAAGACCCATAGTCTTCAATTCTTCCGCGGAATAGACATGATTAAGAATAGCCCAGGTGCGGTTGAGGGTTTCATGAAGGTAGTACTGGTTTTTCTTCACTGCATTATGCGTTGAGGTCATATTGTGAAGAATTGCAGCAAATTGGTGCTTGACCCATTTCTGATTGCGATCAACCTTCTGATGAAGACTGAGGAGTAACTCACGATCAGTCATCACCCTAGGTGCTGTGGCTTGAGGCTGTTGCTTGGTTGAGGTATTTGCGGCAGTGTCATGCGTAGCAGAATCGTCATTGGTGGAGTAAGATGCAGCTTTGCGAAACTGACCATCCAATGGACGAGTGCCTTCATCAATTACAGCTGCTGCCTTGCCCTTGTCATCAGATGATGAAATTGGTTGCTTGAGGACTTCAATGGGCGGCAGGAAGCTGCCATGGTTGATGTCGACCTTATAGTTCATGAAGATCTTGCCCTTATGAATCTCATGATCCAAAGGCGCATATGGCTTCAACTCAAAAGGTGACATAGCAATATTGGCGAGTCCTCATGAAGAAATCATGGAAGTTGGCGGAGCGCCATGAATGATATTGAAAAGCATGTTCTTCATGATGCCAGCGACGTCTTCGTCATTTGAGTCATGGCCTTTGATTGGACTCATTGTCTTCGTCAAGATTCTATACACAGATCCGAGGCACATACAACAAATCCTTGACGAGGAATTTGGTTCGAGGGCTTGGCACGGCTTCAATGGCTTCATAAGCACTTGCATAAAGTGATCGGACAGCTCACGTTCATTGTAGAGGCAACGAGCAGATTCATGGGGAGGATCAAGAGGAAGGACACGAAGCAATTCAGTTCTTTGGTGCCTTGTAGTGAGTATTTTCAGTCATCAATCCAGAACCCATGAGTTGATGTCTTGACATCTCCGGTGATGTGCGAGGTGGCATAGAACGAAGAATGAGTTCTTCATTCCATCCACATATATCTGTCAGAAATTCAGCAGCCTACGCATCGTGAAGAACACGAAGTCTTGGCTCGAAGCAGGCGGTGATTCCATGTCCACATGAGGAATATGCTCATGGTCAAAGATCTTGTCCTTGTCAAATAGCACTAAGGAATAGAAATTTGCTTGTGTAGGAGTCGAGCGTCTTTTCCTCATTCGAAAGCGAGTCATAAGTTATAAGCGATGAAGAACACATGCTCGGAAAAGAAGTCTTCAGCCTTGAATTTTTGCTTGCTTGAGAACGGATTCTTTGGCTTGGGCAGAGGAATACCAGTGATTTGCAGCACAACCTCTGGAATCGCGAGCTTAGGTTCTTCAGGCTGAGGAATTTCTGGTTCCTCTCCTTGTGCAGTTTGAGGATCAGCAGTGGGTTCTTCAGCGCTAGTGGCTGGAATCTCTTCGTTGACAGACGATGTGGGATGAGTTTCTTCAGAGCCCATTTGAACAGTAGTAGCCGGTGACTGAGGAACTTGTTGAAGCGGAGTGAAGAGAGGAGTATTGGGGTGCTGACTTTCCCAAAAGTCATCGTTCATCACAGGTGTAGTGCACCCAATATCCACATCTTCATCTTCTTTTTCAATTTCCTCAACACCTGCCTCTTCAGCTGTGAACTGAGGCACGGGTGAGGAAGCAACAGGAGTTGAAGGGAAAGCTTCCACTTCAATTTCTTCATCAAGCTGTTCTGAAGTAGCAACAGATTGATTTTCTTCATCTGATCCGCTTGGGATCGTGTATTCTTCTCCAAAGGAACAATTTCCTTGGATGACATGGAGGAAATGGGAATGGCATCGATAGGATTTTCAATCAAGCTGGTCATTGGCTTCATTTTCTTCGCAGTCAAGAATTTGGCGCTTGTTGATGCCTTCCTTTTCTTTACCGCAGCTCGCTTCGGAGCCTTTGTCTTCTTCACTTCATAGGCGTAAGGAAGAATTGGAGTTGGTGTTGGCGCAGGAGGAGCTGAGGATTGTGGTACAGCTTTCTTGAGCTGGCCTGGTGCAGATTGCCTGTTTCCTTGATTCTTGAGCGCACCACTAGTGGATGCCACAGGAATTTCTTCAAAGAATGGAATGGAGTCATCAGCCACGGAACTTGTGTTTTCATCGGCCGCTGAAAGTCATCAGCGATCTTGGCATGTTCTTCAGCAGGCTGAGCAGATTCTTCAGCCTGAGGATTTTCTTGTTGCGATGGAGCTGCAACAATTGACATTTTCTTCGTCAGAGTGACGAATCTCACATTGGCTCCTTTCCAGTCAGCATTGTAAGCATCAAAATCCTTGCTGAGTGCTTGGATTTCTGATTGAGCTTTAAGAAGTTCTTCAAGAGTCAAGTTGATGATGTTTTTCCTCAGAAGCTTCTCCTTTCTGGGTTTTGCTCTCTTCAATTCACGAGCCTTTTCAAATTTCCATTTCTCTTCAGAGATGAAATGGTTCAGCATATGACTTTGACCAGAGTCGATGGCGAGATCCGGAAGAGGAGTGTGCGGATCCCGATGCCACAGTCAATGAAGTCAAGGATCTTCTTGGATCCAGCGAGCACACTTGTTCTTTTGGCTCTAGCGGCCTTGGTCGATCTGTCTCGATGATTTCTTCAAGTTCTTCATCGAGGCTTCATCATCGAGGGAAGCGTTGAATGCAACATGTTTCTTCTTGGACTTGGCGAGGACCGCATCCAGCGATTGCTTTTGTCTTGATGAGTGGGGCTGTTGAGGACATTGGTGCGGTGAGAACTTGCTTTGAACACGAAACAATTGAGAAACCACAGAGTCCTTTGACAAGTAGCGGATGCACAGTGTTGAGGACTTGGAGGGAGCTGCTGAGGATTTTGCATGAGCAGCGATGAGTCGAGAATTTGCCGTGAGGGCGCGGTGAGGAACTGGGCCGTGAGGGCGCTGACGGTGAAGCACTTGGCTTGCGTGCGAGCTTCTTTGGCATTGATTTCCTCGGCTTGACCGAGGGCTCAGCAAGCGCAACAGCAGCAGAATCCTCATTGAATTTCCTCACCGCCTCCTTGGCCTATCTTGCCAATTTGGCTTGGCGCTGGACCATTCTTGGGAAAGTCTTCACCACTCTTGATGCTAGTGGGATCTGCGATTTGGCAGGTGCCAAAGGATCTCTTGGGCATGGAGGGTTCAGCGAATTTCCTCATGTACTTGGGAGTGACATAGCGGTATTCTCGCCATTCTCGTGCCCATCTCCTTTCTATTCTCTGTATCGCACTTTATACTGGTTCTTAGTCTCCTTGCCAAATTTGGATTCATCGGTGTGCGATACTCTTTGTATATTTCCTCGGGAATCTCAAAGGCGGTCATGACTTCGGTTTCTTTCCTCCCTTCTGTGGTCTCTTGCCTTCGCCATTTTCTTTAGGTGAGAATTTGAACAATAGAGCACTCAAGAATTATGCAGTTTTTCTTCAAGGAACGCTGCAAATGAGTTAAGTTGATGAGAACCTAGTGATTCAGCGGCGGACATGAGTACTGTGAGCAGAGTGTAGGTGCGAGGAATTTGGAGAGGTCATATGCATTCTCGTAAGATTTTTCAAAAGAAGCAAGTTTTGAGAATTTGACCAGTTGAGCCTTGAGGAATTTCACTAAGCGTTTGTCTTAGGTTCGAGTTGTCTGATGAAAATCCGCACAATTGAGGAATCTTGAAGAAATGAATGCTTAGGGAGATAAATCAAGAACATATAGAGGTGTTCATGTGTGAAGATTTTGAAGAGTAAAAACACCTTTGAAGATTTTCAGAAAGATTTGAGAATCAACGCGAGTAATAAAAGTGACTTTTAATTACCCGAACTGAAGAACACGACGAACAGAGATGAACTGTAGTGAAGTTCGTCACGTTAGATCTCCCACGCCCTAACTTGGCGAGGGAGACAGCTCTGCGGCGGCGGAGTGAAGATTTCGCGACGGCGCGAAATCGACGGTGATGAGGTCGAGGCAGTGAAGCTTTTCCTCACCGGCGGCGATGGAGTAGCGGCGGCGCTAGGGTTTGATTAGAGCTCGAGCGAGAGACAGCGATCGAGTGGAGTAAATGAAGTGAGGAGGGTAAAGGGGTATTTATAGCCACGGTGAAAAACTATTCGCCCGAAGATTTTGGACGAACATGCCCCTGCCCTTTCTCCTTCACGTGACGTGTGTCACCCACGTACTGTGCAGATGAGATTGTGTAAGATCGTGGGTGATTAAACTAATACATCGTGGGATGCGGAACGGTTTGAGCGGTAAAACCGAAAATTTGGATAGGATTTGTTTAAAAGTGTAGTTCGCAATTTCTTGATTGTCAAGGACCGGTGAAGACTTTGAGCGAGTTTCAATCGAAACGCACATGAAGAATTTGTGAATAGATTGGATTGAGTATAGCATAGAGGGAAGGTCCGATCACATTCACTTAGCGTAAATCGCAATTTGAAGAATTAGCAATAAGTGAATCTTGTAGAGGACATAAACTCATATATATATATATATATATATATATATATATATATATAGCCAATGAAGAAATACGACGAAATGTGAAGATTTTGCAAAGTTGAAGAATTTGAAAAATTGAGGAATTTCAAAATGAGGAAAACTCAAATTGAAGATTTTCAACTTTTGTGGTGGCGTATTACCGTATCGTAATGATAATTTCAGACACGCGTACAATTGTCGTAGGGTTACGAGAATCAAATTCTTCATTGATTTCTTCACACTTAGAGTGTTATTCTTCATTGATTGAGGAACAACGTTTCTTCATGTGTTGCACATCTAAGTCATCAATTATGCATAAGGGTTAGGATGTGTGTCCTTTTCAAAGAACATTCGAAGCTTCTAAGATATTTAGCTCACACCGCAACTTGCTAAATCTCTTCTCATCCAAGGGCTTGGTGAAGATATCAGCCAGCAGTTCTTCAGTCTTCACATGCTCGATGGAGATGTCACCCTTCAACACATGATCACGAAGAAAATGATGACGAATCTGGATGTGCTTAGTCTTTGAGTGCTGAACTGGATTGTGAGCAATCTTGATGGCACTTTCATTGTCGCAGAGGAGAGGCACATTCTTCACGTTGACGCCATAGTCCTTGAGGGTTTGCTTCATCCAAAGCAGTTGAGCACAGCATGAGCCAGCGGCAATGTATTCAGCTTCAGCAGTAGACAGTGATATGCAGTTTTGTTTCTTCGAGGACCAACAGACCAAAGATCGTCCAAGGAAATTACAAGTGCCAGATGTTGACTTGCGATCCACACGATCACCAGCATAGTCAGAGTCAGAATATCCAATGAGATCAAAAGTAGAGCCCTTGGGGTACCATAATCCTAGTGTTGGTGTGTGAGCTAGATATCGAAGAATATGCTTCACAGCCTTATGGTGTGATTCCTTCGGTGCAGCTTGAAATCGGGCACACATGCAAACACTAAGCATTATATCTGGCCTAGATGCACATAAGTACAATAAAGAATCAATCATGGGCGGTATACCTTATGATCGAAGTCGCATACCATTTTCATCGATTGCATAGATGACCATTTGTGGGCATAGGAATTTTGACGCCTTTGCAATCTTGCATGCGAATTTCCTCGATTACATCTTTGAGGTATTTCTCTGAGATATGAATATGCCATTCTTGCTTGATGAATTTGAAGACCTAAGAAGAATTTCAACTCTCCCATCATAGACATTTGATATTCTTCACTCATCATATAGGCAAATTCATCACTATATCGTTGGTTAGTACATCCAAAGATAATATCATCAACATATATTTGGCACACAAACAGTTCACCATCATATGATTTAGTAAATAGAGTAGGGTCAAGTGAACCGGGTGTGAAGCCATTCTTCACGAAGAATTCCTTCAGTGTGTCATACCACGCCCGAGGGGCTTGCTTGAGGCCATAGAGAGCCTTATTTAGTCTGAAGACTTTGTCAGGATTCTTGGGATCTTCAAAACCTGGGGGTTGAGGAACATATACTTCTTCCTCAAGCTTACCATTGAGGAATGCACTTTTCACATCCATTTGATATAAGATGATATCATGATGGTTAGCATAGGCAAGTAAAATGCGAATAGCCTCAAGTCTAGCAACAGTGCAAAAGTTTCATCAAATCAATTTCTTCAACTTGTGTGTAGCCTTGAGCTACTAGTCGTGCCTTATTCCTCACCACAAGGCCATTTTCATCTTGCTTGTTGCGGTAGATCCACTTTGTGCCAATGATATTATGCTTGCGAGGATCTGGGCGGTTGACCAATTCCTGACATTGTTCAGCTCGAATCGATGTAATTCTTCTTGCATAGCCTGAATCCACTCCGGCTCGAAATGCTTCATCTACCTTAGTGGGCTCTGAGATAGAGACAAAAGCATAGTGCCCACAAAAGTTAGATAAGTGTGAGGCTTTTGGCGGGTGAGAGGACTGGTCTTGCTGATGTCATCGATGATCTTCTCCACTTGCACTTCTTTTGCAATGCGTGGATGAGTTGGTTGTCGCCGAGGATTTTGATCAGCATTTTCTTGACACCAATTTCCTCATCATGTTCTTGGTGCATCACTCGGCGTTCTTCACGAACAGAATGAATTCTTGACAGATTCTTGATGGGAATGACATCCTCGGTTGCCTTGAGCTTGATATCATCTTCGGTGCTGGTTTATCTAACACGAAGGTAGGTGCTCTCTTTGCGAGCCATTAGTTTCATCGAACCGCACATCTACAATGTCAACAATCTTGTGAAGCACAATGTTGAAGACTCTGTAGGTGTCTGAGTCCTTCCGTAACCAAGCATAAAACCTTCATGTGCTTTTGGTGCAAATTTAGAGTTGTGGTGAGGATCTCTAATCCAACATTTAGCACGAAGACTTTGAAATAACTCACATTGGGTTTCTTGTCGTGAGGAGTTCATATGCGATCTTCTTGAAGAATTTGTGAAGATATACTCTGTTGATGATGTGGCGGGCGGTATCAATTGCATCAATCCAAAAGCGCCGAGGCATTTTGTATTCATCAAGCATAGTCGAGCCATCTCAACAAGAGTTCTGTTCTTGCGCTCCACGACGCCATTTTGCTGAGGAGTATAGGGAGCAGATAATTCATGAGTAATACCAAGTTCATCAAGATAGGCATCAAGACCAGAATTCTTGAACTCAGTTCCATTGTCACTTATGATATCCTTGATCTTCACACCAAAGTTAGTTGAAGCCCTCGAAGAAAATCGTTTGAAGACTTCCTGCACTTCATGTTTGTAAGTAACAATGTGTACCCATGTATATCGGGAATAATCATCAACAATGACAAAACCATATAGAGATGCATCATTGGTGACTGCTGAATAATGATTAGGTCCGAAGAGGTCCATGTGAAGCAATTGAATGGACGGGTAGTGGTCATGATAGTCTTATTTGGATGCTTGGCCTTGGTCATTTTCCGCTTCACATGCTCCGCATAAGTGATCCTTGAGGAATTTGACATTCTCAATGCCAATGACATGCTTCTTCTTCGCAAGCGTGTCCAAATTCCTCATGCTGCATGACCAAGTCGTCGATGCCATAGCCAGCCTTCGAAGCTTTTGCAAGTAGACACATGGCTGGTTGTGGTCTGTAGAGAAATCAACAATATCTGGTCTCCTCTCCTAAAGCCTTGAAGACTTTGGAATTGTCGACTTCCATACTCACAACACATCGATATTTGCCAAAGACAACAACCATATCAAGATCACAAAGCATTGAGATCGACATGAGATTGTATCCTAAGGATTCAACAAGCATGACTTTGTCCATGTGCTTATCCTTAGAGATAGCAACCTTACCAAGACCCAATACCTGACTTTTGCCTTTGTCAGCAAATATGATATGCTTCAGAGGTGACGGTGATAAAGGAGCATCCATCAATAGATTCTTGTCACCAGTCATGTGATTTGTACATCCACTATCAAGGACCCATTCAATAGTTTTGGGTTGGTCATCCTGCAGATGAATTAGTGTAACTTACCATCTCATATGCTTCATCGGTGAAGAATATGATATCAAGTTCATCAGATGAATTTCATCAAGTAGTAAACAGATATAGCAATATGAGGACGTGTGAAATAAAAGTTCATTTCATCATGATTCGCCTGCGTCCTTTCAGGCATTTTGTCAGGTCCCCAGCAAATTCTTCAGACGTTCGAGCACGTCTGGAGACCTGACCCTGCAGAAGAGATTAGTTCTTTTCTTCACCACCCACATCTGGAGGGGTGGTAAAGAGTTCATCATCCTGCGAGCACCATGTGAGAAAGGTGGCAAAGATGCCAAACCATTTCGTTTAGCATAGGAGGGGTTAGGGTAAGCATATGAATAAGCAGAGTAATTCTTCGAGGACTTATGAACATAGTGGTTTGAAGAATAATGCACATATTCATAGCCCTTAGCTTTACCTGCGAGACAGATTTGTTAGCACGATGATAATCATATGAGGACTTTGATCCGCTTGAGGAATTTGATCCTCGTGAAGAATTTGGTCCATATGAGGATTTGGATCCATATGAAGAGTTTGATCTGGGGTTCTGTTCTTCCTTTGGTGGTGTCATGAGGACATTCACCAAGACTTTCAACACAGCTTTTGGGAACCCAGATTTTCTTCATAGGGGAACCGTTCCAGCAGATTAGTGCCAACATATCTAGCAAATACTTCACCATTCGATTTTTGAACAGTTTATAGTTGAGTCAAATGACTCATCGGAAGAATGAGGAGATTCACATGTAAAGCCGGATAAGTTAGATGGATCAATCTGGAGGTCCCTTTGCAGCAACCCATGAGGTTTTGGGATCTGCTCGGGTTTCCAATATGTTCCATCGGCATTGAGTTTCCTCTCAAAGGCAATACCCTCTTTCCTAGGGTTTCGTTGAGGATCTGCTTTTGAGCACATCACAAAGTGTCGATGCCCTTTGAGGCTTTTGTACATGCTGTCATGTACAATTCCTTCAACCTGCATTGTCGGTGATACTAGCAATGTCCTCGGATGAGAATTAGTGATAGCAGAGGCGATGAAGAATTTGTAACAGTTGAAGCATTTGTACATTCAGGTGAAGAATTAGCAGATTCACGTTCAATGCACTTTAAACATGGAGGAACAAATTCTTCCTGAGAAGCGCTGATTTGTTGAGCTAGTAATGAATCGCGCTCCTTCTGAAGATCTTCATAACATACTCTTAGCTTTTCAAGATCTGCCTTTCTTTGAATAGCTTCAAGAGAAAGCTTCTCATTATCTTGCTTTTCTTGAAGAAATTCATAAGAAAGTTTCTCATGATCAGACAAGAGGGAGTTATGATGACCTTGAAGGTTATCATACTTAGGCCAAGTCTCTGAAGATTTTCGATCGGGGCTTTAGTGCGATCCATTTCTTCACCCAACATATCATCACTTTTATCTAGCATGTTTTGAACCTTTTCAAGAGCCCGTTGTTGTTTCACAGCAATTTTAGCAAGTTTAGAGTAGCTAGGCTTAAGATCCTCATCAGATTCATTTTCACTAGAATCAGAGGAGTTGTATTTGAGTACCTTAGCTGCTTTTGCCATGAAGCAATAGGTGGGGCGTAGCCATCATTATCTTCATCGGGCTTGTTGGTGGAATCAGTTTCTTGATGTTGAAGATGGACTTGTTGACGAAAGCTAGCAACGCCGGACTCGCCACACGGCACTCAGATTCTTGGACTCCTCCTCTTCATCATTTTCCTCAGATTCAGCTTCAGAGTCCATTTCCTTGCCAATGAATGCCCGAGCTTTCTTGGAGCTGCCCTTCTTGTGAGATGAAGACTATGATGGTTTTGAAGACGAGGATTTTGATGATTTCTTCTTCTTCTTCATTTCATCAGAACTGTAGTCCTTGTATTTCTTCTTCTTCATTTCCTTTTCCCACTGAGGACAATCTTGAATATAGTGACCAGGCTTCTTGCATTTGTGGCAAAGTCTTCTCTTGGAGTCACTGGATGAAGAATCACTTCCCCTTGAGGGTTTTCCAAAGAGACCACGTCTTGTGAATTTCTGGAATTTCTTCACAAGGAGAGCTAGATCTGGCTCGAGTTCTTGAGATCACCAAGGCTACTACCGAATCCTCACATTGAGTCGACACAACCTTAGCCTTGAGGTGCGTGGTTTGACATAGTTTGAGCCATAGAGATCTCTCTTTTCAGCAAGTCGGAACTTCGTGAGTGTTAAGCCTTTCGAGGATATCAGCGGGATCAAGTGACTTGTAGTCGACGCTCTTGTATCATCGGTCCTAGAGTATCAAATGAGGAATCAAGCGATCTTAGCAGTTTCTTCACAACTTCATGATCAGTGATGTCAGTGGCACCGAGGGTTGAAGCTCATTTGAAATGTCAGTGAGGCGATCGAAGGTTTGTTGGACATTTTCGTTGTCGAGTCTTTTGAAGCGGTTGAAGAGATTCCGAAGAACATCAACTCGAGAGTCACGTTGAGTTGAGACTCCTTCATTTACTTTGGACAGCCTATCCCAGATTAGCTTGGCAGTTTCCAAAGCACTCACTCTTCCATACTATCCTTTGCTCAGATGACCAGAGATGATATTCTTCGCTTGAGAGTCGAGTTGTTTGAATCTCTTCACATTAGTAGCGGTCAGTGTTTCAGTGACAGCGGGGACACCATTTTCCACAACATACCAGAGATCATTATCAATTGCCTCAAGATGCATTCGCATCTTGTTCTTCCAGTAGGGGTAGTCCGTTCCATCAAAGGTGGGACACCCAGCCGAGACCTTGATCATACTGCGGTCGACATAACTAGAACTCCGGTGGTTAAACCAAAATCACACGTAACAAGGGAGTACCTTGCTCGATACCAATTGAAAGTCGTTATATCGACTAGAGGGGGGTGAATAGGCGATTTTATGAAATTCTTCATCGAGGAATTTGCGGTGAGAAATTCCTTAGCGAAGAACTATTTGCAGCGGAATATGTACTCAGAGGTAAACTTAACAGATTACACACATAGTCGGTATGATGAAATGAAGACTAGAGCAGTACGAGAAGCGTAAACGCAGGATAACAAGATGAAGACAAACAGATGAAGAAATTGAACCGAGGAATTTGTGAAAGTCTTGATCAAAGTCTTCAAGCACGATATGAACAACATGCAACACAGAATGAGGAAATGGATGAGTTGAGGAAATAGAACCAGTCGGTTGGTGAAGACAATGATTTGGTAAACCAGTTCAACTGCTGTCTCGGTTATGCGTCTGGTTGGAGCGGTGAGTATTTAAACTCGAGGACACACGTCCCGGACACCCGATCTCGAGCCGCAACTCAGGACACCCAGTCCTCACCGTATTCTCCTTGAACTAAGACCACGCAGGCCTCGTCCAATCACTCGTGGTAAGTCTTGGTGACTTCAAACCTTCACAGACTTGGTCACTCGGCGATCCACAATTCCTCTTGGATGCTCTAGACCTTGGCGCCTAACCGTCTGGAAGAAGCACAGTCTTCAAAGGTAACAAGCGTCGGATCCACGCAGGATCAATTTCTTCAGTGATGCTCAATCACTTGGGGTTTTGTGGGTTTGGTTTTGGGATTTTCCTCACTTGATTTTCGCTCAAAGTCCTCAGAGGATGGGTTGCTCTCAAATGACAAGTGTCAAGTTCTCTCGGGCAGCCAACCAACTAGTGGTTGTAGGGGCGGCTATTTATAGCCTAGGAGCAGCCCGACATGATAAGACATAAATGCCCTTCAATGATATGACCGTTAGGTGGATAAGATATTTTGGTCCGCCGGTACCTGAAGACAACAACGGTCGGAAATTTGACTTTCAAAGTCCTCGGGGCTATCATGTTCCTCCTTTGTGTAGGCAATTCGCCTTTGGCGAATTCCTAACTCCTCGATCGAGCAAAGTTATCGGTGACCGAAGAACTGCGTCTCATCCTTTGAAGAATTTGACTGAATCTGTATGAGATTTCAATGGCTTCACTCGAAGGATTGGTAGGTGTAGGATTTTGAGTTGAGCATCACATGGAAATTTTTCCTTAGTATTTCCTCGACCCCTTTAACGATGACGGTGTTTCTATGACTCAAGAAAGAGAAAATGAAACTACGAAAACAAAAGTCTTCACGCTTCATATTCCTCGAATGAATATCAAGTCTTCATGGTCACACCAATTTCTTCACTTTCAAAGTCTTGAAAGTCTTGAATATCAAAGTCTTGATTGAAGAACTTCATTTTAGAATTCGACTTTCTCTGTAAATATCAAACTCCTCATAGACTTATAGACCTGTGTACACTCACAAACGCATCGCCATACTTAACCTATAAGTCTTCAATACACCAAAATCACTAAGGGGCACTAGATGCACTTACATCTTGCAAGTCTTTTCTTGCCTTCGGCCCATCCTTGGTCTTATCCGGCATGTTCATCAGTGTTGCGAGCAAGCTCTCAAGGACATTCTTACATATATGCATTTGATCAAGGCAATGAGGTGTATCGAGTTTTTGCCAGTACTCCAAGTCCCAGAACACAGACCTCGTCTTCCATACCTTCAGCAGCGGCTCCGGCGCCTTTCTCATCGTCTTTCGGTAGCAGGGCACTCCTTCCAGTTTTTCAACATCTCATTGATTTCGGCACCGCTCCGCTTACGTGGAGGTCCTCGATGCTCAGCGTGACCATTGAATAGATCTCCACGGTTTCTCCACGGGTCATCCTATTCAAGCCATCTTCGATGCCCCATGTACACGATTTTCCCAGACCCGCCATCTTTCCTTGACGTTAGCTGCTGAGATGTTGTATCATCCATGCACCGCGTGCATCTGCAATATCCATGGCACACCTGGCCTGCCACATATCCATAACCGAGATAGTCCCGCACCTTTATCGTGATCATTATAACTCTCATGTTGAAATACTCACCTTTCTTTGGCGTCCCATGTCTTGGCGGTGTTTTCCATAACATGTCTAACTCCTCTTGAAGTAGCCCCGATACAAATTAATATTATTTCCTGGTTGTTTGCCCTTGAATAAGCATGCTCATGTGAATGTACTTGATTTCATGCACAACCAGGGGGAGGTTGTACATCCATACAAACATGGGCCATGTACTATGGTTGGTGTTCGGTTGCCAAACGGATTCATGCCATCGGTACACGCGCCGAGCACGATGTTCCTTGCATCACATTCAAAATACCGATAGAAGCTGTTCAACGCTCTCCACTGGCTTCCATCCTTCACGTGTCTTAGCTTCGGATCATCTCCATCGTCGGGCTTCTTCCTCTCCGCGTGCCAGTGCATAATCTTTGCTTCCTTGGGATCTACAAAATACCTGTGGAGACGGGGAGTGATCGGTAAGTACCATACAACTTTCTAGGGACATTTCTTCCTGGCCTTCTTGTATCGAGAAGCATTGCACATCGGATAGCTTGTTTTTTCCGCGTGCTCCTTCCGATAAATTATGCAATCATTGATGCATGCATGGTATCTAACGTGTGGCAGATCAAGAGGGCACACGATCTTCTTGGCCTCATCAACACTAGTAGGACATAGATTACCTGCGGGAAGAACATCCTTTAGGTACTTGAGATGCTCATCAAGGCTAGTGTCGGTCCATTTGTTTTTAGCCTTCGTCTTCAGGAGTTGGAGCGTGATACTCAACCGGGTCACCTCAGGATTGCAACCATCATACAATGGAGTGTTCGAGTCTACCACCAGTTGCTCTACCTTAGCCTCCTCTCTAGAAGCAGCTCTCTCAGTACTCGTCTCCTTGCGAAGCAATGCTTGAACATGAGGGTCCCGCACAATTAAACTTACTACCGACGAACTCTGCTGCATGGAGTCCATGTCGTTCTCTCCGCCGCCATGTCCGTCCCCTTCTCCGCCGCCATGTCCGGCCTCTTCCCCGCCACCATTATCGATCATCTCTTCGTCTTGCCCCGTGTCATCATTGCCTGCCCCGTCGGCATCCTCAACATTGTCATCCTCATCTTCAATTATCCACCGAGTATAGCCATGCATGAAACCAGTCATGAGCAGGTGCGCTTCGACACGACCATCGTCATGGGGGTCGAGCCAAACTATTCCTTTGCATTTTAGACACGGACATAAAACCTCTGTCCGGTTATTTTCTTTCATGTCCTGCACCGCCGACCGCAACCACCTGTCCACCATCGTTCCACTGACCATCGTCAACTCTGCACGGTAATAATAAAAAAATTGATTATAAAAATGCATGCATGCATCAAAGTCATAAAAAAATTTGGCACGACCTTCCCTAAAAATAGGACATATATGGATCTAGAGTTTGCCTGGAATTTGCCGAAACGGAAATAAATCGACATTTCGGCAAAACATAGGCAACTCAAAAGCACAATTTGGCGGCGTCAACTCATGCCACACACACAATTTCCACAAACATATCACACACACATAAACACATTTCCATTTTGCAAAAGCATGAAATTTTCATCACCTCTATCTCGATCGAGATCGAGCACAGTGGAGATGATGTTGTAGGGAGATCAAAAGTGCACAAAGCTCTTCTTGACAAAGATAGATCTAGTTAGGGGCAAATAGGTCACTTAACTAAATCCTACATCTACCTAGCTACCTAATTTGGGAGGAGACAACTTCAACTAGTGGAGGGGAAGGAAAAGAGAAAGGAGATGCATTAATGGAGGTGGTGTAGTTATGTAGGAGTAATGAAGAGAGAGAAAGGTGGATAGAAGAGAGAGAGTAATGGGGGAGAAGTATTGAGGAGAAGAAGAAGAGTGAGAGTGGGAGAATGTGGTGGAGGTAGGGGGAAGGGAAGAGAGGGGGGGTAGGGGAAGGGAAAAGAGGAGGGGAGGGAGGGACGGGTGGGTGTTGGGTTGGTGCGGGTTAGCGATGGCTGAGGAAACGCAGCTGCTGCTAAGAATTTAGCAGCAACGCGCTTTGCGGTATGGCGCTACTGCTAACTGGGACAAAAAATTGTGGCAATTTGAAACTTACCAGCAGCGATCTCGAAGAAAGCACGCTACTACTACATACTTAGCAGTAGCGCTGTTCTTGCGACCGCGCTACTGCTACTTAGAGTTAGGTGCACACCGCCGGTCGATATTTGTAGCAGCGCGTTTCTGGCCGAGCGCGCTACTGCTAAATCCTTATCAGCAGCGAGTTTACATAACACGCGCTACAACTAGTTAGAAGCAGCGCCCCATTTTGAACCGCGCTGCTGCTAAGATTCTGTGTATAGGCTTTTCCCTAGTAGTGGAGAGTTGGTCAGGCAAACTCGATGGGACCGATTACACAACCTCGGTAGGACCAATTTTGGTAATGAGTCAACCAGGAAGTTTGCATTGTAACCTCGGTAGTACTGATTGCTGAATCTCGGTGAGACCGATTTTGGTAATGGACGTACACAGAGAGATTACAATCCCATCTCGGTGAAACTGAGATCCCTATCGGTGATACCGATTTGCCCAGGGTTTGTGCAGGGCCGGGCGGGCAAAATCCGGGGCCCTGTGCGAAACTAAAAAATAGGGCCCTATCTCACTAAAAAATTCTAAGGATCAACAGACTAATTATCGAATGAAACCGGCGGTGCTTCTTTTCTGACATATCTTGTTCATTCCACATTTATAAGATTTATCAATTAAATTTGTTCTCTTTCTTTTCTCTTGCGCTTAGAGGTACCAGACTGATGTTTCCCGTGGTGACTCAAAAATGTACTCCCTCCGTCCCAAAATTCTTATCTTAGATTCGTCTAGATACAGATGTATCTAATACTAAAACATGACTTGATGCATTCGTATTTAGACAAATCTAAGACAAAATTTTTGGGACGGAGGGAGTATTATTGAAACACAAATACAAAAGATGAATAAAATACAATTGAACAGTAGCATATATCAATAAGTGCATGCGTCAATGTTTGGCAATTAGATGAACCATCTGCCTCACCTAGTTTTGGGTCCTGTCCAGTTGAACTACTACACATTGAGCGTGATCTTTGACCGAGGAGGTAAGAACCGATCTCTAACAAAGACACAAAACACCAAAAGTTAATTTGGAAATTAGAAATTAGGAGTAGGAACCGAAATTAATCGAAAAGTAGGACTCACAAAGCACCTGGAGGGTGGAGGCTGGAGTCGGCTACGAATCGATCCGACCAGTCTGGAATTTGGGAAAGGAAACGAACATGAAGGCACCAATGGCAGCAGCCGGAATCCGATCGGTATGATGAGCCGAAGGCGATCTCTTTCCTGCAGGGTTTGGTTGGTGTGCGTGATCGGCTGATCGCCCGGACGCCCCGATCTCCGACGCCCGACGGCCTGACGCTACTGCAGGGTTTGGTTTGGGGTAGCGTGATCGCCCGGTCGCCGACGGCCCGACACCACGCGACTGCAGTTATGGACGGTTTCCAGATGGAAATGCTCCCGATTCCATCTTCTCGGTCGACTGCTGTAGGTAGGGCGTAGGCTGCGATCTCATTTTCTTTTCTTGACGGAAGATCCTGTTTCCATCGATCGAGGAGTTTAGATCGAGCACCAGGCACGAGTGCTCGCTGGCATCCACTTAGGCCCAGCTCGAGAGCCCAGTGGCCCCGTATGGTTTCGATCTGTTTTTTTAGAAATACTAGGCCTACGAAAAAAATTTGGGGCCCCGTAATATTATGGGCCCTGTGCGGGCCGCACGTTTGGGACAACTGTGGGCCCGGCCCTGGGTTTGTGGCAGAGGCTATGACATTTGAACTCGGTGGCGCCGGATAGAAAGAATCGGTGGGGCCGAGTTTGACTTTAGGTTTAGGTCATATGTGTGGAAGTGGGAAAGTAGTTGAGGGTTTTGGAACATATCACTAAGCACTATGGAGCAAGAAACTCATTAAGTAACACCTCATCCCTTCTTGATAGTATTGGCTTTTCCTATAGACTCAATGTGATCTTGGATCACTAAAATGTAAAATGAAGAGTCTTGATCTTGAAGCTTGAGCCAATCCTTTGTCCTTAGCATCTTGAAGGAGTTCCCACATCCTTTAGTCCATGCCACTCCATTGTTGAACTTATCTGAAACATACTAGATAAAAGTGTTAGTCCAACAAGAGATATGTTGACATTAATTACCAAAACCACCTAGGGAGCACTTGTGCTTTCAGTCTCCCCCTATTTGGTAATTGATGACAACATACATCAAAGCTTTAGATAAAGATATAAGGAATAGCAAGTAAAGCTTTGGAAAGACATGTAACAAGCATAGGCTCCCCCCTACATGTATGCAATCATGTGAATATGGAATGTAGAAGCATGTGAGAGCATAACCATGATAGAGTAGGCAATGTGTTACATGTATCTTGGCCATATGCATCAGAGCAAAGAATATTAAAGAAAATACCTTCATGCCCATGAGTCCTTCTTGCAAACAGTATGTACATCAGCAAGAATTCCTCATACACATGATTGTGATGCATATACTTACCTTGTAGTCTTGAGTTGGCTTAGGATGGAATGAACCTGTGAAAATAAGGTTAGATAACACAAATGCACCTACTAGCCAGAGCAAACAAAAGAAACCACAAGAATACCAAGACTGGGATGACATGTAGAGAGTGAGTACTAAGTACCACATTGGATTAGACATGTCCACAAGAGTAAAGATATGCAATGAATTTAAATGATTTCTTTCCCTTAGATGTCTTGCTCCCCCTGAATCTAGCATGGGATACTGGGAGAAGATAGGGAACAGAAAATCATAGCTGAAAGATATAAATGAATAGAGCTAATGCAAATAAGCACATATGAACATGTCTCTCCCCTCAAGAAGACATGTGGCATCTCTCCTCTTGAACACCAAACATCTGGGATCCTTGAGAAATACTTTCTACTTGAGTATTCTCTCCCCTAGAGATCTCTTTCTCCCCCTGTGGAGGTGATATTCTCTCTCTCTCTCTCTCTCTCTCTCTCTCTCTGATGTGATCTCTCTAAGTGATAAGCTTTGATGTGATCTCTCTCTCCCCCTTTGACATCAATTTCCAAGAAGGGTTTGATCCTTGAGACACAGTACAAAGCATTTATAGAAATGTGATGCTTGTAGAGGACAAGATTCATTGAGTGGAGCTGGATCAGAAGAAACACAGAATAAGTGGCAGACTGTTTTTCCTGTTGTGAAATCGGTGGCACCGAGTGGTATGCTTCGGTTGGACCAAAGACAACAAATCGGTGAAACCGAGTTCATCGCAGAGAAAATACTTGTCACCTCAGCTCACTAGACTAGTAAGATCTCACAAAGATTTGCAAGGAATTTACTGAATGATATACAACGAATTGGATGCAGAAAATGCAAAGCAAATAGAAAGAAATCTAGATGAAGTTTTTTTCTGAAAGGGGAAGCAAATATGCATGAGACAAATGCAAAAACACAGAAAAGAACACAAGAGAACTTCATCTAGAGATGGTCGGCGACAAAGTCACCTATGTTAGAGTATATTGACTTAGGAGTCAAGTGAGATCACTTGATCATAGGTCATACTCATCGTTTAAGCTCAAAATGGGGTTGCCATTTTTCGTTTAAGCATCTTGATCTATTCACATCTTGTCGAGTTGCTTTAGCTCATGACTTGGAGTAAAGCTTTTCTAAGATGGAATAACATACCTTGGTTGGTGGTGTTGTCCATGTAGTTGAACTTGTGTGGGTTGCTCAAGGTTGATGTAGCTCATCAAGAGTTGGGAGCACCACTTGGAATTTGAGTCCATCTACCTACATGGGTTAGTTCTTGCAAGGAAGAGCACTTGTGTATCCAAAGATGACCATCATGAAGCTCAACATAGAATTTGTCAAAGGATATGTTTGAGTGGTTCCGTGCTTCCTTGTCTTCAACCACCATAGTGTAGAAACTTGGTGATGTAGAGATTGCTCTGAAGGAAATATGCCCTAGAGGCAATAATAAAGTTATTATTTATTTCCTTATATCATGATAAATGTTTATTATTCATGCTAGAATTGTATTAACCGGAAACATAATACATGTGTGAATATATAGACAAACAGAGTGTCACTAGTATGCCTCTACTTGACTAGCTTGTTAATCAAAGATGGTTATGTTTCCTAACCATGGACAAAGAGTTGTTATTTGATTAACGGGATCACATCATTAGTTGAATGATCTGATTGACATGACCCATTCCGTTAGCTTAGCACCCGATCGTTTAGTATGTTGCTATTGCTTCCTTCATGACTTATACATGTTCCTATGACTATGAGATTATGCAACTCCCGTTTACGAGAGGAACACTTTGTGTGCTACCAAACGTCACAACGTAATCGGGTGATTATAAAGGTGCTCTCAGGTGTCTCCAAAGGTACTTGTTGGGTTGGCATATTTGAGATTAGGATTTGTCCTCCGAATGTCGGAGAGGTATCTCTGGGCCCTCTCGGTAATGCACATCACTTAAGCCTTGCAAGCATTGCAACTAATGAGTTAGTTGCGAGATGATGTATTACGGAATGAGTAAAGAGACTTGCGTAACGAGATTGAACTAGGTATTGGATACCGACGATCGAATCTCGGGCAAGTAACATACCGATGACAAAGGGAACAACGTATGTTGTTGTGCGGTTTGACCGATAAAGATCTTCGTAGAATATGTAGGAACCAATATGGGAATCCAGTTCCGCTATTGGTTATTATTTGGAGACATGTCTCGGTCATGTCTACATTGTTCTCGAACCATAGGGTCTTGCGACGCTTAAGGTTTCGATGATGGTTTCATTATGAGTTTATGTATTTCGATGTACGAAGGTTGTTGAGTCCGGATGTGATTACGGACATGAAGAGGAGTCTCGAAATGGTCGAGACATAAAGATTGATATATTGGGCGGATATATTTGGACACGGAAAAGTTCGGGTGAGATTGAAATATACTGGAGTTAGGAGGTTACGGAACCCCGGTAAGTATATGGGCCTTATTGGGCCTTAGTGGAAGGGAGGAGAAGGAGCAAGGAGCCCCCAAGCCCAATCCGAATTGGGAGGGGCGGCCCCTTTCCTTCTCTCCTCCCCTCTTCCTTCCTTCTCCTACTCCTAATAGGAAAGGGGCCAAACCTACTTGGAGTAGGTTTGCCCCCCTATGGCGCGCCTCCTCCCTAGGCCGGCCTCCTCCTCCCTCCCTCCTTTATATACGGGGCGGGGGCACCCTAGACACGAAGTTGATCATTGAGATCGTTCCTTAGCCGTGTCGCGTTCCCCCTCCACGATATTACACTTCGTCATATTGTAGCGGTGCTTAGGCGAAGCCTGCGACAGAGAACATCAAGATCGTCACCACGCCGTCGTCTTGTGAAACTCCTCCCGTGCCTCTGCTGGATCGGAGATCGGGTGCGTCATCGAGCTGTCGTGTGTCAAGAACTCGAGGTGCCGAGTAACGGTGCTTGGATCGGTTGGACCGGAGGGCGTCGACTACTTCCTCTACGTTGCGTCAGCGCTGCCGCTTGATCTCGAGGGTACGCAGACAACACTCTCCCCTCTCGTTGCTATGCGTCACCATGATCTTGCGTGTGCGTAGGAAATTTTTTGAAATTACTACGTTCCCCAACAGTGGCATCCGAGCCTAGGTTTTATGGTTTGATGTAATATGCACGAGTAGAACACAAGTGAGTTTTGGGCGATATAAGTCATACTGCTTACCAGCATGTCATACTTTGGTTCGCCGGTATTGTTGGATGAAGCGGCCCGGACCGACATTACGCGTACGCTTACGCGAGACTGGTTCTACCGACGTGCTTTGCACATAGGTGGCTGGCGGGTGTCAGTTTCTCCAACTTTAGTTGAACCAAGTGTGGCTACGCCCGGTCCTTGCGAAGGTTAAAACAACACCAACTTGACAAACTATCGTTGCGGTTTTGATGCGTAGGTAAGAATGGTTCTTGCTCAGCCCGTAGCAGCCACGTAAAACTTGCAACAACAAAGTAGAGGACGTCTAACTTGTTTTTGCAGGGCATGTTGTGATGTGATATGGTCAAGACGTGATGAGATATAAGTTGTTGTATGAGATGATCATGTTTTGTTGAAGTTATCGGCAACTGGCAGAAGCCCTATGGTTGTCTCTTTGTTGCATAAGATGCAAGTGCCAAATAATTGCTTTACTTTATCGCTATGCGATAGCAATAGTTGCAAGAGCAATATTTGGCGAGACGACCATGTGACGACACATTGATATAGATCAAGATGATGAAGATCATGGTGTCGTGCCGGTGACGATAGAGATCATGACAGTACTTTGGAGATGGAGATCAAAGGCGCAAGATGATCATGGCCATATCATGTCACATATTTTGATTGCATATGATGTTTATCTATTATACATCTTATTATTGCTTTGATTGACGGTAGCATTTTAAGATGATCTCTCACTAATTATCAAGAAGTGTTCTCCCTGAGTATGTACCATTGCCAAAGTTCGTCGTGCCCAGACACCACGTGATGATCGGGTGTGATAAGCTCTACGTCCATCTACAACGGGTGCAAGCCAGTTTTGCACATGCGGAATACTCAGGTTAAACTTGACGAGCCTAGCATATGCAGATATGGCCTCGGAACACGGATACCGAAAGGTCGAGCGTGAATCATATAGTAGATATGATCAACATAGTGATGTTCACCATTGAAAACTACTCCATCTCACGTGATGATCGGTTATGGTTTAGTTGATTTGGATCACGTGATCACTTAGATGACTAGAGAGATGTCTGTCTAAGTGGGAGTTCTTAAGTAATATGATTAATTGAACTTGAATTTATCATGAACTTAGTCCTGGTAGTATTTTGCAAATTATGTTGTAAGATCAATAGCTTGCGTTGTTGCTTTCATATGTTTATTTTGATATGTTCCAAGAGAAAATTGTGTTGAAAAATGTTAGTAGCAATGATGCGGATTGGATCCGCAATCTGAGGTTTATCCTCGATCTGCATCAAGAATTATGTCCTTAATGCACCGCTAGGTGACAGACCTATTGCAGGAGCGGATCTAGGCGTTATGAGCGTTTGGCTAGCTCAATATGATGACTACTTGATAGTTTTGTGCACCATGCTTTATGGCTTAGAATGGGACTTCAAAGATGTTTTGAACATCATGGACCATGAGATGTTCCAGGAATTGAAGTTAATATTTCAAGCAAATACCCGAGTTGGGAGATATGAAGTCTCCAGCAAGTTCTATAGCTAAAAGATGGAGGAGAATCTCTCAACTAGTGAGCATGTGCTCAGATTGTCTGGGTACTACAATCACTTGAATCAAGTGGGAGTTAATCTTCTAGATAATATAGTGATTGACAGAATTCTCTAGTCACCATCACCAAGTAAGTAGAACTTCGTGATGAACTATAGTATGCAAGGGATGACGAAAATGATTCCCGAGCTCTTCGTGATGTTGAAATCGATGAAGGTAGAAATAAAGAAAGAGCATCAAGTGTTGATGGTTGACAAGATCACTAGTTTCAAGAAAAGGGCAAAGGGAAAGAAAGGGGAACTTCAAGTAGATTGACAAGCAAGTTGTCACTCCCACGAAGAAGCCCAAAGCTGAACCAAAGCACTGGCCGAGTGCTTACAATCGCAAAGGAAATGGTAATCTGAAGCGAAATGCCCTAAATATTTGGTGGATAAGAAGGATGGCAAAGTAAAAAAGGGTATATTTGATATACAGGTGTTTGATGTGTGCTTTACTAGTGTTTATAGCAACCCCTCGGTATTTGGTACTGGTTCAGTTGCTAAGAGTAGTAACTCAAAGCGGAGTTGCGAATAAATGAAACTAGTTAAGGGTGAAGTGACGATGTGTGTTGAAAGTAGTTCCAAGATTGATATGATCATCATCGCACACTCCCTATACTTTCGGGATTAGTGTTAAACCTAAATAAATGTTATTTGGCGTTTGCGTTGAGCATGAATATGATTTGATCATGTTTATTGCAATATGGTTATTCATTTAAAATCAGAGAATAATTGTTGTTCTATTTAAATGAATAAAACCTTCAATGGTCATACACCCAACGAAAATAGTTTGTTGGCTCTCGATCGTAGTGATGCACATATTCATAATATTGATGCCAAAAGATGCAAAGTTAATAATGATAGTGCAACTTATTTGTGGCACTACCGTTTAGGTCATATCGGTGTAAAGCGCATGAAGAAGCTCCATACTGATGGACTTTTGGAACCACTTGATTATGAATAACTTGGTACTTGCGAACCGTGCCTCATGGGCAAGATGACTAAAACGCCGTTGTCCGGTACTATGGAGAGAGCAACAGATTTGTTGGAAATCATACATACAGATGTATGTGGTCCGATGAATGTTGAGGCTCGTGGCGGATATTGTTATTTTCTGACCTTCACAAAATAATTTGAGCAGATATGGGTATATCTACTTGATGAAACATAAGTCTGAAATAGTTGAAAGGTTCAAAGAATTTCAGAATGAAGTGGAAAAATCATCGTAACAAGAAAAATAAAGTTTCTACGATCTGATCGCGGAGACAAATATTTGAGTTACGAGTTTGGTCTTCAATTAAAACAATGTGGAATAGTTTCACAAATTCATGCCACCTGGAACACCACATCATAATGGTGTGTCCGATGTCATAACCGTACTTTATTGGATATAGTACAATCTATGATGTTTTTTACCGATTTACCAATATCATTTTGGGATCATGCATTAGAAACAACTGCATTCACGTTAAATAGGGCACCATCTAAATCCGTTGAGACGACACTATATGAACTGTGGTTTAGCAATAAACCAAAGTTGTCGTTTCTTAAAGTTTGGGGCTGCGATGCTTATGTGAAAAAGTTCCATCCTGATAAGCTCAAACCCAAATCGGAGAAGTGCGTCTTCATAGAATACCCAAAGGAAATTGTTGGGTACACCTTCTATCACAAATCCGAAGGCAAAACATTCGTTGCTAATAATGGATCCTTTCTAGAGAAGGAGTTTCTCTCGAAAGAAGTGAGTGGGAGGAAAGTAGAACTTGATGAGGTAACTGTACCTGTTTCCTTATTGGAAAGTAGTTCATCACAGAAATCTGTTCTTGTGACTACTATACAAATTAGTGAGGAAGCTAATGATGATGATCATGTAACTTCAGATCAAGTTACTACCTAACCTTGTAGGTAAAACGGAGTGAGATCCGCACCAGAGTGGTACGGTAATCCTGTTCTGGAGCTCATGTTACTTGACCATGACAAACCTACGAACTATGAGGAAGCGATGATGAGCCCAGATTCATGAAATGGCTTGAGGCCATGAAATCGAGATGAGATCCATGTATGAGAACAAAGTGTGGACTTTGGTGGAGTTGCCCGATGATCGGCAAGCCATAGAAAATAAATGGATCTTCAAGAGGAAGACGGACGCTGATAGTAGTGTTACTATCTACAAAGCTAGACTTGTCGAAAAAGGTTTTTGACAAAGTTCAAGATGTTGAATACAATGAGATTTTCCCACTCGTATCGATGCTTAAAAGTCTGTCCGAATCATGTTAGCAATTGCCACATTTTTTGAAATCTGGCAAAAGGATGTCAAAACTGCATTTCTTAATGGGTTTATTAAAGAAGAGTTGTATATGATGCAACCGAAGGTTTTGTCAATCCTAAAGGTGCTAACAAAATGTGCAAGCTCCAATGATCCATCTATGGACTGGTGCAAGCATCTCGGAGTTGGAATCTACGCTTTGATAAGTTGATCAAAGCATATAGTTTATCTTGAGACTTGCGGGAAGCCTGTATTTACTAGAAAGTGAGTGGGAGCACTACAACATTTCTGATAAGTATATGTGAATGACATATTGTAGATCGGAAATAATGTAGAATTATTATGCAAAGCATAAAGGAGTGTTTGAAAGGAGTTTTTCAAAGAAAGACCTCGGTGAAGCTGCTTACATATCGAGCATCAAGATCTATAGAGATAGATCAAGACGCTTGATAAGTTTTTTCAATGAGTACATACCTTGACAAGATTTTGAAGTAGTTCAAAATGGAACAATCAAAGAAAGTGTTCTTGCCTGTGTTACAAGGTGTGAAATCGAGTAAGACTCAAAACCCGACCACTGCAGAAGATAGAAAGAGAATGAAAGTCATTCCCTATGCCTTGGCCATAGGTTCTATAAAGTATGCCATGCTGTGTACCAGATCTATTGTATACCCTGCACCGAGTGCGGCAAGGAGTACAATAGTGATCTAGGAGTAGATCATCGGACAGCGATCAAAATTATCCTTAGTGGAATAAGGATATGTTTCTCGATTATGGAAGTGAAAAAGGTTAGTAAGTAAAGGGTTACGTCGATGCAAGTTTTGACACCGATCTGGATGACTCTAAGTCTCGATCTAGATACATATTGAAAGTGGGAGCAATTAGCTAGAGTAGCTCCGTGCAGAGCATTGTAGACAAAAAAAACTGCAAAATACATAACGGATCTGAATGTGAAAGACCCGTTGACTAAGATTCTCTCACAAGCAAAATATGATCACACCTAAGTACTCTTTGGGTGTTAATCACATAGCGATGTGAACTAGATTACTGAATCTAGTAAACCCTTTTGATGTTGGTCACATGGCGATGTGAACTATGGGTGTTAATCACATGATGATGTGAACTATCGATGTGAATCACATGGTGATGTGATCTAGATTATTGACTCTAGTGCAAGTGGGAGACTGAAGGAAATATGCCCTAGAGGCAATAATAAAGTTATTATTTATTTCCTTATATCATGATAAATGTTTATTATTCATGCTAGAATTGTATTAACCGGAAACAAAATACATGTGTGAATATATAGACAAACAGAGTGTCACTAGTATGCCTCTACTTGACTAGCTTGTTAATCAAAGATGGTTATGTTTCCTAACCATGGACAAAGAGTTGTTATTTGATTAACGGGATCACATCATTAGTTGAATGATCTGATTGACATGAGCCATTCTGTTAGCTTAGCACCTGATCGTTTAGTATGTTGCTATTGCTTCCTTCATGATTTATACATGTTCCTATGACTATGAGATTATGCAACTCCCGTTTACCGGAGGAACACTTTATGTGCTACCAAACGTCATAACGTAACTAGGTGATTATAAAGGTGCTCTACAGGTGTCTCCAATGGTACTTGTTGGGTTGGCGTATTTCGAGATTAGGATTTGTCACTCCGAATGTCGGAGAGGTATCTCTGGGCCCTCTCGGTAATGCACATCACTTAAGCCTTGCAAGCATTGCAACTAATGAGTTAGTTGCGAGATGATGTATTACGGAACGAGTAAAGAGACTTGCCGGTAACGAGACTGAAATAGGTATTGGATACCGACGATCGAATCTCGGGCAAGTAACATACCGATGACAAAGGGAACAACGTATGTTGTTGTGCGGTTTGACCGATAAAGATCTTCGTAGAATATGTAGGAACCAATATGGGCATCCAGGTCCCGCTATTGGTTATTGACCGGAGACGTGTCTCGGTCATGTCTACATTGTTCTCGAACCATAGGGTCCGCATGCTAAGCTTTCGATGACAGTTTCATGATGAGTTTATGTATTTTGATGTACCAAAGGTTGTTCGGAGTCCCGGATGTGATTACGGACATGACGGGGAGTCTCGAAATGGTCGAGACATAAAGATTGATATATTGGACGGATATATTTGGACACCGGAAAGGTTCCGGTGAGATTGAAATATCTGGAGTTAGGGAGGTTACCGAACCCCGGTAAGTATATGGGCCTTATTGGGCCTTAGTGGAAGGGAGGAGAAGGAGCAAGGGAGGCGCGCCCCAAGCCCAATCCGACTGGGAGGGGGCCCCCCCTTCCTCTCTCCCCCTCTTCCTTCCTTCTCCTACTCCTAATAGGAAAGGGGGCCAAACCTACTTGGAGTAGGTTTGCCTCCCCTATGGCGCACCTCCTCCCTAGGCGGCCTCCTCCTCCCTCCCTCCTTTATATACGGGGCGGGGCACCCTAGACACGAAGTTGATCATTGAGATCATTCCTTAGCCGTGTCGGTGCCCCCTCCACGATATTACACCTCGGTCATATTGTAGCGGTGCTTAGGAGAAGCCTGCGACAGAGAACATCAAGATCGTCACCACGCCGTCGTCTTGTGGAGCTCCTCCCCGCGCCTCTGCTGGATCGGAGATCGGGTGCGTCATCGAGCTGTCGTGTGTCAAGAACTTCGGAGGTGCGAATGCGGTGCTTGGATCGGTTGGACCGGGAGGGCGTCGACTACTTCCTCTACGTTGCGTCAACGCTTCGCTTGGTCTCTGACGTCTGCAGACAACACTCTCCCCTCTCGTTGCTATGCATCACCATGATCTTGCGTGTGCGTAGGAAATTTTTTGAAATTACTATGTTCCCCAACATGCTCAAGATGTGAGTAGATTACAATCTCATGGAATTTGATTCCACCAAGTACCTACATGGGTTAGATAACATGCAAGTTGCAAATATATCCAAGACATAAGATTTTCATCATAAGAGAAATATCAAGGATTAGTCATAAGCTCATGTCTTGCATGTATCCAATGGAGTTTCTACTCCAAGTTTGAAGCATCAATGATGTTCAATTCTCCTCTTAACCTGCAAAACACTTTCTCATCAAGAGGTTTAGTGAATATATCCGCTAATTGCTTTTCGATGAGAACATGCTTAAGATTAATGTCACCCTTAGCAACATGATCTCGAATGAAATGATGACGAACTTCAATATGCTTAGTTCGAGAATGTTGTACAGGATTATGACCAATTTTGATGGCACTTTCATTGTCACAAAGCAATGGAACATGTTTCACATATATCCCATAATCTTTAAGAGTTTGGGTCATCCAAAGTAATTGAGCACAACATGAACCAGCGGCAATGTATTCCGCTTCGGTGGTGGATAAGGATACCGAGTTTTGTTTCTTGGAGGACCAAGACACAAGAGATCTACCAAGAAATTGACAAGTGCCCGAAGTGGACTTTCTATCAACCTTGTCTCCGGCATAGTCCGAGTCGGAGTAGCCAACAAGATCGAAAGAGGCCCTCTTAGGATACTAAATGCCAAAATTTGGTGTATGGATTAAGTATCTCACTATCCTTTTCACGGCCTTAAGATGACATTCTTTAGGAGCAGCTTGATATCATGCACACATGCACACACTTAGCATGATATCGGGGCGTAGAGCACATAGATATAACAATGAACCAATCATAGAGCGATAAACCTTTTGATCAACCGGTTCACCATCTTTGGTCAAGTCAAGATGTCCACTAGTAGGCATGGGTGTAGACATACCTTTGCATTCTTGCATATTGAACTTCTTGAATAAGTCCTTGGTGTACTTTGTTTGAGAAACAAAAGTACCTTCCTTAGTTTGCTTGATTTGCAACCCAAGAAAGAATTTGAGTTCACTCATCATAGACATCTCAAACTTCTCCGACATTAGCTTCCCAAACTTTTCACTAAAATGAGGGTTAGTTGAACCAAATATAATATCATCAACATAGATTTGGCACACAAATAGTTCTCCATTAACCCTTTTAGTAAAACGTGTAGAATCAATTTTTCCAATTTCAAAACCTTTTTCAATGAGGAACTTGGTCAAGCATTTATACCACGCTCTAGGAGCTTGTTTAAGACCATAAAGAGCTTTGTGAAGTTTGTAAACATGATTGGGTTTCTTAGGATTGACAAAGCCGAGAGGTTGCTTAAAATAAAGTTCCTCCTCTATTTCACCATTTAGAAAAGCACTTTTAATGTCCATTTGGTACAAGGTGATATCATGATGATTAGCATAGTTAAGTAAAATGCGAATGGACTCAAGTCTAGCAACAGGAGCGTAAGTCTCACCATAGTCCATACCTTCGACTTGTGTGTAGCCTTGGGCGACGAGATGTGCTTTGTTGTGAACTACTTGTCCATCTTCATCTTGCTTGTTGCAAAACACCCATTTGGTACCAATCATGTTGTGGTTGTTGTCGGGCTTCTCAACCAATGTCCAAACTTGGTTCCTCTCAAAGTTGTGTAGCTCTTCATGCATAGCATTTATCCAATCCGGATCTTCCAATTCTTCTTCAACCTTCATAGGTTCAATGCTAGAGATGAAAGAATAGTCTTCAC
The DNA here is from genome assembly GCA_021437245.1 of Aegilops speltoides. Taxonomy (NCBI): domain Eukaryota; kingdom Viridiplantae; phylum Streptophyta; class Magnoliopsida; order Poales; family Poaceae; genus Aegilops; species Aegilops speltoides. The sequence goes on along the minus strand of CM038141.1, from coordinate 87,413,995 downwards.
AAAAGTTAGCTAAACGAGTTTTAGAGCGAGTGATTCTCCCGGTTTGAATATCATTCTAGATTTGCTTGACAGGATGGTCTTTAGCAATTCTTGCTCGAACTCGTGAAAGCCTTTGCTTGTTTCTTGGTTGAACTTCTTCTTCATCTTGTTCTTCTTCTTGACCTTCTACATTGTTGGCGTTGTCCTTCTCTTGTCGTGGTGGAGAAGGAGGTTGTTGACGTTCATCTTGATGCACTTCCTCGTTTTCTTCATCTTGGTGTGTCCCACTTGTGGATGCTTCCATATCAACTCTTGGTTCACCTTGTCGTGAAGTAGAAGCTTCCACTTGGACGGACGAGGTACTCTCCTTCACCTCCGTTGGACGGACCTTGCCAATAGACAAGTCTTGGATTGCTTCCGAAGGATCTTTGTCTCCTACATCAATTGGCAATTGCTCTACTTGCGAGCTGTTAGATTCATCAAACTTCACATCTACCGTCTCTTCAACCTTTCGGGTGAAATTGTTGTAGACACGGTAAGTGTGAGAGTTTGAGCCATAACCTAGTAGGAAACCTTCATGAGACTTAGGAGCAAATTTAGAACGATGATGCTTATCAAGAATGTAGCACTTTGAGCCAAATACTCGAAAGTATCCAACTTGGGGTTTGTTACCGGTGAGGAGCTCGTATGCAGTCTTGCCGAGTAGCTTGTGAAGATACAAGCGATTTGTTGCATGACAAGCTGTCTCAACCGCTTCTGCCCAAAAGTGCTTCGGTGTCTTGTACTCATCAAGCATCGTTCTCGCCATTTCGATGAGCATCCAGTTCTTCCTCTCAACAACTCCATTTTGTTGAGGTGTGTACGTAGCTGAGAACTCGTGTGAAATCCCTTCTTCGTCAAGAAAGGAGTTCACATTTGTGTTCTTGAACTCCGTTCCGTTGTCGCTGCGAACCTTCTTGATCTTCACTTCAAATTGATTTTGGGCCTTCATAGCGAAGTTTTTGAAGATCTTTTGGACCTGCGATTTATCATCGAGACAGAACCCCACGTAAATCTTGAAAATCATCAACTATAACTAGACCAAAAGAATTTCCACCGATACTCTTGTAAGACTTGGGGCCAAAAAGATCCATGTGAAGTAGCTCGAGTGGCCTCCTTGTGGTCATGATGTTCCTCACAGGATGCCTCCCTCCAACATGTTTACCTGCCTAACAAGCACTGCAAAGTCTATCCTTATCAAATATGACATCGTTAACACCAAGGATATGATTTCCTTTAATAAGCTTGTCAAGGTTTCTCATGCCAACGTGACCTAGTCGTCTATGCCATAACCAACCTTTTGAGGATTTAGCAATGAAGCAAGTTTTAGGTTGAGCCCTTTTAGTGAAATCAACAATGTAAAGATCACCTCTATGCACACCGGTAAAGACCATTTTATGATTGTCTCGATGAAACACTTGGCAATCTACTTCAGTAAATAGGACGTTGAAACCGAAATCAGCAAGTCTAGATACTGAAAGTAAGTTGTAGCCAAGAGATTCAACGAGCACAACATTTTGTATGGAGCTATCATGTGATATGGCCACCTTACCAAGGCCAACCACCTTACCCTTTGAGTTGTCACCAAAAGTGACATACTTTCGAGGACTATCATTTTCAGCAAGCTCACGAAACATGTCTTTATCTCCGGTCATGTGATCGGTACATCCACTATCAAGAACCAATTCCTTTTCTCCTGACATATATCCCCGAAGATTTGCCATAAGACCAAAGTGTCTCATTGCATCATCAAGATCGAAGTCACTCTCATCATCCTCATCATAGTATCCATGTTCAACATCGTCATGTGGTGGATAAAATCCTAGAGAGGGCGATTCGTTAGAGTGAGTTTGACAATGATCTTGCTTATGAATTTTTATAGCTTCGGAAATAATATCACTAATAATTCCAACATCTCCTTTGGCACGCATAAGGTTTGTAAGCTCAAATAGACGATCACCAAACATAGGATCACTAGTATTCATCTTACTCAAAGCAATAGACTTATGGAGAATTTCATCTAGATTTTCCAAGGAATAATTTGGAAAGTGTTCCCCAAGAAATTTCCATATAGTGTAGGCACACTTAAGAGTAGGCAAACATCCAATCAAGTTTCTAGGCAATCCTCTAATGATAAGATTAATAGTTCTAAGATTCCTAATCATGTCAATTGATTCATCAAGAGTAGGATGCATAGGATCAACATGAGGTGCACAAGGGCTAGCAATGTACTTGTTCAAATGATATTGATTGAAAATTACAAGCATCTCATTTTCCACTCATGAAAATACTCTCCATCAAGTATAGGCACTCTATGTCTAAGAATCCCCAAAGTAGACTCATCCATCTTCCTCCAATGGTGATTAAACCAAGGCAATGGAGACCAATGCTTTGATACCACTTGTAGGACCATGAGAAGAGGTGTCTAGAGGGGGGGTGATTAGGCACTAAGTCCCAAAGTTGCAGTTTTTAAGATTCTTTAAGTTTAAGTGGAGTTTAGGCACAAGTTTAACAATCACAATACATAACAAGCAAGCATGCAAGGAGTATATGAGCAGCGGAAAGTAAAGCATGCAACTTGCAAGAATGTAAAGGGAAGGGTTTTGGAGGATTCAAACGCAATTGGAGACACGGATGTTTTTGGCATGGTTCCGATAGGTGGTGCTATCGTACATCCACGTTGGTGGAGACTTCCACCTACAAAGGGTCCACGAAGAAGCAACCTTGTCTATCCCACCATGGCCGTCGCCCACGAAGGACTTGCCTCACTAGCGGTAGATCTTCACAAAGTAGGCGATCTCCTTGCCCTTACAAACTCCTTGGTTCAACTCCACAATCTTGTCGGAGGCTCCCAAGTGACACCTAGCCAATCTAGGAGACACCACTCTCTAAGAAGTAACAAATGGTGCGTTGATGATGAACTCCTTGCTCTTGTGCTTCAAATGATAGTCTCCCCAACACTCAACTCTCTCTCATAGGATTTGGATCTGGTGGAAAGAAGATTTGGTGGAAAGCAACTTGGGGAAGGCTAGAGATCAAGATTCATATGGTAGGAATGGAATATCTTGGCCTCAACACATGAGTAGGTAGTTCTCTCTCGAAAAATGTATCTTTGGAAGTGTAGGTTCAGTCTGATGGCTCTCTCCACGAATGAAGAGGAGGTGGAGGGGTATATATAGCCTCCACACAAAATCTAACCGTTACACACAATTTACCAAACTCGGTGGGACCGAATCAACAAACTCGGTCGGACCGATTTAGTGAACCTAGTGACCGTTAGGATTTTCAGTGGGACCGATATGCAACTCAGTAGGACCGATACGGTTAGGGTTAGGGAATAACGTAATCTCGGTGAGACCGATTACACAAACTTGGTGAGACCTATTTTGGTAATTAGCTAACCAGAGAGTTGGTCAGGCAAACTCGGTGGGACCAATTACACAACCTCGGTAGGACCGATTTTGGTAATGAGTCAACCAGGAAGTTTGCATTGTAATCTCGGTAGTACCGATTGCTCAAACTCGGTGAGACCGATTTTGGTAATGGACATACACAGAGAGATTACAATCCCATCTCGGTGAAACCGAGATCCCTATCGGTGATACCGATTTGCCTAGGGTTTGTGGCAGTGGCTATGACATTTGAACTCGGTGGCACCGGATAGAAAGAATCGGTGGGGCCGAGTTTGACTTTAGGTTTAGGTCATATGTGTGGAAGTGGGAAAGTAGTTGAGGGTTTTGGAGCATATCACTGAGCACTGTGGAGCAAGAAACTCATTAAGCAACACCTCATCCCTTCTTGATAGTATTGGCTTTTCCTATAGACTCAATGTGATCTTGGATCACTAAAATGTAAAATGAAGAGTCTTGAGCTTGAAGCTTGAGCCAATCCTTTGTCCTTAGCATCTTGAAGGAGTTCCCACATCCTTTAGTCCATGCCACTCCATTGTTGAACTTATGTGAAACATACTAGATAAAAGTGTTAGTCCAACAAGAGATATGTTAACATTAATTACCAAAACCACCTAGGGAGCACTTGTGCTTTCACCACCCAATACAATGTTGATTTCCCTGCGCTCCCAAACATTGAAAACAACAAACACAAATGGGGGGCTGTCCAAGCTACTCGTACTAGTGCTAGATGTGCTGGTGACAAGAGGACCATCATTGAAAAAGCCCAACTGTTAAAGGAGGCCCAAAACCTGGAATCGTGAAAAAACCTTTGTATAAAAAAATCTACTTTCTACCATTTCAATAACCCCACTTTCATTTCTGTTGCTTCCTCAATTGGCATAGATATTGAAAAACCTACTATTAGTAAAACCAATGAAGTGGTGTCTTAGGACAAGACTGTTGGTGTTGGCCTCAGACCCCCATCAATGGTTATATAGGTAGTGATAGCCTCATCTCAGACCCCCTTGCTAGCCCTAATGCAGGGCTCTGGTCACTTGTGTGTAAGAATAAACGGGGCAAGTGTCGGTGTCAAAACCGGCGGATCTCGGGTAGGGGGTACCGAACTGTGCGTCTAAGGTCGATGGTAATAGGAGACAGGGGACACGATATTTTACCTAGGTTCGGACCCTCTCTGAGGTAATACCCTACTTCCTGCTTGATTGATCTTGATGAATATGAGTATTACAAGAGTGGATCTACCCCGAGATCATATGTTGTGGTCTAAATCCTAGGGGTATGATGAGTAATGTCATGATCTATCGACTAGCCTGGCCTTGGCTTATATAATGCACCAGAGGCCTAGGATAACAAGAGTCCTAGCCGAATACATTGGTGGAGAGAAGTCCTTGTCTTGATCACCAAGTCTTGTGGAATACTCCTTATATGCGGCATGGGCTGCCTGAAGTGGCCCATGAGTGAACCGCCATGGGGGTCCTCGGCCCGATCCACCTGGTCGGGAGACGATGTAGTGAGTACCCCCTAGTCCAGGACACCGTTAGTAGCCCCCTGAACCGGTCTTCAAGTTGGGGACGCTCCTCAATCCTTCCGAACCGTTCTTCATCTTCGGTCGTCGATCTTGAAAACTGGTTCAACAAATCATCTCATCTTCGATCTTGAGGATCGCCAAAGTGAATCCGAAGAATTTACACGTCGGGTATCCGAGGAGACCCTTTAAGTTTTCGGCCTTTATCAATGCCTTGTTATTATTTTTTACGCCACACCTCGGGTTTGAGGTTGTTCCCGTGCGGCGGTGTCCTCTTGCATCCGAGCTCCAACGCCGGACTATATCCGAGCTCCAACGCCGGACTATATCCGAGGTGTCATAGATCACCTTGGCTTGAAAAAGTTTGAGGGAGGTTATCCGAGTTTAACGCTAAAAAGTTCTCTATGGAATGAGCCATTCGAATCCGAGCTTTATGCCGGACCACTTCCGAGCTCCAACGATGGCCAGCGTCTGAGGTGTCGTAAACTACCTCGGTATTTTAAAAGATTGAACGAATTCAGCCGAGCTTAATGCTGGAAATGCCCTCTATGGGGCCAGCCACTGGTGCCCGAGCTTTATGCCAGACTGCTTCCGAGGTGGTGCACCACCCCGACCGCGGGCTGATTTTTGTGAATATTTTTTATTAGTGCAATTTACTCTCTGCTGAGATATATAGTCAGTATATGTATATCCAGTAGCCCTCAAGGTGTGTGTCGGTCTAAACCCGAGATGCACTTGAAGGAAAACATAAAACGGCTGATCCTGGTAGCCCCTGAGACTCAGGTCGATTTGCAAAATCGGCCTGAGGATCAACTCCTAGCTCAGCAGCATACGTAGGAATAGAAACGGAGTTTAATATATTAGAAATAATGATCGGCGGACAAGTCCCTGAGAGAGGGTTGTGAGAAGTCGCCATGATACATTAGCTTGATGCCGGATAAGTCCCAGATGGTACTTACTGTTGTCCAAAGACGCGCTTGCCCATAGTTCGGTCATGCCTAACACTGAGCACTTTGAATTCTCTGCATTGAATAAGCAATGCAGTAGCCCCCAAGACAGTGGTCGGGTGGCAACACTAGATCAGGGGATCGATTTGCCCCTTTAATATTAGTAAACGATAAGCCCGAAGCCTAGTAGCCCCCGAGCCTTAATGGGGCTCGGGTGGCCAAATTAAGGATCGATATCCAGAGGAAAATCACAAATTATGTGTAATGATTCTATGTATCCAAGTACTTTACATCATTAATGCTCGGATCCGCATTGTATAAAACTTTGTTGACCGACCATCGGCTTCCACATCCTCGGCAAGTAGCCGAGGAGTGTTTGTTCTGCTTTATAAAGCCTTTATGAGGGTGAAGATTTACGACAAACAAGGCAATCCGGCCATACGGTTTTATAAACAAAGTTAAGCAGAGAGATATCTTATATTACTGTTTAACCTAAGAAATGTCTTCCAAAGAAAATAGTCCCGCTATCGGTTCCTTTCTTTGGGTTGTCATGCTAAGCATGATCATGAAACCTTAGCTTTGATCAATGTGGGAGCAAAATATTGAGGATTTAGTTTGGGGAAAGTTCCCGAACTATGTGGACTTTAGTGAACCCAAATTTTCACTTCTGTCATTGCCGACCAATTATATCCTTTAAGATGGCTAGCTTTCGGCTTCACCCAGTTTGAGGTACTAACCCGGATGACCCGGTAGTAACAATCACAGAGGTGCTCCCTTTACCGCCTAGCCAAACAATCGGGAACGTAGGGGTAATCACAGGAGCCAGGCAACCCAGCTTGGCCAAAATCTTAAGTCAAATTGATGCGTAATTATGGCTTTATAATGATGATTACGGAAGGCGGCTCTTGTATATTAAATACAAATGCCGATGATATGTTTATTTTGACTTCGTTGCGACCGTTTATCAGTTGAAAGTGGCCCATCGTCGGCTTCCACCCCCTTGTAGATGCTATGTAGGGTGTTTCCGCAATAACAAACAACCCTTAGCCGACATCTCGGTGCCCGAAGGCAGTTGTGTTAGCGGAAACAAGGCAATCAGATACGCGGGCTTTGTAACTTTCACTTAGTCATAGGAGCTTAAAGTTGGGAGGCCAGTTACTAGCCCCTGGTTAGTGTTCGGCGACAGCCAAGGTCAAGCCGTAAACACTTCGGCCAATGTTATGAACGGCCCATCATGTAACACCGTCATCGGATCGCTCACCAGTTTACGCTTATTGTAACAGTCAGTTTTCGGCTTTCTCCACTGAGGTACTTAACCATGCGAACTGGAAGCACAATCGAAGTGGTTCTCCCTTTGCACACCTAGCCGAACAAAGCGGAACGTAGGAGGCAAGCACAGGAGCTGGGCAACCCAACCATTGACCGAAGACACAATTCGAAACCGATGCATATATAGCAATATCCAAGAATGGTTTTGCCGAATCTGGTGTCCGGCGTTGCATTGTGAGACTTATGCTGGAAACACACAAATAGTTTAAAAGTGCCATAGGCTTGGAAAACCGAAAAACTTCAGTAAAAACTTGACGTCCGAACTAGATCAAGTGTTCGGTGCCAATCCAAGACAATGCTTACTAAATGAATGCACTCTTTTGTATTCTCAGAGGGATATCTGTTGTAGGCAGAAAACCCCTGATCATAGATACTATAGTCAAAACACATGCTTCAATCATTGGTTTTCAGGAGAGTAAGCGAGAAACCTTCTCTAGTAACTATCTGAAATCACTAGTTGGGGTTAGGGATTTTTCCTGGCATAATCTACCTTCTAGAGGCTCTACTGGAGGCATTCTGATGGGGGTAGATTTAGATGTATTTGATGTCATTTCGTGGTCTCATCTAGAACTTTTAGTTAGTTGTGTGGTCAAACTCAAAACTAGTGATAGGATTTTTAGAATTGTCACTCTCTATGGCTCACCCTATGAGGAGGGTAAAGAAGCTTTCCTATCTGAACTGCACACACTCTTTGTTGATGTCACTATCCCACCCTCATTGGGGGAGATTTCAACCTAGTCAGGAGTGATAGGGATAAAAGTAATGGGATGGTCAATCACAAATGGTGTGATAATTTCAGTGCTTGGATTGAAATTTGGAGTCTCCTGGAAATCAAACTCTCCAGTAGGAAATTTACCTGGGCTAACAACCAGGTAGACATTATTATGTCCACCATAGATAGATTGTTTTGTGACACCGAGTTAGATAAGATTTCCCCTTGTCTACTTGTAGAGCCCTTCCTAGGTGTGGGAGTGATCACACCCCTTTATTATGGGACTCAGGTGTGTTGGGGAACGTAGTAATTTCAAAAAAATTTCTACGTACACGCAAGATCATGGTGATGCATAGCAGCGAGAGGGGAGAGTGTTGTCTACGTACCCTCATAGACAGAAAGCGGAAGCGTTATCACAACGCGGTTGATGTAGTCATACGTCTTCACGATCCGACCGATCAAGTACCGAACGCACGACACCTCCAAGTTCAGCACACGTTCAGCTCGATGACTTCCCTCGAACTCCATCCAGCCGAGTGTTGAGGGAGAGTTTCGTCAGCACAACGGCATGGTGACAATGTTGATGTTCTACCGACGCAGGGCTTCGCCTAAGCACCACTACAGTATTATCGAGGTGGACTATGGTGGAGGGGCGCACCGCACACGGCTAAGAAATCAATGATCAATTGTTGTGTCTCTGGGGTGCCCCTGCCCCCATATATATAAAGGAGCAAGGGGGGTGCGGCCGGCCTAGGAGGAGGCACGCCGGAGGAGTCCTACTCCCACCGGGAGTAGGACTCCCCCCCTTTCCTAGTTGGAATAGGATTCGGGAGGGGGAAAGAGGAGAGAGAGAAGGAAGGAGGGCGCCGCCCCCCTCTCCTTGTCCTATTCGGACTAGGGGGGAGGGGCGCGCGGCCAACCCTTGCCTCCTCTCCTCTCTTCCACCTAGGCCCACTAAGGCCCATTAAGTCCCCGGGGGGTTCCGGTAACCCCTCCAGTAATTCGGCAAAATCACATTTTCACCCGGATCACTTCTGATATCCAAACATAGGCTTCCAGTATATCAATCTTCATGTCTCGACCATTTCGAGACTCCTCATCATGTCTGTGATCACATCCGGGACACTGAACAACCTTCGATACATCAAAACATATAAACTCATAATATAACTGTCATCATAACGTTAAGCATGCGGACCCTACGGGTTCAAGAACTATGTAGACATGACCGAGACACGTCTCCGGTCAATAACCAATAGTGGAACCTGGATACTCATATTGGCTCCCACATATTCTACGAAGATCTTTATCAGTCAAACCACATAACAACATACGTTGTTCCCTTTGTCATCGGTATGTTACTTGCCCGAGATTTGATCGTCGGTATGTCAATACCTAGTTCAATCTCGTCACTGGCAAGTCACTTTACTCATTCTGTAATACATCATCTCGCAACTAACTCATTAGTTGCATTGCTTTGAAGGCTTAAGTGATGTGTATTAACGAGAGGGCCCAGAGATACCTCTCCGACAATCGGAGTGACAAATCCTAATCTCGAAATACGCCAACCCAACAAGTACCTTTGGAGACACCTGTAGAGCACCTTTATAATCACCCAGTTACGTTGTGACGTTTGGTAGCACACAAAGTGTTCCTCCGGTAAACGGGAGTTGCATAATCTCATAGTCATAGGAACATGTATAAGTCATGAAGAAAGCAATAGCAACGCACTAAACGATCGTGTGCTAAGCTAACGGAATGGGTCAAGTCAATCACATCATTCTTCTAATGATGTGATCCCGTTAATCAAATAACAACTCTTTATCCATGGCTAAGAAACATAACCATCTTCAATTAATGAGCTAGTCAAGTAGAGGCATACTAGTGACACTCTGTTTGTCTATGTATTCACACAAGTATTATGTTTCTGGTTAATACAATTCTAGCATGAATAATAAACATTTATCATGATATAAGGAAATAAATAATAACTTTATTATTGCCTCTAGGGCATATTTCCTTCAGTCTCCCACTTGCACTAGAGTCAATAATCTAGATTACACAGTAATGATTCTAACACCCATGGAGCCTTGGTGCTGATCATGTTTTGCTCGTGGAAGAGGCTTAGTCAATGGGTCTGCAACATTCAGATCCGTATGTATCTTGCAAATTTCTATGTCTCCCACCTGGACTAAATCCCGGATGGAATTGAAGCGTCTCTTGATGTGCTTGGTCCTTTTGTGAAATCTGGATTCCTTCGCCAAGGCAATTGCACCAGTATTGTCACAAAAGATTTTCACTGGACCCGATGCACTAGGTATGACACCTAGATCGGATATGAACTCCTTCATCCAGACTCATTCATTTGCTGCTTCCGAAGCAGATATGTACTCACCTTCACACGTAGATCCGCCACGACGCTTTGCTTAGAACTGCACCAACTGACAGCTCCAACATTCAATGTAAACACATATCCGGTTTGCGATTTAGAATCGTCCGGATCAGTGTCAAAGCTTGCATCAACATAACCATTTACGATGATCTCCTTGTCACCTCCATAAACGAGAAACATATCCTTAGTCCTTTTTAGGTATTTCAGGATGTTCTTGACCGTTGTCCAGTGATCCACTCCTGGATTACTTTGGTACCTTCCTGCTAGACTTATAGCAAGACACACATCAGGTCTGGTACACAGCATTGCATACATGATAGAGTCTATGGCTGAAGCATAGGGAACATCTTTCATTTTCTCTCTATCTTCTGAAGTGGTCGGGCATTGAGTCTTACTCAACTTCACACCTTGTAACATAGGCAAGAACCCTTTCTTTGCTTGATCCATTTTGAACTTCTTCATAACTTTGTCAAGGTATGTGCTTTGTGAAAGTCCAATTAAGCGTCTTGATCTATCTCTATAGATCTCGATGCCCAATATGTAAGAAGCTTCACCGAGGTATTTCATTGAAAAACTTTTGTTCAAGTATCACTTTATGCTATCCAGAAATTCTATATCATTTCCAATCAGTAATATGGCATCTACATATAATATCAGAAATGCTACAGAGCTCCCACTCACTTTCTTGTAAATACAGGCTTCTCCAAAAGTCTGTACAAAACCAAATGCTTTGATCACACTATCAAAGCGTTTATTCCAACTCCGAGAGGCTTGCACAAGTCCATAAATGGATCGCTAGAGCTTGCACACTTTGTTAGCTCCCTTTGGATCGACAAAACCTTCTGGTTGCATCATATACAACTCTTCTTCCAGAAATCCATTCAGGAATGCAGTTTTGACATCCATCTTCCATATTTCATAATCATAATATGCAGCAATTGCTAACATGATTCGGACGGACTTAAGCATCGCTACGAGTGAGAAGGTCTCATCGTAGTCAATCCCTTGAACTTGTCGAAAACCTTTCGCAACAACTCGAGCTTTGTAGACAGTAACATTATCGTCAGCGTCAGTCTTCTTCTTGAAGATTCGTTTATTCTCAATTGCTTGCCAATCACCGGGCAAGTCAACCAAAGTCCATACTTTGTTCTCATACATGGATCCCATCTCAGATTTCATGGCTTCAAGCCATTTTGCGGAATCTGGGCTCACCATCGCTTCTTCATAGTTCGTAGGTTCATCATGATCTAGTAGCATGACTTCCAGAACAGGATTACCGTACCACTCTGGTGTGGATCTTACTCTGGTTGATCTACGAGGTTCAGTAACAACTTGATATAAAGTTTCATGATCATCATCATTAACTTCCTATCTAATTGGTGTAGGTCTCACAGAAACCGTTTTCTGTGATGAACTACTTTCCAATAAGGGAGCAGGTACAATTACCTCATAAGTTCTACTTTCCTCCCACTCACTTCTTTCGAGAGAAACTCCTTCTCTAGAAAGGATCCATTCTTAGCAACAAATGTCTTGCCTTCGGATCTGTGATAGAAGGTGTACCCAGCAGTTTCCTTTGGGTATCCTATGAAGACACATTTCTCTGATTTGGGTTCGAGCTTATCAGGTTGAAGCTTTTTCACATAAGCATCGCAGCCCCAAACTTTCAGAAACGACAACTTTGGTTTCTTGCCAAACCACAGTTCATAAGGCGTCGTCTCAACGGATTTTGATGGTGCCCTATTTAATGTGAATGTGGCCGTCTCTAAAGCATAACCCCAAAACGATAGCGGTAAATCAGTAAGAGACATCATAGATCGTACCATATCTAGTAAAGTACGATTATGACGTTCGGACACACCATTACGCTGTGGTGTTCCGGGTGGCGTGAGTTGCGAAACTATTCCGCATTGTTTCAAATGTAGACCAAACTCGTAACTCAAATATTCTCCTCCACGATCAGATTGTAGAAACTTTATTTTCTTGTTACGATGATTTTCAATTTCACTCTGAAATTCTTTGAACTTTTCAAATGTTTCAGACTTATGCTTCATTAAGTTGATATACCCACATCTGCTTAAATCATCTGTGAAGGTGAGAAAATAACGATATCCGCCACGAGCCTCAACATTCATCGGACCACAAACATCTGTATGTATGATTTCCAACAAATCTGTTGCTCTCTCCATAGTACCGGAGAACGGTGTTTTAGTCGTCTTGCCCATGAGGCACGGTTCGCAAGTACCAAGTGATTCATAATCAAGTGGCTCCAAAAGTCCATCAGTATGGAGTTTCTTCATGCGCTTTACACCGATATGACCTAAACGGCAGGGCCACAAATAAGTTGCACTATCATTATCAACTCTGCATCTTTTGGCTTCAACATTATGAATATGTGTATCACTACTATTGAGATTCATCAAAAATAAACCACTCTTCAAGGGTGCATGACCATAAAAGATATTAATCATATAAATAGAACAACCATTATTCTCTAATTTAAATGAATAACCGTCTCGCATCAAACAAGATCCAGGTATAATGTTCATGCTCAACGCTGGCACCAAATAACAATTATTTAGGTCTAATACTAATCCCGAAGGTAGATGTAGAGGTAGCGTGCCGACCGCGATCACATCGACTTTGGAACCATTTCCCGTGCATCGTCACCTCGTCCTTGGCCATGTTTGCTTAATCCGTAGTCCTGTTTGAGTTGCAAATATTAGCAATGTAACCGAGATCAAATACCAGTGCTCTTGTGAGCTCTAGTAAGGTACACATCAATAACATGTATATCACATATACCTTTGTTCACCTTGCCATCCTTCTTATCCGCCAAATACTTGGGGCAGTTCCGCTTCCAAAGGACGATGCGCTTGCGGTAGAAGCACTCAATCTCAGGCTTAGGTCCAGACTTGGGTTTCTTCTCTTGAGCAGCAACTTGCTTGCTGTTCTTCTTGAAGTTCCCCTTCTTCTTCCCTTTGCCCTTTTTCTTGAAACTGGTGCTCTTATTGACCATCAACACCTGATGCTCCTTCTTGATTTCTACCTCCGCAGCCTTTAGCATTGCGAAGAGCTCGGGAATCGTCTTATCCATCCATTGCATGTTATAGTTCATCATGAAGCTCTTGTAGCTTGGTGGAAGTGATTGGAGAATTCTGTCAATGACGCTATCATCCGGAAGATTAACTCCCAGTTGAATCAAGTGATTATTATACCCAGACATCTTGAGTATATGCTCACTAACAGAACTATTCTCCTCCATCTTGCAGCTATAGAACTTATTGGAGACTTCATATCTCTCAATCCGGGCATTTGCTTGAAATATTAACTTCAACTCCTGGAACATCTCATATGCTCCATGACGTTCAAAATGTCGTTGAAGTCCCGGTTCTAAGCCGTAAAGCATGGCACATTGAACTATCGAGTAGTCATCAGGTTTGCTCTGCCAGACGTTCTTAACGTCGTCGGTTAGATCAAGAAGAGTTCGGCACCCAGCGGTGCTTCGGGACGTAATTCTTCCGGCAGCAATGAGGATAATCCTCAAGTTACGGACCCAGTCCGTGTAATTACTACCATCATCTTTCAACTTTGCTTTCTCAAGGAACGCATTAAAATTCAACAGAACAACAGCAACATAGACAAGCAAGATACTATCAGGTACTAAGTTCATGATAAATTTAAGTTCAATTAATCATATTATTTAAGAACTCCCACTTAGAAAAACATCCCTCTAATCCTCTAAGTGATCACATGATCCACATCAACTAAACCATAACCGATCATCACGTGAAATGGAGTAGCTTTCAATGGTGAACATCACTATGTTGATAATATCTACTATATGATTCACGCTCGACCTGTCGGTCTCAGTGTTCCGAGGCCATATCTGCATATGCTAGGCTCGTCAAGTTTAACCTGAGTATTCTGCGTGTGCAAAAACTGGCTTGCACCCGTTGTAGATGGACGTAGAGCTTATCACACCCGATCATCACATGGTGTCTGGGCACGACGAACTTTTGCAACAGTGCATACTCAGGGAGAACACTTTTATCTTGAAATTTAGTGAGAGATCATCGTATAATGCTACCGTCAAACAAAGCAAGATAAGATGCATAAAAGATAAACATCACATGCAATCAATATAAGTGATATGATATGGTCATCATCATCTTGTGCGTGTGATCTCCATCTCCGAAGAATCGTCATGATCACCATCGTCACCGGCGCGACACCTTGATCTCCACCGTAGCATCGTTGTCGTCTCGCCAATCTTATGCTTCTACGACTATCGCTACCGCTTAGTGATAAAGTAAAGCATTACAGGGATATTGCATTGCATACAATAAAGCGACAACCATATGGCTCCTGCCAGTTGCCGATAACTTGGTTACAAAACATGATCATCTCATACAATAAAATTTAGCATCATGTCTTGACCATATCACATCACAACATGCCCTGCAAAAACAAGTTAGACGTCCTCTACTTTGTTGTTGCAAGTTTTACGTGGCTGCTATGGGCTTAGCAAGAACCGTTCTTACCTACGCATCAAAACCACAACGATAGTTTGTCAAGTTGGTGATGTTTTAACCTTCGCAAGGACCGGGCGTAGCCACACTCGGTTCAACTAAAGTTGGAGAAACTGACACCCACCAGCCAACTATGTGCGAAGCACGTCGGTAGAACCAGTCTCGCGTAAGCATACGCGTAATGTCGGTTCGGGCCGTTTGATCCAACAATACCGCCGAACCAAAGTATGACATGCTGGTAAGCAGTATGACTTATATGGCCCACAACTCACTTGTGTTCTACTCGTGCATATAACATCAACGCATAAAACTAGGCTCGGATGCCACTGTTGGGGAATGTAGTAATTTCACAAAAATTCCTACGCACACGCAAGATCATGGTGAAGCATAGCAATGAGAGGGGAGAGTGTTGTCTACGTACCCTCGTAGACCGAAAGCGGAATCATTATCACAATGCGGTTGATGTAGTCGTACGTCTTCATGATCCGACCGAACAATTACCGAACGCACGGCACCTCCGAGTTCTGCACACGTTCAGCTTGATGTCGTCCCTCGAACTCCTATCCAGCCGAGTGTTGAGGGAGAGTTTTGTCAGCACGACGGCTTGGTGACGATGTTGATGTTCTACCGACGCAGGGCTTTGCCTAAGCACCGCTACAGTATTATCGAGGTGGACTATGGTGGAGGGGGGCACCGCACACGGCTAAGAGATCAATGATCAATTGTTGTGTCTCTGGGGTGCCCCCTGCCCCCGTATATATAAAGGAGCAAGGGGGGTGCGGCCGGCCTAGGAGGAGGCGCGCCGGAGGAGTCCTACTCCCACCGGGAGTAGGACTCCCCCCTTTCCTTGTTGGAATAGGATTCGGGAGGGGGGAAAGAGGAGAGAGAGAAGGAAGGGGGCGCTGCCCGCCTCTCCTTGTCCTATTCGGACTAGGGGGGAGGGGCGCGCGGCCAGCCCTTGCCTCCTCTCCTCTCTTCCACCTAGGCCCACTAAGGCCCATTAAGTCCCCGGGGGGTTCCGGTAACCCCTCCGGTAATCCGGTAAAATCACATTTTCACCCGGATCACTTCCGATATCCAAACATAGGCTTCCAATATATCAATCTTCATGTCTCGACCATTTCGAGACTCCTCTTCATGTCCGTGATCACATCCGGGACACCGAACAACCTTCGGTACATCAAAACATATAAACTCATAATATAACTATCATCGTAATGTTAAGCGTGCGGACCCTACGGGTTCGAGAACTATGTAGACATGACCGAGACACGTCTCCGGTCAATAACCAATAGAGGAACCTGGATGCTCATATTGGCTCCCACATATTCTACGAAGATCTTTATTGGTCAAACCTCATAACAACATATGTTGTTCCCTTTGTCATCGGTATGTTACTTGCCCGAGATTCGATCATCGGTATCTCAATACCTAGTTCTATCTCATTACCGGCAAGTCTCCTTACTCGTTCCGTAATACATCATCTCACAACTAACTCATTACTTGCATTGCTTGCAAGGCTTAAGTGATGTGTATTACCGAGAGGGCCCAGAGATACCTCTCTGACAATCGGAGTGACAAATCCTAATATCGAAATACGCCAACCCAACAAGTGTTGGGGAACGTTGCAGAAAATTAAAATTTTTCCGACGGCTTCACCAAGATCCATCTATGAGTTCATCTAAGCAACGAGTAACGGGAGAGAGTTTGCATCTACATACCACTTGTAGATCGCGTGCGGAAGCTTGCAAGGTGATGATGGAGTCATACTCGAACGTGATTCAGATCACCGATGCCAAGTGCTGAACGGACAGCACCTCCGCGTTCAACACACGTACGGGACGAGCGACGTCTCCTCCTTCTTGATCCAGCAAGGGGGAAGGAGAGGTTGAGGAAGACAGCTCCACCGGCCGCACGACGGGCGTGGTGATGGTGGAGAAGCAAGATTCGGCTGGGCTTCCCGAGCTCTTACGGAGGAGGAGATGTGTTGGGAGGGAGGGCTGCGCCTTGGGAGTTGGTACAGCAGCCCCCTCCCTCCCCCTTTATATAGGCCCCCAGGGGGGGTGGCCGGCCCCTGGAGATCCAATCTCCAGGGGGGGCGGCGGCCAAAGGGGTGGAGTGCCCCCAAGCCAGGTGGGGCGCCCACCCCTAGGGTTTCAACCCTAGGCGCAGGGTGGGCCTAGGGGCGCACCAGCCCCTGTGGGCTGGTTACCTTCCCCTATGGCCCATGGGGCCCTCCGGATAGGTGGCCCCACCGGTGGACCCGGGACCCTTCCGGTGGTCCGTGCTTTTACCGAAACCCCAAACTTTCCCGATGGCGAAACACCACTTCCTATACATTATTCTTTACCTCCGGACCCTTCCGAGCTCCTCGTGACGTCCGGATCTCATCCGGGACTCAACAACATTCGGTAGTCACATACTTGACTTCCTACTAACCCTAGCGTCACCGAACCTTAAGTGTAGACCCTACGGGTTCGGAGACACGCAGACATGACCGAGACAACTCTCGGGCAATAACCAACAGCGGGTCCGGATACCCATGTTGGCTCCCACATGCTCCTCGATGATTTCATCGGTTGAACCACGATGTCGAGGATTCGATCAAACCCTCATATACAATTCCCTTTGTCAATCGGTGCGTTACTTGCCCGAGACTCGATCGTCGGTATCCCAATACCTTGTTCAGTCTCGTTACCGCAAGTCACTTTACTCGCATCAGAATGCATGATCCCATGGCCAACACCTTGGTCACTTTGAGCTCATTATGATGATGCATTACCGAGTGGGCCCAGAGATACCTCTTCGTCATACGGAGTGACAAATCCAGCCTCGATCCGTGTCAACCCAACAGATACTTTCGAGATACCGTAATGCACCTTTATAGTCACCCGCTTCGTTGTGACGTTTGATACACCCAAGGCACTCCTACGGTAACCGGAGTTACACGATCTCATGGTCGAAGGAATAGATACTTGACATTGGCAAAGCTTCTAGCAAACGAACTATACGATCTTTTATGCTATGCTTATGATTGGGTCTTGTCCATCACATCATTCTCCTAATGATGTGATCTCGTTATCAACGACATCCTATGTCCATAGTCAGGAAACCATGACTATCCATTGATCACAACGAGCTAGTCAACTAGAGGCTCACTAGGGACATTTGTGGTCTAAGTGTTCACACGTGTATTACGATTTCCGAATAATACAGTTATAGCATGAACAAAAGACAATTATCATGAACATTGAAATATAATAATACTTTTATTATTGCCTCTAGGGCATATTTCCAACAGTCTCCCACTTGCACTAGAGTCACCAATCTAGTTACATTGTGATGAATCGAACACCCATAGAGTTCTGGTGTTGATCATGTTTTGCACGCGAGAGAGGTTTAGTCAACGGATCTGCGACATTCAGATCCGTGTGCACTTTGCAAATCTCTATGTCTCCATCTTGAACATTTTCACGGATGGAGTTGAAACGACGCTTGATGTGCTCGGTCTTCTTGTGAAACCTGGGCTCCTTGGCAAGGGCAATAGCTCCAAGTGTTGTCACAGAAGAGTTTGATCGGCCCCGACGCATTGGTTATGACTCCTAGGTCGGTGATGAACTCCTTCATCCAAATTGCTTCATCGCGCTGCCTCCGAGGCTGCCATGTACTCCGCTTCACACGTAGATCCCGCCACGACGCTTCGCTTGCAAAACCGCACCACCTTCTCGCTCCACCATTCAACATATACACGATCCGGTTTGTGACTTAGAGTCATCGGATCTGAGTCGAAGCTAAGCGCCGACGTAACCCTTTACGACGAGCTCTTCATCTCCTCCATAAACGAGAAACATGTCCTTTGTCCTTTTCGTGTACTTCAGATATTCTTGACCGCTGTCCGGTGTTCCTTGCGGGATTACTTTGGTATCTTGCAACCAAACTTACGGCAAGGTTTACATCGGTCCAGTACACAGCATGGCATACATAATAGATCCTATGGCTGAAGCATAGGGATGACACTTATCTCTTCTTTATCTTTTGCCGTGGTCGGTGATCGAGCCGAGCTCAATCTCACACCTTGTAACATAGGCAAGAACCCTTCTTGGACTGATCCATTTTGAACCTCTTCAAAATCTTATCAAGGTATGTGCTTTGTGAAAGACCTATGAGGCGCCTCGATCTATCTCTATAGATCTTGATGCCTAATATATAAGCAGCTTCTCCAAGGTCCTTCATTGAAAAACACTTGTTCAAGTAGGCCTTAATGCTGTCCAGAGTTTCAGATCATTTCCCATCAAGAGTATGTCATCTACATATAACAGAGAAATGCTACGGAGCTCCCACTCACTTTCTTGTAAACGCAGGCTTCTCCATAAGTCTCAATAACCCAAACGCTTTGATCATCTCATCAAAGCGAATGTTCCAACTCCGAGATGCTTGCACCAGTCCATAAATGGATCGCTGGAGCTTGCATACTTTGTTAGCGCTCGAGGATCGACAAAACCTTCCGGCTGCATCATATACAGCTCTTCCTTAAGATGTCCATTAAGGAATGCCGTTTTGACGTCCATCTGCCATATCTCATAATCATAGTATGCGGCAATTGCTAACATGATTCGGACGGACTTAAGCTTCGCTACGGGAGAGAATGTCTTGTCGTAGTCAATCCCTTGAACTTGTCGATAACCCTTAGCGACAAGTCGAGCTTTATAGATGGTAACATTTCCATCCGCGTCCGTCTTCTTCTTGAAAATCCATTTGTTTTCTATCGCTCGCCGATCATCGGGCAAGTCTGTCAAAGTCCATACTTTGTTTTCATACATGGATTCTATCTCGGATTTCATGGCTCCAAGCCATTTGTTGGAATCCGGGCCCGCCATTGCTTCTTCATAGTTCGAAGGTTCATTGTTGTCTAGCAACATGATTTCCATGACAGGGTTGCCGTACCACTCTGGTGCGGAACGTGTCCTCGTGGACCTTCGAAGTTCAGTAGTAACTTGATCCGAAGTACCTTGATCATCATCAATGATTTCCTCTTCAGTTGGTGTGGGCATCACAGGAACGGTTTCCTGCGCTGCACCACTTTCCCGTTCGAGAGGTAGTACTTCATCGAGTTCTACTTTCCTCCCACTTACTTCTTTCGAGAGAAACTCTTTCTCCAGAAAGCATCCGTTCTTGGCAACAAAGATCTTGCCTTCGGATCTTAAGTAGAAGGTATACCCGACAGTTTCCTTAGGGTATCCTATGAATACGCATTTTTCCGACTTGGGTTCGAGCTTTTCAGGTTGAAGTTTCTTGACATAAGCATCGCATCCCCAAACTTTTAGAAACGACAGCTTAGGTTTCTTCCCAAACCATAATTCATACGGTGTCGTCTCAACGGATTTAGACGGTGCCCTATTTAAAGTGAATGTAGCTGTCTCTAGAGCGATCCCCAAAATGATAGCGGTAAATCGGTAAGAGACATCATAGACCGCACCATATCCAATAGAGTGCGATTCGACGTTCGGACACACCGTTTACCGAGGTGTTCCAGCGGCGTGAGTTGTGAAACGATTCCACATTTTCTTAAGTGTGTACCAAATTCGTGACTTAAGTATTCTCCCCACGATCCGATCGTAGGAACTTTATCTTACGGTCACGTTGATTCTCTACCTCACTCTGAAATTCCTTGAACTTTTCAAAGGTCTCGGACTTGTGTTTCATTAAGTAGACATACCCATACCTACTCAAGTCATCGGTGAGAGTGAGAACATAACGATATCCTCCATGAGCCTCAACGCCATTGGACCGCATACATCGGTATGTATGATTTCCAACAAGTTGGTTGCTCGCCCATTGTTCCGAGAACGGAGTCTTGGTCATTTTTCCTAAGAGGCAAGGTTCGCATGTGTCAAACGATTCATAATCAAGAGACTCTAAAAGTCCATCAGCATGGAGCTTCTTCATGCGCTTGACACCAATGTGACCAAGGCGGCGATGCCACAAGTATGTGGGACTATCGTTATCAACTTTACATCTTTTGGCATCCACACTATGAACATGTGTAATATTACGCCGAGATTCATTAAGAATAAACCATTGACCATCGGAGCATGACCATAAAACATATCTCTCATATAAATCGAACAACCATTATTCTCAGACTTAAATGAGTAGCCATCTCATATCAAACGAGATCCGGATACAATGTTCATGCTCAAACTTGGCACTAAATAACAATTATTGAGGTTTAAAACTAATCCCGTAGGTAAATGTAGAGGCAGCGTCGACGGCGATCACATCGACCACGAACCATTCCCGACGCCAAGATCGTCACCTCGCCCTTCGCCAGCTCCGCTTATTCCGCAGCTCTGCTGTGAGTTACAAATATGAGCAACGGCACCGTATCAAATACCGGGAGTTACTACGAGTATCGGTAAGGTACATATCAATTACATGTATATCAAATATACCTTTGGTGTTGCCGGCCTTCTTATCCGCTAAGTATTTGGGGCAGTTCCGCTTCAAAGGCCCCTTCCCTTGCAATAAAAGCACTCGGTCTCGTGCTTGGGTCCATTCTTTGACTTCTTCACAGCAACAAAGCTTACGGGCGCGGCAACATCTTTGCCGTCCTTCTTGAAGTTCTTCTTACCCTTGCCCTTCTTGAACTTAGTGGTCTTATTGACCATCAACACTTGATGTTCTTTCTTGATTTCAGCCTCTGCTGACTTCAGCATCGAGAACACTTCAGAATGGTCTTTACCATCCCCGCATGTTGTAGTTCATCACAAAGCTCTTGTAGCTTGGTGGGAGCGATCGAGGATTCTGTCAATGACCGCCTCATCCGGGAGGTTAATGTTCACCGGGTCATACGGTTGTGCAACCTGACATCTTCGTGATGTGCTCACCGACGTAACTGTTCTCCTCCATCTTACAATCTGTAGAACTTGTCGGAGACATCATATCTCTCGACCGGGCATGAGCTTGGAAAACTAGTTTCAGCTCTTCAACATCTCATATGCTCCGTGATGCTCAAAACGCTTTTGGAGCCCCGGTTCTAAGTCTGTAAAGCATGCCGCCTTGAACGAGGGAGTAATCATCAAGACGAGTTTGCCAAGCGCTCATAACGCCTTGGTTCTCTCGACGGAGCGGCACCTAGCGGTCCATCTAGGACATATTGCTTCCGGCAGCTATGAGGATGATCTCGTGTTCGGACCCAATCCGTATAGTTGCTGCCATCATCTTTCAGCTTGGTTTTCTAGGAACGCTGAAGTTCATGTTGACATTAGCGTTGGCCATTGATCTACAAGACATATTTGCAAAGGTTTTAGACTAAGTTCATGATAATAAAGTTCTAATCAAATTATGAACTCCCACTTAGATTAGACATCCTCTAGTCATCTAAGTGTTACACGATCCGAGTCGACTAGCCCGTGTCCGATCATCACGTGAGACGGACTAGTCATCGCCGGTGAACATCTTCATGTTGATCGTATCTTCCATACGACTCGTGTTCGACCTTTCGGTCTCCGTGTTCCGAGGCCATGTCCGCACATGCTAGGCTCGCAAGTTAACCCTAAGTGTTTTCGCTGTAAAACTGTCTTACACCCGTTGTATGTGAACGTAAGGATCCATCACACCCGATCATCACGTGGTGCTTAGAAACGACGAACTGTAGCAACGGTGCACGCTTAGGGAGAACACTTCTTGAAATTTTGTAAGGATCATCTTATTTACTACCGTCGTCCTAAGTAAACAAGATGCATAAACATAATAAACATCACATGCAATTATATAGTTGTGACATGATATGGCCAATATCATCAAGCTCCATTGATCTCCATCTTCGGGGCTCCATGATCATCTTGTCACCGGCTCGACACCATGATCTCCATCATCATGATCTCCATCATCGTGTCTTTATGAAGTTGTCACGCCAACGACTACTTCTACTTCTATGACTAACGCATTTAGTGATGAAGCAAAGTAGTTTACATGGCGTTCTTCAATGACACGCAGGTCATACAAAAAAATAAAGACAACTCCTATGGCTCCTGCCGGTTGTCATACTCATCGACATGCAAGTCGTGAATCCTATTACAAGAACATGATCTCATACATCACAATTCATCATTCATCACAACTTCTGGCCATATCACATCACATGATCAATCGCTGCAAAAACAAGTTAGACGCCCTCTAGTTGTTGTTGCATCTTTTACGTAGCTGCGATTGGGTTCTAGCAAGAACGCTTTTCTTACCTCGAATCACCACAACGTGATTTTGTCAACTTCTATTTACCCTTCATAAGGGCCCTGTTCATCGAATCCGCTCCAACTAAAGTGGGAGAGACAGACACCCGCCAGCCACCTTATGCAACTAATGCATGTCGATCGGTGGAACCGGTCTCACGTAAGCGTCACGTGTAAGGTTGGTCCGGGCCGCTTCATCCCACAATACCGTTGAGCAAGAAAAGACTAGTAGGGCAAGTAAGATGACAAGATCAACGCCCACAACAAATTGTGTTCTACTCGTGCAATAGAGAACTACGATAGACCTAGCTCATGATGCCATTGTTGGGGAACGTTGCGAAAAATTAAAATTTTTCCTACGGCTTCACCAAGATCCATCTATGAGTTCATCTAAGCAACGAGTAACGGAGAGAGTTTGCATCTACATACCACTTGTAGATCGCGTGCGGAAGCTTGCAAGGTGATGATGGAGTCGTACTCGAGCGTGATTCAGATCACCGATGCCAAGTGCTGAACGGACAGCACCTCCGCTCAACACACGACGGGACGAGCGACGCCTCCTCCTTCTTGATCCAGCAAGGGGAAGGAGAGGTTGAGGAAGACAGCTCCACCGGCAAAGACGACGGCGTGGTGATGGTGGAGAAGCAAGATCTCGGCAGGCTTCTTCACGAGCTCTTACGGAGGAGGAGATGTGTTGGGAGGGAGGGCTGCGCCTTGGGAGTTGGTACAGCAGCCCCCCTCCCCCCTTTATATAGGCCCCTGGGTGGCGGCCCTGAGATCCAATCTCCGGGGGCAGCAGCCAAGGGGTGGAGTGCCCCTGCCGGTGGGGCGCCCCACCCCTAGGGTTTCAACCCTAGGCGCGGGTGGGCCTAGGGGCGCACCAGCCCCTGTGGGCTGGTTCCTTCCCCTATGGCCCATGGGGCCCTCCGGATAGGTGGCCCCACCGGTGGACCCACGGACCCTTCCGGTGGTCCCAGATTTTACCGAAACCCCAAACTTTCCGATGGCAAACACCACTTCCTATACATTATTCTTTACCTCCGGACCCTTCCGAGCTCCTCGTGACGTCCGGGATCTCATCCGGACTCAACAACATTCGGTAGTCACATACTTGACTTCCTACTAACCCTAGCGTCGCGAACCTTATGTGTAGACCCTACGGGTTCGGAGACACGCAGACATGACCGAGACGACTCTCGGGCAATAACCAACAGCGGGGTCTGGATACCCATGTTGGCTCCCACATGCTCCTCGATGATTTCATCGGTTGAACCACGATGTCGAGGATTCGATCAAACCCTGTATACAATTCCTTTGTCAATCGGTGCGTTACTTGCCCGAGACTCGATCGTCGGTATCCCAATACCTTGTTCGGTCTCGTTACGCAAGTCACTTTACTCGCATCAGTAATGCATGATCCCGTGGCCAACACCTTGGTCACTTTGAGCTCATTATGATGATGCATTACCGAGTGGGCCCAGAGATACCTCTTCGTCATACGGAGTGACAAATCCATCCTCGATCCGTGTCAACCCAATGATACTTTCGGAGATACCGTAATGCACCTTTATAGTCACCCGATTCGCCAGACGCTTGATACACCCAAGGCACTCCTACGGTAACCGGAGTTACACGATCTCATGGTCGAAGGAATAGATACTTGACATTGGCAAAGCTTCTAGCAAACGAACTATACGATCTTTTATGCTATGCTTATGATTGTCTTGTCCATCACATCATTCTCCTAATGATGTGATCTCGTTATCAACGACATCCTATGTCCATAGTCAGGAAACCATGACTATCCATTGATCACAACGAGCTAGTCAACTAGAGGCTCACTAGGGACATTTGTGGTCTAAGTGTTCACACGTGTATTACGATTTCCGAATAATACAGTTATAGCATGAACAAAAGACAATTATCATGAACATTGAAATATAATAATACTTTTATTATTGCCTCTAGGGCATATTTCCAACAACAAGTACCTTTGGAGACACCTGTAGAGCACCTTTATAATCACCCAGTTACGTTGTGATGTTTGGTAGCACACAAAGTGTTCCTCCAATAAACGGGAGTTGCATAATCGCATAGTCATAGGAACATGTATAAGTCATGAAGAAAGCAATAGCAACATACTAAACGATCGTGTGCTAAGCTAACGGAATGGGTCAAGTCAATCACATCATTCTTCTAATGATGTGATACCGTTAATCAAATAACAACTCTTTGTCCATGGCTAAGAAACATAACCATCTTCGATTAACGAGCTAGTCGAGTAGAGGCATACTAGTGACACTCTGTTTGTCTATGTATTCACACATGTATTATGTTTCTGGTTAATACAATTCTAGCATGAATAATAAACATTTATCATGATATGAGGAAATAAATAATAACTTTATTATTGCCTCTAGGGAATATTTCCTTCAAAGTGTGCTTCACGAACCTAAGAAAACTAGCTTCAAAATGGAAAATTGGTGGCTGTTAAGAGAAGATTTCTCTTACCTTGTCACTAAATTTTTGTCTGAACCTACTCAGGCAAAGACTTTTGTTGATAACTGTAGGTTAAAACTAGGAAATTGAGGAGAATCACTAAAGGGTGGAACTCAAATGAGGAGGCGAACCTTAAGAGATGTGAAAAAGATCCTCATGGAGGACTTTGATACTTTAGATGTTAAAACAA
Organism: Aegilops speltoides; assembly: GCA_021437245.1. NCBI lineage: Eukaryota > Viridiplantae > Streptophyta > Magnoliopsida > Poales > Poaceae > Aegilops > Aegilops speltoides. The sequence continues at coordinate 87,388,213 of CM038141.1, read as the reverse complement.
AAACTACATACCTTTCTGAGGCTGAATCTACTAGGTGGAAATTCATCCAAAATGAACTCCAGAAGATTTGGCTTCAGGAAGAGATCAAAGCCAAACAAAGATTTAGGGATAGAGATATTAAGTAAGGAGATAGAAATATTGATTGCTTCCATGAAGTGGCAAATCAAAGGAGGAAAACCCACGTCCACTCCATTGATGGACCAAATGGTCCTGTCACTAACATTAAAGATATGCTTAGTGTGGCTGGTGACTTTTATAAAGATCTCTTTAAAAAAGAAACCAGTAGTGGTTTCACACTCAAGTCTGACTTCTTCTCCCCCGAGGAGAAAGTCACACAGAGGAAGAATGACTCCTTAGAGGAAGAAGTAAAACAAGTAGTTTTTGGCTCTTTCCCTGATGGGGCCCCTGGCCCGGATGGAATCCCCTTCTTCTACCAAAATTTTTGGCCCTTGATCAGGAAAGACCTTTTAGATATGTTTAAAGATTTCCATGATGGGGAACTGAACATCTCTAGACTTAACTTTGCTATGCTCACCTTGTTCCCTAAGGAACCTGATGCCACTTCTATGAAGAAATTCAGGCCTACCAGCCTTATTAATTGTAGCTTTAAGATTTTCTCCAAAGTATTAAATAATAGGTTTACCAAAGTTCTGCATAGACTGATTGCTAGTAACCAATCTGCTTTCCTAAAAGGCAGATATATTCTAGAAAGTGTAGTCACTGCTCATGAGGTTCTGCATTTAGTTCCCACTAGTAAAAAACAGGGCCTAGTCTTGAAACTTGACTATGAAAAAGCCTTTGATAAGGTAGATTTGAACTTCCTAGCTGATTTACTAGAGAAAAGAGGGTTTGGGAGCAACTGGCGCCACTGGATCCACCAAATCACCCATGATGGTTGAGTGGGTGTCAACTTAAATAATGTAGAAAGTGATTTTTTTTCCTTAGTGGAAAAGGTCTCTGGCAAGGGGACCCCATTTATCCCCTGCTCTTTAATTTTAGTTGTAGATGTTCTTACCAAGATGCTTGTGAAAGCTGCAAACAACAATTTGATTGCTGGCCTTTGTCCTGAGGTTTGCCTTGGGGGCATCATATGCCTTCAGTATGCTGATGATAACATCCTTTTCTTGGATGATGATATCACTCATGCTCATAACCTCAAGATAGCTCTGACATGTTTTGAGCAAGTTTCTGGTATGAGAATCAATTATTCTAAAAGTGAACTGCTGCCTATTAATACGGATAGGTTCCAATACTTTGTTTCTGCACTAGAGTGTAGTGAAGAGACTTTCCCCATTAAATACTTAGGAATTCCCCTTCATTATGATAAACTTAGAAAAGAAGATATTCAGCCACTTATTGATAAAATCATGAAAAGAATAGCTGGCTGGAGAGGGAAGCTCCTTTCTTATACAGGCAAGCTTGTTCTTATTCAAGCATGCCTTGCCAATATCCCCATTTATCTGCTGTCCTTCTTCAAATTGCCCAAATGGGCCATTGAAATGATTAATTCTCAGATGGCACATTGCCTCTGGAATGATTTTGAAGGGCATAGGAAACTTCACCTTGCCAATTGGAGATTAGTCTGTATGAAAAAAAGATTTTGGAGGGTTGGGGATTCCCAACCTGCAAGATATCAACCTTTGCCTTCTGGGGGCCTGGATTAAAAGATACTATGATGGGGAGGAGAAACCGTGGAAAATGATTATTAATCATAAGTACATGATAGGGAAACCTAACCTCTTCTCTCCCAGTCCAGACCAGGCTACTTCAAAATTCTAGAAAGGCTTGAATCCATCTTCCAAGCCTTAAAGTTTGGATATAGTTGGAAGGTTGGTACAGGTACCAAGGTCAGATTTTGGGAGGACACTTGGTTTGGAAACTCCCCCATTGCAGTCCAATTCTGGCATATTTACATAATCTGTAATGAGCCTGCTAAGTGTATTTGTGAGGTGTGGGATGGCCACCAATTAAAGCTTACTTTCAGAAGGAAGTTTGATGAGAAAATGATGGAGCAGTGGTACCAACTAGTAGAAATAGTTGATAGGATCAAACTCAATGCTGATCCAGATTCTCTAATCTGGCAACTTGAAAAAATGGTAAATATTCTACTAGTTCTCTGTATAATGTCATTAACTTCAGGGGGTGCAACCAGTTTTCATTCCTAGTGTCTGGAAACTAAGAGTTCCCCACAAGATTTATGTCTTCCTCTGGCTGATTGCTCAAAACAAATTGTAGAGATAACCTTAGGAAAAGAAACATTATCAAGCCCCTTGAATGTGTTTTTTGTGAGGAACATGAATCCATCACACATCTTTTTTTAGTGTGCGGTGGCAAAATCTGTGTGGTCTTTCATCAGAGAGCAGTTTCAGGGGGAGGTTGGGGCTAACTTTGAATCTATAGCTAGATTTTTGGTTTCCAACAATAAAAACTCTGCTCCGAACAGTGTTACTTCTGCTACTCTGTGGGGACACAGCTTCGTTAGAGGGTCTCTGATCGTAGTGTCGCATTAGCAGCATCCTGTAGTAGTGACTCTCCACTATCAATAATACAAGCCTGCCAAAATTGCCATCTGGATCTGTTCAGTTTCCTCTGTCTCGAATCCAACGGAAAAATGTATGTTTGTGAACCAATTACTGGCTAAAGCAATGATGGAAATCGTGGAGGAATCAGAGGTGCACATTCTTGCCCAACAACAACCAATCAATGTTTTCAGAGACAGTGTAGCAAAGAAGGAAGAACTTGCTCACATGCTTACGGGCGTCATCCGCGCCGAGGTTGCAGATTGTGAGGTTGTAGATCATTAAGTTCTGTTCATTTATTTGCATTGGCATCAATCTTTGATTGCCCAATGGATGCAATTTCCTATAATATATGTTGGATGTGCAACATTTTCCCTTGTATGTCGTACGTTTGCTTAGCGCGCCTCGCATTCCAACTAACTGGTCGCTAGGAAGCCAAAAAAGCAATGAAATTATTAATTAGCACGAACGTCATGGGCCCTATATGAAGGAAGCGGCCCACTGCCCTTAATGGGCTTCCCTAATGGGCTCGCAGGGACCAAAATTCTCATAGGCCTTTGATTGATCGGTTTTGGTCCTGTCCATAATTGCTCATCGTAATTTGCTCAAATTATTGTTGGGCTGGAATCTGCTCCAGATGGCCAAGCGAATTGGCCCGCAGTGCAAAGCCACCGAATATGAAGATCTGTCCGGGGGGAAAAGTCTCACCCTGGACCGCGTCGTTGTTGATGATCGGAGGAGCCATCGGGCCTATAGGTGACGACACAGAGGAACTCTCAATGAAAGCACCAATGTCGGTGTCAAAACCGGCGGATCTCGGTAGGGGGTCCCGAATCATGCGTCTAGGCGGATGGTAACACGAGACAAGGGACACGATGTTTTACCTGTGTTCGGGCCCACTCGATGGAGGTAAAACCCTACTCCTGCTTGATTGATATTGATGATATGGGTAGTACAAGAGTGGATCTACCACGAGATCAAGGAGGCTAAACCCTAGAAGCTAGCCTATGGTATGATTGTTGTTCGTCCTATGGACAAAAACCCTCCGGTTTATATAGACACCGGAGAGGGCTAGGGTTACACAGAGTCGGTTACAATGGTAGGAGATCTACATATCCGTATTGCCAAGCTTGCCTTCCACGCCAAGGAAAGTCCCATCCGGACACGGGACGAAGTCTTCAATCTTGTATCTTCATAGTCTTAGAGTCCGGCCAATGATGATAGTTCGGCTATCCGGACACCCCCTAGTCTAGGACTCCCTCAGTAGCCCCTGAACCAGGCTTCAACGACGAAGAGTCCGGCGTGCATATTGTCTTCGGCATTGCAAGGCGGGTTCCTCCTCCGAATAATACGTAGAAGATTGTGAACGCCAGGATAGTGTCCGGCTCTGCAAAATAAATTCCACATACCACCGTAGAGAGAATAACATTCACACAAGTTCAATCTGCTGACGTATTTTGTGGTGTGATGTCACACCATAACCAAGCCTTTACTCGAATCGTTATTATTATTCCACCTCAGCACGTTTAGCAAAGCGGTTTCCTTGGCACGTCTTGTCGAAGCAGAGATCGTGTCCCCTTATTCCGGGATTCTCATCAATACGGACGTGGGTAACCCAACCGCGCCATTGATTGTGGCGCTTGGGAGATAAGCAAGTTTTACCAGGCTAGTGGGGACGCATAGTTTCATCCGCCCATATATAAGGGGATAAGGATCCACCTATTTACCTATGCCTTCTTCCTCCTTTGCTTATCCATCTCCGCGCACTCGAGCTCTAGCGCCCAAATCCGCACATCTTACCTCAACCTTCTCCGACCATGTCCGGAGCGGGAGGCAAGTGGATGGCCTCCTCCGTCATGGAGGGGCACATCAAGAAGCTGTGTAGCGCCGGATATTTGTCCAGCGACACCGCGCACCGGCTCCCCGACGAGGGGCAGCTCATCCCCACCCCCGGGCCCCATGAGAGGGTGGTATTCCTTCCCCATTTCCTCCGCGGACTGGGCTTCCCACTCCACCCCTTTGTCCGGGGATCATGTTCTACTACGGCCTGGATTTCCACGATCTAGCCCCGAATTTCATCCTCAACATCTCGGCGTTTATCGTCGTGTGCGAGGCCTTCCTCTGCATCCAGCCCCACTTCGGCTTGTGGCTAAAGACCTTCAATGTCAAGCCGAAGGTTGTGAAGGGCAGACAAGTGGAGTGCGGAGGCGCCATGGTGGGCAAGATGCCCAACGTCATTTGGCTCGAGGGCGCCTTTGTGGAAACCATCAAGGGGTGGCAATCGGGGTGGTTCTACATCACTGAGCCGCGTGACCCTGAATGGGCAGCGGCCCCCGAATTCAGATCTGGCATCCCCATGCGGCTCACTTCCTGGAAAGAGAAGGGCCTGCAGTGGGGCGATTTGGAAGAGCTGACCGGACTCCAATCTTGTCTCCAAACCCTGGTGAACAAGAAGCTCAAGCTTGTCAACGTAATCCAGGGCATGCTCATCCGCCGGATTCTCCCCTGCCAACAGCGGGACTTCAACTTGTGGGATTTCGATCCGGCACAGCACCAAACCCTGAGCGGGCTCTTCGACACTACGTACGAAGAGGCCTGGAGGGTGCTGTTCAAGGGTGTTGAGGCTCCCGCATCCGCTACCGAAGATCGCGGATTCAGCTCGCAGCGTCCGGCTGGCGAGGTAAGCCATGTTATCCTTTATGGGACACCTGCTTTTCATATTTTGACTCTATGTGGGATCTAAACTCCCAATACCTTTAACAGGCCTGGCAGAAGACGTCCGGATAGGTTAACTGTCCGACTCCCCTTCCAGAAGACCCAACGGATGCCCGTCTGACAGGGCTGCTGGCCCCGGCGCCTTACGTGGTGCCGGAGAAGAAGGCCAAGAAGAAGGCCACGGGAACCCGGAGGAGTTCCCGGCGCCAGGTGATATCGGATTCGTCGTCCGACGACTCCGAGGCGGACTCCTCCCACGAAGACGAGGAGGAGAAGAAAGAGGCCTCTCCCCCATCAGGGGGAGAGAAGAAGACGAAGGCTTCCCCAACGGGGGAGGCCGAAGGGTCTCCCCCCGGACAGTTCCACCAACACCGACGACGGCGACGAGGAATGGCCCTCAAGGGCCAAGCCCCTGGCGAGATCGTAAGTATCCGGACTCCTAAATGGCTCATAATTTTTCTTTTCGCCGCATGGTGTCTTTCTGATGCCGCATACAACCCTGTAGTCCGTCCAAGGACGATCTTCTCGCTTCGTCGAGCGGGTCCTTGGGTACGTCGGATGTGAATAGTACTTCACTTCCGGCTGCCTCCTCCCCCCGTGACGCCGACGACGCCGTGGTGGGATCCCAGAAAGGGACCCACCAGGAGGAGAAGACCCCGGAGGTGCCGCAGGGCAACCTCCCAGACTTTGGATCGGACTCCATACTGGAACCTGCAGTGGTTTTGGAGTCCGGCGGGCGGCCCCTTCGTAAGAAGGGCAAGACTGTGACGCCGGCGGCCTCCGTCCAACCGGAGGCGCAGAATAACTTGCTGGAGGCGCTCAACGGCGCTTCCATCAAAGAGGAACACCGCACTGTCATGAGTGCGGTGATTCAGAAGGTTCAGCTCGCCAAAAGCGGGCTGACCAAAGCCTGCAGCAGCCTTCTAATAGGCTTTGAGGTAAAAAATTTAAGATATGTAATATAATACCGCATAGATAATATCCCCTGATGCTCGGTTCGGTGTTCGGAAAGAAAAGCCGGACTGAGGATCTAAAAAGATATACGCAGGAGTCTTAAAAAATATGTCAATATGGGAATGCAGGTTGCGCTGCTGACCTCTGCCGCACTGACTGCGGAGGTCAATACCTTGAAGCAGAGCCTCGAGCGGTCCGAGAGCGAGCTCGGCCGTGCCAAGAAGCAGCTCTAGGACAAGGAAGATGAGTAACACCTTATTACAGTTGTACCTTACAGAAAAGGATTTGGTTGCAAGAGAAATGACAAGGATAACGTGGGTACTCCAGGGGCTACGAACGAGGTGGCGACCCTGAAGGAAGCGGTGTCTGTGGCTGAACGCAATGCGGAAGTGGAATGCGCCGAGTGAGAGAAGCAGGAGACGCGGGTGGCGGAGGTACGGCAAGAGCTCCAGGCTCTCGTGGAAAAACACGAGAATTTGGAGCGTGACTCGAAGACTCGAGAGTCCGAGCTTGCGTCGGCTCTTGAGAGTGCCAAAGCCGCTAGGACGAAGCCCACAAGGCCCTCCAGGAAATCGAGGCATTGAAGAGGATAGCGGCGGGTAAGGCATTCTTCATGCAAAGCAAGCATGTAAAAGTGAATTACCTGTTACTCACCCGAATTCGGAGCTCTCCAGGAGTGTTCGCAGATCTGCCCCGCAGCGTGTCCGATGCTGCCGCTTTCTACAGAGCCGAGGAGGGGAGCTCGACGGAGAAGGTGTTCTGGTCTCAGTATGCTGAGGCCGGACATCCGGTGCCCCATAGCGACCAGCTGAAGCAGCTGGTCGAGCTCCACAAGGTTGCCGAACAGTCCATGAAGGGCCTTATAGTTCGGCTATGGCCCAAAGAGGCCATGCCTGGGAGCTACTTCGGCCTGGTGCGGTGGCTGGTGGATGCTTGTCCCTGGGTTGAGGTCATCGAGCACTCGGCCTGCATTGAAGGTGCCCGTCGGGACCTTGCCCGTGCTAAAGTGCACTGGGGCAGGATGGATGCTGAGAAGCTGGTGACGGACGCGCCACCACCGGGCAAGGAGTATCACACACCCGAGATGTATTATAAGGGTGTCCTAAAGGGTGCCCGCATTATTGCGGGTGAGTGCTCCAAAGATGTAATTTTTGAGTAGACTCGCATTTTGTTATCCTGTGCGCTGAAAACTTTGTTCATATGCGCTAAGCAACGCTTGTTAATTTAAAATATTACCTTCAGGCGGCCGTTTATCAAATCGAGAGATGGCAAGTCGTCGGCTTCAGCCCCCATGCCACGAGTCTTTGGGGTGTTCGGGATAAACTTGAGCGCTCTTGTTCCCATTTTTGGATCCATCTAGGAGGCGCCAACACAACGAACGAGGCAACCGAACTTATAATGCTTGAACACTCGACTTAGCCATAGAATTCTATAATTTTAAATTTCGTGAAGCCCTAATGTTCGGCAGTCAATTCGGGTGCTATCCACGCTGGGCGGACAAAGCCGTTCCTCGCTCTAAGCGGCATAAGTCTTTAGGGACTCGAAAAAACCTCTGGAACAGCGACTGGCTCTCGCCCCATCATGACGGTCAGTTTTAGCTTTCTCCACTGAGGTGCTCACCCAGCTCAACTGGGGCTCAATCGTAGTGGTTCTCCCAGTGCTACCTTAGCCGATATAACGGAACGTAAGGTACCAAAACATGGGAGCCGGGCAAACCCAACTATTGACCCAAGACATGATTCGGAGCCGATGCATATAATGCTATAAGTTTGGGGTGCCGCACTTGTGAAAGTGTTCGAACTTATCACACCATAATGTGGGGAACTTAAGCCCCTGGTGTATTTAGCCTACCAAAATGTACGGATGCAACATGTCATAAGTGAACATATGTATAAAAAAAGAATGCAATTATAGGCAAAAAGTGATGCATTGTTTATTCAAAAAATACTGTCGTGAATGCAGAACGATGCAAATAGTGCGATAAGCAAGGGGTGGAACTATTTAGCATGTCCCCCTCCAGGGGTATGCTGCGGAATGGTGTATAGAACAGGTATAATGCTTGTAATGGAGACCACCTGGATACTCGTCGTAGCTTTTCTACTTCCCTGGCTATTGCATTGTGAGTTCGGCAGGTCTACTGCCGGACAGGGCCTCTGGTAAATGGAGTCCTGAGGATATGAAAAAAGGGAAAAAAGGATGACCTACTTGGAAGCCCCTGGTGTGGTTGAGCCGCACTCTGGGCCCGTCGTGGTTGTGCCCCTCCCCCTTTGCCCATGGTATTTCTAGAGCGTAGTGATGTATGCGGGGTACTGGTTTTGCAATTTTGCAAGGGCTGGGGTTAGCCGCATTACTACGCTGATGCTCGGAACGTGCTGTGGTCTTGTTGTAGGTTACTCGGCGCGCTTAGCAGTGTCCTATCGCTTAACGGCCGGACTCGAGAATTGCCTTAAGAGGCTGCTCTGCACTTCTGCCCCGAGAGCTGCTGTATGTTCCTCCGTTCGGAGGGAGCGTTCAGTGTTTCCGTTGACCGTGATGACTCCTCGAGGGCCCGGCATCTTGAGCTTGAGGTATGCGTAGTGCGGTACCGCATTGAACTTTGCAATGCGGTTCGTCCGAGCGATGCATGATAGCCGCTGCGAACGGAACTATGTCAAGATTAACTCCTCACTTCGGAAGTTATCCGGGATCCAAGACCACTTCGAGTAATCGAGCCTGCATAATTGGCCTCTACACCTGGTATGACGCCTTTGAAGGTCGTCTTTGTGGGTTTAATCCTTGAGGGGTCTATGCCCATCTTGCGCACTGTATCCTAGTAAAGCAGGTTCAGGCTGCTGCCACCGTCCATCAGGACTCTAGTGAGGTGAAACCCATCGACGATTGGGTCTAGAACCAATGCGGCGAACCCACCATGGCGGATACTGGTGGGGTGGTCCCTTCGATCAAAGGTGATCGGGCAGGAGGACCATGGGTTGAACTTTGGGGCGACTGGCTCCATCGCGTATACGTCCTTGAGTGCACGCTTCCGCTCCCTTTTGGTTATGTGGGTTGCGTATATCATGTTCACCGTCCGCACTTGTGGGGGGAAACCCTTCTGTCCTCTATTGTTCGGCGGCTGGGTCTCTTCCTCGTAATCGCTATGCAGCCCCTTGTCATTGTTTTCGGCAATTAACTTGCCTGCCTGCTTGAATACCCAACAATCCCTGTTGGTGTGATTAGCTGGCTTTTCGGGGGTGCCGTGTATCTGGCACGAGCGGTCGAGTATTCGGTCCAAATTGGACGGACCTGTAATAGTTCTTTTGAATGGATTTTTCCGCTGACCGGGTTTGGAGCCTCTGAATCCGGCGTTGACTGCCGTATCCTCAGTATTGTCGCCGTTAATGCAGCGTTTTTGCTTGTTGCGACGTGACCTACCATTGCGGTCCTTGGTATCCGGACTGCCAGGATTTTTGTTGAGGTTGTTACTGCGGGCTAGCCAGTTGTCCTCTCCCGCGCAGAAGCGGGTCATGACTGATGTAAGGGCTGCCATGGATTTCGACTTTTCCTGTCCTAGGTGCCGGGCAAGCCACTCATCGCGGATGTTATGTTTGAAGGTTGCGAGTGCCTCTGCATCCGGACAGTCGATGATTTGATTTTTCTTGGTTAAGAACTGTGTCCAGAATTGTCTGGCCGATTCGTCTGGCTGCTGAATTATGTGGCTTAGGTCATCAGCGTCTGGTGGTCGCACATATGTGCCCTGGAAGTTATCAAGGAATGCGGCTTCCAGGTCCTCCCAACACCCAATTGATTCTGCTGGCAGGCTGTTAAGCCAATGCCGAGCTGGGCCTTTAAGCTTGAGTGGGAGGTATTTGATGGCGTGAAGATCATCGCCGCGGGCCATGTGGATATGAAGGAGATAGTCTTCGATCCAAACCGCGGGGTCTGTTGTGCCATCATAGGATTCAATGTTCACGGGTTTAAACCCTTCGGGGATTTGATGATCCATTACTTTGTCTATGAAGCATAGTGGGTGTGCGGCACCTCTATATTGGGCTATATCATGACATAGCTCAAGCGAGCTTTGCCTACTATGTTTGGCCCAGCCGGAATTACTGTATCCAGCGCGACGGTTGTCGTCGCGTGTCGTGGGGCACCCACGTGATCCGTAGATCGATCTTGATTGTCTTGCCTTATCCTCCAATATGTCTCGCAAGTCCTGCGCATTCCCCCGTGGCTTTGTACTTTTCGAGCGATGCCGGGGTACGGCTTTAGTGGAAGGCCTAGAGGCCTCTCTGTCGCGGCCACGAGGTGGACGGTCGACTGTATTGTGCGCTGGTGATGTAGGTTTATATGCTTCCTCCTCTAATCGGGGCAGCAGCTTGCGTTTGGGGTAGCTTTTGGAGGGGCGTTCGAGTTCATGCTCTTCGGCCGCAAGGACTTCGGTCCATCTATCGGCTAGCAGATCTTGATCAGCTCTAAGCTATTGCTGCTTTTTCTTGAGGCTACTTGCCGTGGCCATAAGCCTGCGTTTAAAACGCTCTTGTTCGACGGGATCCTCAGGCACGACAAATTCGTCGTCGTCGAGGTTTGCCTCGTCTCCGGAGGGAGGCATGTAATTATCGTCCTCTACCTCTTCGTCTGCCGCTCTCTCGTGAGGGCTGGCTTCTCTGTCCTCCTATGCTGAATCTTGCTGGAGGGGGTTGTCTTCGGCACTGTCCGGAGTGTTATTGTTTCTGGTGCCGGAATCTCCATTCTTGCTGTGGCGGGATTTAGAGCGGCGCCGCTGACGCCGGCGCTTAGGTTGTTTCTTGGAGGGGTCTTCCTCCGCTGTTCCCTCGCCATTCCCATCCTTTGGGGTGTCCACCATGTATATGTCGTATGACGAGGTGGTTTTCTAGTGCCCGGTAGGTGCTGGTTCTTGGTCGTCTCCGGCATCGTCGTCCATACCGTCGATGTCTTCGGAGTCGAAGTCTAGCATGTCGGTTAAGTCGTCGACAGTGGCTACGAAGTGGGTGGTGGGTGGGCTTTGAATTTCTTCATCGTCCGTATCCCAGCCGTCCTAGCCATAGTCTGGCCAAGTCTCTCCTGACAAAGAGAGACACTTTAGCGAATTCAGGATGTCGCCAAAAGGCGAGTGCTGAAAGATGTCCGTAGCGGTGAACTCCATGATCGGCGACCAATTGGATTCGATTGGTAGGGGCACGGGAGGTTCGGAGCCCGGCGAGGAGTCCGGCACCTCGGAGTCACGAGCTTCACAAGGGACAAGGTCGGTATTCGGCTCCATCGCCGTAGAGGTAGCAGCCCCCGAGGCGGTGTCTAGCCACCCATCCTCGACATGCAATCGGCTCCGAGTTGAGGGTCGGAGCGGACTCGTGTCGCGACCTCGTGGCACCGTCCGTGCGAGCTAGATCATGCCCATCGTGACAGTGCGGCGCGCTCGGCTGTGGCTCGAATCCGTCAAAAATCAAGTCTCCACGGATGTCGGCCGGGAAATTCAAACTTCCAAATCTGACCTGATGGCCAGGGGCGTAGCTTTCAATCTGCTCGAGATGGCCAAGCGAATTGGCCCGCAGTGCAAAGCCGCTGAATATGAAGATCTGTCCGGGGAGAAAAGTCTCACCCTGGACCGCGTCGTTGTTGATGATCGGAGGAGCCATCGGGCCTATAAGTGACGACACAGAGGAACTCTCAATGAAAGCACCAATGTTGGTGTCAAAACCGGCGGATCTCGGGTAGGGGGTCCCGAACTGTGCGTCTAGGCGGATGGTAACAGGAGACAAGGGACACGATGTTTTTACCCAGGTTCGGGCCCTCTCGATAGAGGTAAAACCCTACTCCTGCTTGATTGATATTGATGATATGGGTAGTACAAGAGTGGATCTACCACGAGATCAAGGAGGCTAAACCCTAGAAGCTAGCCTATGGTATGATTTTTGTTCATCCTATGGACTAAAACCCTCCGGTTTATATAGACACCGGAGAGGGCTAGGGTTACACAGAGTCGGTTACAATGGTAGGAGATCTACATATCCATATTGCCAAGATTGGCTTCCACGCCAAGGAAAGTCCCATCCGGACACGGGACAAAGTCTTCAATCTTGTATCTTCATAGTCTTGGAGTCCGGCCAATGATGATAGTTCGGCTATCCGGACACCCCCTAGTCCAGGACTCCCTCAGTGGGGATGAACTATTTAGGTATTATAGATTCCATTTTACTCTAAATTTATGATAATCGCTTCAAGGATTCTTTGATAGCTACTCCTCCAAAGCATGAACTGCTTAATGTTGCTAACGGAAATGCAAATTACTCCCTCCGTTCCTAAATATAAGTCTTGTTAGAGATACCATATGGACTATATACAGACCAAAATGAGTGAATGTACACTCCAAAATATGTCTATATACTCCGTATGTAGTTGTATTGAAATCTTTAAAAAGACTTATATTTAGGAACGGAGGGAGTATAAGAGCATCTCTAGCAGACCCCGTATAAGGGCGACCCGCAAAAATGCGCTCTCGCTTGCGAAAAACCGATTTACGGGCGAAAGACCCATAAGCGGACCCGTAAAAAAGGATACGTAACGGGTCTGCGGGGTCTGCTCGGCCGCCGCTCAGAATATTCTTTTTTACGGGTCTTCTTGGCCGGCGCAAATCATTAATTTGCATTTCAATTTCAGACATGAAAACACATTTCTCTGCTATTTATTTTCTTCAACGGCATTGGATACATAGTAATTCACCAAATCTTTGCTACAATAGCAAGACAAAGAAAACAAGAACCACAATTATGCATTTTAGAAGATATCCAACTTTCATAACAGCTCCCCACTAGTTGGACCAATATCTTCTCCATGCCTTCATTGTTGATCTTCGGATTCTTGATCTTGCATTCTACATTCTTCTTCTTTGATTCTAAAGAAGTAGATGTTTGCTTCCCCTCTAGTGTCTTCTCTAACTGCACATGCAGCCGCATCATTAGCCTCTACTAAGGAGTGCATGAACATCTATTAAGTATTTCTATCAATAAATCAATGTATTCTCCTTCCCAAAACCAACATGAGCATCCATCTTCCTACGCACATGACGATCTCCACAACCTATTGAAATTGCACCGAATAGGTTGACAAAGCCGAATTGAAACAACAACATACCCCATCGTTTTCGCATTTGAAGAATACCCATCTAGGGTGGTTCGGCGTGCTAGAAGTTAGCCGCAGCACTATCCGCATGCAGTCGTCGCACTATATCAGTGGCATCGGCAAGCCGGCGAGCTGTTGCGCGAGCGCCGAGCCCGGGCAACAGCCGGCTGAATCCTTGCCGGCAAACCGACGGCGGCGGCTAAAGGACGAACCAGTACCTGCATGCGGCGTTGGGGCTTTGTCGGGGCTGTGCGGGGTGCTCCCCGACCAATCCATGGCTAGGCGCGGCAACCGGTGGCCGAAAACGCCAAATTCGGCTGCCGCGACGAACAGCCGCCGATCTACAACTTTCCGGCCTGCCGACGCAGGAGGAAGTGGTGGAGGGAAAGCTATGGTGTCTGGCGGATCTTCGACGTGATCCCGCCGGCTCTTTGGTCAGAATCATGGATGGCGGCCCGGCGGTGGGGGGTGGGGAAAGCGCGGGGCGAGGGGGATAGGGGCGGTGGTGGGTGAGGAAAAGCGTAGGCTGAAATGTCCCCCCCCCCTCGCCAACCACTACCATTATATACAGGGCGCCGATGGGGCGAGGGGCGGAACCCGCATTTTTGCGGGTTGGGATGGGAATTATGCCGCGCCACGCAAAAGTTTTTACGGGTCGGATGATACATCTCCAATGTATCTATAATTTTTTATTATTCCATGCTATTATATTATTTGTTTTAGATGTTTTATATGCATTAATATGCTATTTTATATTATTTTTGGGACTAACCTATTAACCCAGAGCCCAGTACCAGTTTCTGTTTTCTCCTTGTTTTTGAGTTTCACAGAAAAGAAATATCAAACGGAGTCCAAACGGAATAAAACTCTACGATGATTTTTCTTGGACCAGAATACACACGTAGGACTTGTAGACCAAGGTAAAGGAGTCTCGAAGCAACGGCAAGGGTGCAGGGCGCGCCCCAAGGGGAGGGGGCGCCCCCCTGCCTTGTGGGTCCCTCAGAGCTCCTCTAATCCTATTCTTCGGCCTATAAATTCCCAAATATTCCCAAACCACCAGAAGCGTCCACAAAAACACTTTTCCGCCGTCGCAAGCCTCTGTTCCCGTGAGATCCCATCTTGGGGCCTTTTCCAGCGATTTGCTGGAGGGGGATTCGATCACGAAGGGCATCTACATCAACCCTATTGCCCTTCCGATGAAGCATGAGTAGTTTACCTCAGACCTACGGGTCCATAGCTAGTAGCTAGATGGCTTCTTCTCTCTCTATGATCTTCAATATCATGTTCTCCTCGATGTTCTTGGAGTTCTATCCGATGTAATATTCTTTTGCGGTGTGTTTGTCGAGATCCGATGAATTGTGGATTTATGATTATATTATCTATGAATATTATTTGAATCTTCTCTGAATTCTTATATGCATGATTTGACATCTTTGTATTTCTCTTCGAATTATCGGTTTGGTTTGTCCAACTAGATTGGTATTTCTTGCAATGGGAGAGGTGCTTAGTTTTTGGTTCAATCTTGCATTGGCCTCACCTGGTGACAAAGTAGGGGTAGCGAGGCACGTATTTGTATTGTTGCCATCAAGGATAAAAAAGATGGGGTTTTCATCATATTGCTTGAGTTTATCCCTCTACATCATGTCATCTTACTTAATGTGTTACTATATTCTTTTGAACTTAATACTCTAGATGCAGGCAGGAGTCGGTCGATGTGTGGAGTAATAGTAGTAGATGCAGAATCGTTTCGGTCTACTTGACACGGACGTGATGCCTATATGCATAATCATTGCCTTGGATGTCGTCATAACTTTGTATTATTTGCCTTCAAGAGAGAAGCCTCTAGTGAAACCTATGGCCCCAGGTATATTTTCCCTTATATATTTTCAGATCTATAAACCAAAAAACCCAAAAATATCTTGCTGGAATTTATTTACTTCTTTTTGGTTTTATATTTTAGTTATCTTTTATATCAATCTCTATCAGGTCTCACCATTGCAATTGACCGTGAAGGGATTGACAACCCCTTTACCGCGTTGGGTGCAAGTGTTGATTGTTTGTGTAGGTGCATAGATTGGAGACTTGCTTGTGCCTCCTACTAGATTGATACCTTGGTTCTCTAACTGAGGGAAATACTTATCTCTACTTTGCTGCATCACCCTTTCCTCTTCAAGGGAAAAACCAATGCAAGCATAAGAAGTAGCAGGAAGAATTTCTGGCGCCGTTGCTGGGGAGGTTCTACATCAAGCTTACCAAGTACCCATCATAAACTCTCATCTCTTGCATTACATTATTTGCAATTTGCCTCTCATTTTCCTCTCCTCCACTTCTAAAACGATTTTCAGAAAAATACAAAAGATTTGCCTTTTTATTCGCCCTTCTTTCGTCCTTCTTTTCATTTGCTTGTGTGTTAGATTGCTTGCTTTGTCACGATGACTCAAGAGAATACCAAGTTGGCTGATTTTTCCAACACTAACAATAATGATTTTATTAGTACTCCAATTGCTCCCTCCACTAGTGCGGAATCTTATCAAATTAATGCCTCTTTGCTGAATCTTGTTATGAAAGAACAATTTTCCGGCCTTCCTAGTGAAGATGTCGCATCCCATCTAAATACTTTTGTTGAATTGTGTGATATGCAAAAGAAGAAAGATGTGGATAATGATATTGTTAAATTGAAGCTATTTTCTTCTCACTACGAGATCTTGCTAAAACTTGGTTTTCATCTTTACCTAAAAATAGTATTGATTCATGGAATAAGCGTAAAGATGCTTTTATTTCCAAGTATTTTCCTCCTGCTAAGATCATCTCCCTTAGGAACGATATAATGAATTTTAAGCAACTTGATCATGAGCATTGATACGTCCATTTTGCATCATGCTTTTATATCGATATTTATTGCATTATGGGCTGTTATTTCACGTTATGTCACAATAGTTATGGCTATTCTCTCTTATTTTACAAGGTTTACATGAAGAGGGGGAATGCTAGTAGGTTGGTGCTAGTAGGTTGCTAGTAGTGTTGATTACTTCTTGTAGTTGATGCTAGTTGGTTTATTTGGTGGAAGATCATATGTTCAGATCCTTTATGCAGATTATTACCCCTCTGATTATGAACATGAATATGCTTTGTGAGTAGTTACGTTTGTTCCTGAGGACAAGGTAGAAGTCTTGCTATCAGTAGTCATGTGAATTTGGTATTCGTTCGATATTTTGATGAGATGTATGTTGTCTAGCCTCTAGTGGTGTTATGTGAACGTCGACTACATAACACTTCACCATTATTTGGGCCTAGAGGAAGGCATTGGGAAGTAATAAGTAGATGATGGGTTTCTAGAGTGACAGAAGCTTAAACCCTAGTTTATGCGTTGCTTCGTAAGGGGCTGATTTGGATCCACATGTTTCATGATATGGTTAAGTTTACCTTAATACTTTTGTTGTAGTTGCGGATGCTTGCAATAGAGGTTAATCATAAGTGGGATGCTTGTTCAAGTAAGAACAGCACCCAAGCACCGGTCCACCCACATATCAAATTATCAAAGTACCGAATGCGAATCATACGAACGTGACGAAAACTAGCTTGACTATATTCCCATGTGTCCTCGGGAGCGCTTTCCTTATATAAGAGTTTGTTACGGCTTGTCCTTTGTTACAAAAAGGATTGGGTCACCTTGCTGCACCTTATTTACTTTTTACACTTGTTGCTCGTTACAATTTACCTTATCACAAAACTATCTGTTACCACTTATTTCAGTACTTGCAGAGAATACCTTGCTGAAAACCGCTTATCATTTCCTTCTGCTCCTCGTTGGGTTCGACACTCTTACTTATCGAAAGGACTATGATAGATCCCCTATACTTGTGGGTCATCAAGACTCTTTTCTGGTGCCGTTGCCGGGGAGTGTAGCGCCTTTGGTAGGTGGAATTTGGTAAGGAAAAGTTTATATAGTGTGCTGAAATTTACTGTCACTTGTTACTACGGAAAGTAATCCTCTGAGGATCTTGTTCGGGGTATCTTCACCCCGTCCAGTAGAGCAAAGAGTTGATCCTCAACCTACTGAACCTATTGAAAATGAAACTCCTTTTGAATTTCCTTCGGGTATGATGGAAAAACTGCTAGCTAACCCTTTTACAGAAGATGGAACAAAGCATCCTGATGAGCACTTAATATATGTGGATGAAGATTGTGGATTATTTAAGCTTGCAGGTATAGACGATGATGTTGCTAAGAAGAAGGTCTTCCCTTTATCTTTGAAGGGAGACGCATTGACATGGTATAGGCTATGTGATGATACGAGATCATGGAACTATAAAAGATTGAAATTGGAATTTCATCAAAAGTATTACCCTATGCATCTTGTTCATCGTGATCATAATTATATATATAATTTTTGGCCTCGCGAAGGAGAAAGCATCGCTCAAGCTTGGGGGAGGCTTAAATCAATGTTATATTCATGTCCCAATCATGGGTTTCCAAGGGAAACAATTATTCAAAATTTGTAAGCTCGGCTTTCTGAAAACAATCGCACCATGCTCGATACTTCTTGTGCTGGCTCTTTTATGATGAAGACTATTGAATTTAAATAGGACTTGTTGGATAGAATTAAACGCAACTCTGAAGATTGGGACCTCGACGAAGGTAAGGAGTCAGGTATGACACCTAATTAAGTTTGATTGTGGTAAATCTTTTATGGATACCGATATTTTCCGTAAGTTTAGCACTAAATATGGACTTGACTCTGAGATAATAGCTTCTTTCTGTGAATCTTTTGCTACTTATGTTGATCTCCCTAAGGAGAAGTAGTTTAAATATCATCCCCTGTAGAAGTAAAAGTAGCTGCACCTATTAAAGTTGAAGAAACGACTGTCACTTATAATGATCCTATTATTCCTACTTCTTATGTTGAGAAACCACCTTTCCCTGTTAGAATAAAGGATCATGCTAAAGCTTCATTTGTTGTTCGTAAAAGCAATATTAGAACTTATACACCTCCTGAGCAAGTTAAAGTAGAACCTAATATTGCTATTGTTAAAGATCTCTTGTCTGATAATATTGATGGGCATGTTATTCAGTTCAACGGTGAAACTGCTAGAATTGCTAAGCCTTGTGCTAATGATAAACATAGACCTATGGTAGGCGTGCCTGTTATTTCTGTTAAAATAGGAGATCATTGTTATCATGGCTTATGTGATATGGGTGCTAGTTCTAGTGTTATACCTATTACTTTATATGAAGAAATTAAGCATGAAATTGCACCTGCTGAGATAGAAGATATTGATGTTACAATTAAACTTGCCAATAGAGATACTATTTCACCAATTGGGATTGTTAGAGCTATTGAAGTCTTGTGTGGGAAAACTAAATATCATGCTGATTTTCTTGTTCTAGGTTCCCCACAAGATAGCTTTTGTCCCATTATATTTGGTAGACCCTTCTTGAACACTGTTAATGCTAAGATAGACTGTGAAAAGAATGTTGTTACTATTGGCTTGGATGATATGGTTCATGAGTTTAATTTCTCTAAATTTAGTAAACAACATTGTGAGGAAGAATTGCCTAGTAAGGATGTAATTATTGGTCTTGCTTCTATTGCCGTACCTCCTAGTGATCCTTTAGAACACTATTTGCTAGACCATGAAAATGATATGTTCATGAATGAAAGAAGGGAAATAGATGAAGTATTCTTTAAACAGGAACCTATTCTGCAACACAATTTGCCTGTTGAAATTTTAGGGGATCCTCCTCCACCCAAGGGTGATCCCGTGTTTGAGCTTAAACTGTTGCCTGATAATCTTAAATATGCTTATCTTGATGAAAAGAAGATATATCCTGTTATTATTAGTGCTAACCTTTTAGAGCATGAAGAAGGAAGATTATTGAAAACTCTAAAGAAGCACCGTGTTGCTATTGGATATACTCTTGATGATCTTAAGGGCATTAGTCCCACTCTATTTCAACATAAAATAAATTTGGAAGCAGATGCCAAACCAGTTCGTGATCCTCAACGATGTCTGAATCCTAAAATGAAAGAAGTGGTAAGAAAAGAAATACTCAAGCTTCTGGAGGCAGGTATAATTTATCCCGTTGCTGATAGCCAGTGGGTAAGTCCTGTCCATTGTGTCCCTAAGAAGGGAGGTATTACTGTTGTTCCTAATGATAAGGATGAATTGATTCCACAAACAATTATCACAGGTTATAGGATGGTAATTGATTTCCGCAAATTAAATAAGGCTACTAAGAAAGATCATTACCCCTTACCTTTTATTGACCAAATGCTAGAAAGATTGTGCAAACATACACATTATTGCTTTCTAGATGGTTATTCTGGTTTCTCTCAAATACCTGTGTCAGCTAAAGATCAATCAAAGACTACTTTTACATGCCCTTTTGGTACTTTTGCTTATAGATGTGTGCCTTTTGGTTTATGTAGTGCACCTGCTACCTTTCAAAGATGCATGATGGCTATATTCTTTGACTTTTGTGAAAAGATTTGTGAGGTTTTCATGGACGACTTTTCCGTCTATGGTTCCTCTTTTGATGAATGCTTGAGCAATCTTGATCGAGTTTTGCAGAGATGTGAAGAAACTAATCTTGTCTTGAATTGGGAAAAGTGCCATTTTATGGTTAATGAAGGTATTGTCTTGGGGCATAAAGTTTCTGAAAGAGGTATTGAAGTTGATAAAGCCAAGGTTGATGCTATTGAAAAGATGCCATGTCCCAAGGACATCAAAGGTATAAGAAGTTTCCTTGGTCACGCCAGATTTTATAGGAGGTTCATTAAGGACTTCTCAAAAATTTATCGGCCTCTGACTAATTTATTACAAAAAGATGTACCATTTGTCTTTGATGATGATTGTTTAGAAGCATTTGAAATACTTAAGAAAGCATTACTCTCTGCACCTGTAGTTCAGCCAGCTGATTGGAATTTACCCTTTGCAATTACGTGTGATGCTAGTGATTATGATGTAGGTGCGATTCTAGGGCAAAGAGTTGATAAGAAATTAAATGTTATCCATTATGCTAGTAAGACTCTAGACAACGCTCAAAGAAATTATGCTACTACTGAAAATAGAACTTTTAGCAGTTGTATTTGCTTGTGATAAGTTCAGACCTTATATTGT
Organism: Aegilops speltoides; assembly: GCA_021437245.1. Classification (NCBI taxonomy): domain Eukaryota; kingdom Viridiplantae; phylum Streptophyta; class Magnoliopsida; order Poales; family Poaceae; genus Aegilops; species Aegilops speltoides. The sequence goes on along the minus strand of CM038141.1, from coordinate 87,367,788 downwards.
TGATTCTAAAGTAATTATTCATACTGATCATGCTGCTATTAAATATCTTATGGAAAAAAAGATGCTAAACCTAGACTTATTAGATGGGTTCTCTTGCTACAAGAATTTGATTTGCATATTGTTGATAGAAAGGGAGCTGAGAACCCCATTGCAGACAACTTGTCTAGGTTAGAAAATGTTCTTGATGACCCACTACCTATTGATGATAGCTTTCCTGATGAACAATTAAATGTTATAAGTACTTCTCATAGTACTCCTTGGTATGCTGATTATGCTAATTATATTGTTGCTAAGTTTATACCACCTAGCTTCACATACCAGCAAAAGAAAAAGGTTTTCTATGATTTGAGACATTACTTTTGGGATGACCCACATCTTTATAAAGAAGGAGTAGATGGTGTTATTAGACATTGTCTACCTGAGCATGAACAGGAACAGATCCTACGCAAGTGCCACTTCGAAGCTTATGGAGGACACCACGGTGGAGACAGAACTGCACATAAGGTATTGCAATCCGGTTTTTATTGGCCTACTCTCTTCAAGGATGCCCGTAAGTTTGTTTTGTCTTGTGATGAATGTCAAAGAATTGGTAATATTAGTAGACATCAAGAAATGCCTATGAATTATTCACTTGTTATTGAACCGTTTGATGTTTGGGGCTTTGATTATATGGGACCTCTTCCTGCCTCTAATGGATATACACATATTCTAGTTGCTGTTTGTTACGTTACTAAGTGGGTAGAAGCTATTCCAACTAGTAGCGCTGATCATAACACTTCTATTAAAATGCTTAAGGAAGTCATTTCTCCGAGGTTTGGAGTCCCTAGATATTTAATGACTGATGGTGGTTCACACTTTATTCATGGTGCTTTCCGTAAAATGCTTGCTAAGTATGATGTTACTCATAGAATTGCATCTCCTTATCACCCACAGTCTAGTGGTCAACTAGAATTGAGCAATAGCGAGCTCAAATTAATTTTGCAAAAGACTGTTAATAGGTCTAGAAAGAATTGGTCTAAGAAACTTGATGATGCATTATGGGCTTATAGAATTGCATATTAAAATCCTATGGGTATGTCTCCGTATAAAATGGTTTATGGAAAAGCATGTCACTTACCTCTCGAACTAGAACATAAGGCATATTGGTGAAGGAAATATGCCCTAGAGGCAATAATAAAGTTATTATTTATTTCCTTATATCATGATATATATTTATTATTCATGCTAGAATTGTATTAACCGGAAACATAATACATGTGTGAATACATACACAAACAGAGTGTCACTAGTATGCCTCTACTTGACTAGCTCGTTAATCGAAGATGGTTATGTTTCCTAACCATGAACAAAAGAGTTGTTATTTGATTAACGAGATCACATCATTAGAAGAATGATATGATTGACTTGACCCATTCCGTTAGCTTAGCACATGATCGTTTAGTATGTTGCTATTGCTTTCTTCATGACTTATGCATGTTCCTATGACTATGAGATTATGCAACTCCCGTTTACTGGAGAAACACTTTGTGTGCTACCAAACGTCACAACGTAACTGGGTGATTATAAAGGTGCTCTACAGGTGTCTCCAAAGGTACTTGTTGGGTTGGCGTATTTCGAGATTAGGATTTGTCACTCCGATTGACGAAGAGGTATCTTTGGTACCTCTTGGTAATACACATCACTTAAGCCTTGCAAGCAATGCAAATAATGAGTTAGTTGCGAGATGATGTATTACGGAACAAGTAAAGAGACTTGCCGGTAACGAGATTGAACTAGGTATTGAGATATCGATGATCGAATCTTGGGCAATTAACATACCGATGACAAAGGGAACAACGTATGTTGTTATGCGGTTTGACCGATAAAGATCTTCATAGCATATGTAGGAGCCAATATGAGCATCCAGGTTCCGCTATTGGTTACTGACCAGAGACATGTCTCGGTCATGTCTACATTGTTCTCAAACCCGTAGGGTCATCACGCTTAACGTTACGATGAAAGTTTCATTATGAGTTTATAAGTTTTGATGTACCGAAGGTTGTTCGGAGAACCAGATGTGATCACGGACATGACGAGGAGTCTCGAAATGGTCTAGACATGAAGATTGATATATTGGAAGCCTATGTTTGGATATCGGAAGTGATCCGGGTGAAAATATGATTTTACCGGAGTACCGGAGGGGTTACCGGAACCCCCCGGAGGTTATTGGGCCTTATGGGCCCAAGTGGAGGAAGAGGAGAGGCGGGCCAAGGGGCAGCCATGCACCCCTCCCCCCTAAGTCCGAATTGGACAAGGAGGGGGGGCGGCGCCCCCCTTTCCTTCCCTCTCTCTCTCCTTCCCCCCAAGTCCTAGTCCAACATGGAAAAGGGGGGGAGTCCTACTCCCGGTAGGAGTAGGACTCCTACGGCGCGCCTCCTCCTAGGCCGGCCGCACCCCCCCCTTGCTCCTTTATATACGGGGGCAGGGGGCACCCCATATACACAACAATTGATCATTGATCTCTTAGCTGTGTGCGGTGCCCCCCTCCACCATAATCCTCGATAATATTGTAGCGGTGCTTAGGCGAAGCCCTGCGATGGTAGAACATCAAGATCGTCATGATACGTCCATTTTGCATCATGCTTTTATGACAATATTTATTGCATTATGGGCTGTTATTTCACGTTATGTCACAATACGGATGGCTATTCTCTCTTATTTTACAAGGTTTACATGAAGAGCGAGAATGCCGGCAGCTGGAATTCTGGGCTGGAAAAGGAGCAAATATTGAAGGCCTATTCTACGCAACTCCAAAAGTCCTGAAACTCCACGGAATACCTTAAAATAAATAAAGAAAAATTTCGCAAAGATGAAGGCCAGGGGCCACACCCTCACACGGGGTGGGGCGCCTCCCCCAGGCGTGCCCCCTACCTCGTGGGACCCCTGGTGGCTCTCCGACGCCCATCTTCTCCTATATGAAGTCTTTCGATGAGAAAAAAATAGAAGGCAACCTTTCGGGACGAGACTCCGCTGCCACGAGGCGGAACCTTGGTAGAACCAATCTAGGGCTCCGGCAGAGCTGTTCTGCCGGGGACTCTTCCCTCCGGGAGGGGGAAATCATCACCATCGTCATCACCAACGCTCCTCTCATCGGGAGAGGGCAATCTCCATCAACATCTTCACCAGCACCATCTCATCTCCAAACCCTAGTTCATCTCTTGTATCCAATTCTTGTCTCCAAGTCCGGGATTGGTGCCAATAGGTTGCTAGTAATGTTCATTACTCCTTGTAGTTGATGCTAGTTGGTTTATTTGGTGGAAGATCATATGTTCAGATCCTTTATGCACATTATTACCCCTCTGATTATGAACATGAATATGCTTTGTGAGTAGTTACGTTTGTTCCTGAGGACAAGGGAGAAGTCTTGCTACTAGTAGTCATGTGAATTTGGTATTCGTTTGATATTTTGATAAGATGTATGTTGTCTAACCTCTAGTGGTGTTATGTGAACGTCGACTACATAACACTTCACCATGATGGGTTGCTAGAGTGACAGAAGCTTAAATCCTAGTTTATGCATTGCTTTGTAAGGGGCTGATTTGGATCCATATGTTTCATGCTATGGTTAGGTTTACCTTAATCCTTTTTTGTAGTTGCGGATGCTTGCAATAGAGGTTAATCATAAGTGGGATGTTTGTTCAAGTAAGAACATCACCCAAGCACCGGTCCACCCACATATCAAATTATCAAAGTACCGAACGCGAATCATATGAGGGTAATGAAAACTAGCTTGACTATATTCCCATGTGTCCTCGAGAGCGCTTTTCCTATTATAAGAGTTTGTCCAGGCTTGTCCTTTGCTACAAAAAGGATTGGGACACCTTGCTGCACTTTATTTAGTTTTGTTACTTGTTGCTCGTTACAATTTATCTTATCACAAAACTATCTGTTACCACTTATTTCAGTACTTGCAGAGAATACCTTGCTGAAAACTGCTTATCATTTCCTTCTGCTCCTCGTTGGGTTCAACACTCTTACTGATGTAGGGTGGAACCCTATAGCGTCGATCTTTCATGTTTGGAGTGGATCCTACAGAGGAATCACGAAGAACACGCGGAAGCACAAGGGGAAACACGGGGAAAACGAGAGGGAATCACTCAACCAACAAGGAATCGATCACACAAGTGCTAGATCACCAAACGCATATGAGATCCACAAGATACAATGTCAACTACGGTAAGGATACAAAGGAACCGTTCATCTCCAAGAGGAGGCCTTGATGTTCTTCCCTAGATAGGGGTCTTGAATCCGCTGGGGGATCTTCTCCGAAGAGGTCCTGATCTCCGAGGAGAAGTAACCGAGTGGATGGGCAAAGGCTCTCACACAAATATGAGCTAATCCAATGCTAAGTCTCAAAGTGAGGAGATGGGGTCCTATATATAGAGTTGGGGGCGAAGGGGTACATGGGCTCAGCCCGACACGCACGCGCAGGCGCTGGCAGGATGATCCAGACGAGGGTCCGGATGATCCGGGCTGGTCCGGATGATCCGGGTGGAGGCCCGGATGAGCCGGAGGGTCGGCTGGTGGTCGCGCAGGGCCGGATGTCCGGCTATAGGTCCGGATGTCCGGGCCGGGTCCAGATGATCCGGGACGGGGTCCGGATGATCCGGCTTCAGGGTGGAGCTTCTGTAGCCTTCGGTCGATTTAGCCGAATCGTCCGGGCCGGGGTCCGGATCGTCCGGGCTCTGTCCGGATCGTCCGGGCTGCCGTCCGGATCGTCCGGCCATCCTGGTCCTTGGTGCTTTTTCCTCTCCGTCTGCTCGCATGTCTTCCGCTTCCGGTTCTCCCTGCTTCCTAGCCTCTTCATGGTTGACTCCTTGGTACCTGAGTATGCATAGCATTTCCGTTTTAGGTAGTAACCATGTCTCATGTGAATCGAAAGGGAATTGTGAGAGGAGTGACGTCACCTCGGTTTCAAGAGCTTTTGCACGTGCTCGATTCATAGGGCCTTGTGGTGTTGGATGTGATGATGTAGAGTCCATGGGGATGATGGAAGGATGCTCCGCATCATATCCCCTCCCTTCGAGAGGATCCGACCTCGGATCTATATCTTCATCACCATGGAAAGGCGAGAGGTCTTTGACGTTGAAGTTGTCGCTTACGTTGTACTTGTCGCTTGGTAGGTCGAGCTTGTAGGCGTTGTTGTTGTAGCGTGCTAACACCTTGATGGGTCCATCGGCTCGAGGTAGAAGTTTGGACTTGCGTTCATTGGGGAAGCGTTCCTTGCGAAGGTGTAGCCACACGAGGTCGCCTATGTTGAACATCATGGGTTGCTTGTTGATGTTGATCTTGGTCGCTAGTCGTTGTACTTGGCGCTCGATGGTGTTTCTTGTATCTTCATGCATCTTCTTGATGTAGCTTGCACGGGCACTTGCGTCGAGGTTGGTGCGCTCTTGTAGAGGTAGAGGTAGAATGTCCAATGGGGACAATGGGTTGAAGCCATAGATGACCTCGAAGGGGGACTTGCCGGTCGTCGAATGTCTTGCGCGGTTGTAGGCGTACTCGGCGATGGTAGACACGCCTCCCACTCCTTGATGTTCTTCTTGATCAACACGCGAAGTAGAGTGGAGAGCGTCCGGTTTGTCACCTCCGTTTGGCCGTCGGTTTGAGGATGGTATGCGGATGCGAACAAGTGCTTGATTCCGAGCTTGGCGCATAGGGTCTTCCAAAAGTAACTCAAGAACTTGACGTCGCGGTCAGAGACGATTGTCTTTGGTACTCCATGGAGGCGCAAGATTTCCCTACAAAAGAGATTTGCAATATGTGAAGCATCGTCTACCTTGTTGCAAGGAATGAAATGTGCCATCTTAGAAAATCTATCCACAACAACAAACACGGAATCCTTTCCATTTTGAGTTCTAGGCAAACCAAGTACAAAGTCCATGCTAATGTCTTCCCAAGGTTGATAAGGAATAGGAAGAGGCATGTAAAGACCATGAGATTGAGCTTTTGACTTAGCTTTGCGGCATGTTGAGCATCGGGTGGTGAAGCGTGAAACGTCTCGAAACATCTTTGGCCAAAAGTAGTTCTTGGAGAGCGTGGCGAAGGTCTTGTCTCATCCAAAGTGTCCCATGAGTCCACCGCCATGAGCCTCTTGCAAAAGTAGCAAACGAAGAGAAGACTCGGGTATGCATAGTTTGTTAGCTCTCATAAGATAACCATCCTTGAGGTAATATTGTTCCCAAGATGTATGCGTCAAACATTTAGCGTAATGAGGTGCAAAAGATGGATCACTAGCATACAAATCTTTGATGTGCTCAAAGCCAATAACATTCAACTCAAGTTGGGTGACAAGCGTGCATATACGTGAAAGTGCATCGGCAACTACATTTTCCTTGCCCTTAATGTACTTGATCACATAGGGGAAAGATTCAATAAATTCACTAAATTTGGCATGACGCTTGTTTAATTTAGTTTGACCTTTCAAGTACTTAAGAGTTTCATGATCGGTATGGATGACAAACTCATGAGGTCGAAGATAATGTTCCCAAACATATAGTACACACACTAAAGCATACAATTCCTTTACATACACGGGATAGTTAAGTTGAGCACCGAAGAGTTTTTCACTAAAATAAGCAATGGCTCGTTTTTCTTGCATCAAAACTCCGCCAATTCCGGTACCACTTGCATCACAATGAACCTCAAAAGTTTTGTCAAAATTGGGCAAAGCAAGAATCGTAGCATGAGTAAGCAAAGACTTGAGCTCATCAAAAGCGTTGGATTACAAAGATCCCCAAACAAAAGGAGTATTCTTCTTACTCAAAGCATGCAAAGGAGCTGCAATAGTGCTAAAGTTTTTCACAAAGCAACGATAAAAACCTGCAAGACCAAGGAAACTTCGCACTTGTTGCAAATTGGTGGGTTGGGGCCAAGTTTTAATTGCTTTGATCTTAGTTTCATCGACATGGACACCCTTTGAAGAGACAACGAAACCCAAGAAAACCACTTTGTCAATGCCAAAAGTGCATTTTTCAAGTTGGCATAAAGACTTTCCTTTCGAAGCGTTTGCAAAACAAGCTTAACATGATCAAGATGCTCTTTCATGGTTTTGCTAAACACAAGAATATCATCGAAGTAAACCACAACAAAGATTCCAATGTATGGTCGAAGTACATGATGCATGAGACGCACAAAAGTTCCGGGTGCTTCCGACAAACCCATAGGCATAACCAACCATTCATATAAGCCAAATTTTGTTTTGAAAGCAGTTTTCCATTCATCACCCTCATGAATGCGGATTTGATAATAGCCACTTTTAAGATCAATTTTTGAGAAAAAGTTGGCTCCACTAAGTTCATCAAGCATATCATCTAAGCGAGGAATGGGATGCCTATAGCGCACGGTGATAGCATTTATGGGTCTACAATCGGAACACAAGCAGAAAGTTCCATCGGGCTTAGGCACAAGTATAACGGGAACGGCACAAGGGCTTAAGCTTTCACGTACATGACCGTTGTCGATTAGTTGTTGTACTTGCCTTTGAATCTCCTTGGTTTCTTCGAGATTGACACGGTATGGAGCTTTGTTTGGAAGTGGTGCTCCGGGAATGAGGTCGATTCGATGCTCAATGCCTCGTAGAGGAGGTAGACCCGGAGGTAGCTCATCGGGGAAAACATCTTGAAATTCCTGCAAAAGAGATTGAAACACCAAAGGTAGCTCATGAGTGGTGTTAGTTTTTGATTCTCCATCCTTGCACACAAGGACAAAGTGCATCACACTCGATGGGTTCTCACACACTTCTCTCATCTCATGTTTGGTGGCGAATTGTATGAGGTTTTTCTCTCTAGGTGAAGAGGCGCTCAAATTTGGCTTGTGGCTCTCACTCACTTTTTGGTGGCTCACTTTATCGCTCTTCTCTCTTTGGTTGGTGGCTTGTTTGTCGGCTATCACTTGACTAGGAGACATGGGTCGTAGGACAAATTCTTTGCCTTTCATCTTGAAGCTATAGTGGTTTGTACGCCCATTGTGGTAGACACCACGGTCGAATTGCCATGGCCGACCAAGGAGGAGGTGGCAAACGGTCATTGGGACCACATCACACTCCAAAGTGTCCTCATATGCACCGATTTTGAAGGATACTTGGACCGTATGCTCAACTCGTATAGTGCCGGAGTCACTTAGCCATTGAACCTTGTAGGGTTGTGGATGCTTCTTCTTGACCAATTGGAGCTTGGAGCATAGTTCTTCGCTTGCCAAGTTGTGGCAACTACCTCCATCGATGATGACCTTGACGGATCATCCATTGATGCCGGCCTTTGTGTGGAAGATGTGGCATCGTTGGTCTTCTTCTTGTTGATGTTGAAGTGTCAAGACTTTGGAGACAACAAGAGCGGGACTTGTATCTTCATCACAAAATACTTGATCATCTTCATCCTCGTTGATGCGCCGGTGCATGGCCACTTGCTCAATAGCGTCCATTTCATCTTCACTCATTGAGTCGTAGGTGCCATCGTCGTTGAGTATCATGGTGCGCTTGTTGGTGCATTCATATGACTTGTGGCCTCGGCCGCCGCAAGTGAAACACTTGAAGGAGCTTGTATTGACGGTCTCATCGGTTGGAGTAGATGATGAAGCACGCGGCTTGGAGCTGCTTGTAGTAGGATGAGGAGGACTTGAACTTGTAGAAGTTTTCTTGTAACTAGACTTGTCGTCGTTGCTTGGAGAAGGCTTGGTTGATGTCGAAGTTGGAGTAGTTGTTGAAGCTTGGTTGTTGGAGAAGCCTTATGTCTTGGATGAGTACTTGGCGTACTTGAAGTCATCTTGCACTTGTCGTTCCGCCTTTGTAGCTTGATGCATGAGCTCAATGAGGTTGGAGTAGGGTAGGAAGTCGGCGATCTTCTTGATGGGATGGTTGAGTCCATTCAAGAATCGTGCCATTGTTTGCTCATCATCCTCCGTGACATTGGCTCGAATCATGGCAATCTCCATTTCTTTGTAGTATTCTTCAACACTCTTTGTTCCTTGCTTGAGGAGTTGTAGCTTCTTGAAGAGATCACGGTTGTAGTAGGTAGGCACAAAGCATGCTCTCATGACATCCTTCATTTGAGCCCAAGTGGTGATTGGAGGTTCACCTCTTGCTTGATGGCGCTCAAGGACTTGTTCCCACCATATGAGCACATAGTCTTGGAACTCAAGTGATGCCATAGCGATCTTCTTTTCTTCCTCATAGTTGTGCAAACGAAAGATTTTGTCGACCTTCAATGCCCATGAGAGGTACTATTCGGGATCATTGGTTCCATTGAACTTGGGCATTATGAACTTGAGCTTGCCATAGCGTTGCTCTTCATTGTGTTGAGGTCGATGTTGATGATGACGTTCTTGACGTGGAGGGTAATCATCCTCATGTTGCTCTTGGCGAGGAGGAAGTCCATTATCAACTTGCTCTTGTTGACCTTGAGGTTGGGGTTGAGCTTGAGGAGCTTGTGGATGAGCTTGTGGGGCTTGACGTTGCACATGCGGATGGTAGTTCCTCTCTTGTATTTCTTCTCGAAGGGCTTCCTCTTGATTGCGCCTTTCGCGATTGCGGTTGGCGATAGCTCGACTTGATGCTTGAAGGGCACGTTCCGCCTCAAGAGCTTGTGCTTCTCGTTGTTGTTGTTGAAGACGTTGAGCCTCGGCATCTTGTTGCTCTTGATGTATGCGCGCTCGTTCTTATTCTTGTTGGCGACGAAGACGTTGTTGTTCTTGAGCTTGAGCAAACGCTACTTGGTTTGATTGTGGATAAGGAACTTGTTCATCAACTTGCTCTTGGGGATGCTTGTCGTGTAGCGGGTTGCGAGATGCATGGCGGTCTTGACGCGCGGCTCGTCGAAGAGTGTTCGATGACGGTGTACTTGTGTCGGAGAATGATTCGTCGGAGTGGCGACTTGAGTGGCTCCGTCTTGAGTGTGAGGAAGTAGAAGGATGCCGGTTCACCAACAAGGCACGGATCTCGTCCATTCTTGCATCGTTCTCTTTCTTGTGTGCGTCGAGCTTGTTGTCGACGTACTCTCTTGTACGTTGCTCGGAGAGTCGCAATTCGGTGGCGAGGTTGTCGATGCGTTCGCTCATTGCTTGTTGCTCTTGATGGAGAGCTCGTTGTGCGCCAAAGAGGTGGCTCTTGGTGACGTATGATGACATGTCATCGTCTTGCTCGATGAAGAGTGGATTTGTAGAAGAACTTGGCCTATCCATCATTTCAAGCAAATTGTGAGTGGTAGAAGGAGAAGAACTAATACCAATGTACCTTTGACCGAAGTTGAAGATGAATCAAGTTCACTCAAATGCGGACAATGAAATAGCACTATTGGTACCAATCCTTGTTGATTCTCACACCTACACAAGTAAAATCTTTTGGTGGAGCTTGGTTAGGACGGTGGCACAAAATTAATTGCAATCGTTAGCTTGACTCAAAAATGTTGAAGAAGATTCACAAATTCGCATATGCAACAAGTAGACCAAGCAAGTAGTGGTACACGGAAACACACACGCAAATAGATAAATGGGATTGTGCAAACCAAAAGTGAGCCAAAATGTGGAATCCACGAAAATGCTCTTGTTGCACAATGCTAGAGAGACGCTAGCACGATTGCACAATAGGCGGATACGGAGCTTGTGCACAACCTACTAGGCAAAAATGCAACGATCTCTATCCCAAGTATGCTATGTGTATGGTATTTCGGTGCAATGATCCAAGATGATCTTATATGACAATCTTAATGTTGTATGATGCTATGCTTGTTGCTTATAAGCTCTTTGCTTATCTTTCCTCTTAGCTTAAAAGCTTGAGTGGCTCTTTCTCTTTTGAGCTCTTTTCCTATGCAAACTTGACGAACCAAGATAGCAATTGTGTATGCGATGACAACTTTGTGACACACAAGTTGATTCTGAGATATGCACCACGATGGTATGTATGATATGGTGTATGCAACTAATGTGACAAGTCACATTGCCGGCAATACTCAATGGCTAGTCTCGATGGGTAAGCAACGCAAAAGATTGTCTGTGATGGTTATCAATGCAATTGCAAGGTATGACAAAGATGTCGTCGAGGTTACCGTCTGTAGCGAAGATGAGTAGTCGACGAAAACGAGCGTTTGTTGTTGATGTCTCACCGCACCTAAATAGCCGAAACACAATAGGAGACGGAAAATCTCAACTCATATTCTCGAACCCAAAGTCGAATGGTAGTACGGAGGGTGTGTCGGAGGTTTTGGTAAGTGGAAGTGGTGGAGGTTGGGGTGGGGAGGTGGTATGTATGTGTTGGTGGTGGTGGTGGTGGGGGACTCCCAATCTGCAGTTTCGGCAGAGGAAGCCGGATGATCCAGGTCAGGGTCCGGATGATCCGGGTCAGGGTCCGGATGATCCGGGCAGGTCAACCTCGCACGGGAATTGCTCGAGAAGAACAGGAAAACGGGGAGAAATTTGACGATTTTGAGGATTTTGGATGGATTTCGAGGGGGAGAAGGTGGGGAAAAGCAAGATCCACGAGTTACACACCGAATCCACGGATCAAAATCAACAAAACATCATCAAAACCAACAAATCACAAAAAAATTTGGGGGTTATTTTTGTGGGGATTTTCGGATTTAGGACGAAAACAACAAAATCAAGCTAGAAAAAGAGGGGTAGGGGCTCCAAAAACGTGATCAACCTGGCTCATGATACCATATGATGTAGGGTGGAACCCTATAGCGTCGATCTTTCACGTTTGGAGTGGATCCTACGGAGGAATCACGAAGAACACGCGGAAGCACAAGGGGAAACACGGGGAAAACGAGAGGGAATCACTCAACCAACAAGGAATCGATCACACAAGTGCTAGATCACCAAACACATATGAGATCCACAAGATACAAAGTCAACTACGGTAAGGATACAAAGGAACCGTTCATCTCCAAGAGGAGGCCTTGATGTTCTTCCCTAGATAGGGGTCTTGAATCCGCTGGGGGATCTTCTCCGAAGAGGTCCTGATCTCCGAGGAGAAGTAACCGAGTGGATGAGCAAAGGCTCTCACACAAATATGAGCTAATCCAATGCTAAGTCTCAATGTGAGGAGATGGGGTCCTATATATAGAGTTGGGGGCGAAGGGGTACATGGGCTCAGCCCGACACGCACGCGCAGGCGCTGGCCGGATGATCCGGACGAGGGTCCGGATGATCTGGGCTGGTCCGGATGATCCGGGTGGAGGCCCGGATGAGCCGGAGGGTCGGCTGGTGGTCGCGTAGGGCCGGATGTCCGGCTGGAGGTCCGGATGTCCGGGTCGGGTCCGAATGATCCGGGACGGGGTCCAGATGATCCGGCTTCAGGGTGGAGCTTCTGTAGCCTTCGGTCGATTTAGCCAGATCGTCCGGGCCAGGGTCCGGATCGTCCGGGCTCTGTCCGGATTGTCCGGGCCGCCATCCGGATCGTCCGCCCATCCTGGTCCTTGGTGCTTTTTCCTCTCCGTCTTCTCGCATGTCTTCCGCTTCCGGTTCTCCCTACTTCCTAGCCTCTTCATGGTTGACTCCTTGGTACCTGAGTATGCATAGCATTTCCGTTTGAGGTAGTAACCATGTCTCATGTGAATCGAAAGGGAATTGTGAGAGGAGTGATGTCACCTCGGTTTCAAGGGCTCTTGCACGTGCTCGAGTCATAGGGCCTTGTGGTGTTGGATGTGTTGATGTAGAGTCCATGGGGATGATGGAAGGATGCTCCGCATCACTTACTTATCGAAAGGACAATGATAGATCCCCTATACTTGTGGGTCATCAAGACTCTTTTCTGGAGCTGTTGCCGGGGAGTGAAGCGCCTTTGGTAGGTGGAATTTGGTAAGGAAAAATTTATATAGTGTGCTGAAATTTTCTGTCACTTGTTACTATGGAAAGTAATTGTCTGAGGGGCTCGTTCGGGGTATCTTGACCTCGTCCCGTAGAGCAAAGAATTGCTCCTCAACCTACTGAACCTACTGAACCTATTGAAAATGAAACTCCTTTTCAGATTCCTTCGGGTATGATGGAAAAACTGCTAGCTAACACTTTTACAGGAGATGGAACAACGCATCCTGATGAACATCTACGCTATGTGGATGGTGTTTGTAGACTATTTAAGCTTGCAGGTATACCCGATGATGTTGTTAAGAAGAAGGCCTTCCCTTTATCTTTGAAGGGAGACGCATTGACATGGTATAGGCTATGTGATGATATGAGATCATGGAACTATAAAAGATTGAAATTGGAATTTCATCAAAAGTATTACCCTATGCATCTTGTTCATCATGATCGCAATTATATATATAATTTTTGGCCTCGCGAAGGAGAAAGCATCGCTCAATCTTGGGGGAGGCTTAAATCAATGTTATATTCTTGCCCCAATCATGAGCTCGCAAGAGAAGTGATTATGCAAAGTTTTTATGCTCGGCTTTCCGATAACAATCGCACCATGCTCGATACTTCTTGTGCTGGCTCTTTTATGATGAAGCCTATTGAATTTAGATGGGATTTATTAGATAGAATTAAATGCAACTCTGAAGATTGGGACCTCGACGAAGGTAAGGAGTCAGGTATGACACCTAAGTTTGATTGTGTTAAATCTTTTATGGATACCGATATTTTCTGTAAGTTTAGCACTAAATATGGACTTGATTCTGAGATAGTAGCTTCATTCTATGAATCTTTTGCTACTTATGTTGATATCCGCAAGGAGAAGTGGTTTAAATATCATCCTCCCATAGAAGTAAAAGTAGCTGCACATTAAAGTTGAAGAAAAGATTGTCACTTATAATGATCCTATTGTTCCCACTTCTTATGTTGAGAAACCACCTTTCCCTGTTAGAATGAAGGATCATGCTAAAGCTTCAACTGTTGTTCGTAAAAGCAATACTAGGACTTATACACCTCCTGACCAAGTCAAAGTAGAACCTAATATTGCTATTGTTAAAGATCTCTTGTCTGATAATATTGATGGGCATGTTATTCAATTCTGTGGTGAAACTGCCATAATTGCTAAACCTTGTGATAGAGATAAACATAGACCTGTGGTAGGCGTGCCTGTTATTTCTGTTAAAATAGGAGATCATTGTTATCATGGCTTGTGTGATATGGGTGCTAGTGCTAGTGTTATACCCATTGATTTATACAAAGAAATTATGCACGATATTGCACCTGTTGAGTTAAAAGAAATTGATGTCACAATTAAGCTTGGTAATAGAGATACTATTTCACCAGTTGGAATTGTTAGAGATGTTGAATTCTTGTGCGGGAAAACCAAATATCCCGCTGATTTTCTTGTTCTTGGTTCTCCACAAGATAGCTTTTGTCCCATTATATTTGGTAGACCCTTCTTGAATACTGTTAATGCTAAGATAGACTGCGAGAAGAATGTTGTTACTATTGGCTTGGATGCTATGGTTCATGAGTTTAATTTCTCTAAATTTAGGAAACAACATCGTGAGGAAGAATTGCCTAGTAAGGATGGAATTATTGGTCTTGATTCTATTGCCGTACCTCCTAGCGATCCTTTAGAACACTATTTGCTAGACCATGAAAATGATATGTTCATGAATGAAAGAAGGGAAATAGATGAAGTATTCTTTAAACATGAACCTATTCTACAACACAATTTGTCTGTTGAAATCCTAGGGGATCCTTCTCCACCCAAGGGTGATCTCGTGTTTGAGCTTAAACCGTTGCCTGATAATCTTAAATATGCTTATCTTGATGAAAAGAAAATATATCCTGTCATTATTAGCGCTAACCTTTCAGAGCATGAAGAAGAAAGATTATTGAAAACTCTGAAGAAGCACCGTGCCGCTAATGGATATACTCTAGATGATATTAAGGGCATCAGTCCCACTCTATGTCAACATAAAATAAATTTGGAAGCTGATGCCAAACCAGTTTGTGATCCTTAACAACGTTTGAATCCTAAAATGAAAGAAGTGGTAAGAAAAGAAATACTCACGCTTCTGGAGGCAGGTATAATTTATCCCGTTGCTGATAGTCAGTGGGTAAGTCCTGTCCATTGTGTCCCTAAGAAGGGAGGTATTACTGTTGTCCCTAATGATAAAGATGAATTGATTCCGCAAAGAATTATCACAGGTTATAGAATGGTAATTGATTTCTGCAAATTAAATAAGGCTACTAAGAAATATCATTACCCCTTAACTTTTATAGATCAAATGCTATAAAGATTATGCAAACACACACATTATTGCTTTCTAGATTGTTATTCCGGTTTTTCTCAAATACCTGTGTCGGCTAAAGATCAATCAAAGACTACTTTTACATGCCCTTTTGGTACTTTTGCTTATAGACGTATGCCTTTTGGTTTATGTAATGCACCTGCTACCTTTCAAAGATGCATGATGGCTATATTCTCTGACTTTTGCGAGAAAATTTGTGAGGTTCTCATGGACAACTTTTCCGTCTATGGTTCCTCTTTTGATGATTGATTGAGCAATCTTGCTCGAGTTTTGCAGAGATGTGAAGAAACTAATCTTGTCTTGAATTGGGAAAAGTGCCACTTTATGGTTAATGAAGGTATTGTCTTGGGGCACAAAGTTTCTGAAAGAGGTATTGAAGTTGATAAAGCCAAGGTTGATGCTATTGAAAAGATGCCATGTCCCAAGGACATCAAAGGTATAAGAAGTTTCCTAGGTCACGCCGGATTTTATAGGAGGTTCATTAAGGACTTCTCAAAAATCTCTCGGCCTCTGACCAATTTATTACAAAAAGATGTACCATTTGTCTTTGATGATGATTGTGTAGAAGCATTTGAAATACTTAAGAAAGCATTAGTCTCTGCACCTGTTGTTCAGCCACCTGATTGGAATTTACCCTTTGAAATTATGTGTGATGCTAGTGATTATGTTGTAGGTGCTGTTCTAGGGCAAAGAGTTGATAAGAAATTAAATGTTATCCAATATGCTAGTAAGACTCTAGACAATGCTCAAAGAAATTATGCTACTACCGAAAAGGAACTTTTAGCAGTTGTATTTGCTTGTGATAAATTCAGACCCTATATTGTTGATTCTAAAGTAACTATTCACACAGATCATGCTGCTATTAAATATCTTATGGAAAAGAAAGATGCAAAACCTAGACTTATTAGATGGGTTCTCCTGCTGCAAGAATTTGATTTACATATTGTTGATAGAAAAGGAGCTGAGAACCCCGTTGCAGACAACTTATCTAGGTTAGAGAATGTTCTTGATGACCCACTACCTATTGATGATAGCTTTCCTGATGAACAATTAAATGTCATAAGCACTTCTCATAGCACTCCATGGTATGCTGATTATGCTAATTATATTGTTGCTAAATTTATACCACCTAGCTTCACATACCAACAAAAGAAAAAGTTTTTCTATGACTTGCAACATTACTTTTGGGATGACCCACATCTTTATAAAGAAGGAGTAGATGGTGCTATTAGACGTTGTGTACCTGAGCATGAACAGGAACAGATCCTACGCAAGTGTCACTCCGAAGCTTATGGAGGACACCACGCTGGAGATAGAACTGGACATAAGGTATTGCAATCTAGTTTTTATTGGCCTACTCTCTTCAAGGATGCATGTAAGTTTGTTTTGTCGTGCGATGAATGTCAAAGAATTGGTAACATTAGTAGACGTCAAGAAATGCCTATGAATTATTCACTTGTTATTGAACCATTTGATGTTTGGGGCTTTGATTATATGGGACCTTTTCCTGCCTCTAATGGATATACTCATATTTTAGTTGTTGTTGATTACGTTACTAAGTGGGTAGAAGCTATTCCAACTACTAGTGCTGATCATAACACTTCTATTAAAATGCTTAAGGAAGTTATTTTTCCGAGGTTTGGAGTCCCTAGATATTTAATGACTGATTGTGGTTCACACTTTATTCATGGTGCTTTCCGTAAGATGCTAGCTAAATTTGACGTTAATCATAGAATTGCATCTCCATATCACCCGTTGTCTAGTGGTCAAGTAGAATTGAGCAATAGAGAGCTCAAATTAATTTTGCAAAAGACTGTTAATAGGTCTAGAAAGAATTGGTCCAAGAAACTGAATGACGCATTGTGGGCCTATAGAACTACATACAAAAATCCTATGGGTATGTCTCCGTATAAAATGGTTTACGGAAAAGCATGTCACTTACCTCTCGAACTAGAACATAAGGCATATTGGGCTATTAAAGAGCTCAACTATGATTTCAAACTTGCCGATGAGAAGAGATTATTTGATATTAGCTCACTTGATGAATGGAGAACCCAAGCTTATGAAAATGCCAAGTTGTTTAAAGAAATGGTTAAAAGATGGCATGACAAAAGGATACAAAAGCGTAAGTTTAATGTAGGTGATTATGTATTGCTATACAACTCTCGTTTAAGATTTTTTGCAGGAAAACTTATTTCCAAATGGGAAGGTCCTTACGTTATCGAGGAGGTCTGTCGTTCCGGTGCCATAAAAATCAACAACTTCGCGGGCACAAATCCGAAGGTGGTAAACGGTCAAAGATCAAACACTATATCTCAAGTAATCCTATAAATGTTGAAACTAATATTATTGAAACCGTAACCCCGTAGGAATACATAAAGGACACTTTCCAGAATGTTCCAGACTCCAAAAAGGAATAGGTATGTGGTACGGTAAGTAAACCGACTCCAAAACAAATTTTAAGGCAATATTTCTCCGTTTTGGAATATTTAGAAAAATAGAAAAATAAGTAGTAGTCCGGGGAGGACACGAGGCCTCCACGAGGGTGGAGGGCGTGCCCTACCCCCCTGGGCGCGCCCGCCTACCTCGTGAGCACCTCGTGTTCCCTCCGGACTCTGTTTCCTTGCACGATACGTATTTTGGTCGGTAAAAATTCATTATATATACTCCCGAAGGTTTTGACTCCCGTATCACGCAAATATCCTCTATTTTTGTTTCGAGCTATTGCTGCTGCAGATTAGAGCAAGATGTCTTCCCAAGATTCGGAGGGAGAGAGCTACATGGCTGATTATATTGCAAATCCCAAGGTATATGGGGATGTGGAGCATTATGGCTGGACCACGGAGGAAGAAGAAGACTATTATCCAAATAGGAAGGAGGAAACGAGTTCCGACGAAGAGGACTATCCCCTACCTCAACCTGGTGATATGCATGTGGAGTTCAAGAAGTCAAGCCTCCATAAGGTCCAATCTATCCCACCTCGTTTTTTGCAGGACAGCAAGGCAGCACTATGCAAAAAGATAATGAAACTTGAGATCGAGAATGAGGATCTGAGGGATGAAAATTTTAGCCTCAGACGCAAGCTAGAGAAAAAATGCAACAACTCCATCATCAACAACACCTCCACCGCCAACAACAAAGAAGGAGACATAATTATCTGGGTATGGGCACTCCCCTTGGGAACTGCCAAGCTTGGGGGAGGTGCCCTGGTATCATATCACCATCACAACTCCTATCTTTACCATTTTTTTAGTTTGATCCTGTTAGTAGTATCTTGATTTAGTAGAATAAAGTCATGGCATAATCTAGTTTTGAGTTTTGCTTTATGATCCTTCTTTGTAATCGAGTCCGTGAGCTATATAATAAAGATTAGTGTTGAGTCAGGGGCTTGAGTATTTTGCCATGATCTTGGGTGATTAGAAGAAAAAGAATAAAAAGAATCGAAGAGTTCATATTGATCTTAGTGAACGTAATGACTCCACATAGAAAGAGTATGATAATTAAAAGTTGTTGGGAGTTGGCAAATATAGCTTTGGTCATCGTTGCAATTAATAGGAAGTAATAAGGAAAGAGAGGTTTCACATATAAATATATTATCATTGACATCTTTTATGATTGGGAGCACTCATTAAAAATGACATGCTAAAGAGTTGATGTTGGACAAGGAAGACAACATAGTGAGTTATGTTTTCTTACATCTGAGATAAAGTATGTTGTCGTGGATCCTCTACCGTGTTGAGCATGCCTTTCCCCCTCATGCTAGCCAAATTCTTAGCACCAACTAGAAATACTACTTGTGCTTCCAAATACCCTTAAACCAGTTTGGCCATGAGAGTCCACCATATCTACCTATGGATTGAGTAAGATCCTTCAAGTAAGTTATCATCGGTGCAAGAAATAAATATTGTTCTCTAAATATGCATGACTTATTAGTGCGGAGAAAATAAACTTTGTACGAACTTGTTGTGGACGCAATAAAAGCGACGGACTGCATAATAAACGTTCACATACAAGGGGCAATATAAAGTGATGTTCTTTTGCATTAAGATTTTGTGCATCAACCCTAAACGCGCATGCCAACCTCTGCTTCCCTCTGTGAAGGGCCTATATTTTATTATTATTCTCTACCTTATGCAAGAGTCACGGTGATCTTCACCTTTCCCTTTTTATTTTATCCTTTGGCAAGCTCAGCATGTTGGAAAGAACATGATATATATATCTAATTGGATGTGGGGGAGCATGAATTATTATTGTTGACATTACCCTTGAGGTAAAAGGTTGTGGGGCAAAACTATAAGCCCCTATCTTTCTCTGTGTCCGACTAAAACTCTGTAACCATAAGTATTGCGTGAGTGTTAGCAATTATGAAGGACTAAGTGATAGTTGAGTATGTAGACTTGCTTTTAAGCTCTGACATAGACTCTTTCCGATGTTATGAAAAATTGCAATTGCTTCAATGACTGAGGTTATAATTTGTTGGTGCTCAATAAGGTTTCTGATTCATACTTTGGCTTTGTTAAATGATCATCACTTGAACATGAGTAATCATATAACAAAATCTATTTATGTTGCTGTTATGGAAATAATCATGATGCCTTCATGTCCATATTTTATTTTTATCGACGCCTCTACCTCTAAACATGAGGACATATTTATTGTTATCGGCTTTTCGCTTGAGGACAAGCTAGGTCTAAGCATGGGGGTGTTGATATGTCCATTTTGCATCATGCTTTTATGACAATATTTATTGCATTATGGGCTGTTATTTCACGTTATGTCACAATACTTATGGCTAGTCTCTCTTATTTTACAAGGTTTACATGAAGAGGGAGAATGCCGGCAGCTGGAATTCTGGGCTGGAAAAGGAGCAAATATTGAAGGCCTATCCTACGCAACTTCAAAAGTCCTGAAACTCCATGGAATACCTTAAAATAAATAAAGAAAAATCGTCGCCAAAGATGAAGGCCAGGGGGCCGACACCCTGCTCACGAGGGTGGGGAGTGCGCCCTCCCCCCCTGGGCGCACCCCCCTACCTCGTGGGCCCCCTGGTGGCTCTCCGACGCCCATCTTATCCTGTATGAAGTCTTTCGATGAGAAAAAAATAGAAGGCAACCTTTCGGGACGAGACTCCGCCGCCACAAGGCGGAACCTTGGCGGAACCAATCTAGGGCTCTGGCAGAGTTGTTCTGCCGGGGACACTTTCCTCCGGGAGGGGGAAATCATCACCATCGTCATCACCAATGCTCCTCTCATCGGGAGAGGGCAATCTCCATCAACATCTTCACCAGCACCATCTCATCTCCAAACCCTAGTTCATCTCTTGTATCTAATTCTTGTCTCCAAGTCTGGGATTGGTGCTAGTAGGTTGCTAGTAATGTTGATTACTCCTTGTAGTTGATGCTAGATGGTTTATTTGGTGGAAGATCATATGTTCAGATCCTTTATGCACATTATTACCCCTCTGATTATGAACATGAATATGCTTTGTGAGTAGTTACGTGTGTTCCTGAGGACAAGGGAGAAGTCTTGCTACTATTAGTCATGTGAATTTGGTATTCGTTTGATATTTTGATAAGATGTATGTTGTCTAACCTCTAGTGGTGTTATGTGAACGTCGACTACATAACACTTCACCATTATTTGGGCCTAGAGGAAGGCATTCGGAAGTAATAAGTAGATGATGGGTTGCTAGAGTGACAGAAGCTTAAACCCTAGTTTATGTGTTGCTTCGTAAGGGGCTGATTTGGATCCATATGTTTCATGCTATGGTTAGGTTTACCTTAATATTTATGTTGTAGTTGCGGATGCTTGCAATAGAGGTTAATCATAAGTGGGATGTTTGTTCAAGTAAGAACAACACCCAAGCACCGGTCCACCCACATATCAAATTATCAAAGTACCGAACGCGAATCGTATGAGCGTGATGAAAACTAGCTTGACGATATTCCCATGTGTCCTCGGGAGCACTTTTCTTATTATAAGAGTTTGTCCAGGCTTGTCCTTTGCTACAAAAAGGATTGGGCCACCTTGCTGCACTTTATTTACTTTTGTTACTTGTTGCTCGTTACAATTTATCTTATCACAAAACTATCTGTTACCACTTATTTCAGTACTTGCAGAGAATACCTTGCTGAAAACTTCTTATCATTTCCTTCTACTCCTCGTTGGGTTCGACACTCTTACTTATCGAAACGACTACGATAGATCCCCTATACTTGTGGGTCATCATGTCACCACACCGTCGTGCTGACGGAACTCTTCCCCGACATTCTGCTGGATCGGAGTCCGGGGATCGTCATAAAGCTGAACGTGTGCTAGAACTCGGAGGTGCCGTAGTTTCGGTGCTTGATCGGTCGAGCCGTGAAGACGTATGACTACATCAACCACGTTGTTATAACACTTCCGCTTTCGGTCTACGAGGGTGCGTGGACAACACTCTACCCTGTCGTTGCTATGCATCACCATGATCTTGCATGTGCGTAGGAAATTTTTTGAAATTACTACGTTCCCCAACAGTGGCATCCAAGCCATGTTTTATGCGTTGATGTTATATGCACGAGTAGAACACAAGTGAGTTGTGGGCGATATAAGTCATACTGCTTACCAGCATGTCATACTTTGGTTCAGCGGTATTGTTGGATGAAGCGGCCCGGACCGGCATTACGCGTACGCTTACGCGATACTGGTTCTACCGACGTGCTTTGCACATAGGTGGCTGGCGGGTGTCAGTTTCTCCAACTTTAGTTGAACCGAGTGTGGCTACGCCCGGTCCTTGCGAAGGTTAAAACAGCACCAACTTGACAAACTATCGTTGTGGTTTTGATGCGTAGGTAAGAATGGTTCTTGCTAAGCCCGTAGCAGCCACATAAAACTTGCAACAACAAAGTAGAGGACGTCTAACTTGTTTTTTGCAGGGCATGTTGTGTTGTGATATGGTCAAGACATGATGCTAAATTTTATTGTATGAGATGATCATGTTTTGTAACCGAGTTATAGGCAACTGGCAGGAGCCATATGGTTGTCGCTTTAATGTATGCAATGCAATCGCCATGTAATGCTTTACTTTATCACTAAGCAATAGCGATAGTCGTAGAAGCATAAGATTGGCGAGACGACAACGATGCTACGATGGAGATCAAGGTGTCGCACCGGTGACGATGGTGATCATGACGTTGCTTCGGAGATGGATATCACAAGCACAAGATGATGATGGCCATATCATATCACTTATATTGATTGCATGTGATGTTTATCTTTTATGCATCTTATCTTTCTTTGTTTGACGGTAGCATTATAAGATGATCTCTCACTAAATTTCAAGATAAAAGTGTTCTCCTGAAAGCACAAGTGCTCCCTAGGTGGTTTTGGTAATTAATGTCAACATATCTCTTGTTGGACTAACACTTTTATCTAGCATGCTTCAGATAAGTTCAACAATGGAGTGGCATGGACTAAAGGATGTGGGAACTCCTTCAAGATGCTAAGAACAAAGGATTGGCTCAAGCTTCAAGCTCAAGACTCTTCATTTTATGTTTTAGTGATCCAAGATCACATTGAGTCTATAGGAAAAGCCAATACTATCAAGGAGGGATGAGGTGTTGCTTAATGAGCCTCTTGCTTCATGTGCTTTGTGGTATGCTCCAAAACCCTCAGCTACTTTCCCACTTCCACAAATGACCTAAACCCAAAGCCAAAATCGGTCAAACCGATTCTTCCTATCCGGCGCCACCGATTCCAAAAGTCATAGCCACTGCCACAAACCCTAAGCAAATCGGTCTTACCGATAGGGATCTCGGTCTCACCGAGATGGATTGTAATCTCTCTGTGTATGTCCATTATCAAAATCGGTCTCACCAATTTTGGGCAATCGGTACTACCAAGATTACAATGCAAACTCTCTGGTTAACTTATTACCAAAATCGGTCCCACCGAGTTTGTGTAATCGGTCAAACCGAGTTTGCCTGACCAACTGTTTGGAAAGCTTATTACCAAAATCGGTCTCACCGAGTTTGTGTTATCGGTCTTATCGAGATTACGTTATGCCCTAACCCTAACCGAATCGGTCTCACCGAGTTGCACTTCGGTCCCACCGAAAACCCTAACGGTCACATTATTTACTAAATCGGCCTGACCGAGTTTAAAGATTCGGTCTCACCGAGTTTGGTAGATTTTGTGTAATGTTTAGATTTTGTGTGGAGGCTATATATACCCCTTCACCTCCTCTTCATTTGTGGAGAGAGCCATCAGACTGAACCTACACTTCCAGCATACATTTTTTGAGAGAGAACTACCTACTCATGTGTTGAGGCCAAGATATTCCATTCCTACCATATGAATCTTGGTCTCTAGCCTTCCCCAAGTTGCTTTCCACTCAAATCTTCTTTCCACCAGATCCAAAACCAAAGAGAGAGAGTTGAGTGTTGGGGAGACTATCATTTGAAGCACAAGAGCAAGGAGTTCATTATCAATGCACCATTTGTTACTTCTTGGAGAGTGGTGTCTCCTAGATTGGGTAGGTGTCACTTGGGAGCTTCCGACAAGATTGTGGAGTTGAACCAAGGAGTTGGTAAGGGCAAGGAGATCGCCTACTTCGTGAAGATCTACCGCTAGTGAGGCAAGTCCTTCATGGGCGATGGCCATGGTGGGATAGACAAGGTTGCTTCTTCGTGGACCCTTCATGGGTGGAGCCCTCCGTGGACTCACGCAACCGTTACCCTTCGTGGGTTGAAGTCTCCATCAACGTGGATGTACGATAGCACCACCTATCGGAACCACGCCAAAAACATCCGTGTCTCCAATTGGGTTTGAATCCTCCAAAACCCTTCCCTTTACTTTCTTGCAAGTTGCATGCTTTACTTTCCGCTGCTCATATACTCTTTGCATGCTTGCTTGATATGTATTGTGAATGTTGAAATTGTGCCTAAACTCCACTTAAACTTAAAGAACCTTAAAAACTGCAACTTTGGTACTTAGTGTCTAATCACCCCCCCCCTCTAGACACCTCTTCTCAAGGTCCTATAAGTGGTATCAGAGCTTTGGTCTCCATTTCTTTGGTTTAATCACCATTGGAGGAAGATGGATGAGTCTACTATTGGGAGTCTTAGACATAGAGTGCCTATTCTTGATGGAGAGTATTTTCATGAGTGGAAAAATGAGATGCTTGTTATTTTCAATCAATATCATTTTAACAAGTACATTGCTAGCCCTTGTGCACCTTATGTTGATCCTATGCATCCTACCCATGATGAGTCAATTGACATGATTAGGAATCTTAGAACTGCCGAACTTATCATTAGAGGATTGCCTAGAAATTTGATTGGATGTTTGCCTACCTTCAAGTGTGCCTACACCATATGGAAATTTCTTGAGGAACGATTTCCCGATTATTCCTTGAAAAATCTTGATGAAATTCTCCATAAGTCTATTGCCTTGACTAAGATGAATACTAGTGATCCTATGTTTGGTGATCGTCTATTCGAGCTTACAAACCTTATGCGTGCTAAAGGAAATGTTGGTATTATTAGTGATATTATTTCCGAAGCTATAAAAATTCATAAGCAAGATCATTGTCAAACTCATTCTAATGAATCACCCTCTCTAGGACTTGATCCACCACATGACGATGTTGAACATGGATACTATGATGAGGATGATGATAGTGACTTCGATCTTGATGATGCAATGAGACATTTTGGTCTTATGGAAAATCTTCGGGGATATATGTTAGGAGGAAAGGAATGGGTTCTTGATAGTGGATGTACCGATCACATGACCGAAGATAAAGACATGTTTTGTGAGCTTGCTGATAATGATAGTCCTCGAAAGTATGTCACTTTCGGTGACAACTCAAAGGGTAAGGTGGTTGGCCTCGGTAAGGTGGCCATATCACATGATAGCTCCATACAAAATGTCATGCTCGTTGAATCTCTTGGATACAAGTTACTTTCAGTATCTAGACTTGCTGATTTCGGTTTCAATGTCTTATTTACTAAAGTTGATTGCCAAGTGTTTCGTCGAGATAATCATAAAATGGTCTTTACCGGTGTGCGTAGAGGTGATCTATACATTGTTGATTTCACTAAAAAGGCTCAACTTAAAACTTGCTTCATTGCTAAATCCTCAAAAGGTTGGCTATGGCATAGACGACTAGGTCATGTTGGTATGCGAAACCTTGACAAGCTTATTAAAGGAAATCATATCCTTGGAGTTAATGATGTCATATTTGATAAGGATAGACTTTGCAGCGCTTCTCAGGCAGGTAAACAGGTTGGAGGAAGGCATCCCGTGAAGAACATCATGACCACAAGGAGGCCACTCGAGCTACTTCACATGGATCTCTTTGGTCCCAACTCTTACAAGAGTCCCGGTGGAAATTCGTTTGGTCTAGTTATAGTTGATGTTTTTTCAAGATTTACATGGGTGTTCTTTCTCGATGATAAATCGCAGGTCCAAAAGATCTTCAAAAACTTCGCTAGGAAGGCCCAAAATCAATTTGAAGTGAAGATCAAGAAGGTTCGCAGCGACAACGGAACGGAGTTCAAGAATGCAAATGTGGACACCTTTCTTGACGAAGAAGGGATTTCACACGAGTTCTCGACTACGTACACACCTCAACAAAACGGAGTTGTTGAGAGGAAGAACCGGACGCTCATCGAAATGGCGAGAACGATGCTTGATGAGTACAAGACGCCGAAGCACTTTTGGGCGGAAGCGGTTGAGACAGCTTGTCATGCAACAAATCGCTTGTATCTTCACAAGCTACTCGGCAAGACGGCATACGAGCTCCTCACCGGTAACAAACCCCAAGTTGGATTCTTTCGAGTATTCAGCTCAAAGTGCTACATTCTTGATAAGCATCGTTGCTCTAAATTTGCTCCTAAATCTCATGAAGGTTTCCTACTAGGTTATGGCTCAAACTCTCACACTTACCGTGTTTACAACAATTTCACCCGAAAGGTTGAAGAGACGGTAGATGTGAAGTTTGATGAATCTAATGGCTTGCAAGTAGAGCAATTGCCAATTGATGTAGGTGACAAAGATCCTTCGGAAGCAATCCAAGACTTGTCTATTGGCAAGGTTCGTCTAACGGAGGTGAAGGAGAGTACCTCGTCCGTCCAAGTGGAATCTTCTACTTCACAACAAGGTGAACCAAGAGTTGATACGGAAGCATCCACAAGCGGGACACGCCAAGATGAAGAAAACAAGGGAGTGCATCAAGATGAACGTCAACAGCCTCCTTCTCCACCACGACAAGAGAACGACAACACCAACAATGAAGAAGGCCAAGAAGAAGAAGAACAAGATGAAGAAGATGTTCAATGAAGACCCAAGCAAAAGCTTTCACAAGTTCGAGCAAGAATTGCTAAAGATCATCCCGTCGAACAAATCTACAATGACATTCAAAACAGGAGAATCACTTGCTCTAAAACTCGTTTAGCTAACTTTGTGAAAACTATTCTTTCATCTCTAGCATTGAACCTATGAAGGTTGAAGAAGCTATGGAAGAACCGGATTGGATAAATGCTATGCATGAAGAGCTACATAACTTTGAGAGGAATCAAGTTTGGACATTGGTTGAGAAGCCCGACAACAACCACGACGTCATCGGTGCCAAATGGGTGTTTCGCAACAAGCAAGATGAAGATGGACAAGTAGTTCACAACAAAGCACGTCTCATCGCCCAAGGCTACACACAAGTCGAAGGTATGGACTATGGTGAGACTTACGCCCCCGTTGCTAGACTTGAGTCCATCCGCATCTTACTTGCCTAAGCTAATCATCATGATATCACCTTGTACCAAATGGACATTAAAAGTTCTTTTCTAAATGGTGAAATAGAGGAGGAAGTTTATGTTAAGCAACCTCCCGGCTTTGTCAATCCTAAGAAACCCAATCATGTTTACAAACTTCACAAAGCTCTTTATGGTCTTAAACAAGCTCCTAGAGCTTGGTATAAATGCTTGACCAAGTTTCTTGTTGAAAAAGGCTTTGAAATTGGGAAATTGATTCTACTCTTTTTACTAAAAGGGTTAATGGAGAACTATTTGTGTGCAAATTTATGTTGATGATATTATATTTGGTTCGACTAACCCTCATTTTAGTGAAAAGTTCGGGAAGCTAATGTCGGAGAAGTTTGAGATGTCTATGATGAGTGAACTCAAATTCTTTCTTGGATTGCAAATCAAGCAAACTAAGGAAGGTACCTTTGTTTCTCAAACGAAGTACACCAAGGACTTATTCAAGAAGTTCAATATGCAAGAATGCAAAGGTATATCTACACCCATGCCTACTAGTGGACATAATGACTTGACCAAAGGTGGTGAACCGATTGATCAAAAGGTTTATCGCTCTATGATCGGTTCATTGTTATATCTATGTGCTTCACGTCCCGATATCATGCTAAGTGTGTGCATGTGTGCACGATATCAAGCTGTCCCTAAGGAATGTCATCTTAAGGCCGTGAAAAGGATAGTGAGATACTTAATCCATACACCAAATTTTGGCATTTGGTATCCTAAGAGGGCCTCTTTCGATCTTGTTGGCTATTCCTACTCGGACTATGCCGGAGACAAGGTTGATAGAAAGTCCACTTGGTACTTGTCAATTTCTTGGTAGATCTCTTGTGTCTTGGTCCTCCAAGAAACAAAACTCGTATCCTTATCCACCACCAAGCTGAATATATTGCCGCTGGTTCATGTTGTGCTCAATTACTTTGGATGACCCAAACTCTTAAGGATTATGGGATATATGTGATACATGTTCCATTGCTTTGTGACAATGAAAGTGCTATCAAAATTGGTCATAATCCTGTGCAAAATTCTCTAACTAAGCATATTGAAGTTCGTCATCATTTCATTTGAGATCATGTTGCTAAGGGTGACATTGATCTTAAGCATGTTCGCACCGAAAAGCAATTAGCGGATATATTCACTAAACCTCTTGATGAGAAAGTGTTTTGCAGGTTAAGAGGAGAATTGAACATCATTGATGCTTCAAACTTGGAGTAGAAACTCCATTGGATACATGCAAGACATGAGCTTATGACTAATCCTTGATACTTCTCTTATGATGAAAATCTTATGTCTTGGATATATTTGTATCTTGCATGTTATCTAACCCATGTAGGTACTTGGTGGAATTAAATTCCATGAGATTGTAATCTACTCATATCTTGAGCAATCTCTGCATCAGCAAGTCTCTACACTATGGTGGATGAAGTCAAGGAAGCACCAAATCATTCAAACATGTCCTTTGACAAATTCTATGTTAAGCCTCATAATTGTCATTCTTGGATACACAAGTGATCTTCCTTGCAAGAACTAACCCATGTAGGTAGATGGACTAAAATTCCAAGTGGTGCTACAAATTCTTGATGAGCTACATCAACCTTGAGCAACCCACACAAGTTCAACTACATGGACTGCACCACCAACCAAGGTATGTCATTCCATCTTAGAGAAGCTTTACTCCAAGTCATGAGCTAAAGCACCTCGACAAGATGTGAATACATCAAGATGCTTAAACGAAAAATGGCAACCCCATTTTGAGCTTAAACGATGAGTATGACCTATGATCAAGTGATCTCACTTGACTCCTAAGTCAATATACTCTAACATAGGTGACTTTGTCGCCGATCATCTCTAGATGAAGATCTCTTGTGTTCTTTTCTGTGTTTTTGCATTTGTCTTATGCATATTCATTTCCCCTTTCATAAAAAAGGCTTCATCTAGATTTCTTTCTGTGTGCTCTGCATTTTCTGCATTCCAATTCATTGCTCATCTTTCAGTAAATTCCTTGCAAATCTTTGTGAGATCTTACTAGTCTAGTGAGCTGAGGTGACAAGTGTTTTCTCTGCGATGAACTCGGTTTCATCGGTCTGTTATTTTCGGCCCAACCGAATCCTCTCGGTCCAACCGAAGCATACCACTCGGTGCCACCGATTTCATAACAGGAAAAACAGTTTGCCACATAATTCTGTGTTTCTTCTGATCCAGCTCCACTCAATGAATCTTGTCCTCTACAAGCATCACATTTTTATCATTGCTTTGTTCTGTGTCTCAAGGACCAAACCCATTCGACAGATTCCAGAAGACCCTTCTTGGAAATTGATGTCAAAGGGGGAGAGAGAACATCAAAGCTTATCATTTGAAGAGAAAGAGAGCATCAAAGCTTATCACCTTCTTAAGGGGGAGAGATATATCATCTCCTAAAGGGGGAGAGAGACCTTCTAAGGGGGAGAGACCCTCAAAGGGAAGAGAGAGATCTCCAGGGGGAGAGAATACTTAAGTAGAAAGTATTTCTCAAGGATCCCAGATGCTTGGTGTTCAAGAGGAGAGATGTCCACATGTCTTCTTGAGGGGAGAGACATGTTCATATGTTCTGTTATGCTTATTTGCATTAGCATGCATCAGCTCTGATCATCATTCATATTTTTCAGCTCTGATTTTCTGTTCCCTATCTTCTCCTAGTATCCCATGTTAGATTCAGGGGGAGCAAGACATCTAAGGGAAAGAAATCATTCAAATTCACTGCATATCTTTTACTCTTGGGGACATGTCTAATCCAATGTGGTACTTAGTACTCACTCTTTACATGTCATCCCAGTCTTGGTATTCTGGTGTTTTCCTTTGTTTGCTCTGGCTAGTAGATGTATCTGTGTTATCTAACCTTGTTTACACAGGTTCATTCCATCCTAAGCCACCTCAAGACCACAAGGCAAGTATATGCATCACAATCATGTGTATGAGGAACTCTTGCTGATGTACATATTGTTTGCAAGAAGGACTCATGAGCATGAAGGTATTTTTCCTTAACATTCATTGCTCTGATGCATATGGCCAAGATACATGTAACACATTGCCTGCACTATAATGTTTTATGCTCTCACATGCTTCTACATTCCATATTCACATGATTGCATACATGTAGGGGGAGCCTATGTGTGGGGACCCCGACTTGCAAGTCGTGGTCACCGAATGCACGTGTACAGTGATCCCAGAGATCAATGCTCACTGAACACACAGAAGCTGAATAACAAGAGTCTTACATCCATACATACCGTCTTACACAAATAGTGATCATCACGGTCAAGTCTTACATCGATAAAGCCTTAAGGGCTGAACATCAAATGAAACATAGCAGCGGAAACATCGTCGATAAGTAGAACCCATGCCATCTGCCTTAACCCTACAGGCATTCTGACTGGGAAACGTCCTAGTTCGCATGATCGTCTCCAAAGAACTCTTCTTCGAACTCCGGTTCCTCCATGCCTGGTCAATTAAATAACCAGTGGCAAGCCAATGAGTACTTTGAATGTACTCGCAAGCAACCCATGATTTGGTTCAAGGTACGGTAATGCATGACATAGGTATAGTTTTGCATAAAGCTAGTTTTGAGTGCAGGACATGTTCAACATCCTATAAAGCATGCATCAAGAGAATTCCAAGAACCATGAGAACTGGTCACAGATATCAACATAAATAGAATGGGCACCAACCCATTTACCATAAACGAAGGGGCACCAACCCATCTCAATCGTATCAAGTCCTGGACTTGATCCATAACAACACCATCATCTCACACACACCGGGTTTGAAAACAAGTGGACGTAGCCCAAGAGCGGTTACCCAACTGTCCATGACCGTGGACACGGCTATTCGAATAGTTTTACACTCTGCAGAGGTTGCACACTTTACCCACTAGATCCGGGGAACTTCCGTGTCAAACCACGACCCGCGGTACCTCAAGTACCCGGGGTAAGCACCCGATCATTACCTTTCCCTAGATGACACTAACATGGAGTCCACTCGATTGGTAGTAACCCCCGTGCCAAACATTTCACATTGTCAAGTCGCGGAGCCTCGCTCCCATATTCATCACATACCACAAGCACGGGGTACCAACGGTGTGTCCGGTGCCCTGTGAAAACAGTCATGGCCGCCCTACCTGGCACGACCCCGTCCCAAGAGAGAGCACCAACTCTCCCCCGTCACTAGTAATGCGGGCTCCAAGCTAGTATCGGTCTAGGTACTCAACAATGCCCTTTCCCATATAAGGGTAGAGTGGTCGCGCATGTAAGGTTGGAATAACGGTCGCAACTCCGACCAATCCGTTTTGAAAACCACACACCCTTTTGCTTGGCACACCACTTCGTCATCAAGTGGTCACCCATCTCATCATCTCCCTCGGGCATGAGTGGCACCCGACGGGGTTTTCAAAAATACTTTTGAAATCACTTTGCCTCCCTCACCATGCATATCCCCATCCCCTTTGCATAGCATCTACTTAGCATCCTATCTACTCCCACCGGCATAACCCTCATAAGAAGGTAGGGCCATGCACACATGCAAGTACCAACGAGGAATTGTAATCGTGGCAACCACCCATGTGGTTCACCATCTCGTCATGATTCCGACGCATCATCGATAAAGAGCTAAAAATGACATGCATATAAAAGGGGCATCATAGTCATGGTCAAAGGGCTGCTTGCCTTGGTTGGCTTGGTCTTCAAAGTCTTCCGGTACTGCTCCTCCTTCTTCCTCAGCTACCTCGTCAAATACGGGATCTAACGTTGCAAGAAAACAATGGAAAAATAAGGCAATAATAAAAACAGAAAAGTCAAAGTGCTCTGAAAAATGTCAACTTAATTTTGTAAAATACTAGGAGGGAAGCTAGGAAGGGGGCAACTTTTGGTTTTGGTTCTGGAGTAGCAAAATAGGAGTTATGGATTTTCAAAGGCTCATTTAAATGCCAAAAACCACATTTAAATATTTACAGAAAAGGAAAGGTGATTGGGTCTGAGTGAAAGTTGCACCATTAAATAGATTGCAATATTCTAGGAATTTAGAAATTGGAATTAATGCATTTGGACTATTATTCTGCCCTGTGGAATTTTTGGAAAAACTACGAGAAAAGAAAAAGGGAAGCGGCACTGTGCCCTCGGGCGAGGGGCCACACAGCAGCAGGCCCTGGGGAAACCCCAGCCCACGCGGCCGCCACGTCGAAGGCGTAAGGCGAATCGCCTTCGCCGACGGCGGGTCTGGTCTGGCCACACAGATAGTTTTAAACTCCGACGGTGGATCCCACCCGTCGTGGCGTCTTGGCCGACAGGCCGCCCCACGGCGTCGCTCTACCTCCGCCGAGGCGACGCGAAGCCGCCCGGCGGCGATCTGGCACGGGAAGCGGAGCGGAGACTACCGTTGGATTCAGGAGAGAGTCGCGGATCTGGTGGTGGTGGAGATGGTCGCCGGGGTGGCCTGCTTCGCCGGCGACGAGGTCCCGCGGCGGAGGTGCTTCGGGCGCCGGTGGCTCCGGACGTTCCCAGCTGCAAAACGAGGGGGAAAGCGAGGGGAAGGCATCTGTGAGGTGAGGGGAGGCCGAATCGAGGGAGAAACGAGGCGGAGGGGGTCTGTACCCGCGGATCGACGGCGACCCGAGGCGACGGAGCTCGAGCTCGATCTCGAGCTCGGGCGGCTCTGGAGCGAAGGGGGTGGATCCAGGGGTGGATTAGGTGTGTGGGAGAGCGACAGGAAGGAAGAGGAGAGCTCGGGAGTGCCTTAAATAGGCTGGCCACGGTTCACCGTGGGCGTGGCCTCTGGGCACCATGGATCTGCCTGGGGCCATGGGGAGAGATTGGAGCTGTCCACGGCGCTCGTGGGAGTGGAGTAGGGCGCCGAGGAGAAGGAGAGAGCGAGGGAGGGCTCTGGCGTCCGCTGCAGTGAGGCTAGCCATTGGCCGAGCCGGGCGGCGTCGGCACGCTGCCGCAGGAGGGGAGAGAGAGGGGGAGACAGAGGGGGCGGCACGGCGGCGTGTAGCAGACGTCGAGGCACATCAGCCGGCGTGATGGGAAGGCTCGAAGCGGTCGGGAGGCGCGGCGACAGGCTCGGCCACCATCAGAAGGCCTCAGAGCAGGCTTTTGGCCGGCATGTGTGCGCTTTGCGTGCTCTGCCGTGTCCACTTGCGTCTGGAAGCTACAGCAGCATGGGACAAGACCAGAGAAAGGCCTGGGATGCCCTGGGGTGCAGAAGGGAGAGAGAGAAGCTGGGGGAGAGGAGAGAAGATGTTGTCCAGAGAGGACAAACTTGATTCCCCCCTTCCTCCACATTGTTTCTTCGGGTAGAAATGTGTCTAAATGACAGAGGGAAGTGAGGAGGAGTTGTGGCAAAGAGGTTAACTCAAGGAGATTAGTGAAAGTGGCAAAAAGAGGCTTTTTGGTATTTTGCCAGAAGGTGTTTGATGGAGTTTTGGTTAAGTTAATGATCCTCACTGG
Organism: Aegilops speltoides; assembly: GCA_021437245.1. Taxonomy (NCBI): domain Eukaryota; kingdom Viridiplantae; phylum Streptophyta; class Magnoliopsida; order Poales; family Poaceae; genus Aegilops; species Aegilops speltoides. The sequence continues at coordinate 87,334,317 of CM038141.1, read as the reverse complement.
CCAAGATACTCCAAGGGGTGAAATTTCACATAAATATAGGGCCTTCCACCCATTTTGAGCTTATTTGGACAAAGTTGCCAATGCAACTTTTGCAAACCCTAGAAATGGGCAGAAATGGGTTTGTGTAGATCCAGTGGACTAAATCATTTCTCCTTGATGTGCCACTTGTGGCGGTAGCCTTATTTGGTCACATGATCAGGCTCACCAAGGTTGGGGTCTTGGAGAAAAAGTTGGTAGTGCAAAGTGGTTCAAACTTGGTTTTGGTCAGAGAGGGTTTTGAGGCACTTTGACCAAGATTTCCTCTTCTCCAACCTGTGCCATTTGGTCCAGTTGCATCATTAGATCAATGAAGCATGTCCACCAAATTTGAGCACATTTGGACATACTTGGCAATGTAAAGTTGATCAAACCTTAGATTGGACAGAAATGGTTTTGAGGGGTTTTGATGGTGTTATCTTGTTCTCCAAGTCATGAGACTTGGCAAGATCAACAGATATGTCATATGTGACATGATAGAATTTTCCTGGAATTTTTGGAGAATATTTCCTTTGTAAATATTTCAAAAGCTTGAAATATCCAAAAAGGGTTTTAGAGGGATTTGACCAATATTTTGAACATGACCATGTGTTGAAACTCTTATATATGGACAATATATGTCCTATGAGCTTCTCTAAATTTTGTCAAATATTTTTGAAACAGAAAAATAATTATTTCCTATTAAAGACCATTTCTGGCCTTAAGAAAAAGCCTTTAAATAAAATAGAACAGAACTTTTAAAATTTTACTTTTGTGGTTCCCGGGCATCCTATATCTAATAGGAGTCAAATATATTTTTGAAAGATTTTTACTGCCCTTAATCAAGTACTTGCAAAGGCAAACCTCAATTCAGGGTTTTTGGAAAACTAATTTTAAAAATACTTTCGCCAAATTATTTTGTAGAAAAATCCCATATAGCACTATTCACATGGCATGGTCATTGGTCAAAGCTTGGGGTAGGGAGATGAAGTATAGAGGGTAGAGTAGTTGACTTCAAGAAGCACTTGAAAAGAAACACGAGAGAAAACCAACTCCAAATAAAAGCCAAATAATGCAAAAGTTTTGTTGGTCCAAATTTTCATGCTTTATTGATAAAAATGAAATGTTACAAAATGCAGGTGTGACAGACCTACCCCCTTACAAGAATCTCGTCCCGAGATTCCTAAACTAGGCTTGAAAGAGGTACCAAATTGGATTTAAGGTAGTCTTCACGCTCCCAAGTTGCTTCTGCTTCGGTATGGTTGCTCCATTGGACTTTGAAGTACTTGAGGGTGCGACTTCGGGTGCGTCGTTCAGCCTCATCCAGAATGCAGATGGGCCTCTCACGATAAGTCAAATCAGGTTGAAGATCAATGGCTTGGTGATTGACGCCTTTGTAGAGGTCGGGCTTGTCTCGAACTTGGAGACACTTCCGAGTTGTGACACGTGGAACACGCCAGCACATCGAAAGTTCGTGGAAGTTCCAACTGGTAAGCCACTTCTCCTCGTCGACCAGGATCTTGAAGGGGCCAATGTATCTCGGTGCGAGCTTTCCTTTGACATGAAAGCGCTGGGCTCCTTTGAGAGGGGTGACCGGAGATAGACATGGTCTCCAACTCGAAGTTTATGTCTCTGCGACGTGAGTCTGCATAGCTCTTCCGCCTTGACTTGGCGGACTTGAGACGCTCTCGGACAAGCTGGACTTGCTCTTCGCTTCACGAAGGATATCGGGCCCAAAGACAAGTCCTTCTCCGCCTCCGACCAGCTTGAGGGTGTACGACACTTCCGCCAGATAACACCTCAAATGGTGCCATCTGAGACTGGCCGATAACTGTTGTTGTAAGAGAACTCGGCGAAAGGGAGGCAATCTTCCCACTTAGCTCCATAAGCTAAGACACAGTGCTCGGAGCATATCTTCGAGTATTTGATTCACTGCTTCGGTCGACCTCCGGTCGTGGGTGGAAAGCAATCTTTGAAGGACAACTTGGTCCCCATGGCCTCCTGAATTTCTTCCAAAACCTTGAGGTGAACTGGGTTCCTCGATCGACACAATCTCCTTGGGAACACCATGAAGGCTCTCGACTCAGTTGATGTAGAGACTGGCTAACTGGTTCCCCTTGTAGGTTGTCTTGACAGGAATGAAGTGGGCCACCTTGGTCAAATGGTTAACTATGACCCAGATGGAGTCATGTCCCTTGTTTGACCTAGGTAGTCCAGTGATGAAATCCATTCCGACTTTATCCCATTTCCACTCGGGAACCTTGAGTGGTTGGAGTAATCCAGCAGGTCGCTGATGTTCAGCTTTGACCCTCTGGCATACGTCACATTTTGCAACATAGGTGGCAATCTCCCTCTTCATCCCGTGCCACCAAAATCTTCCCTTCAGGTCTTGATACATCTTGGTGCCTCCAGGGTGGATGGAATATGGGCTGTCATGAGCTTCTTGCAAGATCAGGTTCTTGAGCTCAACCTTGTTGGGCACGCAGATGCGATTCCCAAACCACACAATTCCTTCCTCATCCTCTGTGAATCCTGAGGCTTTGCCTGCCTTGATCTTCCTCTTGATGCCTTCAATACTCTCATGCCCCTTCTGAGCTTTCTTGATGTCATCCATCAAGGTAGGCTTAACTTCGATGTTGGCCAAGAATCCTGGTGCAACCAGTTCCAACCCGAAGCTTTCAAGTTCTTCATACAAGGCGGGTAGCTTGTGCTTCAGCATAGCATTCGAGGAGCAAGCCTTCCTGCTCAACGCATCTGCTACCACATTAGCCTTTCCAGGGTGGTATTGAACACTGAGGTCATAATCTTTTATCAACTCCAGCCATCTTCTCTGCCTCATGTTCAATTCCCTCTGAGTGAAAATATACTTCAGACTTTTGTGATCCGTGTATATCTCACATCGCTTCCCCAAAAGGTAATGTCGCCAAGTTTTCAGAGCATGAACCACTGCTGCTAGCTCAAGGTCATGAGTAGCGTAGTTCTCTTCGTGAGGTCGTAGCTGCCTTGAAAGGTAGGCCACGACCCTGCCTTCTTGCATCAGAACACCTCCCAATCCGATCCTTGACGCATCGCAATATATCACAAACTCCTTGTGTATATCTGGTGTGGCCAGGACTGGAGCGGTGGTTAGCTTCTTCTTCAGCTCCTGGAAGCTTTCTTCGCACTTCGGCGTCCATTCGAACTTTTTGTCCTTTTTCAAGAGCTGAGTCATGGGTCGGGCAATGCTTGAGAATCCTTCAACGAACTTGCGGTAGTATCCCGCGAGTCCGAGGAAGCTTCTGACTTCCTTCACATTGCTCGGGGATTGCCATTCAGTCACGGCTTCAATCTTAGCAGGTCGTTGACAATCCCTCTTCGGTTAGAACATGACCCAGGAATCCAACTTCACGCAGCCAGAACTCACACTTGCTGAATTTGGCATACAGTTGGTGCTCTCGAAGCTTGTCTAGGACCATCCTCAAGTGTTGCTCGTGCTCTTCTTCCGACTTCGAGAAGACAAGAATGTCATCAATGAAGACAACGACGAACTTGTCCAAATATTCCATGAAGACCTTATTCATGAGATACATGAAGTAAGCTGGGGCATTGGTCAACCCAAAGGACATGACCGTGCATTCAATACAGGCCATATCTGGTTACGGAATGCCGCCTTCGAATATCTTGGGGTCGATCTTCAGTTAGTAGTACCCAGATCCGAGGTCGATCTTGGAGAACACCTTGGCCCCATTGAGTTGATCAAACAGATCTTCAATCTTGGGAAGTGGGTACTTGTTCTTGATTGTAACCTCATTGAGGAGCGGTAGTCAATGCATAGGCGGATGGTACCGCCCTTCTTTGCTACAAATGTAACAGGCGATCCCCAAGGGGAGGCACTAGGCGGATAAATCCTTCCTCAACTGCTCTTCCAGCTGCTTCTTCAATTCTGCTAACTCCTCCGATCCCATTCTATAAGGCTTCTTATAGATGGGTCCTGCTCCGGGTATGAGCTCGATGATGAACTCAATGTCCCGATCAGGAGGCATTCCTGGTAGCTCGTCAGGAAAAACATCGGGGTACTCGCATACTACGGCACTTGTTCCAATCCAACTTCAGTCAGACAGTTGACTTGGTTGGCTTGAGCAGAGAGGGTTGGAGGCAACTCGACTTGACTCCTCGGTCATTGGTCATAGTGACCGCCCGGTTGGCGCAATCAATCAAGCCTTGGTGCTTGCTGAGCCAATCCATTCCCAAGATCACATCCAAGCCTTGTGATTTTAGGATGATAAGGTCTGCTAGGAAGTCTACCCCGTTAATGGTAATCCCGACTCCTTTACATCCTATCTTGGCTCTCATCTCTGCTCCGGGGGTTTGTTCCACCATAGGGTTGTTTAGGGGTGTAGGGGTCATGCCACTCTTTAATGCAAAACTTTGGGTGACAAAAGAATGCGTGGCTCCAGAATCAAACAAAACAGTTGCGGGTGCTGAATTGACAAGGAACGCACCAAAGACGACGTCCGGGTCTTCCTGGGCTTCTTCCGCTGTGACATGGTTCACACGACCCCTGCCATTGTTGGGCAAGTTGCGGGGAGCTTGGTTCCTCGGTGGCATACCACGGCCTTGTCCTGGGTTCTGCGCATTGGGGCGCGGGGCGTCGGGCTTCTTGTTGGGGCAATTCTTGGAGTAATGCCCTGGCTGTCCACATCCGAAACAAGTGACTTGATTGGGGACGACGCCCTTGCCAGCATTGTTATTGGGGTTGTTGTAAGCTGGCCTGGGGTTGGCATACTGCTGAGGTGGATAGTTGGTGCGAGGTGCAGGAGCTCTTGGCTGCTGATAGGTTGGCTTGGCCGGGGCTGGCTGCCACGGACGAGGCTTCTGGTTGCTGGAGCTACCCTTGCTGATCATCTTGCGCTTACGAGTGTCATCCAAGGCACGTCGCTTGTCCTCAAGCATGAGCGCCTTTGTTCACCGATCAGAAAGGTCGGGCAGTCACACACAACAAGCGAGTATTGCGAGTCCGGTTAAGGCCTTCCATGAAGCGCTCCGCTTGGCGAGATCGATCTTGACATCTTCAGGGCATACCTTGAGAGAACACCGAACTTCGCATGTACTCCTTGACAGTGCTGCTACCTTGCTTGATGCTCGGAACTCACGCTTCTTGATGGCCATGAGTCCGAAGGGATGTGGGCCTTGCGGAATTCGCCTTGAAGGTGTTCCAAGTGATATCTTGCTCAACATGCATGGCCTTGAATCCATCCCACCAAGCTCGGCAGTCCCCCCGAGACAATGGGCAGCATACGCCACTTTGTCCCGGTCCTCAGTGCATCCGACTAGTGCCAGCAGATCCTCAATGGTGCGGACCCAGTCGTCTGCATCCAGGGGTTCAGCAGTCTCGATGAAGGTGGGTGGTGCATGCTTCTTGAACTCCACCAGTGTGGAACGTCCATGGCCGTGCCCATCATTTGGGCGGTTGACAGCCTGAGCAATCATCTGGAGGGCTGCTGTGTTGGCTTGGCGCTCCTCTCGAAAAGCTTGGAGAAGCTGAGCCATATCCATGCTTGGAGGAGGTGGTGGTGGTGGAGTCTGTCCTTGGGCTTGGTCTGGCTGGCTCGCCTCAGCAGAACCTCCGGCTTCTTCTTGGCTGGGTAGAGGTACCAGTACGTGTTACAACAGGCATCCTGTTGGAGTGGTCAAGGTCTCATGATAGGGAACAACAATGAGGGAAAGCAGTAGAGATGGAATGCCTAGTAAGGGGGTGGTGTGACACAATTTAAGTAAAGCAAAGGCCAGAAGGGCCAAACTCATGCATTAAACCAAATGGGGAATGTAGTCGTTTATAAGTTCCCGAAGGGAAAGTACGACTTCATCAAAGCAAGTTGAAAGCAAACACAACATAACATGGTTTCATAAGAACCATTACAAGGGCTCGACTTCGCGAAAGGGGGGTACACGACCTATCCTACCATAGGCTACGAGCTAGCCTATCCTAGTCCTGAACGGAGTCTAAGTGGTGGAATGCTCGGTCGGGTATTCTGGCTCCTCTGGGTCTTCCTCCTCATCATCATCTGTCTCGGTCTCCTCATCGCTCGAGGAAGTGGAGGAGTGAAGGAGCTGAACACGGCGCTGCTTTGCTGGTGGCGTCTTGAAGAGGTTGCGGTACTCCTTTGCCGTCATATGGCGTGGCTGAGGTGCTCCCTCGGCAGCTGCGACCTGTGGGGGTCGTCCGCCTCGGTAAGCTACCGCGGGCTGTCCAGGGGGTGCTCCATCCTTCTTGATCCTGTCCGCCTTCGTCTGAACTATGCGGAGGAGCTCCTTGGTCTCGCGGAGTTCCTCCAAGCTCCGTCGACTCGAGGCTGTGCTGTGCGGCATCACCGGCACACAAGCTGAAGTAGGTCTGGAAGCGGAGAGGAAGTCCCTCGTCCAAGGGTGGTGCTGGTGCGCTGCTCTCGTCGTCACCTTCCTTACGATAAGGCAGGTAACGAGTGGCTGGCTCTCTTGCCATCTCTGGCAGGAGATCCCGGAGGCGAAGTCGGTGCCTGAGGGCAGCAGCCTCCACGGCGAGAAGCAAGGTCGCCATCTGGGTCCCTCAAAGAACCAGCTCGTCGGGCGTCATTCGCCTCACGACTACCTCCACGTGATACTCCTTCTTGGTGCCACGACCCAAAGTGCTCGTGGTAGGAGAAGGTGGGGACTCGAGTGAACTGGCACTTCCCGAGGCTATCCTCAAGAAGCACGGAAACCCAAAGGTCGAAGTCCTCTGCACGCGGCCATCTACAAAAAGTGGAAGGGAAGGGTCAATAAAGGAATGTGACCTGTGTTTGGGATGCTAACATAAAACATAGGTATATGGGTAATCTAGGGATAGTCTCGCCTAACTAACGCCCATGCTAACTAAGGCTTCCTACAACAGATGGCTCTGGTACCAGCTCTGTGGGGACCCCGACTTGCAAGTCGTGGTCACGAATGCACGCGGTACAAAGATCCCGAGATCAATGCTCACCGAACACACGTAAGCTGAATAACAAGAGTCTTACATCCATACATACCGCCTTACACAAATAGTGATCATCACGGTCAAGTCTTACATCGATAAAGCCTTAAGGGCTGAACATCAAATGAAACATAGTAGCGAAACATCGTCGATAAGTAGAACCCATGCCATCTCGCCTTAACCCTACGGGCATTCTCGACCGAAGCGTCCTAGTTCGCATGATCGCCTCCAAAGAACTCTTCTTCAACTCCGGTTCCTCCATGCCTGGTCAATTAAATAACCAGTGGCAAGCCAATGAGTACTTTGAATGTACTACAAGCAACCCATGATTTGGTTCAAGGTACGGTAATGCATGACATAGGTATAGTTTTGCATAAAGCTAGTTTTGAGTGCAGGACATGTTCAACATCCTATAAAGCATGCATCAAGAGAATTCCAAGAACCATGAGAACTGGTCACGATATCAACATAAATAGAATGGGCACCAACCCATTTACCATAAACGGAGTGGGCACCAACCCATCTCAATCGTATCAAGTCCCGGACTTGATCCATAACAACACCATCATCTCACACACACCGGTTTGAAAACAAGTGGACGAGCCCAAGAGCGGTTACCTAACTGTCCATGACCGTGGACACGGCTATTCAATAGTTTTACACTCTGCAGAGGTTGCACACTTTACCCACTAGATCCGGGAACTTCCGTGTCAAACCACGACCAGCGGTACCTCAAGTACCGGGTAAGCACCGATCATTACCTTTCCCTAGATGACACTAACATGGAGTCCACTCGATTGGTAGTAACCCCGTGCCAAACATTTCACATTGTCAAGTCATGAGCCTCGCTCCCATATTCATCACATACCACAAGCACGGGTACCAACGGTGTCCGGTGCCACAAAACAGTCATGGCCGCCCTACCGGCACGACCCGCCCCAAGAGAGAGCACCAACTCTCCCCGTCACTAGTAATGCGGCTCCAAGCTAGTATCGGTCTAGGTACTCAACAATGCCCTTTCCCATATAAGGGTAGAGTGGTCGCGCATGTAAGGTTGGAATAACGGTCGCAACTCCGACCAATCCGTTTTGAAAACCACACACCCTTTTTGCTTGGCACACCACTTCGTCATCAAGTGGTCACCCATCTCATCATCTCCCTCGGGCATGAGTGGCACCCGACGGGGTTTTCAAAAATACTTTTGAAATCACTTTGCCTCCCTCACCATGCATATCCCCATCCCCTTTGCATAGCATCTACTTAGCATCCTATCTACTCCCACCGGCATAACCCTCATAAGAAGGTAGGGCCATGCACACATGCAAGTACCAACGAGGAATTGTAATCGTGGCAACCACCCATGTGGTTCACCATCTCGTCATGATTCCGACGCATCATCGATAAAGAGCTAAAATGACATGCATATAAAAGGGCATCATAGTCATGGTCAAAGGGCTGCTTGCCTTGGTTGGCTTGGTCTTCAAAGTCTTCCGCATCGCTCCTCCTTCTTCCTCGGCTACCTCGTCAAATCACGGATCTAACGTTGCAAGAAAACAATGGAAAAATAAGGCAATAATAAAAACAGAAAAGTCAAAGTGCTCTGAAAAATGTCAACTTAATTTTGTAAAATACTAGGAGGGAAGCTAGGAAGGGGGCAACTTTTGGTTTTGGTTCTGGAGTAGCAAAATAGGAGTTATGGATTTTCAAAGGCTCATTTAAATGCCAAAAACCACATTTAAATATTTACAGAAAAGGAAAGGTGATTGGGTCTGAGTGAAAGTTGCACCATTAAATAGATTGCAATATTCTAGGAATTTAGAAATTGGAATTAATGCATTTGGACTATTATTCTGCCCTGTGGAATTTTTGGAAAAACTACAGAAAAAGAAAAAGGGAAACGGCGCTGTGCCACTGGGCCAGAGGGGCCACAGCAGCAGCAGGCCCAGGGGGAAACCCCAGCCCACGCGGCCGCCACGTCGAAGGCGTAAAGGCCGAATACGCCTTCGGCCGACGGCGGTCTGTCTTGTACAAGACGTTTTAAACCCGACGGTGGATCCCACCCGTCGTATGCGTCTTGTCGACAGATCGCCCCACGGCGGCCGCCGTCTACCTCCGCCAGAGGCGACGCGAAGCCAGCGGGCGGCGATACAGGCACGGAAGCGGAGCGGAGACTACCGCTGATTCGTGGAGAGAGTCGCGGATCTGGTGGTGGTGGAGATGGTCGCCGGTGGCTGCTGCCCGCGCGCGAGGTCCCGCGGCGGAGGTGCTTGGCGCCGGTGGCTCCGGCCGCTCCCAGCTGCAAAACGAGGGGAAAGCGAGGGGAAGGCATCTGTGAGGTGAGGGGAGGCCGAATCGAGGGAGAAACGAGGCGGAGGGGGGTCTGCACCCATGGATCGACGGCGACCCGAGGCGACGGAGCTCGAGCTCGATCTCGAGCTCGGGCGGCTCTGAGCGAAGGGGTGGATCCAGGTGGATTAGGTGTGGGGAGCGACAGAAGGAAGAGGAGAGCTCTGGAGTGCCTTAAATAGGCTGGCCACGGTTCACCGTGGGCGTGGCCTACGGGCACCCACGGGATCTGCTCTGGGGGCCATTGGGGAGAGATTGGAGCTGTCCACGGCGCTCGTGGGAGTGGAGTAGGGCGCCAGGGAGAAGGAGAGAGAGCGAGGGAGGGCTCAAGCGTCCGCGCTGTGAGGCTAGCCATTGGCCGAGCCGGGCGGCGAACGGGCACGCTACTGCAGGAGGGGAGAGAGGGGAGACAGAGGGGCGGCACGGCGGCGTGTAGCAGACGCCGAGGCACATCAGCCGCGCGATGGGAAGGCTCAAGCGGTCGGGAGGCGCGGGCGCAGGGCTCGGCCCATCAGAAGCGCTCCAGAGCAGCTTTGGCGGCATGTGTGTGCGCTGCGTGCTCTGCCGTGTCCACTTAAGTCCCTGGAAGCTACAGACAGCATGGGACAAGACCAGAGAAAGGCCTGGGATGCCCTGGGGTGCAGAAGGGAGAGAGAGAAGCTGGGGGAGAGGAGAGAAGATGTTGTCCAGAGAGGACAAACTTGATTCCCCCCTTCCTCCACATTGTTTCTTCGGGTAGAAATGTGTCTAAATGACAGAGGGACGTGAGGAGGAGTTGTGGCAAAGAGGTTAACTCAAGGAGATTAGTGAAAGTGGCAAAAAGAGGCTTTTTGGTATTTTGCCAGAAGGTGTTTGATGGAGTTTTGGTTAAGTTAATGATCCTCACTGGCCAAGATACTCCAAGGGGTGAAATTTCACATAAATATAGGGCCTTCCACCCATTTTGAGCTTATTTGGACAAAGTTGCCAATGCAACTTTTGCAAACCCTAGAAATGGGCAGAAATGGGTTTGTGTAGATCCAGTGGACTAAATCATTTCTCCTTGATGTGCCACTTGGGGCGGTAGCCTTATTTGGTCACATGATCAGGCTCACCAAGGTTGGGGTCTTGGAGAAAAAGTTGGTAGTGCAAAGTGGTTCAAACTTGGTTTTGGTCAGAGAGGGTTTTGAGGCACTTTGACCAAGATTTCCTCTTCTCCAACCTGTGCCATTTGGTCCAGTTGCATCATTAGATCAATGAAGCATGTCCACCAAATTTGAGCACATTTGGACATACTTGGCAATGTAAAGTTGATCAAACCTTAGATTGGACAGAAATGGTTTTGAGGGTTTTGATGGTGTTATCTTGTTCTCCAAGTCATGAGACTTGGCAAGATCAACAGATATGTCATATGTGACATGATAGAATTTTCCTGGAATTTTGGAGAATATTTCCTTTGTAAATATTTCAAAAGCTTGAAATATCCAGAAAGGGTTTTAGAGGGATTTGACCAATATTTTGAACATGACCATGTGTTGAAACTCTTATATATGGACAATATATGTCCTATGAGCTTCTCTAAATTTTGTCAAATATTTTTGAAACAGAAAAATAATTATTTCCTATTAAAGACCATTTCTGGCCTTAAGAAAAGCCTTTAAATAAAATAGAACAGTAACTTTTAAAATTTTACTTTTGTGGTTCCTGGGCATCCTATATCTAATAGGAGTCAAATATATTTTTGGAAAGATTTTTACTGCCCTTAATCAAGTACTTGCAGTGCAAACCTCAATTCAGGGGTTTTTGGAAAACTAATTTTTAAAAATACTTTCTGGCCAAATTATTTTTGTAGAAAAATCCCATATAGCACTATTCACATGGCATGGTCATTGGTCAGAAGCTTGGGGTAGGGAGATGAAGTATAGAGGGTAGAGTAGTTGACTTCAAGAAGCACTTGAAAAGAAACACAGAGAGAAAACCAACTCCAAATAAAAGCCAAATAATGCAAAAGTTTTTGTTGGTCCAAATTTTCATGCTTTATTGATAAAAATGAAATGTTACAAAATGCAGGGTGTGACACTATGTTTGTTACATGTCTTTCCAAAGTTTTTCTTGCTATTCTTTATATTTTTATCTAAAGCTTTGATGTATGTTGCCATCAATTACCAAAAAGGGGGAGATTGAAAGCACAAGTGCTCCCTAGATGGTTTTGGTAATTAATGTCAACATATCTCTTGTTTGACTAACACTTTTATCTAGCATGTTTCAGATAAGTTCAACAATGGAGTGGCATGGACTAAAGGATGTGGGAACTCCTTCAAGATGCTAAGAACAAAGCATTGGCTCAAGCTTCAAGCTCAAGACTCTTCATTTTATGTTTTAGTGATCCAAGATCACATTGAGTCTATAGGAAAAGCCAATACTATCAAGCAGGGATGAGGTGTTGCTTAATGAGCCTCTTGCTTCATGTGCTTTGTGATATGATCCAAAACCCTCAGCTACTTTCCCACTTCCACAAATGACCTAAACCCAAAGCCAAAATCGGTCAAACCGATTCTTCCTATCCGGCGCCACCGATTCCAAAAGTCATAGCCACTGCCACAAACCCTAAGCAAATCGGTCTTACCGATAGGGATCTCGGTCTCACCGAGATGGGATTGTAATCTCTCTATGTATGTCCATTATCAAAATCGGTCTCACCGATTTTGATCAATCGGTACTACCAAGATTACAATGCAAACTCTCTGGTTAACTTATTACCAAAATCGGTCCCACGGAGTTTGTGTAATCGGTCAAACCGAGTTTGCCTGACCAACTCTCTGGAAAGCTTATTACCAAAATCGGTCTCACCGAGTTTGTGTAATCGGTCTTACCGAGATTACGTTATGCCCTAACCCTAACCGAATCGGTCTCATTGAGTTGCACTTCGGTCCCACCGAAAACTCTAACGGTCACATTATTTGCTAAATCGGTCTGACCGAGTTTAAAGATTTGGTCCCACCGAGTTTGGTAGATTGTGTGTAACGGTTAGATTTTGTGTGGAGGCTATATATACCCCTCCACCTCCTCTTCATTCGTGGAGAGAGCCATCAGACTGAACCTACACTTCCAACATACATTTTCTGAGAGAGAACTACCTACTCATGTGTTGAGGCCAAGATATTCTATTCCTACCATATGAATCTTGATCTCTAGCCTTCCCCAAGTTGCTTTCCACTCAAATCTTCTTTCCACCAGATCCAAAACCAAAGAGAGAGAGAGAGAGTTGAGTGTTGGGGAGACTATCATTTGAAGCACAAGAGCAAGGAGTTCATCATCAACGCACCATTTGTTACTTCTTGGAGAGTGGTGTCTCCTAGATTGGCTAGGTGGCACTTGGGAGCCTCCGACAAGATTGTGGAGTTGAACCAAGGAGTTTGTAAGGGCAAGGAGATCGCCTACTTCGTGAAGATCTACCGCTAGTGAGGCAAGTCCTTCGTGGGAGATGGCCATGGTGGGATAGACAAGGTTGCTTCTTCGTGGACCCTTCGTGGGTGGAGCCCTCCATGGACTCAAAGAACTGCTACCCTTCGTGGGTTGAAGTCTCCATCAACGTGGATGTACAATAGCACCACCTATCGGAACCGCGCCAAAAACATCCGTGTCTCCAATTGCATTTGAATCCTCCAAAACCCTTCCCTTTACTTTCTTGCAAGTTGCATGCTTTACTTTCCGCTGCTCATATACTCTTTGCATGCTTGCTTGATATGTATTGTGAATGTTGAAATTGTGCCTAAACTCCACTTAAACTTAAAGAACCTTAAAAACTACAACTTTGGTACTTAGTGTCTAATCACCCACCCTCTAGACACCTCTTCTCAAGGTCCTACATCTCCCTAAGTATGCACCGTTGCCAAAGTTTGTTATGCCCAAACACCAGGTGATGATCGGGTGTGATAAGCTCTATGTCCATCTACAACGGGTGCAAGCCAATTTTTGCACACGCAGAATACTCAGGTTAAACTTGACGAGCCTAGCATATGCACCTATGGCCTCGGAACACTGAGACTGAAAGGTCGAGCATGAATCATATAGTAGATATGATCAACATAGTGATGTTCACCATTGAAAGCTACTACATTTCACATGATGATCGGATATGGTTTAGTTGATTTGGATCACGTGATCACTTAGAGGATTAGAGGGATGTCTTTCTAAGTGGGAGTTCTTAAGTAATATGATTAATTCAACTTAAATTTATCATGAACTTAGTACCTGATAGTATCTTGCTTGCCTATGTTGATTGTAGATAGATGGCCCGTGCTGTTGTTCTATTGAATTTTAATGCGTTCCTTGAGAAAGCAAAGTTAAAAGATGATGGTAGAAATTACACGGACTGGGTCCGTAACTTGAGGATTATCCTCATTGCTGCACAGAAGAATTACGCCCCGAAGCACCACCGGGTGCCGTGCCTATCGCTGATGCAATCGACGATGTTAAGAACGTCTGGCGAGCAAACTGATGACTACTCGATAGTTCAATATGCCCCGCTTACGGCTTAGAACCGACTTCAACGGCGTTTTGAACGTCATGGAGCATATGAGATGTTCCAGGAGTTGAAGTTAATATTTCAAGCAAATGCGCGGATTGAGATATATGAAGTCTCCAATAAGTTCTATAGCTGCAAGATGGAGGAGAACAGTTCTGTTAGTGAGCATATACTCAAGATGTCTGGGTATAATAATCACTTGATTCAACTAGGAGTTAATCTTCCGGATGATAGCATCATTGACAGAATTCTCCAATCACTTCCACCAAGCTACAAGAGCTTCGTGATGAACTATAACATGCAAGGGATGGATAAGACGATTCCTAAGCTCTTCGCAATGCTAAAGGCTGCGGAGGTAGAAATCAAGAAGGAGCATCAAGTGTTGATGGTCAATAAGACCACCAGTTTCAAGAAAAAGGGCAAAGGGAAGAAGAAGGAACTTCAAGAAGAACAGACAAGCAAGTTGTCTGCTCAGAGAAGAAACCCAAGTTTGGACCTAAGCCCGAGATCGAGTGCTTCTACCGCAAGCGATCGTCAATTGAAGCGGAACTGCCCCAAGTATTTGGCGGATAAGAAGGATGGCAAGGTGAACAAAGGTATATGTGATATACATGTTATTGATGTGTACCTTACTAGAGCTCGCAGTAGCACCTGGGTATTTGATACTGGTTCTATTGCTAATATTTGCAACTTGAAACAGGGACTACAGATTAAGCGAACACTGGCCAAGGACGAGGTGACGATGCGCGTGGGAAATGGTTCGAAAGTTGATGTGATCGCGGTGGGCACGCTACCTCTACATCTACCTTCGGGATTAGTATTAGACCTAAATAATTGTTATTTGGTGCCAGCGTTGAGCATGAACATTATATCTGGATCTTGTTTGATGCGAGACGGTTATTCATTTAAATCAGAGAATAATGGTTGTTCTATTTATATGAGTAATATCTTTTATGTTCATGCACCCTTGAAGAGTGGTCTATTTTTGATGAATCTCGATAGTAGTGATACACATATTCATAATGTTGAAGCCAAAAGATGCAGAGTTGATAATGATAGTGCAACTTATTTGTGGCACTGCCGTTTAGGTCATATCGGTGTAAAGCGCATGAAGAAACTCCATACTGATGGACTTTTGGAGCCACTTGATTATGAATCACTTGGTACTTCTGAACCGTGCCTCATGGGCAAGATGACTAAAACACCGTTCTCCGGTACTATGGAGAGAGCAACAGATTTGTTGGAAATCATACATACAGATGTTTGTGGTCCGATGAATGTTGAGGCTCGTGGAGGATATCGTTATTTTCTCACCTTCACAGATGATTTAAGCAGATATGGGTATATCTACTTAATGAAGCATAAGTCTGAAACATTTGAAAAGTTCAAAGAATTTCAGAGTGAAGTTGAAAATCATCATAACAAGAAAATAAAGTTTCTATGATCTGATCGTGGAGGAGAATATTTGAGTTACGAGTTTGGTCTACATTCGAAGCAATGCAGAATAGTTTCGCAACTCACGCTGTCGCGGCCGATGGGTGGCGCGGCACCTATGGGGCCGGGGCCCCTTCGTGTGTTCGGTACGGGGCGGAGGTTGCGCGGAGAGCAGATCGAGGCGATGCACGCGGGATTTTACCCAGCTGGCCGCGATGGTCGCGTAAACCCTCTTGCTGCATTGTGTTGTATTAGATCTTGCTCAGGAATGCGAGCAAACGGTGGAGTGGTGTGTGAAACCTCGCGAGGGTAGCGAGTCGCCGAACCCCTTCGCGAGAGTAGCCAGTGGTCGAACCCTTCATGAGAGTAGCGATGGTCGAACCCCCACGCTGTGCATGGGCCTCCTTTTATAGGGCAAGGGTCACCGACAGTGTCAACGTGAGGTAGAGGGTAAAACGTAAAGAGGTGGTAGTTGGAACAGTGCGGGAACAAAGGCAGCTCAAAGGCTTTCTACCTACTTTTGACAGAGGGGACAAGGGCATTAAATGCCCGTCGCCGCCGCCCAAAAGCTCCCGCCATTGCGTCTTCTTTTTCGCCACGGCGGCGAAGCCACCACCGTGGAGTGCCACCGCATTCCTCATGCAGCACAGCCACCCGCCACGCGTCTCTGGAGAAGGCTGGAGGCGACGCGTGGGCAGATGAGCTGGAGTGCGGGCACGTAGCATAGCTCTCCCCGGCAAGCACCTTGCCGGGGCCTTGATCTTGCCGGGCCCGGGGGCTTGTCGGGCTCTGTGACTTGCCGCTCCCCGGGTCCTCGCCGGGGCGCGCGCGGGGCGCCGAGGCGTGTCTTCTGTGATGTGATCTTCTAGTCCTTCCGACGAGCTCCTCTCGCCGGGGATCTGCAGGAGTAATGTAGCCTTGAGCCTGGAATGGCCTTCCCGGCAAGCTCCTCTTGCCGGGGTCTTGAGCTTCTATCTTACATATTTTGTTCTTGAACGGCTTGGTGTGGAGCGGAGATGGTCTCCGGCAAGCGTTTGATGGATCTAGCTGCGGGGAGCTGGGGCTGCCCGTGCACAAGTTGGGGTACTGAGGTACCCCTACCTTAGTACACCGACAGGAGCCCCCGGGCCTGGGCCATACACGGTGCCGAGCGCTGTTGGGCCAGGCCCAAGACAGTGCACGGGCGCGCGAAGCCCATGGCCCGTCGAATCTGCTGCTGCATCTGTCGTCTCCCCTCCCGCAACGGCACGCGTCGATTGCGGCGTCGTGGGAGAAGTGGGCGGCGCATGCAGCCTTCAAGGCACCCACCCCGTGATCGTGGCGCAGAGCGGGGTCGCTTCACCTGTCGCTCCGGCTCCGCTTTTTCGCCACGCGGCCCTCATGCATGGGGGTCGTGGGCGGCGAAGGTGGGAGACCGAGCCTGCACACGGGCGGAGAGGGCGAGTCGGCCCCGCCTCCGCCTCCTCGCTTCTGATTGGTTGAGCGGGCGGTTGAGTCCCCACCTTGCCCCTTTAAATAGGGCGGAAGGGGTGCACGACGGCCACACTCATCCATTTCTCCCTTCGCCTTCGTCTTCTGTTCTTCTTGCCGCCATGGAAGGAGGGAATCCCAGCTCTTCGACGGTGGCGGCGCGGGTTGCTTCTAGGCAGCGCACCATTCCCCGTCCTACTCCCGTGGCGGCGGAGCCGGCCACGAGAGGGAGAGGGAGGGGGCGTGGCCGCGGCCGAGGCCGAGGGCGTGGCCGAGGCGGTCGCGGCGAGGAGCCTCCCCCGTCTCCTCCGGCGTCTCCTGACCACGGCGCGGTCCACACCGGAGATGACCCCTGGGAGTTCTTCATCAAGCTTCGTCGGGCGCCTCGTCGTCGCCTCCGGTTGCCGGTCCCGTTCGCGGACGCAATGGGGCCGGATCCGCCCGACGTGATGGAGCTACGCATGAGGGGCTGCGGGATCAGCGGCACTCGGGTGAGTGTCGTGTCCCCAGCCCCCGGCGTGATGTTCTTCGACCGAGGGTGGAAGACGTTCGCCCGGATCCATAGCTTGACGGCGGGGTTCACCCTCCATTTCAGGTTACTGGATGGTGACCTCCTCGCCGTCAAGGTCTTCGGCGACTATGGAACCCGGGTGCGCTGCTGTGTGGACAGCTCCTCGGATAGCGAAGGCTCCTCCTCGAACGAAAGTGACGAGGAGGAGAGCGACAGCGGCGACGAGGGGGATGGCGGGCCCGACTAGGCGTCGGACACCGCTGCCTCGCGTGCCACCGGCAACCCCATCTTCTGGGTTGCCGGCCTCCTGAACTCCCCGGGCCGTCTCCTTGGGCGGTTGGCGTAGAGGCAGCAGAAGAGGAAGAGGGGAGGGCGGCAATGCCGTTCGTCGCAGCACGAGAGCGAGTAGCCCTCGAGCGCGGCCGACGTCCCACTACCCCGCCTTCAAGCTCTGCCTCCGACGCCTGCCTCCGCCAAGCTCCCGGCGGCCCCGGGTGTTCTCTTGGGGTCTTCGGCGCCTGTGGCTTTCCGCTGCCTTCAGGACTTGTCGCTGGCTCCGGGCATGCGCTCCCCATGCCCGCCACCTCAAGCAGCTCTGCGGCGCGGGCGTCGTCACCGCCACGCCTTCTAGGCGCCTTCGCCCTTCCCGACAAGCTCCTCTTGCGGGGTCTCCTCTCCCGGCAAGCTTATCTTGCCGGGGCTCTTGACCTACCTCCCGAACTCCCGAACAGAGAAACAGGAGAGGGATCACGGGCACCTTATCTTTTCAAATTGTAAGCCCTCGGCATTTAGCTGCATTTAAGAACTTGTAATCCTCTCCATCATGTTTTTCATCCTCTACGGACTTGTACTAAATTGGATGTTTTTAATGAAAAGAGGGAATGCTTGCGGACCGAGTCTTTTACTTGATCTGCGTGCCTTGTGTGTTCTTACGCTATCGGGAGCTTGCCGGGCGAACACGCTTAGCGATCATGGGACAGCCCGCTGGTGGTGTCACTCCCGGCAAGCAACCTTGTCGGGCCAGTTGCGACGCCTATCTTGCTGAGCAGGCTCGAAAGCAAGATAGAGGTGCAGCGGCACACTTGGGTTTGTTGAGCGGACTCGGAAACAAACCAAGTACGCAACTGGGTCACGACTCGGTTCCTCCACGTACGGGTTTTTACAAGACACGATCGTTCAAAGACGCAGTCCCGCATCTCCCGGTCCATGAGAGGATGCATGATGAGGGATGAAAAACTTATCTGAAATCGCAGCCCCCGGCGATACTAGCTTGCCGGAGACGAATCTCGATGTTCGCAGCCCCCAGCGAGGCTGGCTCGCCGAAGAAGAACCTTGGCATCAGCAGCCCCCGGCGACCCTGGCTTGCCGGGCCCCAGGCGCGGGTGTGATCTTTTGGTTCCTTCTTGTCGCTGCAATTTTAGTCGTGAAAATAGCTGAGGTAGATATGCAATTGCTCAACGTACATGTATGTGCATGTGTATATAAATCTTGGCTAAGCAATACGATGCCGGGTTTTGTCCTTCGTATGTTTGTACTCTACGCTCTTGGGGAGCTTGCCGGGGCGAACACGCTTGCCGCGGGACAGCCCGCTGGTGGTGTCGCTTCCGCAAGCAACCTTGCCGGGCCGGGCGACACTTAACTTGCTGAGCGTGGCTCGAAGCAAGATAAGGTGCTGCAGCACACTTGTGTTTGTTGAGCGGACTCGAAACAAAACAAGCACGCATAATCGGGCCACGACTTGGCTCCTCTTGCGCCCAAGTCTCTCATACGGACGACGCTTTCACGGCATGTCTCGCCACGTTATACCCTCTGCCCTACACCCTTTGTGTGCTTTAGCCCTCGCTTCTAGGTAACTTGTCGGTGCTCAACACGCTTGCTGAGTGCGGAACGCCGGCAGCCCGCTTATTGGTGTCGCCTCCGGCAAGCAACCTTGTCGTGTCCGCCGCGACGCACTTAACTTGCTGAGCAGGCTCGAAACGAAACGAGAGCGCGAAGCTGGTCGCGGTTCACTCTTAACTCGTTGAGCGTGTTCGAAGCGAAGTAAGGGTGTGACCATCCACAAGCAGGCTCCTCCGCGCACAAAGCCAGCGCACAAAGGGCTTAATACGCGAGGGGTATAACATATAAAAGTATGAAATTAAAAGAGTGCTCGCACGAAGGCTCGAGCGACTTAGCTTTTCTTTTTCTTTTGCGCCGCTGGTGGAGCTCAATGGTGTGTCCATGGCGGCGGCGCGGGCGCTTCGGGAGGCACGCTTGCGACGCGAATACCAAAGCTGTCCTCACCGGCTTATCGCGCCCGAGGAGGTACGCTTGTCGGATGGAGCACGAGCCGCCCTTGCCGGACTTAGAGCTCGATAAGCGCGTCTTTTGACGACATCGTAACGCTCCAGGGATAGGCGCTTGCCGGGGCCGAGGGGAGCGGGAGCGAGCGGTGCGAGGGGCCGGATACACTCGGGTCCCTAACAATGTTAGGGGGAGTAGAATCCTGCCTCGACCTCTTTCGCTTTACTCATGCGTGGACAGCCGTCCGGAGCGTCCCGCGAACCCTCTGCTTGCTCTTGCCCCAGCTGGCGGATACCACCTTCTCGCGGTATGGCGCCGCTGGCCGCTATATGCCGGAGTGGACGCGATCTACGGAGGCCGAGGCGCGTCCTCCGTCCTGCCCTCGATCTGTGGCACCGCGAAGCCCTCGCCGGTGTCCACCCTTCCACCGGCGTCTCTCCGCCCGCCGTTGGCTCCGTGGCGGCGGGAAGACGGAGATGGGTCTGCGCGCCCTCGAAGCTCTCGTCTTGAGGGCCATGACGCAGCTTGTCGGCGGCCGGAGAGGTTGATGAAGAGTCTTTGGCGAACGCCGGATCAGGTTCGCACAACCTCGACGCCCCTACCGCGCGCGCCAGAGATGTCGCGCCGATGGGTGGCGCGGCACCTATGGGGCGGGCCCTTCGTGTGTTGATGCGGGCGGAGGTTGCGCGGAGAGCAGATCGAGGCGATGCACGCGGATTTTACCCAGCCGGGCGCGATGGTCGCAGAAACCCCTCTTGCTGCATTGTGTTGTATTAGATCTTGCTCAGAATGCGAGCAAACGGTGGAGTGGTGTGTGAAACCTCGCGAGGGTAGCCAGTCGCCGAACCCCTTCGCGAGAGTAGCCAGTGGTCGAACCCCTTCGCGAGAGTAGCCAGTGGTCGAACCCCCTCTACGTTGTGCATGGGCCTCCTTTTATAGGGCAAGGGTCACCGAGTGTGTCAACGTGAGGTAGAGGGGTAAAACGTAAAGAGGTGGTAGTTGGAGCAGTCGGGAGCAGTGCAGCCACAAAGGCTTTCTACCTACTTTTGACAGAGGGGACAAGGGCATTAAATGCCCGTCGCCGCCCCAAAAGCTCCCGCCATTGCGTCTTCTTTCGCCACGGGCGGCGGCCACCACCGTGGAGTGCCACCGCATTCCTCATGCAGCACAGCCACCCGCCACGCGTCTCTGGAGAAGGCCGGAGGCGACGCGGGCAGATGAGCTGGAGTGCGGCACGTAGCATAGCTCTCCCGGCAAGCACCTTGCCGGGCCTTGATCTTGCCGGGCCCGGGGGCTTGTCGGGCTCTGTGACTTGCCGCTCCCCGGGTCCTCGCCGGGGCGCGCGCGGGGCGCCGAGGCGTGTCTTCTGTGATGTGATCTTCTAGTCCTTCCGACGAGCTCCTCTCGCCGGGGATCTGCAGGAGTAATGTAGCCTTGAGCCTGGAATGGCCTTCCCGGCAAGCTCCTCTTGCCGGGGTCTTGAGCTTCTATCTTACATATTTTGTTCTTGAACGGCTTGGTGTGGAGCGGAGATGGTCTCCGGCAAGCGTTTGATGGATCTAGCTGCGGTGAGCTAGGGCTGCCCGTGCACAAGTTGGGGTACTGAGGTACCCCTACCTTAGTACACCGACACACGCCACCCGGAACACCACAGCGTAATGGTGTGTCCGAACGTCGTAATCGTACTTTACTAGATATGGTGCGATCTATGATGTCTCTTACTGATTTACCGCTATCGTTTTGGGGTTATGCTTTAGAGACGGCTGCATTCACGTTAAATAGGGCACCATCAAAATCCGTTGAGACGACGTCTTATGAATTGTGGTTTGGCAAGAAACCAAAGTTGTCATTTCTGAAAGTTTGGGGCTGCGATGCTTATGTGAAAAAGCTTCAACCTAATAAGCTCGAACCCAAATCGGAGAAATGTGTCTTCATAGGATACCCAAAGGAAACTGTTGGGTACACCTTCTATCACAGATCCGAAGGCAAGACATTTGTTGCTAAGAATGGATCCTTTCTAGAGAAGGAGTTTCTCTCTCGAAAGAAGTAAGTGGGAGGAAAGTAGAACTTGATGAGGTAACTGTACCTGCTCCCTTATTGGAAAGTAGTTCATCGCAGAAAACGGTTTCTGTGACACCTACACCAATTAGTGAGGAAGTTAATGATGATGATCTTGAAACTTCAGATCAAGTTATTACTGAACCTCGTAGATCAACCAGAGTAAGATCCGCACCAGAGTGGTACGGTAATCATGTTCTAGAAGTCATGCTACTAGATCATGATGAACCTACGAACTATGAAGAAGCGATGGTGAGCCCAGATTCTGCAAAATGGCTTGAAGCCATGAAATCTGAGATGGGATCCATGTATGAGAACAAAGTATGGACTTTGGTTGACTTGCCCGTTGATCGGCAAGCAATTGAGAATAAATGGATCTTCAAGAAGAAGACTGACGCTGATGGTAATGTTACTGTCTATAAAGCTCGACTTGTTGCGAAAGGTTTTCGACAAGTTCAAGGAATTGACTACGATGAGACCTTCTCACCCATAGTGATGGTTAAGTCTGTCTGAATCATGTTAGCAATTGCCGCATTTTATGATTATGAAATATGGCAGATGGATGTCAAAACTGCATTCCTGAATGGATTTCTGGAAGAAGAGTTGTATATGATGCAACCGGAAGGTTTTGTCGATCCAAAGGGGTCTAATAAAGTGTGCAAGCTCCAGCGATCCATTTATGGACTGGTGCAAGACTCTCGGAGTTGGAATAAATGCTTTGATAGTGTGATCAAAGCATTTGGTTTTGTACAGACTTTTGGAGAAGCCTATATTTACAAGAAAGTGAGTGGGAGCTCTATAGCATTTCTGATATTATATGTGGATGACATATTACTGATTGGAAATGATATAGAATTTCTGGATAGCATAAAGGGATATTTGAACAAGTGTTTTTCAATGAAAGACCTCGGTGAAGCTGCTTACATATTGGGCATCAAGATCTATAGAGATAGATCAAGACGCTTAATTGGACTTTCACAAAGCACAAACCTTGACAAAGTTTTGAAGAAGTTCAAAATGGATCAAGCAAAGAAAGGGTTCTTGCCTGTGTTACAAGGTGTGAAGTTGAGTAAGACTCAATGCCCGACCGGACACTGATCCGGACGATTCTAAATCGCAAACTGGATACGTGTTTATATTGAACGGTGGAGCTGTCAGTTGGTGCAGTTGTAAGCAAAGCGTCGTGGCGGGATCTACGTGTGAAGCGGAGTACATAGCTGCTTCAGAAGCAGCGAATGAAGGAGTCTGGATGAAGGAGTTCATATCCGATCTAGGTGTCATACCTAGTGCATCGGGTCCAATGAAAATCTTTTGTGACAATACTGGTGCAATTGCCTTGGCGAAGGAATCCAGATTTCACAAAAGGACCAAGCACATCAAGAGACGCTTCAATTCCATCCGGGATTTAGTCCAGGTGGGAGACATAGAAATTTGCAAGATACATACGGATCTGAATGTTGCAGACCCGTTGACTAAGCCTCTTCCACGAGCAAAACATGATCAGCACCAAGGCTCCATGGGTGTTAGAATCATTACTGTGTAATCTAGATTATTGACTCTAGTGCAAGTGGGAGATTGAAGGAAATATGCCCTAGAGGCAATAATAAAGTTATTATTTATTTCCTCATATCATCATAAATGTTTATTATTCATGCTAGAATTGTATTAACCGGAAACATAATACATGTGTGAATACATAGACAAACAGAGTGTCACTAGTATGCCTCTACTTGACTAGCTAGTTAATCGAAGATGGTTATGTTTCCTAACCATGAACAAAAGAGTTGTTATTTGATTAACGGGATCACATCATTAGAAGAATGATATGATTGACTTGACCCATTCTGTTAGCTTAGCACATGATCGTTTAGTATGTTGCTATTGATTTCTTCATGACTTATGCATGTTCCTATGACTATGAGATTATGTAACTCCCGTTTATCGGAGGAACACTTTGTGTGCTACCAAACATCACAACGTACCTGGGTGATTATAAAGGTGCTCTATAGGTGTCCCCAAAGGTACTTGTTTGGTTGGCGTATTTCGAGATTAGGATTTGTCACTCCGATTGACGGAGAGCTATCTCTGGGCCCTCTCGGTAATAGACATCACTTAAGCCTTGCAAGCAATGCAACTAATGATTTAGTTGCGAGATGATGTATTACGGAACGAGTAAAGAGACTTGCCGATAACGAGATTGAACTAGGTATTGAGATACCGACGATCGAATCTCGGGCAAGTAACATACCGATGACAAAGGGAACAACGTATGTTGTTATGCGGTTTGACCGATAAAGATCTTCGTAGAATATGTAGGAGCCAATATGAGCATCCAGGTTCCGCTACTGGTTATTGACCGAAGACATGTCTCGGTCATGTCTACATTATTCTCGAACCCGTAGGGTCCGCACGCTTAACGTTACGATGACAGTTTCATTATGAGTTTACATGTTTTGATGTACCGAAGGTTGTTCGTAGTCGCGGATGTGATCACGGACATGACGAGCAGTCTCGAAATGGTCGAGACATGAAGATTGATATATTGGAAGCCTATGTTTGGATATCGGAAGTGATCCGGGTGAAAATATGATTTTACCGGAGTACCTGAGGGGTTACCGGAACCCCCCGGAGGTTATTGGGCCTTATGGGCCCAAGTGGAGGAAGAGGAGAGGCGGGCCAAGGGGCAGCCACGCCCCCCCGCCAAGTCCGAATTGGACAAGAAGGGGGGCGGCGCCCCCTTTCCTTCCCTCTCTCTCTCCTTCCCCCAAAGTCCTAGTACAACATGGAAAAGGGGGGAGTCCTACTCCCGGTAGGAGTAGGACTCCTCCGGCGCGCCTCCTCCTAGGCCGGCCGCACCCCCCCTGCTCCTTTATATACGGGGGCAGCGGGCACCCCATAGACACAACAATTGATTATTGATCTCTTAGCCGTGTGCAGTGCCCCCCTCCACCATAATCCTTGATAATATTGTAGCGGTGCTTAGGCGAAGCCCTGCGACAGTAGAACATCAAGATCGTCACCACGCCGTCGTGCGGACGGAACTCTTCCCCGACATTCTGCTGGATCGGAGTCCGGGGATCGTCATCGAGCTGAGCGTGTGCTAGAACTCGGAGGTGTCGTTGTTTCGGTGCTTGATCGGCCGGGCCGTGAAGACGTACGACTAAATAAACCGTGTTTTTATAACGCTTCTTCTTTCGGTCTACGAGGGTACGTGGACAACACTCTCCCCTCTCGTTGCTATGCATCACCATGATCTTGCGTGTGCGTAGGAATTTTTTTGAAATTACTACATTCCCCAACAATTGGGCTATTAAAGAGGTCAACTATGATTTCAAACTTGCCGGTGAGAAGAGGTTATTTGATATTAGCTCACTTGATGAATGGAGAACCCAAGCATATGAAAATGCCAAGTTGTTTAAAGAAAAAGTTAAAAGATGGCATGACAAAAGGATACAAAACGTGAGTTTAATGTAAGTGATTATGTATTGCTATACAACTCTCGTTTAAGATTTTTTGCAGGAAAACTTCTCTCTAAATGGGAAGGCCCCTATGTTATCAAGAGTTCTATCGTTCTGGTGCCATAAAAATCAACAACTTCGAAGGCACAAATCTGAAGGTGGTAAATGGTCAAAGAATCAAACATTATATCTCAGGTAATCCCATAAATGTTGAAACCAATGTTATTGAAACCGTAACCCCGGAGGAATACATAAGAGACACTTTCCAGACCGTTTCAGACTGCGAAAAGGAATAGGTATGTGGTACGGTAAGTAAAACGACTCCAAAACAATTTATAAGGCAATATTTCTCCGTTTTGGAATATTTAGAAAAATAGAAAAATAAGTAGCAGTCCGGGAAGGACACGAGGGCCCCACGAGGGTAGTGGGCGCGCCCCCCTCCCTAGGGCGCGCCGCCTACCTCGTGAGCACCTCGTGTGCCCTCGGGACTCCGTTTTCTTGCACGATACGTATTTTGGTCGGTAAAAATTCATTATATATTCTCCCGAAGGTTTTGACTCCCGTATCACGCAGATCTCCTTTGTTCTTGTTTCGAGCTGTTTTCTGTCAGGGTTGTCAAGGCCAGGTGAGGGAGTCCTGGACTAGGGGGTGTCCGGACAGCCGGACTATCAATATCCGCCGGACTCCTAGACTACGAAGATAGAAGATTGAAGACTCCGGCTCGTGTCCGGAAGGTACTTTCCTTGGCGTGGAAGGCAAGCTTGGCAATACGGATATGTAGATCTCCTACCATTGTAACCGACTCTGTGTAACCCTAGCCTCTCGGTGTCTATATAAACCGGAGGGCCTTAGTCCGTGGGACACAACATTACATCTCAACAACCATACCATAGGCTAGCTTCTAGGGTTTAGCCGCCTCGATCTCGTGGTAGATCTACTCTTGTACTACCCATATCATCAATATTAATCAAGCAGGGCGTAGGGTATTACCTCCATCGAGAGGGCCTAAACCTGGTAAAAACATTGTGTCCCTCGTCTCTGTTACCATCCGCCTAGACGCACGCGCCGGGACCCCTACCGAGATCCGCGGTTTTGACACCGACATTGGTGCTTTCATTGAGAGTTCCTCCGTCGCCACCGATAGGCTCGATGGCATCTTCAACCATCAACGTTGTCCGGGGTGAGATTTTTCTCCCCGGACAGATCTTAGTATTCGGCGGCTTTGCACCGCGGGCCAATTCTCTTGGCCATCTGGAGCAGATCGAAAGCTACGCCCGCCGTCAGTCGATTCGAAGCTTGAACTTCACGGCCGATGACCGCGGAGACTTGATCTTCGGCGGACTCGAGCCACAGCCAAGCGCGCCGCACTGTGACGATGGGCATGATCTAGCTCTGCCGCCGGATAGTGCTTTGGTGGCCGCACTCGAATCCGCTCCGGCTACTAGCCCGGAGCCGATTGCCCATGACGAGGGCCGGTGGATAGACGCCGCCCTGGGGGCTTCAACATCCACGGCGATGGAGCCAAATACCGATCTTGTCCCCTGCGGAACTCGTGATCCCGAGGCGCCGGACTCCTCGCCGGACTCCGAGCCTCCCGCGCCCCTGCCAATTAAACCGGATTGGGCGCCGGTTGTGGAATTCACCGCCGCGGACATCTTTCAGCACTCGCCTTTTGGCGATATCCTGAATTCTCTGAAGCATCTCTCGCTATCAGGAGAATCCTGGCCGGACTATGGCCAGGACGGTTGTTGTTCGGACGACGAAGGAATTCAGAGCCCACCCACCACCCACTTTGTAGCCACTGTCGACGATCTAACCGACATGCTAGACTACGACTCCGATGACATCGACGCTATGGACGATGATGCCGAACGATCAGACCAGCGCCCACCACAGTGGCACCGAAGGCCACCTCGTCATATAGCGTCTACATGGTGGATACCCCAAAAGAAGGGGATGGCGAGAAAGCAGCGGAGGAAGATTCTCTAAAGAAGCAGCCCAAACGCCGGCGTCAGCGGCGCCGCTCTAAATCCCGCCACAACAAGAATGGAGATTCCGGCACAGGAAATAACAATACCCCAGAGAGTGCCGAAGACAAACCCTCCAAAGAGACTCGGCGCAGAGGATGCGAAGCAAGCCCTCATGAAAGGGCGGCGGAAGAAAAGGTCAAAGATCACAACTATATACCTCCCTCCAAGACGTAAACAAGCCCCAATGACGATTTAACTCGAGGAGCCCGTCGAACAAGAGCTTTTCAAACGCAGCTCATCGCTACAGACAAGAAGCCTCAAGAAGGAAAACGGAAGCTCAACACAGCAGAAGACGCGCTCCGAATAAGATGGAGCAAAGTACTCAAGACCGCAGATAAACACGGCAACGGCCACCAATCGAAGAGCTACCCGAAGCGCAAGCTGCTCCTAGAATTCGACGAGGAGGCCATAAAGCCCCCACCGTCCAATGGCCCAGCCAGGTCCATCTACGGACCCAAAAGACAGCCCCAATAAGCAAAGGAACACATCAAGTGTCCGACGATGGCGGCACGCATAAGCACAGGGCGCCGACACCCACTATGCTTCATCGACGAGGTGCCGGATCATGAATTCCCAGCAGGTTTAAACCCATAAACATAGAAGCATACGATGGAACAACAGACCACAGTCGGATAGAAGACTATATATTCCATATACATATGGCGGAGGAGACGATCTCCACGCCATAAAATATCTACCCTCAAGCTCAAAGGGCCAGCCCGTCATTGGCTCAAAAGCCTCCCGAAAACACTGTTGGAAGTTGGGAAGAGCTCGAGGAAGCGCTTAGAGCAAATTTTCAAGGGACTTATGTCCGCCTCCGGATCTGAGATGACCTAAGTCACATAACTCAACAGCCCGGAGAGTCGGCATGAAATTGCGAACAGGTTCCTTACCAAAAGAACCAAATAGTCGACTGTCCGGACGCCGAAGCCTTAGCAGCTTTTAAGCACAATGTCCAAGACGAATGGCTCGCCAGAAACCTCGGTCAAGAGAAACCGAGGACAATGACGGCATTAACAAGCCTCATGACCCGCTTCTGTGCAGGAGAGGATAGCTGGCTGGCAAGATGCAGCACCAGCGACCCAAGTACATCCGAGATAAGAGATGGAAATGGAAAATCACTGCGCAGAAAAGAGCAACGCCGAAATAAAGAAAAAAGCCCAAAGAGCACGGCAGTCAACACCGGATTTAAAAGCTCACGGCCAAATAATAAAGCTCAGCCCGTCAAGGATGACAGCGACGAATTGTCCAACCTACACAAAATTCTAGGTCGGATATGTCAAATCCACAGTACCCCCGGAAGGCCCGCAAATCACACCCACAGGGATTGTTGGGTTTTCAAACAGTCCGGCCGATTAAACGCCGAACACAAGGGGCTCGACGCGTCAAGCGAAGAAGATAAACCCGCCAAAGAGGCACCGAAAACAAAAACTTTCCCCAAGGGGTCAAAGCGATAAACTCACTTCATGTGAGGACACGGAAAACAGCGCGGCACTTTCTAAAAGAGCCTCGCATGGTCCAACCCAGCAGACCGTAGAGATTGGATATCAAAGCCAATCACTTTCGACCACCTGGACTACTCCAGAAGTGTTCGAAACGCGGGATGGACTCCCCTGATATTGAATCCGGTAATAGACGGATTGCAATTCACAAACGTCGTAATGGACAAAGGCAGTGACTTAAACCTGCTATACTCAAACACAATCCGTCGGATGGGGATAGACCCTACCAAAATTCGACACAGCCGCACTTCCTTCAAAGGAGTTACGCCAGGCCCTTACGCCAAGTGCACAGGCTCGATATTACTAGAAGTCGTGTTCGGGTTGCCGAACAACTTTCGACGCGAAAAGTTAATTTTCCATATCGTCCCATTCAAAAGTGAATATCAAGCACTATTGGGACGAAAGGCTTTTGTCCGCTTCAACGCCATACCACATTACGCGTCTTTTACACTTAAGATGCCCGGTCCACATGGCGCCATTTCAGTGTGCGGGTCATTAAAAGACCCCGGACTCGGATAGACGAATCCGGACTCAGCAGGCTAGGGGCTCCCTAGCCGCATACCCTTTCACAAGGGCTGCGCAAGACAACTAACCGCGGTTTCATATAAACCTAGCTTTAATTATTTACACTTATTCTTTTGCATATTTTTACATCGAACTATTTCTAAAACTAAAATGTTCCTCTCTTTTCTACAGATGAACAACGTGCGCACCTGTCCCGTGATAACGGCGCAACGGAGACACAAAGCGAGACGCGAGAGGGACCCGTCGCAAGGATTCTTTTCAGATTAAGACCCTACATAGACCTTTTTATTATCGTCTCTTGTTGTTAAATCTCCTCGGCTTCTTCCTATAGCCAAGGCGGAGCCGGACGCTGGCATCGGCCGCTTCGTAAGACAATGCCCGTGCACGGACACAAGGGGCTTAGGGCATAATTCTGCCCGTTATCATAAAGTCCAACACCTTCGGAGTGTTCGGCGTCTCATGTTAGGCATTATATGCATCAGCTCCCAATCATGTCTTTGGTCAAATGTTGGGTTTGCCCGCCCTGTGTTTTGCTGCCTTACGCTCAGATCACCCGCTAACGCGGCACCAGGAGAACTATCGCGATTGTGCCCCGGCCGCCGGGCGAGCACCTCAAGAGAGAAAGCCGAAACTGATCATCATGATATAGCGAGAGTCCGTCAGCCACTTGATCGACTACCGAATGTTTAGAATTCCCGCCTTGACGGCGAACGCTTCGGTCAGCACATACGCACTCGAATCCGGAGATGTGCGGTGTCATTAGGGGCTATATCGTAGCCCCACCCTCGAGCTCCATTGGCTAAGTGAAAGAAATAAAGCACCATAGTCCGGATTGCCTCGTTAAGCTCGCTGCCACCTCCTTATAACAGGACCGAGACGCCGGATTAAGTGTGAAAAGCGCTATTTTGAAAGCACCCCAAAGACCTTGTGCAAGGGGCTGAAGTCAAGATCGTGCATCTTTCAGGTTATACACAAGTATACGCAAACGGCCGCACAGGAGAAGTTTTACTACTTGGAAGCACAAGTATAAAAAGCATTCATACTATAATCATTAATTTACAAGGTATTGCGCTCATTTGAACGTTACATTCTTTGAGCACTCGCCTCTACTTTACGAGCACCGCGCATGACTTCTCCGGTAGTGCTCGGCAGGAGCGGCTTCCATCCGGACCACAGGCAACAACGGCGTGGCATCCATCTCCGGATAATGCACCTTCACACGAGCAAGGGCCATCCGCGCCCGATGCAGGCCGACCGCTTCATCTCCCTTATATGCGGCACCGCACCAAGGAATTGCTGCAATAAGCCAAAGTAGCTCGTCGCCTTGGATCTTTCTGGCCAGACATGGGCCATGATGTCAGTCATGGCCAGTCCGGACAGTCTATTCAGTTCGGCCCATTCGCCAACTCCGTCTGCCGAGGAAGAAGCGCGATCCGGCTGTCGAATTGAGACCAATACAACTCTTCCGCCTCGTGATCCCCTTGGCTCCGGAAGTGTTTAACGGCATCAGCCGCACTCGCAGCCAAATCCATGTACGGATCCTCCGAACTCCACAGCCGATCAAATTGAGCATACTTGGCATCCATAAACCGGCGACGCATAAGAAAAGGATTGCCAGCCACGATTTCTCCGGCTTGGCGCAGCTCCTCCTTCATAGCCCGCATTGCAGAACGGGTATCCTTGGCTTCGGCGGTGGCCTTCTTCAGGTCTTCCCGCCCCGATAGGCGCTCCTTTTCAAGAGCCTCGCTACGGTCGGTAGCATCCTTTAATTTCTTGGCCAATTCGCCACCTCCGCCTCTGCTTAGGCAGGCGCAGCCTTTCGCCTTCACCTCTTCGGCCGCCCTCGCGGCAGCCACATCACTCCTTCGGGCTTGCTCCTTAACTTGAGCAAGCTCGGCCCGAAGGCTCTCCACAGCAGCAGCACTATCTGTATTAACAGCATATAACTTATCAGAGGCGGGCTTGGACCCACTCAATAAAGCAGCTGCGGAGAATTTATTTACCTTGCGACTCGTCAAGTCGCTGATTGACAAGGGCGATGTCAGCATCTGCCACGTCAAGTTGTCGACTTAATTCGACAAACTCACTAGTCCGGCTGGCCCCCGGACTATCCGCCACCTGTATTAGAGCGGCGGTATTCATTGCCTGAGATGTTGAGATTTTGATCCTCGGCACGCTGTCGCTTTCGACAACCTACCGAGTCTCGAGGGCTACTATCTATACAGCGCATTTTTATATGCAAAACTGTTAAAAGGGTGCATCATTTTCAAGATACCTCAAATCCCGCCAAAAGCTCATGGCGGCATTACATAATCCGCTTTCAGCGACGAAATCCTTCCGACCACCATACGCATTAACGCGCGGTGATCTTCTGAAATGGACGCCTCTCAAGCAAACTCTTCGCCTCTCGCCGGACTCGGTGGGTGATGAACTCTTTGGCCCCTCCGACTCGGGATGCCCTTCGTGACGACACTTCGCTCGCTTTGCCTCATCCGGCAGCGCAGCAGACGGAGGCGACGCTCTCCATCATCTCCGAAGAAGATCCCGAGGATGAACTCATCTGAGACGGCTGCAGATCCGAACTGCGATATAAATATTTCGGTTACCTACAGAAGCGTAAACGAAGGTATTTCCTTATTAAACTTCTTCTTTCATACTCACGGCTCGTTGGAGGGCTGGTCCTTGGGCAATGATTGCGCGTCCGGATTCTCTCCGGACGCCGGAACCCCCGGTGGGGATTTCTTCCCACGCTTAGGGGCTTGGACCTCCGGATCTTCGGAGGCGGTCCTCTTCTCCCTCTGAAGGGAGGGATCCTTGGTTCCCTCCTTTCCAGTCGCCTCTTTGGACGAAGTATTAGCTCCTTTATCTCCCCCGTCGCCCCCTTCTGTGGGCGCAACCTCCAACATTCTGAACAGCACGGGCTCCAGTGCGGTCTCTGGGAGGGGGGCCGGACACCTTATCAGCCTCGATCGCGCCACCCATTCCTGTAAAGAACAAAAAGGGTCCGGAGATGATCTTTTGAAAGGCATACGAATAGAATGTCCGAGCTCTAAGCTACTTACCTGAGTATCCGGGCGATCGCGGCTTAAGCCCGCGTCCTCGGCCGAATCCGGACACGCTACCTGCAGTCCGAAGAACAGCTTGTACATCTCCGTGGGTGTCGCGCCCATAAAATGCTGGAGAATACGAGGTCCCTCCGGATTGAACTCACATAGACGGAGAGGACGACGTTTGCAGGGCAGGAGGTGCCTGATTAGCATGACATGCATCACCTTGACCAGGTCAATCTCCCTTGTTTGGAGGTCTCGAATCCGGCCCTGCAGTGCGGGCACGTCCTCGGATGGCCCCCAGTTGAGCCCTTGGTTGACCCACGACATTAGTTGCCCTGGAGGTCCCGAGCGGAAGGAGGGCGGCGGCTTTTGCTTGATGCCCCTTGGAGCGGTGATGTAAAACCACTCCTGCTGCCACAATCCCTGTTCCTCTTGGAAGGAACCTTCGAGCCATGGGGCATCGACCCTCTTGCTTATGGTCGCCCCGCCGCACTCCGCTTGACGCCCCCCAATCATCTTCGGCTCCACCTTGAATGTTTTCAGCCACAGGCCGAAGTGGGGGATGACGCGGAGGAAGGCGTCGCAGACGATAATGAATGCGGAGATATGGAGGATGGACTCCGGAGCCAAATCGTGGAAGTCCAGCCCGTAATAGAAAAGGAGCCCTCTCACAAAAGGATCCGTCGGGAAGCCTAATCCCCGACGGAGGTGAGATGCGAAAACGACGCGCTCGCCGGGCTCGGGAGCTGGCACGGCCTGCCCTGGGGCAGGCAACCTGTCTTGAAACTTCGTGAGGCTGTGCTTGGCCTCCCGCAACTTCAAAATGTCCTCCTCCGTGACGGAGGAGGGCATCCACCGGCCCTGGAGGTCGGAGTCGGACATTGTGTAGGATCCGAAGCGCTCGAATCTGAAGCTCGGGGTGTTGGAACTAGGAGCGAGAGGAAAGATTCGATGCGAGATTGAAGAACAAGGACATGCCCTGGTCCTCTTATAAAGGGAAATAATACCAAGGGCCGTCTCCGTGACCGCTTGAGATTCCCTTCGATAGAGGAGGCGGGGCGACGGAACGGTTGGGTTACCCACGCACGTATTGATGAGGATCCCGGATAAAAGGGAACACGATCTCGCTTGACAGACGTGCCAAGAAACCGCCGCTAAACGTCTTTGGCGGAATAATAAAACGATTCGAGCGAGGGCTTGGCTGCGGTGTGATGTCACGCCGCATAATACGCCGCCAGATTGAGCTAAGTGTATATTTTATTCTCTCTACGTTGGAATGTGGAATTCATTTTGCAGAGTCGAACACTATCCTGGTGTTCATTATCTTCTCCGGATTATTCAAGGGAGGAACCCGCCTTGCAATGCCGAACATTATGCACGCCGGACTTATCGTCATTGAAGACTGGTTCAGGGGCTACTGAGGGAGTCCTGGACTAGGGGGTGTCCGGTCATCCGGACTATCAATATCCGCCGGACTCCTAGACTACGAAGATAGAAGATTGAAGACTCCGGCTCGTGTCCGGAAGGTACTTTCCTTGGCATGGAAGGCAAGCTTGGCAATACGGATATGTAGATCTCCTACCATTGTAACCGACTCTGTGTAACCCTAGCTTCTCCGGTGTCTATATAAACCGGAGGGCCTTAGCCCGTAGGACACAACATTACATCTCAACAACCATACCATAGGATAGCTTCTAGGGTTTAGCCTCCTCGATCTCGTGGTAGATCTACTCTTGTACTACCCATTCATCAATATTAATCAAGCAGGACGTAGGGTATTACCTCCATCGAGAGGGCCTCGAACACAGGTAAAAACATTGTGTCCCTCGTCTCTGTTACCATCCGCCTAGACGCATAGTTCGGGACCCCCTACCCGAGATCCGCCGGTTTTGACACCGACACCAGGCATCATGTCGTCCCCCTCCTCCTACAATGGTGACAAAGATGCTTGGCTAATGAAGATAGAGCTGAAGAGGGAAGAGCCCATGGAGGTCAACAAGGATGAAGGGATCAAGAAGGCCACGGAGAATCAAGCTCCGGCAGCAGAAGACATCCTTCAACTTGAGCACAATCTTCTTACCCCAACTGAGATCGAAGCTTTCAAGATGATTGAGTTAGCCCGTATACAGAATAAGTATCTCCCCATGAAAATATTTTGTTGAAGGAGCATATTATCGCACTCAAGGGCATTATCCGCAAGCTGGAGGACCTCTTATGCTCTATGTGCGATTATCCATCACCACCACCTGCTTCAGCGACAAAGAAGGAGATATAATCACATGGGTATGGGCACTCCCCATGGCAACTACCAAGCTTGGGGGAGGTGCCCCGGTATCGTATCACAATTACATCTCCTACCTTTACCGTTTTTCTTAGTTTGATCCTATTAGTAGTATCTTGATCTAGTTTTGAGTTTTTCTTTACGATCTCTCTATGTAATCGAGTCCATGAGCTATATATAATAAAGATTAGTTTTGAGTCAAGGGCTTCATTATTTTGCCATGATCTTGGGTAAGTAAAATAAAAGAAGAAAAGGAATAAAAAGAAACAAAGAGTTCATATTGATCTTATCGAGAGTAATGACTCCACGTAGAAAGAGTATGATGATTTAAAGTTGTTGGGGGTTGGCAGACATAGCTTTGGTCATCGTTGCAATTAATAGGAAGTAATAAGGAAAGAGAGGTTTCACATATAGATATATTATCATTGACATCTTTTATGATTGGGAGATTAAAATATGACATGCTAAAGAGTTGATGTTGGACAAGGAAGACAACGTAATGAGTTATGTTTTCTTATATCTGAGATAAAGTATGTTGTCATGGATCCTCTAACATGTTGAGCTTGCCTTTCCCCCTCATGCTAGCCAAATTCTCAGCACCAAGTAGAAATACTACTTGTGCTTCCAAATACCCTTAAAGCTGTTTTGCCATGAGAGTCCACCATATCTACCTATGGATTGAGTAAGATCCTTCAAGTAAGTTGTCATCGGTGCAAAGCAATAAAAATTGCTCTAAATATGTATAATTGATTGGTGTGGGAGAAATAAGCTTTATATGATCTTGTGATGTGAAAGTAGTAAAAGCGACGGACTGCATAATAAAGGTTCATATCACAAGGGGCAATATAAAGTGACGTTCTTTCGCATTGAGATTTTGTGCATCCAACCATAAAAGTGCATGGAAACCTCTGCTTCCCTCCGCGAAGGGCCTATCTTTTATAATTATCCTCTACCTTATGCAAGAGTCACAGTGATCTTCACCTTTCCTTTTTCATTTTATACTTTGGCAAGCCCAGCATGTTGGAAAGAACATGATATATATATCTAATTGGATGTAGGGGAGCATGAATTATTATTGTTGACATTACCCTTGAGGTAAAAGGTTGTGGGGCAAAACCATAAGCCCCTATCTTTCTCTGTGTCCGATTAAAACTTCATAACCACAAGTATTGCGTGAGTGTTAGCAATTATGAAGGACTAAATGATAGTTGAGTATGTGGACTTGCTTTTTAGCTCTGACATAGACTCTTTCCGATGTTATGATAAATTGCAATTGCTTCAATGACTAAGGTTATAGTTTGTTGGTGCTCAATAAGGTTTTTGATTCATACTTTTGCATTGTGAATAGATCATCACTTGAACATAAGTAATCATATGACAAAATCTATATATGTTGCTCTTATGAGAATAATCATGATGCCTTCATGTCCGTATTTTATTTTTATCGACGCCTTTATAAACATGAGGACATATTTATTGTTATCGGCTTTTCGCTTGAGGACAAGCGAGGTCTAAGCTTGGGGGAGTTGATACGTCCATTTTGCATCGTGCTTTTATATCGATATTTATTGCATTATGGGCTATTATTTCACATTATGTCACAATACTTATGGCTATTCTCTCTTATTTTACAAGGTTTACATGAAGAGGGGGAATGCCGGCAGCTGGAATTCTGGGCTGGAAAAGGAGCAAATATTAGAGACCTATTCTGCGCAAATCCAAAAGTCCTGAAACTCCACGGAATATCTTAAAAGAAATAAAGAAAAATCCTCGGCAAAGATGAAGGCCAGGGGGCCCACACCCTACTAATGAGGGTGGGGGGCGCGCCCCCCTCTCTAGGGCGCGCCCCCTACCTCGTGGGCCCCCTGGTGGCTCTCCGACACCCATCTTCTCCTATATGAAGTCTTTCAATGAGAAAAAAATAATAAGCAACCTTTCGGGAGGAGACTCCGCCGCCACGAGGCGGAACCTTGGCGGAACCAATCTAGAGCTCCGGCAG
Organism: Aegilops speltoides; assembly: GCA_021437245.1. Classification (NCBI taxonomy): domain Eukaryota; kingdom Viridiplantae; phylum Streptophyta; class Magnoliopsida; order Poales; family Poaceae; genus Aegilops; species Aegilops speltoides. The sequence continues at coordinate 87,297,878 of CM038141.1, read as the reverse complement.
AGTTGTTCTGCCAGGGATACTTCCCTCCGGGAGGGGGAAATCATCGCCATCATCATCACCAACGCTCCTCTCATTGGGAGAGGGCAATCTCCATCAACATCTTCACCAGCACCATCTCATCTCCAAACCCTAGTTCATCTCTTGTATCCAATTCTTGTCTCCAAGTCCGGGATTGGTGCTAGTAGGTTGCTAGTAGTGTTGATTACTTCTTATAGTTGATGCTAGTTGTTTTATTTGGTGGAAGATCATATGTTCAGATCCTTTATGCATATTATTACCCCTCTGATTATGAATGTGAATATGCTTTGTGAGTAGTTACGTTTGTTCCTGAGGACAAGGGAGAAGTCTTGCTATTAGTAGTCATGTGAATTTGGTATTCGTTCGATATTTTGATGAGATGTATGTTGTCTAGCCTCTAGTGGTGTTATGTGAACATCGACTACATAACACTTCACCATTATTTGGGCCTATAGGAAGGCGTTGGGAAGTAATAAGTAGATTATGGGTTGCTAGAGTGACTGAAGCTTAAACCCTAGTTTATGCGTTGCTTCGTAAGGGGCTGATTTGGATCCACATGTTTCATGCTATGGTTAGGTTTACCTTAATACTTTTGTTTTAGTTGCAGATGCTTGCAATAGAGGTTAATCATAAGTGGGATGCTTGTTCAAGTGAGAATAGCACCCAAGCACCAGTCCACCCACATATCAAATTATCAAAGTACCGAACGCGAATCGTACGAACATGATGAAAACTAGCTTGACGATATTCCCATGTGTCCTCGGGAGCGCTTTTCCTTATATAAGAGTTTGTTACGGCTTGTCCTTTGTTACAAAAAGAATTGGGCCACCTTGCTGCACCTTATTTACTTTTGCCACTTTTTGCTCGTTACAATTTACCTTATCACAAAACTATCTGTTACCATTTATTTCAGTACTTGCAGAGAATACCTTGCTGAAAACCGCTTATCATTTCCTTCTGCTCCTCGTTGGGTTCGACACTCTTACTTATCGAAAAGACTATGATAGATCCCCTATACTTGTGGGTCATTAAGCATGTTGCACAATCTTGGGAGAGGATGAAATTGATAATAAGAAATTGCCCTACGCATGGTTTGAGTTTATGCATGATTATACAAAATTTATGCGGGATTGAATTTTGCATCTAGAAATCTTTTGGATTCCGTCGTGGGTGGTAATTTTATGGAAATCACATTAGGACAATATACTAAACTCCTACATAATATTATGGAAAATTAGTCTCAATGGCATACCAAAAGATCTTCCACTAGTAAAAAAGTGCATGCAATTGAAGAAATAAATACTTTGAGTGGAAACATGGATGAATTAATGAAATTGTTTGCTAGTAAAAGTGCTCCTATTGATCCTAATGATATGCCTTTGCCTTCTTTGATTGGAAGTAATAATGAATCTATGGATGTGAATTTTGTTGGTAGGAACAATTTTGGTAATAACGCGTATAGAGGTAATTTCAACCCTAGGCAGTTTCCTAGTAATTCCTCTAATAATTATGGTAATTCCTACATCTTATGGAAATTATAATAAGTTCCCTCTGATCTTGAGAACAATATTAAAGAACTTATTAGTTCCCAAAAAAATTCAATGCTTGGGTTGAAGAAAAATTGATCAAGATTGATAATTTCGCTAGGAACGTTGATAGAATTCCGCTTGAGATTGATTCTTTGAAAATTAGATCTATTCCACCCCAGGATGATATTAATGAGTCTCTAAAATCTATGAGAATTTCTATTGATGAATGTAAAGAAAGAACCGCTAGGATGCGTGCTAAGCGAGATTGGCTTGTAAAAGCGTCTTCAATTTCTCGTGAAAATAATGATGAAGATCTTAAGGTGATTGATGTGACTCCTATTGAATCTTTGTTTTCTAATATAAATCTTGATAAAGATGGGACTGGAGATGAGTCAACTTTAGCTAGAAGGCGTCCCAATGATTCGGAGTTTATAGATCTTGATGCAAAAATTGATAAAAGTGGGATTGGATAGGTCAAAACTTTATGTAGCAATGAACCCACTATTTTGGATTTCAAGGACTTTAATTATGATAATTGTTATTTGATATATTGTATTTTCTTGTTGCAATCCATGTTGAATTCTCCTCATGCTTACACTCAAAATAAAGCTTTACTAAATCGTTGATGCTATGATGAAATCTTTTGAAGAAAAACTTGAGTTGGAAGTTTCTATCCCTACAAAGCTTTATGATGAGTAGGAACCTACTATTAAGATTAAAATTAAAGATTATGAGTGCCATGCTTTGTGTGATTTGGGTGCTAGCGTTTCCACGATTCCGAAAACTTTATGTGATGTGCTTGGTTTCCGTGAATTTGATGATTGCTCTTTAAATTTGCATCTAGCGGATTCCACTATTAAAAACCTATGGTATGTAGTAATGATGTTCTTATTATTGCAAATAGGAATTATGTGCCCGTAGATTTTATTGTTCTTGATATACATTGCAATCCTACATGCCCTATTGTTCTTTGTAGAGCTTTCCTTATAATGATTGACGCAATTATTGATATGAAAGAAGGAAACATTAGATTTCAATTTCCGTTAAGGAAGTGCATGGAACACTTTCCAAGAAACAAAATTAAGTTACCATATGAATCTATTATGGGATCTACTTATGTATTGCATACCAAAGATGACAATACCGAGATCTATTACATTATGACTAGCTAGGGGCGTTAAAAATAGAGCTTGTTGGGAGGCAACCCAATTTTATTTTTATGTTTTATGTTTTGCTTCTGTTCTTAAATAAAATACACATTATTACCTCTGTAGTAATTGTGTTTTGATGTTTTAATTAGTGTTTGAGACAAGTAAGACCTTTGGGATGGCTTACGGTGATAGTTGATTTGATCTTGCTGAAAAACAGAAACTTTCAGTAAAAAAATTTGAAAAATCGCAGAAGCGTGCTTTTGATCTGAATCTTTTACACAAGATTGAGATACAAATTGTCGTGGGAAACCACGGCCACCTATGGGACCAGGGGTCCCTTGCTGGTTCGGCAGGGGGGGATGTCACGTTGCATAAAGAGCAAAAGAGCATGGGGCACCACGACAGAAATCACACAGGTAATTTTACCCAGGTTCGGGCCGCCGTCAGGCGTAAAACCCTACTCCTGCTTTGGTGGATTGATGGTGGAAGAATGGTGGTGGTGTTGTGAAACATAGCATGCAATTTAAAAAAATTCCTATGATCACGCAAGATCTATCTAGGAGATGCATAGCAACGAGAGGGAAGAGTGTGTCCATGTACCCTCGTAGACTGAAAGCGGAAGCATTTAGTAATGTAATTGATGTAGTCAAACGTCTTCACGATCCAACCGATCCAAGTACCGAACGTATGGCACCTCCGTGTTCAGCACACGTTCAGCACAATGACATCCCTCGAGCTCTTGATCCGGTAGAGGGCCGAGGGAGAGTTCTGTCAGCACGACAGCGTGGTGACGGTGTTGGTGATGTGATCCGCGTAGGGCTTCGCCTAAGCACTACGACAATATGACTGAGGTGGTAAACTGTGGAGGGGGGCACCGCACACGTCTAAGAAACAATTGTGTATCGCCAAGGGGTGCCCTGCCCACGTATATAATCAAGCCGGATATGCTCACGTTGATAGAATTCTTCCATGGCGCCTTTGGACAGATTAGTACCATTATCAGTTATGATGCTGTGCGGAAAGCCAAAATAAAAGATCACCCTTTTCATGAATTGAACCGCCGTGGCTGCATCACACTTACTGACCAGCTCTGCCTCGACCCACTTTGTGAATTTGTTAACCGCCACCAGGAGGTGCGTCTTTTTATCCTTGGATCTTTTGAAAGGTCCAATCATATTGAGCCCCTAGACCGCAAACGGCCAAGTAATTGGAATCATCCTCAATTCCTGAGCCGGCACATGAGCTCGTCGTGAAAACCTCTGGCAACCATCACACTTACTGACCAGATCCTTAGCGTCAGCATGAGCCGTCAGCCAATAAAACCCGTGACGGAAAGCTTTAGCCACAAGAGATTTTGAGCCGGCATGATGACCACAATCCCCTTCGTGAATTTCACGAAGGATTTCTTGACCCTCCTCTAGTGAAATGCAACGTTCAAACGCTCTAGTGACACTGCGGTGATGTAGCTCGCCATGGACAATCGTCATTGACTTAGACCGCCGAATTATCTGCCTGGCCAAGGTTTCGTCCTCAGGCAATTCGCCGTGGGTCATGTAAGCCAGATATGGCACTATCCAATCCAGAATGACGTGAAGAGCCGCCACCAATTGTGCTTCCGGGTTAGGCATGGCCAAGTCTTCCTCTGAAGGTAACTTAACAGAAGGGTTATGCAGAATATCTAAGAAAGTATTAGGTGGTACCGGCTTACGCTGAGATCCTAGCCGGCTTAAAGCATCAGCCGCCTCATTCTTCCTTCGATCAATGTGCTCCACTTGATAACCCTTGAAGTGTCCAGCAACCGCATCTACATCACGGCGATAAGCTGCCATGAGAGGGTCTTTGGAATCCCACATGCCCGACACCTGTTGAGCCACCAAATCTGAATCGCCCAAGCATCGCACCCGGCTTAAACTCATCTCCTTTGCCACCCGGAGACCATGGAGTAAAGCTTCATACTCAGCTGCATTGTTAGTACAGGGAAACATCAACCGGAGCACATAACAAAACTTGTCGCCTCGGGGGGAAGTTAAGACGACTCCAACCCCTGAGCCCTCCAATTCCCTGGACCCGTCAAAGTGAATAGTCCAGTATGTGTTGTCCGGCTTTTCCTCAGGCGTCTACAGCTCTGTCCAATCATTGATGAAATCCACCAATGCCTGAGATTTAATTGCGGTGCGAGGTACATACCTTAAGCCATGAGTCCCAAGCTCAATGGCCCATTTGGCGACTCGTCCTGTGGCCTCCCTATTCTGGATGATGTCTCCCAAAGGAGCAGAACTTACCACAGTAATGGGGTGACCCTGGAAGTACTGCTTAAGCTTCCGACTTGCCATAAACACCCCATAAACAAGCTTCTGCCAATGTGGATATCTTTGCTTAGACTCAATAAGCACCTCGCTGATGTAGTAAACCGGCCGCTGAACCGGATGTTCCTTGCCAGCCTCCTTGCGCTCCACCATGATCGCAACACTAACAACACGCGAATTAGCGGCCACGTATAGCAACAGTGGCTCCTTATCAATGGGAGCCGCAAGGACTGGCGGCCCAGACAACTGTCTCTTTAAGTCCTCAAAGGCAGCATTGGCAGCATCACTCTAGACGAAATTTTCTGTTTTCTTCATCATCTGATACAGAGGCAGTGCCTTCTCTCCTAACCGGCTTATGAACTGGCTTAAAGCAGCAACTCGACCCGCCAGTCGCTGAACGTCATTGATGCACGTCGGCTTAGCCAAAGAGGTGATCGCCTTGATTTTCTTCGGATTAGCTTCAATGCCCCTGTTGGAGACCAGAAAACCCAAAAGCTTTCCTACTAGCACACCAAACACACATTTGTCCGGGTTAAGCATCATCTTATAGAACCGGAGATTATCAAAGGTCTCTTTCAGATCATCAATCAAGGTCTCCTTCTCTCTAGACTTTACCACAATATCATCCACATAGGCATGAACATTACGCCCAATCTGTTTATGGAGACAGTTCTGGACACAACGTTGATAGGTTGCCTGGGCACTCTTAAACCCAAAAGGCATAGAAACATAACAGAAGGCTCCAAACGGAGTGATGAAACACGTCTTCTCCTGGTCCTTGACTGCCATTTTGATCTGATGATAACCAGAGTAAGCATCCAAAAAACTCAACCGCTCACAACCCGCCGTAGCATCAATGATTTGATCAATACAGGGAAGAGCAAAAGGATCAGCCAGACACGCTTTATTTAAGTCCGTGTAGTCCACACACATTCGCCAGGTGTCATTCTTTTTGAGTATAAGCACTGGGTTAGCCAACCACTTAGGGTGAAAAACTTCAATAATAAACCCAGCCGCCAAGAGCCGGGCCACCTCCTCCCCAATAGCTTTCCATCTTTCCTCGTTAAACCGCCGAAGAAACTGCCTGGCCGGCTTAAACTTCAGATCGATGTTAAGAGTGCGCTCAACGAGTTCTCTCAGTACACCCGGCATGTCAGAAGGTTTCCATGCAAAGATGTCCCGGTTCTCACGGATGAACTCGATGAGCGCGCTTTCCTATTTAGGATCCAAGTTGGCACTGATGCTAAACTATTTAGATGAATCACCCGAAGTAAAATCAACAAGCTTAGTATCATCCGCTGATTTAAACTTCATAACCGGGTCATGCTTCGTGGTTGGCTTTTTCAGAGATGTCATATCTGCCGGGTCAACGTTATATTTATAAAACTTCAACTCCTCTGCAGCATAGACAGATTAAGCATAAGCAGCGTCACCTTCCTCACACTCTAAGGCTATCTTTCGGCTTCCATGAACCGTGATGGTGCCCTTGTAACCCGGCATCTTGAGCTGCAAATATACATAACACGGCCGCGCCATAAACTTAGCATAAGCCGGCCGCCCAAACAAAGCATGATATGGGCTCTTCATCTTGACCACTTCAAAGGTTAAGTTCTCAGCCCTAGAGTCATATTCTGTTGGGAAACGTAGTAATTTCAAAAAAATTCCTACGCACACGCAAGATCATGGTGATGGCATAGCAACGAGAGGGGAGAGTGTTCGTCCACGCACTCGTGAGACCGTAAGTGAAGCGCTAGCACAACACGGTTGATGTAGTCGTGACGCCTTCACGATCCGACCGATCCAAGCACCGAACGTCACGGGCCTCCGAGTTCAGCACATGTTCAGCTCGATGACGATCTCCGTGTTCGATCCAGCAAAGCTCGGAGATGAGTTCCACAAGACGACGGCATGGTGACGATGATGATGTTTCATCGCGCAAGGCTTCGCCTAAACTCCGTGACGATATGACCGAGGTGGAATATGGTGGAGGGGGCACCGACACGGCTAAGGAACGATCCGTAGATCAACTTGTGTGTCTATGGGGTGCTCCCGCCCCGTATATAAAAGGAGCCAGGAGGAGGCGGCCGGCCAAGGAGGGCGCGCCAGGGGGGGAGTCCTACTCCCACCGGAGTAGGACTCCTTCTTTCCAAGTAGGAGTAGGAGAAGGGGAAAGAGGAGGAAGAGGGAAGGAAGGGGGCACCGCCCCTTCCCTTGTCCTATTCGGACTAGGAAGGGAGGGCGTCGGCCCCTCCCTGCTCCTTCCCTCTTCTCCCTCGAGGCCCATGTAGGCCCAATAACCCCCCGGGGGGTTCCGGTAACCTCCTAGTACTCCGGTAAAATGCCGATTTCACCCGGAACGATTCCCATGTCCAAATATAGGCTTCCAATATATCGATCTTTATGTCTCGACCATTTCGAGACTCCTCGTCATGTCCGTGATCACATCCGGGACTCTGAACAAACTTCGGTACATCAAAACTTATAAACTCATAATAAAACCGCCATCGTAATATTGCGTGCAAGGACCCTACGTGTTCGAGAACTATGTAGACATGACCTAGAACTATTCTCGGTCAATAACCAATAGCAGGACCTGGATGCCCATATTGGCTCCTACATATTCTACGAAGATCTTTATCGATCAAAACGCATAACAACATACGTTGTTCCCTTTGTCATCGGTATGTTACTTGCCCGAGATTTGATCGTCGGTATCCAATACCTAGTTCAATCTCGCATCGGCAAGTCTCTTTACTCGTTATGTAATGCATCATCCCGTAACCAACTCATTGGTCACATTGCTTGCAAGGCTTATAATGATGTGCATTACCGAGAGGGCCAGAGATACCTCTCCGACGATCGGAGGACAAAACCTAATCTCAAATATGCCAACTCAACATGTACCTTCGGAGACACTTGTAGTACTCCTTTATAATCACCCGATTACGCTGTGACGTTTGGTAGTACCCAAAGTGTTCCTCCGTAAACGGAGTTGCATAATTCTCATAGTTATAGGAACATGTATAAGTCATGAAGAAAGCAATAGCAGTATACTAAACGATCAAGTGCTAGGCTAACGGAATGGGTCATGTCAATCACATCATTCTTGTAATGATGTGATCCCACTAATCAAATGACAACACATGTCTATGGTTAAGAAACATAACCATCTTTGATTAATGAGCTAGTCAAGTAGAGGCATACTAGTGACTATAGGTTTGTCTATGTATTCACACATGTATCATGTTTCCGGTTAATACAATTCTAGCATGAATAATAAACATTTATCATGATATGAGGAAATAAATAATAACTTTATTATTGCCTCTAGGGCATATTTCCTTCAGTCTCCCACTTGCACTAGAGTCAATAATCTAGATTACATAGTAATGATTCTAACACCCATGGAGTCCTGGTGCTGATCATGTTTTGCTCGTGAGAGAGGCTTAGTCAACGGTCTCGCAACATTTAGATCCGTATGTATCTTGCAAATCTCTATGTCTCCCACTTGGACTTGGTCCCGAATGGAATTGAAGCGCCTCTTGATGTGCTTGGTCCTCTTGTGAAATCTGGATTCCTTTGCCAAGACAATTGCACCAAGATTGTCACGTAAGATCTTCATTGGTCCCGATGCACTAGGTATGACACCTAGATCGAAAATGAACTCCTTCATCCGACTCCTTCATTTGCTGCTTCGTAAGCAGCTATGTACTCCGCTTCACATGTAGATCCCGCCACGACGCTTTGTTTAGAACTGCACCAACTTACAGCTCCACTGCTTAATAAAAACACGATCCGGTTTGCGATTTAGAATCGTCTGATCGTGTCAAAGCTTGCATCGACGTAACCATTTACGACTAGCTCTTTGTCACCTCCATATACGAGAAACATATCCTTAGTCCTTTTAGGTATTTCAGGATGTTCTTGACCGCTGTCCGATGATCCACTCGATTACTTTGGTACCTTCCTGCCAAGCTTATTGCTAAGCATACGTCAGTCTGGTACACAAGATTGCATACATGATAGAGCCTATGGTGAAGCATAGGAACATCTTTCATTTTCTCTATCTTCACTGTGGTCGGGCATTGAGTTTCACTCAACTTCACACCTTGTAGCACAGGCAAGAATCCTTTCTTTTCCTGATCCATTTTGAACTTTTTCAAAATTTTGTCAAGGTATGTGCTTTGTGAAAGTCCTATTAAGCGTCTTGATCTATCTCTATAGATCTTGATGCCCAATATGTAAGCAGCTTCACCGAGGTCTTTCATTGAAAAACTTTTATTCAAGTATCCCTTTATGCTATCCAGAAATTCTATATCATTTCCAATTAATAATATGTCATCTACATATAATATCAGAAATGCTACAGAGCTCCTACTCACTTTCTTGTAAATACAGGTGAGGGAGTCCAAGACTAGGGGGTGTCCGGACAGCCCGACTATCATCGTCAGCCGGACTCCAAGACTATGAAGATACAAGATTGTAGACTTCGTCCCGTGTCCGGATGGGACTTTCCTTGGCGTGGAAGGCAAGCTTGGCAATACAGATATGTAGATATCCTACCATTGTAACCGACTCTGTGTAACCCTAGCCCTCCCCGGTGTCTATATAAACCGGAGGGTTTTAGTCCGTAGGATAACAACCATGACATCAATCATACCATAGGCTAGCTTCTAGGGTTTAGCCTCCTTGATCTCGTGGTAGATCCACTCTTGTACTACCCATATCATCAATATCAATCAAGCAGAGTAGGGTTTTACCTCCATCGAGAGGGCCCAACTCGGGTAAAAACATCGTGTCCCTTGTCTCCTGTTACCATCCGCCTAGACGCACAGTTCGGGACCCCCTACCCGAGATCCGCCGATTTTGACACCGACATTGGTGCTTTCATTGAGAGTTCCTCTGTGTCGTCACCGATAGGCTTGATGGCTTCTTCAATCAGCAACAACTCCGTCCAGGGTGAGACTTTCCTCCCCGGACAGATCTTCGTGTTCGGCGGCTTTGCACTGGGGCCAATTCACTTGGCCATCTGGAGCAGATCGAAAGCTATGCCCCTAGCCATCAGGTCAGGTTTGGAAGCCTAAACTTCACAGCCGACATCCGTGGAGACTTGATCTTCGACGGATTCGAGCCACAGCCGAGCGTGCCGCGCTGTCACGATGGGCATGATTTAGCTCTGCCGCCAGACAGTGCCCTAATGGCCGCACCCGAGTCCACTCTAACCCATAGTTCGGAGCAGACCGCGCAGATCGAGGGCAGGTGGTTGGACACCGCCTCGGGGGCTGTGACTTCTACGGCGATGGAGCCGAATACCGACCTTGTCCCTTATAAAGCTTGTGACTCCGAGGCGCCGGACTCCTTGCCGGACTCCGAACCTCTTGCGCCCCTGCCAATCGAATCCGATTGGGCGCCGATCATGGAGTTCACTGCCGCGGACATCTTTCAACACTCACCCTTTGGCGACATCCTAAATTCGCTAAAGCATGTCTCGCTATCAGAGAACCTGGCCGATCATGCGCCGTAATGGTTGGGATGCGACAACGAAGAGATTCAAAGCCCACCCACCACCCACTTTGTAGCCACCGCCGACGATCTAACCGACATGCTAGACTACGACCAAGACATCGATGGTATGGACGACGATGCCGAGATTTATCAAGAACCAGCACTTACCGAGCACTGGAAGGCCACTCCAACCCATGACGTATATATGGTGGACACCCCAAAAGGAAGCGATAATGAGGAACAACGGGGCGTGGCAAAGGATAATCCCGCCGACAAACAACCAAAACGGCGACGCAGACGCCGCCCTAAGTCCCGCCTCGACAAAAACAGCATTCCTAATGACCCAGCAATAGGGCAGGGCAAACCAGTGGACGGCGAACATGCAACCAAGCAACCGTCCGAGCAGGACGAATCGGATAATCAATCCATGCCCGGCGAAACCAACAGTCCAGACGACCTCACGCCGGATACACCACCGGAGCATAAGAACCTTCACAAAAGACTCATCGCCACTGCAAGAAGTCTGAAGAAGGAAAAACGGAAGCTCAAAACAGCGGAAGACATACTCAGAATGAGGTGGAGCAAAGTACTCAAGACCGCGGACAAATATGGCAATAGCCACCAAATAAAGAGCTACCCGAAGCGCAAGCTGCTGCTGACCGACGAGGAGGCCATAGAGCCCCACAACAAAGCAAAGAGGCCGCTGGCGGATAGACGGCCGATGACAAAGCCAAAGCGCTCAGCGGCGCCACACACAAGACGACACATGACCCTCATAAAACAGATGGCCCGGTCAGGTCCATTTATGGGACAAAGAAGAGGGCCCCAGGAAGCAACACAACACGCCGCATGTTCGAAGATAACGGCACGCCTAAATACAGGGGAGCCGCACACCCACTATGTTTCACCGATGAAGTGCTGGATCATGAATTTCCAGCGGGATTCAAACCCGTAAACATAGAAGCATACGACAGAACAACAGACCCTGGAGTCTGGATTGAGGATTACATACTACACATACACATGGCTAGAGGAGATGATCTCCACGCCACAAAATATCTACCCCTCAAGCTCAAAGGGCCAGCTCGGCATTGGCTCAAAGAGCTCGAGGACGCATTCAGAGCAAATTTTCAAGGGACTTATGTCCGCCCTCCAGATGCAGACGATCTAAGTCATATAACTCAACAGCCCGGAGAGTCAGCGCGCAAATTCTGGGACATGTTCCTTACCAAAAAGAACCAAATAGTCGACTGTCCGGACGCCGAAGCCTTAGCAGCTTTTAAACATAATGTCCAAGACGAATGGCTCGCCGGACACCTCGGCCAAGAGAAGCCGAGAACAATGGCCGCGCTAACAAGCCTCATGACCCGCTTTTGCACGAGGGAAGACAGCTGGCTAGCAAGATGCAGCACCAGCGACCCGAGTACATCCGAGATCAGGGATGGAAATGGAAAATCACGGCGCAGAAAGGATCAGCGCCAAGATAAAGAAAAAAAGCCCAAAGAACACGGCGGTCAACGCCGGATTCAAAAGCTCGCGGCCGAACAACAAAACACTGCCTCTTAAGGACAACAGTGCTGAGCTATCAAACTTAAACAAAATTTTGGATTGGATATGTCAAATCCACAGTACTTCCGGAAGCCCTGCAAACCACACCCACCGAGATTGTTGGGTTTTCAAACAGTCCGGCCGACTCAACACCGAACACAAGGGGCTCGATGCGCCATGCGAGGACGATGACGAACCCCACCAGCAGAGCGCCGGAAAACAAAAGGCTTTCCCACAAGAAGTCAAAACAGTAAACTCACTTCATGTGATAGTGCGGAACAACAGTGCGGCACCCGCCAAAGCACGTGTCGCACGGTCCACCCCAGCGGAACACCAAGATTGGATGTTAAAACCAATTACTTTCGACCACCTGGACTATTCCAGAAGCATTTGAAACGCAGGATGGACTGCTCTGATATTGGATCCTATAATCGACGGACTACAATTTACACAAGTCCTGATGGACGGCGGCAGCAATTTAAACCTGCTATATCCGAACACAATCCGCAAGTTGGGGATAGACCTTACTAAAATTCGACATAGCCGAACTTCCTTTAAAGGAGTGACGCCAGGCCCTTACGCCAAGTGCACAGGCTCCTTATTACTAGAAGTTGTGTTCGGGTCACCTGACAACTTTCGATGCGAAAAGCTAATCTTTCATGTCGCCCCATTCAAAAGTAGCTATCAAGCACTATTGGGACGTGAAGCTTTTGTCCGCTTTAATGCAATACCACATTACGCGTCTCTTACACTTAAAATGCCCGGTCCATGCGGCATGATTTTATTAATAGGTTGTTCAAAGACCCCGGACACGGCTAGACGAGTCCGGCATAAATAAGCTAGGGGCTCCCTAGCCGCACACCCCTCCACAAGGGGCTGTGCGTACAAGCAATAATGAGCTAATATAGGCTCAGCTTTATTCATTCATTAATATTTCAATTTTTATGCACTTTTCGCACGATTTCCTTTCAAACTAAGTTCCGCTCTTTTTACAGATGAACAACGTGCACACCCGTCCAGGATAACGGCACAACGGAGACACAGGCGCAGACGTGCAGTAGGGACCCGTTGCAAGGATTCTTTTCAGATTAAGACCCTGCGTAAACCTTTTTTACTGTCTCTTGTTCCTACAATCCCCTGGTTTCTCATTATAACCAGAGAGGAGACTGACGTTTTGGCATCGGCCGCGTCAGAGGACCTTGCCCGTACCTGGACACTAGGGGCTTAGGGCATTGTTCTGCCCGTTATTATAAAGACCGAACTGTTGGGGAACGTAGTAATTTCAAAAATTTTCCTACGCACACGCAAGATCATGGTGATGTATAGCAACGAGAGGGAGAGTGTTGTCTACGCACCCTCGAGACCAAGCGAAGCGATCACAACGTAGAGGAAGTAGTCGACGCTCTCCTCGCGATCCGACCGATCCCGGCGCCAAGTTATTCGGCACCCCGAGTTCTTGACACACGTACAGCTCGATGACGCCCCTCAGACTCGATCCAGCCGAGTGTCGAGGGAGAGTTCACAAGACGACGGCGCAGGACGATCTTGATGTTTCACCGGCGCAGGCTTCGCCTAAGCTTCATGACGGTATAACCGAGGTGGAATATGGTGGAGGGGGGCACCGCACACGGCTAAGGGACGATCTCACGATCAAACTTGTGTCTCCCAAGGTGCCCCCCTGCCCCCGTATATAAAGGAGGGAGGGGGGAGGCCGGCCGGCCCTAGAGGAGGCGCCGGAGGAGTCCTACTCCCACCGGAGTAGGACTCCCCTTCCTAGTTGGACTAGGTTTGGGGAGGGGGGAGAGGAAAGGCGGCGCCCCCTCCTTGTCCTATTCGGACTGGGGGAGAGGCGCGCGCCACCTCCTGGCCGGCCCCTCCTCTTCTCCCTCAAGGCCCACCGAGGCCCATTTACCTCCCGGGGTTCCGTAACCTCCCTGTTTTCCTAGAATTTCGCTGTCCGAACCATTCCAACTCCAAACATAGGCTTCCAATATATCAATCTTTATGTCTCGACCATTCCGAGACTCTCGTCATGTCCGTGATCACATCCGGACTCAACTCCTTCGGTACATCAAAATACATAAACTCATAATAACCGCCATCGAAACCTTAAGCGTGCGGACCCTACGGTTCGAGAACAATGTAGACATGACCTAGAACTATTCACGGTCAATAACCAACAGCGGACCTGGATGCCCATATTGGTTCCTACATATTCTACGAAGATCTTTGTCGGTCGAGACCGCATAACAACATACGTTGTTCCCTTTGTCATCGGTATGTTACTTGCCCGAGATTCGATCGTCGGTATCCAATACCTAGTTCAATCTCGCTACGCAAGTCTCTTTACTCGTTCCGTAATACATCATCTCACAACTAACTCATTAGTTGTAGTGCTTGCAAGGCTTAAGTGATGTGTATTACCGAGAGGGCCCAGAGATACCTCTCCGACAATCGGAGTGACAAAACCTAATCTCAAATACGCCAACCCAACATCCGCCTTTGGAGACACCTGTAGTACTCCTTTATAATCACCCAGCTTACGCCAGACGCTTTGGTAGCACCCAAAGTGTTCCTCCGTAAACGGAGTTGCATAATCTCATAGTTATAGGAACATGTATAAGTCATGGAAAAAGCAGTAGCAACATACTAAACGATCGTGTGCTAAGCTAATGGAATGGGTCATGTCAATCGATCATTCAACTAATGATGTGACCTTGTTAATCAAATAACAACTCCTTGTCCATGGTTAGGAAACATAACCATCTTTGATTAACAAGCTAGTCAAGTAGAGGCATACTAGTGACACTGCTTGTCTATGTATTCACACATGTATTATGTTTCCTTAATACAATTCTAGCATGAATAATAAACATTTATCATGATATGAGGAAATATATAATAACTTTATTATTGCCTCTAGGCATATTTCCTTCAGCCTCCCACTTGCACTAGAGTCAATAATCTAGATCACATCACCATGTGATTAACATTGATAGTTCACATCACCATGTGACCAACACCCAAAGGGTTTACTAGATTCAGTAATCTAGTTCACATCGCTATGTGATTAATACCCAAAGAGTACTAAGGTGTGATCATGTTTTGCTTGTGAGAGAGTCTTAGTCAACGGGTCTTTCACATTCAGATCCGTTATGTATTTTGCAATTTTTCTATGTCTACAATGCTCGCACGGCTACTCTAGCTAATTGCTCCCACTTTCAATATGTATCTAGATCGAGACTTAGAGTCATCCAGATCGGTGTCAAAACTTGCATCGACGTAACCCTTTACTTACCTAACCTTTTCACTTCCATAATCGAGAAACATATCCTTATTCCACTAAGGATAATTTTGACCGCTGTCCAAAGATCTACTCCTAGATCACTATTGCACTCCTTGCCAAACTCAAAGGCAGGGTATACAATAGATCCGTATACAAGATGGCATACTTTATAGAACCTATGGCCAAGGCATAGGAATGACTTTCATTCTCTTTCTATCTTCTGCCGTGGTCGGGTTTTGAGTCTTACTCAATTTCACACCTTGTAACACAGGCAAGAACTCTTTCTTTGATCGCTCCATTTTGAACTACTTCAAAATCTTGTCAAGGTATGTACTCATTGAAAAAACTTATCAAGCATCTTGATCTATCTCTATAGATCTTGATGCTCAATATGTAAGCAGCTTCACCGAGGTCTTTCTTTGAAAAACTTCTTTCAAACACTCCTTTATGCTTTGCGAATAATTCTACATTATTTCGATCTACAATATGTCATTCACATATACTTATCGTAAATGATGTAGTGCTCCCACTCACTTTCTTGTAAATACAGGCTTCACCGCAAGTCTCAGATAAACTATATGCTTTGATCAACTTATCAAAGCGTATATTCCAACTCCGAGATGCTTGCACCAGTCCATAGATGGATCACTGGAGCTTGCACACTTTGTTAGCTCCTTTGGATCGATAAAACCTTCGGTTGCATCATATACAACTCTTCCTCCTAAAACCCATTCAGAATGCAGTTTTACATCCATTTGCCAAATTTCATAAATTATGGCAATTGCTAACATGATTCGAGACAGACTTAAGCATCGCTACGCTTGAGAAAATCTCATTGTAGTCAACACCTTGAACTTGTCAAAACCTTTTTGCGACAAGTCGAGCTTTGTAGATAGTAACACTACTATCAGCGTCCGCCTTCCTCTTGAAGATCCATTTATTTTCTATGGCTTGCCGATCATCGGGCAACGCCACCAAAGTCCACACTTTGTTCTCATACATGGATCTCATCTCAGATTTCATGGCCTCAAGCCATTTCGCGAATCTGGGCTCATCATCGCTTCTTCATAGTTTGTAGGTTTATCATGATCTAGTAGCATGATTTCCGAAATAGGATTACCGCACCACTCAGTGCGGATCTTACTCGTTGATCTACGAGGTTCTCAGAGTAACTTGATCTCAAGTTTCATGATCATCATCATCAACTTCCTCACTACTTGGTGTAGGTGTCTCGAAACCGTTTCTGTGATGAACTACTTTCAATAAGGGAGAAGGTACTATTACCTCATCAAGTTCTACTTTCCTCCCACTCACTTCTTTCGAGAGAAACTCCTTCTCTAGAAAGGATCCATTTTAAGCAACGAATATCTTGCCTTCGGATCTGTGATAGAAGGTGTACCCAACAATTTCCTTTGGGTATTCTATGAAGACGCACTTCTCCGATTTGGGTTCGAGCTTATCAGATGAAACTTTTTCACATAAGCATCGCAACTCCAAACTTTAAGAAACGACAACTTTGGTTTCTTGCTAAACCACAGTTCATATAGTGTCGCCTCAACGGATTTAGATGGTGCCCTATTTAACGTGAATGCAGCTGTCTCTAATGCATGATCCCAAAACGATATTGGTAAATCGGTAAGAAACATCATAGATTGTACTATATCCAATAAAGTACGGTTATGACGTTCGGACACACCATAACATTGTGGTGTTCTGTGGCGTGAGCTGTGAAACTATTCCACATTGTTTTAATTGAAGACCAAACTCAGAACTCAAATATTCATCTCCACGATCGATCGCAGAAACTTTATTTTCTTGTTACGATGATTTTCCACTTCACTCTGAAATTCTTTGAACATTTCAACTATTTCAGACTTATGTTTCATCAAGTAGATATACCCATATCTGCTCAAATCATCTGTGAAGGTCGAAAATAACGATACTTGCCACGAGCATCAACACTCATTGGATCGCATACATCGGTATGTATTATTTCCAATAAGTCAGTAGCTTGTTCCATTGTTCCGGAGAACGGAGTTTTAGTCATCTTGCCCAAAAGGCACGGTTCGCAAGCATCAAGTGATTCATAATCAAGTGATTCCAAAATCCCATCAACATGGAGTTTCTTCATGCGCTTTACACCAATATGACCTAAACGGCAAGGCCACAAATAAGTTGCACTATCATTATTAACTTTGCATCTTTTGGTTTCAATATTATGAATATGTGTATCACTACGATCGAGATCCAATGAACCATTTTCATTGGGTGTGTAACCATATAAGGTTTTATTCATGTAAACAGAACAACAGTTTATTCTCTTACTTAAATGAATAACCGTATTGCAATAAACACGATCAAATCATATTCATGCTCAACGTAAACACCAAATAACATTTATTTAGGTTCAACACTAATCCCGAAAGTATGGGAGTGTGCGATGATGATCATATCAATCTTGAAACTACTTTCAACACACATCGTCACTTCACCCTTAACTAGTTTCGCTT
This sequence comes from Aegilops speltoides, assembly GCA_021437245.1. NCBI lineage: Eukaryota > Viridiplantae > Streptophyta > Magnoliopsida > Poales > Poaceae > Aegilops > Aegilops speltoides. The sequence goes on along the minus strand of CM038141.1, from coordinate 87,280,025 downwards.
ATTCTCGCAACTCCGCTTGAGTTACTACTCTTAGCAACCGAACCAGTACCAAATACCGAGGGTTGCTATAAACACTAGTAAAGCACACATCAAACACATGTATATCAAATATACCTTTTTCACTTTGCCATCCTTCTTATCCACCAAATATTTAGGGCAGTTCCGCTTCGGTGACCATTTCCTTTGCAATGTAAGCACTTTCGCCTTCAGCTTTGGTTCAGCTTTGGGCTTCTTCGTGGGAGTGACAACTTGCTTGTCAATCTACTTGAAGTTCCCTTTCTTTCCTTTGCCCTTTCTTGAAACTAGTGATCTTGTCAACCATCAACACTTGATGCTCTTTCTTGATTTCTACCTTCGTCGATTTCAACATCACGAAGAGCTCGGGAATCATTTTCGTCATCCTTGCATACTATAGTTCATCACGAAGTTCTACTAACTTGGTGATGGTGACTAGAGAATTCATCAATCACTATCTTATCTCGAAGATTAACTCCCACTTGATTCAAGCGATTGAAGTACCTGCATATCTGAGCACATGCTCACTAGTTGAGCGATTCTCCTCCATCTTTTAGCTATAGAACTTGTTGGAGACTTCATATCTCTCAACTCGGGTATTTGCTTGAAATATTAACTTCAATTCCTGGAACATCTCATATGGTCCATGATGTTCAAAACATCTTTGAAGTCCCGATTCTAAGCCATAAAGCATGGTGCACAAAACTATCAAGTAGTCATCATATTGAGCTAGCCAAACGCTCATAACGCCGCATCCGCTCCTGCAATAGGTCTGCTCACCTAGCGGTGCATTAAGGACATAATTCTTCAGGCAAGAATGAGGATAAACCTCGATCACGGATCAAATCCGCATCATTGCTACTAACATTTTTCAACACAATTTTCTCTAGGAACATATCAAAATAAACATATGAAAGCAACAACGCAAGCTATTGATCTTACAACATAATTTGCAAAATACTACCAGGACTAAGTTCATGATAAATTTAAGTTCAATTAATCATATTACTAAAGAACTCCCACTTAGATAGACATCCTCTAGTCATCTAAGTGATCACGTGATCCAAATCAACTAAACCATAACCGATCATCACGTGAAATGGAGTAGTTTTAATGGTGAACATCTTATGTTGATCATATCTACTATATGATTCACGCCGACCTTTCGGTCTCCGTGTTCCGAGGCCATATCTGCATATGCTAGGCTCGCCAAGTATAACCCGAGTATTCTGCGTGTGCAAAACTGGCTTGCACCCGTTGTAGATGGACGAGAGCTTATCACACCCGATCATCACGTGGTGTCCGGGCACGATTTAACTTTGGCAACGGTGCATACTCGGGAGAACACTTCTTGATAATTTAGTGAGAGATCATCTTATAATGCTACCGTCAATCAAAGCAAGATAAGATGCATAAAGGATAAACATCACATGCAAATCAATATAAGTGATATGATATGGTCATCATCATCTTGTGCTTCGTGATCTCCATCTCCGCAGCACCACCATGATCACCATCGCCACCGCGCGCGACACCTTGATCTCCATCGTAGCATCGTTGTCGCCTCGCCAATCTTATGCTTCTACGACTATCGCTACCGCTTAGTGATAAAGTAAAGCATTACAGTATACATTGCATTGCATACAATAAAGCGACAACCATATGGCTCCAGCCATTGCCGATAACTTCGGTTACAAAACATGATCATCTCATACAATAAAATATAGCATCACGCCTTGACCATATCACATCACAACATGCCCTGCAAAAACAAGTTAGACGTCCTCTACTTTGTTGTTGCAAATTTTACGTGGCTGCTACGGGCTTAAGCAAGAACCAGTCTCACCTACGCATCAAAACCACAACGATATTTCGTCAAATAGACTCGCTTTAACCTTCTCAAGGACCGGCGTAGCCACACTCGGTTCAACTAAAGTGAGAGAGACAGACACCCACCAGTCACCTTTAAGCAACAAGTGCTCGAGGCGGTGAAACCAGTCTCGCGTAAGCGTCTGCTGTAATGTCGGTCCGGGCCGCTTCATCTCACAATACCGCTGAACCAAAGTATGACATGCTGGTAGGTAGTATGACTTGTATCGCCCACAACTCACTTGTGTTCTACTCGTGCAAAACATCAAACCATAGAAAAACCTAGGCTCGGATGCCACTGTTGGGAACGAGTAATTTCAAAAATTTTCCTACGCACACGCAAGATCATGGTGATGTATAGCAACGAGAGGGGAGAGTGTTGTCTACGCACCCTCGAGACCCGAAGCGGAAGCGATCACAACGTAGAGGAAGTAGTCGACGTTCTCCTCGCGATCCGACCGATCCCGCGCCAAGCATTCGCACCCCGAGTTCTTGACACACGACAGCTCGATGACGCCCCTCGACTCCGATCCAGCCGAGTGTCGAGGGAGAGTTCACAAGACGACGGCGTGGTGACGATCTTGATGTTTCACGGCGCAGGGCTTCGCTTAAGCTTCATGACGGTATAACCGAGGTGGAATATGGTGGAGGGGGCACCGACACGGCTAAGGGACGATCTCACGATCAAACTTGTGTCTCCCAAGGTGCCCCCTGCCCCAGATATAAAGGAGGAGGGGAGGCCGGCCGCCCTAGAGGAGGCGCTGCCGAGGAGTCCTACTCCCACCGGGAGTAGGACTCCCCTTCCTAGTTGGACTAGGTTTGGGGAGGGAAGAGGAAAGAGCGCCGCCTCCTTGTCCTATTCGGACTGGGGAGAGGCGCGCCACCTCTGGCCGCCCCTCCTCTTCTCCCTCAAGGCCCACCGAGGCCCATTTACCTCCGGGGGTTCCGTAACCTCCGGTTTTCCGATAAATTCCGTTTTCGTCGAACCATTCCAACTCCAAACATAGGCTTCAATATATCAATCTTTATGTCTCGACCATTCCGAGACTCCTCGTCATGTCCGTGATCACATCCGGGACTCGAACTCTTCGGTACATCAAAATACATAAACTCATAATAACCGCCATCGAAACCTTAAGCGTGCATGGACCCTACGGTTCGAGAACAATGTAGACATGACCTAGAACTATTCACGGTCAATAACCAACAGCGGACCTGGATGCCCATATTGGTTCCTACATATTCTACGAAGATCTTTGTCGGTCGATCGCATAACAACATACGTTGTTCCCTTTGTCATCGGTATGTTACTTGCCCGAGATTCGATCGCCGGTATCCAATACCTAGTTCAATCTCGTTATCGGCAAGTCTCTTTACTCGCTCCGTAATACATCATCTCACAACTAACTCATTAGTTGTAGTGCTTGCAAGGCTTAAGTGATGTGTATTACCGAGAGGGCCCAGAGATACCTCTCCGACAATCGGAGTGACAAAACCTAATCTCAAATACGCCAACCCAACATCTGCCTTTGGAGACACCTGTAGTACTCCTTTATAATCACCCGATTCGCCAGTGACGCTTTGGTAGCACCAAAGTGTTCCTCCGTAAACGGAGTTGCATAATCTCATAGTTATAGGAACATGTATAAGTCATGGAAAAAGCAGTAGCAACATACTAAACGATCGTGTGCTAAGCTAATGGAATGGGTCATGTCAATCGATCATTCAACTAATGATGTGACCTTGTTAATCAAATAACAACTCCTTGTCCATGGTTAGGAAACATAACCATCTTTGATTAACAAGCTAGTCAAGTAGAGGCATACTAGTGACACTCTGTTTGTCTATGTATTCACACATGTATTATGTTTCCGGTTAATACAATTCTAGCATGAATAATAAACATTTATCATGATATGAGGAAATATATAATAACTTTATTATTGCCTCTAGGGCATATTTCCTTCACGAACACCTTAGGGAGTGTTCGGCGTCTCGAGTTAGGCCTTATATGCATCAGCTCCGAATCATGTCTTTGGTCAAACGTTGGGTTTGCCCGGCTCCTGTGTTTTGCTGCCTTACGTTCCGTATCATCGGTTAACGCGGCACCAGGAGAACTACTGCGATTGTGCCCCAGTTCGGCTGGGAGAGCACCTTAGTAGAGAAAGCCGAAAACTGACTATCAAGATACAGCGAGAGACTGGTCAACCACTCGATCGACCACCGAAATGTTTAGAATTCCTCCTCTTTGACGAAGGACCGTTTCCCGGTCAGGCACATACGCGCCTCGAATTCGGAGAGCGCGGTGCCCCCAGGGGCTATATCGTAGCCCCACCCTCGAACTCCCATGGCTAAGTGAAAGTGATAAAGCATTATAGTCCGGTTGCCTCGTTTGCTACGCTACCACCTCCTTCATAGGACCGAGATGTCGGATTAAGTGTGAAAATGCGCTATTTTTGCGAACACCCCCGCACCTTGTGCGTGGGGGCTGAAGCCGACGACTGCCATCTTTCAGGTTATACACACGTATACATAAACGGCCGCACAGGAGATATTTCAATGCTTGAACGCACAAGTATAAAAAGAGCCTACATCATAAACATCGTTTTACAAAATAAAACGTTCATTTGAACGTGACATTTTTTTAGCACTGCGACTCTATTACACGAGCACCACGCAGAACTTCCCCAAAATAGTGCTCAGCGGGTAACCGGCTCTCGTCCGAACCCTGGGTCGCCACAGCGGTGGCATCCATCTCTATCCAATGTGTCTTCACACGGGCGAGGGCCATCCGTGCACCCTCTATGCAGGCCGACCACTTCATCGCCTTGATATGCGGCACTGCCCCAAGAAATTGTTGCAATAAGCCAAAATAGCTCTTCGGCTTGGGCCTATCCGGCCAGACATGAGTCACGATATCCATCATGGCAAGCCCGACAACCTATTCAGCTCAGCCCACTCGCCAACCAATCGGTCAGCGAAGTGAACGCCCGGACTATGGAATTGAGACCAAAACAGCTCTTCCGCTCTTGTGATCCTTCCGGCCGAAGTGCACAACGGCATCCGCCGCGACTTGTCGCTAAGTCCATATAAGGATCCTCCGGACCCCACAAATGGCAAGCTGAGCATACTTTGATCCGTAAACTTTCGGCGTAGCGAGAAAGGGCTTGCCAGCCACAATATCTCCGGCCTGGCGCAGCTCCTCCTTTTATAGCCCACATTGCAGAACGGGCATCCTTGGCTTCGGCGGTGGCCTTTCCCAGGTCTTCTCGCTCCGCTAGGCGCTCCTTTTCAAGAACCTCCTTGCGGTCGGTAGCATCTTTTAACTTCACGGCCATTTCGGCCATCTCCTCCCTGCTTCGGCAGTGTGCAGCCCTTTCGGCTTTTAACTCTTCGGCCGCCCTCGAGGCAGCCGCATCACTCCTTCTGGCTTGCTCCTTGGCTTGAGCAAGTTCTGCCCGAAGGCTCTCCATAGCAGCGGCACCATCTGCCTCAAGCACACATACTGTAAGAGGTGGGCTTTGGCTCCCTTACTAGGTGACCACGGAGAAAAAACTTACCTTGCGACTCGTCAAGTCGCTTGTTGACTAGCGCGATGTCCACATCCGCAACGTCAAGTTGCCGCTTTAGTTCAGCAACTCTATCAGTCCGGCTGGCCCCCGGACTATCCGCCACCTTCATAGGAAAGGCAAAAGTTAACATCTGCGATTTTTGATTCTCGGCACGTTGTCGCTTTCGACAACCTACCGAGTCTCAGGGGCTACTATCTATACAGGGCGCACTTTATGTGCAAAACTGTCAAAAAGGTGTGTCATTTTACGTACCTCAAACCCCGCCAAACAAACTCCCCGACGGCATTACGCAATCCGCTTTCGGCGGACGAAATCCTTCCAATCACCATACTCATCAATGCATGGTGATCTTCTGAGATCGACGCCCTCTCAAGCAGATCCTTCAGCTCCCCCGGCCAAACACTAGTCGGCGCCGAACTCTTGGCTCTGCTGGCTCGGGAGACCCTCCGTGATGACACTTCAGCTCGTCCCGCCCTATCCGACGGCCAAGCAGCAGACGGAGGCATCTCGCTCTCCACCATCTCCGGACGAAGGTCCCCCGAAGACGAGCTCATCTGAGAAGGTCGGAGATCCGAACTACAAGGTAAAAATTTCAGTTATCCTCAGAAGCACAAATAGGGATGTCTCTTATTACCAAACTCCCTTTTTTCTACTTACGGCTCGCTGGAGGGCTGATTCTTTAGGGAGATCATGCGGCCGGGCCTTCCGGACGCAGGACCCTCTGGTGAAGATTTCTTCCCCGCTTAGGGGCTTTGGCCTCCGGTCTTGGAGGCGGTCCTCTTCTCCCTTGGAGGGAGGAGTCTCGATCCCCCTTTTTCAAGAGCCTCCTTGGGCGGGCGGTAGCTCCTCTATTTCCTCCTTCGCTTCTTCTCAAGGCACAACCTCCAACATCCCCGACCAGCACGGATCCGGGCGTGGTCTCTCGAGGGGGCCGACACCAGACAGCTTTGCTTGCGCTTATCCACTCTGTTAAAGGACAATGGGTTAAAAGGCTAATTGTAGAAAGGCAAACAAACGGTATGTCCGAACACGATCTACTTACTTGAGTATCCGGCGATTGCAGCTTAGGCCAAGGCCCTCGGTCAATTCAGGACACACCTCCCGTGATCCAAGAACAATTTGTACATCTCCACGGGTGTCGTACCCATGAAGTGTTGGAGAATCCGTGGTCCCTCCGGATTAAACTCGCATAGCCGGAGAGGGCGGTGTTTGCAGGGCAGGAGATGCCTAATCAGCATGACCTGCATCACCACGACCAGATCGATCTCCCTCGCTTGGAGGTCTCGAATCTGTCCCTGCAATAGGGGCACATCCTTTGATGGCCCCCAGTTGAGCCCTTGGTTGACCCACGACATCAATCGTTGTGGAGGTCCCGAGCGGAATACGGACAGCGGCTTCTGCCTGCTGCCCCTGGAGGCGGTAATATAGAACCACTCCTGTTGCCACAAGCCGGGCTCCTCTAGGAAGGAGCCCTCGGGCCACGAGGCATCGGCCCTCCTGCTTACGGCCGCCCCGCCACACTCTGCTTGACGCCCCTCGATCATCTTCGGCTCCACATTGAAGGTCCTCAGCCACAGGCCGAAGTGAGGGGTGATGCGGAGGAAGGCTTCGTAGACGACAATGAATGAAGAAATATGGAGGATGGACTCCGGAGCCAGGTCATGGAATTCCAACCCATAGTAAAACATGAGCCCTCTCACAAAAGGATCCATCGGGAAGCCTAAACCCCGACGGAGGTGGGATACAAAAACGACGTACTCGTCGGGCTCGGGGGTGGGGATGGCCTGCCCTTCGGTGGGCAACATGTGTGAAATCTCGTAAGACAGGTACTTGGCCTCTCGCAGCTTTAGCACGTCCTCCTCCGTGACGGAGGAGGGCATCCACCGGCCCTGAAGGTCGGAGCCGGACATTGTTGAAGGTCCGAAGCGCTCGATTCTGGGGCTCTGGGTGTTGGAACTTGGGGCAAGGAGAAGATTCGATGGAGGATTGAAGAAAAGAAAGGAGCCTTGGTCCCATTATAAAGAGGGCGAATACCAAGAGCCGTCTCCGTGACCGATCGGGACTCGCCTTCGATAGAGGGGGCGTGGTGATGGGCGCGGTTGGGTTACCCACGTCCGTATTGATGGCAATCCCGGAATAAGGGGAACACGATCTCTGCTTCGACAAGACGTGCCGAGGAAACCGCTTCGCTAAACGCGGTGAGGTGGTATAATAAAAAACGATTCCAGTAAAGTCTTGGTAGTGGTGTGATGTCATGCCACAAAATACGTCAGCAGATTGAACTTGTGTACATATTATTCTCTCTATGGTGGAATGTGGAATTTATTTTGCAGAGCCGGACACTATCCCGGTGTTCACAATCTTCTCTGAATTATTCGGAGGAGGAACCCGCCTTGCAATGCCAAACATTATGCGCGCCGGACTCATCGTCATTGAAGCCTGGTTCAGGGGCTACTGAGGGAGTCCTGGACTAGGGGGTGTCCGAACAGCCGGACTATCATCGTCAGCCGGACTCCAAGACTATGAAGATACAAGATTGAAGACTTCGTCCCGTGTCCGGATGGGACTTTCCTTGGCGTGGAAGCCAAGCTTGGCAATACGGATATGTAGATCTCCTACCATTGTAACCGACTCTGTGTAACCCTAGCCCTCCCCGGTGTCTATATAAACCGGAGGGTTTTAGTCCGTAGGACAACAACCATGACATCAATCATACCATAGGCTAGCTTCTAGGGTTTAGCCTCCTTGATCTCGTGGTAGATCCACTCTTGTACTACCCATATCATCAATATCAATCAAGCAGGAGTAGGGTTTTACCTCCATAGAGAGGGCCCAACACTCGTAAAACATCGTGTCCCTTGTCTCCTGTTATCATCCGCCTAGACGCACAGTTCGGGACCCCCTACCCGAGATCCGCCGGTTTTGACACCGACAACAGGCTTCTCCAAAATTCTGTATAAAACCATATGCTTTGATCACACTATCAAAGCGTTTATTCCAACTCCGAGATGCTTGCACCAGTCCATAAATGGAACGCTGGAGCTTGCACACTTTGTTAGCACCTTTTGGATCAACAAAACCTTCTGGCTACATCATATACAACTCTTCTTCCATAAATCCATTCAAGAATGCAGTTTTGACATCCATTTGCCAAATTTCATAATCATGAAATGCAGCAATAGCTAACATGATTGGACAGACTTAAGCATCGCTACGGGTGAGAAAGTCTCATCATAGTCAACTCCTTGAACTTGTCGAAAACCTTTCGCAACAAGTCGAGCTTTATAGACAGATATATTACCATCAGTGTCAGTCTTCTTCTTAAAGATCCATTTATTCTCAATGTCTTGCCGATCATCGGGCAAGTCAACCAAAGTCCATACTTTGTTTTCATACATGGATCCCATCTCAGATTTCATGGCCTCTAGCCATTTTGCGGAATCTGGGCTCATCATCGCTTCCTCATAGTTCGTAGGTTCATCATGGTCAAGTAACATGACTTCCAGAATTGGATTACCGTACCACTGCAGTGCGGATCTTACTCTGTAGACCTACAAGGTTCAAGAGAAACTTGATCTGAAGTTTCATGATCAATATCATTAGCTTCCTCACCGATTGGTGTAGTTGTCACAGAACCGGTTCTTGTGATGAACTACTTTCCAATAAGGGAGTAGATACTGATTATCTCATCAAGTTCTACTTTCCTCCCACTCACTTCTTTCGAGAGAAACTCCTTCTCTAGAAAGGATCCGATTTCAGCAACGAAAATCTTGCCCTCGGATCTGTGATAGAAGGTGTACCCAATAGTCTCTTTGGGTATCCTATGAAGACACATTTCTCGATTTGGGTTCGAGCTTATCTGGTTGACGTTTCTTCACATAAGCATCGCAGCCCCAAACTTTAAGAAACGACAACTTTGGTTTCTTGCCAAACCACAGTTCATAAGGCGTTGTCTTAACGGATTTTGATGGTGCCCTATTTAACGTGAATGCGGCCGTCTCTAAAGCATAACCCCAAAATGATAGCGGTAAATCAGTAAGAGACATCATAGATCGCACCATATCTAGTAAAGTACGACACGACGCTCGGACACACCATTTCGTTGTGGTGTTCCGGTGGCGGAGTTGCTAAACTATTCCGCATTGTTTCAAGTGCAGACCAAACTCAGAACTCAAATATTCTCCTCCACAATCAGATCATAGAAACTTTATTTTCTTGTTACGATGATTTTCCACTTCACTCTGAAATTCTTTGAACTTTTCAAATGTTTCAGACTTGTGTTTCATTAAGTAGATATACCCATATCTGCTCAAATCATCTGTGAAGGTGAGAAAATAACGATATCCGCCGCGAGCCTCAACATTCATTGGACCACAAACATCAGTATGTATGATTTCCAACAAATCAGTTGCTCGCTCCATAGTTCCGGAGAACGGCGTTTTAGTCATCTTGCCCATGAGGCACGGTTCGTAAGTACCAAGTGAATCATAATCAAGTGATTCCAAAAGCCCATCAGTATGGAGTTTCTTCATGCGCTTTACACCAATATGACCTAAACGGCAGTGCCACAAATAAGTTGCACTATCGTTATTAACTCTGCATCTTTTGGTTTCAACACTATGAACATGTGTATCACTACATCGAGATTCAATAAGAATACACCACTCTTCAAGGGTGCATGACCATAAAGATATTACTCATATAAATAGAACAACCATTATTCTCTGATTTAAATGAATAACTGTCTCCCATCAAACAAGATCCAGATATAATGTTCATGCTCAACGCTGGCACCAAATAACAATTATTTAGGTCTAAAACTAATCCCAATGGTAGATGTAGAGGTAGCGTGCCGACCGCGATCACATCGACTTTGGAACCATTTCCCACGTGCATCGTCACCTCGTCCTTAGCCAATCTTCGCTTAATCTGTAGTCCCTGTTTCGAGTTGCAAATATTAGCAACAGAACCAGTATCAAATACCTAGGTGCTATTGTGAGCATTAGTAAGGTACACATCAATAACATGTATATCACATATACCTTTGTTCACTTTGCCATCCTTCTTATCCGCCAAATACTTGGGGCAGTTCCGCTTCAAAGGTCCATCGCTGCAAGAGAAGCACTCGATTTCAGTGCTTAGGTCCAGACTTGGGTTTCTTCTCTTGAGTAGCAACTTGCTTGCCGCTCTTTTGAAGTTCCTTCTTCTTCCTTTGCCCTTTTCTTGAAACTGGTGGTCTTGTTAACCATCAACACTTGATGCTCCTTCTGATTTCTACCTCCGCAGCTTTTAGCATTGCGAAGAGCTCGAATAGTCTTGTTCATCCCTTGCATATTATAGTTCATCACGAAGCTCTTATAGCTTGGTGGCAGTGATTGGAGAATTCATCAATGACACTATCATCGTGAAGATTAACTCCCGCTTGAATCAAGTGATTATTATACCCGCACATTTTGAGTATGTGTTCACCGATGTAACTATTCTCCTCCATCTTGCAGCTATAGACTTTTGGAGACTTCATATCTCTCAATCCGGCATTTGCTTGAAATATTAACTTCAACTCCTGGAACATCTCATATGCTCCATGACGCTCAAAACGCCGTTGAAGACCCGGTTCTAAGTCTGTAAAGCATGGCACATCGAACTATCGAGTAGTCATCAACTTTGCTCGCCAGACGTTCTTAACGCCGCCGGTTTGCATCGAAGCAGGCCCGCACAGAATGGTGCTTCTAGGACGAACTTTTCAGCAGCAATGAGGATAATCCTCGAAGTTACGGACCCGATCCGTGTAATTGCTACCATCAACTTTCAACTTTGCTTTCTCAAGGAACGCATTAAAATTCAACGGAACAACAAAGACGAGCCATCTATCTACAAACAAACATAGACAAGCAAAATACTATCAGGTACTAAGTTCATGATAAATTTAAGTTCAATTAATCATATTACTTAAGAACTCCCACTTAGACAGACATCTCTCTAGTCATCTAAGTGATCACGTGATCCAAATCAACTAAACCATGTCCGATCATCACATGAGATGGAGTAGTTTCAATGGTGAACATCACTATGTTGATCATATCTACTATATGATTCACGCTCGACCTTTTGGTCTCCGTGTTCCGAGGCCATATGTGTATATGCTAGGCTCGTCAAGTATGACCAGAGTATTCCGCGTGTGCAACTGTTTTGCACCCGTTGTATTTGAACGTAGAGCCTACCCGCTCATCACGTGGTGTCTCAGCACGAAGAACTTTCGCAACGGTGCATACTCAGGGAGAACACTTCTTGATTATTTAGTGAGAGATCATCTTAAAATGCTACCGTCAATCAAAGCAAGATAAGATGCATAAAGGATAAACATCACATGCAATCAATATAAGTGATATGATATGGCCATCATCATCTTGTGCTTGTGATCTCCATCTTTGAAGCACCGTCGTGATCACCATCGTCACCGGCACGACACCTTGATCTCCATCGTAGCATTGTTGTCGTTACGCCATCTATTGCTTCTACGACTATCGCTACCGCTTAGTGATAATGTAAAGCAATTACAGGGCATTTGCATTTCATACAATAATGCAACAACCATATGGCTCCTGCCAGTTGCCGATAACTTCGGTTACAAAACATGATCATCTCATACAATAAAATATAGCATCACGTCTTGACCATATCACATCACAACATGCCCTGCAAAAACAAGTTAGAGTCCTCTACTTTGTTGTTGCAAATTTTACGTGGCTGCTACGGGCTTTAGCAAGAACCGTTCTTACCTACGCATCAAAAACCACAACGATAGTTCGCAAGTTGGTGCTGTTTTAACCTTCGCAAGGACCGGGCGTAGCCATACTCGATTCAGCTAAAGTGAGAGAGACAGACACCCGCCAGCCACCTTTAAGCACGAGTGCTCGTAACGGTGAAACCAGTCTCGCGTATGCGTAATGTCGGTCCGGGCCGCTTCATCTCACAATACCGCTGAACCAAAGTATGACATGCTGGTAAGCAGTATGACTTGTATCGCCCACAACTCACTTGTGTTCTACTCGTGCATATAACATCAACGCATAAAACCTAGGCTCTGATGCCACTATTGGGAAACCTAGTAATTTCAAAAAAATTCCTACGCACACGCAAGATCATGGTGATGGCATAGCAACGAGAGGGGAGAGTGTTCGTCCACGTACCCACGAGACCGTGGCGAAGCGTTAACAACGCGTTGATGTAGTCGTACGTCTTCACGATCCGACCGATCCAAGCACCGAACATACGGGGCCTCCGAGTTCAGCACACGTTCAGCTCGATGACGATCTTCGTGCTCCGATCCAGCAAAGTTCCGGAGATGAGTTCCATCAGCACGACGGCGTGGTGACGATGATGATGCCTTACCGGCGCAGGGCTTCGCCTAAACTCCGCGATGATATGATCGAGGTGGAATATGGTGGAGGGGGGCACCGCTCACGGCTAAGGAACGATCCGTAGATCAACTTGTGTGTCTATGGGGTGCTCCCCGCCCCCGTATATAAAGGAGCCATGGGTGAGGAGGCGACCAGCCAAGGAGGGCGCGCCAAGGGGGGAGTCCTACTCCCACCGGGAGTAGGACTCCCTTCTTTCCAAGTAGGAGTAGGAGAAGGGGGGAAAGAGGAGGAAGAGGGGAAGGAAAGGGGGGGCGCCGCCCCCCCTTCCCTTGTCCTATTCGGACTAGGAAGGGGAGGGGCGCGCGGCCCCCTCCTAGCTCCTTCCCTCTTCTCCCTCGAGGCCCATGTAGGCCCAATAACCCCCCGGGGGGTTCCGGTAACCTCCCGGTACTCCGGTAAAATGCCGATTTCACCCGGAACAATTCTGATGTCCAAATATATGCTTCCATATATCGATCTTTATGTCTCGACCATTTCGAGACTCCTCGTCATGTCCGTGATCACATTCGGGACTCTGAACAAACTTCGGTACATCAAAACTTATAAACTCATAATAAAACTGTCATCGTAACGTTAAGCGTGCGGACCCTACGGGTTCAAGAACTATGTAGACATGACCTAGAACTATTCTCGTCAATAACCAATAGCGGACCTGGATGCCCATATTGGTTCCTACATATTCTACTTAAGATCTTTATCGGTCAAACCGCATAACAACATACGTTGTTCCCTTTGTCATCGGTATGTTACTTGCCCGAGATTTGATCGTCGGTATCCAATACCTAGTTCAATCTCGTTATCGACAAGTCTCTTTACTCGTTCTGTAATGCATCATCCCGTAACCAACTCATTGGTCACATTGCTTGCAAGGCTTATAATGATGTGCATTACCGAGAGGGCCCAGAGATACCTCTCCGACGATCGGAGTGACAAAACCTAATCTTGAAATATGCCAACTCAACATGTACCTTCGGAGACACCTGTAGTACTCCTTTATAATCACCCAGCTACGCTGTGACGCTTGGTAGTACCAAAGTGTTCCTCCGTAAACGGAGTTGCATAATTTCTCATAGTTACAGAACATGTATAAGTCATGAAGAAAGCAATAGCAGTATACTAAACGATCAAGTGCTAGGCTAACGGAATGGGTCATGTCAATCACATCATTCTTCTAATGATGTGATCCCACTAATCAAATGACAACACATGTCCATGGTTAGGAAACATAACCATCTTTGATTAATGAGCTAGTCAAGTAGAGGCATACTAGTGATTATAGGTTTGTCTATGTATTCACACATGTATCATGTTTCCGGTTAATACAATTCTAGCATGAATAATAAACATTTATCATGATATGAGGAAATAAATAATAACATTATTATTGCCTCTAGGGCATATTTCCTTCATTTTCATCTCCAAAGGCTACCTCCAGCTCAATTTTACCGACTGGGTATGCTGACTTACCAGGCATCACTCCATGGAAAACAGTATTGGATGTTTTAAGCTCCTTGTCCGTTAGCCCCATGCGACGAAAGGTCTCATAATAAAGGATGTTGATGCTGCTGCCCCCGTCCATAAGCACCTTAGTGAACTTATAACCACCGACCTGTGGTGCCACCACCAAGGCTAGTTGACCCGGATTGTCAACCCTGGGGGGATGATCCTCCCTGCTCCACACAATCGGCTGTTCCATCTACCTCAGATAATGAGGTACTGCCAAAACAATAGCATTCACGACCCTCTTATGAAGCTTCTGGTCCCACTTGCACAAGCTAGTGGTAAATACATGATATTGGCCACTACTCAGCTGCTTCGGGTTACTCTGATAACCAGTCTGCTGCTGCTGCTGTCCTCCTCCTTGTCCGGATTACTGATGATAACCGCCTTGATTTCCCTGAAAGCCGGAGTTTAAGCCGGCACCCAGGCCATGAAAACCGCCACCACCTGAATTTCCGCTCGGCCCATGGCCACCATCGAACGGGTTATAATTTTTAAAAGCCTTCATGATCGCACAGTCCTTCCACAGGTGAGTGGCCAACTTCTCCCGAGTGCCGTGTTTCGGAAAAGGCTCATTGAGTAACTGCTCAAGACTAGGACCTGACCCGCCAGACCGAGGGGGTGGCCTCCCCTTGCGCCATTGATTGTTGTCATGTGCATTGGTATTCGCCACAAACTCCGGGTTACCATCAGCCTTATGTTTATTGTCGCCTTGACCCGCCGGGTTATGCTGATGACCCTTTCCATTGTCGTTTCTTTTTCCCTTCCCTGTCTTCTCCTCATCAGACGTGGGGTCCTTGGTACTATCAGAGTCGGCATACTTAACTAGAGCCGCCATCAGCTGCCCCATGCCGCTGCAATCACGCTTGAGCTGGCCTAACTTCTGCTTTAAGGGTTCAAAACGGCAATTCCTTTCCACATTAGGACTGTAGACCAGGCATACATCTTATCCGATGAATGTATTATCTCCTTGACCCGACGCACCCAATGGGTTGTAGACTCGCCTTCCTCCTGCTTACAGTTGGTCAAATCCACAATTGACATGGGCTGCTTGCAGGTGTCTTTAAAGTTCTGAATGAAACGAGCCTTTAACTCTACCCACGACCCGATGGAATTAGGTGGGAGCCCCTTGAGCCAAGTGCTAGCGATTCCATCCAACATCATGGTAAAATACTTGGCCATCACTGCGTCGCTGACCTCCAACAGTTCCATGGCCATCTCATAGCTTTCAATCCATGCCCCTGTCTGTAAATCGACCGTGTAATTTGGCACCTTTCGAGGCCCTTTGAAATCTTTAGGCAAGCGCTCATTACGCAGAGCCGGCACCAAACAAGGGACTCCTCTGGTTCTTGTAGCCAGCCAGCCTCCATGGAAGCCGCTGGGAAAGCCGGAAAAGCCTGGTGAGCCGCCTGCTCTGCTGCCTGCCGAGCTGCTCGTTCCGCCTCTTGATGTATCCTGTCCTACACCGGGTGATATCCACCTGGCTGGTCACGGCGCTGGGCGTTACTTGACATAGCCGCCGATTCCATGTGTCTGCTGTAACTCAGACTCCTGTTTGGATGAGGAGTTGCATGGATCCTGCCTCGACTGTAGGAATAAGTTTCCTGCTGATCCAAAGCCGTCTGGAGGAGCTCTCTGACCCGTCGTGTCTCAATCTCCGCTGGAGAGTCGCCCTCGGCTGGGAGAGCTGCCAATCATGCAGACGCGACTATTAGGTTTTCCAGCGGGTTAGAAAAATGATCCGGCGATGTTGGTACATTTTGAGGGGGAGCAGTGTTCATACGAGGGGGTTCCATCACCCGAGGCTGACCCAGAGTCGCCGCAGGCGGGTTACTAGGGCCGGCGCTAGGCGTATTGAAGAGGTTTCAAGCGTCATAATTCGGTGGCAGATGGGATTGATGCCTTCTCCTCATCACCTCATTAGACGCATTCATGTGCATTGTTAACTGAAAGTCCTTTGATTAGAGTTGATGTGCCCGCGCATCCAAAGCCGCCTGTTCCGCAACCAACCTGGTGTCCTCAGCTGCCAGGGCCTCCTTGGCCCGGGCAATCTCCTCGCGTACCCGGGTCACCTCCGCGTCATGCATGTCCTTATCTGCCGGGTTAACTGTGGTGGTTAACAGGGCGATTAGACGATCTGTGAGCTCTATCAGCACCTAAGCCGGCGGACGTGCCGGGCCTCCTGTCCCGTCAGCCGATGACCCGTTAGTCATTGTACCCGCAGCTGTAGAGGTCTGCCCGGGTTGCATACCGGCCATGAAGATTCCCACTCTGTTGGGCGGCTCAAAGGGGTCCGGAATACTGCTGCCATCGGAACAGCCCCCAAGCTTACCATCTTGTAATAGATACAACGAGTCCGTCTCACCAGTGGACGAATCACCGTCAGAGCCGACGACCGTCTCACCACCATCCACGGACCCTTCAGAAAGTTCTCCTCCGTGGATGCAACCCACGAAGGCACGCTTCATGGCAGGCTGAGCCCGGGCGGGTCTCGCACGCTGAGCCATCTCGATGATGTCGGTGCAGATGTCCGGCTCAGGGCCCGGCTCACCAATCTTGCCAATGAAGACGCGGATTCTGCCGAAGGGGACCCGGTATCCGTACTCAATTGAGCCGGCCTCGAGGCCCCAGCCTTCGTCGTCGATGTAGATCTTGCCGCGACGACTCTTGGTCATCCGGCCCACAACGTATCCCTTGAGCCCTCTGAAGTTGCCCTTCAAGAACTCAAATCCACCGTGCGCTAGCCCCACGGTGGGCGCCAACTGTCATGGAATTGTCATGACAGATGTCCTCTTGCAAGGACTTAAACATGGAGCCATCGCAACTAGGAAGCTTAAAGGGGTTAATCGGGACAAAGGACATGAGGTTTTATACTAGTTTGGCCCCTTACGATGAAGGTAAAAGCCCACGTCTAGTTGTGGATGGGATTATTGGGGTTTCGATAACCAGGGAGCAAAACACGCTATGGCCGGCTCTCGATCTGATGATTCTTGCCCTAAGCCGTCGCAGGTCGTCCCCTTATATACACGGGTCGACGCCCTGCGACTTACAGAGTCCCGGCTGGCTCATAAACAGTGTCCGGCCCGGTGACGTAATTAAACATTCCTTATAATACAATCACATGAGCGCATTGATTGGTCTCCGTTTCATCACAATGATTGCTTGTGCATTTTCGTCTGCCCAGGTGGAAAAGAAACAGAACAGTCTGTAACTATCTAAACATTCACCATACTTCTGATACACGCAAAATTCTGCAAAAATTAGGAAAAATAAATAATTTGTATAGAAAGACAGTGCAAAAAGAGTCAGAACCATTAGACGTTCCAGTAAAAAACTAAAAATCGTGCACTGCAGCCAAAGTTTCTGTCCTGCACCGTACAAACCAACAAGCATTGTAAACATCCTAAAGGCAAACCTTGGCACATTATTTTTATAATACAATGGTATTGTACAAGGGGATAATTATTTTTGTTGAAAAGTTTCTATAATCAAGATTCACAAAGTTTCCATGAGCATGAACAAAGTTCAAGGCTAGCTCCCACTTCAACAATGCTTGTCTTTCTCACTTTCGCTTTTCTTTTTGAATTTTTTTTGGGTTCCCCTCTTTATTTTTGTTGTTTTTAAACTATATGGAAGCACTCAATAGAAATAAATGACTCTCTAAAACTTCCGGGTTGTCTCCCTGTCAGTGCTTTCTTTAAAGCCATTAAGCTAGGCATATAGTGCTCAAGTAGTGAATCCACCCAGATCCCAAGGTATATCAAAGCCAATTTTAATTAACAATGATTTGGTATTTAGTAGTGAGCACAAAGCAACATATATCATGTAATGATGAAGTCTAACTCTCTTCCTATGCATCGGCATGTCATAAAAGAACAATTCATGCACACATAGTAAAGGCCAATGCATAGTATAAACAGTTTCTTGCAATTTTTTCGTGTTGGAAACATAGAGAGGTGGAGATATAGTTCCTCTCTCATAATAATTGCAAGTAGGAGCAGCAAGCACATGCATATTATAGTCATCAAAATCATCATGTGCAACGGTAAAAGGCAACCCATCAATATAATCCTTAATAAGAGCAAACTTCTCCGATATAGTGTAGTCGGGAGAATTCAAAAATATAATAGGACTATCATGTGTGGGTGCAATAGCAACAATTTCATGTTTAACATAAGGAACTATAGCAAGTTCATTTCCATAAGCATAATTCATATTGGCGTCTTGGCCACAAGCATAGCAAGCATCAAGTTCATCAAAAAGGGATATTTCAAACAAATTTAAGGGATCATGGCAATCATCATAGCAATCATCCTTCGATAAGCACGAAGGGAAATTAAACAATGTATGAGTTGAAGAGTTACTCTCATTAGAAGGTGGGCACGGGTAGCTAATCCGCTCTTCCTCCTTTTGTTCTTCGATCTCCTCCTCATCTTTTTCATCCAATGAGCTCACAGTTTCATCAATTTCTTCTTCCATAGACTCCTGCAAAATATTAGTCTCTTCTTGGATAGCGGAGACTTTATCAATAAAAGCATTAATATCGGAATTATATTCATAATTCTCATAGAAACATTTCAATATAGCAAAATTTTCAGGCCTATAAACATCATCATCAAAAGCTTCATACTTTTCAAACAAAGATTCAATTTCATAAGCACCCTTAAAAGCAATAAATTCTTCTATTTGTTCCACATCATAGTAATCATATATACCATTAGCATAAGAAGCTAAGGTTTCATTATCATTAAATTTGCATGAAAAGGGAAGGTGTGGAGCCTTCATGCTAGAGCAACAAGTATAATCATAACTCAAGCATACTTTCCAAGCATACCACTTCAACATATAAATTTGATCCCATAATAGTTTCCCTTTTTGAGTCAAGCGATAGTCCCTAAAGTATTCACGTTGATCCAACGTGTCTCCCATTACCAAATTGAATGGGGTTTTCTCAGAATTATCAAAGTAGTACATAATATTTTTCACATATTGAGCATCGAGGGTTTTAGGAGGTTCCCCATCTCCATGAGAAGCAAGTACACCTATTTTTTTGGTATTTCGTGTTCCATATCCATAACTAAAGATAAATAACAACTAAGAATAGCAAATAAAAATTAATTAGAGATAAAGCAAACAAGCACACACGAGAATATTCACCCCACGCTATTGCTCCCCGGCAACGGCGCCAGAAAAAGGTCTTGATAACCCACAAGTATAGGGGATCAATTGTAGCCTCTTTCGATAAGTAAGAGTGTCGAACCCAACGAGGAGCTAAAGGTAGAATAAATATTCCCTCAAGTTCTATCGGCCACCGATACAACTCTACGCACGCTGGACGTTCGCTTTACCTAGAACAAGTATGAAACTAGAAGTACTTTGTGGGTTTTGTTGGATAGGTTTGCAAGAATATAAAGAGAGCGAAATAAAAAGTAGGGGCTGTTTAGATAAATACACAACTAAATTAGTTTTAGTAAAGATCTTCTTGTCACGAGAAAGTTATTTGTCCTTAGGCAATCGATAACTAGACTGGTAATCGTTATTGCAATTTTATATGAGGGAGAGGCATAAGCTAACATACTTTCTCTTCTTGGATCATATGCACTTATGATTGGAACTTTAGCAAGCATCCGCAACTACGAAAGATCATTAAGGTAAAACCCAACCATAACATTAAAGTATCAAGTCCTCTTTATTCCCATACGCAAACAACCTACTTACTCGGGTCTGTGCTTCTGTCACTCACGCCACCCACCATAAGCAAATCATGAACATATTGAAAACCCTATAGCGGGGATCTCTCATGCTTGTGCGACACGGAGAGCACCATAGGACAACACCAATAATAAAACATGCAACTCAAACCAATCACAATCATCAATTAACCAATAGGACAAAACAGATCTACTCAAACATCATAGGATAGTCATACATCATTGGGAAATAATATATAGCGTTGAGCACCATGTTTAAGTAGAGATTGCAGCGGGTAAGAGAGAGGCTACACCGCTGCATAGAGGGGGGAAGAGTTGGTGTTGATGGCGGTGAAGTTGTTGGTGAAGATTGCGGTGATGATGATGGCCGCCGGCGGGGTTCCGGCGCCACCGGAAGAGAGGGGGAGAGAGCCCCCCTTCTTCTTCTTCTTCCTTGACCTCCTCCCTATATGGGAGAAGGGTTTCCCCTCTGGTCCTTGGTCTCCATGGCCCGGGAGGGGCGAGAGCCCCTCCGAGATTGGATCTGTCTCTCTGTCTCTCTCTGTTTCTGCATTCCCGGTATCTGCCCTTTCACCATTTCGGGTATATATGGAGATCCATAACTCCGATTGGCCTGAAACATTTGCCGTGATTTTTACCAAAAATTAGCTTTCTTGCGTCCGAAGTTGAGCAGCAACCACCTTACGGGGGGCCATGAGGGGGGTAGGCGCGCCCCTGCCTCGTGGCCCCCTCGGGCACCGTCTCACGTGGATTTTGTTTCCATAGTTCTCCAAATATTCTAAAAGTATTCTCCGTCGTTTTTATCCCGTTTGGATTCCGTTTGATATGGATATTCTGCGGAACAAAAATATGCAACAAACAGGAACTGCCACTGGGCACTGGATCAATATGTTAGTCCCAAAAATAATATAAAAAGTTGCCAAAAGTATATGAAAGTTGTATAATATTGGCATGGAACAATCAAAAATTATAGATACGATGGAGACGTATCAAAAGTCCAATTAAGCGTCTTCATCTATCTCTATAGATCTTGATACCCAATATATAAGCAGCTTCACCGTGGTCTTTCATAGAAAAATTCTTATTCAAGTATCCCTTTATGCTATCCAAAAATTCTACATCATTTCCGATCAACAATATGTCATCCACATATAATATTGGAAATGCTACAGAGCTCCCACTCACTTTCTTGTAAATACAGGCTTCTCCAAAAGTCTGTATAAAACCATATGCTTTGATCACACTATCAAAATGTATATTCCAACTCCGAGAGGCTTGCACCCGTCCATTAATGGATCGCTGGAGCTTGCACACTTTGTTAGCACCTTTTGGATTGACAAAACCTTCTGGTTTCATCATATACAACTCTTCTTTAAGATATCCATTAAGGAATGCAGTTTTGACATCCATTTGACAAATTTCATAATCATAAAATGCGGCAATTGCTAACATGATTCGGACAGACTTAAGCATCGCTACGGGTGAGAAGGTCTCATCGTAGTGAACTCCTTGAACATGTCGAAAACCTTTCGTAACAAGTCGAGCTTTGTAAACAATAATATTACCATCAGCGTCAGTCTTCCTCTTGAAGATCCATCTATTCTCTATGGCTTGCCGATCAACGGGCAAGTCAACCAAAGTCCACACTTTATTCTCATACATGGATCCCATCTCAGATTTCATGACCTCAAGCCATTTTGCGGAATCTGGGCTCATCATCGCTTCCTCATAGTTCGTAGGTTCGTCATGGTCAAGTAACATGACCTCCAGAACAAGATTACCGTACCACTCTGGTGTGGATCTTACTCTAGTTAACCTACGAGGTTAGGTAGTAACTTTATCTAAAGTTTCATGATCATCCTCATTAGCTTCCTCACTAATTGGTGTAGAAGTCATAGGAACCGGTTTCTGTGAAGAACTACTTTCAATAAGGGAGCAGGTATAGTTACCTCATCAAGTTCTACTTTCCTCCCACTCACTTTTTTCGAGAGAAACTCCTTCTCTTGAAAGGATCCATTCTTAGCAACGAATACCTTGCCTTCGGATCTGTGATAGAAGGTGTACCCAACGGTCTCCTTTGGGTATCCTATGATGACGCACTTTTCTGATTTTGGTTCTAGCTTATCGGGTTGAAGCTTTTTCACATAAGCATCGCAACCCCAAACTTTAAGAAATGACAACTTGGGTTTCATGCCAAACCACAGTTCATAAGGTGTCATCTCAACGGATTTAGATGGTGCCCTATTAACGTGAATGTAGCCGCCTCTAAAGCATAACCCCAAAATGATAGCGGTAAATCAGTAAGAGACATCATAGATCGCACCATATCTAATAAAGTGCGGTTACGACATTCGGACACACCATTGCGTTGTGGTGTTCTAGGTGGCGTGAGTTGCGAAACTATTCCGCATTGTTTCAAATGAAGACCAAACTCATAACTCAAATATTCTCCTCCACAATCAGATTGTAGAAACTTCATCTTCTTGTTACGATGATTTTCGACTTCACTCTAAAATTCTTTGAACTTTTCAAATATTTCAGTCTTATGTTTCATCAAGTAGATATACCCATATCTGCTCAAATCATCTATGGAGGTGAGAAAATAACGATACCCGCCGCGAGCCTCAATATTCATTGGACCACATACATCAGTATGTATGATTTCCAACAAATCAGTTGCTCGCTCCATTGTTCCGGAGAACGGCATTTTAGTCATCTTGCCCATGAGGCATGGTTTGCAAGTACCAAGTGATTCATAATCAAGTGATTCCAAAAGTTCATCAGTATGGGGTTTCTTCATGCGCTTTACACCAATATGACCCAAACGACAGTGCCACAAATAAGTTGCACTATTATTATCAACTCTGCATCTTTTGGCTTCAATATTATGAATATGTGTATCACTACTATCGAGATTTAACAAAAACAGACCACTCTTCAAGGGTGCATGACCATAAAAGATATTACTCATATAAATAGAACAACCATTATTCTTAGATTCAAATGAATAACCGTCTCGCATCAAACAAGATCTAGATATAATGTTCATGCTTAACGCTGGCACCAAATAACAATTATTCGGGTCTAAAACTAATCCTGAAGGTAGATGTAGAGGTAGCGTGCTGACGGCGATCACATCGACTTTGGAACCATTTCCCATGTGCATCGTCACCTCGTCCTTATCCAATCTTCGCTTAATCCGCAGTCCCTGTTTTGAGTTGCAAATATTAGCAACAAAACCAGTATCAAATACGCAGGCACTACTATGAGCATTAGTAAGGTACACATCAATAACATGTATATCACATATACCTTTGTTAACCTTGCCATCCTTCTTATCCGCCAAATACTTGGGGCGGTTCCGCTTCCAGTGACTAGTCCCTTTGCAGTAGAAGCACTCTGTCTTAGGCTTAGGTCCAGATTTGGGTTTCTTCTCTTGAGCAGAAACTTGTTTGTCGTTCTTCTTGAAGTTCCCCTTCTTATTCCCTTTACCCTTTTTCTTGAAACTAGTGGTCTTATTGACAATCAACACTTCATGTTCTTTCTTGATTTCTACCTCCGCAGCCTTTAGCATTGCGAAGAGCTCCGGAATTGTCTTTTCCGTCCCTTGCATATTATAGTTCATGACGAAGCTCTTGTAGATTGGTGGCAGTGATTGAAGAATTCTGTCAATGACACTATCATAAGGAAGATTAACTCCCAACTGAATCAAGTGGTTGTTATACCCAGACATTTTGAGTATATGTTCACTGACAGAACTATTCTCCTCCATCTTGCAGCCGTAGAACTTATTGGAGACTTCATATCTCTCAATCCTGTTAATCAAATCTGAGATGGGATCCATGTATGAGAACAAAGTGTGGACTTTGGTTGACTTGCCCAATTATCGTCAAGCAATTGAGAATAAATGGATCTTCAAGAAGAAGACTGACGCTGACAGTAATGTTACTATCTATAAAGCTCGACTTGTTGCAAAAGGTTTTTGACAAGTTCAAGGGATTGACTACGATGAGACTTTCTCACCCGTAGTGATGCTTAAGTCTGTCTGAATCATGTTAGCAATTGCCGCATTTTATGATTATGAAATTTGGCAAATGGATGTCAAAACTGCATTCCTGGATGGATTTCTGGAAGAAGAGTTGTATATGATGCAATCGGAAGGTTTTGTCGATCCAAAGGGAGCGAACAAAGTGTGCAAGCTCCAGCGATCCATTTATGGACTGGTGCAAGCCTCTCGGAGTTGGAATAAATGTTTTGATAGTGTGATCAAAGCATATGGATTTATACAGACTTTTGGAGAAGCCTGTATTTACAAGAAAGTGAGTGGGAGCTCTGTAGCATTTCTGATATTATATGTGGATGACATATTGTTGATCGGAAATAATGTAGAATTATCTGGAAAGCATAAATGAGTATTTAAAAGGAGTTTTTCAAAGAAAATCCTTGGTGAAGCTGCTTACACATTGAGCATCAAGATCTATAGAGATAGATCAAGACGCTTGATAAGTTTTTTCAATGAGTACATACCTTGACAAGATTTTGAAGTAGTTCAAAATGGAACAGTCAAAGAAAGAGTTCTTGCCTGTGTTACAAGGTATGAAATTGAGTCAGACTCAAAGCCTGACCACGTTAGAAGATAGAAAGAGAATGAAATTCATTCCCTATGCCTCAGCCATAGGTCTATAAGGTATGCCATGCTGTGTACCAGATCTATTGAATACCCTAACTGAGTTTAGCAAGGGAGTACAATAGTGATCTAGGAGTAGATCACTAGACATCGGTCAAAAATTATCCTTAGTGGAATAAGGATATGTTTCTCGATTATGGAGGTGACAAAAGGTTCGTCGTAAAGGGTTACGTCGATGCAAGTTTTGACACTGATCCAGATGACTCTAAGTCTCAATCAGGATACATATTGAAAGTGGGAGAAATTAGCTAGAGTAGCTCCGTGCAGAGCATTGTTGACATAGAAATTTGCAAAATACATACGGATCCGAATGTGGCAGACCCGTTGACTAAATTTCTCTCACAAGCAAAACATGATCACACCTTAGTACTCTTTGGGTGTTAATCACATAGCGATGTGAACTAGATTATTGACTCTAGTAAACCCTTTGGGTGTTTGTTACATGACGATGTGAACTATGGGTGTTAATCACATGGTGATGTGAACCATTGATGTTAAATCACATGGCGATGTGATCTAGTTTATTGACTCTAGTGCAAGTGGGAGACTGAAGGAAATATGCCCTAGAGGCAATAATAAAGTTATTATTTATTTCCTTATATCATGATAAATGTTTATTATTCATGCTAGAATTGTATTAACCGGAAACATAATACTTGTGTGAATACATTGACAAACAGAGTGTCGCTAGTCTGCCTCTACTTGACTAGCTCGTTCATCAAAGATGGTTATGTTTCCTAGCCATAGACATGAGTTGTCATTTGATTAACGGGATCACATCATTAGGAGAATGATGTGATTGACTTGACCCATTCCGTTAGCTTAGCACTTGATCGTTTAGTATTCTGCTATTGCTTTCTTCATGACTCATACATGTTCCTATGACTATGAGATTATGCAACTCCCGTTTACCAGAGGGACACTTTGTGTGCTACCAAACGTCACAACGTAACTGTGTGATTATAAAGGTGCTTTACAGGTGGCTCCAAAGGTACTTGTTGGGTTGGCATATTTTGAGATTAGGATTTGTCACTCCGATTGTCGGAGAGGTATCTCTGGGCCCACTCGGTAATGCACATCACTATAAGCCTTGCAAGCATTGTGACTAACGAGTTAGTTGCGGGATGATGCATTACGGAACGAGTAAAGAGACTTGCCGGTAACGAGATTGAAATGGTATTGAGATACCGATGATCGAATCTCGGGCAAGTAACATACCGATGACAAAGGGAACAACGTATGTTGTTATGCGGTTTGACCGATAAAGATCTTCGTAGAATATGTAGGAACCAATATGAGCATCCAGGTTCCACTATTGGTTATTGACCATAGACGTGTCTCGGTCATGTCTACATAGTTCTCGAACCCGTAGGGTCCGCACGCTTAAAGTTTGATGACGATCGGTATTATGAGTTTTGTGTTTTGATGTACCGAAGGTAGCTCGGAGTCCCGGATGTGATCATGGACAGGACGAGGAGTTTCGAAATGGTCGAGACGTTAAGATTGATATATTGGACGACTATGTTTGGACACCGGAAAGGTTCCGGAAGGTTTAGGGCATATACCGGAGTACCGGAGGGTTACCGGAACCCCCCGGGGGGTTAATTGGGCCTCATGGGCCTTGGTGGGAGAAGAGGAGGGGCGGCCTAGGGCAGCCGAGTGCCCCCTCCCCCTCTAGTCCAAATAGGACAAGGAGGGGGGCGCCCCCCTTTCCCCCTCCTACTCCAACTAGGAAAAGAGGGAGTCCTAGGAGTAGGACTCCTCCCTGGCGCGCCTCCTCCTGGCCGGCCGACCTCCTCCCCCTGGTCCTTTATACATGGGGGCAGGGGAGGGGGGCACTTCTAGACACACAAGTTGATATGTTTATCTATTCCAGCCTGCACAAACAGCTCATCCTCGAGCTGTAAGGTGGGGAAGTGCTTGCTGAACTCCTCGAGGTGATCAAGCACCATCAAACACCTTTGCGACAGCTGGGGCAGCTAGGTCGGCAGCGACGGCGTCCTCCTCAATGTAGTCTGCAGCCTCCAGGTAGAAGAGTCGCGGGTAGACGTGGTCGGGCGTGTAGGGCTTGTCGCAGTTGAAGCACAACCCTTGGCGGCGACGCTCGTGTAGCTCGACCGAGGTGAGCCGGCGAAACGGGCGCGCCGTGGTTGCGGCGAGGGGTGCCGCGGAAGTCTGAGCAGGCCGACCCTGCGCGGGAACATCTGGCCAGGGTAGCGGTCCAGCGGCTCAGGATGGTGATGTCTGCTGGATGGCCACCGCACGGCGCTCGAACGCGCGGGCGTAGTACATGGCCGTCTGAAGATCCTGGGGTCCCCGAAGCTCCACGTCCATGCGGATGTGATTCGGAAGTCCACCGACGAAGAGGTCGGCCCGCTGCTGCGCCGTCACGCCCAACGCGTGGCATGCAAGGGCCTGGAAACGGTCGGTAAAGTCCTGAACCGTGGAGGTGAAGGGAAGGCGGCCTAGCTCTGCCAGGTGGCTCCCACGGATCGGTGGCCCAAAACAAAGGAGGCAGAGCTCGCGGAAGTGCTCCCAAGGTGGCATGCTGCTCTTGTCCTGCTCGATGGCGTAGTACCAGGTCTGTGCCGTGCCGCGGAGGTGGTAGGAGGCGAGCCAGGTACGCTCCAAGGTGAGGGTGCGCTGCCCGCGAAAGAACTCTCGCATTGGTTGAGCCAGTTGAGGGGGTCCTCCATGCCATCATAAGTGGTTAAGTCCAGTTTGGCAAACCGTGGCGGTGTCTGAGTCGGAGCGTCGTGGCCGACTGGCTCGGAGGTGCGAAGCAGCGAGGACTGGGGCGCCCGATCAGCATGGCCGCGGCCCGTGTAGTGTCCTGCCAAACCGGAGGGATCGCCGAACTGCAGAGTGGGTGCCGGTGGGTCTCCCGCCGACGTGTAGACGGGTGGCGCCGATGATTTGGTCAACCAGGCCGATATTGGGGATGGCGACGGTGGAAAACGCACGTGCTGAATCGGTATGCCTCCCTGTGTAGGTGACCCGGGCCTCGTGCTGGCCGGTGGAGGGACCGGCAGCTGCGGCGGCATGGAGTCGGGTGGCGTGGGGGGTGCAGCGAGGGCCGGAGCCGGCCACTGTGGCCATTGAGGCGCAGCAGCAGGCGGCGGTGGGGCCGGCAGTTGGGGATGCGGCTGCTAGGACCCGGGAGGCGGCGGGGGCGCGGCGATCGCGGGGCCGCCATCGCGCCGATGGGGGCGAGGGCAGGCGGCGGCTGACCGTGCAAGTGCTGGTGTAGAGGCCCGATCGGTGTCGTGGTGGTCCCGTACCAGGGCATGGCGGCTGGCCCAGTCGCGGCGGCCGGAGGCTGCCCATAAGGCCCGGCCAGGTAGAGGCGGATGCCCTAGACGGCGGTGACGAGGTCATTAAGGACCCCGGTGATCTCCGCCGGGGAGTAGCGGCGACAGGCGGCGCGGTGACGGCCAGCAACTGGCCGGTGGAGGCCCCCGCGGAGGAGCCGAGTGGCGCGGTGAAGAGGTCGATCGGCGCAGTGGCGAGGGTTGAGGATGCGGCGGTGGTGGACAGCGGCGGCGTTGGTGGTGGAGCAGACATGGTCGGACCCAAGCTATCTGATACCAAATTGGTAGGAGCTAGGATCCTACCTAGTCTAGGGTGTAGGTTGTACGGGAAGGGGGAGGGTTGACGAGATGCGATCGCGGCTGCCGGCGGCGGGGCGCTGTAGCGCGATGAGGAGGCGGCGACGGCGCAAGAGGCGGCTAGGGTTAGGTCTCCCGGCTCCCTTCGGGAAGCCGAGCAAATAATGATTGCTTCTTGCTTGATTAGATTGATACATCTCCTCTCCTTATATAAAAAGGTTTACTTGATTCCTAAGCAAACGACCCTAATAACGATAAGATAATTGGCCTAAGCCCTAATGACGATAAGATAACTTGGGCCACAACCCACTAGGCTAAGCCACTAATATGCCGGTCATAACACCCCGAGCACTGCAGAGGGTTGGTCAGGTGCAATGAGAGGAAATGGCGCAGAAGGGCCACAGAGGGGGCAATGCCCACCATGTCCTCGCAGACAAAGGCGAATATAACATATTGAACTACCATCTCACAACTCACCTCCACCCTCAACATAATACCCGTCTCCGCCTTCCCCATCCCCATCAATATAAATTGAGGACTAGGGCGCAAGATAGGTCTTTCCTTGTGTTGTACCCCTCTACCATGGTTCTGCGGCAGCGTGGTTAGGCGGCGAGGAAGATAGGGCTAGGCGACCCATCTGGGACAAAAGCTGAGGGTTCGCCCTTACTGATCCTAGAGCAATTGGGCAAGGAAGAGAAGAGGAGGCGGGCTCGGAGTTCTGGCAGCAAGTCTATGCCCTTCTTCTTGAACGGATTTCTCGCAATCCCAAGGTATAAAATCCAGATCTATGTTTTGGGGGTGGAGATCCAGATCTATTTTCTGGGGGTGGGGATCCAGTTCTGTTTGATCTTAACAGGATAGGCCTCACTAGATGGTAATCTTAAAGTGTATGATATACCTTCTTTTGTAATGAGTTCCATGCCGATTTTCACGCCCGCGATAAAAATATGTGTTGATGATTGTGTGTAGATATTTGTGCATGTAGCCCGCTAAAATCATCGATTGCGTTGGTAAAAAAGCCCCGTGGATTACTACTTCTATGGTGCGCCTTAACTGTATTATCATGAATCGAGGGATTTCCTCCTTGTTTTGGCGGTTGATTTCAATTCACGTGTGTATTTCTTGTGTAGTTAACTTCCTGGGTTTATGATTGATTACTATGACTAAATAATAACAGTTGCGTGAACAACTAACCCCTTTTCTTTTGTTTCTTTAATAAAAACTAGGTAAGACCAAATTTGTTATACACTGTGTTTGTTGTGTCAATCAATGTGCTAATTATGTTGCACTTTGTATGACATTAGTGAATTTACTCATTGAACTAAAAAAATCTTTTATTTGTTCATGACATGGATGTTTGATTTAAGCAGTGGTGTAGTCATAGTTTTCATATACTCTTCATTCACGTAATACTTCATACTTTGTAGATAAGTGTATTATAACTTTTATTTCAGCTTTGCTTCATAGGCAAATGAGAGGAGAAATATGTTAGTGTGGTGGGACACAAAATATAAGATACTTTTGTCATCAACTTCTACTGTTGCGTGTAGGAACAAAAGGCGAAAGAGATGTTTTTTCCTATGTGTCAATATATAAAGGGATATGGTGAGCACATAAACAATGAAATATATAAGAATGATACGATTTGTTTGTCATACTTAAGTTTGGAAGAGCACCTTGCTTTCCATTCTTGCAAACCCTTCAGGGGTCATGACACTTGCTTCATGAGAGTATTACGCTGCACATAGATGTGTTGTGCAGAAAGTAGCAATGCTTTTGAACACTCGTTTCATCGTCAAATTTGCTAGTGCAACATCTTCTGTAGATTTATGTGTGTGGTGGTACATATTATGAGATGTCATGTTATTATTGACACCCCATTGAAGTCACATGGTTATAGGATTAGTAATGGAGTCAGGATTTTTGTCTACAATATATGCAATATGTGTACAAAACTATAAGAGGTTAACCTCATTTCATGTTCAATGGCTCATTTAGTTTATCCCACCCCCTGTTTGGGTCAGCGGGATCAACCCCAAGCCGCCCGCTTTGTGTAGCGCCGTGAGTCACATCTGCTCGGTTCTAATCCTGATTCAATTCCTCAGGCCACCCATTTTGCTTGTTGTTTAAATCATCTTCTTCCAGCCCATAAAAAAATTCCTGACATTAATTAGGGTGCAACAATGAAGATCATTCAACCTATGCAGAGATGGGACCCCCTAGAAGATTGAAATCCAATTGAGGCAAAATGAGTGAGGCCTAAAAGAGGTCATCACAAGCTACATGGTCTCAATGACACAAAATGGCTCTACCCAACTCAACCAATATTCTTTTAACCCCTATGCCTAAAACCAATGTGACCAGTTCATTCTCTTACAACATACCCAGATATATACTACTTTTGTATGAAAATATAAGACGTTTATGCAGAAACGTCTTATATTCTGGTACGGAGCGAGTGTCATTTATCGTAGGGATTATAGTACTCCTATTATGTTACCTTGGGCAAAATAGGCAACCACACTTGAGAGGCAAAAAATCAGCTTAAAACGGCTTGATTAGCCCACTGTCCTGCACCCCAACCTGCTTTCTTGAGCGGTAAAAAATGGTTTACCCTTGGCACTCACCGCTTTCCTTTCTCCGCGGGGGGCTCACATCCCCGTAGCGGCCTTTCCTCCTTTTCTTTCCCACCCGCACCACGCGGCTATCCTTTTCCTCCCTAACACGCTACCGCCCCGTCCGGATCCGACGGCCCGAGCCCCGCCACGCCACCCGACGGCCGGATGCCCCCCCCCCGGCCGGGCCACCACCGGGCGCCTTGAAAACTTGCAGGCCAGATACCACGCTTTATCTTCGCCCATCCGTCGTGAGCGAGCTAGAGAGAGAGCTGCTGCCCGATACTACTCCCGGCTCCGCCTCCCCCCCTCCACCCTTCCCGCTTCTCTCTCGGCGCCGCGGAGCTCCAAACCCTCGCCATTTGGCTGCGCCGATCCGCCCGCCCCGCACGCACGCCCGTGTGATAACCTTACCTGATAAGGATCACAAATCACAGGATAATTCACTCTGTAGGGGAATTCAATTATAGAGTGGGCTTGTCTTGAGGTGGAAGAAAGAGTTGGGAAAGGGGATAGAATGAGCGAGCTATCAATTACAACTTCGCTGCCGATCTGGAGAATGAGTCGTGCTATAAGTACGTACTCCAACTATAGAGGCCAACGGCCCACTAGCCCTATTCCTATTACAAGGCCCCAAAGCCCAACAGCCTCTATTCACTCGTGCCCCTTTACTCCCTTGCCTCGCCACCCATATGCTCTTGGTCGCTTACAGTGCCGCCCGCTGGAAATCCAGCATGCCCCCATGCTGGTGCCGCCGGATAGCGTTTCTTCAGGACTTCATAATCTTCCCACGTAGCTGCTGCTTCCGGAAGACCCGACCACTGGACTCGGATTTGCACATGCGCGGCGTTGCCTTTCTTCACCATCTTCCGTTCGAGGACTTGCACAGGAACCAAATTACCTGCAGACAGATCCACTTGAGTTGGGAGTTCAGAAAACCACTGGAGTATGAGCAGGTTTGTGTTCCTTTAGCTGAGATACATGGAACACTGGGTGGATTTGTGCACCCTCAGGCAGCAATAACTTGTACGCTGCTGGTCCAATGCATTCCAAGACCTCAAATGGCCCATAGTACTTATATGCCAGCTTAGGACACGGCCTGTTGACCACGGAATGTTGAGCATATGGCTGGAGCTTCAGATACACATAGTCACCCACTGAAAATGATCTGTCCGATCTGCGTGCATCTGCATAGTGTTTTATTTTTGCTTGAGCTCTCATTAAGTTAGCTTTTAAGACTGCTGAGTGAGCCTGGTGTTCCCTGAGCCACTGTTCAACTTCAATGTTGTCAGATTGGAGCAGAGAAGAAAAGAATCCATAGCTAGGATTATACCCATACAAGGCCTTGAAAGGAGAGCACCCCAAGGAAGTATGGAAATTGGTATTGTACCAGAATTCAGCAAGAGGAAGCCAAGTCTGCCATTTGGTTGGAGTATCATGTACTGCACACCTCAAATACATTTCCAAGCACTGATTGACTCTCTCACTCTGACCATCAGTTTGTGGGTGGTATGTAGTAGACATGTGCAACTTGGTGTCCCATAGTTTGAACAGATCCCTCCAAAAGTTGCTTGTGAAAACCTTGTCTCTGTCAGATACTATAGTAAGTGGAGGTCCATGCAATTTAACCACTATCTCCAAAAAAGCTTTGGCCACAACAGGAGCAGAAAAGGGATGTTTAAGAGGAATGAAATGGGCATATTTAGTATGTCTATCAACCACCACCAATATGACACTGTACCCAGCAGATTTAGGGAGTCCTTCGATGAAATCCATAGTCACTTGCTGCCAAGGGCCCTCAGGAACAGGCAAAGGATTCAGAAGGCCAGGGTACTTGCAATGTTCATGTTTTGCTTTTTGACAAATGTCACATTGTTGCACATATTCAGTCGCATCATTCTTCAATCCTGACCAAGCAAACAGTTTGTGAACTCTCTGGTAAGTGGCAAGTATCCCCGAATGGCCTCCCATTGCACTATCATGAAATGCAGATACTAATTTGGTTTTTAGAGCTGAATTTGCTCCAATCCAAATTCTATCTTGAAATTTGATTATCCCTTGCTGCAAGGAAAATCCTTCTGCATTCTCAGTAGAAACTGCTTGCTGTTGTATTAATTGTTGTGCTTTAGGGACCACTTCATAAGAATTCACCACCTCTTGCATCCACACCGGTTGACTCTGAGAAGTTGCAGACACCGCAAGCAGATCTCCTACTCTTGATAATGCATCAGCCACAGTGTTTTCAGTCCCCTTTTTGTACTGAAACTGAAACTGAAGTCCCACCAGTTTAGTCATGGCTTTTCGTTGAAGATCAGATGTGAGAATTTGATCCCCTAACTGACACAAACTCTGATGATCGGTTTTGATAATAAAAGCTCCTCTTTGCAAGTAAGCTCTCCATTTCTCCACTGCCAGCATGATAGCTAAAAACTCTTTCTCATATATGGACAGTTGTTGATTCTTAATGCCCAGTGCTTTACTGTAGAATGCTATAGGATGTCCTTGTTGCAAAAGAACAGCTCCAATACCCGTTGAGCATGCATCTGTTTCAATGGTGAACTGCTTATCAAAGTCGGGTAACGACAGCACAGGAGTAGTGGACATAGCAACTTTCAGTTTATCAAAAGCCTGTTGAGCCGCCTCGGACCATGCAAAATTGTTTTTCTGCAGTAGCTGTGTCAGAGGTTTTGCAATAATACCATAATGCTGCACAAACTTCCTGTAATACCCGGTGAGACCCAGAAATCCTCGGAGTTCTGTGACATTTTGAGGAACAGGCCACTCCAACATCACTTTAGTTTTCTCAGGATCTGTAGCCACCCCTTTATCTGAGATAATATGACCCAAATACTCTAATTTTTGTTGAGCAAAAGAGCATTTGCTCATCTTAGCATAAAACTGGTTTTCTCTCAAAATTTGTAGCACTTCTCTCAGGTGAGCTATATGGTCCACTAGAGACTGGCTGAACACCAAGATGTCATCCATGAAGGATATGACATACTTTCTGTTCCCTTTGGACAAGTACAAATTCATGTTACCCTGGAAAGTACCCGGAGCTGTAGCAAGTCCAAACGCCATGAACTTGAACTGATAATGACCATTATGGGTCTGAAAAGCTGTTTTATGTTCATCTTCAGGTACCATTCTAATCTGGTGGTAACCTGCTCTTAGATCCAACTTTGTAAACCACTTAGTGCCTGCCAACTCATCTAATAGTTCATCCACCACCGGCATAGGAAACCTACTCTTCACCGTGATGGAGTTAAGTTTCCTGTAATCCACACAGAATCTCCATGTGCCATCTTTCTTTTTTACCAGTAATACGGGAGAGGCAAAAGGACTGACACTAGGGGTTATCAACCCCGTTTCTAGCATCTCAGCCACTTGTTTTTCAATTTCATCCTTTTGAAGAGGAGAGTATCTGTAAGGTCTTACATTCACTGGAAGAGCCCCAGGTACCAGGTGTATGGCATGATCTAGGGGTCTTGAAGGGGGTAATGTTTTAGGATCTTGGAACACATCCGCAAATTCTTGTATCACTACTTGCACCTCATTCGGAATTTCATTTGGTGTTTTTGACATCACAGGAGTGATCAAAGCAGTTGCCCAAATGTCATTACCAGTGTGCCATCTCATGGCTTGCTCAACTGATACTTCTTGTAACACCGGGTTGGCTGGAGGTAACAAGCCTTGCAAGGTTATGAGCTAGTCTTGAAATTGGAACCTCACCCATTTTTCTTTCCACTGACAAGTCATTTCACCCCATTGCTCTAGCCAATCCATCCCCAAGATCATATCATATCCTCCTAGGTCTAGTACTTTCATTGGGTAGCTAAAAGTGTGGCCCTGAACCCACCAGTGCAGCTCAGGCACCACTGATTTGCACTGTAGCATTTCCCCATTTGCCACCTTCACCTGCAGTGGTGTTTTCAACTCTTGGTGTGTGAGCTGCGCTCGGGCTAACATCTCAATATCTATAAAGCTGTGAGTGCTGCCCGAATCCAACAGAATTAGCACAACTTGATTCCCAATTAAGGCTCGCAACCTGATTGTCCTTGGATGATCTGCCCCTGAAATGGCATTTACCGACAGCTGCATCTCTTGTAAGGCTGCTTCCTGTTCCTCAACTTCATCAAGCACTTCATCAGATAGAACAGTAGGGCCTTCACATTGCAATGCTTGCACAGTTGCCTGAACCGGGTGCTTAGCACACACGTGAGTTGGTGTGTATTTTTCTCCACAACTATAAAAAGACCATTAGCCCTTCGAAACTCTTTCAGCTGTCTAGCTTTCCATAGATCTCCTACAGCCACTAGTTGAGCCTTGTAATCAGTTTTTGAACCCATTGCTTTGTGGTTTGTCCATTTAACATGTTTGCTTCTAGCCAAGACCTCTTCCTGAATACCAGCATACATCGCAGCTTCGCTGACTGTCGCTGGTATTTGCATCTCCACCGCAGCTCTCAACTCCTCTCTCAGACCCAACACAAACCTAGTTACCAGAAATGTGTCGCTAACTGTGTTTTCATACAGCAACAACTGGTAAGTTAATTGCGTAAACTCTCTTTTGTACTCTGCCACTGACCCTGACTGTTTTAGCATCATCAACTCTTTCATTTTGTGTCTGTGCACGTTGACATCAAACCCTGACATCACAGCAGAGCGAAACTCATGCCAATTAGGCCACTGATGAGTCAGTTTATACGCATGAAACCAATTGGCCGCATCGCCACACATGTGCAATGTAGAAGAAGTAACTCTGAAGAATTCAGGAATCTCATACAAGGAAAAATAAGCTTCACATCCGTCGAGCCATATGCATACATCACTACCATCAAAACGGGGAAAATCCATTTTGGGCAGCCAAGGTCGACGTGGATGTTGCTCTTCACAAGAGGCTACAAATGCTACTTTTTGCTTCTCCAAATTTGACTGTTGACGTTGTTTTTCCGTAGGTGCAGGAGGGTTAAGTGGATGTGTTTTGTTCAGGGAATTTATGATAGGAGGAGTACCCATTATGCTGTCATTGGTTGAGGGTGATGATCCGGACGGCGAATGCTTGGACCTCTGATCATTCGCGGCCGCCACTTGTTCCTGTCGCACCTCGCCAATTGACTTCATTGTCAGGTTCACGTTACTCTAAATCACATCGATGCGTTCCACCTGAGTGTTGAACTTCTGATCCAACTCATCAATCCTGGTGAAGAGCTCATCTATCCGGTTGATTTTGTCCCCCAAACCTGCCAGGACTTCCAGCTTCTTCATCACTCACGACTCGAACGCCTCCATGGAGCTGAGCACGAACTCCGTCTGCGCGCTTGCCTTGGGGGGAGCCGTAGTGACCGAGGTCTACCACCGCCTAGATCGGCGAGTACTGGAGCGCTGCTTCTCCGCCTCCGCCCGCGCTCTATCCTCTACAACCAATCTTCCACGCCTCCCGAACAACGCCAATCCTGCCGCACCTCGGAATTTTACACCTAGTGAACGGACCCTGGGAAACCGTGTGCTAACCCGATCCGCCGTCGAATGCACCCCGCCGCCACTCAGAAGCGCCGCCTGCGTCGCACACGATAAGCGACCACTCACCGCTGCCGCGAGCTCCGCCTCCGCGTCGGAATTTTACAGGAGAACCCAACCTCCGCGCAGTCGAGCCCGATTCGCCGCCCCGCCACCAATCGCACGAATCTGATACCAATTGTGATAACCTTACTTGATAAGGATCACAAATCACAGGATAATTCACTCTGTAGGGGAATTCAATTACAGAGTGGGCTTGTCTCGAGGTGGAAGAAAGAGTTGGGAAAGGGGATAGAATGAGCGAGCTATCAATTACAACTTCGCTGCCGATCTGGAGAAC
Organism: Aegilops speltoides; assembly: GCA_021437245.1. NCBI lineage: Eukaryota > Viridiplantae > Streptophyta > Magnoliopsida > Poales > Poaceae > Aegilops > Aegilops speltoides. Next base: position 87,243,171 of record CM038141.1, on the reverse strand, counting down.
GAGTCGTGCTATAAGTACGTACTCCAACTATAGAGGCCAACGGCCCACTAGCCCTATTCCTATTAAAAGGCCCCAAAGCCCAACAGCCTCTATTCACTCATGCCCCTTTACTCCCTTGCCTCGCCACCCATATGCTCTTGGTCGCTTACAGCCCGGCCGCCGCGCCGATTGAGGTAGGTGCACGAATCGGCCCAGAATTTGCGGCCCTCCGCTGGCTGCTCGCTCGTCTGCCGCGCGTGAATCGGGCGGTCCCTGTCGCCGCTGGGGCTGGGGGAATTATTTTCGGGTGGGGGAGTTTTAGGTTTTTTTCCCTCCCTCTCAAGGGATCTGCGCCGGTGGGCGAGCTGGGAGCTCCCCGGTGGTCGATCTCGGGTGAAAGATCGTGGATGTCGCCTAGAGGGGGGGGGGTGAATAGGCGTTTTAAAATAATTACGGTTTAGGCTTAACAAATGCGGAATAAACCTAACGGTTAATTTGTCAAGCACAAAACCTAAAGCAACTAGGCTCACCTATGTGAACCAACAACTTATGCTAAGCAAGATAAACAACTATGTGATAGCAAGATATATGACAAAGAACAATATGGCTATCACAAAGTAAAGTGCATAAGTAAAGGGCTCGGGTAAGAGATAACCAAGGCACGCGGAGACGACGATGTATCCCGAAGTTCACACCCTTGCGGATGCTAATCTCCGTTTGGAGCGGTGTGGAGGCACAATGCTTCCCAAGAAGCCACTAGGGCCACCGTAATCTCCTCACGCCCTCGCACAATGCAAGATGCCGTAATTCCACTAAGGGACTCTTGAGGGCGGTCACCGAACCCGTACAAATGGCGACCCTTGGGGGCGGTCACCGAACCCGTACACTTTGGCAACCCTTGGGGGCGGTCATCGGTACCCGTCAAAATGCTCGGGGCGATCTCCACAACCTAATTGGAGACCCCGACGCTTGCCGGAGCTTTACACCACAATGATTGAGCTCGAACACCACCAACCGACTAGGGGCCCAAGCACCCAAGATAAACAAGCTCAAGGGCACCAAGCACCCAAGAGTAATAAGCTTCTCAACTTGTAACTTCCACGTGTCGTGTGGAGAACTCAAACCTATGCACCAAATGCAACGGCAAGGGCACACGGAGTGCCCAAGTCCTTCTCTCCCAAATCCCACCAAAGCAACTAATGCTAGGGAGGAAAATGAGAGGAAGAACGAAAGAAGAACACGAAGAACTCCAAGATCTAGATCCAAGGGTTCCCCTCACTAAGAAGAGAAAGTGATTGGTGGAAGCGTGGATCTAGATCTCCTCTCTTTTCCCTCAAAAACTAGCAAGAATCCATGGAGGGATTGAGAGTTAGCAAGCTCGGAGAAGGTCAACAATGGGGGCAAGAACGAGCTCAAAGGATAAAATCCCAATGGGGAAGAAGACCCCCTTTTATAAGTGGGGAAAAAACCAACCGTTATGCTCACAGCCCGCATCAAGCGGTAGTACCGCTTGACATCACGGTACTACCGCTAGGGGTAGCGGTACTACTGCTAAGGGTAGCGGTACTACTGCTTGTGAGCGGTACTAAAAAATTACATCCGTGCCTACCACCGTTGGACTTGTGACGAGTTTTTGGTCCCGAGCGGAAGTAGCCACGGAAGTAGCCGCGGTAGTACTGCTCCAAGCGGTAGTACCGCTCCCAAGAGCGGTAGTACCGCTCCCAAGGGCGGTAGTAAAAAATTACTTCCGCTCCTACCCGCGGTAGAACCGCTGCAGCCTTTTCAGAACACCGAAACTACCACAACTTCTGCATTCGGACTCCGAATTCGACGAAACCAAGTTTGTTGGAAAGCTAGCGACAAGGGCTAACACAATCTTGATAGAAATACCAATAATAAGCAAATGAGAAAAGTCCCAAAAGAAAATGGTGAGAACCCTTCCTCGGATAAGACCGATAAAACCTTCAACACCGAAAACATCATAGAAGACGCATGCAAACTCCGTTTTCGATGAACTCAAGCTTGTCATCAAGATGACCATAAGCTCTATGACTCACAAAGAGAACCAAACAAGAACGAAGAAACATGATGCAAGGATGCAATGGTTTGAGCTCTCTATGAACGATACGATCAAGCAACTCATCGAGAGCCCCCCTTGATAGTACGGCAATCGATCCTATAACCCGGTCTCTCAAAACTACCATGAGACCGGTAAAATAGAAAACCTATCAAGGGCAAACCTTTGCCTTGCACATGGTCCACTTGAGCTAGATGATGACGATCTTCACTCCCTCAAGTTGGACCACCTTTCTTGATTGCGTTGGGTCGATGGAGACTAGATGATTGCTCCCCCATACTCCACTATGGGTGAGCCACTCTTCGGCGCATCTTCACAAGTCCATTGACCCCAAAATGGATGGCAAGCTTCAAACTTGATTGCTCCCCCATACTCCATTATGGGTGAGCCATTCTTTGTATTGCTCCACTTGAACTTGCACACTGCAAACTTGATGACGATCACCACTTGATGTCATCCTCCATGGGTTGTATGGGATCTTCCTCTTGACGCAAGACCATGGAAACATACCTAACCCCACAAAGAACTCTCATGTAGACCATGGGCACAAAGCGTAATGGACAATGCTTACCATACCAAGGGAACACTTGGTTCCACTCGGTACATCTTCTATGCTTTGTGAGTTGATCAACTTGATTCACTCTTGACTTAGTCTTGATCAACCTTGAATCTTTCCAACTCTCTTCATTTGGATGATGTATTGAAGGTAAAAATGAATGATCACACAATCTTCTTCTTCAAGACATGCTTGGAATAAGCTCAACACTCACATGACCAATCTTTGGATAATTCCTTAATAGCACCTTCGTCAACCCATAAACTCCTTGAAACCAACACATGGACTTCAAGAAATGCCTATGGAAACATCCTTCAAATATAACTCGATGCAACCATTAGTCCATAGAGAATGTCATCAATTACCAAAACCACACATGGGGCACCGCATGTCCTTTCAATCTCCCCATTTTGGTAATTGATGACAATCACTTTCAAGAGAGTTTATATAAGGAATTATGCATCACAATGCAATGCAACAACCAATGATGCAGGAGAATGAGATGCAAATGCTTAGGACCAAAACCAAAGCAAGGAGAAAACTCAGAAGACTTCTCCACAAAACTCTCTGAAACTCCTCCCCCATTGGCATCGATTGCCAAAATGGGTGAAAAGCTGAGAAGGCCAAAATAAAAGGTGTTCCTCCATAAATTGTGTATTTCTCAACAAGAGGGTGGAATGCAATACACATATCCAACTGCCAATACATGGAGGAAGACAAACTATATTGAGGCCCAAAGATTGCAACAAAAATATATGACACAAAGACATAACAAAGAGAGACACAAGCAATCAGAAGATACCAATTGAAGCAAGCAATCAACGGATATCAATTGAATCAACTAGACCAATGATCCTACATGCCACAAGAAAAAAGATATTATGATAAACGCAAAGGAGTGTTCTAAAGAAACTAGAGAAGCTCCCCATGATTTGTGCACACATAAGAATTTTTGTATTTGAATACAAAGTGCACAAAATAGGATCATAGCTCCCCCAAAATCAATAGAAACTCACATCCAGTGCAAGTGAGCATATAGGAAACAAAGCCTAGCGCTTGCAACAAGCACATGGTTGAGCAACATGTAAAAGAGGCGACTTAAGAATAGGCTCAACCAAAATGATGTGTGTGAGTCATGGCGAAGCACTTGAGAGGACTAAAATTAGGATGAGCATTAAGCATCAACATAGTCTTGAAATAATGAGGCACACGGTGCAAGGCCTATCATTCCCACACACACAACTAGCAAATGGGTTCACAAGCTTACTAATAAGCATATAAAGAACTTATGCTTGTGACAACCCGTGGTGAAGATAGAAGATGAAAGCCTCATCAAGACGAGGGATGCCAATTAAGATGGCAAAAACCTTGTAAAGATAAGCATGAGGAAAATAATCTTCACCACACAAGAGTGCATAAAGATGCAACGATAGAGGACACGCACTCAAGGCAAAAGCTTTCACGGAGCCACCAAAGAAATAACATAAGAAAGACAAGGTGGACGTGAAAGAAAGTATATCAACTAGAGATGTAATTTCTCTCAAGTGTATAAGGTTCTATGTAGACGAAATCATGATATATATATATATATATATATATATATATATATATATATATATATATATATATATATCTACAAAGAAGGATGTACACCCGAAATAGTTACACCACGAAGGAACAAGATATCCACAAGGAAGTCATAAGTATACCAATAAGATATTTGCTTGAAAGCATAGCACTTGGCTAGATATGGTCTTATTGTATATAAATGAAGTCCAAACACACATCCATCAAGGGCATCACAACTAGCAACAAAGATCATCGTTGGGATGCTTTGAGAAAGGAAACAAGTATCACAAGATATGAAATGAATATCATGCCAAGATACAGCCTACACAAGGTTGAATGCAAGAGAGGAAAGCATGAATAGATACTTGTTACCGAGATATCATTGGAAGGATATAGTAGATACCAATTGAAGGTAGATAGTAGTTCATTGATCATCCTAGCTTGACTCCAATATGCACATGGTGACAACACATTCCTTGTGAGTGAGCCGAGCATCCAATGCATCTCCAAATGTTCCTAGAAGAACAACACAAACTAAACGGTACCCAAACTCATCGGGACCAAATAGTTAGAAACGCCAATACATAGGACAAACTCCACATAAATATGTGCATATAGATATGAAAATGAATTTCATGCACATCTCATCCAAATTGAGACTAGGTGGAGTTTCCGCTATATATTGAGTCAAAGAAAGAAAGCATGCCAAATGAAATACATGAAGTAAACATGCATGCTCAAGACTTTCAAAACCCGAAACCAAAAGACAAAGAAATGCCAAGTGAAAAGGATACCAAATGAAAAATCATCACTTGGAAGATATCATTAAAGATACATCAAGGAATGAGATATCCATTGATACACACTAAACTAAAGATGCCAAACTCCCAAAGAGAGGATGGTTCCAAACAAACCAAGCTCTAGACAAAGTTTCATGATGGCACAAAGTACCAAAAGGAAATGGCTTGCCTTCCACCAAAACACACTTGATAAGGATCACAAGAAGAGTGTTCTAAAGAAAATAGAATAGCTCCCCCACGAGTTGTGCATTATATATGATTTGTATTTGAATACAAAATGCACAAGGTGGGATCACCGCTTTCACTATATCTAGAAAACACTAGACAAGAACAAGAAATAAACAAGATCCACAAGTGGTATGGAAGACACGAGAGTTGACACAAACCTTGGCAAGAGAAAAAGGCAAGTAAAACAAAAGCCAATGTAAAGATGATCAACAAATTCTACCACACATATATAAGACTACCAATTGTCAAAGACAAGAAGTATTTGGAAATAATTCCCGGTGGTAGATAACAAGCATATCCGACATCATCTTCACACCAAACACAAGCAAATTGCAACTTGTAGAGCTAACATGCCACCTAGGAACAAGATAATCTACAATATCAATTCTAGGTGACAATATCTCAAATGTACACATTTTCTAGGCTTGTAATATGCACTTAGCATATTACTCCCCCATAATGTGATACCAATAAGAACTTAACAAGAGGCAATAAGAGGAACACACAAGAGATAATTAATGGACTATTTAGAATTTGAATTTCTCATGAGAGATATACCACCAAGCGACTAGATAATCTTGTAATGTCAATACTAGATGGTATTCCTCATGTACACACATTTATAGGGTTGTGAGGTGCACAAAGCACATCACTCCCCCAAAATGGGATGTTCCATTAATCTCTCACATGAGCCAACTAGGATACAAACAAGAAGCAAAAAGGCTCAACGTACAACACACATGTACATGATGTGCAAACCAACACACACATACTTGATTGCTCAAGATAAGCAAGTTGGAAGCACAACATATACAAACACATGCAAGGAACAAAACCAAACACATGCAAGGGGGGCAAGTAACTTTCAAAGTAAACAATTGAAGTACAAGTTACCGCAAGGAGGCACATTGGATATAAGATAGAAACTTGATAATCCAATTGACTTGGCTTGTGACAAAAAGAATGATGAAGTCCCCTTAATTCTTCATAATGTAGCCAAGTCTCCAATGCCCTCCAACCAACACCTATTGATCAAGTTTGAGCTTGGTGGTCCCCAACCGAGTTGGGTCCTAGGAGGTTAGTCACAATAGGCTTGGCTACCCAAATGGTTTTTTTGCTTCAAACCACTTTGAGTACCAACAAACTTGGCAATCACATTGCCAACCTTATCCTTCCCAAGAGAATAGACATCATCAATAATAATTGGGTTGGATAAGTTACCACTAGTGCATGAAGAAGCGAGGTGACCTTTCTCACGGCATAGGTAGCAACGTCTACTCTTCACTTTCTTCTCACTTGATTTCTCAACTTGAGAAGCATTAACTTGAGTCTTCTTGGGAAGATGCCTTTCTTCAACTTGAGGTTGAGCATGTGATTGAACTTGTGCCCTTTTTCCTTTTTTGCTTGACACTAATGGCCTTCTTATTCAATGGGAAAGATCTAACATGATGCCCTTCTACTTTGCACTTGAAGCAAACAATCTTGGCCGAATTCTTGACTTGTTCTTGGCCCTTCTTTTGGTTCATCTTGGACTTCTTCTTCTTATTGGAGTTGAATCCAAGTCCACCTTTGTCATTGGGGGATTTTTGCACACTCAAGATATTGTTGAGTGTGGATTTCCCTTGATGACTCTTTTCCAAGTCTTTCTTCAAAGAAGTGACTTGTGCCTTGAGCTCTTTTATTTCCTCTACATGGTTAGTCTCAACACAAGTACTAGAGGAAGTATAAGCTTCATCGTTAGAGCAACAAGGCAAGGAAAGCAATTCATCACAAGATGTACCAACATTGTGAGTAGATGAATTACAAGGACTAGCACATGGCAATATACTATTTTGACTAGAAGTAGTGCTAGTATCCACATGAGGCTCACTAGATGTTACCTTGGCAATCATGGCCTCATGAGCTATCTTTAGCACGCTATGGGATACTAGAAGATCATCATGAGAGCTTGAGAGCTTTTCATGACTTTCTTCCAATTTCCCATAATTGCTAGATAGCACCTCAAGTTGAGCCCGTAGCTCAACATTCTCCTTCAAAAAGGATGCTTCACAAGTAATAGAATTAGTAGCACAAGCATCATCATTAACAACAAGTGGAGAAGGCAACTTGGCAAGCTCTTTTAAATAAGAAGCTTCAAGTTGAGCATGAGACTCGGTGAGTTTGATGAGCTCACCCTTGATGACCCTTGAGCCATTTTCGAGGTGCTCAAAATCCTCAAGGAGTCTAGCATGAGCAACTTCAAACTTAGCATTTTTAGTTTCAAAAACATTGGCCACCTCAAGGGCTCTATCAGTAGATTCCTTCACTCTAGACAATTCTAGAGCAAAAGTCTCCTCAAGAGATTCCTTGGTGGTTTGTTCAAGTTCAAGAGCTTGAGAGAGATTCGCAATCTCATTAGCGTACTCACGCCCATGACCTTCCATTTTATCAATGGTGACCTCATGCTCCTCAAGACGAGATTCCAACTCATCAATATATTTCTTGCTCTCAATAGCAATGGACATAATTTCCATGAAGTTGGAACGAGCAATTTTATTTTTATGAAGAGCTTTAAAAACCATTTCCCCCTTAATTTTTAAGGAGGCAACATTATCATTCTCTTCATCATTATCCTCATCATCGTTAGCATCAACATCATCATCAAGAGACATATTGGGGTACAAAGTAGGAGATACCTTTGACGCCTTAGCCATAAGGCAAAACGCAATAGATGATGATGTAGGATCCCTTGAGGCACCATTAAACACCACATCTTGTTCCATGGAGTGTTCAGTTTCCTCTACATTGTTAGCACAACAATTCGAGGAAATAGATGCATTTTTATCATGGCAACAAGACATAGCAAGCATATCATCATGATATTTAGTCAAGCAATTTCTACATGATATGCAAGGACTATCAACACAAGCATGTGAAACATTTGGAGTGCTCGAAGTGTTAAAGCCCAAAGAGGGAGCATTGCAATAATATAGTGATGAAGGATCATCCACAATAAGCATACTATCATCATTGCAATGACCAACACTACTCACCATATCATTACCTTGTGGCAAACCACATGTAGGTGAAGTAGAAGAAGTTGAGAAGACTATATGACCGGAGGTGGAGGAGAACAACCATCCCCACAAATCTTGGACACACCATATTTATCTTGAAGCTTTGTCCATAACTCATGAGCATCCCGAACGGCATGAGTTGAAAAATAACTACATTGCTCAAAGCATCGAAAAGCACATTAGAGGCTTGAGCATTGAGATAAGAGTTTTCTCATCCTCTAAAGATAATCTTTGGGGATCCTTTGGAGGAGAAAACCCATATCTACAATTCGCTCTAAATTTGGGTCCATGACCCTAAAGAGATTAAGCATCGAATTACCCAAACATCAAAATTTGTGCCATCGAAACTAAGAGTGTCGAGAATCCTAATCCTCTAGTCGACATCTTTACTCTCTAGGCGGTTAAGCCCAACAAAGAGAGACGAGGCTCGATACCAATTGAAAGATCATGGATGTCGCCTAGAGGAGGGGGTGAATAGGCGTTTTAAAATAATTACGGTTTAGGCTTAACAAATGCGGAATAAACCTAACGTTAATTTGTCAAGCACAAAACCTAAAGCAACTAGGCTCACCTATGTGCACCAACAACTTATGCTAAGCAAGATAAACAACTATGTGATAGCAAGATATATGACAAAGAACAATATGGCTATCACAAAGTAAAGTGCATAAGTAAAGGGCTCGGGTAAGAGATAACCGAGGCACGCGGAGACGATGATGTATCCCGGTTCACACCCTTGCGGATGCTAATCTCCGTTTGGAGCGGTGTGGAGGCACAATGCTTCCCAAGAAGCCACTAGGGCCACCAGAATCTCCTCACGCCTCGACAATGCAAGATGCCGTGATTCCACAAAGGGACTCTTGAGGGCAGTCACCGAACCCGTATAAATGGCGACCCTTGGGGCGGTCACCGAACCCGACACTTTGGCAACCCTTGGGGCGGTCACGGTACCGTCAAAATGCCCGGCGATCTCCACAACCTAATTGGAGACCCGACGCTTGCCGGAGCTTTACACCACAATGATTGAGCTCCGAACACCACCAACAGACTAGGGGGCCCAAGCACCCAAGATAAACAAGCTCAAGGGCACCAAGCACCCAAGAGTAATAAGGTTCTCAACCTGTAACTTCCACGTATCGTGTGGAGAACTCAAACCTATGCACCAAATGCAACGGCAAGGGCACACGGAGTGCCCAAGTCCTTCTCTCCCAAATCCCACCAAAGCAACTAATGCTAGGGAGGAAAATGAGAGGAAGAACGAAAGAAGAACACGAAGAACTCCAAGATCTAGATCCAAGGGTTCCCTCACTAAGAGGAGAAAGTGATTGGTGGAAACATGGATCTAGATCTCCTCTCTTTTCCCTCAAAACTAGCAAGAATCCATGGAGGGATTGAGAGTTAGCAAGCTCGGAGAAGGTCAACAATGGGGCAAGAACGAGCTCAAAGGATAAAATCCCAATGGGGAAGAAGACCCCTTTTATAGGTGGGGAAAAACCAACCGTTATGCTCACAGCCGCATCAAGCGGTAGTACCGCTGACATCACGGTACTACCGCTAGGGGTAGCGGTACTACTGCTAAGGATAGCGGTACTACTGCTTGTGAGCGGTACTAAAAAATTACATCCGTGCCTACCACCGTTGGACTTGTGACGAGTTTTTGGTCCCGAGCGGAAGTAGCCACGGAAGTAGCCGCGGTAGTACTGCTCCAAGCGGTAGTACCGCTCCCAAGAGCGGTAGTACCGCTCCCAAGGGCGGTAGTAAAAAATTACTTCCGCTCCTACCCGCGGTAGTACCGCTGCAGCCTTTTCAGAACACCAAAACTACCACAACTTCTGCATTCAGACTCCGAATTCGACGAAACCAAGTTTGTTGGAAAGCTAGCGACAAGGGCTAACACAATCTTGATAGAAATACCAATAATAAGCAAATGAGAAAAGGCCCAAAAGAAAATGGTGAGAACCCTTCCTCGGATAAGATCGGTAAAACCTTCAACACCGAAAACATCATAGAAGACGCATGCAAACTCCGTTTTCGATGAACTCAAGCTTGTCATCAAGATGACCATAAGCTCTAAGACTCACAAAGAGAACCAAACAAGAACGAAGAAACATGATGCAAGGATGCAATGGTTTGAGCTCTCTATGAACGATACGATCAAGCAACTCATCGAGAGCCCCCCTTGATAGTACGGCAATCGATCCTATAACCCGGTCTCTCACAACTACCATGAGACCGGTAAAATAGAAAACCTATCAAGGGCAAACCTTTGCCTTTCACATGGTCCACTTGAGCTAGATGATGACGATCTTCACTCCCTCAAGTTGGACCACCTTTCTTGATTGCGTTGGGTCGATGGAGACTAGATGATTGCTCCCCCATACTCCACTATGGGTGAGCCACTCTTCGGCACATCTTCACAAGTCCATTGACCCCACAATGGATGGCAAGCTTCAAACTTGATTGCTCCCCCATACTCCATTATGGGTGAGCCATTCTTTGTATTGCTCCACTTGAACTTGCACACTGCAAACTTGATGACGATCACCACTTGATGTCATCCTCCATGGGTTGTATGGGATCTTCCTCTTGACGCAAGACCATGGAAACATACCTAACCCCACAAAGAACTCTCACGTAGACCATGGGTTAGTACACAAAGCGTAATGGACAATGCTTACCATACCAAGGAACACTTGGTCCCACTCGTACATCTTCTATGCTTTGTGAGTTGATCAACTTGATTCACTCTTGACTTAGTCTTGATCAACCTTGAATCTTTCCAACTCTCTTCATTTGGATGATGTATTAAAGGTAAAAATGAATGATCACACAATCTTCTTCTTCAAGACATGCTTGCAATAAGCTCAACACTCACATGACCAATCTTTGGATAATTCCTTAATAGCACCTTCGTCAACCCATAAACTCCTTGAAACCAACACATGGACTTCAAGAAATGCCTATGGAAACATCCTTCAAATATAACTCGATGCAACCATTAGTCCATAGAGAATGTCATCAATTACCAAAACCACACATGGGGGCACCGCATGTCCTTTCATCGGGGGCACGTGGCCTCCCGCGCTTGATTGGCTGCTTGTTTTTGGGGCGCGTGGTGGGTAATTTGCGCGCGACGGCCCGGGGTTTGGGTCGATTCGAGCTTGAGCTCAGCTCAACTCAGCTCAGCTCGTGCTCGTACTCGACCGTTGGTTGGAGCTTAGCTTGAGCTGCCGGCGTCTGCTAGTGGGCAGGGAGACGTGGGGGGGGATTTGGGGATGCTCCAGCAGATGCGCGACGCTTGGTTTCTACTGTTCCCTTCATTTTTTTGTCATGGACCTACTTTCCCCTGGCTCCCTCCCTCTAAGCTCCGAGCTCAGAGCGGCTGCGGCTGCGTGCATCTTTCAAGATTTGTTCAGCTGTACCCCTCTCCGGAAGGTGTGTATGTGGGAGAAAGATGTGATTTGTAGGCTTTAGCGAGGAGTTGGGAGTGATTCTTGTGCTAGCATCGAAACATTGTAACTTCATTTTGTCTTAGTTTGCTTGATTTGCTCCCCGTATGAGGGGCATGAGGTGTCCGCGCCGTTGATTGTAACAAGATGGTGTTGCCTTTGTCCTAGTGTTTGTCATTAGAGATTGTAGTGCTGTGTTAGTGTTTTGGTTTTGGATAATGGTAGTGTTTCGTGCGAGGTGAAAGATGTGGTTTTGCCTGTGCTAGTTAAGAGTATTTCTTGCCAGACACTCACGATTTAACCCTGCTTTTAGTGTCTGGCCATCTAGATAACGAGCTCAAGTAGGATAATTGCTACTTCTTCCTGAGTTATTTTGAACCTGTGTCTCTTGCATTGTGCTAATTGGCTTCACTTGCCACCCACAAAAGCTAACAAAAGTGCAACAAGTTCACAATTCAAACTTAAATTGCACCTCCTTCTATTTCAAAATTGTTCTTTTCTGGCATGGGCGCACACTTGAGGTTGTGGATGCCCATATTTAAGCCATCCTCACTAATTAATCAACCATGCTTCTTAGGGCGCTCCCAGTCCGTTGGCTCTTAACGCGTTATCATAGGTAGTGGATTTTTTAGAGATAATCACCACAATGCGTCGCATATTACATTTGATTGGTTTAGGACCATGTTTGCATCTCAACCTTGTGGCCTAATTGTGGAGAGAAGGGAATGCTTTTGTCTGATATCAAGCTCCACTTGCCTTTTGGCCTCCGGAGTAAAAACTAGGGAGATAAGCCACACTGGATCAGAGCATTGAGTACGCCGCATAGGGAAACGAGCTAAGAGCCGTATCTCCACTAACATACAACTTCCCTCTCTCTCTTCTTTAAATAAACTGCCACCTCAGCATTTCTGATATTGTGCTAAGAGACAAGCATTGGGAGTACCCTTAATTCTAATGCATCTGCACCGGCTGTTTTCAGTTGCAGCTCTAGGGACTTGAAAGGATAATCTTGATTAGTTTTCTTATCGCTGTTAAAACATGTTTATGGCTTTAATTTGAATAAGTTCCAAACCCCACAATAGATATGGTTGGCCAAGGTAGTTGGCATATGCACCATTACTTTGCATGCTTTTGATGCTGAAGAATTTTGCTCAGTAGGCTTAAAGTGTTGTCCTCGTGAATCATGAATGCGTGTCCTTGTGGAATATACTGAACGTGTACTGATTCATTTACTGTAGAATCATTGAACAATGTTCTAATGTAAACGTACTTAAAAATGGGCAGGCTACAGATAAATAGAAGGGACATCTACAGATTCGTTTAGCCTGAGTAAATTCTTGCCAGTCCAGGGTTCATATTCATCATACTAGCAGGCAGTCGTATCTGGTCGTATTGTCATTTGACATGACACCTTCACAGTCTGATGCAACAATGGTGCTTGTTTGTAACAGGTTAGATTTTTTTTTGAGACAAATGTAACAGGTCAGATGACAGGGCCATGGCCTCTCAGACATGCTAAAGCTTCAACCGTAGTGACATTTGCAAGTGGATCTACAAGGTCGACAGGGTGGGCCGTGAGATTTTAGACCGGCCATATACCACAGGAAATTACAGATGGGCCTGAGAAAGAAAAGCCCAACAAACTCGTCCCGACCCGTCTAGCCCAACAAACAACGCACCCGATTCTCAAGATTGTCTCGAAAAAAAAGGGACGCCGTCCCCTACCTCGGCGGCTCGGCTCCCGATCTCGCTGGCTCGCTGCCTGTCTCGCCGGACGCCGTCAACCGTCGCTGTCTGCCTCATCATCGCTAGACATCCAGGAGCCGCCCCGCCCGCCTAGCGCTTCCCTGGCGCCCCTGCAAGCCGGCGCCGACCGCCCAGTCCGCTCTCCGCCGATTCCGGCACTCGGCCGGCAGTAAGCCTTGAGCCCTATTTGAGCATACATACACATAATTTTGCTACACCTGAGTGACAAAATAATGATTTGTCTGATTGTTTGCCACTCTAACAATGCCACTCTTTACAAATTAACAATGCCACACAGTCTTTTTCGAACTTCTCAAGGTATGTATTATGTAGGCTTCTCTTATGCAAAATTGAGAATTTTAATATGTCTGTAGGACCATATTAATCTATTTCTATGTGCTATTGGTAAAGTAATTAGAACGTTGGCATGTCATATTTGTTGTCAAAAGAAAAAGATGGACCACCCTGCTCGTTAGGCCCCCTTTATTCAAAAGTTGTTTATGTGACAATGTACTAGACTTGACTTTTGTGATTAAATTAGTAGGATAGAAAATTTTGATTATTGGCTAGCAGACAGGTTTGATTTTGACCTGCAAAAACTGAGATGCAGAGTTAAATCACATTGATTGAGATTTACTGACCCGATACAAGAAATGGGTGGAAAGATAATACAAAGAATGAGAATTAGGAGAAGACAATACAGTCATGGTCCTTCTGAATTGTCCTTGTTGAGAGAGACTTGAGACAATTTGATGGACCAAATGTATATATGAATGTTGTATCGTTGATGTTGGACCTTGCTGGACTTTCTTCTTTCGAATTTGTGAATTGTTGATCAGTGCATGCCCATATTATCTTGTAGTATATGGTAATGTATTGCTAGTTCTTTAGCAAATGTCATGTCATATTTTTCTGGCACCAAACCTTGACCGGCTTGCGAGCTTCACGAGCTTGGCCGGAGGCTTGGGCCTGGCTTGTTGTATCTTCGAGCCCTGAGCTTTCTGTCCAGCCCTAGTTGTGTTGTATATTTGGAAATTTCAAGCATGTTTAGTTAACTCTAATGTTGTGAGACTTGATTAAGCTATTCATATTGCTCTCCTGGTTAATTTCTTATTACTGTGTGATGTCGATTTTTTTGTAGGTGGCCCACTGGATTATTTGTTTCTAGCTCAGCCACTGCCTCAGAATAGTTTAGGACCTGAGAAGTCCTTTACCACATTATTAGGCAAAACAATGGAGGACTTTGCAGCCACCCCTGTTCGCCGCCCTGCCGACCCCTCTTCCCCATCCCCAACCCCATCTCCCTTATCTCTGCGCCAGTGGCGCCCAGCGGCGCAGCGCAACCTGCGCAACCAGTGGTCGCGCCTGCTTGCCGCCAAGACCCGGTGGCTGGACGCCTCTGCCAGTGGCCGCTCCCATGCCGCCACGCTCGTCAACGCCTACCTCTCCCGCAGGTTGTCCCCTCTCTGGTTCTGTGTTTCGATGACGCTTGATTTTTTGAGGTTTTATTAACTAGTTACTGACCGCGCCTTGGGCTTGCCATTTTGTCAGTTACATGCCAGGGATGGATTTGGGGGTGCTCAAGGACATGCCCAGGATCCGCGACAGGGCGAGTGCCAAATTGGCCCACAAGGAGGTAGCTACGCTGTCGCCAGGAACTCAGCCAATCCTCCTCAGCAGCATGGTTTAGTTGTCTTGTTCATCCCCTCATTTTCATGTCCCTTGCTTGGTTCAGGTGCAATACCGCGAGATGCTTCTATCAGCCTACAAGGAGATGGTAATGCTTCATACAGAGCCCATGCTTTCATGTCATTTTAGTCGGGACCCTGTAAGCCATTAATGGTTGTTTGACTTTTGGTGCTCTTCCTATTTCCTGGTAATAGGTCTCTGCCATGTCTGACTTGGTTAAAGCTTCTCATGCCATGCGGTGTTTCTCCAAAGTATCTTCTGGTAGCCCACTAGTCCGATTTACTGACCGCCAGGATGATTTGAATGATTTAGGGGATGGTGGAGGAGCTCCAGTATACAGATGGGTCTCCATGTTAGAATTTGGTGGGTTACTCGCATTTATTTAATGCAAAACTGGATTAAGTTCCGTAATCTTTATTTCCCCTTCCTACTTGACATTACTTGCTTTTAAGAGATTCAGAAACTTTTGTTCTGAAATACGTACTAGGATTCGGATAGACAGATGAACTTTCTTTTCATTTGTGTTTGGCATGACAGAAATGCATTCTTCGAATCAATTTTGTATAGTTTGGGAAATAGCTCCAACTTATTAGTCAGAAAGTCAAGTGAATTTTATGTAGGTAGTAAATAATTTGCAAGTTATTCAGTGTAGCACTGCCACATTAGATCAAGTTGACTGAATAAATATGTAGTTTCTTATATCCAAAGTGATTTGTCCATAAATAGCTACTCAAGATTAGATCTTCCTGATCCAGCAAGATATGGCTAATATATTGATTTGTTTTTATTCGTGAATTGATCTCAGAAAACCTCGCCAAAGAGCTTGTGGAGATGTTTGTTTCAGAGCTACAATTGAAGGTATGTCGTCACACAATTCCGCCATGTTTTGGTTTGTGCAGTTAGAAATTGCTTTTTTTACATCCCTGTTTCTCCTGAACTTTGTGAAAATTCCTGACAGTGGAAATCATTTTGAATGTAGAGACTGATTGTCTTGGACCTCCTGTCAATTAACTTAAAAGAAGGTGCAGATCCTTCATTAGAATGGTCAGATGAGCTATATGACGGGGAATTGTACGAATTTCAGAGTATTGGCCTGGGGTCTGGAGAGAGCTTCCCACTACCTGAGAATTGGAAGGCTGATGTCTTACAGGCACGGCGACCTGGACATACTCTATCCCATGAGGTTTTACAGGTGTTGATCCAATTTTTGCAGACATAGCATTGTGCTGGCTCATTGTAAATAAAGGATGAGAGCGGCATCTTTGGATTAGATCAAATGTGTTATGCTCATTGCAGCATGCTTTCTGACGAGGGTTCTGTCTTTTCAATTATGATTTTACAGGTTTATTTAACCTCTTGGCTTGCTAATGTGAACATCAAGACGAATAGGTAATTACTTCATCTGCTTTAGCTTTTGGATTTTACAAACTATAAGGATACCTGAATGTTCACCTTAAATTTCGAAATTAAGCTGTGTATCATATTGTTTTGGTGAAACTGTGATAGTATTGATCTCTTGAGTTTCTTTTCAGAATTGATGAAATATTTGAGCTTGTTGGGGAAGAGATGCAAATCAAATTGCGTTGAGGATTTTGATGCATAGAATTCGAGCGAGAACTATTCGGGAATGACCCATCTCCCTTTCAGGGGTTCTTTTTTCCTTGGCAGTTTAGGCCAATTAGCTTGTGTGATCTGCCCTAAGAAAGAGGGCTCATCTAATCTTTCTCAAATCTATTACTGATATTCTTGAATTGTCATCTAATCTTTCTCAAATCTATTACTGATATTCTTGAATTGTCTGCTTGTAGTATTAAAGATTTTCGAAGTTCTCGTCCAAAAAAAAAAAAGGATTTTCTAAGTTGGTCAAGCAAAGAAAGGTTGACACCACAAGAAAACCATCTTATTTGCACATGCGTCTGGGGACATTTGATTAGCCCAGCCCATGTGTAATCATTAAGGCAGTTGCCTCTGGCCATCATTTCTCGGGACGTTGGTCTAATGCTGTACAGTATTCGATTTTGGCTTATCCCAGCTTACACTGAAATCTGCTGGTTTTACAACATGGACGAAATCTGTTGTTTATAAGATGTAGAGCATGTATGATGCTGTCTGTCAGGATGACAGGTTTGCTGCCTTTTGGTGCATGGATGGTACCCGAAGGCTGAAGCAAGTAAACACTGTCGCTGGGCTGCATACAGTTGCCCAGTCCCACCAATTTGTGTAACAAGGCTGAGCCATGAGCCCACCAGTTCCTGGAAATCCAGAACTGGTTGACGCTCCAGATAGTTGAAAACAGCCTGACACTAGACTCTGCAAGTGCAAACTTCAGAATCTGCTCATGGCTAATTTATTTACAGACAGACTGACACTACTAGTATCCGAGTTCTTAGTATGTGCACAGCACACCATGTTCTTGTGGAAGGTATATATGGCATCGCTCCGCCCTTGTTATCGGCGATGTTGCCTCGGCCGTTTCCAGTACTCTTCTTCCGGTCACCAAATTTGCTCTAAGCCACAGAATCTATATCTATATCTATATCTATACCTACTATTAAAAGGAATAGATATTCTTGGTTTGGTTTAGTCCTTTTTGTTTGGTTTACACACGTTAAGCGATCTGGGCCAGGTACTTGTATGTTGATGGGCCTTTATGGGCTTTCATAGAGAGACCGCGAAAAATAATTGGGTCAAAATAAATTAACATTGTGGGAATTGAACACAAGACGTCATGTCTATCTCTTAGATGTAAGAACAAAAGACTTATGCACCTTTCGTGTTTACTAATCCCAACTCACTCTAAATATACGAGTGGCAGTCCTCATGTTTATATTTTTGCGAGAAAAGGAGTTGATATTAAAACGGCCAAATTACAGAAAGGTCCACACAGAAAAGGAAATTACAACCAAGCCCCTCTGAAACCCGACTACGCCGGCGCCGTGGACGAGCCGGTGACGCGCCGTTCACCGCTGCTCGCTGACGCCTTGGATCGAAGCAGCCCCCGGGCGAAACGGGAAGTCTCCGATCAACGGTCCCTGAGGACCTACACCCATGGTCGTCGTCGTTGTCGCACCGCTGAACATTGCCTTCCTTCTTCAGATCTTCAACCGCCGAAATCGACACCCCTCGATCTCCGGCACGGGGGAACCATGCACGGCCACTCCACCGAGCAGCGAGCACGAAGAAAGGAGCTAGTCCACCGCGGAGCTCCACCGGAACTTTGCCGTCGAAGGGGAGACCAACACCTGCAAAAAGCAGATCCAATCGCGCCGCCGCCTCCACGACGCCACTGGCTGGCTCCCTAGGCACGCCTACACTATGTACACATTGCAAATCGGGCCTTCCCCATCCTCCCGCCGCCGGAGTGTCCGACGGAGGGCGAGGAAGCCACCGATTCGGCAACGGCGAGGTGGAGAGCCCGGGGTTCGCACAAATCGCCCTTCGTTCCTGTAGATGGGGAAGGGTGAGGTCCAAGGCTCATGTTTAGGGAGAGCTAATTAAACGAATGACCTAATAAAGGAAGGATTGTGGGCTTAAATATAATATTTAAATGGGTGTGGCTAATTAAAGAAAGGATTATGGGTAAATCGGTGGAATAACTATTAGAAAGATTGTGGTCTTAATAAATTCTACATGAAGGATTTGAGGTAAAAAGGTAGGATAATTAAAAGGAAGGATCTATAGGCTTTAATGTGTTGGGGCTACTAAATTAGAAAGGGAAGGATTTGATTCCTGACTAAAACGGGTGAGGACTTCATGGTAATTAATGAAAGGATTATACTTAAATGCCATTAAAAAGGATTGTATTTAAATGGAATCAGTAGGAGATTATGTCCCGCAAAGAAAATATGAACACGACTAAATTACAACGTATTTTTTATGGTCATTTTGTAGAAGGACGATGCTGCATTGCAACATGTTCTTCATAGTGAATGCGATGCTGTGGGACATTATGCTTGTGCAAAACATCAATTTTCCCCGTTGCGACGCACGGGCATATGTGCTATAGTACGTACAAAAATTGCCATGAAGGAGCAATTCATCAGTGCTCGCCCAGGGCCAGGTGTTAATCCTAGCACAGCACAGGAGGAGCCCACCGCCGGGCGCATTCGTTGAAAACTTCGCAGGGCCAGTATACCACGCTTTATCTTCGCCCGTCCGTCGCGAGCGAGCTAGAGAGAGAGAGAGAGAGAGCCTCCCCCACCCTTCCCGCTTCTCTCTCCTCGCCGCGGAGCTCCAAACCCTCGCCATTTGGCCGCGCCGAACCCTAACGCTAGCCCGCCGGCTGCTCCCATGAGCACCCCCAGCGTCGCGACAGGCGCGCCGAGCCAATCCGCCCGCCCCGCAGGCACGCCCGGCCGCCGCGCCGATCGAGGTAGGTGCACGAATCGGCCCGGAATTCGCGGCCCTCCGCTGGCTGCTCGCTCGTCTGCCGCGCGTGAATCGGGCGGTCCCTATCGCCGCTGGAGCTGGGGGAATTATTTTCGGGTGGGGGAGTTTTAGGGTTTTTTCCCTCCCTCTCGGGGGATCTGCGCCGGTGGGCGAGCTGGGAGCTCCTCGGCGGTCGATCTCGGGGGCGCGTGGCCTCCCGCGCTCGATTGGCTGCTGGTTTTTGGGGCGCGTGGTGGGTAATTTGCGCGCGACGGCCCGGGGTTTGGGTCGATTCGAGCTTGAGCTCAGCTCACCTCAGCTCGTGCTCGTACTCGACCGTTGGTTGGAGCTTAGCTTGAGCTGCCCTCTGCTCGGTGCCCCGGGATTCGGGCGTCTGCTAGTGGGCAGGGAGACGTGGGGGGGATTTGGGGATGCTCCGGCAGATGCGCGACGCTTGGTTTCTGCTGTTCCCTTCATTTTTTTTTTGTCGTGGACCTACTTTCCCTGGCTCCCTCCCTCTGAGCTCCGAGCTCAGAGCGGCTGCGGCTGCGGCTGCGTGCATCTTTCAAGATTTGTAAGGTGTGTATGTGGGAGAAAGATGTGATTTGTAGGCTTTAGCGAGGAGTTGGGAGTGATTCTTGTGCTAGCATCGAAACATTGTAACTTCATTTTGTCTTAGTTTGCTTGATTTGCTCCCCGTATGAGGGGCATGAGGTGTCTGCGCCATTGATTGTAACAAGATGATGTTGCCTTTGTCCTAGTGTTTGTCATTAGAGATTGTAGTGCTGTGTTAGTGTTTTGGTTTTGGATAATGGTAGTGTTTTGTGCGAGGTGAAAGATGTGGTTTTGCCTATGCTAGTTAAGAGTATTTCTTGCCAGACACTCATGATTTAACCCTGCTTTTAGTGTCTGGCAATCTAGATAACGAGCTCAAGTAGGATAATTGCTACTTCTTCCTGAGTTATTTTGAACCTTTGTCTCTTGCATTGTTCTAATTGGCTTCACTTGCCACCCACAAAAGCTAACAAAAGTGCAACAAGTTCATAGTTCAAACTTAAATTGCACCTCCGTCTATTTCAAAACTGTTCTTTTCTGGCATGGGCGCACACTTGAGGTTGTGGATGCCCATATTTAAGACATCCTCACTAATTAATCAACCATGCTTCTTAGGACGCTCCCAGTCCGTTGGCTCTTAACGCGTTATCATAGGTAGTGGATTTTTTTAGAGATAATCACCACAATGCGTCGCATATTACATTTTATTGGTTTAGGACCATGTTTGCATCTCAACCTTGTGGCCTAATTGTGGAGAGAAGGGAATGCTTTTGTCTGATATCAAAACCACAACGATATTTCATCAAGTATGTGCTCTTTTAACCTAAACAAGGACCGGGCGTAGCCACACTCGATTCAACGAAAGTTGGAGAAACTAACAACCGCCAGCCACCTGTGCGCGAAGCACGTCGGTAGAACCAGTCTCGCATAAGCGTACGCATAATGTCGGTCTGGGCCGCTTCATCCAACAATACCGCCGAATCAAAGTATGACATGCTGGTAAGCAGTATGACTAGTATCGCTCACAACTCACTTGTGTTCTACTCGTGCATATAACATCTACGCATAAACCTCGCTCGGAAGCCAATGTTGGGGAACGTAGTAATTTCAAAAAAATTCTTGCGCACACGCAAGATCATGGTGATGCATAGCAACGAGAGGGGAGACTGTTATCTACGTACCCTCGTAGACCATAAGCGGAAGCCTTATGACAACGCGGTTGATGTAGTCGTACGTCTTCACGATTGACCAATCCTAGCACCGAAGGTACATCACCTACGCGATCTACACACGTTCGGCTCGGTGACGTCACACGAACTCACGATCTAGCAGAGTGTCGAGGGAGAGCTTCGTCAGCACGACGGTGATGACGGTGATGATGAAGCTACCGACGCAGGGTTTCGCCTAAGCACTACGACGATATGATCGAGGTGGATTATGGTGGAGGGGGGCACCGCACATGGCTAAGAGATCAATGATCAACTTGTGTGTCTCTAGGGTGCCCCCCTTCCCCCGTATATAAAGGAGTGGAGGAGGGAGAGGAGGCTGGCCTCCTAGGCACGCCCCAAGGGGAGTCCTACTCCCACCGGGAGTAGGACCCCCCCTTCCCTAGTTGGATTAGGAGAGAAGGGAGGAGGAGGAAGGAGGAAGGAAAGGGGGGGGGGCCTCCCAATTCGGATTGGGCTTGGGGAGGGGCGCCCCCTCCTTTTCTCCCTTCTCCTCTCTCCCACTAAGGCCCAATAAGGCCCATAAACCTCCCGGGGGGTTCCGATAACCTTCCGGTGCTCCCGTATATTCCCGATCTCACCCGGAACCATTCCGGTGTCCAAATATAGTCGTCCAATATATCGATCTTTATGTCTCTACCATTTCGAGACTCCTTGTCATGTCCGTGATCATATCCGGGACTCCGAACTACCTTCGGTACATCAAAACACATAAACTCATAATACCGATCATCACCGAACTTTAAGCGTGCAGACCCTACGGGTTCGAGGACTATGTAGACATGACCGAGAGTCATCTCCGGTCAATAACCAATACCGGAACCTGGATGCTCATATTGGTTCGTACATATTCTACGAAGATCTTTATCGGTCAAACCGCATAACAACATACGTTGTTCCCTTTGTCATCGGTATGTTACTTGCCCGAGATTCGATCATCGGTATCTCAATACGTAGTTCAATCTCGTTACCAACAAGTCTCTTTACTCGTTCCGTAATGCATCATCCCGTAACTAACTCATTAGGCACATTGCTTGCAAGGCTTAAAGTGATGTGCATTACCGAGAGGGCCCAGAGATACCTCTCCGACAATCGGAGTGACAAATCCTAATCTCAATCTATGCCAACTCAACAAGTACCATCAGAGACACCTGTAGAGCACCTTTATAATCACCCAATTACGTTGTGACGTTTGGTAGCATACAAAGTGTTCCTCCGGTATTTGGGAGTTGCATAATCTCATAGTCATAGGAACATGTATAAGTTATGAAGAAAGCAATAGCAATATACTAAATGATCAAGTGCTAAGCTAACGGAATGGGTCAAGTCAATCACATCATTCTCTAATGATATGATCCCGTTGATCAAATGACAACTCATGTTTATGGCTAGGAAACTTAACCATCTTTGACCCAACGAGCTAGTCAAGTAGAGGCATACTAGTGACACTCTGTTTGTCTATGTATTCACACATGTACTAAGTTTCCGATTAATACAATTCTAGCATGAATAATAAACATTTATCATGATATAAGGAAATATAACTAACAACTTTATTATTGCCTCTAGGGCATATTTCCTTCAGTTGGGTTCGACACTCTTACTTATCGAAAGGACTAGATAGATCCCCTACACTTGTGGGTCATCAAGACTCTTTTCTGGCGTCGTTGCCGGGGAGTGAAGCGCCTTTGGTAAGGAAAATTTTATATTGTGTGCTGAAATTTACTGTCACTTGTTACTATGGAAAGTAATCCTTTGAGGGGCTTTTTCGGGGTATCTTCACCCCGACCAGTAGAGCAAAGAGTTGCTCCTCAACCTACTAAACCTACTGAAAATGTTTACTTCAAAATTCCTTCGGGTATGATAGAGAAACTGCTAGCTAATCCTTTCACAGGTGATGGAACATTGCACCCCGATTTGCACCTAATCTATGTGGATAAAGTTTGTGGATTATTTAAGCTTGCAGTTATGCCCGAGGATGTTATCAAGAAGAAGGTCTTTCCTTTATCTTTGAAGGGAAAGGCATTGACATGGTTTAGTCTGTGTGATGATATGGGATCATGGAACTACAACCGATTGAAATTGGAATTTCATGAGAAGTTTTATCCTATGCATCTTGTTCATTGTGATCATAATTATATATATAATTTTTGGCCTCGCGAAGGAGAAAACATCGCTCAAGCTTGGGGGAGGCTTAAGTCAATGTTATATTCATGCCCCAATCATGAGCTCTCAAGAGAAATGTCACGCCCAATATGCGACCCTATCCAAAAGGAACTCGAAGGTCCCACCAAGGATAGACCCGCATATTGAAACGCTTTTGCAAGGTGGATATCATTACATCAACATTACATAAAAGATGGGGATACATACAAGAGGCATACAATGCCACACAAATACAACAATACATCATCCATAAGATCAACATCCGACTACGGATGAAACACAAACAGAAGCTCAAACAATATCCACCCTGCTAGCCCAGACTGCCAACCTGGAACCTATCCCCTGATCGAAGAAGAAGCAGAAGAAGAACTCCGAAACAAGCAAACATCGCTCTCGCGTCATGATCATCGCATAACCTGTACCTGCAACTGTTGTTGTAGTAATCTGTGAGCCACGAGGACTCAGCAATTCCATTACCATGGGTATCAAGACTAGCAAAGCTTAATGGGAAAGGAAGGGGTAAAGTGGTGAGGTTGCAGCAGCGACTAAGCATATATGGTGGCTAACATACGCAAATGAGAGCGAGAAGAGAAGCAAAGGAATGGTCGTCAACTAGCAATGATCAAGAGGTGATCCTGAACTCCTACTTACGTCAATCATAACACAGAAACCGTGTTCACTTCCCGGACTCCGCCGAGAAGAGACCATCATGGCTACACACGCGGTTGATGCGTTTTAATTCGGATCAAGTGTCAAGTTATCTACAATCGGACATTAACAAATTCCCATCTGCCACATAACCACGGGCACGGCTCTCGAAAGTTTATACCCTGCAGGGGTGTCCTAACTTAGCCCATGATAAGCTCTCGCGATCAACGAAGGATATACCTTCTCCCAGGAAGACCCGATCAGTCTCGGACTCCCGGTTTACAAGACATTTCGACAATGGTAAAACAAGACCAGCAAAGCCGCCCGATGCGCCGACATCCCGATAGGAGCTGCACATATCTCGTTCTCAGGGCAACACCAGATAAGTCAAGCTACGAGTAAAACCAGACTTCGAGTTTCCCCGAGGTGGCCCCAAGAAGTTGCTCGATTCGGACCAACACTTAGACAAGCACTGGCCCAGGGGGGCTATAATAAAGATGACCCTTGGGTTAATTACTCCTAAGGGAAAAGTAGGTGGTGGTGAGGCAAATGGTAAAACCAAGGTTGGGCCTTGCTGGAGGAGTTTTATTCAAAGCGAACTGTCAGGGGGGTCCCATAAATCACCCGACCGCGTAAGGAACGCAAAATCCGGGAACATAATACCGGTATGACGGAAACTAGGGCGGCAAGAGTGGAACAAAACACCAGGCATAAGGCCCTTCCACCCTTTACCAAATATATAGATGCATTAATAATATAAGAGATATTGTGATATCCCAACATAGACCCTGTCCACCATGGAGCAATCTTCAACTTCACCTGCAACTAGCAACGCTATAAGAGGGGCTGAGCAAAGCGGTAACATAGCCAAACAACGGTTTGCTAGGAAGGGTGTCAGAGGTTAGAGGTTCATGGCAATTTGGGAGGCTTGAAGAGCAAATGATAGGTAGCGCAGCAAAGCGATAGAACGAAGCAACTAGCATAGCAATGATAGTAGTGTCATCTTGCCTGAAATCCCGCAAGGAAGAAGAACGAGTCCATGAAGAAGATGAAGCCACGTAGACGAACCAAGCGTAGACGAACGGATCCTCACGATCGCAACGAAACAGGAACTATCGAGAAGAAGCACCCAACATAGTAAACACACCACACATAGACAAGACATGATGCACAACAAGCATGATGCATGACAAGGCTACATGAAGCTACTCATGGCAAGAGACGATGCAAACAAGAGCAACACGTCAAGGCAAGTTTAAATGAGGCCGGAAACAACATATAACAATTCCGGTAAGTCCTCATATGCAAATTTCGAAATTGGTCCAGAACTGAATAAACATTATGTTCAAGTTGTTAAACAGCAAGTTAAAGAGCACCAAGAGGATCTACACGAAATTCTAGTCAAGTTACATATAAAGTTCATTAGATTCGGAGCTACGGCCTAGAAGATATGAGCAAAACAAGTCAAACATGGCATTGATGCAAAATGCATACAAACATCAAGCAAACACACCAAAACAAGGATGCAACATGATAATATTGAACTACATGCAAAAACAAGCAAGTTTCATATAGAGCACACTCAAAACAGAGCAACGGTTCAACACATGCACTCTATACAAGTCATAACAACAATCTGTCCATAACAGCAACTAGGCATCTTACAAGCACCAAAACAACATGCTACAACATCTCAACGTAATAACAAAAGGCATGGGCATGAAGTACTGGTAAAGCATAACAAAACATGAACACAGAGCTATCTCCAGAAATCACTAGAACATGCTCAAAAGGACATGGGAAGATTGCAAATTATAACAGTTTCAGACTTAGCAGAAATAACATCAGGTTGCAATGTTTAGAGCTATCAAACAACATGTTACAGAAATTTATCATGACAAACAAAGGCATGGCATGAATCTACTAAATGCATAGAACAAAAGTCCCTTACTGACCATGAGTCAAAAAGGCATAGAAAATATGATGGCACCCATGTAAACATGGCAAGTTATATTACAGATTCATACATGGCAGGAACAACAATAAGTAGGCATGTTCATGAGCTTGAACCACTCACCACAGAGCAATACATGGCATGGCAAGGAAACCAACAACAATAAGACATGTTTGTGAATGTATACATGGCAAGATCAAGGTCATAGGGTGCATGGATCACTAGTAAACAACCATGGAAACATTGAACTTAATGTTAACAGGCTGACAGCAACATTATCAAGCAACTTTGGAGCAAGATAACAACATGATATAGCAGGCTATAATTTCAACCAAGGGCATGAATGGGTAGAGCATGACATGTATAACAAAACATCCTTAGTGAACATCTCCAAAATAATGCACGAAATGACTTGTAGAAGCATGTTTACATAGCAACAAAATATAACAGAATCTGCCTAGCAAAACAGCAACAGCAAGTACCCTCCTTAACAAGCTTGATGCACTCAGCACACAACTCACAAAAATACATGGTTTGCACCTCTGGAAAGATGGCATATCATAGATCAAAACACATGTAGACATCAACCTCATAGGATGCACACATAAAACATGGCAAAAATGACAAATGAGCATGTTATAACAGTTTCAGCAGGTTAACAGCAACATGCACTCTTCCAACAGCATTTCGGGCATCAAGATGAGCTCAAATGAAAATGATGCAATGGAATGAAATGAAGTACTCGTTGAGTCGAACAATTTGACATATTACATGCACGGAACGGAGCTATGGATGCAGAGTTACGATGCGATGAACATGGCATGATTATGCAAACATTTCGGGACTTAGCCAAATTCAGAAAAAAAGGATGAGCGCGGGATCACTAAAAGACGCTCGGGGCGAGGTTTAGGCGGGCGCTCACCTAGCGGACTTGGCCCAGGAAGCGGAGGAGGCCGGTCGAGCTGGGCCGAGGGATGAGGCCTCGGGCCCACGAGGGAGGCGAACGGGGGGGCCGGCTGGATCGGGGCACCTCCCCGATCGGCTGGAGAGCGACGGCGGCGGCGCTCCGGCGGAGGAGCGGTGGCGGGATCTTGCCGGGCGGGACCGCCGGACCGGGCGGCGGCGGTCCGGATCCGGAGGAGGACCTGGCCTGGGCGGCGAGGGCGGCGGCGCTTCAGCGCGGGGCAGGCAGCGGGGCTGGCCAGCAGCGGCGGAACTCCGGCGAGGCGAGGTGGCGCCGCGAGGCGAGGCGGCGCGGCACGGCAGCCGGTAGGCGTCGGGCGCGAACGCTGGGGCTGCTTGGCCCGTCGGGCGGATCTGGGCTCAGCGGGCCCAGCAGGTGGAGGGAACGGCGCGCGCGGAGCGCCACTTGGCGGCGGCAGATTCGTCGGGGACGGCGGGCGGACATGTCCGGGCGCGGAGGATGAAACGTCCGGCGGCGCGGAGGGGAAAATGATCTAGGGTTTGGACTACGCGAAAATCCGGAGGGGATCACATATTTATAGGTAGAGGGAGCTAGGAGGCTCCAAATGAGGTGCGGTTTTTGCCCACACGATCGTGGTCGAACGACCGAGAGCATGGAGGGGAGTTTGCTGGGTTTTGGGCCACTTTGGAAGGGGTGTTGGGCTGCAAACGAAAGAGGTCTTTACGGTTACCCGGTTAACCGTTGGACTATCAAACGACCTCCAAATGGCACGAAACTTGACAGGCGGTCTACCGGTGCTATACCATGGCCGCTTGACAAACCTCGGGCCATTCCGAGAAAGTTTACCACCCGCTCACAACAGGAGAGAAGAAGGGGACGCCGGAGGACATAGGAGTGCCGGATCGCAAAACGGACAACGGGGAAAATGCTCGGATGCATGAGACGAACATGTATGCAAAATGAGATGCACATGATGACATGATAAAATGCAACACACAAGCAAATGACATGGCAACAACGACGAATAATTGGCGGACACCTGGCGCAACGAATCCGGGGCATTACAACACTCCTCCACTAACAAGAGATCTCGTCCCGAGATCTTAGGACCGAGACGGAAGGGAAAAGGGATGAGGTGAAACAAGAACTCAAGAGAAGAAGCAAAGAATCAAGAACACTCGAGAAGAAGAGAGGAATGACGAGAATGACGAGAATCGAAAGCTCATGGAATCAGATAAGACTCTGAAATCACTCGTTCTAACCGGAGTGGTTAGAATGAGAAAAGAAACGGATAAGACTGAAAGGATTTAGGTAGCACTCCGGCTGAAAATGGGAGGATTAGAACGAACTTGAGAGGATGGAATGGTACTTGATGAACTCTTGAAGAATGAATTAAATCATGAAGAATCGCCATGAAGTACTCTGGTAAAATAAAGGATGATGAGATAGAATGAAGGATGAAAGAATAAGATGAGCCTTGCAATGATTTAGATGGAGGATCCGACGAAATGGCCGAGGAAATTGAACTCCGAAAAAGAAAAGATGAAAACATTTGGAACTAGAATTTATTCATCAAGAACAAACTCCGAAGGAAGGGATTACTCACTTGGATGAAATAAGAATAAGATTTATTGTATGCTTATCCTTCATCAAATTAAATTGATGACAAGCAATGGATTTACATATTACTTATTCTTCTTGAAAAAGGATTGAGAAGTGACATATCGCAAACTTGAGAAAGTCTTCATGAAACACCGGTATGATTGGAAAGAACGAATGAATTAAAAAGATAATCAAGGAAAAAGAATCTTGAACGAACCACCGTAAGAATTCAAAATGACTGACGAAAGAGAATGAATCACCGGGAAGAATTAGAAGAGCAAATAATCTAGAGGGGATTTAGATGCAAAAAAAGAAAACAAAGAGATCATGAGCTGATTAAAGAACACTTGAACGAAGCACCGGGATAAATAGAGAACGATAACTGGAAAGATGGCCTCCGTTGAAAAGAAATGGGAAAACAACTCCTGAAATACTCCGGATGCATGAGAAGAATAACTGACGAATGGAAAAATTTACGAGGATAACAAGAAGCTAGAACCGCGAATCTTCGGGAGAACATACAAGATTTAGAGGAAAAACTCTTCTTCAATCTTGAACTGACGAAGAGAAAAACCACCAAAATTACTGAGATACTCCGGGAGGATGAAAAACAAAGAGGTTGAGCCAACAATGAAATGATTTGAAAGAGATCTTGGAGAAGGCAAGTGACTAATGAAATTCATTCTTACGTCACACTTGAAAAGAATTTGAGAATAATTCCGGGGGAATTAGAAGAGTCAGGTAAGATCTTGTGAAAAGACCTGTGGGTTAGGGCCCACTAAAGAAAACACCGTTGGAAAGGATTGTTGAACAGATAGATGAAGCACCGGAACAATGAAATATTTGAATGAGGTGACCACCTCAAATTAATTCAAACACAGACGAATCTCCTGAGATTTCTTGAACACTCCGGAAGGATAAACTGGCGAAAGGCGAACGAGCAAGGGGAAAACACTTGAGCTGAGGGAAAGAATATAAGCACTACCGAAAAACTAGAATTGAATCCACCGTAGAAGAAAAAGAGATGAAGAATGATGAACGGGACGAGAATTCACCGGTTGAAATTATTGAGGGAAGACTGAAGAGGCTCCGAGCGAATGAAATAGATGGTCGAGAGAGAGTCAGACTCCGGGAAGAAAAAGGGTGGGAGGGCGGGAAAACAAAGGAAAACTTAGAAGGGGAACCGACGAATATCTTGAAGAGAAAACACCGATTAAAACATTGAGGAAAGAAAGCAAAGACTTCACATGAGTAGGATGGATACTCGATTAGAGACTCCGGTTCCGAGATGAAAAAGGGAGGGCAGGTGAAAAAAACAACAACTGAGGATTGAACATGGAAATGAAGAAGAGGCTCGAGTCAACTTGACGAGAAATGCATCGGATAAAAAGAGCTGAGGAACAACGATCGGAAAACCAACTGCGTGATCGTAAAGAAAAATTTGAAGGGGAAGAGGAGTAATTCAAAACACCTACGTCAAGATTCCTCACCAGAGCGACGAAGGGGCTGAGGAGTAAAAAGAATTCCTACTCTCCGATATAACTAGACTCCGAAATAGTTTTCTTCTAGACTCAACAACGGCCAAACTACACGATCAATCAAGGGGGGCTCCTAGGGTCGGTCGAGGCTCTCATACCAACTTGTCACGCCCAATATGCGACCCTATCCAAAAGGAACTCGAAGGTCCCACCAAGGATAGACCCGCATATTGAAACGCTTTTGCAAGGTGGATATCATTACATCAACAGTACATAAAAGATGGGGATACATACAAGAGGCATACAATGCCACACAAATACAACAATACATCATCCATAAGATCAACATCCAACTACGGATGAAACACAAACAGAAGCTCAAACAATATCCATCCTGCTAGCCCAGGCCGCCGACCTGGAACCTATCCCCTGATCAAAGAAGAAGCAGAAGAAGAACTCCGAAACAAGCAAACATCGCTCTCGCGTCATGATCATCGCATAACCTGTACCTGCAATCGTTGTTGTAGTAATCAGAGCCACGAGGACTCAGCAATCCCATTACCATGGGTATCAAGACTAGCAAAGCTTAATGGGAAAGGAAGGGGTAAAGTGGTGAGGTTGCAGCAACGACTAAGCATATATGGTGGCTAACATACGCAAATGAGAGCGAGAAGAGAAGCAAAGGAACGGTCGTCAACTAGCAATGATCAAGAGGTGATCCTGAACTCCTACTTACGTCAATCATAACACAGAAACCGTGTTCACTTCCCAGACTCCGCCGAGAAGAGACCATCACGGCTACACACGCGGTTGATGCGTTTTAATTCGGATCAAGTGTCAAGTTATCTACAACCGGACATTAACAAATTCCCATCTGCCACATAACCGTGGGCACGGCTCTCGAAAGTTTATACCCTGCAGGGGTGTCCCAACTTAGCCCATGATAAGCTCTCGCGATCAATGAAGGATATACCTTCTCCGGAAGACCCGATCGCCTCGAATCCGGTTTACAAGACATTTTGACAATGGTAAAACAAGACCAGCAAAGTCGCCCGATGCGCCGACATCCCGATAGGAGCTGCACATATCTCGTTCTCAGGGCAACACCGGATAAGTCAAGCTACGAGTAAAACCAGACTTCGAGTTTCCCCGAGGTGGCCCATGAAGTCTGCTCGATTCGGACCAACACTTAGACAAGCACCGGCCCGGGGCTATAATAAAGATGACCCTTGGGTTAATTACTCCCAAGGGAAAAGTAGGTGGTTGTGAGGCAAATGGTAAAACCAAGGTTGGGCCTTGCTGGAGGAGTTTTATTCAAAGCGAACTGTCAGGGGGGTCCCATAAATCACCCGACCGCGCAAGGAACGCAAAATCCGGGAACATAATACCGGTATGACGGAAACTAGGGCGGCAAGAGTGGAACAAAACACCACGCATAAGGCCGAGCCTTCCAACCTTTACCAAATATATAGATGCGTTAATAATATAAGAGATATTGTGATATCCCAACATAAACCCTGTCCACCATGGAGCAATCTTCAACTTCACCTGCAACTAGCAACGTTATAAGAGGGGCTGAGCAAAGTGGTAACATAGCCAAACAACGGTTTTCTAGGAAGGGTGTCAAAGGTTAGAGGTTCATGGCAATTTGGGAGGCTTGAAGAGCAAATGATAGGTAGCGCAGCAAAGCGATAGAACGAAGCAACTAGCATAGCAATGATAGTAGTGAGATCCAGGGTAGCGGTCATCTTGGCTGAAATCCCGCAAGGAAGAAGAACGAGTCCATGAAGAAGATGAAGCCACGTAGACGAACCAAGCGTAGATGAACGGATCCTCACGATCGCAACAAAACGGGAACTATCGAGAAGAAGCACACAACATAGTAAACACACCACACATAGACAAGACATGATGCACAACAAGCATGATGCATGACAAGGCTACATGAAGCTACTCATGGCAAGAGACGATGCAAACAAGAGCAACACATCAAGGCAAGTTTAAATGAGGCCGGAAACAACATATAAAAATTCCGGTAAGTTCTCATATGCAAATTTCGAAATTGGTCCAGAACTGAATAAACATTATGCTAAAGTTGTTAAACAGCAAGTTAAAGAGCACCAAGAGGACCTACACGAAATTCTAGTCAAGTTACATATAAAGTTCATTAGATTTGGAGCTACGGCCTAGAAGATATGAGCAAAACAAGTCAAACATGGCATTGATGCAAAATGCATACAAACATGAAGCAAACACACCAAAACAAGGATGCAACATGATAATATGGAACTACATGCAAAAACAAGCAAGTTTCATATAGAGCACACTCAAAACGGAGCAACAATTCAACACATGCACTCTATACAAGTCATAACAACAATCTGTCCATAACACCAACTAGGCATCTTACAAGCACCAAAACAACATGCTACAGCATCTCAACGTAATAACAAAAGGCATGGGCATGAAGTACTGGTAAAGTATAACAAAACATGAACACTGAGCTATCTCCAGAAATCACTAGAACATGCTCAAAAGGACATGGGAAGATTGCAAATTATAACAGTTTCAGACTTAGCAGAAATAATATCAGGTTGCAATGTTTAGAGCTATCAAACAACGTGTTACAGGAACTTATCATGACAAAAAAGGCATGGCATGAATCTACTCAATGCATAGAACAAAAGTCCCTTACTGACCATGTGTCAAAAAGGCATAGAAAATATGATGGCACCCATGTAAACATGGCAAGTTATATTACAGATTCATACATGGCAGGAACAACAATAAGTATACATGTTCATGAGCTTGAACCACTCACCACAGAGCAATACATGGCATGGAAAGGCGACCAACAGCAAGAATACATGTTTGTGAAGCTATACATGGCAAGAGCAAGGTCATAGGATGCATGGATCACTAGTAAACAATCATGGAAACATTGAACTTAATGTTAACAGGCTGACAGCAACATTATCAAGCAACTTTGGAGCAAGATAACAACATGATACAGCAGGCTATAATTTCAACCAAGGGCATGAATGGGTAGAGCATGACATGTATAACAAAACATCCTTAGTGAACATCTCCAAAATAATGCACGAAATGACTTGTAGAAGCATGTTTACATAGCAACAAAATATAATGAAATCTGCCTAGCAAAACAAAACAAAGAAGTACCCTCCTTAA
Source organism: Aegilops speltoides (assembly GCA_021437245.1). Lineage (NCBI taxonomy): Eukaryota > Viridiplantae > Streptophyta > Magnoliopsida > Poales > Poaceae > Aegilops > Aegilops speltoides. The sequence goes on along the minus strand of CM038141.1, from coordinate 87,209,911 downwards.
CAAGCTTGATGCACTCAGCACACAACTCACAAAAATACATGGTTTGAACCTCTGGAGAGATGGCATATCATAGATCAAAACACATGTAGACATCAACCTCATAGGATGCACACATAAAACATGGCAAAAATGACAAATGAGCATGTTATAACAGTTTCAGCAGGTTAACAGCAACATGCACTCTTCCAACAGCATTTCGGGCATCAAGATGAGCTCAAATGAAAATGATGCAATGGAATGAAATGAAGTACTCGTTGAGACGAACAATTTGACATATTACACGCACGAAGCGGAGCTATGGATGCAGAGTTATGATGCGATGAACATGGCATGATTATGCAAACATTTCGGGACTTGCCCAAATTCAGAAAAAAATAGGATGAGCGCGGGATCACTAAAAGACGCTCGGGGCGAGGTTTAGGTGGGCGCTCACCTAGCGGGCTTGGCCCAGGAAGTGGAGGAGGCTGGTCGAGCTGGGCCGAGGGATGAGGCCTCAGGCCCACGAGGGAGGCGAACGAGGGGGGGGGCTGGATCGGGGCACCTCCCCGACCGGCTGGAGAGCGACGGCGGTGGCGCTCCGGCGGAGGAGCGGTGGTCGGGACGCTTGGCCGGCGGGACCGGCCGGATCGGCGCGGCGGCCCGGATCCGAGGAGGACCGAGCCTGGCCGGAGGGCGGCGCGCCGGCGCTGGGGCCGGGGCGCGGGCGCGGACGCCGCGCGCGCGCAGAACTCCGGCGAGGTGAGGTGGCGCCAGCGAGGCGAGGCGGTGCCGACGGCGGCCAGGCAGGCGTCGGGCGCGGCCGGATCTGGGCTCAGTGGGCCCGCGCGGTGGAGGATAACGGCGGCGGAGGGAGCGCCACTTGGCGGCGGCATATTCGTCGGGGACGGCGGGCGGACATGTCCGGGCACGGAGGATGAAACGTCCGGCGGCGTGGAGCGGAAAATGATCTAGGGTTTGGACTGCGCGAAAATCCGGAGGGGATCACATATTTATAGGTAGAGGGAGCTAGGAGGCTCCAAATGAGGTGCAGCGAACGACCGAGAGCATGGAGGGGAGTTTGCTGGGTTTTGGGCCACTTTGGAAGGGGTGTTGGGCTGCAAACGGTAGAGGCCTTTACGGTTACCCGGTTAACCGTTGGACTATCAAACGACCTCCAAGTGGCACGAAACTTGACAGGCGGTCTACCGGTGCTATACCAAGGCCGCTTGACAAACCTCGGGCCATTCTGAGAAAGTTTACCACCCGCTCACAACAGGAGAGAAGAAGGGGACGCCGGAGGACATAGGAGTGCCGAATCGCAAAACGGACAACGGGGAAAATGCTCGGATGCATGAGACGAACATGTATGCAAAATGAGATGCACATGATGACATGATAAAATGCAGCACACAAGCAAATGACATGGCAACAACGACGAATAACTGGCGGACACCTGGCGCAACGAATCCGGGGCGTTACAAGAAATTATTATTCAAAAATTTTATGCTCGGCTTTCTCTCAATAATCGCTCCATGCTCGGTACCTCTTGTACTGGTTCTTTTGTGATGAAGACTATTGAATTCAAATGGGATTTATTGGAAAGAATTAAACGCAACTCTGAAGATTGGGATCTCGACGAAGGTAAGGAGTCAGGTATAACACCTAAGTTTGATTGTGCTAAATCTTTTATGGATACCGATGTTTTCTGTGAATTTAGCACTAAATATGGACTTGACTCTGAGATAGTAGCTTCTTTCTGTGAATCCTTTGCTACTCATGTAGATCTCCCTAAGGAGAAGTGGTTTAAATATAATCCTCCCATTGAAGTAAAAGTGGTTGCACCCATTAAAGTTGAAGAAAAGACTATCACTTATAATGTTGATCCTATCATTCCTACTGCTTATATTGAGAAACCACCTTTCCTTGTTAGAATAAAGGATCATGCTAAAGCTTCAACTGTGGTTAACAAAAGTAATATTAGGACACCCAAACCCCCTGAGCAAATTAAAGTTGAACATAGTATTGCTATGGTTAAAGATATCTTGGTTGATAATATTGATGGGCATGGTATTTACTTCTGTGATGAAGCTGCTAGAATTGCTAAACCCGATGCTAAAGATAAACATAGACCTGTTGTTGGCATGCCTGTTGTTTCTGTTAAAATAGGATATCACTGTTATCATGGCTTATGTGATATGGGTGCTAGTGTCAGTGCAATACCTTACACATTATATAAAGAAATTATGCATGATATTGCACCTGCTGAGATAGAAGATATTGATGTTACTATTAAGCTTGCCAATAGAGATACTATCTCATCGGTTGGGATTGTTAGAGATGTAGAAGTCTTGTGTGGGAAAATTAAATACCCTACTGATTTTCTTATTCTTGCTTCCCCACAAGATAACTTTTGTCCCATTATATTTGGTAGACCCTTCTTGAATACTGTTAATGCTAGGATAGATTGCGAAAAGGCTATTGTTACTGTGGGGTTAGGAGATATGTCTCATGAGTTTAAATTTGCTAAATTTCGTAGACAACCCCATGATAAAGAATTGCCTAGTAAAGATGAAATTATTGGTCTTACTTCTATTGTTGTACCTCCTAATGATCCCTTAGAACAATATTTGCTCGACCATTAAAATGATATGTTTATGAATGAAAGAAGGGAAATAGATGAAGTATTCTTTAAACAAGGACCTATTTTGAAACACAACTTGCTCGTTGAAATCCTAGGGGATCCTCCTCCACCCAAGGGTGATCCCGTGTTTGAGCTTAAACCATTACCTGATACTCTTAAATATGCTTATCTTGATGAGAAGAAGATATATCCTGTTATTATTAGTGCTAACCTTTTAGAGCATGAAGAAAAGAAATTATTGAAAACTCTGAAAAAGCACCGTGCTGTTATTGGATATACTCTTGATGATCTTAAGGGCATTAGTCCCACTCTATGCCAACACAAAATTAAATTGGAGAAAGACGGTAAACCGGTTGTTGATCACCAACGGCGGTTAAATCCTAAGATGAAAGAAGTGGTAGGAAATGAAATACTAAAGCTCCTAGAGGCAGGTATAATTTATCCTGTTGCTGATAGTCAGTGGGTAAGTCATGTCCATTGTGTCCCTAAGAAGGGAGGCATTACCGTTGTTCCTAACGATAAAGATGAATTGATCCCACAAAGAATTGTTACAGGTTATAGGATGGTAATTGGTTTCCGCAAATTAAATAAAGCCACTAAAAAGGATCATTACACTTTACCTTTTATTGATCAAATGCTAGAAAGATTATCCAAACATACACATTTTTGTTTTCTAGATGGTTATTCTGGTTTCTCTCAAATACCTGTGTCAAAAGAGGATCAAGAAAAGACCACTTTTACTTGCCCTTTCGGTACCTTTGCTTATAGACGTATGCCTTTTGGTTTATGCAATGCACCTGCTACCTTTCGAAGATGCATGATGGCTATATTCTCTGATTTTTGTGAAAAGATTGTTGAGGTTTTCATGGATGATTTCTCCGTATATGGAACTTCTTTTGATGATTGCTTGAGCAACCCTGACCGAGTTTTGCAGAGATGTGAAGAAACTAATCTTGTCATGAATTGGGAGAAGTGCCACTTTATGGTTAATGAAGGTATTTTCTTGGGGCATAAAATTTCTGAAAGAGGTATTGAAGTTGATAAAGCTAAAGTTAATGCTATTGAAAAGATGCCGTGTCCCAAGGACATTAAAGGTATAAGAAGCTTCCTTGGTCATGCCGGTTTTTATAGGAGGTTCATTAAGGACTTCTAGAAAAATTCTAGGCCTCTGACTAACCTATTACAAAAAGATGTTCCTTTTATCTTTGATGATGATTGTGTAGAAGCATTTGAAATACTTAAGAAAGCTTTGATTTCTGCACCTATTGTTCAGCCACCTGATTGGAATTTACCCTTTGAAATTATGTGTGATGCTAGTGATTATGATGTAGGTGTTGTTCTAGGACAAAGAGTTGATAAGAAATTAAATGTTATTCAATATGCCAGCAAAACTCTAGACAGTGCCCAGAGAAATTATGCTACTACTGAAAAAGAATTTTTAGCAGTTGTATTTGCTTGTGATAAGTTCAGACCTTATATTGTTGATTCAAAAGTAACTGTTCACACTGATCGTGCTGCTATTAAATATCTTATGGAAAAGAAAGATGCTAAACCTAGACTTATTAGATGGGTTCTCTTGCTACAAGAATTTGATTTGCATATTATTGATAGAAAGGGAGCTGAGAACCCCGTTGCAGACAACTTGTCTAGGTTAGAGAATGTTCTTGATGACCCACTACCTATTGATGATAGCTTTCCTGATGACCAATTAGCCTTTATAAATGCTTCTCGTACTGCTCCATGGTATGCTGACTATGCTAATTACATTGTTGCTAAATTTATACCACCTAGTTTCACATACCAACAAAAGAAAAGGTTTTTCTATGATTTAAGACATTACTTCTGGGATGACCCACACCTTTATAAAGGAGTAGATGGTTTCATTAGATGTTGTGTACCTGAGCATGAACATGAACAGATCCTAGGCAAGTGTCACTCTGAGGCTTATGGAGGACACCACGCTGGAGATAGAACTGCACATAAGGTATTGCAATCCGGTTTTTATTGGCCTACTCTTTTCAAGGATGCCCATAAGTTTGTCTTCTATTGCGATGAATGTCAAAGAATTGGTAATATTAGTAGATGTCAAGAAATGCCTATGAACTATTCACTTGTTATTAACCATTGGATGTTTGGGGCTTCAATTATATGGGACCTTTTCCTTCCTCTAATGGGTATACACATATTTTAGTTCCTGTTGATTACGTTACTAAGTGGGTAGAAGCTATTCCAACTAGTAGTGCTGATCATAACACCTTTATTAAGATGCTTAAAGAAGTTATTTTTCCGAGGTTTGGAGTCCCTAGATACTTAATGACTGATGGTGGTTCACATTTTATTCATGGTGCTTTTCGTAAAATGCTTGCTAAGTATGACGTTAATCATGGAATTGCATCTCCTTACCACCCACAGTCTAGTGGTCAAGTAGAATTGAGTAATAGAGATATCAAATTAATTTTGCTAAAGACTGTCAATAGATCTAGAAAGAATCAGTCTAAGAAACTTGATGCATTATGGGCCTATGGAACTGCATATAAAAATCCTATGGGTATGTCTCCGTAGAAAATGGTTTATGGAAAAGCATGTCACTTACCTCTTGAACTAGAACATAAGGCATATTGGGCCATTAAAGAGCTCAATTATGATTTCAAACTTGCCGGTGAGAATAGGTTATTTGACATTAGCTCACTTGATGAGTGGAGAACCCAAGCCTATGAGAATGCCAAACTGTTTAAAGAAAAAGTTAAAAGATGGCATGACAAAAGGATACAAAAGTGTGAGTTTAATGTAGGTGATTATGTTTTGCTATACAACTCTCGTTTAAGATTTTTTGTAGGAAAACTTCTCTCTAAATGGGAAGGTCCTTACGTTATCGAGGAGGTCTATCGTTCCGGTGCCATAAAAATCAACAACTTCGAAGGCACAAATCCGAAGGTGGTGAACGGTCAAAGAATCAAACAGTATATATCAGGTAACCCCATAAATGTTGAAACTAATGTCATTGAAATCGTAACCCCGGAGGAATACACAAGGGACACTTTCCAGAACGTTTCAGACTCCGAAAAGGAATGGGTACGTGGTACGGTAAGTAAACCGACTCCAAAACAGTTCTAATGGCAGTTTTTCTCCATTTTGGAATATTGAAGAAAATAGGAAAATAAGAAGTAGTCCGGGAAGGACACGAGGCATCCATGAGGGTGGAGGGCGCACCCTACCCCCCTGGGCGCGCCCCTGCCTCGTGGGCACCTCGTGTGCTCTCCGGACTCCGTTTTCTTGCATGATACTTCTTTTGGTTGGAAAAAATTCATTATATAATCTCCTGAAGGTTTTGGCCTTCGTATCACGCAAATATCCTTTGTTTTTGTTTCGAGCTATTTCTATACCAGATTTAGAGCAAGATGTCTTCTCAAGAGTCAGTCGGGGAGAGTCGGGTGTCTCATCCGACACCGGGACCAGGAGCAAACAGCAATGCTGACCACTTTGGGCCATCAACGGTGGAAGAGATGGAGGCCGACTTGAAAAGGATAGATGCCATGGAGGAGGATCAAGAAGTTACTTCTCGTTTCCAAGCCAGATTCACGATGGGGGAACTACAGAGCTCAGCTATTCCAAACTCGGTTATCCCTTCCAATGTTAGATTTCTTTCTTATGAAAATATGAAAAAGAGTGTTACTTGTTCCCCCGCAGCTATGCAACATCCCTGGGTGAAAGGAGCTTTAGCCGTTACGGGTAAGCTCCGTAAGGAAATAATGGACCTCAAGCAGCAAGTCAATAAGCTCGAGGAGGAGAATCGTATCCTAAGGGGCATCATTGCCAAGAATATCACATCACCACCTCCAAAGAAAGAGACATAATCACATGAGTATGGACACTCCCCTTGGCAACTGCCAAGCTTGGGGGAGGTGCCCCGGTATCGTATCACCCTCACACTCCTATCTTTACCATTTTTCTTAGTTTGATCCTTTTGGTAATATCTTGATCTAATAGAATAAAGTTTTAGTATGATCTAGTTTTGAGTTTTGCTTTATGATCCTTCTATGTAATCAAGTCCGTGAGCTATATATAATAAAGATTAGTTTTGAGTCAAGGGCTTGATTATCTTGCTATGATCTTGAGGTAATAAAATAAAAAGAGAAAAAGAAAGAATAAAAAGAAATAAAGAGATCATATTGATCTTATGAAGAGTAATGACTTTACATATAAAGAGTATGATGAATAAAAGTTGTTGAGAGTTGACAAACATAGTTTTGGTCATTGTTGCAATTAATAGGAAGTAATGAAGAAAGAGAGGTTTTCACATATAAATATACTATCTTGGACATCTTTTATGATTGTGAGCACTCATTAAAATATGACATGCTAAAAAGTTGATGTTAGACAAGGAAGACAATGTAATGGGTTATATTTTCTTATATCCGAGTATATTATCATGGATCATCCAACATGTTGAGCTTGCCTTTCCCCCTCATGCTAGCCAAATTATTTGCACCATGTAGAGATACTACTTGTGCTTCCAAATATCCTTAAACCCAGTTTTGCCATGAGAGTCCACCATATCTACGTATGGATTGAGTAAGATCCTTCAAGTAAGTTTTCATTGTTGCAAGCAGTAAAAATTGCTCCTTAAATATGTATGATTTATTAGTGTGGGGAACATAAGCTTTATACGATCTTGTGATATGGAAGAAATAAAAGCGACGAACTTCATAATAAAGGTCCATATCACAAGTGGCAATATAAAGTGACGTTCTTTCGCATTAAGATTTTGTGCATCCAACCATAAAAGCACATGACAACAGCTTCTTCCCTCTGCGCAGGGCCTATCTTTTATTCTTGTCTTTTAACTTATGCAAGAGTCATGGTGATCTTCACCTTTCCTTTTTACTTTTATCCTTTGGCAAGCACATTGTGTTGGAAAGATCCTGATATATATATATATATATATATATATATATATATATATATATATATATATATATATATATACCCAATTGGATGTAAGTAATCATGAACTATTATTGTTGACATTACCCTTGAGGTAAAAGGTTGGGAGGCAACACTATAAGCCCCTATCTTTCTCTGTGTCCGATTAAAACTCTATACCCATGAGTATTGCGTGAGTGTCAGCAATTGTGAAATACTAAATGATAGTTGAGTATGTGGACTTGCTGAAAAGCTCCTATATTGACTCTTTCCGATGTTATTATAAATTGCAATTGCTTCAATGACCAAGATCATAGTTTGTTAGTTTTCAATGAAGTTTCCTATTCATACTTTACATTGTGAATAGATTGTTACTTCAGCATAAGAAATCATATGACAATATATATATTTATGTTGCTGGTATAAGAATGATCATGATGCCCTCATGTCCGTATTTTATTTTATCGACACCTCTATCTCTAAACATGTGGACATATTTATCGTTATCGACTTCCGCTTGTGGACAAGCAAGGTCTAAGCTTGGGGGAGTTGATACGTCCATTTTGCATCATGCTTTTATATCGATATTTATTGCATTATGGGCTGTTATTACACATTATGTCACAATACTTATGCCTATTCTCTCTTATTTTACACGGTTTACACGAAGAGGGAGAATGCCGGCAACTGGAATTCTGGGCTGGAAAAGGAGCAAATATTAGTGACCTATTATGCGCAGCTCCAAAAGTCCTGAAACTTCTCGGGAGCACTTTTTGGAATTAATAAAAAATACTGGCAAAAGAATCAACCAGAGGGGGCCCACACCCTGGCCATGAGGGTGGGGGCGCGCCCTACCCCCTGGGCTCGCCCCCTGTCTCATGGGACACCTGGCAGGCCTCTGATGCCCATCTTCTGCTATATGAAGTCTTTCGTCCTGGAAAAAAATAAGGAGGAAGCTTTCAGGACGAAACACCACCGTCACGAGGCAGAACCTTGGCAGAGCTGAGTCAACTGTTTCATGCTTGGGGAAAGCCCCCGAAGGTGAGATTCCTGGTTCGTCCCCCGGCCGGCACGTGGCGACTTGCTCTCGACGCGTGAGCAGCTCGAGCAATCCGCCAATAGCCGATGGGTTCGGGGCCGGGACCCCCGAGCCCAGTCCTCAGAGCCAATCCTTTTCCCGAAGTTACGAATCCGTTTTGCCGACTTCCCTTGCCTACATTGTTCCATTGGCAAGAGGTTGTTCACCTTGGAGACCTAATGCGGTTATGAGTACGACCGGGCGTGAACGGTACTCGGTCCTTCGGATTTTCATGGGCCGTCGGGGGCGCACTAGACACCGCGTGACGTGCGGTGCTCTTCCGGCCACTGGACCCTACCTCCGGCTGAACCGTTTCCAAGGTTGGCAGGCCGTTAAGCAGAAAAGATAACTCTTCCCGAGGCCCACGCTGGCGTCTCCGGACTTCCTAACGTCGCCGTCAACCACCACATCCCGGCTCAGGAAATCTTAACCCGATTCCCTTTCGGGGGATGCGCGTGATTGCGCTATCTGCCGGGGTTACCCCGTCCCTTAGGATCGGCTTACCCATGTGTAAGTGCCGTTCACATGGAACCTTTCTCCTCTTCGGC